>OW052017.1:1250000-2500000 GCA_932526365.1 Lobophora halterata
CGATGACACTGGGTGACTTTACACACTACAAGCGAAGTCGCTGGCGTGTAGCGTGTAAAAAAGCCGTGTGTCATCGTACTTTAAGTACCTACTAAAAAAATAAGTCAAGGGTCGACCTATTCCTTTTTAATACCAAAAACGAATACCAATGGTATTTGTTTTTTAACCTAATTAATATTCTATTCCCGATGAATACCACTCATAAACGAATCCCAAAACAAGTTAAACGGTATGAAATACAGTCAGTAACAAAAATGCTTTTCAATGTAATTTTAAGTAGTCATAGGCACTGAGAAACGAAGGTAGGCATAGTGTTGACAAGGAACTTGAAATTTCTATTTAACTTTTTAGGGTAAGAATGTATTTGCATTTTATTTTATACAGAAAAAAAGATCAAGGTCTGGAAGTTTGAGGGGATGCCTTTTCAGGTGTCGCTTCGAAAGTCAAAATCAAAATTAAATTTTGAATTTCAATGTTAGTCGTTTTCCTATGGAATGGCGTGCGACCTATCATTGATAATAATTTAAGTTTTATTCATCGTTTGGCAAACTCGAGTACCTAGATTACCTAGCTCGCAAAAGCTCGGCTCCGGCGCCGCACTCGCCCCGCTGTCACTCGTACATTTTGTAGAAACACAAAATTCTGACTGCGCAGATACAACGTACTACCCTTTCTGCATTGCCCTTTAAGTTTTTTTGGTAATTAAAATTTTGCGGTGTATAAGTAGGTATATTAAGTATTATGAGGCATAATACCTATTATTTTGCTAGTAGGTACAATATATTATATTTCTGACTGGCAATTTTAACTGAGCGTGAAGGCAGTGTTAGTCGTCCAGCGAAATTGAGAACTAATAATAATAATAATAGCCAACTGGATAACTCAGACACTGGTTTTAACCGAAACGCGAAATAGAAGAAAGAAAACATATATAAATTTGACAGAATTAGAACACACTTGAAAATACTAGAATAGTTGTGCACTGCACAGCTACAAATAAAACCAGAAAGAAGACTGGGCTGAGACAAATCCTGGATTCGGGTCCTGATGACCCCACTAGGAAACTGGAGCACGCCATCCATCAACCCAGGGTGCTGCTCCGCTATTTTGGGGAGTGTTCTGGCTGGGGTAAAGTTAGTTCAACAAGGAGTCAATGCAAAATAGACAGACCCCAAAACGGGACGTCAGTGCAGACCGACATGACGACACCGTGGCTTAGTTAGTGACCCTGCCTACGAAGCTTGGTGTTTAGGGTTCGATCCCCGGCCGGGGCAAATATTTGTGACGAACACAAATGTTTGTTCTCGGGTCTTGGATGTTGTGATGTGTTGTATGTGTTCGTGCCACCTGCGACACAGGGAATCCTAGTGGGGTGTGAGTGTGTGAACGTTTATTATTTATTAATTGGAATAGAAAAAAAATGGAATTCTAGAATCTGGAAACGTTTTGCGCAAATAGGTTTGGGTTTAGGCATAAATAAGACCTGCGTACATAATTTGGAAGGTTGCGATTCAGGGATGAAAACCATTCGGGTTTGACCTTTTTGAATCAATGATGAATCCAATTTGGTCCAGCCCTCAGTTGCCTCATTTGGTCACGGGTACCTATAGGTACAGTCAGCATCAAAAGTCGATGACCACATTCCGATTTTCAAAATCGCTTTACACCATAAATTGCGCAAAATGACAAGCACTAGTATTTAATAAAAAATAAACTGTACACCACATTATCAAAAATATAATATGAGTACCTACAGTCATTTGGTTCGAAAAAAAGGGTCTGAGTGTAAAAATGTCCGGGTGTTTTGAAAATTTGAAACTTTATTACACATATTTACATCATCATCAAACTGTGCTCATCCCACAATTAGGAAATTTTTGACGTGACTAAGTCTAATAAATCGATGAACACCGGTTGCACGCACGAAAACGTTGACGTCATTGTCCGGTAACGCTGTTATTGTCCGGTAATGCTCATTGTCCCGTTACACTGGTAGTTAAACGATAAACTATCGTCCGTAAACCAACTTTACAAACAAAATTTTTTTTTAATCGTTTTCGATTTTGAAAATCTGAACGTGGTCATCGACTTTTGATGCTGACCGGACCTAAACCTACAAATGCAGATGTATCGTGAATGTACGGTGTATACTCCCGACTCAATTGAACTGAATTTTGCCGCATTTCTACAAGGTTTTTTTTGTAAATATTCAAGCAAGCTACCTTTTTTGTGCTTTGCGCTTTTTGATTTGGAAGCTTTTTGCAGTGTAGGATGGTCTTGAATTTACAGATTGTTGGCTTAGATTTCTCTAAAAGTAACTATTCTTTTAGAGGTGTCGAAATTGTTTTAAGGGAGTCACTGAAATAAAATTTATTCATTTTGCTTCGGTTAAAAACCTAAATATGCTTTTGGCTGAAGAACAAAACAAACATATTAATCTGCCAATAAATTTATAATATAGGTAGAAATAAAAATGCAAAGCAAGCGCGAATGAATGAATGAATGAAAATGCTGATAAAAGGCGTGAGTACACAGATGACAGCTGATAGAAACGAAAGGAAGAATACATCTTGTGCCAACCCCACCTAAGTATGGAATAAGGGCAGGGACATGATGATTCGGTAGAAATATATATTATTTTATAAACCGAAAAATTAATACTCGCGGTTTGATGCTGTGGGAAAAAGGCCTAGTAGTAATAACGCTTTAATAAAATACCATTTTAACTTCGCTAATTGATTTTCATACCTATCAAAATTGCAGTCAAATTGTAGAGCCAACAATTCAACTCAGAGAAAATTATAGAGTAATTCACAGAGCTAACGTCTTCATTACCCTAAGACAATTAGCATGTGCTTCGAAAGCTGTTCCGGGTTGTGGGTTGCGGATCTTCTCTATAATGACGCTGCAATTCTGCTAATGACTCAGTTCATCCTGGTAACTGGCTTCAACTAGTGATTGTCTACGTCAACATGGCTCGTTTATCGCTCTAGTACTTGAGTGTTTCATATTCCACAGAGTGCTACGTACCTAAATGGTTGTCAATTCTGAAAATTCTGGACCTTAAGGGTAATCCTCAAGGCAAATTTCCATACAAAATGTTTCGGACAAATACTCAAAAAGTACGCCGTATTATAGTAATTTATTCACACTATTCGTTTCGTCTATGTTCAAACAAGTTTTCATGTGTATATGTTTTTAGTGGACGAAAGGAGCCTTATCGAGGCGCACTTGAAAACCTTTCATCACACTGGTTTGAAAGAACTAGTTACACGATAAGAAGAATGTGTAAAACCTTAATCAAAACACGAGCGGTGAACTTACTTACAAACAGAATAGATACGGTCATAAAACAAGGACAATATTTAACCTCATTGTCACGCCGCATCAAGTCACCAAGGAGGAAAATTACTGGAAAGCTGACGCTCGCCCTGTAAGGATAAGATTTGGTTTAGTGTTGTAATGGCGCACCTCATAAATAAGTAGATATAACAATAAAATAAAACGGTACCGGTTTCATAAAGAGCCGTAGTCGTTGACTTTTACGAGAGGGTCGAACGTTACCGTAATGTAATTGTGTAGATACCTTACACATAGGTATATTAACCTATTAATATAGCGTACTGCGAACCGCTCAAAGCCTTTTAACTCTGTTAATTAGCTATAAAGCTTTTAATTTGGAAGGATATTTCAGAAAATGTATTATAGGATTAACAGTGATGAAAATGGTGTAAGACTTTTTTAATTTAAGGGGTATCCTCAAATCCGAATTCCATACAAAATGTTTCGGACAAATACTCAAAATGTACACCGTATTATAGTAATTTCTTCACACTATTCGTTTCATCCATGTTTTTTGATTTCGTCAACAAAAAAAGTGGAAGGTTTCATACTTTAATTTAGATTTTATACGTGTTTTTAAGTTAGTAGGGTTAATTTTAAAACACGTATAAAATCTAAATTAAAGTATGAAACCTTTCACTTTTTTTGTTGAAGAAATCAAAAAACATGATTTTGATAAAAATTGCATGGGACCTAACTGAAACAAGTATATGTATCTTTCAAACAAAAAAAATAATTTTGAGAATCCTCCCTTTTGAAGTCGTTTAAAAAAAAATTACTGAGACGAGAGGAGCTAAACGCTCTCCTGAGCTCCTCTTTTGAAAGTTTTCAAATATTTAGGTTCGGTCCATCGCAGTTTTGTTAACAATTTAATTAAAAATACTCACGAATTATGGGTACCAACACAGTGTCAGATATTCTGCCGCCAAGCAGTAATGTGTAAACATTACTGTGAAATTACTGGGCTTTCAAGACTGACCATTAAAATGTCTCAAGGTGGATGATCGCTATAGCAAAGTTGCACGGGCCTATAGGAACCAAAGCTCTATTTAGCACTGTTATGGTTATGGGCGGGCGTGATCTCTTACCATCAGGAGAGCGCTTAGCTAGTCTCACCACTTGTTTAACTGACACTGTGGCTAAGTTGGTAGTGACCCTACATTTGAAGCTTGTTGTTCGAACACAAATTTCTTATTCTGTTCTCGGGTGTTAGATGTCGTCATGCGTATGCATGCCACCTGCGACACAGGGAATTCTAGTGCAGGGGTGTGAGTGTGTGTGTGTGTTTATTTATTAAGAAAAATATTATTACGTGATTATATTTTAGTTATCTTTAGTAGATTTAGTACAGCATACTGGTTCCTCTGCGCAATCAAGTTAGGAAAGTTTACGTCTTTCCCGACGGCTAATGAACGGCCGACTCTCGCGAGGCGCGACTTGGACGCTTCTCAAATTACACATTCAACGAGCGACGAATGTAATTGCTGTTTATACGCCGTTCCAACTTTTGGCAACCCTGAAGTTAGAAGCCTACGTGTTTGAAAAAAATGAGCGATCCTTATAGTAGGTAGTTGCATAAATATGATGTACTTATCTGATCTGACATCTCATTTAAATTTGTAAGGATTCTATTAACTTCATTTTTCTGAGGTTGGTACCATCTGACGGCTAACTTTCTGTTACACACTACCGTTTCATTTCACGAAATCACTGCCACGAATTGACAAAAAGCAAGAAGTAAGATGTTACACAAAAAAAAGTATTTTTTCAGTAGCATCTAAACAGCTTGACAAACATTATCGAGATTCTGTCACACATAAGTTAACAGGTTGAACGACGTTTTGAAAATGTTCATTCACACTGATATTTTTGATAAATATCTGAAGATTTTCCTCGAATTACTCAACTCATAAGTCATTCTAAATTCAGGTGAAAAGGACAGCCAATTAGAGTTCTGAATTTCTGGCTGAAATGAGAAAATTGCAGTTCTTTGAAGTCAGATACCTATGAAAGAAAATGTTATTTTATTTTTATAAAACAGTTCACTTCACTAGCTTCTCATTAATTTAATAAAAACACTGTAAACATCATAAAGTTAGGAGCGACAGCCGAAAGTGTGCAAAACATGAAAACGATCTAACTCTTTATTTCCCAAAAGAGCATTTTGTAATTTGACATTTTCTTTTATGAAAATTAAAAAGAATATCAAATTAGAGAATAGCAAACGTCATCAAACCCAAAAGTTTTAAAGATAGTACAACCGACTTAAATTTTACTGTATTGTAGTGATCGTAAACACCACTGAAAAGTCACAGGGAAGCAAAATAATCATTTGTGTTTATTTTGAAGACATAATTTTTTCTGTTAATTTTATTTAAAAAATACTGAACCGATTTTCATGAAATTTCTATAGGATTAATCTGAAAGTATATCCTTCTCAAAAAAAAATTATTTTTAAAATCGGTTTATTAAACAACAAAGTTCTGAGGTAACAAACATAAACAAAACGAATTGAGAACCTCCTCATTTTTTTAAGCTGGTTAAAAACACCATGTTTCATATTTCAGAGTCTATCCTCGTTTTATGTAAATAAAGGCAGTATTGAAATATGGAATTGAAACGATAAAAAAAACAATACAATTCCTTTATACACTTACCGAGAAAATAATTTGTAGCAATGCATTGGCTCTTTGGTTGAAGCATGCATAAAGGTGCGTTTACACCGTATTTGAAACATTTTTGTAGACAATCCGTTCCAAAAAATAATTATGAGAGAGTTTCCTAGCCATAGATACTAACTGTTTATTTTTCTTATATTTACTAAAAAATATGTTATCTTGCGTTTGTTGCTTTCCTGGGACTTTTCAGTGGTGTTTATGGTCACTGAAAGAATAAGAAGAAAATTGTTTTTATTTGCCATTTAAACATTAAACCATTTAGGAAGGTCTTTAATAAAAACTAGATTAAATTAAAGTACCTAAAACACAATTAACAAACTACAAAATAAAAAAGATATGAAACATTGTGTTTTACCAATGTTTTTGTTAAAAACTTTCATTAATGTAAAATATATTTGTACCTATATGAATCATTAAGAATTATTTAGTTAATATAATATAAAAATAATCATTAAGAAATATAACGAATTTTCAGGAAAAACAAATTCATGCATCTAATGTTTAATTAAGTAAGACTACAAAATACATATATTATGCAAATAAAGTTTCATTCATTCATTCAAAGTTTTTATATTTATAATTTTTGGAGCTTGGTAGAGACTCATTCTTACTTCAAATAGGAGTGCAAACAAAGTGCTCTATCGACCGGTAGGGCAATATGATCAGCCAATAACAAAGCCAGGTATTCAGACCCCTCAGATTTTATCCAGATATATACACTTTGCGGAGAAGCGAGGCTCCACTTACATTAGCCACTACACCACAGCCCGAGGCATATACAGGGTGGATCTAAGAAGAAAACTTAAGTATAATTACAGGTTTGTTTGGTAAGTAATATTGTTCTGTTCCTGAATTGAATTCTCAAGTTAAATGAAAACAGCTCTGTTTAACTTCAAATAACAATAGGAATCGAATTAATGGAAGTTGTTTTGTGCGAACTGAGTGGCGGCTTGTCCGACTAAGGTCTGTGTTCACCAAAAGATAATCTGAAGATTAGACCTCTTCGTCCGTTAAGTTTGACGTTTTATCTATGAAAATTCGTGTCAAAATCGTCAAAACAACTGTTTAAAACTTAACCATCTGTTGGTGAACTCGGGTCTAAGACGGAGGGCTATGTTTTTTGAGTGTAGGTAAGTATTATACACCACAAATTTTTAATCACTAAAAAAAACTTAAATGGGCAATGCAGAAGGGGTATTTGGTACGTCAGTATTTTGTATTTATATGTATGTAATTATAAAAGGTTAAGTATTGTATCAGTTATCTGGTTCCCATAGTACAGTCAGCATCAAAAGTCGATGACTATATTCAGATTTTCAAAATCGCTATATAAATTATATTTTTAACAATGTGTTGTACAGTTAATTTTGAATTGTGATGAAAATCATTCAATACTGGAGCTTGTCATGTTGAGCGATTTAGGCATAATAAATGGTGTATACCGATTTTAAAATCTGAATGTGGTCATCGACTTTTGATGCTGGCTGTACAAGCTCTGCTTAGATTGGAGCTAGATGGCGTTTCTGGAAAAATGATCAAATAATCTATTTATATCTCGTACACATCGGTCTTTCAGACCCAATCATTTTCAATCTCTTCCTTCGCGCAGTTGGTGATGAACAACACAGCTTTGGCTTCGTCTTCCTTAAAGGTATCATGCTTGGGGTGTTTTAGGCCCAACCCGTGCATTGTTGCATGGCTCACCTCAGATGGAAGCGAGCACACAGGGGTTATCAGCACCAACTGAAAACGGGTTAAGTCTTTTATATACAGGGTAAAACTGGGATAGGTGCCCCATTTTAAACCGGCCTGTCAGTCAAGTGCACGGAAGGAGCCTCTTCGAGGCGCACTTGAAATCCTTTCACCACACTGGTTCATAAGAACTAGTGACACAGTAAGAAGAAGACTACAACCTCACGAAATGTTTTAGTATATATTTTGTTAAAATTTATTTTTACATAAGCGAAGCTGGGGAAAATTAGTTTTTCTCTTCAAAAAAGTACAAGTACGAGATATAACAGCGCGCCAGATTCTAGGCTTTAAAAAAACTACTAGATGGCAACACAAACTCCTAAATCCAGTTACACTTCGTCACTTTCAGCGAAGAAATTCAAAAATTCTTCAAGCACAAATAATTCGACACAAAAACGTGAAAAAGAAACAGTTCTCTTTCAAATTATCAAAGTTACTCTTACGTACCCGCTTGCCGACTGGCTTTGTAAAAAACTGTAGGCAACAACTTTCCAAAACTTCAGAATAAGTGTAGAAAAGGTATGTGAAGTTAGATCGCGTAGCCGCCGCCACAGGGTTGTACTCCTTGAATACCAAACAGGATCGTTCCTCGATGTACTGATGCCCTTTGTTTACTAATTCCACCAACCTCTTTGGACCTGGGTTACAACAGAATCTTTAATAAGTAAATTGTATTAAACTAGTTGGCGTCCGCGACTTCGTTTATACGTTGCGAATTTATAAAATCCTTTTTACGCATACTACGCGCGAAGGTCGCATCCCTTGCTCGCGCGACGATTGCGCGATCGCGTTCTATTAGGACAACGCCTTAGTAGGTATGCGCCTACACTTCTTGTCAAACATCATACCCTTAAAATTTCTAAGGCTCTGCGTCCAGTGGTTTGGCCTGAACGTTAGTTAGTCAGTCGAGATTTACCATCAAAATGTCTTAAAGTACCGTGTTGGCGAGTGGGAAGTGCCTCGACTTTCGATCCTAAGGTCGTAGGTTCGAACCAAGTCGTACAAAAATTGATTATTCTGCTCTATGAAATTTGTATGCATTAATACACGTGTAACGGCGAAGCAAAACATCCTGAGAAAACCGGCATGTCATTGAACCTAAAAAGTACTAAAACATGTGTCAAGTGCACGAAAGGAGCCTCTTTGAGGCGCACTTGAAATCCTTTCACCACACGGAATCGAAAGAACTAGTGACACGATAAGAAGAAGAAGTGTAGTTCTGAACATTGAACATTTCGATCCCTTATTAAAAACCCTGTAATAAATCTACGATGTTAAAATTTAATCATTATAGTTATCTATACGGACTTACTCATAGCAAAATAATCCAAAACGAATGGAATGACGCCGCCATTCCAACGACAAGGCCAATTCAGCGGGAGCTCTTTCCAAATTGTAACTAAAATAAATAAACTTAACTGTAATTACGATCGAAATGCTCGAAATGTTTTCACAAATTGTTCTACGCGTACCATTGTGATTGTGCTCATCACAAGATTGTAAAACAATTGTGTTTAAATTATAAAGTAAAACGAGTAAATTTACGATCCAATTTCCGCCCCGGCCATATTTGGAGTTTATGTCTGAACGTAGCATACTGCGAAATCGCGGATTTTATCGATTTCATTTTATTTTAACAATGAAAAACGATGTAGGTACAGTCTACTACCAAATCATCTACTCGTACATAAAAAACGTAATGGTAGAGTCACAGTGAAGAAACTTACCAATATTAATATTAATTTACAATAAAGACGAAAAACATTAAATAGTTATGAAACCACTAAATTGTGTCATTTTCGTGAATTTTCAGTAGATATAAAAATCAGACGTAAATAATAAACAGTTATCTTTAGAAAGCAAGTTCAAAACTTAAAACCCTTGATAATACCTCCATAGTTGCTACTCTCAGAATAGATTATTTATTTGGTTAAGGCTCACAAAGTAGATTTAACTCGAAGAAGGTTATTAAAATAAGGTTCAAGCATGAATGAGAAAAATACCTACCAACGTCTTTCAGCATATATCAACACTTTTTCAGACATCTTCATTTATGATCATGTTTTAAATTAGGTATATTATCTCACATACTGATCTGTAATTCGAAGGCACACACAAAAATGTTTTGCTCTATAATGTTATTCGTAACGTTACTTAAAAATCTAATGTTTAAGGGGAATCCTTAAATCCGAATTCCATACAAAATATTTCGGACAAATACTCAAAAAGTACGCCGTTTTATAGTAATTTCTTCACACAATTCGTTTCGTCCATGTTTTTCGATTTCGTCAACAAAAAAAGTGTAAGGTTTCATACTTTAATTTAGATTTTATACGTGTTTAAAAATTAACCCTACTAACTTAAAAACTAAAAAATGGCCTTAATGCAGAGGACTGTACGAGTATTCTGTACAGATTTTACAGTTTGCTTTTAATCGAAGGTCAGTCACAACCAAGCGTTGCGCTGCAGGCATGACGAAAAACTGAAAACTGCTGCTGCGGTAATACTTTTACTATGTAGAGCTGAGTCTAATTCTAATTCTAATTTGGGGAAGGGGTTACATATGGTCTGCACTGGCTTCCCGCTGTGGGGTGTATTGTGCATTGACCCCTTTTTGTACTAACTCTACCCCAGCCAGCCCAGCTCCCCAAAATAGCGGAGCAGGACCCTGTGTTGATGGATGGTGTGTTCCAGTTTCCCGGTATCTGGGCCCGTATCCAGCATTTTCCTCAGCCCAGTCTTCTTTCTGGCCTCTTCTGTAGCTGTGCAGTGCACAACCACGTGTTCTACGGTTTCCTCCTCTGCGAAGCAACCGCGGCAGATCACGCTGTCCGTCGCACCCATCTTAAATAGATGGTGGTTCAGGTCGTAGTTGCCGGTTATAATTCCTACCATTGTACGTAGTTCTTCTCTTCTCATCTTCATGCGTGTGTTTGTCAGTTTCTTATCAATATTCGGTAGAAGCATCTTTGTGTGTTTGCTGTCCATTATTTTATTCCAAAATTGTTGGTGTTCTTGTACTGAATGTTGATTCAGTCTAGCTTTTATTTCCGCTGTTGGCGGATGTGTTAGGTAGAGCTGAGTATAAATATCATCTTCTGTTATACACTTCCGTTGCATTTTTTTGAATTTTGCCAATTACACGAATTGGCAGAAGGTGACAGAGAAAGATGTTACACAAATTCATACAACAATCTTATTCATTATTTTTAATTTAAATGTAATTTTGCACGCTTTTTTTGTGAGCTTGGTCGCTTGATTCACATGTAACTATTAGTACCTACGTTCTAGCAAATAAATGATTATCTTATCTTATCGTAACAACCGAAATCAATCGGACTGTTGTAGTGACCGCAGGCACCACTGACACAAGTCACAAGGAAGCAAAATACACAATTTTGTTTACTTTTACGAAATATTTTCAGTTATTTTGATATAAAAACTAAACTACTGAACCGATTTTGATTAAATTTCTATGGAACCAATCTGAGTAGCGAAGAAAGCGTAAGTATATCAAACAAAAAAAATTTCAAATCGGTTTTTAAACAACAAAGTTCTGAGGTAACAAATATAAAAAAAACAAAAAAAAACAACCGAATGAAACCTTTTTTCGATTGAAATGAGAAGATGATGAGAGAGTCGATTGAAAACGTATTTACGCAATGTTATACCTACTTATGAGATAAGTACCAAGTTACCAACATAGTTGTTCTTGTCGGCTCCTTTCGCATAGCTAATGAATAATTTGTAGCTCCTAAAGAGTTTTAGCTTTGACTACAGACCGTGTCGGCGTTTATTTAAACTTACGCCCTGCAGCGAGACTTAGATGTACGGTACACTTTTAATTGGCTTATTAATTGAAAATTGCGTATAACAGGAGCCTTGGCGAATAAACACAGGAGAATTTTACAGTTATGATTATTTTGAAGAAAGTTCTGCTTACATTTTATGAGGTTATGTGTTATATGCGTGAGCGAATTACAATGTTTAGGGTATATAACTTAAAAACATATAGATAAGCGATTGAGAGCTGAAAAACCAATAATGTAAATAATGTTATGTAATAATGTAATATTGACGACACCGTGGCTTAGTTCGTAGTGACCCTACCTACGAAGCTTGGTGTTCCGGGTTCGATCCCCGGCCGGGGCAAATATTTGTGTCGAACACAAATGTTTGTTCTCGGGTCTTGGATGTTGTGATGTGTTGTATGTGTCCATGCCACCTGCGACACAGGGAATCCTAGTGCAGGGGTGTGAGTGTGTGAATGTTTGTTTGTTTTGTTAATGTCGATAATTTTAATCAATATTTACCAACCTAACTGACTGACTGATTGTTTGACTGACAGAGTTCTTTTTTGTTTTGATTTGAAACTTGAAGGATACAAAGAACTGAAAGTACGTGCAAAGAAAATATATCTTTAAATTCATTACGGAAACGAAGTTATGGGTTTCAGATAGTTAACAAAACTTTTTATTTTTGAAATAAAAAATAGTTGTGTGAAATGTCCAAAATATTTATTATATTATTTATTTTACAATTAATCCTCCCTATCGAAAATGGTTTATTTAATACTGAGCAGATACTTTACTAAGCAAACACGCCCACACCCCTCTTTTATACGAATCCTATGAAGGGATTAAAATACTTCTGCTATTTATATTTTATTGTATTATTTGGTACAAAATAAAAAATATTCTATTCTTTTCTAATTCTTGATTGATTCTTGATAAAACAGCCTTTAACTATTTAAGGCCCTGAATCCCATGCTCTGCTATCTCGCTCGCACATTTGTACAGGTTTGAAGATGTAAATTGACTGCGTATAAATTTCAAAAAAGTGGAGCGATGATTTTGTTACTACAACCTCACGAAATGTTTTTGTATATTTTTTGTTTTTCATATGTTTAACATAAGCGAAGGAGATTGGGCAAAAGTGTTTTTCCCCTTTTCCTTCGTTTATCATATAAACATATAAAAAAAAATTAGCTTAAACATTTCGTGTGGTTGTAGTACAAAATTACCGCTTCATTTTTTTGCAATTTATACTTAATCAATTTATATCTTCAAAAATTTAAAAGTATACGAGCAAGATAGCGGCGCGTGGGATTTTGGGCCTTAAACTCAAATTATAAATTCTATGTTTTTTAATAGAAAAAAAATTGAGTCATCTATAAAATGAATTAATAAAACATACTTATAGGAATATATTAGCTTTTATTAAGGGCTAAGTTCTAGGGCCTTTACTTTTCTTTCTAATTATAAACGACTTACCCCTTGTCTGGAATCTGCCAAATGTCTTCTCTATGCCGATGATCTAAAGTTGATATAGAACAAAAGTAGAAAACCATGTTCATACTTTGTAGGTAAATAAATTCTTCAGATTTGTATACTTGCAATAAAGGTCTTCTGTTGCAATTTTGTTGGAATTCTCGGTCTATCATAAATTAAATTGGCATCGCTGCTTCCAGCTCGACTTCAAAGGCTGATTGAAAAGTTAGTTTTCTGGAAAAGTACCAACAGTTTTCTGTACTGAAAGCGACTGGAAATTATCAAATATTTTTTAAGATATAAAACAAGTGTTCTTTGATTTCTAAGTCAAATGCCATTACCCTTTTCCGGTTTAGAAATTAATCAAACTACTCGCACTTACGCTTAACTTTTGAACCGACTTCAAAAAAGGAGGAAGTTCTCAAGTTGGTAAAACCTTTTTTTTATGATTATTTTAGAACTTTGTTGCTTAAAAACCGATTTGAAAAAACGTATTTAATCGTTTTTTAAAGGTTTCAGAAGGGTTTTTTTTATATTGGTTCCATATAAATTACATGAAAATCAGTTCAGTACTTTGGTTTTGATATCAAAATAAATGAAAAAATGACGACATCCAAGTAAAAAAAATTGCGTATTGCTTCCCTGTGACTATTCAGTGGTGTTTACGTACCTAAAACAGTCCAATTGAAGTCGGTTGCAGTAAGTTTTTGTAAAACCTTGATTATTTTACTTAGCTACTTACAAAATTGCGGTGGTAGTCTAAGTAACTTTACTCGACAAGTTAATTAAAAAATGTACCACTTTCCTAGAATACTGAACTCTTTCATTTGGTCCTTCTAGAAAACTGCGAATCTCATAAACTTTTTTCGACAGCAAGACTGTT
Source organism: Lobophora halterata (assembly GCA_932526365.1). Lineage (NCBI taxonomy): Eukaryota > Metazoa > Arthropoda > Insecta > Lepidoptera > Geometridae > Lobophora > Lobophora halterata. Next base: position 1,263,926 of record OW052017.1, read on the forward strand.
ACAAAGTAGAACTGAGCACTGCTGTTCATTCATCAAACTAGTCCACAACTTTGTCAAAGAAGAATCTTATAAAATCTGATAAAATGATACCACAGTATTTTTTCTAAGGGCTCCTGGACTATGTAGGTAAAATCGATGCTTGAAGATATTATGCGCCCCATTTCCTAAGAACCTTATTTCGAAAATCAAATGAAAGTAATTTTAATATTATTTACTCCTAGAGCCATTAACTACACTGAAATTATAAGCGAGAGCGCGGCCTGCAGTAGTGAATATCGAAACTTTCATCGTTGTGTATACATGTTACCGAGGTAAGATGTAGGTATATAATTATAATGTTAAGATGTATACAATTATGTTGATTTTACAAAACTATTTAGTATGAGACGAGTCGCAACCTAAAAAGTAAAAAAAAAACACTAATGCTACGGCCACATTATCGCGATAACGCGATAGTTTGCGTTGTCGCGTCAAGTGTGGCCGAGTAGTTCGTCGCATCGCGATGTATTCGGGCGGATACGAAGAATTTGACTGCTTAAAGTAAGACAAGAAGCTATACACGATATTTTTATGCGACAACGCGACACGAATTATCACCCGATAACGTAGCCCCAGCATAAATGAAAAAGTATCAATATTCCCATAATCCCTAGGTTTTTAAGTATTTCTTGATATAGCGAACTTTATCTGCAGCTTAAAAAGTCTTTGAACATTGTTAGCATCCGGACGGGAAAGTTATCAGGACCCATTTATCTGGCTTGAACCATTAATCCGGCAAAATCTAGATAGTAACCCCGATTAGCTACTTACAAATGTATAGTTTATCCCTTTAAACAGTGAACTGATAAATTAGGTATGTACCTACTTTTTTTCTTGGTACGTAAGCCAGATTTTATGAATGACTATATTAATAATTTACGACTCGATTGGTCGAGTGGCAAGTGTGTTGGACTGCCTCGTCAGTGTCGCACGTTCGATTCCCTCTTCAGAACAAGTATTTGTGTGATGAACATCGGTGTTTGTCCAGAGTCTGAGTGTTTCCCATGTATTCTACTGTATGTATTTAAAAAAATATTATACTAGGTACAGTCAGCTGCACCGACATGTATACACTCCCAAGCTTTCATATTTATATTATACTCTTAATTATGCAAAGACAATCTTCTTCTGACAAGTAAGATGAATACATTAATTAAAAATGCTTGCGTGCACTTTTATTTGTAAAATTAAGAGTAATATAAATGTGAAAGCTTGGGAGTGTATACATGTCTGTGCAAGTACACAGTACAAGCTCTGCTTAGTTTTGGGCTAAATAGCGTCGTGTGAAATGTCCAATATATTTATTATTTATTAATGGGCTTATGAGACTGATAGATAGATAGATAAAAAATGCTTTATTGCACAAAGTAAAAAACAAGTACATAGGCGAACTTAATGCTAGTTAGCATTCTCTTCCAGATAACCTCTGCGTATTATGGAGATGTGGTAGTGCTAGATGTGTGATTGAAGAAAGAAAATAGTATAAAGCTTATTTTTAGTAACATAATACTTACGATATTATTCAAAATACACTAATAAATAATAAATAAAATGCTCAAGTATTCCGGAGTGCCAAGTAGTGACAAGATAGTTTGGATTTGAAGACCCAATGTAGGTGGAATTGGGGATAGCTACAGGAAGAGAAATCTACAGACGGATCGCGCTGACTGTAAATGAGTTGGTATAAAAGAGGTTTTATGGTGTGGAACCATAAGAAGGAGATGTTGAGAACTACGCGAAGGGCGATCCGAGACTGATCATTAAAATATGTCTCAAATTCCGAGCAGAGAAAATTCTTGTTGCATACGAAAAAAAAACTCTTTAACTATATCTAATAATAATAAGAGTAAATAATTATGCAAGAGCCCGTAAATATTAAATTTTGAGTATCATAAATCAAATATCCGCTTCGGGTTGCAGCCATTCGGCTGATGAGTCAGAAACAATGGAGTATTGATCATACCGTCGGAGGCCGGCGGCCAGGAATGATCGACGTCGTAAAATAATTAAAATTGTGGTTAAAAAACATGATCTGCACAAAATGTGGTGATAAAACCATAAATGTACCTGAGGCCTAACAATGTTATGGAGGGATGACCATAACATTGTTAGGCCACTAGGAGAGTGTTAGATATGAAAGTAGATGGATTTAAGAGAAGAGGAAGACCAAAGAAAAGATGGATGGCCTGTGTGAAAGAGGATATGAACAAAGCAGGTGTGAGTACAGAGATGACGGCTGATAGAGACGAATGGAAGAAGAAGACATGTTGTGCCGACCCCACCTAAATGTGGGATAAGGGCAGGGAGATGATGATGCCTTACAGTGTTATCATAATAGGCTTTTAATTTTATTCATTAACATTAATAATATTTTACCTACTAATCGTACTATACTTGTACATACTCGTTCTTTGTTACATTATTTGACATATAACAACACTGTTATGAATAAAAAAATATGAATATGTAAAGCAAAACCCTGCGGTGTCTTTATCCTATCAGATAAATACGAATTTGCAACTATAAGAGCAGAATCAGGCGTTTACCTACATAAAATGTTGGAAAGATTAAATTGTAGAGTTTTCCAAACAATAGAGCGTGAAGAACGGACGCGAGGCATTGTTACCAAAATTGTGAGACAGTTGTTCGGAAATTGTCAGAATGCAGAAAAATGCGCAAATTTCTGAATAAGACAACGAACTAAAAAATACTGTAGCGTAGTAATACATTTGCGTAACTGAAAAAATATTTTTTATACAAGAGAATAATATGATTACTCGTACCTTTAGCAGATTATGTAGGCTTTATTAGAAATCATGCTACTTAACAAAAAAAATAAATTTATTTTGCATTATATGAAAATTTATAGGTTAGAGATTTATTTTATATCGTTATAGATTTAGTTGTTTGTTTTGCTATTTGACTCAAATAAAGGAGCAATTTTTAAAATTCTATCAATATCGAAAATAGGTGTACCTAGGTATTTTTAGATTGGGATATTGTATTGCCGATGTTCGTTTTATTACCAAATCGGATTTAGTTGATGGTTTTGCTATTTGACTCAAATAAAGGAGCAATTTTTGAAATTCTATCAATATCGAAAATAAGTGTAGGTATTTTTAGATTGGGATATTGTATTGCCGATGTTTGTTTTATTACCAAATCGGATTTAGTTGATTGTTTTGCTATTTGACTCAAATAAAGGAGCAATTTTTGAAATTCTATCAATATCGAAAATAGGTGTAGGTATTTTTAGATTGGGATATTGTATTGCCGATGTTCGTTTTATTACCAAATCGGATTTAGTTGATTGTTTCGCTATTTGACTCAAATAAAGGAGCAATTTTTAAAATTCTATCAATATATCGAAAGAAGGTGTATGTTTAGATTGGCATATTGTATTACTGATGTTCGTTTTGTTATCAAATCTGATACCTACTGAGAGAGTCAAATTTTTCCGTATCCTACCAATTATGGGTCCTGGTGAAAGATAACAAAGTAATGTGCAGAGCTGGCTGAGCGCCCACTGCATTCGCGCCTTGCGCTATTCTTTATATTATTAATATTATTTCAAACTTCTACCTATTTTTCGGAACACTTGGAACTCTTATAAATGATTGAAACGGAGGGTTGGTCTAAAATTGGAGGTTTTAGTGCGGTTTCAGATTCAGACCAGTGGTGTTAGCCTAACACCAATGGTCGAATTCGCTTCACATATTCATATTTATTTATTCATAACAGGGTTATTATTTGTCAAATAATATAACAAAGTACGAGTATGCAGGTACACGTTAAGTACGAGTAGTATAAAAAAGTAATAAGTATACGCAAAATGATAGATTGATGTTCCATACTCTATCACCCAAAAAACACTTAACTGAAAGGGCTAGAGTTCAATAAAGGTACTCTTGTAGTTCAGTTCAGGACCTAAGCGATGATTTATAATTTATGAAATCCTTGAATAAATTCCACTCCTAAAATCGAGTGAGAGAATAAAGGATTGCGTTCACAGGCCCGCACCGGACGCTCCGCGCTAATCGCATCAGACGGATTTTTAAGCGTAATGCCGAATGATGTAATGTGGTCATGGGGCGTCCACTGTAACCACAGCAACGGGTTGTCGATGCGACCGCCATTTGCAGACGAATTCTTAACAACGGCAATCCGAATGACGTCATTCGCACTACCGGCGTTGCCGACAGCCCGATACGTCCGATGCGATTCAGTGGCGTTTTTATGGTAAACCATACAAAGAATAAAAAAGTTGTGTTATTAAGACTTTTCACTTAGTAATATTATATCAGCCAGTGCACGAAAAGAACCTCTTTGAGGCGCAGTTGAAATCTTTTCATCACACTGATTTTAAAAGCAAAAGACATTATAGTAAAAAGAAGACCAGCTGATTTTACCCGAAGTAGTGTTATTTCAAAGCGATGGGAGCCCAGTCCAACACAGACTACACGAAATATTTTGCTCAGTGCGTCTCAAGAAGTTTTTACTTCAATAAAATCGGTTTGATGCGGTCAGTGCAGAGCGTCCGACACCCTGTGAACGCAAACCTTAAACGGAAATTCAAAACGATATTTTACCCTTCTCAAGCTGTATTTTAGGTAATTTTCTGCTTTACTTGTATGTATTATCTTTAGTAAGTATCAACTCATGCAGTAAATTATATTCTCGAGTAACTTAAAAGGCTTTTCAACATAATTGGCATTTTATATAATCATGCGAATATCATATTTCAAAGTTAAATTCGACAAGGTGAATATAATTTAGCGAGAAGTTCAACGATTTAGGTACTTATTTATTAACTCCAAAGTAACCTATTTTCCGAGCCTTTTTATTTAACCGACTTCCAAAATGGAGAAGGTTCTCAACTCAGTTGTATTTTTTATTTTTATATTATTTTTCTTTGTGCTTTTGCATTTTACCTCTGAACTTTGCATAATCAGCCTATAATATTCCGACTGCTAGGACTTAGGCCTACTCTCAGCTAACAGAGCCAACACTTCACATGCCAAAACTTTTTTTTTTCTTTAATATGTCAAGCCAGTTGCTTGGCGATGTTTTCCTTGACCGATGTGAGAATGTTGTATGCGTATATAAGATTTTTTGGACTGAAAAGGCCCTTTTGCGCTTGACTGCTTCTAAGATTTGAACCCGCGGCCATCATATCGCAAGGCAAGGGCCGCATCCACTTGGCGACTACGTCCACGTACTTGTGTTTGTGTAATGTGAACCTCATTAGAACCTAGAACTAGAACAAGCTAGGTCCCAGCTTATGGTGAGTTTTATACCAAAGTTTATACGAGGCGCGGTACAAATGATACGGTATGCTACTCCAGAGAGCACCACTTACCTACCTAATCTGACGATACCTACGAAAGACGATTTTTTCACTTAAGGAAATACCTTCATTTGAAATTTGACAGGAGACAGCCGAAGCCTTAGTAAAGCGGCGGCAATTTTTTTTACTTACGTAAAGAGAGTTTGAGTTTGAGGAATGATTTAGAATACGGGTGTAAGTATCGTCTTTTTGTATTGTAAATCTTAATAGCAAAAGTTTCAAAAAATTTCTTAATACCTATTAATTCGCGACAATTAAAAATGTGAAGGCATATAAAAAGACCTAATTTATAAGTTGTTATATGCGGCATTATGTCGGCCATGACGTAAGCCGGTGTCCGAACGCAACATCCAGTATGCGAAAGAGCATACCAGAATATGCCAAGATACGAAAAAGCGGTGAACTAGGAAAATGAAGTAATCCTATTGGCGGAAAGTTCCTTTTAAGAGCTATCTTTATCTTTTTGAGCTAGCTTGCAGCTTACGCTACGTTAATGTATTATTAACGTAGAACAAACTTTAGTAAAGTTACTTTGTAAGATAAATAATCCATCTTCGCTCGGTGAGTTAAAAAGTATTATGCATTGAGCTAAGATATCGGTTGGAAGAAAAGATTTCATAATGCGATTTAGTACAAAGTTTTACAAAAACATAAACAGTGCACGAAAGGCCTATTCGAGGCGCACTCGAAATCCTTTCACCATACTGGTTCGTAACAACTAGTGACACGATAAGAAGAAGAACAAAAATATATAACAACCGACTTCAATCGGACTGTTCCATTGACCGTAGGCACCACTAAAAAGTCACAGGGAAGCAAAATAAGCAATTTTGTTCACTTCAACGACTTTTATTTTAGTCTCTCGAATAAAAAAAGAATTGTATATTTGTTTATAAACAACAAAGTTCTGAGATAACATATATAAAAAAAAATATACATTCATCCAAATTGCTAAACTCCTCCTTTTCAACCGACTTCAAACAGGAGGAGGTTATCAATTCGGTTGAATGTATTTTTTTTTATGTTTGTTACCTTATAATTTTGTTATTTGTTAACCGATTTTAAAAAATATTTTTGTGTTTGAGAGCATATACTTTCAGATTCCCACACAAATTTCATCAAAATCGATTCAGTAGTTAAGTTATTTTATCCAAATAATTGAAAAAAATATATCGTCGAAGTAAACGAAAAAATTTGTATTTTGATTTCGTGACATTTCAGTGGTGTTTATGGTCACTAAAACAGTCCAATTGAAGTTGTCTATGTTTTTCTAAAACCTCGATTATTTTAAAGTCTGTTAAAAATCACTGTATTTAAGGTTCACAACTTCGTAAGGATTAAGGCGGTAAAGCTCTTTCTAGTGAGTAAAATAATTGCTCAGGAACTAGGACAGTTTAGTGCAAGTAGGCATGAAAATATTTATGCCTACTTGCACCAAACTGTCAAAGCTCCTAAGCAATTACTTTTCTTGCTTGCCAGTTCTTAACGGTCCAAATTCAGACCGTTATGAACTGTCAAACGAGTTGAGTAATTGCTTAGGAACTTTGATTAATTGGTGCAAGTCGGCATTAATATCTATTCTTAGTACTTACGCTCTTTTGTAAAAGATTCATAAATCCACCACCGAATAAACTAAATGAGTAACGTCAAAGTATACAAAATAAAATGCAAGTATGTCCTCTACAGCATAAACCTCATGAAAGTGTGACCTAAATCCTGATTAGACGAGTAATTTCATCTCAGGACCTCGTAACATCACAGTCATGTACCACCACGATACAAATACTATAGTATGCTACTCCGGGAAATCGGATGTTGCGTGCGGACACCGGCTTGGATCAGTGCCGCCATGTTGTCTCCTTTGACAGCTGTAAAATGGGGTGTTCATTCAGAAAATAAGTACGGTTTTCTTAAGTCATTTAAACAGGCAAGCAAAAAAACAATACAAGTATCTAACATAATGATTTATTTAAGATGAAGTTTGTGATGTGAGGATAAATGGATCAAGAGATAAATGAATGCATGCTGAGACGAAATCGATTCAGCTGCAATTTGACAAGGTAGAACATAATAATAATTATGTTTGGACATTTCACACAACGCTATCCAGTCCCAAACTAAGCAAGCTTGTACTATAGGAATCAGATAACTGGTAAAATACCTACTTTTATACTTTTTTTTTATAAATATGTAGGTAAATAAATATAAAACACTTCAAAGAACTTGGGCTACTTTTTTATACAGATACTACGCGGGTGAGAAGCAACTAATATCACAAAAATAACAAAAAGGTTTTGCAATAAATTTGTACTGAGGTAGTAACGCAACTCAGTGTCACCCACAGAAAAAAATAACGTTGCTCTTTGGAGTTGACTTACTTTCACTTAATATCCTATGACCCCCAAGTGGAGCAGAGGGCGTCCACGTGATCTGTCTTGAGCTTCACGTTTGACTTCGCTCCAGGATTTACCGATGGCTTTGACCTCCGAATCCACCTTCGCCAAGTCTGCTTGGGACGGCCACGCTTTCTCTTGCCCTGCGGGTTCCAGTCTAGAGCTTGCTTTGGGATGTGGTCGGGCGCTCTGCGTAGCGTGTGGCCAATCCAATTCCTCTTCGGAGCGCCATACCGTAATATTCGTACCATTCAGTTTTTAATACAACCCATATTAAAACCTCAGGCTAAATTAAAATGTGAAACTCTACCAGTCATGCCCTTGTAAAGTGAAAAAGATAAATGATGTTGGGAATGTTCCTTTCGCGTATCGCAAAATAAATTTACCGAGACGTGGTTTCATTTCATTCCAAACGAAATGTATTCGGTTGCGACAAATCGCCACCAAATAACTAAACCAAATATTTTTTTAACTTTTATAAAGATTAAATTTTGTCTTAATTTGTAGTTATTATTCTGGAAAAAGTTTATATAATTATTTTTAAAAATGATTTAAAAAATATATTTTGTTTTTGACAGATTAGATAGGTACAAATTCTATTTTTGATGTGTAACATCTTTCCTCTCGCTTTTTGTCAATTTGTGGAAGTAATTTCGTGAAATGAGATGGAAATGTGTAACAGAAAGTTGGCCGTCACATGGTACTGACCTCACAAAAATGAAATAAATTGAATCATTTCAAATTTAAACGTTGCTTATTATCGAAGTGAGATCTCAAATGTTACACATCATAATAGGCGACTACTGAGACTCTCTCATATTTTTTTACTTTAGATCCTAACTAACTTCTATTCTTCAAGTATTGAGAGTAACATAAAAAGTGTAATTTATCTATAAATTCCAAACTCTGGATAGATTTACAGAAAATTTCATGACATCCAAACGCTGTTTTATAACCTACTTGTACCAACATTACAGTTACCAGTCATAAAATATTTCTTCATAGCAACACTATTCATCTGGCCTCGGCCTTCAAGCCAGTCATTAATCAAATGCATCTGTGACTGGGAAAAACTCCCATTTCATCACTAACTCGATGATATTGCGATTTTTCCTAGCCTCGCGTGACGGTCGCCTTTTATAAGAGTTTTTTGCGGTTTGCCTTCGCTCCTTCATATGGATCTTGAATGGATTTTGGTCTATTATTAGTAAATCAGGAACCTTTAGTGATGCCAACAGACAGTGACTTCACCTGTGGTATCAGGAAAATAAGAAATCTATGTTCTTTTCTAGGTTTTGATCTAAATCCAAACCATATTTCAGTTTAATCTTTTCAGTCGTTTGTTCTTTATTATTTTAAAATAATAATGAAAAATGGAAAACCCACATAATTTCTTCTTTATTAAGCTAAGTTAGTTGGTTATATATAGTATTTATTTGAAATTTAGTTTAAGCATCTATTTTTAAGTGTGGAGTAAAACAAAATTATTAGTTATTTGTACACCAAGGGCTGAAGCAAGCCTTTGTATACGAGACTTTTATCATTAATTAATTAATGTAAAAAGTGAGCCTATACAACCCTCTTAATTTTTATTTTAGGTTAGGTTAGTAGATAAAACAGAAAAGTTATGATTAACAATACTTATATTGAAAAAATAGAAGCTCTCCTCGAGACATAACATTTTGGACAAAGGTGCGTAATTTCCAGGTACAGATTACAACACCCACTCTAATTAAATATCTACATTGTACCTACTATACTATTGTACGATGAAAAATAAGCGTTTTAGCTATCGGGAAGGATTGTTAGCAAGCAGATTGTAAAAATGCCGATGACACTGTGTGACTGTACGCGCTACAAGCGAAGTCGCTGGGGTGTAGCGTGTAAAAAAGCCGTGTGTCATCGTATTATAAGTGTCGCCGCACACGGGCCACCGGTCACAACCACAAAACGCCGCCACCGGCATATTTCCTGTAGTTTTCATACATTTTAAATGAACTCGCCGTACACGGTAGACGCCGCGCGCCCGTGGCCCCCACACGCTACAAACCGCCGCTACTCGCTTCTTGTGGCAGCTAACAGCCACTAAACGCCAGCATGAAATTTATATCAGAGATTCAATCTCGTCCTGCGATTTGAGATTCAAAAAGTGACCGCAAGTGGTGACCACCGGCCACAAGTGGCTGTCTCGCGCTTCACCTACTTTTGTAGCTGCATCTAGCTTCTCGTGGCGGCGTTTGTGGTTGTGGCCAGTGGCCCGTGTGCGGTGACACTTAAGGCATTCTCAAACCAAAAGTAACACAGAAGTTACACAAAATAACAAAAGTACATAAAAACCTAAAATTATGTATACTGATATATCCAAAACAGAAAATGTCGTCCACAAAAGTAAAATCAGAAGGGTTGTAGCCACGGTACTTACATTTGAATAAAATATCAGTACCGACGTCACATGCATTAGATATTGGTCAGGGTTGCGTCAATGACTTTTGCATAAATAAATGCCTGGCCACAGACCCTTTGCGACCTTTGTCCAAACAAATAGAACAATTATCCATCCCTTTGTGGTGGAGACAGGGTCGTACTTATTAACTGAGATTACAGGGTGGTTTTTTCACCAAGTATTGGGTGGTAAAATTGGAGAGTACCTATAGATGATATACCTAGATATATTGACGACACGGGTGGTCGGATGGCAAGTGTATTGGACTGCCACGCCCGGTGTCGCGGGTTTTTTTCCCGCTTCAGGACAAACATTTGTGTAATGAACATCGGCGTTTGTCCTGAGTCTGGGTGATTTCTATGTATTATTGATATATAAATTTAAAATAGGCTCCTATAGGTATTTGATTGATTCAGGCGTTACTTTGCGGAAATCCATAACTCTCGTTTCGGACTTCGGCGAGTCCACACCTCCTGATGATGCCTCGTGTAGAGGCGAAACACGTGTCGTATCTTTAAACTTTGAAATTAAGCGGATTTATTACTAAATATATTTATATAATTTGTTGATACTATAGGTATTATAAAAATAGGCTTGATCGTACGCCAGTGATATATATATCTTTCACTTGCCTTGTATAACGGTCCTTGATAAATTGGTGAAACCTGAAATCTGATCAACATCCCTAACTACGTCTCTGGTGGAGGGGGCATGGTAATGGTATTTAATATTGATGCAAAAAGGTAAGTTTTGCTATCGGCGACACGCATTTGCCAACCGATTTCAGAGAGTTTGCCGATCGAATCGACTTTCAATCTGCACGGTAAAATGACATTTCATTTCGTGGTAGTAGGTAGTGTTACCAAAGATAAAGATAAAGATATTTTATTTGTCAGAAACACGGAAGGTAAGATGTTATATATATGTTAACAGTACAAATGCATGTTTCACCAGGAACTGGCATACAAATATTACATTACTTATTAAATTGAATTTTTGTGCATGCTTATTTTAACCACAACATTAAAATAAATGACGGTATATTTTTTTATGATATTAGTATAATGTATGACTATGTTACCTGGATTTGTGCATTATTGGATTTTTATGATTGGATTTCAAGCACTGTGGCGCCACTGTGGAGCTTCTTCACACCTCTAATTTCATTAATATTATAGGCTTATTTAATTCGTGCATTATTCATTGTACCTATTAATACCTACTATTTACTTACGTTGCCCGAAATGGACAACCCTAGCTGGCAACAATACCTAAATTGAGTTTTGTAAAAATATCTGCGCTAAATATCCCGACAGAGACATCTGATAATTCAGTCTGTGGTCTCTCAGATTTATTCCCACGCAAAATGGCGCCCAAACGCTGTAAAATTATACGTGCCCTTGCCCTACAGAGTACTACAGACTAACAAATGAGATTCGTAACTTTTAATATAGGTAAGGCAAGATATATTATCTTCGTTCGTGGTAGGCATTATTGCTTAGATAAAAGTTCTCTGGATTATGTAAAAACTTCGGCTGCGGGGACACAGATGAATCTGTAATGCTACGTCACGTATGTCCAAACTATGATTTTTCATCGTTTGTGAGTCGACTTTGACCAACTTTAATGGTACAGACAGTTACATAGATAGATAGATAGATAGTAACGCTTTATTTTAGACCCCGAGGAAATATACATTATAAAAGGAAACAAATAAAAAAACCAAAAATAATAGAGGCTACAATTATCGCTAAAAGCGATTTCTTCCAGGCAACCTTTGGATGGAGAGGATAAGTATCTCCCTTGCATTATAATACCCAGCTTCAAATCCCTTTAAATCACAGTCGCGGCGAATGGAGAAGTTTTGCCTTTAAAAAATGGATTATATTTGTAAAACCATATGTAAGCCTAAAAATAAGTTTAAGTATTACAATTTTTTGAAAGGATTTATAGCTGGGTGTCTTGTGCAAGGGGGATACTTATCTCTGATGCTGTCTGTACGTTTCCACTGACGCATTGTAGATCGAAAATCGACTTTCAAAGACATGGGGCTTAAAAAAATTACATGTCGTTGTTTCAACCGACTTCAAAAAGGAGTAGGTTATCAATTCGATTGACTGATGTTTATTACAATGAAAAACATGTTTTTAATAATCTAATGAAATACTTATATTTATAACAAAGATTAATAATAAATAACACTAAATATAAAAAAAAAGTAGTCGGTCGTTGTCACCACCAGACGGCAACGTGCCCAGAACGCTGGGGGCATTGCCACGTTGAATGGCAATGCTTATACGCTGTGCAAAGTAGAAGCCAGCATTCTGGTCACGTGTAGACTCTTTTAACCTATCAGCCAGATCTTTGTAGATTTTGTGTGCCCCTGGTCCCCAAGGGCCTACTGTTTCTACCCCAAACGGCTCAAACATGTATCTATTATTATTCAATTCGATTGAATGTTTTTTTAATGTTTGTTACCTCAGAACTTTGTTGTTCATAAACCGAATTTAAAAAATCTTTTTTTGTTTGAGTATTAGAACACATGCCAAAAAATAAATGCCCTTGTGCCGTACTGTCGCGCGCGTCAACTCACTGATACCTAGGTCCCTAACTGCCCTCAACAACCTCCTAGAAGCCAGTCCACATAGTGACATATTTGCGGATCAATGGAAAGAGCTCACCTCTGATTTCCATTGGTACTGCCAATCAAAATTTTGACATAAATATAATTAATTAAGTGTATCATTTATTTGATGACTATTTTAAATTTATAATTTAAGTAATTTGTAATTTAATTTTTAATTTAATTTGTATTTTAATTATTTTATTTTTAATCTTTAAATAATGGAATTGGTTGTTTAACCGTTTTATTTAAAGTAAATAAATACTAAATACTAAATAAAAGCCGTTTTAAGCTTTAATCAAGGTTTTACAAAAAAAATATTACAACCGATTTCAACTGGACTGTTCTAGTGACGGTAAACACCACTGAGAAGTCACCTAAGCAAAATAAGCAATTTAGTTTACTTTGACGACATATTTTTCAGTTATTTTGATATACCTAAATATTAAACTACTGAACCGATCTTGGTGAAACTTCCATGAAACCAATCTAATCAAACAAAAAATATATTTTCAAATCGGATTATAAATAACAAAGTTCTAAGGTAACAAACATTGAAAAAAAACATTGAACCGAATTTTAAACCTCCTCCTATTTTGAAGTAGGTTGAAATAAAGTCGCTTGTTTTAATTAGTTAGAAAAGATAAGATAATTTATTTATTTCCTCGTAATTAATACAACCACTTCTTATGGAGTAAAACTTAAATACTATGACAGAAAATACAGTAAGGTAGTAGTAGTAAGTAAGTAGGTATACAAGAAGGTAACTAGCGTCAGACTCGCTGCGAGTTTTTAGCGAAACATTAATAAATATGTGTAGAAGATTCAAGTCTACAACTAGAATTACAATAGTGTACCTACCTAATAATAATATAGGTACATAGGTTAAATAATTTGCTGTAACATAATAAGTATTGCTTGGGTAACTGTCGCTTAAAATTATAAGTAGGTAGTTAGTTATAATCACGTTAAAGCGTGTCGATGACAACCAAGCTTTTTTACAGCTGATTGTTGGCGTTATTAAACGCCAGCGTGTGAGCGTGTACACGCCAGCGACTTCGTTTGTAGCGTGAAAAGTCGCCCAGTGTCATCGGCGTTTTTACAATCTGCTTGTTGACAGTCCTTCCCTAAAGCTAAAGCGTCGATGATTGAGATTTCCTCAATAAGCTTAAATTATATCAAATCAGCACTTCCGGTTCCCTCGATAATTCTACACCTCTCACTGATTAAGCAACACGAGATCGTAATTCCTGTGTGCTACCCTAATCCAATAATTAGGTACCATTTCCGGTTTTCCGGAACCCTGTGTAAATTAATTACCTCTACGCCTTTGTGAAGTTCTTTTTCGTCGTGTGTAGACAATGAGCTCTCTTTGTGGTGCGTTGGAAGATTTTCAATGCTGGTTCTATTCTGTTACAGAATATTTAATCTATTTTGTTACGGGAAAAAATTTGTTACGGAGTAAAAACTTTCATCATAATTAACAGATAGGAAAAAAAAATAAATGAAACAAGTTATTCAACATTTTATAAATATTAGAAGTCATCGTTCATAGCTATTAATACAGAAGCCTGAAATTTATGTATTATATATGCGAAAATTCAGTCGAATTTTTGTCAAAGCAAATTTGAATAAAATTGGATAACTGTTAACGTTAGTAATTTTTCTATGAATTTGTGTCAGGCCCAGTACCCAACATTGATAAATAATTTAAGTTTCATTCATCGTTTGGCAAACCCCTAGTACCTAGCTCGAGCCAGCTCGCCTAGCTCAGCTCGGGCGCCGCACTCGCCCCGCTGTCATTCTTGTCAATTTGTAGAAATCCAAAATTCTGACTGAACAGATATAATATAGATACAACCACATGGTACTATGATATACACAATTAGTACCCCTTCTGCATTGCCTATTTAAGTTTTTTTGGTAATTAAAAATTTGTGGTGTACATTTGTTACAGATATACAGCCAGCTGCACAGACATGTATATTGTTTACACTCCCAAGTTTTTACATTTATAGTACTCTTAATTTTGGAAAGAAAAGTACGCGCAAGCATTTTCCATGAATCAAATCAAATCAAATCAAATCAAATAATTTGTTTCAGACAATGTCCATAAAAATTTAGAAATATTACAAAAACAATCAGGGAACACACATACACACAAAAAAATTAACATAATATGCAAATGAAAATTAAAATATATATAAAAATAAAAATAAAACACACATTATGCATCATGAAGCCTGACTAAATGACCAAGTATGGGACAATCAACCCGGTCTGCCAGGACGCGAAGGATGGCGTTGGTGCTGTCGCGAACACAGCTCAGCAGTGAGGCGGCTCTCTTGCGTAGGATGGCGTGGAAGCCATCAGTTCGAGCGTCAGTAAACATGCCTGAAGCACTGCAGTACCTCGGCAACCCCAACACAATCCTAAACGCGTTGTTATATTTTTTTTATTTTTTTTTCTTTCGAATAACCTAAGTTCTTCGGTTTTGGCTTCACATCAAAGGTATATAGCCAATGTCAAGTAATTGGAGAGATTATTTTGTCATAAGTCAGAGTCGTTAAGTCAAGTCATGCCCCTGTAAAGTAGTGGTGGTGGCGACTTTACTAGAGGCTTCTATGGAGTTTTGGAGGCAGCACGAAAAGTAACGTTTTACAGCATTACACTATTCACCAACACTCATACACGTTCTCGAGCACTTAATGGATAAAAAACCACCGTTTTTACACTTAAACACTCAAAGTTATACAAGTTTTGTCAATTAATTTAATGCCGCCAACGCGCCATTTTTCATGTTCCCGCCAAAACTCCCGTTGTTATATTGTACGCGCAGGGCGTTGATTGTCTTTTGCGTATACTTAGTCCATAGAGTGCACGTGTAAAATGACTGACAGAAGGCCTTGAAAAGAGTCACTTTTACCTCGTCAGTCCATCATTAGATGTATCATTATCATTAGTAGTCATTGTTAGAATTCTTGTCAGAAGAAGAAAGTCTTTGTAAATTTAAGGGTATATAATATAAATGTGAAAGCTTGGGAGTGTATACATGTCTGTTTCAGCCTGACATGACACTGCGCCCGAGCTAGCTCGGACGCCCCTGGAAGAAAAGGAAACCCAAGAAGGGAACCCAAGGACCGGAAGGAGGCGAAAGAGTACCGCAGACAGGGGCCCAAAAGCCCGAATCTGCGTCCTCACGCACCGGCTTCGCCGGCGCGGAGAGAAAAAGACCCCGAGGTATACATGTCTGAGCAACTGACTGTACCTACTAGATATATTTTTAAGATCCAAACACGAGAGGCCACATTGAAAAACACCATTAAAAAAAGGTTATAATTAAGTTAGCAACAAAAAATCTTAGTTATTACGTAAGCTAGCTACGATAACATGAAAATACACTGCCCGATATAAATTCAGGCGATAAAATTGAATTAACATTTAAATTGTTTTGTCCTCAAATTTGCATTACAAAGAGTCGCGTTACGTAACGCAACGTAACGAAGTTGACAGGACTAATAAATAAGGCAAGACGAGGGTTTCACACTTGCGCCGAAATATTGTCTTGTTGATTTATTTTTATCATTTGGTACGGATGGCTTATGATAAACATTTTTTATATTCTTGTAATTTTCCTGTTACTGAACAATGATTGCTTTGTTTCAGGTTTCGTATTTTTACTTTTACTTTTTACCTTTAGGGTTCCGTTACTATTATTAAACTCTTTCCAATTATATTTATTTATATATTAAATGCTTGCTACCTTTTTACGCATACGAAATGTAAAGGCATCTTTTTCCCCAATACACAAGTATTAAAGAAAATATGATTTATTTCTATTTTTTTTTTACTTCTATCACTCTTCTCCATCCAAAGGTTGCCTGGTAGAAATCGCCTTTAGCGATAAGGCCGCCCATGGTAGCCTCTATTACTGTTGTTTTTTTTTTAAGCTTCCTTTTATTATCTATGTTTCCTTGGGGTGTATACAATAAATTGATACTATCTAACTATCTATCTATCTATTTCTCAATTTCAATGTTTATGTGAAACGCGATACAAACTAGCTATTTATTTCACTTCAACTTCTAGTATTTTTTTTCGTAAGAACAAGTTTTAATTTACCTATACAAGTTTTCCTGAAAAGAGAACAATAAAAAGACAGATTTTATTATAAACCATTTCGTTTATTTATAACTATTTACATTTTCTTTCTGTGATAGAACTTACGTTTAAAATTATTTCTAAATGCAACATGTACACAACATTTCTCCTAAAACTACATAACGCTTATCATAACATAAGTAAAACGAGTCCGAATAAAAAAAATACCTCAAATTAAAAAAATAACAGAATTCTAGCAAAATCAAACAATAATTATTATAAAGAAGATGTAAAGTTAGTCTTTCAAATCAAAATACTGTAAACTTAATTATTGATGTAAATTATTAAAGTGAATGATGTTTTTAGCATCAAATTATATGAACTTATATTATTTTTAAGTTTTGCCAACACAACGATTGGTACTAAAAAAAAATCTTATTATAATGGTTTACTACAATATGTTATATTTACATTTATTATTAAGTTATATTTATTACTTCTTTTTACATAGTTATGTTGATATGCTTTAACGTTGAATTTAAATATTTAGTTTTAAACGCCATTAGTTATGATGATTTTACCTATTATTATATAAATTTATGCTTATATCTTTGTATCATGTTAATAAAAAAGAGAGTCACAATGAGATCTACTGATAAATTAT
The DNA here is from genome assembly GCA_932526365.1 of Lobophora halterata. NCBI lineage: Eukaryota > Metazoa > Arthropoda > Insecta > Lepidoptera > Geometridae > Lobophora > Lobophora halterata. The sequence continues at coordinate 1,281,536 of OW052017.1, forward strand.
AAATATAAATGAATAAGGTCACATGTCATCATTTAATCAAATTGTTGCGAAATCGATTTTATTCAAACAAAATTTAAATAAACATTCCTGAATTCATTAAATAATAAGAAAAAAAAAACATTCAACAAAAAACACAATAAATTAACTGGTTGATTGCTTACGAAGAAAATTAATCGAAATAGACAAAACTAAATGAGTACAAAAACCTGGATTAAAAAAAACTTATCACCTCACACTTACAAAGATATTGCTAAAATTTGTTTGGTTATCTAAAAAGAGAGAAATGTTAGTAAGGATTAAGTTTTTTACATAAAACAACATTGATAAACCGCGTGGCAACTTTGATAGGCCGCGTGGCAACATTAATAAACTACGTGGCAGCATTGATAGACCACGTAGTAGCATTAAAACACAGCGTGGTATTGATAACGCATATTCTAGCATTGATAGACTCTCTATTAGCATTGATACCACTTGCAACGGTGTTGATACCACACGCAACATCACTGATACCACATATTGCAGGATTGACAGACCATGTGGTTGTATTTTCAGACTATGTGGCAGCATTGATAAACTGTGGGGCAGCATAGTCAGACTACGTGGCAGCATTGATAAACTACGTGGCAATATAGATAAGTCGTGTGGCAGCATTGAAAAACCGTGTAGTAGCATCGACAGCAGCGCGAGAGTGGGGATAGGCAAGGCTTGGTGCGCGCTCGATCCCGTTGATTCCGCAGTTGGAAGCCAGTTGTTGTCAAGGACGGACTGCTCAATGACGTTTTGCATCGAGTCTGTTGTAGAAAAAAAACTTGTTTATTTACAATAACTACAAAATAGGAAAGTGGGTAAGGTAGTTTGACCTCACCTTGGCCGTACGTCGAGACGTCTGGCGTGTAGAACTTCTGCTCTACTGGTTGAAGAGGGATGACAAATCCTGTTGAAACAAAAAGTTATTTGAAATAATTGTAAACAAAATTTTAAAAACGCTCCCGGCTGGTCGTGTCTTCACTCACACTATGATGGATGAATGGAAAATGAGCGCTGGATCGATGGGGTCATAGAACCTCATGCTCCAGCACAAGGCTGAGTTGAGCCCAATTTTGCCAATAAATTTTTAGACTTCTGACTGAAATCAGACTAAGTAGGTTAACTAAGTAGGCTTAGTAGGCTTTTGGCAAAAAAAAAAACATTTTCTATTTCTATTTCTATAAAACAAATCAACGTCCTCGTTAGATACCTACGTCTAGTAGTGAAGTGCTAAATAGTTAATGATGATAATAATGTTACCAAAAATGGTACCTAACAGTAGTAACAGTAACTCACGTGGTGGTGACTGCGTGGTGGTCGGCGCAGGAGTGGTCGTGGTCGTCGTGGTAGTGGTCGTAGTTGTAGTTGTTGTGGTTGTAGTTATTTTGATTTCTGTAAAAAAATTGCTCTGTTTTAGGGTGCCTTCAAATTAGAGGAGTTAAGAAGCACCACGCTGGCGCCACTGTGGCGCTTTTACTAGTTTTCATACAATATCTGCACCTGTACGTCTAGATGTTGTATGAAAAGAAGCGCCACAGTGGCGCTTATACTTCTTTTCATACAACATCTAGACGTACAGGTGCAGATATTGTATGAAAACTAGTATAAGCGCCACAGTGGCGCTTTCTCACGCCTCTCATTTGAAGGCGCCCTCACCTTATATTGCTTGTAATATACACAATACATGTGGGCTATGTGCACGTAATGCTAAAAAGGATTTTTTTATTTTTTTGTTATCTTCCTCGCTCTCTCTTTCTCTCTCACACACATGCACACACTGACACACTCAATTAACTTTACTAGATCTACTGTTTCAATTTTGTTTATTTTAATAAGTTACCTAATTCTACTCTAAATTATTATTAAGAGCGAAGTTCCCTAACATATAAGGTATTTTTATACTTAAAAGAGATTCTTTAACACATCTAATGTAAATAAGATTAAGTTAATGAATACAATATTTGTATTGTATTTTTCAAGATTCCCAACAAGAAGAAATTGTTGCTATTTAAAAACTAAAACCCAAACTCAAATCTTGAAGCTCATTAAATAAATTTATATTCAAAATAAAGTGTTAATATTATAAAAACAAACTAATGCTTAATTGAGAATTATATTATAATATACCTATTATAACAAAGCTTGCCAAAGCGCCCAAAGGGGGAAAAGCAATAACCTAAACTTCAACCTAGCGAACTGGCTATTAGAAAGACTAGACAGAAAATTGCCTACGAGCAATCTATTAGTCGCAAGAGAAACATATACACAAAGGAAATTAGGCCCATTTATCTAACATCTCTCAAGGGTCAACTCAGCGAACAGCCTTCCGCTTCAGTCACGTTCATAGCCACACACGGCTCAGTTATAGCATAGAGGAATTATGTTATGGCTACGTTTGCTAGTTGAGAGTTTGTTTTTTTGACTTCGTTAAAATATAAATGAAATTATTTGTTTCTCTCAAGTACTTACATTTTAGTTTAAGCCCTAGTCACCAAACTAAGCTTGAAAAACTTGTACTAAGGTAAATATACCTTCCAATTAGTATATTATTATTTAACTAGTACAGACTTTAATTATTAAACAACCTGATAAGAACTTCTGGATATTTAAAATGAAAAATGAATTACCTACCTACATAATAAATTTATTTTTTATTTATATGTAGGTATATTAGATTTAATTTAACATCAATACAAGAAATTTAATTGATACATTAAGAGTGCTGCACATAGTTGTTACAGTGTTTTCTAAGTAGGTATATTATTACAATTTAGAACCTGATCGGTATTTCATAATTGATCATATCAAAACATATTTTTTTTTTTTTTTTTTAATTTTAATTATAAAATTTATCATAAATATTCTCTTAATGCGGAGAATGGAATTAAAAAATATTTTTTTCAGTTATTTTGCTGTACAACTAAGCTGATTTAGATAGTATTTCTATGGAACCAATCTGAAAGTATGTATAACCTATCAAACAAAAAAAATATTTTTTCAAATCGGTTTATAAACAAAGTTCTGTGACCAAAACATAAATATACAAAAAATCAACCAAATTGATAACCTCCTCCTTCTTTTAAATCGGTTGAAAAGTTCCTAATTCACTCACCATACAATCGCAGAGCTCCTTCAGCCTTGCCAATGGTATTTGTAGCGACACACGTATAGCTGCCGGCGTCTCTTTCACTGAACTCTGTTATGACCAGGACGGTCCTCATTTGGTACTGGTTGATACGCTCCTCTGAAATCTCGTGTTTACCGCTACAACAAAAACTTCAAGTTAACACAAGGTATATTTTGACAGTGCACAAGGTTATTCCTAAAACCCCTTGAATTTGAAACGCGCGGCGCAGCAAAATCCCCTCGATTTCAAAATGTTGATATCAAGGTGATATTGCATCGTTCGCATTTGCATCTTTTTTTTTAAATCTCCTTGAAAAGATCAAACGGAAATGGAAGGAGATTTTGAGACTAATAAATAACACAAGGTAATTAAAAATTTTAAGTTTAAATTCTTGCAACATCAATAATTTTTACTCAAAATATTGATACGTGTCTCCCTTCGCTCCTTTGGGTTTCAAAACATCGGTAAATGGATGTCGATGTTCGTTATTCAATCATGCCAAAACTAATCAACCGATCGAGCTGAAATTTCGTTTTGGTATAGTTTATGATCTGGAATAACACATGGGCTAGGTACTTTTTATCCCGATACAACACTGGCGAATCCGCGGGCAGTTAGCTTGTCCTAATCAATATCCTAATCAAGTCCTGACTGACTGACGGACACAGATAACGCAGAATCCAAATCACCGAACGTAGAGACGTAAGTAAGATTGTCAGGTATGAAGAGTAATCTCAAAATAGCGGTTTTTGTAAATTAAGGGGAATCCTCAAATCCGAATGCCATACAAAATGTTTCGGACAAATACTTTGGTTTCATACCTTAATTTAGATTTTATACGTGTTTTAAAATTAACCCTACTAACTTAAAAACACGTATAAAATCTAAATTAAAGAATGAAACCTTTCACTTTTTTTGTTGACGAAATCAAAAAACATGGACAAAACGATTAGTGTGAAGAAATTACTATAATACGGCGTACATTTTTAATTTGTCCGAAACATTTTGTATGGAATTCGGATTTGAGGATTAGACTTAAGAATGCATTGTTGTGAGTTGTGAGCTACCCTGAAAGTTTTAACCAGATAGCTAATCGGAAAGTGCTCGAAGCTAGATTTGTAAGATTTCACCGGAACGATATACCAACAAGAAAGTGATGTAATGAAAACGTGGTTAAATAAAAAATAACATTGTTAAATCGCAACGCTAATGTCATAAAAGTGCCACTATATATTAAAGTGAACGATATGACTATGTTTATTAGATCGTTTACTAAATAGTTGATATTAAATGTCAAAACAGAATAATTAAATTAGTGACTGCATCGCGGCCTGCTTTGCGCATTGGATTTCTCATTTTATTGGATTTAATCCCGTGTTCATGTACGATAGTACCAGTTAGCCAAATTAATGATGTGCCTAAATACATTTGTGGAACATTAGTCGAGTTAAAAGTTATGTTCTAGTTTAATGAGTTTCATTAAAACCTTTACTCTGGTTAAGGACTGTGTACAATCGATGACATAAATTTATGAACTTTTTGAACTCATATTCATAAAAAAATATCGTGTATTATCTGATTGCTTTATTATTAACTAGCGGATGTTCGCAGCTTCGTTTGCGATGCGAATTAATAAAATTCCTCCTTAGAACGCGTCTAATACCTTGACTACCATACTCTCGAAATTTCAAGTCTATACGTCCAGTGGTTTAACCTGTACGATGTCTATTAGTCAGTCAGTCAGGACGAAGAATTTTATATAGGTAATATTAATGAATGACTAGAGCAAACAATTTGTATCGTTGACTAGAACTACAAAAATGTTTCTTTTGTGTAATGTAATAAAGTTTCGAAATTCGAAACAAGTCGCGATGCTTTTCAAACCGAAACACATTTTTTTATATATATCTGTTACACTGCAGAATAATAATCTAGCCAAAATGCTGCAGGGTTGCAAAAACGTTATATTATTATCTAATTTGATCAGCAATTTATATTCCTTCCCTTTTTATTAAAACTGGCTTCACTCCGATTGAAGTGAGAATAAAATTAAGAGAGTGATTATATAAATCTGCGGCGCGGTTAAACGAATTTGATGCCTCATAATCTCAAAATGGCCATCGATTACCTAAATATCTGTCATAAAACAAAAGTTATTGGCCGAATTATTCGAATCCTACTTATATTAAAAAAGCTAACGTTTGTGAAGATGGATGTACGTGTTAAGTACCTTTTTCAAAAACTTTTTGTAATTAATAGTAGTAATCATAGTATTGTAACGAAAAAAAATCTTCTTCTTCTTATCGTGTCACTAGTTCTGTCGAACAAGCGTAATGAAAGGATTTCAAGTGCGCCTAGAAGAGCCTCCTTTCGTGCACTTGGCACATGTTTTCGAACTTTTTTTTAGGTGCTATGACATGCCGGTTTCCTTACGGCGTTTTCCTTTAATAATTCTTTATCTTATGTACATATGTGGTGGATTCCTGCTCCATCAGCGTAATTAAGGCACAAATATCTATTTGGGGTTAGTCTCAAAATACCCTACAATTTCCAGTTGATCATAATGCAAGGGAACTTGAAATTCTGCGAAGCGAAATCCCCTTGCAATGTAAGTAGGTACTAGTTTATAAATCTTGACTTCAAGGGGATTTTGTATCGCCAAGTTTTAGAATCGCCTTGAACTAAAATCAAGCGGCAATTTCAAGGGGCTTCGTAACTAACTCCAGATGTTTGTCTTAATCTGCCCGTAGAAAGGAATTCGGTATTAGTAGGATAAAACAGGATTAGAAGCCCCAATGAACGGTTGCCCCTTTAATAAAAACAAATTTTTGAAAAAAAAAATTATAATGAAGCTTATATAAGCTTAAAACTTTTTCTTACATGTATTTTTTTTTCGAAAGTAAGGTTTTTAGATAAAGGAGCACCGCACCTATCCTTTTGGGACATCTAACCCTATTTTACCCTATAGTTTATGAGCTGAATAAGCACATAGGCTACTTTTTTCGCGATAACATGCAGACGAAGCCATAGGAACAGCTAGTCTGACATAAAACAAAAGCTATTGGCCGGTTTATTCGAATACTTCAATATTCGGAGATTTTATCGCGTTTCCGTCGCGTCAAATAACCGGAAACTTAATTTGTTTTAATGTGATTTTCGATTTGTTCAATCATGTTTAACGAGTTAAAAAGGGAAGTATCTGACGTATTTATTAATGTGCAATTTTTTTTCAATTGGTATCCTACTATAATATTATAAACGCGAAAGTTTGTAAGGATGGATGGATGGATGGATGGATGGATGGATGTTTGTTCCTCTTTCACGTTAAAACTACTGAATGGATTTTAATGAAACTTTACAATAATATAGCTTATACATCAGAATAACACATAGGCTACAATTTATAAAGATACCTGCGCAGACGAAGTCGCGGGCACCAGCTAGTATGTAATAATAATAACTAGTGCAAATGTTTGTGAAAGTGTAAGTATGTAAGTTTCTTACAATTCACTATGATGTATTCGTACCCAAAACAGGTTCTGTAATCTGTGTTCATGCTAGCACAGTACTGAGGCTTATGTTTATTTGAGGAAAAATATTAGCAACAGGATTACACACTTGTAAATTTATATTCTAATTGGAAAAGATTTACGATAAAAAATACGTAAAAAGAACAAACATCAAAAATATTCGTACAATTTTGATACAAATAAAGAAGTTTCGATGCCCCATCGAATCTTCATCAGGATAAAATAATCGAACTCTTTATCTACAGTCATAACTAGTCGGGAAAGTATTAATACTGGGCTATTAATTTTGTCACTTACTCAGATAAAATCATTTGTTCGCCACTCTTCAGCCAATAGTTGATGGATTGAGGATACGCTTCTATAAAACATTCCAGCTTGGTTTGTCCACCGGTGGGCACGCCTATTACCTTCGTAGCCACTAATATAGAAGGCGAAACTGTGGACAAAAAACACTATTAAAAAATTACAAAGAAAATTAAGGACGGTTTCAGACTCATTTTTTTTTTTTGCCCATATACCGGCGTTAAGGGTGCCTTTCCACCAGAGATGTGATATGCTGCGAAGATGTGAAATCTATGCTACGAAAATATGTGACCGTTTCCACCAATACTAAGCTATGTAGCTGTGCGAGAAAGATGCGCTATGAAGATGCGCTGCCGCAAAGTAGCTGCGCGAGAAAGATGCGCAGCTCGAGTTATGCGATGTATCGATAGTAGGGAATACTGTAGGTACTCTGCTCTGCAGATAGGGAATACTTGCAGCGGCCCATAGCACGCATCCTTCCATATAAAAAACATATCTTAGTTGAATCCGTTTCCACTAGTGCTAAGCTATGTGCACCAATGAATATGATTGGTGGATATCAAACGCATCCATAGCAACGTAATATAGCACATCTTTGGTGGTTAAGCACCCTAACGCTCGGTTTTTTTAGCGAGTGTCACGCTTCTAGCGGCAACGAGCGTTGTCGCGCTGCAAAAAAGAAAACACGAGCGCCGAATCCTCCCGATTAATATGCTTTTTTCAAGCCAGGATAGCAAGATAGTGATAGTAAGCTAGCAAGCTAGCAGCTCTGGCTTCGCGTCAACAGAACTAGCTACATTTTTAGGTTAGTAAGCTAGTTCTGTGCTGTGTTCTGCTAGTTTGATACCTTAATATCACTCTCTATCTATCCTGGCTTGAATCACTAACCTCGTGTATCTCGGGCATGAGAGAATGAGGGCGTATGTGATGCCAATCAATTGGTACAAAGCTTGCACGGGTTACTGCCGCACCTCGAAATAAGGAAGATAAGGGTACGGCTAACAATGGCTGCAGTGCCAAAGCTGTCACGTGAAGGCTTCCACGCCTTTTATATTTATCTAGTTTGTTTATAAGAACACACGTTTCGTGTAGCCCAGAGCTATGGTCTATCCAAAATGAGATAATCAAGGTATACAAAAACATTCAACAACTGACTTCAATCGGACTGTTCTTGTGACCGTAGGCACCAATGAAAAGTCACAAGGAAGCAAAATACGCTTAGGTATATATTTTGTTCACTTCCACGATTTTTTTTTTAGATATTTTGATTTCAAAAGCAAAGTACTGAGCCGATTTTCATGAAATTTATATGGTACCAATCTGGAAGTATATCCTTTTAATAATAATATAACGAACAATAAGATTTTTCAAATCGGTTTATAAACAACAAAGTTCTGAGGTAACAAACATTTAAAAAACCTTCAACCGAATTGATAATCTTCTCCTTTTTTGTAGTCGGTTAAAAAAAACAGATTGGTGCTCTGTTCTGTAAAGTATAATCGTAGTTCTATGATTTTTTTTCGACCTCAACATCCAAACCTAAATATCCATATTGGATTTTTACTAGTTTATTTTACCTATGACACTCATTATCACAATACAATAAATTAAGACCCTAGTCACTGAGTATACTCAGTCAATTTATATCTTCAAAAATGTTTTTGTAGATGAGCCAAATCAGTTCAGGATTTTATGAGATAGGGAGTCGAGGAGATCCGTGAGTTATGAATTCTACCCAAAGAAATCTTAAAGTATAGAATCACACATTGAAAATGCGACAATGAAAAGGGAGCCACATTGGCTAACTTCTAGTACATTTTGGTCTGATGCAAATTTTCGAAAAAGAGAAGTAACAGGGCTAGATAAATATTATAACATGTTAAAACTACTAGGCTTTTTCATTATCAATAAAACTACATCGTAAAAAGTAACACACAATATTTTGAAATAGAGATATTACATTTTTATTGACAGGGGTCTGAAAATTTTCTGTCCTGCATTCCGTATCCATTTTGGTTTGATACTGCCTATCTTAGTGTTCTATAGGAACACCGTTATTAATCTATGATTCTAACCAACAACTATTTTTTCAAGATTTTACCGTTTATTCGAGTGAAGTTACTGTTACCTTGCTGCCTTGTGACAAGATCCTCTAATCGATGGGAGATCTGACTCAGCAATGGGCTGGCAAGGCGGAGAACAAGTCGTTTCAACTAGTTTCCGTTCATTGGGCATTCCGTTCAGTGTCGGCTTTGCTTGCATTTATCGAACAAATTGCTCCTCTTTACAAGCACTTACACATTTTATCAACAAGAAGCATAATCAGCATATAATGTTTTCTTTCTACCTAATTAATGGTTGAAAAAAAAGTTCTATAGATAATGATAGTACCTAATAAATATTTTGGATATTTTCTCTGTTCGAGGAAGAAAGAGCTTTGTCCGATTTCAACTATGTCTGTACCACTCTTGCCTTCTTCTTCTTATCGTGTCACTAGTTCTTTCGAACCAGTGTGGTGAAAGGATTACAAGTGCGCCTCAAAAAAGCTCCTTTCGTGCACTCTTGCCAAACAACTTGAACAATTTAATAATTATCTAAAGCTCAAATTATTAATAATAGTCAAATTAATAATAATAATAGTAATTAATGCAGCCAGTATACTCGGCGCGTTACCATCAGGTATCGAGTTGGAGCAGTTGAGCTACCTATTTATAGATCGTTTGCAACGGCCTATGGGCGGCCCTTTGTAAATTTTGTAATATAGATTGTAGGAGTTGCTTATGCTGTAATAAAATATATTAATAGTTCGGATTGGACAGTCTTTCTTCCTCGGACAGATAAATATTACAAAATATTAATTATTCCATTCCCTATATTTTAATTATACAGGGTGTTTTTTTGAGATGGGTCCTGATGGCCAAGTCTTTAATAAATAAATTTTTAGTAATACATGTTTTTGCAAAGAATGATCATAACACAGGGCAGCAATAAAGGGAGTCTTTTTTTAAAATAAACATTCGCTTCGACATCTGTCAAAAGTAAAAGATTACTAAAAACTAAATATGCAGTTATTGTTTTTTTATAAATTGAGGGCATGACTCTTTTCATGACTTTTCCCTAACTCTCGTGGTTTCGGACTTGGCCTTCAGGACCCTTCTCAAAAAACACCCTGTATTCCTACTCGTATAAAGCTGATTCAATACCAGTACCTGCAAATGGTATACAATGGTATAGGTATAACTTTAGCAACAGCGTTGCTAGGTCTGAGTTCGAGTACACTTAAATTCAAGTTCCAAGGCTCTCAAGATCGATCTTTGTTAGGTATTTGTGTAGTGTGCTATAATAAACTTAGATATAGTAAATTCATGTTTGAATTTTATTGTAATGAAAAGTTCTACAATAACAATGCTTTATAAACTACGTACACAAAAGTATTAAAATAAAGAAACACAATGTACATTGAAAATGAGCCAAAATATGTACACACACATAGCCACATTGGCTAACTTCTACTTAGTACATTTTCGACCGATGCTAATTTTCGAAAAAGAGAAGTAACAGGGCTAAATAAATTTTATATGTTAAAACTACTAGGCTTTTTAATTGTTAATAAAACTCCATCGTAAAAAGTAACACACACTATTTGAAAATGGAGATATTTAATTTTTATTGACAGGGTGTCTTAACATTTGTCCTATATACCGCATTCATTTTGGTTTGATACTGTCCATCTTGGTGTTCTATAGGAACACCGTTTATTCATCTATGACTATAATGTTTCTATGGTATAGAATGGTAAATGGAGTGAATTCAGAAAAGAACAGGGCGTATTATGATTCAGATGGATTCGTCCCGAAATCCCTCTGATTTTCCCCTTGATTTTAATTCAAATAACTGAAACTCAGCAATGCAAACTTGATCTTCTTTATTAGGAAGTGAGTTTCGCCGACCCGGATTTTTCATTGTTGTTTCATTATGCGTAAAAATATATCTTCGTAGTGAAATATGATTTGAATTTATATTACATTTTTTTTTGTCTATGGTGACGAATGTTGTGCAAATGGAACGTAAGCGCATGAGGCGCTGTCCTAATTGGCTACTGATCATACGAGCAAACGATGCGATTTGGTCGTACGGCGAGATTAAGTACACTATCTCTTCAGAGTGTCCTAATTGGCATTACATGGTCGTACGGTCATTCATATGGCTAATTTTCATTGCGCGACCAAATCGCATCGTTCGATCGTACGATCAATGCCAATTAGGACGCCGCGCCGCCTAATACGCTCAAAAAGGCATGCTGCTTAGCATGTCAAAATATCTGCTAAATATAATCTTTCACTAAACTGCGTACGACTAGGTTTAGAGAAAAATTAAGTCATAAATAAAGATGCTCGTTTGGATAGTCTTGCGGAATCTTTTTATTGGAAGAGAAACACTAGTCTAGAACAGGCAAAACTCGGGGGTGACCTCGAGTTAGTCCTCGTTTCATAATAAAGCTGGATGTGTTTATGAGTGCACGCGCGTACATCGCGTAGCAAGCATGAGCTTTATTAACAACGCGATCGTGTTCCTACGCAGTGTATGTTACTTACAATTAACACTAAGCATGATCCTCTTGCTGACGGAAGGTGGTACATCATTGGAGGCGATGCAAAGGTAGGCTCCCATCTGACGCCGCTCTACCTTGGTCAGGTTCAGTGTCTGGCCCATGTACATATCCACTGCAAAACAGACACTATTACTTGAGGTATTGAGCTCAAATTGCGGGAGTCGTCCCTTGCAGGATTTCGACTTGATAGACGTACACCAACATAGTGCCAGATATCAAGCCGCAAAGCAGACTGATCATCAAAATTACATTTTCTCAATAGCTTCGTCAGTTCTGGCTGTACGAAAAAAAAAATAACTCAGTTTTTTTGAACTTTTCACAGCTTATAAGCCCTCATTCTCAGATTAATATTAAATTGTTTTCCATTATTGCTTATCCGCTTACATAGGTTTGTGCAACACTGCTATTATAACAGTATTGCACAAACCTATGTAAATCCAAGTCTTGTGTACTATTCTGGTAGGCAGGCGTGATTCCTTACTACCAGGAGAGTCGACCTCGACGAGCTTGTTTAAAAAAAATGTAGCCAACTTGAAGACTACTAATTTATTCATTCTTCTATTCTCACAAACTTACGTCAAAAAAAATAGTACTTATGATAGTGTGATATTAAGTACAGTCGGCTACACAAACATGTATACACTTCCGAACATTGACATTTATATTATACTCTTAATTTTGCAAAGACCTTCTTCTTCGGACAAGTAAGATGACTACATTAATTTGAAAATGCTTGCGCGAACTTTTCTTTGCTTATATTTACAAGTAATATATATGTGAAAGCCTGTGCAGCTGACTGTACTACAGAAGGTGCATCTAGTTGAATAACCCCTTCCGTACTCCATAACCTCCGTAAATCGAACCTGTCACAGCCATTTACGAAAACCCTCGGCTTCCCCGAATCCGTCCTCTGTTACAAACAATTATTGTATGAATATTCATATTCGCGTAGAGTACCTGTTCACCCTAGCGCCATTATGTTGTAAATTACCAACTGGTACCGATTATCTGAATGGATGCGTAATTATAATATTAAATTACTGTTAGGAGGTGACATCTGCAGGTTTTTTTTATGTAAACTAGTGACGAGGTGGGCAAAGCTGTCCGATGGTTATAGAACTCGACTGCCTATGACCAAAGAAGTGTTTGAAAGCCCAGTAATTTCATCAGCTAAAGTTTCTTTCAAATTGAAGCATAGAAGAGCATGCAAATTATAGTAAGGCAGCAGAATCTTCATCATCAAATTGATCATTATCAGCCTATAGCAGTATTGTCTGACGTAACACTCCTATGCCGTGTCTTTGGCTTGCCGCATCTATCTTCTGCATGCAAATTTTCAGTCGTCACCCCACTTTGCTGGAGGGCGTCCTACACCATGTTTTCCGAGTAAAAGTAGAGTACTAGCTACCGTTCCGTAGCTCCTCAATCTCGTTCCTGAGATGTTGGTGCTGTCTTCACTTCTCCAGAAGATGAAATTCAGCAGCCGTCAGCAGCTTTGTAGGACAAACTGGCGTCTTATCCCTGTGAACTGCTAGTCTAATAATTACAAGCTAATTTACCGTACTCTCCCAGCTCGTTCCCGAGCTGGATGTTAGTGCTATCCTTTCTTCTCCAGAGGATGAGATTCAGCAGCCGTCCCGCCGCTTTGTAGGACAAACTGGCGTCTTAACCCTGTGAACTGCTAGTCTTATAATTACAAGCTACTTTTCCGTACTCTCCCAGCTCGTTCCTGAGCTGGATGTTAGTGCTATGCTTTCTTCTCCAGTGGATGAGATTCAGCAGCCGTCCCTTCGCTTTGTAGGACAAACTGGCGTCTTAACCCTGTGAGCTGCTAGTCTAATGATTCCAAGCTACCTTTTCGTGCTCCCCCAGCTCATTCTTGAGCTAGATGCTGGTGCTGTCTTCCCATCTCCAGAGGATGAGATTTACTACTCGGGCGAGTAAACATGACACCTGGCTGACACGTGATGCTTCCCCCGCTGCACCGAGCGGAGCCCTCCGTGTTTCTTCTGCCTCTAATTGCGAAGCCTTATCATTACTTAACATTACCAAGTATTATAACAACTCTTCTCTATCAATATTATCCAATTCTACGCTGTACTTGCACAAACGTCATTTGAGCCAGGTGTCATGTTCATTCGCCCAAGTAGTAGCTGCCGTCCCTTCGCTTTCCAGAATAAGCTGGTGTGTTGACCCTATGAGCTGCTAATAATGGTTCCAAGCTACCTTTCCGTAGCTCTCCCAGTTCGTTCCTGAGCTGGATGTTAGTGCCGTCCTCTCGTCTCCAGAGGATGCGAGGAAGAGGTCGTCCCTCCGCTTTGCAGGACAAGCTTGCATCTTGCCCCTCTTGCGATACCAGATCGCTGCTGGTTCCCTCATCCACAATGTTAGGAGGCACTGGAACAACGAATTTTTTTTTATGAAAACACGAAAATTTACAATCTGTTATGGTGGAATAAAGACTTTCTAATAGTACGATGACACACGGCTTTTTTACACGCTACACGCCAGCGACTTCACTTGCAGCGTGTAAAGTCGCCCAGTGTCATCGGCGTTTTTACAATCTGCTTGTTGACAATCCTTCCCAAAAGCTAACACGCTCACACGCTAGCGTTTAAAAACGCTAACAATCAGCTAGTAAAAATTATTGTGTGTCATCGAGCTTAATTTATTTTTTTTTACTATTTTCCATAAATTAATTCCATGAGTGTTTTTTTAACAATTATTTTAAAATTGTTGTGTATAATGTAATTAATTGTTCTGTAAGGTTTTATGTAAGTAATATTAGTTAAAATAAGTGGCGTAACCGTTCTAATTAATAATAATAAATAATCTAGGTATGAATAGATTTTTTAATAAGTAATTAAGTCCTGTGTTGTACTGTTTTAGTCATGGGAACAAAATTTACCATCAGGAGAGTGTCTGAAAACAACACTGCACTTATTATTTAGTCAAAATGGTAGTTATGATTATGAGAAATGACTTATTTAAACGAGACCGGAAGTTAAAAGTAAAGGTGAGTAAAACAAAAGAAAATTTAATAAGAACCCAAAACAGGTAATTTATGAACCGGGGTTTTGTATTTGTTTTCTGAATACATTTTTCGTGAGAGAATAGCCTTTATTCCTATTAATTTCGAGTTTTTAATACAAAAGATCGCCACACCTGGAAAATACGGAATGGAAATCTCTATAATGGAAAATTTCACAGGATGCTAAAAATATTCGATTAGAATAATAAAGAAGAATTCTAAAATAAAGAATAAAGGACAACGCTTTCTGACTTTTGAGAGTTCCAACTTCGTAGATAATAGATAAATACATCATAGTGCATTTAAAAATTGTCTCTGAGATACAACCGTAAATTATAAGTGGATAGGTCTTACGTTGCCTCTTTGACGAAATATTGACACACACATACATACATCGATAGTTTGGGCATTTGGGTGTTGGGTAAAGTGTAGCGATGCGCGATTGTTACTAACACTAACAATCGAATAAACCACTAACGCTATATCCCGTTATCGAATAAGTGATTAGTGGTTCATTCATCTTTACAATCGAATATAACTACTAACTTATTCGATTGTTTAGAAAGACTAATGGTTATTTTGATTGAATGAATGAACCACTAGTTTTGAGTGTAGGGCAAAATAAACTTTATAACCTTAAAATTAAGGTTTGAAATTTATTGCTTGCTGAATTAGTAATTTGGTTGTTTTATGGTGAACGATGAATGACGTAATCTTAAATAAGCCATAGTGATTGTTCGACTACTACGCCATCTAGTTATATATCGTTAGTAGCCAAACTGCCTTCTCATCGGGAAATACCGATAATGTTAACATATCGTACATTCATATTTGATATGTCAATGTCAGATGGATAGTGCCATCTAGCGACAAAATGGCGGATGCCTCATTACTAAGAAGAAAGTAAATATTTACTATCCCGCTCAAACGATGTGTAACGCAATGCATCTGTCTCGCTTCTTTTTATTCGATTAACACTAGTTGTTTAATGAGGTAATCTAATAACGCGGGAGCGTTGACCACTGCAAAAGTTAAAATAAAACCGTGTGGCCGCAGTCAGCACCTTCCTTAGGACAAACAAGGTTCCAACATGAATAAATAACACTTATATTAAAAATAAAAATATGAAAAGATGTGGTAGAACAAATAAAAAAAAATAAAAAAATAATACTGTGATAAATGGAAATAAGGTAGAGTAAGTATATGAAAGTACTTATAGGTTATAAATTATACACAATTCGTTTAAAAAAGTTGTTCTGGACGTGACGTATTAAATTTTGAACTGTAGGCCTATACAATTTTGCTTACCAAGAAGTATTTACTTTTAAACAAAACACCTTCCCCCGAGTACGGAGCATAATATCTTTCATCAGAACACCTCCTGACGTATAACCTGTCAGAACCACACGCCATTACGCGTACAAGTAGGGTTGGTACCGGTTGTACATAATATATTTATATAGCAGGAAAAGTCGGAGTATCTGGCCCATATATCTCTTTAGAAAACACAATAATCTGTTTTCTTTTAAACATCCCAAGACGAACTAAGCGCTCTCCTGATGGTAAGAGCTCACGCCTACTCATGACCAGAAGTGTGCGTGCTACACTGCTAAAGCACCACAACACGGATGGTCGAGTGGCAAGTGCGTTGGGCTGCTACGGCGAGTGTCGCGGGTTCGGTTCCCGCTTCGGGACAAACATTTGTGTGACGAACATCGATGTTTGTCCTGAGTCTGGGTGTTTTCTATTTATTATATGTATTCACAAAAAAAAAAGTATTTCTGTATTCTATCAGTTATCTGGTTCCCATAGCACAAGCTCTGCTTAGTTTGGGGCTATAGATAGCGTTGTGTGTTATGTCCAAAATATTTATTTATTAAACGTTGAATAACTACATAAAAACTCAATAAAAGAATAGTCGGCAAAACAATATTTTAATCCAAACTCTACCAAACTGTTAGGAGTACAATGATAAAATGTAATAACATTTAACGTAAATCAGGAAAGTTTGGAGCAATCTACCTCACGAAGGAAATGCGCTGGTTGTAAATCACAAACGAAGGCCTGGGCAAAACACTCAATTCAGCCTCAGTACGTGACGGCACGTAACTGCCAGATGTAGAGGACACTCCGGACTTTATTCACAACTTTGACTTTACGCTGTGCTTTTAGTAACCTAGGTATTAATAGCCTTAGTAGCCGAGTGGATGAAGCGAATTGCGATCTGATGTGCGCGGGTTCAAATCACTTGTAGCAGTCAAGCTCTCTTCAGACTACGCTATACTATTAAAGCATATAGTATATAGCTCATAGCATAAAATATCGCGCATTATATATATTATAGGCCTACTATACGCTATATATTGGTGCGATGCGCTGAGTTCATGCTGTGCTATATCACGCGCCGCCGCCCTCTTCCTCCTTCCTCACCCCCGGCCGTCCCGCAAGATCGCGGTCACTGAGCTTGCTATATACTTTAAATGCTTGCGATAATATCGCGTAATGTGAACGCCATGCTATATAGCATTGGGTCCTTTTTTGCTATTCTATACATACAGCCCAATAGTATAACGTAGTCTGAAGCAAGCAACTTTGACTTTTAGCTGTGCTTTTAGTAACCTAGTTATTAATAGCCTATGTAGCCGAGCGGGAGGTGTCTCGACTTTCGATTCGAAGGTTGTGGATTCGAACCCGGTCGTACACCAATGGATTTTTCTATTCAAAAAATCTATGTGTGCAAAACACGTGCTTAAAACCGGAATGCCATAGAACCTAAAAAAAAGCCAACTTTCCGAGCTGAAAACCTTTGAAAATTAAATTATCGAATCAAATATTTAGAAATAAGTTTTTGTTTTATTAGGACTAAATAACACTTAATTTTAAATAAAATTTTAATAAGGTTCACAATAAACAATGGTTTTTCAAAGATATCGCGATAAAGTTGCTATTCAAATTGACAGAACCACTATTACGAGCTTCTTAGAACCTCGACGTCTCATCTCATTCGGTTCCCAGAAGACTTTTCAAGACATAAATAAACTATTACGTAGGCGTTGCTGAGTATTCCCTTATTGGATTGAAGCCCATAAGGCGGAAGATTTTTGTTGTTTATTTATTAGGAAGATAGAGGTACATAATGTTATGCATGGGACTTTTCCACTCATAAAGAAAAGGGTCGTCTCTTGATATAAGGACACGGTTGTCAAGCTCTTCCTGTCATTTGCAAAAATTGATTAGACTGTATACAATCCGGAAATAAATAATTACATATCTACATCCCGTAACAACATGAAGTTATTTTCAAAAAAGGAGGAGATCCTTAATGCAGTTGTTTTTTTTTATGTTTGTTATATTAGAACTTTTATAAATCGATTTGAAAATATTATTTGTTTGAGAGTATAAACTACTTCTAAATTTCATCAAAATTGGTCATTTTAAATAAAAATAACTAAATACAATTTAATTTAATAAAAATTTTATTAAATTTAGTCTAAGTAAACGTATTTGCTTATTTTGCTTCCCTGTAACTTTGTAATGGTGTTTACAATCACTAAAACAATGTTTTTGAAAAACCTAGATTCAGTTGTAGTCGGTTGTAGTATGCTATTATTACTATATAGTGATGTGAAATATTTATTTTAAGGAAATGAACTGAGTTGAACATGGTCGGAGATATAATTATTTTCTAGATGCTATTAGGATAAGGACGGGCCCTGTGCGACACTAACGCTGATTTCATATAATTGATTGATTCAGGCGTTACTTTGCGGAAATCCATAAATATCAACAAATTATGTAAATATATTTAATTAAATTTAACTCTCGTTTCGAACTTCGGCGAGTCCACACCTCCTGATGATGCCTCGTGTAGAGGCGAAACACGTGTCGTATCTTTAAACTTTGGTTTTCTGTTCGTTGACTCTTTGGTTTATAATATAGTAATATGTACTAAAGTTCTAAACTAAAGTTAAGTTAATTAAAACCTTTGTTTAGAAATCAAGCGGATTTATTACTAAATATATTTATATAATTTGCTGATTTCATAGTTTCATCGTTCACTTAGTTTCCATTAAATTATGGTCTTTGGCATTTTCTACACATTTTTTATTGAATAAAAAACATAACAACCGACTTCAATCAGACTGTTCTAGTGACACATCATTGAATAGACACAGGAAAGCAAAATACTTACGCAATTTCGTTTATTTGGCTGGCGTCATTTTGTTAGTTGTTTCGATTTCAAAACCAAGCTAATGAAGCGATTTTCATCAAATTTCTATAGAAACAATCTGGTAGTATAATGTCCTATAAAAAAAAACTTTTCAAATCGGTTTATAAACAACAAACTTCAGAGGTAGCAAACAACTTTTTTAAGTCGGTTCAAAAGTTAAGAGTGGTTTGTTCTAGATGGAGTCTTTTTCTCATAGTACATTATATAGACAATAGAAATAAGGCTGAATAAATCGATCTCGATCGCCCTGGGTTTGGTTCGCTCGGCTTACCGCCAAGTAGGTCGACAATTGCTGAGCGGGCGTTACATTCACATTCAGAACTTATCTACACTCAGATCCAGGCCTTTATTCTCGAATATTAATAGGAATTATACTCGTAGCTTCGATTGAAGTGGAAATCTCTGGCCGTACCTTTAGGCTTCCCCACATTGAAGACCTGTAATTTGTGTAAATCAAACGTAGGTATATTAAAAAGGCAAAGGTTTGTGACGATGTTTCTTTTTATAAAATTTTATTAAGGGCTTTTGAACAACATTAATTAAAAAATTAATTAATAATATTAATTAAAAATTAAGAAATTAGCCAGCCCTTTTAAATCCAAAAAAAATTCCTCTTTTATGAAGTAAAAAATAACTGAAGCATACTTTTTTTTAATTAATTTATCAATCAGCTACTGCACCACAACCACACGCATACAGGTATAACTTATGGATTATTTCTTTGCTATTTTAACATGACACCACGCTGGCGAAAGAAGCAGTGGGCAACGGCTAGTGACAAAAATGCGCAGAACGCAATTCTTACTGTCACCGCACACGGGCCACCGGCCACAACCACAAAACGCCACCACCGGCGTATTTCCTGTACTTTTCATACATGTTATATGGACTCGCCACACACGGTAGACGCCGGTGGCCGCCACACGCTACAAACCGCCGCTACTCGCTTCTTGTGGCAGCCACCGGCCACTACGCAGTCAACGACCGCAAGTGGCGACCACCAGCCACAAGTGACTGTCGCGAGCTTCAACTACTTTTGTAGCTGTGTCTAGTTTCTCGTGGCGGTGTTTGTGGTTGTGGCCTGTGGCCCGAGTGCGGTGACACGGTCAAAAAAGGTTCTGCGCATCTTTGTCACGTGGTTCGCCAGAGGACAACTTATTTGACGCTTATTATACCTAGCTCGAGCCAGCTCGCTGCAGCTCGGTTCGGGTGCCGCACTCGCCCCGCTATCACTTTAATTTTTTAGAAAAAACGAAATTTTATTTCAAAATTCGAAATCTGAAATTGCACATATAAATGACATACCGGTAGTTTTCCCGACTACACCCCATACCGTTGTAATGGGTTCCCAAACTCTATTAAATATATATTTATCCTTTCCACCTTTGCGACGTTTTCCTCATGATTCATGGTTAGACCCATCTGAAGATAGATGGAACAAATAAATGAGGTTAATTGACATTTTTATGTACTTCTACGCGAGAAATTCGCTTTTGTTTACCGAAAGAACATAGGAAAAACAATTTATTTACAATAGGTGAGTTAACAATTTATTAAAAAAAAAAACCTTTAGTCGCTTTAGCCTACATTATATTACATGCTCACAAATAAATGGCATGTAACATGGTGTTATAAAAAATATCTTCATCATGATCAGCCTATCGCAGTCCACTGCTGGACATAGGCCTCTCCCAATGAGCGCCATCGCGCCCTGTCTTCGGCTTGCCGCATCCATCTTCTGCCTGCAACCTTCCGCAGATCGTCACCCCACCTGGCCGGAGGGCGTCCTACACTACGTTTGCCGATTCGTGGTCTCCACTCAAGAACTCGTTTACCCCAGCGGTTATCGGTTCTTCGGCAGATATGACCAGCCCACTGCCACTTCAGCTTGCTAATTCTCTGAGCTATGTCGGTAACCTTGGTCCTCTGTCGGATAACCTCATTACGGATCATATCCTTCAGAGAGAGAGAGAAAAAATATCTTGTATCTAATGAATATATGTGGAATGAACGTTGGCGCTAGCACAGATAAAATTAAATTTCTATTTTTATGTTTGAAGTGAATATTTCTTTGTTTGCAAGATTGTATAGGCCTACAGTTTAAATGTTATTATCTCATATCCGGAACTTTTTTCTTTTGTAAACTAATTAATATTAATTTGACGGCTAATTCATTTTATTTCTGACTAAATGTTACACATAATTTTAATCGTACCTACTATTTTGTTACCATTTGTATTGTAACAGAAAGCGATTTTAGTCGTCTAAGCATTTGAACAGCCAAATGGAAACTAAACTTTGGCTCAAAAACATTAATTAATATTTAAGACGTACGTCAAGCAAAAATATTTTTAATAATAATTAGTTATTTCATAAAGGGTTACTTAATTATTTTTCAAGATTAAAA
This sequence comes from Lobophora halterata, assembly GCA_932526365.1. Classification (NCBI taxonomy): domain Eukaryota; kingdom Metazoa; phylum Arthropoda; class Insecta; order Lepidoptera; family Geometridae; genus Lobophora; species Lobophora halterata. Next base: position 1,302,807 of record OW052017.1, read on the forward strand.
ACTTGTTCGAAGATCAGAAGAGATTTTCTAAGAGTCGTAAATTAATTAAAAAGCTTTCTTTGATCACCGCTACCGGAAGAAAAAAGGCTATTAAACATTTATTATAAAAGGGCTTAAAAATATTAATTATAAAAATATCTAAGTTCTTAAATGTGTCACTATCCTTTACATGAAAATACTTACCTATCACTGGTTTTATTAGAAAACTAGCTGACAAATTCAAGTTCCTCAAGTGTACACACTTTCAGCTCTTCATCACCACATCCTCCAAATTTCAAGTCTCTGCGTCCACTGGTTTAGCCTGTAGGCTATCAGTTAAACGAATGGCTGAGTGACAGACGGTGGACAGTAGATCAGTCAGGACAAAGCCTTATAAATTATGGTACTGTACTTGTTATATTGTTTATCAAAAAACTTTCTAATTAAAATAATAGGGGAGTACTTATCGCAAAAGATTTTCGCACTAATCTTAGAAACAACAATTTATTTAAAAAAATAATCGTGTCACTAGTTCCTTCGAACCAGTGTGGTGAAAGGATTTCATGTGCGCCTCGAAGAGGATCCTTTCGTGCACTCGACACATGTTTTCGAACTTTAGGTTCTACGACATGCCGGTTTCCTCACGATGTTTTCCTTCACCATTGCGAGAACGTGGGATGCATACATAGATTTTTTCGACCGAAAAAACCCATTTACGCATGACTGCTACCGGGATTCCGACCATCAGATCGCAAGGTAAGGGCCTCATCCACTCGGCCACCACGTCCTCCACCACGTTCTATTTATTTATAAACATTAGTGCCTACAACACAAGTATAACACTTAGTGTAGGCATTGCAAACCAAAAAAAAAATAAGCATCACAAGCCATCATATTGTATGTTATTTTTAGATTATCATAATATTTTAAGCTTGTTTATGGTACAAATAAATTTATCTTTATCTTTATCTTTATTTGTATTTCGAAAGTAAAGATTTAAGAAAATGGGGCACCTAACCATCTAACCCGGTTTCACCCTATAGTTTTCGGGTTTACCTACGTACATTCTTAGACTGAAACATCTCTATAGCGTCCTTTATCTAGTTAAAAAAGTAAAGCTCTTTGTATCTATCAACTGTGTGAGTTTTTTTTTCTGAATAAATAACAACGTACCTATCCAATTATTTTAATAATGTTCTTATATCTTCAAAGCACTTCTGAAAAATAGTGAGTTTTTAAAGAAGCGCAAGTGTAACTACGTCTTGAAGTTTCCAATAAAAATGTCACGTAGTCTCCCATTTTATAAAAGTTAGTTGAAATATTCAGTGCCTAGCTGTCTAGTCACGAGTAGCTCCATCACAAAACTTTTTAACAAGTGTATTTGTAACGAATCTGTCACAAAAATATCAACATTTCACAAAAGTTTTGAAAAAAACAAAAGGATTCAATATGAATGCGAATGTGAGACAGTTTTGTGATACTGACAGCCCAGTCAATTTATCTCTAAAAAGAGGGGTAATGTTGCAATAATTTGCACATAGCTGAAAATTAGGTACAAACGTTGGGAACACAATCATAAATTAATTGTGAAAAGTCCCTATCGATCCCACATCTACAAAAAAAGTTATTCTAGGTCAAAGGTCACCAACATCGCTTTTGATGTGGCATGGTGTTCATAACAATCATTACGAATTTTCAGCTCTGTGCAAATTATGGCAACCTTGAATGTCTAATTTGACCAAGCTACGACAACTGTAGAAATTTCAACACTTTGTATGACGTTTTAAAAAAAACTGATAACCCTTTTGTGACGGCTTGGATAACATACAGCCACCGACAGACGAAACTATCCGAGACATACGGATACGCGTGTCAAAAAGTTTAGTAATAGGGATGTGTTTCTTTGAGACAATACAGTTATGGTTTGTTACCGCAATAAATGGAAACACTCAACATTTTCGTCACGTAGGATGCGATGAAAAGTTTCAGCTGGATTGAATACAAGTTTGGAATAAGTCGGGGATAAGTCTGGAATAAATCTGGAATAAATCAGATATTAGAAACTTCCGACCATCTATATGGCTTTGTCTTGTAAACACATCGCAACAAATTTCTACAGAATCTTTATTCATAAATAAATACGGAATTTAGATCAGAATTATTTATAAATTTTAGATATTTTAGATTTATAATTTTTAATGGGTCAAATCTTAATTTTATAGCTAGTTAAGTAATTTAAGTTCTATTATGTTTTAGCATTTAGTTAGTAGTTAAGTTTAGTTTAGTTAGGTTCAAGCATTTAAATTAAGTAGAGTCAAACAAACATACATACATACATCCGAAAATCATGACTCTTCTTCTTCGCAGTCGGGTCAAAGAATCGGTTAATAAAATGAAATTCTACTTATTATAATAAAAAGACTAAAGTTTGTGAGGATGGATGCATAGATGGATAAATGGACAGATAGGTGAATAGATCGATGCATAGATGGTTGGATAGATGGATACAATTATGTATCCATTTATCCAATGTCCATGTGGATGGATATATGGATGGATAGATATATGTATAATAATATGGTATATGATAATAAAGTATTTATTTTGGACAACCAGATACAACACATTAAAAACATACATTAAATAAAATCATTAGAAAGATGGATGGATAGATGGATGGATTTGGACAGGTCGGCATAAAATGATAGATATATGGGTTAATAGATGGATAGAAAGTTGAATATGTTGTGTTGATAAAAGATAGATCGTTGAATAGATAGATGAATGTTTTGCCCTTAAATATGCCAAAAACGATCGAGCTAAAATTTGGTATAGATACCAATAGCCAATAAACTGTAAAAAGGTATATAGGCTACTTTTCATCCCAGTATAAAGTGGATGAAGCAGCGGGTATCAGCTTGTGTTTCAATGCACAAGACTTAAACTAACTTGGAGTTCCAGTGGGATGTGGATAGTTCCGTAAAATCCCCAGATATACGAGGAATCTCATTAAAATTGTATTGAGTTCTAAAGTTGGGTGTACAGAACACTAGAAGTAGTAATAGCTTACTAGTAGTAGAATTGCATTTAACGAATCAGATTATCGAGCCAATGCTCTACCCACACTGAATTTTAGCATTGCTTTATTGTTAAACTTCAATCTAGTTTACATTATAACGTACTTTTAATTTTCCTTGTTTTCTAGTAAGTACTTACAGTTAGAAAGGTACGTACTTTGTTTCGTTAGTTAACATAGGTAACTATCAATTTAAATTAAGTTAAGTACCTACCTATACTTACCTATTTATTGTATTTGGATAAACTTATAGATGCATAGAATATAAAATAGAGTCTATGTCATAGACCATAGAGATAAGAGGAGGCTCTTTTAACACAAGTTTATAAGACTAACCAGAAAAGTTGGAGGCTTTGTACCTTGTAAAAAAAGTACCTGTAAATTTTTCAATAAGATATTTTTGATATATTTTATTTGATCAAATATATAATTCTGTATGTACATGCTTTTGAGTGCTGTCTAGAACAAAACCTACCATATTATTTTAACTATGTTTATTATATTTCGGCTATATTCTATTCAAATAAAAAAAATAAGTTTTGAGAAGACAAATTAATTTAATAAATGCAAGTACTTATATAAAAAATAGAGGCCTTAGGCGAGGTCACTGTCAAAGGACAAGCTGACAAATAAAACAACATTGGTACTATAAAGAAAGTGCAAAAAAAAATGATAAAAAAAATAATAGTTACATAAATCATGAAAACTTTATTAAGGTCAGCAATAAAGGCTTATTTTATTTTAATTTTTATTTATATAAAAAATAATAAAAAAGTTTATGAGGATGGTAAATATTAGATGTCTATTGCCACATTTATAAAATGTTACTTTATAATACCAGATAAATATGAAGCCTAAAACTGTATCTATGTTTCATAAATGCGTTTTTTGTATTGTCTACAAAAGTATTTTATTTTTTGCTCGCAATAGTCAATGGACTCCAGACATACGAGTATCTTGAAGTCTGCATCAGTCTAATTGGATGTGATACTGCATCTGAGAGCTATTATTTGAAGATATACGAGACCTATCATCCTGCGTAAGAACATTTATTCAAAAAGTAACGAAAAACATTTTTAAATTGATATCGTTTCTTTTTTATGTAAGAAAGTGACGAAATAGCAAAAAGTACGAATCAACAACGAAGCTATAGGGGGTCGAAAATGGCCTGAACTGCTTCGAGAAAAGAATAGTACGGCCGTGCCACTTTTTTGCTCGACTTGGTGGGAGCCCTGCCGGGCTCCCAGATATGAGCGAACGAATTGACCGAATAATGTTACGAGCTTACGATATATAGCAGCTTTCATGGTTTTAGAATGCATTATTATCGTGTTTTGAGCTACCCTGAAAGATTCAGCCGGATTGATAAATCGGAAAGTGCTCGAAATTCGAGTTGCAAGATTACATCCGGAACTTCAGACAAACAAACAAAAAAAACAAATGTGGTGAAAAATAAGTTAGAAAAATAAAGAAGAGTAAAGAAATTTCAGCATATTTCATCACATCAGCAGCCTCGGTATTTCCACCTTCAGTGGTCAGATATGGAGCTGCCAGGATCGAGGAGAGTCGTTGCATTCCACTACCGCCCCTTGTACTACCTTTTTTTTTTCCATGAGGATTTCCCCATGTCCACCGCCCTTGGGGGAGAGCGAAGGGGTATGTCGGACTCATACCGACTAAAACCCTATGGTGGCCGACCTCTGCGCATTAGAGGGACCCTGGGATATCCGAAGAACACGTACCGGTGTCCCTCACGCACGTTGCTGTGAGGCCCATCCCAGGGAAGGCTTGCGCCAACCCTGAGCTCCGCTTGCAGTGCATGCCTCCCCGTGCACTGCAGCCGTCCCGGGCTCGAGTATAATGCAGCCAGAGCCCCCACTCCGACCGCTCTCAAACCCAGCAAGATCTCCCTCATTGACAGGAGACACCGCCACCCCTCATGGGACGGACGGCCCGGGATGTCCCACCTGGACACCCCGGCCCCGCCGTCTCCGAGCGGGATCGGATCTCTCGCGATCCCGCTCAGCAGCCTCTTTCTGAACCATGACGGTCTCACAGAAAGAGGCTACTGCCCTCCACGCTGTCGTTTCTGCCAGCATTGCCGCAACAACGCTAGGCAACCCCTTGTACTACCTACCTCAAGGCCTTTGTATTCTTGTTTTATTGTTTTACTCTGTTTTGTTCTTGTTGGTGTGCAATAAAGTGTTCATCTATCTATTTATCTACCGCAGACTGTGCGTTACCAGCCGAGTGTGAAAAGTAAGGAAATTTCAGCATATTTTATCACTTACCCAACACATCTACACAGCCAATCTGCTTCTTCATAGTGCTGGTGTTGATCTGACACATGTAGCAGCCTCGGTCTTCCACCTTCAGGGGTCTGATGTGAAGCTGCCAGGAACGAGGAGAGTCGTTGCTGACTGCATACCGTAGGCTGTGTGTCACCAGTCGAGTGTGAAGAGTGAGGATAGTCTGATCATCTGCGCGGATCCAGGCGACCTGGAAATTATTCACCAATTATAGTTCTAGTAACAGTAAGAAAATCATGAGCAGAGGAGAATTTATTGTCCCAACCACCCCTTTGTAACGTTGGGCCAGAGGGGCAGATGGGAATATAGTGTAATATAGGGTAATACAGGGTTAGATGCCCAAAAAGGATAGATGCCCTGAAAAATATACATTCGAAAATTAAATATCCATGAGGATTTCCCCATGTAAAAAAGCATTCTCTTGTTGTGTGTTCGGGTTTTGGCCATGAGAGATCTCGCCTGCTCATGGCCAGAACAGTGCTTGAGAGGATTTTGAGCCTAATAGGCCAGAGCAGTACTGACTTGAATGACCAACAGCATAAGCTAATAATTTGGGATCTATAAAATATAAGCAACACTATCAAACAGAAGTTGGCTTAGTATTAAGGGCTTCAATTTCTTTTTATTTAAAAAAAATTAGTTTGTGACTAGATGGCGTTGTGTGAAATGTCGAAAAATTATTATAATAATTATTTACGTTTACCTATAGATGTTATGAAGTTGATCTTAATTCTAATTCAGTTCAAATCTAAGAACACTCCAATGCACGATTTGATTACATTTCAACATCAAAAGACTACAAAAGCTGAATTCGATTTCACGTAAAAAGTAAAAACGTTATACAATTTGGAAGCACAAAAATTCGCTCTAATGGTAATATTTATCAAAGAAAAAAGAGAATTCGAGAGATCCGAAATCAAGTGAAATTGCGTTAAATCCAAAACGTACAGAATAAGGAATTTGGAGAATTTCATTGGAAGTAAATTATTGCTGTCCTTTCGCGCTCTGCTGGCTTACTTTTAATTCATGAATATGAGCCTGTCTGGTTCGCATTGTTCTGAAAGTACACCTGGTACTCCTATAGGTATTCAAAAAAATACCTCAAAAGCTCAAAAGATCGATAGATACAAAATTATTTATTGTATCACATTAAATTAAATAAAAACAAGAAATTGATTGAATCAGGCGTTACTTTGCGGAAATCCATAAATATTAATAAAAATATATTTAGTAATAAATCCGTTTAATTTCTAAACAAAGATCTTAATTAACTTAACTCTAGTTCAGAATTTTAGTATCTAAACCAAAGCGCCGAAAACAGAAAACCCAAGTCAGAACTAGACACGTATTTCGCCTCTACACGAGGCATCCTCAGGAGATGTTTAGAAAAATTCTAAACTAGAGTTAGGTTAATTAAGACCTTTGTTTATAAATTAAGCGGATTTATTACTAAATATATTTATACTATTTATAAAAACAAGAAATACAAACTAAAATTATAAGGTAAAGTTTAGCAGTATTTTAATAAAATTATGGGGGATTATAAATATGTCGCAAATCTAAAAGTATAAAAAGATTTTTTCAAATCGGTTTATAAAAGTGAATACTGCTAGGCTCATTGTATCCACCATCCTTTTGTACTTAATCTGTAAGAAAGCTGTTTGTATTTCTTTAAATATAAAATAAAATAAACAACAAAGTTAACAAAGGTAACAAATATATTTAAAAAAAAACATCTGAATTGAGAACATTTTTATTTTTTGAAGCCGGTTGAAAAATATAATTGATATCTCCTACCTGACCTAGAAAGATTGGTAACAGCTAACAGACACACTAGCTTCCGGCGACAGTGGAGCGGAACATTATGTTCAGTAAAAAAACGTCGGTAATCATTTCAACATTAATGGTATTCCTTCATTAATTCTTTAAATTCGCAAAAGCCGTGACGTTTAAGCTTGGGAGACGAGAGTGCCTACGGGAAGCATTACGTAAATTTGAAATCGAGCTCGTGATTTCTGTGCATGATAAATGAGTGGAAATCAGACTCACAGCTCTTATTAGTGAACGAACGTTAATGGTGTTAATTTCAGGTTCATTTACATAATTATTCTAAACTAGTTGACACCCACAACTTCGTTTGAAATCGTGATTTCAAAAATTTCTTAGTAAGCACTTTCAGGTCATGACCAACACATCCTCCAAGTTTCAAGTCTATACGTTCATTGGTTTGGCCTGTACATTGTCTGTCAGTCAGAACCAAGCCTTTTCAACCTACTTCAAAAAAAAGGGAAGTTCTCAATTCAGTTGCATTTTTTTTTTAAGTTTCAAGTTGTTACGTCCACAGGTTTAGCCTATAGGCTGTCTGTCAGTCAATAAGTCAGTCAGGACAAAGCTTCTTATAGATATTGATTGGCAAATAGTAACAGAACGCGGTTTGCAAAAATTTAAGAAAAAATATAGGGGACGCGCGACCGGACTATTTGAACCAGGTTTTAAGCATTTTTTTAATAATTATTCTAAAAGTTAGGTATCAATCAACTAAAAAAAAAACATAGGTTCCAAAACACTATAATTACTAACGTAAATATGTAGGAATAGTAGATTTGGTAAAATATACCTATTTTATTCTAAACATTACAAAATTTAAATTTGCTATTTCATTATATTAATCAATTTAGTCATAATCATTCTTTAGTTTAAATGTAATTTTGCACGACTCGAATGGAGGCAGAATGTATAGGACCGCTTGAATATTGACTATGTAACAACCTATTATATACCTACATTCTAGCAAATAAATGATTATCTTATCTTATCTTATCGTATCTTAAAATAACTAATCATTATTCTGATATAATAAACAAGTTTTACAACAGGCTCATAGTTTTAAAAAACATACAACATTACCCAGATAAAAATCCGACTTAGTACGAATCCCATCTCAATTTGAAATTTGCCCAGCATTAACCTGCCCGTTATTTCCCTAAGGCCAAAGTTTAACCACGGATCAGCGAGTCGCATATTACGGCTAACGCGATCAGCTTTTTCGCTTACAAAGAGATCGACTACGCTTGCAATTTCGCTTCCATGAACTAAGTACGCTGGTTCATCATGATTTGAATCCCTTTGCATGTGCATTCTTCTTATCGTGTCACTAGTTCTTTTGAACCAGTGTGGTGAAAGGATTTCAAGTGCACCTCGAATAGGCTCCTTTCGTGCACTACTTAGAACACTTTCGTGGTCCTGACTAACTGACTGACAGACAGCCTACAGGCTTAACCAGTGGCAATATAGACTTGAAACTTGGAGGATGTGTTCGTTAAGGGCACTAAGGATTTTTATGTGTTTTGACGAACTAACAGCGGCAACGGTTTTCTTTCTAGACTCCATCTATCGAAAAACTCCATAGATAGAAAACCTAGGTTTCTATAAATAAATAGGTTCATTCGGTAAACAAAAGTGTATTTTCAATGTTGATCCCACACAAAAATTATTCAATAATGTTTTTGTTTCCGGCTTATTTTTTCTTTATTGCAGAACAGGAAGTGATTTATGTCATTCTGTCACTTCCGGTGAGTGACGTCAGTACTCAGGATCGACAAGTTACGCCGTTCATTTCGCTGTTGAATATTATTTATATTTACTATCGAATAATAATGGAAAAAAAAATTTTTTTTTTATAATATTGCGTCATTATTTTTCAAGTCTAAATATTTGGTTTCGGGTTAAAATAAATAGAGCTGTGACGGTTATTTTAGTGTATTTTAGTTACTAATTAGCACGTACAAGCATTTATAATATTTTGAAGTCACAGGCAAAATATTTAAACCTTAGTAAGTTCAACTTTCTCTTTATAGAAATGTTTCAAGAATTAATAAGTGCTAGTAATATTGTTATTAATAATAATAATAATTATAGAATATATTATACATGTATATGATATTATACTACAATGCTAATGTGCGTAGGCCATTACTTTTTGTTTCCGTCTCCCATTCCAAGAGTGATCAAATGAATTTGACGGATGAATGGGCGCGCGACGGGAGCCGAACAAATGAAGTATACGAAAAGATTTCCTCCTTCATTTGCCAAAATAACATCACAATTTTACAGCGCACTAGTTATGGAAAGTATACCGAGTAACATATTATTTATCATGGTATAAAACTGATCACACATAACAATTATTGTTACTTTCTGAGACCAAGACTGTTACGAAATCAGCGGTGATCCACCCGGCGCGCTCCGGTCAGTCAGTAGTGTGCTGACTGTGAGTGGAAGTGATTGCGTGCCGTCGCATCATGCGTGAATTATTTTAACAAAATGTGTCATTATCACATTAGATTGGTTAAAAATTACCAGTGATTTCACTGTTACAAAATGGAATCATATCACCATGTGACAATGAAATAAAAGTAGCAATCATTTCCATGCCTATCGCACTTATTGTTATTACAAACTGCTCTTGAGACTTGAGTTTGGGAGAATTTCCGAGTGTTGAATAGAAAATAAGTTTGACAAAGGGAAGACATTTTTGCACGCCATTTTAACTCTTCATGGAAAACAGGGGTGTTATAAGTTTGAAGCTTATGTCTTACTGTATGTCTGTCTTTCGCATCGTATTAGATCTTAAATAGATCACTTTTTTATTATAATGGATAATTAAATGGAGTAGGTTTGCTATTATTTTGATTTATGCCATATTCGTACCGCGGAAGTTCGGCCCAAATACAAAAATCTGCTTTCGTCCCGGATTGTATGCCATATCGTCCTACTTTTCAGCTTTAATAAAAATTAATCCAGGCTTTATTTTTGATACCTCCTTCACTTATTGTATTTTTATAAATATCCCAAAATAGAATAAACTCTCGGCCATTTTTACACCCACGACTTTAAATAGCTTTATGGTTGAACTTATTTCACAATATTCTTCATGAATATTTTTAGTTTCTTTATCCGTTGATCCCGATCCACTTAATTAAAATGTTTTAGGTCGATTGCTTTGTAAGCTCGACCGGGATGAGATTTAAAATTCCCAATTTCTTAATTAAAAACGATTTCCGCTTTTTGTAAACGGCTTTTTAGCAAAAAAAATAAATTTGATGTCAAACCCAGTATTTATTTTTACTACATACTTACCTCTCTCATAATTATATACAATCATCTCTGAAATGTTGTTTCTGTTGAAGTAGGTATCAAGAATGATAATATTGAAGAACTGAATTGCTAGTATTTAATCTGAGAGACCTAAAAAGGTAAATTGACTACATTTCCCTAAAAATAGTGATACAACGGAGTCATAGCAGTACTAGGACTACCAAATTAATAATAAGTTTGTAAAAAGTACTAAAAATATTTATTTTTTATTTAAAAATGTCTTCAAATTAGGTACATATTCACTAGCATGTATATGGGTTGTTTATTAACCCAACTAGTTACCAACTTAATTAAAACATTATGAAACAAAAATTACTTAACTAGGTATAAAATAGATCTAAAATTATAAATACAAATAATAAGGGTACTTATTGCGCTCACCTTATTTTTTTTTTCTCGACGTTAATTATTTAAACTAATAATAGTGTGAAAATCGCAAAAGTTCTACCAACTTACTTTTCACGACCTTTTTTTCATTTCATTCGAGAAATTTCAGTTATTGAGGAGTGACATCGGGAAAATATGAAACAGAGTACAATAGGTCACTTCGGGGGATTAAAAAATATTGAAGAACGTAAATAATTTCTTTGGAATTTCTTTTATATTTTCCGTTTAGAAATAACTTTTTCGTTTTCCTTATTTGCGTGATCGATTCAATATTTGGAATACTTGAAGGCGCAGGTTGATTTGTTATAAATGTAGGTGAGATTTTTTCTATTGTTTTTAATTCCCTATGCATATGAATATTTTTTTATGATTTATACCCAACCCAAAAGTATATTGTTTTGTTTTCTATGTATTCTAAATAATTATGTATTAAAAAAAAGGTATCTAAGTATTCTATCAGCCATCTGGTTTCCATAGTACAAGCTCTGCTTAGTTTGGGGTTAGATGGCGTTGTGTGAAACGTTCAAAAATATTTGTTTATTTATATTCTTTGGAAACGCTTTTCGCATCTGGCTAATTCGGAAAAAGCCTTTACCTTTTTTGTATCTTGGTACCACGTGGGCGAAGCCTTTGGCAAAAACTAACGCCTTATTCGCATTCAAATTTATTTATTTATCAAATTTAATTGAAGGTGATTATAAAGAGCTATTGCTTGCAATGTCTAAAGAACACTAAATCGTTGTTAATGACAAGGCTGAACGCTCGCTGTACTTAAATGGAACCCCTATGAATTCAATTTAAATCTCAATACAGTATCAATTCCAATGTAGTATCAAATTTTGTTAGCACTCTTGAATATTTCAAGAAGGTTGTTTCGTAAGAGAAAATGTCCACTTTAATTTGATAAATACGAGGATCAACTAAACTCTAGGGTAAAACTAAAAGACCCGACCAGGCTAGTGGTACCAGCTCACAGGACAGCTCTTAGTAGTAAAAACACACAACATGACTGTAAGAATATTTAATTAAATTCCTAAAACTATAAGAGAACTACCTATAATAGTAGATTATGCACTAAGGGGATAAAGCAGTGTCTTATGTCGCGGGTGGCATATTGAACCCTTAGCTAACGAGGGACTCAGTTAACTCCTGAGCGAAGCGAGGGAGTTATGTAGAGCCCTGAGTGACGCGAGGGGTTCAAGCTACCCAAGACGAAGACAGGCTTTATCCCAGAGGAGCATACTCTACTTTCACACCTTCTGCGAGGCAATAAAAAGCCAGGGCTCCGAACTCAGCAGCCAACACCGTCTTTTGTTTCACAATCTTTGAAGTCGCGCCTTTTTTATTGTCTTTTATGAGTGGCCAGTTCGATTTTAGAACAAACAATGAAAAAAAATTAATAATGCCATATGAGGCATTATTGATGATTTTACTTAGAGTTTTCCACGAGTTTCCACACGAATTTGACGTTCCAAATTCAAATGACATTACTACCCTTGGGAGTTTCATACAACATTACCTCCCTAGGTAGGTAATGCTTTCCTTTACCTTGATGATAGCATGATATGTAATTGGATATTGTCGAGCGGTGTGAAAAACAATTTAAAACTAAACTTTATAAATGGTTATTTGAGAAATGCTTTTATAATCTGAATGAATTTTTAACCTTTTTATTATTAATATATTTTTTTTGTTATTAATATTATCTAAAATCTATTCTATTATTATACTAATATTTTTTATTATTTAAGATTTAATTAATTGAATTTACCTACTATGTATAACCAGTTAAAAATATTAGAAAAATATTATAAGAAAAAATTTGCACGTAAACCGACGAAGTATGTGATACTATAATATATACTTGTATATATGATCTATATATGAACTTGTAATGACCATCAAATTTGACTTCAGCAAATAAATATCATTTCATTTCATCGCGTCATGACTAAATCATACCAAAAGCTAAGAATTACAATCGCATAGTTATTTTCATTAAGTTCCATTAGATTTCACCAAATCCGAAATGAAAACCGCGCTGGTATCGTATTCAAGAGTGCCAAATTGCTCAGATTTGGACTACACAAAAACAGGATTTAAAATTAGGTTCGTAAGTCAGGGGTACCGAACCATTTTCGTTAAAAATAACCTAGTCATTTAGCCATAATGAAAGTATTGTTCAGCAAGTCAGGCTCAAATGTCATTACCGGTGATCGATGCCCCCTCTGAAGAAAAAGGCTCGTTTGTCATTGAAGAAGACACTAAAATAATGGGTTCTCGATACGAAAACTGTTGCCAACCTCTTGATGAAATTCATGTTTTCGAATAAAAGGAACGGTTCTGAATTTTCACAGCCTTTTATTGCATTACTACAAGGGATGAACGTTAGTACAAATTGTGGTAGTAGAGGTAAAATACTAATTAAAGTTTAAAAAAAAACATAGGGCAACAACCGACTTCAATTCGGAATGGTCTAGTGACCGTAAACACCACTGAAAGTCACAGGAAATCAAAATACGCCATTCCTGTTACATAGATGACCTATTTTTTCAGTATTTTTGCTTTCAAAACAATACCTACTAAGCCAATTTTGATAAAAAAATATGGAACCACCACCTCTGAAACATGAGTTAACATATCAAATCTAAAACAATTCATAATTGACTGAGTAAACTCATCACAAACATATAAAAAAAACATACAGTCTATAAGATAATTGATTGATTCAGGCGTTACTTTGCGGAAATCCATAAATATCAACAAAAGAGTGAGAGTTCTCTCGTTTCGAACTTCGGCGAGTCCACACCTCCTGATGATGCCTCGTGTAGAGGCGAAACACGTGTCGTATCTTTGAACTTTGGTTTTCTGTTCGTTGACTCTTTGGTTTATAATATAGTAATATGTACTAAAGTTCTAAACTAAAGTTAAGTTAATTAAAACCTCTGTTTAGAAATCAAGCGGATTTATTACTAAATATATTTATATAATTTGTTGATACAGTCTATAATTTTTCGTAGACTTTCGCGATTACCACACCATACACGGTTGTTGCAAATAAGGTAAGAGCGCGATAAATACCCATTAAAATCTAATAAATAAGTACGTATACAGTCTAATATAGAACTTCATTTTTTGAAGTCGGTTGAAAATAATCTCCTCTATAGTCTCTCAAAGTCATTCGGTAGAGATACAATTTCATTTAATGTCACACTCTACCAACCAGCCGTCTAAAGTTTTCCATAAATAATACGTTTCCAACAATCCCAACTTCAGCCCAGTTATAACAACATTGTATTCGAGATAATTTAATTTTATAAGTTGCGAACTACCTTCCTTCAAGTTTTCAAGTAAGCATATTTCATTAAAGTTTTAAGACAGCTCCTTTAATCCAAATGACCTCAAATTTGAGTTTGCTGAATAAACTCTGGTTGAGGTGTAGATAACAGTGCTCTTAAGCCAAAGTTGGGACTTTCAAAGATACTTGTACCTTATTATCTTGGAGAGGAATATTAAACAAGCTAGTTGAGTTTAGCTATGTACCTACTTAGCCTTCGTTTATTTTGCGCTTAGTTGGAGCCACAGTATAAACTATGGCAGTAAATTCACAAGACCTTAGGGCGCCTTCAAATTAGAGGCGTGAGGAAGCGCCACTGTGGCGCGCTGGCCGAGCTTCTACTAGTTTTCATACAATATCTAAACGCGACTAAACTATGTCACGATAGTTGCGCTGCACCTGTGCACCTAGATATTTAATAAAAACTATTAGAAGCGTGGCACAGTGGCGCCACAGCGGCGCTTCCCTCTAATTTGATGGCGTCCTGAGAGCAAAGTTACATTTATATTTCTCTAGCACCTGTTCGCGACTTCTACCGCGTGGTATCAGGATGGCAAGTAACCTATGTTCCTTTTCAGCTGATAAACTTTATCCTAGAAACTCAGTCAAATCGATTAAGTTGAATAAATAATCTTCTTTCTACATTTTCTTGCCTAGGTCAATAATGTGTTATAAATTAAATAGGCAGTCAGTCAGTTTATCGCTATATAGAAACATAAAAGTTACACGCCCTTGATTATATGTATAAAAGCTTATCTGCTCTACCGGCCGAAGTAGAGTATCTCGGGTCTATATCACAAGTATATACTTAGCTTAGACCGAGAAGTCTTTAAATAGACCTGTGCAAAGATCTTAGTTCTTAATTAAATTAGAAAGGTTCTAAACAAAAACGAAAAGGTTTTAAACTTAGTATTAGGATCTTTTTAAGAAAAAAATACTTTATTATTTATTTATTATGAATAAAATTAGAACCTTATTTCTTTTTTAAAGTGTGATGGATGAACTTAACATTACATTTTTTTACTTATATATATATATTTTTTTATGTAAGACATAACACACAACATGTAAGAAATTAATGCAGCTTTATTGCTTTTAAAATCTAGACTACCTAAGTGCCACGCGACATTCTCAGAAAATCGTCACCTTTTGTAGTGTCAATACTGCTTTATAATTATATTGTGGTTAGCTCTAGATCCAAACTAGAGCTATGAGTTATTCTGTGCATCTAATCCGGTGTGCTACCGCCAGATAGTTGGATACCTTGAGCAAAGCATTCACTAAGCCAGGTTGGTACTTACATAATTGTTTGTCATTCTCATTAGAAGTAAGCGGTTAAGAATAATGGCCTACGCAGACTGGCGGACGGTACGTTAAAGGTTTTTAAATTTACTAAGCTATAACACACAAGTTTTTAATAAAACATTTGTTTTTCAATATTCCTTTCTTATAGTACGATGTCACATGGCTTTTATACACGCAACAAGCCAGCGTTTACGGTTGCAGCGTGTAAAGTTGCCCAGTGTCATCGGCGTTTTTACAATCTGCTTGTTGACAATCTCCCCCAAAAGATAACACGCTCACACGCTAGCTTTTAAAAACGCCAACAACAGCGTGTAAAAAAGCCCTGTGTCATCGATGCTTTAATTATAACTACGATTAGTTGGATGGATATTTTTCCTTATGAAGCCAAAAATACAGAACCAATTTGGTTGAAATTCGGTTGGTATGTAGTTGTTTTTGTGTCATATGTATGTATAAATAGTTTTTTGTTAAGATTTTTTCCGACACCAGCAGCTAGTAAAATTATTATTATTATTGGAACGAAATCCAATCAAAAATATTAAAAATATTACATCCGATTATCTGTTAATTTATATGCCTTTGTAAAATGAAAACTCAGGAATTCAATTATCTTAATTGCCTCGCGGCTTCCGATTTTCAGTTTTCAACAAAATTATGGAGTAAAAACCTATTTTATGTAGGTATATAATTTTCCAATATAATTATCCGATTGGACGTGATTAAAGTATTAATAATAAATTTTCTAGTATAAAAAAAACATAACAATCCAGTTTAGCGTAAAACAGCAAAGTTGTACGTAAGCCCGACTTTATCACAAAACTTTTTGAATAGCGTACCTACCATCTTAGTATTGGATATCTTTTTTTTTCAGAGCATTATCATCATCATTTCAGCCAGGTAGGATAGTACCCACCGCTGGGTATATCTAGGCCTCCTTCCGCTTTAGCCTCCACGTTCTTGTGCATCTCTTACGAAATGCACGAAAAAGTCCAGGTAGTATAGTGGTTTAGTAAGTATTATATAGTAAGTGTACTTTTTCGTGGACTTTTTCGTCGACCCACCGAGCTTTCGACCGACCTGGGTTTCTCTTGCCTATCTTTGGCCACCATTCGGTCAGAGCCTTTTAAATCAACTTATAGAAATTTTCATGGTACGGCTACAGTTTGTAAGGATTTTTCCCAAACGTGATACTAACTATTGAATGAATGAATTAATTAATGATTTATTTGTCTCAAGTATGGTTAGTTACAGACTGGTCTTATGAATGTATAAAGTAGAGTCACATACTTCACGGTAGAATACAGTATACAAATTTAACTTCTCTGTGACGGATTTAATACGAATACGCTTGTCAAAAAGTTGGTGATAGGGCATAACGTAGACCAAGTAGTGCTTACCTAAGCACTTAGGTACTTGCAAGTTTGTTTAGCAATCTGACATGAGACAGGTTTGCGGTCGGTTGCGGTCGGCACCTGAATGGATAATTGGCTTAGTTCTAGCTTCAAAGGCACTCTAAGAGCTTTTAGACGTACAGCTTCTTACCACTATCTGGTGTAGTAATCTTATCATCGGAAAACAGGTTAAACTACCAAGAAACCGTTAGTCCTGATGTCATAGCTCTTTTATGGGCTGGTGATGGTAAAAGACTCTTTAGCACGTGTTCATCATCTTCATCATCCTCAGCGAGTTTCAGTATCACCCCCCCTGCTGGACATAAGCCTATCCATTATATGCCAATTTCGTCTATACTGTGTGTATCTAAACCAAGTTGCCTGCAATAATGTGGATGTCATCGATCCATCGGGCTGGTGGTCACCCAACGTTGCGTTACACAGTCACGCTGTGTTATAGCATGTGTTACTTAAAATAATATCTATAGTTGCCTAACTCTCCGTGACAATGTTACGAATTAATCAAGTAAATTTGTATTGTAATAGAACACTTCAGGATATGCAAAACCCTGGAAGAAGTAATATATGTACAGTCTGCAACAGAATAAGTCATTTTTTAAATTAAATTCATACAGTTTCTCACCTTAAAATCCCCAATATCAGACACAGAGCAGGTCAGGACAGCTTGTCGTCCATGGGCCATGGTGACATTCTCAATAGGCCCCAGGAAGTCTGGCTCTACATCTCGGAGGGACGCAGTGGGCCCCACCTGACTGAGAGGTGACGTCGTCTGATGAAGTTTCTCACCTTATAGTCCCCAATATCAGACACAGAGCAGGTCAGGACAGCTTCCCGACCCAGGGCCACGGTGACGTTCTCAATGGGCCCCAGGAAGTCTGGCTCCACATCCCGGAGGGACGCAGTGGGCCCCACCTGACTGAGAGGTGACGTCGTCTGATGAAGTTTCTCACCTTATAGTCCCCAATATCAGACACAGAGCAGGTCAGGACAGCTTCCCGACCCAGGGCCACGGTGACGTTCTCAATGGGCCCCAGGAAGTCTGGCTCCACATCCCGGAGGGACGCAGTGGGCCCCACCTGACTGAGAGGTGACGTCGTCTGATGAAGTTTCTCACCTTATAGTCCCCAATATCAGACACAGAGCAGGTCAGGACAGCTTCCCGACCCAGGGCCACGGTGACGTTCTCAATGGGCCCCAGGAAGTCTGGCTCCACATCCCGGAGAGACGCAGTGGGCCCCACCTGACTGAGAGGTGACGTCGTCTGATGAAGTTTCTCACCTTATAGTCCCCAATATCAGACACAGAGCAGGTCAGGACAGCTTCCCGACCCAGGGCCACGGTGACGTTCTCAATGGGCCCCAGGAAGTCTGGCTCCACATCCCGGAGGGACGCAGTGGGCCCCACCCGACTCAGAGGTGACGTCGTCTGATGCCGCATGCTGCTTTTCACGACTGCAAAGACAATAAATTTTCAAAATAAGTCCTGGAGTACGCATTCAACAGCAGTTATTGTACAGTAGAACTCTACGTTAGTACACACATCACCTAAAAATGGTAACTAATTTTCGAGAGTTCTAAGTTCTAAAACTCTCCGTCTTTGCGATCAGGCAAAAATAAGAGCCGCGTCGCAAAAAATTCTTGCCATGTGCTATCACAAAGAGATGAATAACCCGGTGAACTCTATTAAGACCTAAAAAAAAGCAAAAACCTAGTTATTATTATAAATAATTAAAAAAAAAATATTTTGGAGATTTCACACAATGCCATCTAGTCCCAAACAAAGCAGAGCTTGTATTATGGGAACCAGATGGCTGATGGAATACTTTATTACTTTTTTTTGTAAATACATTCATAGAATACATAGAAAACATCCAGAGACAGGATAAACACCAATGTTTATCACACAAATGTTTGTCGAGGCGGGAATCGAACTCGCGACACCGGGCGTGGCATTACAATACACTTGTCATTCGACGAACAGTATCTTCAAATATAACTCAAATATTACGAAGACAAATAAACTGATAGCATATGTGTGTGTGTGTGTGTGTGTGTGTGTGTGTGTTTGTTGTTGTAGGATTTCATGGGTGGTTCCTGTGAGTGTGAGAATGGTTAGATCTAAATAACATTGAGGCTAAATAGAAATATGATAATGTTATTCTCCTGGCTTCACCCCTAACCCTTCCCGGTTTCATAACATAAAATGTGATCCAGATGCACGATTAAGCGAAAGATATGTAAAACGCGGGTAGAAAAATAAAATTTCATTCCAAGCGAATTCGGTAAGTTTTCAAGCGTAAATATCATCTAGTATAAGTAGTTTATGGGTATTGGTGGAAGGAGGGGTGGTTTTGAAACACGACAGTTTTTGGAAATGTGTTTTGTTTGACTACTTGAGAGTGTCCGGCGAATAGAAGTGGGTACATTATTTTATCCCTGCCATAAGTGTTTTTTTTTATTTCATTTCGCAATTTATCAATGTGGTCATCTTACTTGTCAGAACAAGAACGTCTTGTTTGATTCAGGCGTTAATTTGCGGAAATCCATAAATATTTATAAATACAGGCTGGGCCATGAATTAGTTAACATTTAAAAATTATAAAAAAAAACCACATAAGTTATTAAAAAGAAAATGTATACAAAAGATGGGATGGGCCAATAAAAGGGGATTTACTTTGTAAAAGTGATATCCACTTATCACACATCTTGACTTTGGATTCTTCTAAACGAGCTCGGGATCGCGTCGAACTGAAGCATAATATCCTACACGTTCTCTTCACTCTGAGAAGTTCGTGGACCGCCGATTTGCTACAAATTTAATGTCGCTGGCATTTTTTCGATATTCTTCATCCATTTATTTTCTACATAAGGACTCAAGGCAATGATTTCTTCGAAACGAGCTCGGGATTGCGTCGAACTGAAGCAAAGTAAGCGAACTAAAATTGTTTTACGCAAAAGTCGCCTTGATACCTAATGTCCCGATCTATTGTAACTAAATTTCCTTGAAACGAGTACGCTGTTTAACCTCTTCAAGCACCCCGCGCCGCCCGAATTTGCGCAGGAAATCAGATTTAAATGTTAACTAATTCATGACCCACCCTGTAGTTTAAAATATATTTAGTAATAAATCCGCTTAACTTCTAAACAAAGGTCTTAATTAACTTAACACTAGTTAAGAATTAGAGTATCTAAACCAAAGCGCCTAAAATAGAAAACCCATGTCAGAACTCGACATGTGTTTCGCCTCTACACGAGGCATTCTCAGGAGATGTTGACTCGCTGAAATCTGAATCTCTCGCTCGGCTCGTCGTCGATCGGGTCGATCGGGTGGGGTCGGGCGGACCGACCCCACCCGATGTGTCATCGAAATACAAATCAAAATACATAAAATTCTAAACTAGAGTTAAATTAATTAAGACCTTTGTTTAGAAGATAAGCGGATTTATTACTAAATATATTTATACTATTTATTAATAAGAACGTCTTCGCAAAATTAGGAGTATAATATAAAGTTGTGAAAGTTTGGGAGTGTATACAATTATACATGTCGGTGCAGCTGACTGTACATAAAAACACTTAAATTCTGATTTTCTAAATCTATGATTCGGAACACCAATGATACATCAAAACAATCGTAATATTGTAACATTTTCTCTTTGTAGTTTATAAAGGAAAAGGGACTCCATACTCAACTAACAAGCTTCCCTTTTTTTATAAATTGTTGACCCTTTTATCGTCATCGACCGAAACCGTTTCCTTTATCACAGAAAATATATTTTATAAACAAGTAAAACCTCCTAAAAAAAATATTTCGAACAATAAATCATTTCGATATAAATTAAAATTAATGAGAACGAAGACCGGGCTCAGTGGCGCGAAATGGGAGAGGCCTACGTCCAGCAGTGAACTAATGTGGGCTGATGATAATGATGAAATTAAAATTAGACATTATTCAAATTTTAGGTACAGGTTTAGCAAATTGAAATACGTCCGAACAGAAGACATGTTTTAAGTGCACGAAAGGAGCCTCTTCGAGGCGCACTTGAAATCCTTTCACCACACTGGTTTAAAATAAGTAGTGGCACGATAAGAAGAAGAAGACTATATGCTTCGTTTGCGATAGGTACTTACTTACTTAGGGTCAGTTGAGATCAAACGGAAAAATGCTCACGCAATTTACTGGCTCTATTGAAAATAGGCTCGGGAAGCCGACTTCGCAATTTTACTTTAGGCTATTAACATTTCGGGATGTTGTAGTAACAAAATGGCCGATCCAGT
This sequence comes from Lobophora halterata, assembly GCA_932526365.1. Taxonomy (NCBI): domain Eukaryota; kingdom Metazoa; phylum Arthropoda; class Insecta; order Lepidoptera; family Geometridae; genus Lobophora; species Lobophora halterata. The sequence goes on from OW052017.1 coordinate 1,324,046, forward strand.
TTTTTTTTATTTATACTCAGTCAATTTATAATAAGCTAGTATTGAATATCTTCAAAAATCTACAAATTTGCGAGCGACATAGCGGCGCGCGTGCCGTAAGAGCCTGTATTGTAATTTGTACCTTACCTACTGTTGTATAGATAATTAATTCTGTAGAGCGAAGCGAAGTGTGCGGGTCCTGTTTGGTAGAATCTAATCTTACCTTTGATTGCAGAGCGTTTCTCACAATTTTTACGATGCCATTACCGGCTCCGGAATGTGTAGCCCAACTAAATCCAACGGAACCTTCTAGAATTAAGGGTTTTGTTCGATTTATTAGGGTACAGGTAATTGTTGGGTTGACGCTTTTGAGCAGTTAAACCTCCGTTAATCTGACGTAAGGTGTGAAATTTTCACTTTACGAGGAAATACACGATGATGATGTCAAGGATAGGGCAAAGTGGAAGAAGTTGACAAAGGAGGCCGATGGAACTAGCTGGTTAGTACAGAGGAAAATAGAATGACAGAACGCTTATTCTTTTTATACGTACTTCTTAAATCGTTTGTTCTGCTCTTTATTTTCTAAAGAAAGCCAAACGCCCGTATATGCGCGTATACCGGCGTTTACGCTCAGTTTTTTCTAGCGAGTTTCAGTAGCATGAAGCATCTCTCGCGGCTTGACGCGCTATAAACTACGCGCTACAAAACACGAGCGGCGAATCTAATCTAATCCGCGAATCTGAAACCGCACTAAAGGATAATAAGTCAAATCACTCGAAGCAATTTTCAAACCCCATTGTGATAAATCTGTGTGAGCTTTTCTTTACTAAAGCGTCAATAACACACAAGCTTTTTTACAAGGTGATTATAATTGGCGTTTTTAAAAGCTAGCGTGTGAGCGCGTGTTAGCTTTTGGGAAGGATATTCAACAAGCTGATTGTAAAAACGCCGATGACACTGGGCGACTTTACACGCTACAAGCGAAGTCGCTGACGTGTAACGTGTAAAAAAGCTGTGTGTCATCGTACTTTAAGAAAATAAGATGAAACCTCAAATCCTACGTCACATAACAAAATAAAATTGAAATATTGTGAGAGCAGATCTCACGATAAAAAGGAGTGGTAAAATCCATCAGCAGACCGTTTAACCTACTTCCAGACATTCCAAAAGAGCGAGAAAATATTTAATAGCGTTGGAGTGTTCTGGACCAAAACACCAGCATCAATCAAGGGATAAGCTTCCACCACACTGCTAAAAGATAGATGAACTATAAATAAAGCCACGAGATAGAGTGTTGAAAGAACTGAAATACTTTTAGGAACCTAGATGTATACTATCCGGATCCGAATAATAGCACACTAGGGCGAGAATATGCTCAATTTTCAAAATGTCTTGACCTAACGTTACCTATGTTCTTTATGTATGTTTTTAAATAATTTGAGTATCTGAGCAATCAACTCTTTTTCTTTCTTTCTTTCAGATTTCATATGAGCTTGGTATTGTTTGGAGGGGTGATCCTTCCTTGCCATTTATGCTTGCAATTAATGAACGCTTTTGAGTCTTGATTTTTTCATAATAATACTCGGTTGTATTAAAGGTTGTTAAACTTCAAATAAAATGATTAGTTGTACAAATTTACAGTATTTATTTAGTTTGATCTTAACTACATATTCGTATTTTTTATCATTTTTTCAGGTCAAAATATCTAAGTAGGTATATATTGTGAAAGATCTTATTACCTTTTTTTTTATAATGTTTGTTACCTCAGTACTTTGTAATTCATGAACCAATTTAAAAAATCTCACCATCATCCTAAAGCTGCCCATTGCTTAACGTAGGTAACTTCCAAGGCATGCCGTTGAGCCCGATTCTCATTAACCTCCTCTAACACGCAAATTGATACTATATCTCCCTATACTATCGATTCTATCCCATCTTATTTATATAATTTATATATATTTATGCTATCTCGCCCAAAGAATAACTAATTAACTAATTTACTATACAAAGAGGTATTACAGCCTCGGCACTCCTCGGCACTCTGCCATCGGGTATCGAGTTGGAGCAGTTGAGCTACCTATAGATCGTTTGCAACGGTCTAATATGAGTGGCCCAATTATTTCCTTTAGTACATTTTGTAATAAAAATTGTAAGTAGTTTTATAATATGGATTGTATTGTAAGTTAGCATAACCTGTAATAAATATCTTAGTCCTATTTCCTACTTATCAAAAGTACTTTTAATTTTAATTCGCAATTTTATTTCTTAGTACGCACCTAGGTCCACTACTTGACAAATATACCCTCCAAATTTCAAGTCTCTACTTTCAGCGGCTTAGCTTGTACGTTGTCTGTCAGTCAGTCAGGTTCAATTATATATATATTTATTTATTTACCTATTTTATATTTATATTATACATTTTATATAAATTATTATTATTTTATATTTATTTTATGTATATTGATTACTAGATCTAAATACATGCATTGTCCCTGTATCTAGCTCGAATAGATACTTGAAGTTAACCTATTATAGGACCTAAATTGTAACCTAAAGCAGATATTACCAATCTCTTCAGTTAAATTAGATTCTCAGTACGCTGCTTTGTCAGCCAAGAAACCAATCACGTTGCTAAGGCACGAATAGACACTATTTATTAGATAATACAATCTACTAAAATAAATTCTTGTGACCGTAGATAAATTATTATTCCTATAGAACACCTAGACAAATAGCTCCGAAAAGAAGGTAAACCAAATGGAATTTTTAAAATTTTTATGAAATTTTCGTTTGGCATTAGACCAAAATTCAACTACTAAGAGTTGACAAAATTGACCAGCTTTTGACGTGTCTACGTCTTATAAATCGATGAACGCCGGCTGCATGCATGAAAACGTTGACGTCATTGGTAACGCTACCATTGCCCGGTAACGCTCATTGTCCGGTAACGCTGGTAGTTACGTTAAACTATCGTCCGTAAACCAACTTTACAGACAACCAATTTTTTTTTTAAATCCGATTCATCATCAACCTATAGCAGTCCACTGCTGGACGTAGGTCTCTCCCAAGGCGCGCCACTGAGCCCGATCTCCGGCTCTTCTCATCCACCTTCTGCCGCTATAGCGCTGATCATCGCTCCATCTGGCCAAAGGTCGTCCTACACTAGACTTGCTTAGACGCGATCTCCACTCAAGAACACGTTTACCCCAACCGTTGTCGGTTCTTCTGCAGATATGGCCGGCCCACTACCACTTCAGCTTGCTGATCCTCTGAGCTATGCCAATCACCTTAGTTCTCTGAAGGATGTCCTCATTTCGGACAATTCCGATTAGGGTAAACCAACCAATTATTAGCACCCCTGCCTATTATTGGCACCCTAGAGTTTAATGCGAAAAAATAAGGAAATTATACATATTATTCAATATCAGTATGCTTTTAAAAGTAATAAAAGTATACTGAAAATGAATAATCTATAATGTCCTTGTTTTTTCGCACTAAACTCTAGGGTGCGAATAATAGGCGGGGGTGCCCATTAAGAGGTATATAGAGGTAATTTAAAAGAATAACTAGTAACAGACTTACATATCTTGTGAAAAAAAAAAATATTTTTGCATCGATAAAACAAACAAGCAGAATCCTGATTGATGAAATGCACACAAACAATATTTATGTTGCGGCCATCCATCCGATCCATAGATTGTATATAAATATGTAAACATGACTTAAAAAACAGTTTTTTTTAAACCAACAAGTAAAAAGACCAGCAATACGCTCTTCTGATGGTAAGAGACCATGCCTGCCTATGACTAAAACAGTGCTACATAGGACTTTGGTTCTAATAGGCTTGTGCTACACTTTTATAGCGCTCTTCCACCTTGAGACATTTTGGTGGTCAGTCTCAAAAGACCAGTAATTTTACTACCTACAGTTCCCTTTATACCAGAACACAATAATGCTTACACATTACCTACTATTTTGTTACCTACTGTTAGAATATCTGGCGCTGTGTTGGTACTAATCTAGACGGGATCCTGCAGGGAACGCCTCCCAAAACGGTGAAATGAGTCAATAAGTCATGTTAAGCGTCGATGATATACGGCTAGTTTACAAGCTGACGAGTTTAAAAGCTAGCGAGTGAGCGAGAGGCTTTTGAAGTTTTACGAATACTTAGATTGGAGTGTATACCGGCGGATTGCCGCCCGTATACACTCGACAAATACATATATACTAGTCTGAAACCGCACGCTATGAACATTTTTTTTTTAATAAAATTTGATTAAGATTCTTTTGAATATTACAACAGGTTTTTTCAGGAAAGGACTTATGTTTTTTAAAGTAACATATTTTTCTTACTTATTATTTATTACGAGTACGTTTGCATTTGACCACCATTTCAATGGTAAGTGAAATGCGGTCGAAGATTTAGCAAGCTTTCTCTTCAAAGTACAAATCCTCTCTGAAGCGTCAGATTTAATTAAAATCAACATGGTATCCCAAAATTAAGTCAACCCCGAGATGGACAGACTCATAATTAAGTAGGTAAGAAGGTAAGCGGTTCCCAAGGGACCCAAATGACGGGCCCAAATAAGGCCCTTTCGTTTGCGTCTATCAAAGATGTCTGTAATCACACGAATATTATAAGCTGCTGCTCGCCGCTAATTAGGGTGGGTTCAAATGACTAACACCTAAACGAGTAACACTGTTACTTGTTGGGATTTTTTTCCCAACGAGTAACACTATCTTCTTCTTTGTGTCACTAGTTCTTTCGAACCAGTGTGGTGAAAGGATTTCAAGTGCGCCTCGAAGAGGCTCCTTTCGTGCACTCGACACATGTTTTCGTACAACTTTTAAGTTCTACGACATGCCGGTTTCCTCACGATGTTTTCCTTCACCGTTGCGAGAACGTGGGATGCATACATAGATTTTTTCGACCGAAAAAACCCATTTACGCGTGACTGCCACCGGAATTCGAACCCGCGACCATCAGATCGCAAGGTAAGAGCCTCATCCACTCGGCCACCACGTCCTCTTAACACTATGACACTGGCAGTTTATGTCCCCCTTCAGTTAACAATATCTATAAAAAGCTTAGTCCTGACTGACTGACTGACAGACAGTTTACAGGCTAAACCAGTGGACGTAGAGACTTCAAACTGCGAGGATGTGTTCGTCAAAATGTGATGTGATGTTAAAGTGAGTTCTATGAAAGTAATTTGAAAGTGAGGGTATCAGCTAGTAAATTATACCATAACGAATTCTCTGTACTTTTCGCTCTCCTGTTGAATCAGTTTCAATTCAGCCGTTTCTGTAATTCTGTAATTCTTTATTGTACACACAAACATATTAGAATACAAATCATAAAAGAAAAGACATGTACAAAGGCGAGCTTAACCCTAATAAGAGTTTTCTTCCAGCAAACCTTCTGAGGTTAGAGAGAGGCCATGGGAAGTGTGGGGGCGTGTACAGTAATATAAATATTAATGGATAAATTAAAATTATGAAGAAGAAAATATATATAATGTTTGAATAAATATATCTAAATACATATAATAAATACTACTAAATAAACTAGAATTAACACCTATACATAAATAAATATATAAGTTACACATATATATATATATATAAATACTAACATAAATACTGAATATATCACAGTGATAAGTAGTGCTCTTTGACTCTGCTTCTGAAAATGTTTAGTGACTGACTGGCTCTAATAGTGTGAGGAAGAGTGTTCCACAGTTGGACAGCATGGACAGTGAATGAATCACCGTAGCAACGGGAGGAATGAACTGGGGTTCTGAGAAGAAGCGACGTCGTAGACCGGCATGGCTGACCGCGAGGGACAAGATAGTTAAAACGCTCACGGAGGTAAAGAGGAGATAGAGGATTAAAAAGAGTGTTATAAAGAAGAGTGAGAATATGAAGGTCACGTCGACGACGGATAGGGAGCCATTTTAACTGAGACCGGAATTGGGAAACGTGATCAAACTTGCGCAAACCGAAAATGAAACGGATGCACAGGTTCTGAAGGCGTTCCAGTTTATTAACAAGTTCCTCCGTGGCATCAAGGAAACAGACGTCAGCGTAGTCGATGATAGGTAAAAGCAAAGATTGAGCGAGATAGACTTTAGTCTCAAATGGTAAAAACTTTTGGAGACGCTTGAGGGACTGAAAAGAAAAATTCACACGTTTGCTAATCTGATTAATGTGAGAACCCCACGATAGCTTCCTGTCGAAAATGACGCCCAGATTCTTAGCGTTGCTAGAGAATTCAATCGGCACACAGTCATACACAACTGAAGGAATGGAAGATTGTTCTATTATGTTTAACATATAGGGAGTACCTAAAATCAAGGTTTGAGACTTTGTAGGATTGACTAGGAGACCAAAGGCCTTCGCCCAATTACTAACGTTATGAAGGACACTGTTCATTTGGGCAATGCCATCAGAAATCTCCACAGCTTTGAAATGGTGATAAAGTTGAAGATCATCAGCATACATATGGTAGTGACAAGTGATAACATTAGAAATTGAGTTAATAAAAACCGAAAACAATAAAGGAGAAAGAACGCCACCTTGCGGTACACCAGCTGTGATGTTACACCAGTCAGAACAGGACTCCTCCGTACGTACACACTGTGAGCGACCGGTGAGGTAGGATTCAAACCAAGAGATTACTTTTGAGGATATGTTATGAGAAGAGAGGATAGCTAGGAGAATATCAAAGTCAACTGAATTAAAAGCACTACTGAAGTCTTGTAGTACTAAGACAGTAAGGAGCTTATTCTCCATAGCACAGCGAATGTCATCGGAGACCTTCGTAAGCGCACTCACAGTACTGTGTCCAGTGTCCGTTTTAGCGTGATTGAGGAAAAAAAATACTATAACTATCCTCACAATTTGGTAGGTAAATAAAATAAAATGATACATTTTTTAGCTTGAATAAATTCGAATTACTGAATGAATGAATGAATAATTTACTTGTCTCAAGTATGGGTTAGGTCTTATGAATGTACAAAGTGGAGTGAGTCACTTACTTTACTGAAGAATACAGTATGCAATTTTTTTATTAATTGATATGGCTTATGTTTCTCCTCATTTCGATCAATGTGTCTAAAAATTACATAAAAATTAAGTTAATTAGCCTAAATGGCTTCTCGCTCGGTCGGTAGCAGTAAGAAGTAAGATAGGATAAGTGTGATGTTAGTGTCAACAAACTATATAAATATATTTAGTAATAAATCCGCTTGATTTCTAAACAAAGGTTTTAATTAACTTAACTTTAGTTTAGAACTTTAGTACATATTACTATATTATAAACCAAAGAGTCAACGAACAGAAAACCAAAGTTCAAACACGTGTCGTATCTTTGAACTTTGGTTTTCTGTTCGTTGACTCTTTGGTTTATAATATAGTAATATGTACTAAAGTTCTAAACTAAAGTTAAGTTAATTAAAACCTTTGTTTAGAAATCAAGCGGATTTATTACTAAATATATTTATATAGTTTGTTGATATTTATGGATTTCCGCAAAGTGACGCCTGAATCAATCAATGATGTTAGTGTGACGTAAAAACTTACATAATTATCCCCGCTCATTGTGCGCCGGGCTTTAGAACTCAAGTGGTTTGGCCGAAAAATGCTTAGTTTCTGATTCAAACTCTTACAAAGCGCTGATCGGTCGATTATTAAAAGCTTATCAAATAATGCTTGAGTTTTCATTCGATTGAAAGTCTACAAGCCTCAGTCAAGCGTAAAATTTTTACTATATTTATTACAGAGTTCTTCTTCTTAAAAAAAACTTAAAAACTTTTTTATTCGAAACTAAGTTAGAAGTTATTTTTTTTATTATTCTGTTAGTGTCTGAAAAGTTTGGTTGGTATTTCGGGTTTAACGAAGAATTTAAGTTTTTAAGGAATTTTAAGAGTGTCTAGAATTGGTGAGTGTAAAGTTGTCCCAAGAAACGTGTCCCGAATGGTATGAGCTAGTGGGACAATGTAGACTAAACTATCGTCAATGTATATCTTTAAAAATGTACTCTATTCACTTCATTTTTCTGAGGTTGGAACTTTGGAACTATCTTCAATATTCAAGATTTCAAGAAAGCCAACTATCTGTTACACACTTCCGTACCATTAACACGAAATTAATCCCACAAATAGACGAAAGGCGAGAGGAAAGATGTTACACATCAACAAGGAAGGAAGTTTCCGTAAACAACGGTGAGTAAGTCAGTTGGGATGTAAATCACGTAGATTCCGTCTCACGGTTACGTGTCATGGAAAATATAATGATGGAACAAAGCTTTTAGTCCCTATGAGAGAAGGATGAGTTTTTTTACCCGACTGCCAAAGAAAGGTTATGTTTTTCGCTCGTACTACTCGGGCGAATGAACATGACACCTGGCTCGAATGACGTTTGTGCAAAGTATAGCATGGAATTGGATAATCTTGATAGAGAAGAGGTCCTGTAATACTTGGTAATAATCGCAAAACCCTTTTTACAGGGCTTTTCGATTATTTTTATTGTTTGACCCCGTAAAACAGGAAATCAAAAATAAATAAAATAATCGAAAAACCCTCTTTTACAAGGTCAAAAATAATCGAAATACTTCCTTTTGCCAAACTTTTCAGATAAATTAAGTTATCTGAAATATTTCTTGTTTCTACTTAATAACCTTTTTTATCCACTGAGAACTAAAACTTAGTGTCTACGCCCGACCATAACCAAGACGTAACAAGTGACTATAACCTCAAGTGAAATTATAAAAAAAAAACTTTCACATTTCTCTTCTCTAGAAATGCGAGCTACGCAAACACATTAAAATTATTGAAATCTATAAATTAACTGTTAAAAGGTGAATAAACAACAATATAAGTGTTTTTGGAAACACGACTAACACGACTAAATGTAGTTATAAACTAAGTCTAAGCTTAACTTAACTTAATATGTATTATCTGAACAATACATATAAGAATGAATAAATAATGTATTGCTGATAGATACACAAATTTGCCAATAACCCGCGACCCTCACACTAGGCGCAGCCTGTATCGTGAGGATCATAAACGAAGAAACTCTCAATACGATCCCGTATCCAACACTTAGGCTTTAACAGTTTAATCAAAGTTTTAAGGGTAAATAAAGTTATAATATACATAGAGATACTTGCGGTATCATATTACAAAGCGACTTGTCTGTAATTTCGCGAAACCAAATACATCCTACACAAATAATGACTGTGCAATTACAGCGCATATTCGACATTAAGTTTATAGGGTCTTACCATTATTTAGGTACTACATACAGAGGGTCAGATCAACTTGTACCTATTTGTCTTGTAACTTACATAATAATGTCATGGTAGTTATTACATAATAAAGTGGTTTAATATAGGGTAAAACATATAAACATAACATTACCTATTATTTTTTCCATTTGATTTTAAATTAAAATGAAAACGTTTATTTGCACACGATACTGCAAGGAATTAAGAATGTTTTAGATTATTTATGAAGTTAGGTTTTTTAGGAAAAGACCTAGACCTTAGAAGAGGCACCTAATCTTTTGGGGCATCTTACCTGTTTTATCCGTAAGGTCATCGTAAGATGAACCTATGAGACCATGATGGTATGAATGTATGAAAAGTAATACTGTTGACTTGTAATACAGTTTTTTTAAACCTTTCTCAGGAACCAGTCGTTTTCGCTCGAAATAAGGTTCCATACATTTCTTTTGTAGAAATTAACTAAAAGTATGGAACCTTATTTCGAGCGAAAAGGACTGGTTCCTGAGAAAGTTTTAAAAAAACTGTATTACAAGTCAACAGTATTACTTTTCATACATTCATACCATCATGGTCTCATAGGTTCATCTTACGATGACCTTACGGATAAAACAGGTACGGAGAAAATAAACAATCTATGGGTGATAAAAGGCTCGTGCTCCATTCTTCGTGGTGTCTTACGAAGTAGAAGCTAATACATCGTAAATTTTCACAAGAATTTCAAATCACCAGAAAAAAATACGCATGATCAGTATGCAGTACGGCGGAGCAGTTGCCGTTACAGAACACAAATATGGCGATACACGGATTTGTCAAAACAAATTTGATAAAAATTGGATAACTGTTACGGTTAGTCGTTTTCCTATGGATTTGCGGTACCCTTCATTGATAATAATTTAAGTTTTATTCATCGTTTGGTAAACCCGGGTATCTAGCTCGAACTAGCTCGCAAAAGCTCGGCTCGGACGCCGCACGCCCCGCTGTCACTCTGTCATTTTGTAGAAACCCAAAATTCTGACTGCACAGATACATCGAACCCGTACTGCATTTCCCATTTAAGTTTTTTTGGTAATTAAAAATTTGTGGTGTATATCTTGACTTAGTAATTGGCGTACATTTTTTTTACAACTGGCCGCGCACACTACAGTTTCTGGCTCAATTTACTGTGCCAGTTTATCCGTTTCAGTAGTGATCACGTACATTACAGTAACTACGGCCCGCGGCTGATATATTACCCTCATTGTCGCGAACTAACAACAGTCCATTCTGGCTAACGATCCGGCCTGACCTGCGTCCGGCCCGCAAAGAAGCTTTTCCATAATGAGTTACAATGAGTGAATTACATACTTACTTTTATGTCCATTGTAAACAAAAAACAGGAAGGTCTTGCAAAAAATTTAATTATAATTGTAACATCTTTTTTGTCCTTCTACGCAGTCAAACACAAGGAAACAAGACATTTTACAGCTATGGAATGCTGTAAGTATGACATTAAAATTAATGAAAAAAGGTAGGTTAGCTAAGAAATATGGTTAAATCTGTGAATAAATATCGCTTTATGTGTATTTATTTACAAAAAAACATAAAAAACGGGAAAATTTGACGTAGCGAGTAAAATTTGAGTAGCCACTACAACTCGGATGAAAGTTGAATTTGACGTAGCGAGGAAATGCGCGCCATCTGCACTACAACTCGGATGAAAGTTGAACTATCTGTTTTTGTCATGTTATAAAAATATTCAGTAAGTACTGAAAACATGTCCTGAATGATGGACTGAGCTGAAACGACTGAACTTGGATACTTAAAAGTTACAAAGCATGTTCGTCAAAAAATCTTATTGCGCCCTTTGAGAGGAGTTTTGAATAAGTGAAAACCAAAGATCCAAGCGGCTGACCAATGTTTTCCCTTGAAAAAAATGGTCACTTGTTCTTAGTATTGCCATATTTATTATCTATTATATCTTCTTCTTATCGTGTCACTAATTCTTTCGAACCAGTGTGGTGAAAGGATTTTAAGTGCGCCTCGAAAAGGCTCCTTTCGTGCACTTTACACCATGGTTTCCGAACTTTTTTTTTAGGTTCTATAACATGCCGGTTTCCTCGCGATGTTTTCATTCTTCGTTAAGCACGTGTTAAGTCGAGGCACCTTCCACTCGGCCTACACGGCTTTTTAAAATCTATTCTGTAATCTAGTGCAAAAGTAACGCAACCGAACCTGCGGGAATATTAAGTCTAGTACTCTACTTCGATCTACATGTACATACTCGTATATATTATTATATCGTATTCCTTAAAAACAAAAGGCAGGAAACCCTGTTGTCAAGTGTATGATAAATACTCATTTTCATTTGCATAACATTATTAGCATTAATTTCTTAGCAGACAAAAAAATGTCGTAGGATAATTAACACATTGTACCGACAAACTAACAATGAAATCGCAAATCCCTTGAGTATAATAAACGCGTTATAATGGTCTCTGGGATTAAGAAACAATACCGGCCATAAATAACGCTGTTTCATTACATCGATAGAAACATTACAAAAGCTAATAACCAGGTCGACAATAGGGATGGGGGAATGACAATAACCCTAGGCCAGGGGCAGTCACAATATAACCCTAGGACGAATGACAGGGCCATAGTATATGTTAATCGAATTCTCTGCACATCTGTGATGCACCAAGGGAGTGCGATGTACAGACAATACGCACGAATGCCCATGATAATAGGTTTGATACAGGAGAGCGATAGCCAGAGCCGAAGCAAGTTATCAAATAATTGGGGCGGCTCTGAATACAAGGTAGACAATAAAACATGGTTTTAAGTTAATGGCTGATCTTCTTCTTCTTATCGTGTCATTAGTTTTTTAGAACCAGTGTGGTGAAAGGATTTCAAGTGCGCCTCGAAGATGCTCCTTTCGTGAATTCATGGCTAATTAACCAACATTTTTATACAGAAAAGAAAAATATCTGATTAACAACATCTTTTTAATACCATTAAGGATTAAATGGTGGTATAGTTTAAAAATGTCAATAGTTTCAACTGAATTTGGAAAATATACTGTGGATCAAGATGCTGTAGGAATACTATTAAAGATAAAAATGTAGACATTAACATTTATTTATCGTAGTTCTTAAAGTACGTATAATGAAATTGTTTCATTTAACAATTTACTTAAAATTATCATTGATGTATTTTGAGTATTATGTTCTTTTTTCCTCGAACAAAGCCAGTTGTCACCTCTAAGGTAATTCAATTTTGTTACGTAGTTTGAACGTTGCCTTGCCTATGATCGATGGCTTATATTGCCCCTGAGAATTCAGTCCTGGCTTCAACCCTGGTAGAGCACACAGGGGGCAGGGGTGCCAGAGGTGATTTATTACGCGCTAAACGGATTGGCTGTTGAACTCCAGATTCGCTATATCGAAGCTTTAATGGCTTCCCCTTATAGTCTGCAATGCTGCAATTTATGGGTACAACTCGTAGAATCATTTATAAGAGAATATACTAAAATATTAAGTCAATTCTCAAAATCTTTATTTCACAGAAAAGTTATTGAGAAAGTAATAATATTTATAATTAAAGTTATAATATAATTCTATAAGATATCAAGACACCTACATGTTTGTATATTATTATCAACTTTTTGGCTGACACCCGCAACTACCTTTGCGTTGCGAATTTTTGAAATGTCTTTCTTAGTACTCACTTTCAGCTCCTGACAAACACATCCTCCAAGTTCCAAGTCTCTACATTTAGTGGTTTGGCCTGTACTGTGTTCAAAGCAAATCCCTAGAAAAGTCTTGAATTTTACTGAATTTTGGTCAAAATCTACAGTTTTGATAAAAACAGACAATCCTGAAACACGTGTTTGTTTATTCAGTCAATGAGTCTAGGTTACGTCTAGGTACATGTCAAATTTCAAGTTTCTCTTATGATTGGTTTTAGAGATACTAAAACTTTTATTATTAAACATTTATGTTAAAACTTTGACCTTAAAATTCCTTTCTTAGTGCTCACTTTCAGCTCTCGACGATCACATCCTCAAAGTTTCAAGTCTCTACGTGCATCAATTTGGCTTGTATGTTTATTAATATTGATATAAATAAAAGACTTGGACCTGACTGACAGACAACGTACAGGCCGAACCGCTGAACGTAGAGACTTGAACTTTGGAGGGTGTGTTCGTCAAAAATTGCAGGTGCGTACTAAGAAAGGATTTTATTAATTCACAATGCAAACGAAGTTGCAGGTATCAGCTAGTCCGAAATATACCTACAAAAAAAACATCAAAGAAAAACTTTAGTTAGTAAGAAGTATGCTAAGCTTTTTGCTATTTGAAAAGTTCGGTCCTAAAGAAATAATTCTATAAGTATTTACTTAGGAGTTAACTTTTTGGGACGTTATCGTTTCTTGAGAAAAGTTTACTATTGAAGCTAAATCAACGTAACTACATACTTACCTTTTCTATTTTTTGTTATTAGACTGATCTAGGATGACTTTCTTACATGTTCTTAACCATTGACTATATACAGGGCGTCCCACGGCTATGCCACATGGAGGGAAAGTACCTTGAATATTGTAGATGGAACATTTTACTGAAAGAAGACAGTATTTGAATTTAAAAAACAATTTAAACTGTATTCATATGTATTTAAATAATTACATAGTTGAACCTGGAATCGAACCCGTAACACGAGAAATATGATCACCCTGTAGCTTTATCATACCGATCGAAAGGCTTCATCATAAGGATTATTTTTTGCTAAATAACATCGTGTCACAAATAAAATCAAGACCATAATAAGGATAATTATTAAAACGTATTATGCTAATGCTTGACAAAAAAATATTAAGTTATTAGTGTAAGTAGAAACTATTAGTGCAACAAATAACATATGAGCTCGTTTAAATGTGTATCGTTTTCACACACACTTAAGCCCTAAATAACACGGCCATGGCTATTTAAAATGCAATTTCCCCGTATTCCTATTTATTTCCACCCCTAGTTTCACGGAGACCGTACGAAAAAATCCTACTCTACAAATAGCCACTTGGAACAACAGCTCGCAGTAGTACAAGGGCGCTGACGACTATGTGCACATGTGCGCATTTCAAAATAAGGATGGGACTATTATCGATTGAAGTTTTTTCAGAAACCCAACTTATTCTAATTAACTTCTTATTCAATTTAGTATATTAAATAATCTGTTTTGTAATACTTTTTGCTATGAGCTTTCGTTCTAATTAACGATATGCCCACCGTCCTCATTTGTCCAACAGTATCCAGTCCATGCAAAGGTTGTCTGGAAGAGATCGCTCTTTAGCGATAAGACCGGCCATTGTCCACTGTTACTACCTAGCTTTATTTTTCCATTATAATGTGTTAGTACTAAGATGGTGAGCAATAAAGTATATTCTATCTATCTATCTAACTTTAGCTAGGCATAAATTATTTCAAAAATTACGGTATGTATACCTACTACACCGCACTTTTTGAACTGAAAACATCTTTAGGCGCACTAAGCAAAATATTTCGTGGGGAGTGAATTGTATGTAACACTTGTTCAGGTAAAGTTGGTAATATGTCTAGAAAGAAAAAAGAAAGAAGTAGAAAAATGTATTAATTGTCTCTACAAAACTAGGATTAAGTATTATACAAATTTTCTTGCTTTCATAAAATTAGGAGTATTCAGAGCATTAATATAGTGCCTGTGCATACTGTCTACTGTCTTTTTATTAAAACTATTTTTATACTTATTATGATCATCATTCTTTAGCTATTTGATTATGATTTTTATTTTGTATCAGTCTTGAATTAAAATGAATAAATTTATCGTTGGACACAAAACTCACTTTTCATGTTTATCTTATTCACAAGCATCATAGAAGTAATTGAATAATCATCAGAATAAAAATTCTCTAAATCACACAATTTGCCTATGAAATAAACACAAAAACGTTCTGAAAAACACACTCGATAAACCATTAGCTGCCTCATCACTAACAACACACTTTGGGTCGTCGCGTGCCCGGGGGGAGACGCGAAATGTGCAAACAATTAGAAGGAGCTCTTTTTTGTGCTCCCGAGGGCGACCCGCACAATGCCACTTTATGTCAACGACAGTGCTCCTTTATTCAAACACCGCAGATTCTATCCTCACACATCTGTTATCCTCACACCGTCTATAAATTATATTTAATCATCAAACACTGAATGCAAAATAAATATACGTATTTGAAATAGGTTTTACACATAGAAGTATTAAAGTATAGAATCACACTGTTGTAGGTACAGTCAGCTTCACATACATGTACGCACTCCCAAGCTTTCACATTAATATTACTCATAATTTTGCAAAGAAAAGTGCACGCAAGCATCTTTAATTTAATGTAGTCGATCTTACTTGTCAGAATTCTTGTCAAAAGAAAATGTCCTTGCAAAATTAAGAATAGGTATAATACAAATTTGAAACATGTATGTGCTGACTGCACATTGAAAATGCGCCAAGACTTCACCCGCCTGTTCCTACTGAACCCTAAACCATAGAATAAGTAATATTATTACATCCTAAACTGGATATCCTCCCAGTCAACTACGTGGGATTCACTTCTTCTTCTTATCGTGTCACTAGTTCTTTCGAACCAGTGTGTTGAAAGGATTTCAAGTGCGCCTTGAAGAGCTCCTTTCGCCAATTAAAAGAGATGTAAATTAGCAAACTTCTAGTACATTTTAGTCCGAGGCAGGTCGAAAAAGAGAAGGAAGTAAAAATTACTAGGTTTTTGACTTGTTAATAAAATGATATTGTAAAAAGTAACATTTTTTTTTAAATGAAGATGTTTCATTATTATTGAAAATTTCTGATTTTTTGCCCTGTTTTACGACTCCATCTTGATTTGATTCTGTCTATCTTAGTGTTCTATAGGAACACCGCTATTCGTCTATGGTTCTATACAAATAAAGGGTAAAACCCGTAAATCATAGATGATTATCGGTGTTCCTATAGAACACCAAGATGGACAGTATCAAACCAAAATGGATGCGGTATACTTGTATAGGACAGAACATTTTTAGACATGATGAAAAAGAACTGTCTCTTTTTTACCCTTACTGCTCTTAACAAGGTTTTAACGAAAAATCCTAATTTTGATGTATTTGCGGATGAATGGAAGAAGCTGATGATAGAGTGCCTGGTGTTTTGTGAGAGTGATGAATGAAAATAATAATAAATTAATTGCTAATGAATTATATTGACATTTGATACTTTTGTTTATTGTTTTTTTTTAATTTTATGAACATGACTTTTAATTTTAGCTAGAACTGTATATTTTTTATGTGTGATATTAACAATTAATTAGTGTAAGTGGTCTGTGACCGTTCTGATTAAAATAAATAAATACAAATACAAAATACAAATTTTCAAATAATGTTTGTTAATGTTAACGATGGAGTTTTATTAACAATTTATATTACTTCCCTTTTTCGAAATTTTGCCTCGGACCAAAATCTACTAGAAGTTATCCAAAGTAGCTCCCTTTTCTTTGACGCATTTTCAATGTACATTGTGTTTTATACTCTAACACTTCTGTGACGTAAATCTATTCTGAAGATTCTTTTGATAACATTGTAACGTGGAGTACAAGATGTAGCATTTTTCTCGTAAATACATAGCACAAGCAATCGGAAATCTCGGCGTGGGATCCGCTCCCTGCGTGAACCCATTCGATCTCATGCATTTAAATTCAGAATTAGTGAAAGCCTTGCCCGCAGACTTTTGCCGAAGGTGAGCAAGCTCGGATTTCTCTCTAATACCGCCTTCATTGAAACGTGATTGAAATAACGGTTTTTCTACCGACTTCAAAAAAGGTTGAAGTGCTCAATTCGGTTTCATTTTTTCAACTGACTATAAAAGAAGGAGGTGGTTCTCAATTCTGTTGAGTGTTTTTTTTAATATTTGTTATATCAGAACTTTGTTGTTTATAAACCGATTTAAAAAACATTTTTTTTTTATTTGAAAGGTTTCTTTTAATTGGCCGTTTATGGACTATAGTTTAACATGACTACCAGCGTAACGGGACAATGAGCGTTACCGGACAATGACGTTAACGTTTTCGTGCATGCGTTCATCGATTTATTAGACGTAGTCACGTCAAAAGAAATGGTTGTCTGTAAAGTTGGTTTACGGATGATAGTTTAACGAGACTACCAGGTTAACGGGACAATGAGCGTAACCGGACAATGATGTTAACGTTTTCGTGCATGCAGCCGGCGTTCATCGATTAACGAAACGTAGTCACGTCAAAAACAAAATTTTTTAAAATTATTATTAAAGGCAAAAGTAGTTTTAACCAATGCTGGGTAGAGATCTTATAGTGCAGCCGAGGTGAGGTTTTTGATTTATTTTTTTCTTTGGGCGGATAAGGTAACAATCAGCCTCTTCCCGGTACACAAAAGGCGTGACTACATAAATAATCTATTCGAGGACAACTCCCATCTCTTGCCGGCAGAAAAATGTATCTGGGACATAAAAGGATGGTAGGAACTCGGTTCGTTACGTTTTGTAGGTCCCTAGAGTACTCAGAGCGCGGCTAGTCGGCTTGGCTTGTACCTATATGAATGTTTTATGTATATTTGTACCATAATTCAGATTTGTACCCACTATTTGTGTGGGTTTATGGGCAACTGTTGTTCCATGTTGGCCAATAAGGGGCGCGTTTATTGTTTCTTGTCTTCTTCTTATTGTGTCATTATCTTATTGTGTTCTTTCAAATTTTGCTCAAAGTTTTATATAATTTGTAATATTAATTTTATTTCACTATGTTACTCGCTCAATTACCTCTTGCATGTCGTCTTCACCTATAATTGCAGTGGCACTTGGCCTGAGCTATGTATCATGTAACCAAAAAAATGTATTAGTGTATACTGTGTTGGTGATCAATAAATAAAATAAAATAAATCAGTCTGGTGAAAGGATTTCACGTGCCCCTCGATGAGACTCCTTTCATGCACTATCACACACACCATGTTTTCTAACTTTTTAGGTTTCCTCACGATGTTTTACTTGTTTAAAACATGTGTTTAACGGTGAAGGACACACAGATTTGTTGAACAGAAAAATCCATTGGGCCTACTACCTATCTTTTAGATTGGTCCCATAATTTTTTTAATAAAATCGGTTCAGTAGTTTATTTATTAAATCAGAGTAACTGAAAAATATTTCGCCAAAGTAAGCGAAATAATTTCGCGTATATTTCAATGGTGTTTATGGTCACTTAAACAGTCCAATTTAAGCCAGTTATGGTATGTTTTTAAAAAACATTGATTATCCCTTTATGGTGTGGCTGTAAGTTAATTATCTGACTTGACGAAGCCTAAATAAACTGCTAATCGGGTAAATAAATCATTTTAATTAACGTTTATTTGGGTAAGTCTGATACAGGTTTGGTTTCGAAGCCTCACCTTAGATTAACATCACGTAGACATTTATACCTATACTTAACCTAAACATATAAGGGTTAAGGGGAATCCGAATTCCATACAAAATGTTTCATACAAATACTCAAAAAGTACGCCGTATTATAGTAATTTCTTCACACTATTCGTTTCGTCCATGTTTTTGATTTCGTCAACAAAAAAAATTGAAAGGTTTCATACCTTAATTTAGATTTAATACGTGTTTTTAAGTTAGTAGGGTTAATTTTACACGTATTAAATCTAAATAAAGGTATTTATTTTATTTATTTATTTATTAGAGAGTAAGTGCTTAGGGCCTATTAAAAGTTTGCATCTATTACTAAAAATTTTAAGTAATGCAATAAACAAAGAAACGTAGACGATAACACACGTCTAAGCCTATGCGTCATTTAATAAAGATGTATAGATGTAACTGAGTTTAGGTACTTGAGAAGAAATGTTTTCCTAATATCTACACGCTTCAGTTGAGTAGCGCTGGTACAAAATAGATCAATATCGATATCTGCCTGTGTAGTTAAAGGCATTATGTATGAGTTTTGTCTGTAATTGGTTCTTACTAGAGGAACATTGAGCAATTTAGGTTTCCGGAATGAAATTATGTTAGTTCGCAGTCTAACAGTTATGTTCGCAGTTATGTTCGAGTAGCTCCGCACATTCAACCGTCCCATTCGCCACGTTTAATAGATAAGATAAGTCGGCTATTCTTCTGCGTTCTTCGAGTGGTAGGAAATGGAATTCACGACATCTAGCTATGTAATTAGGTAGGTAAACTTTAGCACGAAACTGTAGATGAAACCTTTAACTTTTGTTGTTGACGAAATCAAAAAACATGAACGAAACTAATAGTGCGAAGAAATTACTATAATGTATCTGTAGAGTATCTGTCCGAAACATTTTGTATGGAATTCGGTTTTGAGGATTCCCCTTAAGCTAAACATATAAGGGTTAAATTAGTTTACGTAGAAGTTAATATTCGTAATATTAACTAATTAAATAAATTCTTCTTTTCATGCCGTAAGTGAATATGATTACAAAAGTTTCGATCTCCATTCAAATAAAAATTATACGAAAAGTAACTTAGATAATTAAATAAATTAATAAATATTTGGACATTTCACACAACGCCATCTAGCCCCTAACTAAGCAGAGCTTGTACTATGGGAACCAGATGGCTGATAGAATACTTAAATACTTTTTTTTGTAAATACATACATAGAATACATAGAAAACACCCGGACTCAGGACAAACACCGATGTTCATCACACAGATGATTGACATAAAACGGGAATCGAACTCGCGACATCGGGCGTGACAGTCTAACATTTACCATTCGACTATCCGTGTCGTCAATTTACGTTGAAAGTAATTCGCTGACACGTTCATAGACGCCAAAAAGAAAAGCCAAATTAATGAAGACTATAGATAAAATATTGTGATAGTACAGGGTGGGCCATGAATTAGATAACATTTAAAAAAAATATAAAAAAACCACATGTGTTATTAAAAAAAAATTATACAAAAGATAGCCAATAGATGGGAATTTACTTTGTAAAAGTGATATTCACTTTTCACACATCTTGACTTTGGATTTTTCGAAACGAGCTCGGGATCGCGTCGAATTGAAGCATAATTTCCTACACGTTCTCTTCACTCTGAGAAGTGCGTGAACCGCCGATTTGCTTATTTAAAAATTTAATGTCGCTGCCGTTTTTTCAAAATTCTTTACCCATTTATTTTCTACATAAGGACTCAAGGCAATGATTTCTTCGAAACGAGCTCGGGATCGCGTCGAAATGAAGCAAAAAGTGAGCGAACTAAAATTGTTTTACGCAAAATTCGCCTTGATACCTAATGTCCCGATCTATTGTAATTAAATTTCCTTGAAACTAGTACGCTGTTTTACCTCTCCAAGCACCCCGCGCCGCTCGGATTTGCGCAGGAAATCAGATTTAAATGTTAACTAATTTATGGCCCAACCTGTACATTTTAACACACATAACTTGTTATAGTCATCTTGTGATTCCCACGTACACATAGTTCTTTCGTACGACTGGGCGGATACCCAGTTTATGGTTCAGGAAAAAACAGGCGGCATCACTAACATAACCTATGTATTTATTTACTTCAATTCTTATTTTCAAGGAAGACCAATAAAACGGAACCGCGAGCGATCGCAAAACTTTAGCTTCAGACGCGTCTAACGTTCCCTTATTTTCGGGAGACACGAATTTGTATAAATAATAGACGAGTATATTTGGCGGTCGTCAAACCTGCGACGTTCGCAATATGGGGTAAACTTCCGACCCTTTATTTTTCTCCCGACACGGCGACTCGACTCGTAAAACAATGTAGGTTGTTGGAATAACTGTTCGATAAAGCGAGGTTTCTGTGCTATGTTTACATCGTACGAGTTGATTTTTCATGTTAATCTAACGGAATGATTAAGGTTTAAACCTCGGTTTATTTTTTACTCTATCACCTTCTACTCTAGTAACTATGGGACATTTGACTGACTGACTGACAGATAACGCACACTACCCTAACCACTGGATGTAGAGACTTGAAATTTGGAGGATAGATTCTTCTTTAGCTGAAAGTGACCAGTAAAAAATTTTTTTTCTTAATTCGCAACGCAAACTAAATTGCGTGTGTCGACTAGTATTTAATATTTTTTATGAAATTATTTAATATAAGTCATATAAATACATAAATACAAAATACAAAGTCATTACTCATTTATTTAGAAGAAGCAAATATGCTAATATTTTCGTATGTAAGTTTTGTAAGTAAGTAAGTATACTTATTCAGTATTCTAGTGTTGTGTGTTTCTTCATAACCTGAAAATATTTTTTTACGACTGCACGTGCACAATCAAAAATAGTAAACTTATATTCAAGCTCAAGTCTTAGCTCTACCTGTACATATACTGCAGAAAAAACGGCTTTAATATCATTTCTTTCACTAATTTAGTTACTCGCCCATCACTAACGATCCTTAATACATTGTAGCAAGATTTGACGTAGCAAAATATCGCAAGAAAAATAATAATTGATTATAAGAATGGGCCGTATTTCTTAGCTGTGGTTGCGTGTGGTTGGAATAACAGAGATTCGGGGAAACAAAGGCCGAGACGATCTCATTATGACATGGAATATGGAGTATAATGAGCGGCGAGATTGCTTTCTCAGAAACTATCATGATCCAACTTGCTATTGCTTACTTGTTTACAATACAAGTAAGAATTATGTAAAATAAAATAAAAATATTTAATATCGGACTACTAAAGATCCATATTTATTCAGAGATCGAAATAAGCTAGTAGCTCAAAGTTTTTAGGGATTTTAGGTTAGGTAGGTTTCTAGAGATCGATCTTAGTAGGTGATGCCTCGCCTTTCGATCCGAAGGTCGGTCCTGGGTTCGATGGATGGATTTTGCTATGCATAAAAATGTATGTGTGCATTAAACCACGTTTTGATGGTCAGTCTCGAAAGCTGTAATTTCACTAGCTACAGCGCCCTTCCAATCGGAACACAGTAATGCAAACATTATTGCTTTGCGGCAGAATCACCAACGTTTAAAACTTGTTAAGTAACTGAGTATTAGCTGGTAGCTCTGTAAATTCTAGGGATCTTCTATGGCTATATTAAATAGGGTGTTTTTTTGAGAAGGGCGGTGATTAGCCAAGTCCGAAATCACGAGAGTTATAGAAAAGTCTCGAAAAGTGTTATGCCCTCGATTTATAAAAAAACAATTACTGCAAATTTCGTTTTTTTTATCTTTGGCAGTCAAATACACTTGCCATTCGATCATCCGTATTGTTTATAACTCGTTTGACAGTTCTTAACGGTCTGGATTTGGACCGTTAAGAACCGGCAAGCAAGAAAAGTAATTGCTTAGGAGCTTTGCTTTGACAATTTGGTGCAAGTAGGCACCAGCATCCAGATCTGTCTGGCGCAGATTTTAGATCATAAATGGCCTTCAAACAATTCCCTAACTTTAGAAGCCCAATTTCCGACCTCTTAACAAAATGTACCGAACTACTAACCTAAATTTCAGAAAACTATTATCTCAGATAAAACTTTACTTTGAATCGAGACTAAAGCAGATAAGTCTTGATTTAAAATTAATTTTTGTTTCAGAAAACAGACCTTCTCATTTATATTATTGCGTCTATCTACAACACAATGTCTAGTTCGGTCTTTATTTTATGCGTAACAACGAAGCAAATCTTTACTATAGCACTTATTGCGAATTTAGGCGGCAATTTATTTTATAAGAAACAAAGAGTGATATTTGTGTAATAATTAATTTGTCTGTGATAATATTTTCAGAAACTAAGATAGTTCAGATAGTCTCTCGTAAAATTTCACAACAAGCTTAAAGTTTATAAAACCTGAAAACCCGAATGCGAAAGATATTATGCATTTATAACCAATTCATAATTCCAAATTAAATTTAATCATAAGACTTATATTTTCATATCTCATTTTAATTTCCTTCATTTCGATACCCTACTTGATAGGTTTGGTTAACAAAAAATTATAAACGACTTACTATTTAGCGCCAAAAATCCGCCATTTAGGAAATTTATTTCAAAAACCCATATAAAGACACTCGGCCTAAGAACTTGTATACGATACTAGTAGGTATACAATATATATAAATTCTTTGCACTCGGGTCATTGAGACGAATCTAACGATACCTTAACTGTCAAAATCCATCTAGCCGTTTGGAGTCTAGATCTACATCTGTCTGTGGTAGGTATGTATGAGGTAACAAAGATTGCGTGAACTTGCGATGGTCGCGTCATCGCGTTCTATTAGTACAATGCCTTACACATACATAGAAGATACGCGTTACGCCTTCCTTGGCAGTCAGGTAAAAAGAATAGCTGTTTTCTATGTTGTCTGGTTGCTGTAATAGGGCCTTCGAATTCAATATGTTTGATCGCACGTTCGTACAAACTAACTTCGAGTGAAGTGATTTTCAAACATTTTAGTCGCGCGAGCGCATCGCGCGAATGCCAATTGGGACGCCTATTTGACGTTAGTATGTTTGATCGCGGAATCGCGCGACTGAAGTTCGCGCGTACTTGCGATGGTCGCGTGATCGCGTTCTATTAGTACAATGCCTTACACATACATAGAAGATACGCGCGAAAAACATAACCATTCCTTGGCAGTCGGGTAAAAAGAATAGCTGTTTTCGAAACTTTTGCAACTCTACAATTTCGTTAGAGCAATCTTGTAGAACCGAACTTAAATTTTTCGCTTACCTAGTATTTTTATTTTCACAAGTAATAGTACCGTGGAGAATGGTCGGTCTCATGTGAGAAACTGAGAGGTTTCAGAATTCAAGTCATTTCGTCTGAGAGCAGACACAATATTCATGAAAATTATTATTTGTCTGAGACAGCGTCGTCTAACTTGAACTTTGCAAAGTATATAATAAAGTTAAAAATGCATTGCACCAGCGTATTATTCAGTTTGATACATACCTTCTTCGTTTTACGCGAATCGTCTGATATGACTGAAGCAGATGTTGGAACAATCAAAGGCAAAATAATTCAGGCAAACTCTATCGGAAAAGCGGGCATCAAAAACCAGTAGATTATTTTGATCCTACATTTGTTTAAGTATGTAAACTAGTGACAAGGCAAGCAAGGCGTTCTCCTGATAGTAAGAGATCACGCCTGCCCATAACCAAAACAGTGTTGCACAAGACTTTGATTCACTTCAGCGCTCGTCCACTTTGAGACATTTTTATGGTCAATCTCGAAAGCCCGTTAATTCACTAACAACAGTGCACTTCAAACCGGAACACAGTAATACGTACAGATCGCGGCTTTGCGTCTGAACATCTGACACTGTGTTGTTACCCATCTAGACGGCCGGGCTCCTATAATGAAAACATTGTGACGTGTGAAAATTTTTAATTTTTACATAACATAAAAATTCACACACTCACACCTCTGCACACGGATTCCCTGTGTCGCAGGTGGCATGGACACATACAACACATCACAACATCCAAGACCCGAGAACAAACATTAGTGTTCGTCACACAAATATTTGCCCCGGCCGGGGATCGAACCCGGAACACCAAGCTTCGTAGGCAGGGTCACTACCAACTAAGCCACGGTGTCGATAAATAATTTGACCGAATTATTATCAAGATTATACAAAAATATACTACAACCGACTTCAATTGGACTTTTCTAGTGACCGTAAACACCACTGAATAGTCACATGGAAGATAAATATGCAATTCCGTTTACTTGGGTGACGTAATTTTTTCAGTTATTTTGATTTCAAAACCAAAGTACTGAACCGATTTTCGTGAAATTTATGAAGGTATATTCTCTCAAACAAAAGAGAAAAGATTTTTATAACGCATTTGCTCGTAAAGGGTCTATTATTGCACCAATTTCAATATCTTATTGAATCTCATTACGCACTAGTGCGGTAATGTAATGTAAAACGCACGAGTGCGGTAATGTAATTAAAAAAGGAAGGTTTATCAATGTTCTCCGTTTAAAACGAACGATACTTTTTTCAAATCTTAGCAAAGAGTTTGTATGTCAGAAAAGCGGTCAAAATTTTATGAATAAAATTAATTTTGAGAGATAAAATATAATAAATAAACATTTAATTCTTTAATTTAAATAATATTCACCAAAAATTACAACCATTTAAATGTAACAAAACACAAAAATATTAATTTACTTCATTATAATACTGGCTGTTCTGTGCCTTTGCCTTAAAAAAAGCGCTGATGCACGCGCATCGCTAATTTGACAACCAGTAAAAATTATTCCGCGCGCTGTTTCTTTTCGCTGTATTGTTTTTATTTGAAAATGTCGTCAAGTCCGAGTTTTATTTATTTCCTCGCAAATGTGTTATAAAACGTCGTATGACATACGTGCGCTTTGATAATTACAGCCTCTGCTTTTTTGTAGCCCTCACCTACGGCTCGGGCTAGCAATATCGCCTCGGCTGTAATTATCAACTTACCGCACTTATATCATAATGTACTATTTCAAATCGGCTTATAAACAACAAAGTTTTGCAGTAACAAACATAATAAATTGATAAACTCCTCCTTTTTTAAAGTCTTAATTTTTATATTATTATTTTTATATTTTAGTTTTAAGCGGAATGTGAAAATTCACATTCCGCAATTTTCAACCGACTTAAAAAAAACGAGGAGGTTATCAATAATCATTGTGGGATAAACACCCCATCTAGCAACTTCCTCAAACCGTGACCTCAAAGCAACACTGAAGGACGTGGTGGCCGAGTGGATGAGGCCCTTGCCTTGCGATCTGATGGTCGCGGGTTCGAATCCCGGTGGCAGTCATGCGTATATGGGTTTTTTCGGTCGAAAAAATCGATGTATGCATCCCACGTTCTCGCAACGCTGAAGGAAAACAACGCGTAAAAAGTTCGAAAACTGTGTCGAGTGCGCGAAAGGAGTCTCTTCGAGGCGCACTTGAAATCCTTTCACCACGCTGGTTCGAAGGAACTAGTGACATGATAAGATGAAGAAGAAAAAAAGCAACACTACATAGCAAAATGACAAAAGTAGCATTACCTTTCGTACTCTCCACGACGCAGTCTATCCGCCATAGTAGCACCGCGGCATACAGCGTAAGTAACATCTTGCTTCCAGGCGCGGATAACTCACATTTATGGCCCGCACTCATATCTACCCGAATCGTCGGCAATGCCGTCTTTTATAAGCGAAACTGGCAACATCACAGCACTTTGTCGTTCCGCCGAGCTGTATCCGACACTAAACGGTATGCGACATCATCGCGGCAAAATTTTTATTGCGTTTTTATTCGGAATGGCTAAAGTGGGGAAATTCATTGACACTGCTGCTTGTTTTACCTGGAACAAGGAGAAAATTATATCAGTTTTGCCTTTTTGTTGTAGAAAATTGTGAATGCGGTGCTTCAAAGTGTGAAAATTATACAAAAAACACGAGACGAGGCAACAAATTTTAAGCAATTAGCTAGCTATTATATATACAGCACTTCAAGCTGTACAAGACTTTAATTTTTTTATGTTAATACCACAAACACTGAAAGGAAATATAATAATTTTACAACGCAATGATTCGCATGTTCATATAAGAACTTCGTGGCAATCACTACACGAATATATTACATAGATAGATAGAATATTGTATCACCTTAAAAAATCAAAGCAATAAATTACAAATTAAAATTACAAGGGCAGTCTTATGGCTAAATATCAATCTCTTCCAGAAAACCATAGAAGACAAATAATTAAGAGATAAAACAGGATTATAGGGTGTACGAAAAGCATTTACATTTACAAAACTTATACCTAGATCACACGTACCGAGTACTCGGTAGTCGGTACGTATAAACATACCACCCGCTCCGCTGAGCGAGTGACGTAAGCTTTCACTGTCTCGGCCGAGTAACATTTTACTGTCTATAATGCCTAGATCACACGTACCGAGCTAACGGGCGAGACAGTAAAATGTTACTCGGCCGAGACAGTGAAAGCTTACATAACTCGCTTAGCCGAGCACTCGGCCGAGAACACTGTCACTGTCACTGGCCGAGTATTCGGTACGTGTGATATAGGCATTACTGTATCTGAGATATAAAATGAGTGTGTTAATTTCAAACAGCATACCGGATTCAAATTGAAGAAAAGAGATATTTTAGTCATCGCATCATTCATTCCAAAGAAAACAAATATGGTCGATGCACACATGTTGGAAACAAATATTTACGTATTCTAATTGTTTTGGGATGCCACAAAAGGATAAAACGAAGACATTGGAGCTGATGCTGGAGCTTGAACTATCATTTTAATTTATTTGTATCTTGTTTCTTGAGCCAAAATTAGTTCTTCGTTTCTTTGCTGTACCTACGCATCTGTAGGTACCAATAATATAGGTAGCTTTCTGTATAACGACGGTAAAAAGCGGAAACGTAGTAACCAACACACTTGTCAAAATTTTGTTATTGCTGATTCGGAATCAGAAAAAAATACTGCGTCGAATGGTCCAACTCCCATGGGTACGACTAATAGAAAACTTTGTACAGCGTTGAGTTTTTCTCTATTTTCTTGAAAGATTATCCGATCATTTGCTGTAAATAGTATGAAAAACAATATGTACATACTCGTACATCGTCTCTACCATCAAGGAAGTTAGTAGTCAAATACTTGTCTTTCCCAAAAAAGACCCTTGTGTCCCGAAAAAAATATTTTCAGCAAACCAAAGGTTAATATGGTATTCTTAAGCTGCCTTAAATGGAAAACTTTTATTTTACTTAGAATTTAAGATTGATTTGTGTTATTAATATAATTATATAAAAGGCTTTGTATTAACTGACTGGCCGACAGACAACGCACAAGCCAAACCACTGGACAAAAAGACTTGAAATTCGAAGGATATATTCGTCAAGTAGAATAGGCGCGTACAAAGAGAAAGTAGAAAGGATTTTTTTGCTAATCCACAATGCAAATGAAGTTGCAAAGTCAGCTAGTTGAAAATTAAAACTTTTCTTCATAATTAATTTAAATTTGATGATAGAGTCAAAGACAAAAACAGAAATGCTTACACTTAACCGAAGATATCAACAAGATTAATTACAAGTTTTATCTAGAACGTACTTTAAGTTAATTAGGGCTAATATTTCATATACTTACTGTACGAGCAATAAATAATTTATTTACTATTTATTTATTTATAACAGCAATTCAACACTTCGTTTCATATTGTTCACAGCGAAGGAACAAAACAAGTCCGCGCAGCGTTCCCTAGGGAGACCGGGCTAGAGGGATATTCTTAGATAATTAACTCTTTACGTAAAGGGACATCTGTTTACACCGGGCTCCTAAATCAAGTCAGAACCACAGAATAAATAATACTACAGCCGGCTGATACTCTCTTGATGCAAGGTATGTGCAACTGACAGACATCGTTGAAAATAGTTCCTTGTGAACATCAGATAAACGATTTTAAAATAGAAATGGATACATTTAGATTGTTTTTGAAGAAGAGGTTAAAACGTGTGATGCTGGCCAGCCGGCCACAGTTGATGTTTTTATTTTTAAAAAAATTAGGTACCATAAAGGTGTCTAACCTTTATGGTATGGTTATGGTATAATTATAAATAATTTTGTACCCGAACAGAGTAAATAAATAATAATAATAATGTTTCGACATTTCCCACAACGCCATATAAATAATAATTAAATATTTTGGATATTTCACACAACGCCATCTAGCCCCAAGCTAAGCAGAGCTTCTACTTTGGGAACCAGATGGATAAAAGAATACTTGAAACCTTTTTTTTTTTGTAAATATATACACAGAAAAAACCCAGACTCAGGACGAACATCGATGTTTATTACGCAATTATTTTTCCTAAGCGGGGAACCGAACCCGGGACACTGGCACGGCAGTCTAACACACTTGGCACTCGACTATCCGTGTCGTCGAATTGTATCCCTATAGATAGCGAGGCATAAAAGCCAAAAGTAATTAGTATGGTATTAATATGGTATCAGATAACAGATCTTCCGTATGGTTAAAAAAAATTGGTTGTCTGTAAAGATGGTTTACGGATGATAGTTTAACGTGACTACCAGCGTAACGGGACAATGAGCGTTACCGGAAAATGACAGCGTTACTTCGACCTAATGATGTTAACGTTTTTGTGCATGCAGCCGGCGTTCATCGATTTGACGTAGTCACGTCAAAAGTCAGAATACTACAATTACTTGGCATATTGAATTTGAGTCTTAAAAATATTATATATCAATAATTCAAAACCTAGGTACTAAATTAAAATTAAATATCCATTGAGGAATAAATTCGCAACTTTTCTAATCCCTGTCAATCAGAGGGGCCAAAATGGCTACTTATCCTGTCTTTATCCGCTTCCCGATTTAATCCGGGTCCAAAAAACCGGGCCATTAGAAGTATAATTAGAAGACATCGGGTCTAGCTCATAAATAATGCAAAACTTGATTCGTGAGGATAATGGACCCAGCTTTGTTCCTTTGTAAAAAAAAAACTCATGCCACCCCATAATTATTTATTTAGGGGTTCGTACATAACAGGTTCTTTTAAATAAGTATGTGACGAGGCGAGCCAGGCTACTCTTCTGATGTTAAGCAATCACAATAATAACACTGCTACACAGGACATAAACCGGTCGATTTTAGCACTTGTCTACGTTGAAACACGATACAGTCAATTTTGCAAGCTTATTTTACTAGCTACTGTGCCCTTTGAATACACAGTAATGCTGACCAATAATTGATTGACGGTAGAATGATTGGCACGAGGTACTCATCTATACGAAATAGTGCGGACACCTCCCTACAGTAAGACAGTGTAGGTAGAGTATTACATATATGGTAGATGCCCCTACAAAGCGAAATAGTTTATTCTTATAATATCATCACTTCGACCTATTCCCGTCCGATACCAAAAACTAATACCAGTGGTATTTGTTTATTACCCTAATTAATATTCTATTCCCGACGAATACCAAATTTTAAATATTTCAATGAAGTACCAAATCTATTCCCAACTAATACCAAAACATACATTTTGGTACAGTCACAGAAACAATTTACTTTCTAATGATTTAATATTATGAACATAATACAACACAACCCATCATAATACAATAAACCTTTACGAATTCTCTTCATTCCGGCATTTTAACTTACAAGTAGCCATCGACCTTGTCCTATTCCTATTTACGCGGGGTCGGCACAACATGTATTCTTCGTGCATTTGTCTCTATCAGCCGTCTTCTCTGTATTTACACCTGTTTTCTTCATAATATCACCTTTCACATAGTTGATCCATTCATCACAACACAACAGGCTTACTCTTATATACTCATTCCTTATCTTAACCATCCTCGTCACTCTACTCATCCATCTCAACATTCGCATCTCTGCTACGTCCACTCTTCTTTCACCCGACCCCTTTGATGCCCAACACTCAGATACAACATACCTACAAATAGATTATTCTTCGATCGAACAACACAATCTCGAGCACGTTTGCAAAATGCACTTATACTTAGGATACTAATTTATTTAAGGCTAATCCTCAAATCCAGTTCCATAATATACTAATATATAATATAATATAATATTATATAATATTCCATAGTTCGGGTCTTGGATGTTGTGGTGTGTTGTATGTGTCCATGCCACCTGCAACACAGGGAATCCTAGTGCAGGGGTGTGAGTGTGTGAATGTTTATGTTTATGTTTATAACAAATGTTTCGGACAAATGCTCAAAAAGTACGCCATATTATGGTAATTTCTTCTTTTTTAAAAATTAACCCCTAACTTAAAAACACGTATAAAATCTAAATTAAGGTATGAAACCTTTCACTTTTTTTGTTGACGAAATCAAAAAACATGGAGGAAACCAATAGTGTGGAGAAATTACTATAATACGGCGTACTTTTTGAGTATTTGTCCGAAACATTTTGTATGGAAATTTGCCTTGAGGATTCCCCTTAAGACCATAAAATATATTGTACTTGTGTTTTGGAAAATAAATTATCTCTATCTTTAAGCATGCTAAGTTCATCTTTGCTTGCAGACAATTTTTTGTACCAAATTCAAATTATTTTTACCATTCTGCCATAAAAAAAAATAACCAATGGAAAATCCATTGTTCTTTCATAAAAAACCTCGTCGAAACTTTATTGAGCACAAATTGGAAACGCATTGTTGACTAGCACTGTACGTAAATAACAAATACGTTTCCTACTTTTGAATGATGTCACCAGAGACCCCAATAACCGCTGGTAGTCCTATAATTGCACAGATTCGCTGAAACCCCGAGGCAGATGGTAAATACTGTAATTGAATCACGTAAGTATTGATTTTGTTTTAATTGCCTGCGATTGATTTTCGTGCTTTTGACGTTGTTTTTAGCGGGTTGGATAATGAATATTATGTCTAGCTGATGCCTACAACTTTACGTCCTTCTTCTTATCGTGTCACTAGTTCCTTCGAACCAGTGTGGTGAAAGGATTTCAAGTGCGCCTCGAAAAGGCTCCTTTCGTGCACTCAACACATGTTTTCGAACTTTAGGTTCTACGACATGCCGGTTTCCTCACGATGTTTTCCTTCACCGTTGCGAGAACGTGGGATAAATATATATGCAATATAGATTTTTTCGACCGATAAAACCCATTTACGCATGACTGCCACCGGGATTCGAAACCGTGACCATCAGATCGCAAGTGGCCTCATCCACTCGGCCACCACGTCCTCCTCCACGTCCAAAATATTTCGTGAGGTTGTAGTCTTCTTCTTATCGTGTCACTAGTTCTTTCGAACCAGTGTGGTGAAAGGATTGCAAGTGCGCCTCAAAGAGACTCCTTTCATGCACTTGATACATGTTTTCTGACAGTTAAGAACTGATAAGAGTAAAGTAATTTCTTAGGAACTTTGAAAGTTTGGTGAATAATAATACACTTCAAAAAATATAACATGGAATTAGCGTTTTATCTCAGAGAGAGATTTTTGCTCCTCATAAAAATCCAAATCTGATTTGCTCCGACAAGCAGATATAAACCGGGTTATTTTTCTATGAATGTATTAGATTTCGTTGGTTTATTCAATTGTTTTGGACCCAAACCTATGCCCAAACACGTTCCTCTTTTGTATCGTGTTTCTGTCCTTGATATTTTATTGCTATCAATGTTCCTACATAAAATCGCAAGCCAAAACGCCATGTAGTAAATCTATTATGTAATTGATTGATTCAGGCGTTACTTTGCGGAAATCCATAAATATCAACAAATTAATTTGTTGATATCTATTATGTAGTTTAAGAAAAAACGTTAAATTAATAATAATTAAAATAATTTTTGGACATTCCTAAGCTTCAATAAGAGTAAACTTGTATTATGGGAACTAGATGACTGATGTTGAAAAATACTAAAATACTTTTTTTTTGTAAATACATACATACATTAGAATACATAGAAAACACCCAGACTCAGGACAAACACCGACGTTCATCACACAAATATTTGTCCTGAGCGGGAATCGAACCCGCGACACCGGGCGTGGCAGGCTAACACACTTGCCACTCAACTCACAAACGCTCATTGTCTGGTAACGCTCATTGTCCGGTAACGCTCATTGTCCCGTTACGCTTGTAGTCACTTAGTGGTTAAAGTATCGTCCGTAAACCAACTGTACAGACAACATTTTTTTTTGTTTGTCTTAATGCTGAGTTTTTACTATGTATGTATTTACAAAAAAAAACATTATAAGTATTTATAATATAGTGAGTAGGGGAAGACCTATGTCCAGCAGTGTGACGAGACAATTTGACATGACAAGTTGATAAAAAAAAAAACAGTTATCTGGTCCTCATACAAGCTTGCTTAGTTCAAATTCAAATTCAAATGTTTTTATTGCACCTTATACTTAAGCCTAGATACAGTTGAAAACTAATTACTAAGTGCTTAAAATATAAAGACCCTGCTAGGGTACAGCAATCTAGTTATTCCTTAAATAATTATGAAAGACTCTTAATCTTACTAGGAACTTATTAAACTTATAGGTGCCTATATTTTGTTTAAATAGTACCTATTGTACTAATAATAATATTGAAACATCAATTTGACTATAGAGCTTAGAGCTAATGAAAAAAACCTACTATATATATATTTCTATATTATATAATTAAAATCTATTAAATATTCAACTTTTACACAAAAACATACTACAACAAACTTCAATCTTTTAACAATAAATGAAATTAAATTGTTATATATGTGTTTTATTTATTATGGTATAATGCCTACCTACCTATGCTGTAATAAGTTTTATCTATTAGAATGGATTTTACTTTGTTTTGAAAGGTGCTATCTTTTTCAATTTGTTTTAGGCTGTCTGGTAACTTATTATAAATTTGAATACAGCGATATTCTGGGCTTTTCCTATACATTTCAATCCTAGGTGTTGGTAAGATCAACTTATTTTTATGGCGTTCATTTCTATGGTGTATGAATAGATTTTTGTTTTTTCTAACAAACAATAGTGTTTCCAAGATGTATATAGAGGGTAAAGTGAGGACTATTTCAATTTTAAAATGAGGTTTACAGCTGTCTCTCCGCCTAATATTAACAATTATTCATGTGAAACTCTGTCATAAGCCTTAGACATATCCAGAAGGAGACCTACAGCATAGCATTTATCTCTAATGTATTTTAATATTTCTTGTGTGTAGTTATATATCGCTAATGTGGTGGAGCGATTTTTCCGGAAACCAAATTGATTTTTATCTAGAATATTATACTTTTCCAAAAACTTAGTGATTCTATTAGTCATCGCCCTCTCAAAAATTTTTGATAAAACTGGAAGTATTGATATAGGCCGGTAGTGACTAGGTTCTGTAGATTTACCTCCTTTTTTTAATACAGGTTTGATAAGTGCTATTTTCAATCTATTCGGAAATATCTTATCAGTAAATGATTGGTTAATTAAATTTGTTAAGGGAGGCGTTAGCTCATCAGCACAATTTCTAATAAGGGCCGAAGGTATACCATGTATGCCACAGCTTTGCTTGTTCGGTAGATTTTGTATTAAGCGAAAAATTTCTTTTTTAGTTACAGGTTGTAGGAATATAGAATTTACGACGGGCGTTTCTGCTAGACTAGGTACAGAAGGATTTGAATTTAGTAATTGAGGTTTATGTCCTACAGATGCAAAGTAACTGTTAAAGATGTTAGCAACAGTTTGGGCCTAGATGCCGCGGTGTGAAATGTCCAAACATTATTATAATTATTTATAATCAACAAAAGTCAACTTGATGATGATATAGTATATGGATGTACTCAATACCGGTATTGATACCGGGATCTCGAGATTGAGGCTCAATACCGAATTTCAGTACCGGTATTGAAAACCTTCCGGTATTGGATGCCCTACCTGTTAGTACTGTAATGGTTACTCATTCCTTTGTGCTATCATAAGTATGTAGTATATATTTAGGTGTACATGTACATATATTGTAATATGTTATGTAGGTATGTATGTATAATAAGTATTATTTGTATTTATTATTCGCTACATATTTCTAATCAACTTTATCTACTAGCCCTAATACCCCATATCTTTCTCTACTCATTACATTCCATGAAACGGTTGCCTGGAAGAGATCGCTTTTAGCGATAAGGCCGCCCTTTGTATTGCCTTTATTTAGATTAAGAATATCGAATTGTTATTTCCTAGTGGTAAACAATAAAGTTATCATCTATCTATCTATAAAGATCTACTAAGTTGGCTTCACCATCCCTACTAAACCAATGTACCTTCGGATGTGTATCAAATAACTCGCAAGCCCTTTTCAGACACTTGGAAGTTTCCTGAAGCCAAGTTTCGTAAAATATTATATGTTGGGAGTATTTAGGATATACGTTATCGCGCCGTCGACATAATTGAAAAACTTCTGACAGGGGTTAAACCGGGCTGCAAGATGTTTAATCATTTTGCATGTTAGTACTTCAGGAATGAATTCCAAGGATTTAATACTTTGGGATGAAGTACTAGGGTATAGTTGTATAAAGTATTTTTGTAACTTATACAGGGAGTCCCACGGCTATGCCACATGGAGAGAAAGTACCTTGAATATTGTAGATGGAACATTTTACTGAAAGAAGACATTATTTGAATTTAAAAATCAATTTAAACTGCATTCATAGATATTTAAATAATTACATGGTTGAACCGGGAATCGAACCCGTTACACGAGAAAAATAATCACCCTGTAGCTTTTTCATACCGATCGGAAGGCTTCATCATAAGGATTATTTTCTGCTAAATAACATAGTGTCACAAATAAAAAGAAAACTATGAATTTTAACATTTGTTCTGAAATTTTGTTCAGAAAAATGGAAAGCTGACATCGCTGTGAGGACATACAACTGACATTTTCATAAGTACCTACCTAATACCTATTACTAATAAATGTACCCACTTGAGAAGTACGCATCATTATGAAAGTCCACAAGCTACAAGCAGAACTTAGATGTATTATTCTAATATCCACCACAAAAAGATCAAAAAATCGACAGTGAGCGAATTAATCAAAAGAATGCGACTTGTATAGGCTTGTATTCAACAGGAAGGGACTCATTTTGAGCATTTGATAAATTGATTTATTTTGTATTAAAAATGTTAAAATTCATGGTCTTCCGTTTATTTGTGACACTGTGTTATTTAGCAAAAAAATAATCCTTATGATGAAGCTTTTCGATCGGTATGATAAAGCTACAGGGTGATTATTTTTCTCGTGTAACGGATCCGATTTCCGGTTTAACCATGTAATTATTTAAATATCCATGAATGCAGTTTACATTGTTTTTAAATTCATATAATGTCTTCTTTCAGTAAAATGTTCCATCTACAATATTCAAGGTATTTC
Organism: Lobophora halterata; assembly: GCA_932526365.1. NCBI lineage: Eukaryota > Metazoa > Arthropoda > Insecta > Lepidoptera > Geometridae > Lobophora > Lobophora halterata. Next base: position 1,360,267 of record OW052017.1, read on the forward strand.
CCTCCATGTGGCATAGCCGTGGGACGCCCTGTATACACCACAAATTTTCAATTGCCAAAGTTTGGGCGCCTTGGAGTTCTTTGTAAGCCAAACCTATCCAGATAAAATTATTTTTCTTCTTATCGTGTCACTAGTTCATTCGAACCAGTCTGGTGAAAGGATTTCAAGTGCGCCTCGAAGAGGCTTCTTTCGTGCACTTGACACGTGTTTTCGAACTTTTAGGTTCTATGACATGCCGGTTTCCTCACGATGTTTTCCTTCATCGTTAAGCCCGTGTTTAATGAACACATAGATCTTATAGAATAGAAACATTGGTGTATGACCGGGTCCGAACCCTCTAACGTAAAATGAAAGTGATCCAATGTTAGACCTTCCACTCGGCCAACACAGCTTTTTGGTTGTGGAGTATCCACTCACAACACACTGTAAAAGTATAACTATAGTTTACAAAAGGCGGTCTTATTGTTCTACGATTTCTCACAGACAACATCATGTAACCTACGGGGGACTTTCATTACACTTGGTGGATACCAACACAGTGCCAGATATTAGAATGCTTCAGGCAAAACATTACTGTGTTCCGTTTTAAACTGCTTTGTAACTAGTGAACTAACCAGAGCTGAGTAATGTCTCGGACGTGTAAGCGTTATTAGCAATGCTGCACCGGAATTCGTTATCCACAGTATTTATGCCTCGATGACACAGGGCTAGTTTACAAGCTAAAAGCCAGCGAGTTTGCTATTAGCTTGTAAACTCGCCCCGTGTCATCGATTTTTTTACAATCTGCTAGTAGCAAATCCTTCCGGACCGCAAACTTGCTCACTCGCTAGCTTTTAAACTCGCTGGCTTGTAGCTTGTAAACTAGCCCTTGTTTTCTGTTCTAAAAGATCTATGTGTGCATTTAAAACACGGGCATAGAGGTGAAGGGAAACATCATGAGGAAACCGGCATGTCATAGAACCTAAAAAGTTCGAAATAATCACGGTTTTACAAAAACATAGACAACTGACTTCAATTGGACTGTGTTTTAGTGACCGTATACACTACTGAAAAATCACAGGGAAGCAAATACGCAATTTCGTTTACTTCGACGACATATTTATTTCAGTTATTTGGATATAAAAACTAAACTTCTAAATTGATTTTGATGAAATTTGTATGGGACCAACCTGAAAGTATATCCTCTCAAACAAAAAAATATTTTTTTAAATCGGTTAATAAATAACAAAGTTCTGAGGTAACTAACAAACATTAAAAAAAAAAAATTCAACCGAATTGATAACCTCCTCCTTTTTGAAGTCGGTTGAAAATGTGTCAAGAGCACGAAAGGAGCATCTTCGAGGCGCATTTGAAATCCTTTGACCACACTGGTTCGAAAGAACTAGTGACACGATAAAAAGAAGTGTGTTTATCAATAAAGAATCTAATAATTTTATGACCCAATATTTAGTTTTACGATTGATAAAATACCTCTATCCATGTCTATGTTTCTTGTTTTATGACAATAAATAAATCAAAACTTTCCTTTGAACTTTCGTGATGTGATATTTTGTTCAATCTTTCGTTTACAACTTCCGCTCGAAGCAGCGTGAGCGAATGGCGGCTCTGTTCGGTAGAGAAATTCAGACAGTCGTAAAGTTATTGGAATGGAAAATTCAGTGTGTAACAAAAAAGTTGGTAACATTTTATTTTTGGTGTTGGGTTTTATTGATAAAGATTTATAAAAAAATGAAGTTAATAAATTAATTATAAATTTTTGATCGGCATAGGTTACCTTTTCAAAAAATATTTTATTTATTGTGGTACCAAATCATATTTACATATCCTTTAAAACACTTAAAGGTAATATAAGGTAATAAAGTTAATGATTTTTATTTCGTAACAATACTATAACACTATAAATTACAAAAGGTTTTTGAATGACAAACTAAATAATCTACTTACCTAATAACATACAAAAATACATCGATGTACCTACATACATCGATGTATTTATCTTGAATAAGTATTATGTGTCTTGTCAATACATTATGCTGAACTAAAACTGAAAATTACTACAAATCTACCTTTTTATCTCTGTATGTATTTTGTGAGCGTCAAAATAATTTATTTGACGTTACTTATTATGGATTTATAAACAATACATAAGCCCATAATTGATCCGTTATGTATTAAGAATACAGTTATGAGCAGTGTAGAAAAGGTTACTGAAATAAATACTCAGGTATAAAATATAATGTACTAGCTTGCCTATACCTAGGATTGGGTTTCGCTTTACACTCCAAAATAGTTTATATAACTGTATCGTATGTTTAATTTATAATTTTGTCTTTACATACCTATTATATTTTAAACAGTTCACGGAGAAAAAATCTCGTTGTAGTTACTAAAATTATGGTTGAATTTGTGACAGCGAGAATAATTTAGTAACGATTACAAAAATATTAATTCCTGCTAACGAAATTTAGTAACGATTACAATATAATAGTTCTAGCTAACGAAAGTTATTAAAGGGTACAAGAAAATATATTATAGGTTACTAAATTATTAGCCTTGCTATCCCACTTTTTTTTTACATTTATGTGGGTACCACAATAACTCTAAGCCCTATTTCAAAATTCAGAGCGACATTAATAGAACTCTACCTCGTAAAACTACAAACTTGCCTAGAAAACACAACAATAAAAGTTTAATTTACTTACACTGTCCTTACAGCTGTCCAGCAAATGACACTGTAACACATCCAACACAAGTCACAAAAGAGCACTATAACAGGTAATTTATTATCACTTTCAGTCGAAGAGTTTTCAATTCGATTCGCGCTACGTAACTCGCTCAGATCGCGCGGCGCTACGTCCAGCTTCCATGCGATCGGGATACATCTACAGAATCAGACTCCTGGAAACTCAGAGTACCGTCCAACTTACACGTTGGATTCAAATCTTACATTGCCACACGAAAACGAACCGTAAACTATAAGCATAGAGCTAAAATTACCGGTGGGGTTAGGTCGTTTTGAAGTTGATGGTCTCAGATAGGGGAAGAGGCACAGATGCTGCGCGCATGCGATTTAGATTACACACGCACACAGAAGTGAGTTGTGCTTGTGTGGGTGAATGAAAGGGCAACTTTACATTGTTTGAGTAGGTGGTGGACACTTTTGTTGTGGACACTGTAGCCAGGCGCGATAGCCGCCGGCTTACAATGAACCATGATTAATACAAGGCCACTATTTGCAGTTCCGCTCTGAAAATGTTTTTCTGTACTGTAACGGTGCTTGACAACTACTGCGCGGAACTCATGGTCAATAAAGATTAAACAAAGCCCTAAAATTATGATTTTTTCTTAAAGTAAATAAAATTAAAATAAAAAAGCTTTTATCTTCAATATACCAAAATGTTAACACATAACTTAAGAATAATTTTATCGTATTATTAAATACGATATACCTTAATAGGTGTAGGGACCGCCTATGGCGGTGAAAGCCTTCTTCAGAGGTTTCCATGCCGTCCTGTCTCTAGCTGTTCTAGGTCAGAATTTTTCAGTCACCTTGACTTCGTCGTCGTCGCTACTGCGGGTTGCCGGTCTTCCTCTTCTCCATTTTGTGTCTCGGGGAGTCCAGTTAGTAATAATTTGGATTCAAATTTCTTAATGCATGGAATTTACGTTATTAGAAAAGTAAAGTGGGCTGATTATAATAATGATGACACAACTTTGTTAGCTTAAAAAAAAATGTAAGCGCATAGTAAGAAAGGATTTTTTTTAAATTCGTATTTAAAAAAAATCCTTTCTTACTATGCGCTTACATTTTTTAATGAATACATCTCCAAAATATCAAGTCTCTACGTTCAGTTATTTGGCTTAAGCATTGACAATCAGTAAGTCAGTCAGTCAGGACAACAAAGCTTAGATTGATTAATAGAGACAATCGCAAGAATAACTATACAATACAAATTATGTCCTAATTAAAAAATTTTGTAAAAATAATTCTATTTCTGCTTCCTGCCAGATATAGTACCTATGTCTACATAAAAAGTTCTTGTTTACATGTCATTAGAGCTTAGCTACCGTAACGAGCAAAATACACGTGTGTATTGCATATTTGATTGGCACAAAACTAGGAATATAACCCTTCAGAACAGAACAAATATTTTGTTCTTTGTGTATTTTGTTGGAGATGGAACTTTCCCAGATTAAACCTAAAAATAATTAAGTAGAAATACGGAATATTTTTTTCTCGAAACAGCGATTATATATTTTAAGAGTGGGTATTATAAGAGAAATAATCACTTGAATCGAAATATTAATAGGTACAATTCTTACTCTATTTTTTCGTTAAAAAATATGAGGAAGTAGGTATCTGCTTCACAGATTCGTAAGCCATAGATACAATTTTTATGTCTTACACAATTAAGTGATGAAATTGATACTTAGGTACTTTCGTGTCTCACAGCTATTAAACATATTAAAATTTTAGATATTTCTAGACACAAAAAATTCATAACTTTTACCTATATTATGTTTTGTACCATCTCAAATAAATAACTAAAATGTTAACAGAAAATTTTGACAAGGATGCATTCTTAAGTAAAATATAAATAAAATATTTTGGAAATTTCACACAACGCCATCGAGGCCCAAACCAATAAGCCCAAACTAAGCAGAGCTTGTAACATGCGAACCAGATAACTAATAGAATACTTTTTTCGTAAATACATACATACAACATATTATGACGTATGTAGGCATCTAGGCATCTACATATCTGCCGCTTCATAGATTATGCAGCTTGCCCAGTGTACCATCATGTTGGGATTGCCATGATTGCAAGCAAACTGAAACATGCATACCATTTGCAAATATAAATACCAATAGCCATTGATGGTATAGCAAGCAGCTTTTTTCAGTAATTCAGTAATTTTTATTGCACTTACCCTGTAGGGCACAGCAACTTTAATTTACATAATAAGTAGTATCACAATGTACTTTCATATAAATTTAGTCTCATTTAAGAAGGGAAATTATGTAGGTACTAAAATAAATTTTTGAATTAATAAAAATGTTTACAAAAGTGATTTACTAAAAATAGTTATTTGTACACCAAGGGACAGCAAGCTATTTTATGCGAGATATTTGAGTTTACACAAATAACAAGGTATACAAAAGATTGTTTATTTTAAATGTGAGAAAACAATTTTTTACTGAAATGATTTATTAAAATTTACATTTCATAATTTAATAAATAATATTAAAAAACTTGAAAAAAGTTCTGAACTTCCGGCATTAAACCATTACAAACTGAACCTCTTTGAACAGATTTTATAAGCAATCACTTACTAAACTAAGCAGAGCTTTTATTATGAGAAATAGATAACTAATTAATACATTATTTTTCTTGAATGAATAAATACTTATGCCGACTTGCACCAATCTTTTATAAGCAATAACTTTAGTCGCTTGGCAGTTTTTAACGGTCAAAATTTTGAAATGCTCAGGGACTTTGACAGTTTGGCGCAAGTAGGCAAATTTTCCTTGAGGATTACCCTTAATGTATGATGACCTCAATTTAATAATCTAATACTTAATGTTCAGTAAATAAGTAAACATCTACGTTTGCATTTTCCCTGTCATCACATGAACATTACCAGCTCTGAGCTCGTCAGTCCACACTTTCGTATGGATTACAAATGAAAACCACAGTATTCAGGTCAGTACGAAACACACATCTCGGATACTTACGGCTGTACGAAAGTATACAGATTTCTTGATTGACACACTTTGGCTCCTTTGAAAAATAGATAAAAATATCAAATTTATAAAATACAGGGTGAATATCCATTGTTATTTAACAGTAGGTATTTGTTTATTATCAGAATAAAGAGATATCTATGCAAAAAAAAGTATATTTTTTTTAATCTCTCTTTTACCCGACTGCCAAGGAAACCCTTCCTTGATATTTTTTGCGCGTATCTTGAACCTACATAAGAATGTATGTATGTATATATGTATGTAAATTTCTGGGTTACCTCGTATCTTCCAAACCGCTAGATGGATTTGGACAGTTAAGGTATCGTTAGATTCGTCTCGATCACCCGAGTGTTCTTAGATGGGTTTAAAAAAATCAAAAAGGCGGATTATTGGAGCTAAATAGTAAGTCGTTAATATTTTTTTGTTTACCAAACCCATCAAGTAGGATATCAAAATAAAGGTAATTTAAAGGAGATTACAAAAATATATACCTATAAGTTATATGTTTAAATTTAATTTGGTATAATTAATTGACAATGAATGTTTAATTATTTTGCAGTTGGGTTTTCAGTTTTTTTAAACTTTTATATTTATAAATGCAGTTCTTATTTTCAACGAAATCGAGCCCATGACTCCTAATAACATTTTTCCATAACTATAGCCGTTTAGATTTCGAGATTATTCACCCTGTATACAATAAACACAATGGTTTTCTACCATCAATGGATCTTCCTTTCAAAAAGATCAATGGATTTAACTGTTTTTCAAAATAATATTCAAATACAATTCAGTACCTAATAAACCTAACCTAGTAACGTTTCAAGGGAAAAAAGTAAAAACACTATAATATATTTTTGAAAAAATAAGTGATAGTGTAAAAAAATCATGTACATACCTAAACCTAATCTGTTACTTAGATAATCTTCGAAACTTTTGGATAGTGCTCAAAGTTTCGCATAATATCAAAACAGTTAAATTCAGATCAAAATCAAGAACATAACAAATATTTTCTTTTAGAAATCAAGGTACTCCAAAGTTTCTAACAATAACCAAGTCTCCCAAAGTTTGGGAAGTCTGGCCAGTATTTTGAGTGTCAACCTAGGAAAGAAAAAAAATATATATTTGGATCAGTTCAAGTAGCGCTTGTATTAAACATAACTAATCAAAAAATAAAATATTTTTTTTTATGATGACCTGAATTCATTAATCTAATACTTACACCCGTTTTCTTACACCCGTGTTCTTCTTATTCTAAAGACGATTTTTACACTAAAGGAAATACTTACATTGAAATTTGACAGATACCAGATGAAACCTTATGTAGAGCGGCGGCTATTTTACTTCTTATGTAAGGTGAGTTTGAGTATAAGGACTGACTTACACCCGTATTTTAAGTCATTCCTCAAACTTAAACTCACCTTACGTAAGTAGTAAAATGGCCGCCGTTTTACTAAAGGTTTCGGCTTGACAGCTTGACAGCCTGTCAAATTTACCTAAGTATTTCCTTGAGTGAAAAAATCGTCTTAGAATGCGGGTGTTAGAATACGTGTGTTATGCCTACTTGCACCAAACTGTCAAAGTCCCTAAGCAATTACTCTACTCACTTGGTAGTTCTTAACAGTCCAGATTCTGACCATTAAGAACTGCCAAGCGAGTAAAGTAATTGCTTAGGAACTTTGAAAGTTTGGTGCAAGTAGGCATTAAAGTTCAGTAAAATGAAATCAAGGTACTCCAAAGTTTTTAACAATATCCAAGTCTCCCAAAGTTTGGTAACTCTGGCCAGCATTTGGAGTGTCAACCCCATTCGCGCCGTCCTCAGGTGGATTCAACGGCTTCGATTATCCGTTTACAAAGGTCCCCAGCTCAATTCTCACCAAACTTGTTTAATTAAAGTTTTCGCACTCTTTTTCCCTTTAGGCGGGGAAATAATCCCTTGTTGTGAACAGGGGATGGGGAAGAGTGGACTTGTTTAGTTTCTTTTTTTTTTAATTTCCCGTAAGTTTTCTCTAGCCTAACTAACAGATATTTTATACAAAAATAGGTAGGTACTTCTAACTTTTTAATTAAAAAAATAATAATACAGCTGCAGTACATCTGCAGTTATGTAATATGTATGCATACAAGGTGTATATTTATTCCCCTAAAAACTTTTTTGTTTTTTCCGGCCATGGCAGGGACCATATACCAAGGCATATTATTTTTTATTTTTATTATAATAAATATTTGGTTGGTTTGCTATATTTTGTGTTGTGTCTGCAGTTGCTACCAAAACACGCTAATACGTCCCGTCGCGTTGCACCTACACGTAGATGTCGTTTAACGGATGCGCCATACCTAAATTACAATTATTAGGTAGATAAGTTAATGCTATACCCCTAAAGAAAGTTAATTTGAGAAGAATTGGGTTTTTTTATGAAAAATCATATATTTTCACGTGAAATTTTTGCAATTTATAATAACATCGAAATTTAAAAAGTTGTAACAAACGTTGTTCGCTAGGAGGCGTGGTGAATACCCCCAATCGGCCTCATAGGGATATTAATATACAGATAGTATAAACAAATATATCTAGATAAGGTTTTTTCCCTGTTGCAAATCACATCAGATTGCGCCGATGGCGATGATAACTATCTAGTTATCATCTGATAACAAATTATCTTCTAAAAACTTATGCAAAAAGTAAGATAATACAAGTATTAACTACTCGGATAACATTAAGAGATAACAAACAATTTAATAGACTCCTTATGAGATACGAATTAAAATGTATAAATAAACAGTTTTTTATTAACATTAAAAAAAATATTCCTGACTGACTGAAAGGATTATTGACTAACAGATAGCCTGCAGGCTAAACTAGTGGACGTAGAGACTTAAAACTTGGACGATGTATCTAGAACTAAAAATACGTTCTAAGAAAGGAATTTTAGAGATTCGCGACGCAAACAAATTTGCAGGCGTCAGCTATTCAATAATAACTTTACTTTTACGCAATAAAAAGACAAATGAAGATATTAAAAAAAACTGTTATATAAAGTAAAAATAAATATTTAAGCCAAAAAAACAACTCCATACCACTCAGTGTCCACAACACGTTAGTCGAAGTTTTTGTAGGCACTCAGTATTTGCTTTCGGGATTCGAGTTGAAGTTCCAATACGGCGGAAAGAATTCCTGCATCCGCGTACTGTTGGCGCATCCGAAATAAGTTTCAGCGATCAGCTGTAAACTTTGGTAGAACGTGTTCAGCTGAAGAGGAAGTACGAATTCAAAACCCTGTGTAATGAACCGAATCGTCAAGATCTTAATTTGGTTTGGATACTATTTATAGGATTTCAGCAGCTTTTATAGCTTTTGTATGAATGTATAGCGGTCGATTAGAAGCGGTTTTTAGAACTTCCACCCCTAAGGGGGTGAAAAGGGGTGAAACTATTTTGTTCATACGACTCTGAAATTTGGTAGGTGTGTTTATTATGGCATCATCCCATTAAATTTTTTTCAACTTTTTTGACGTGACTACGTCTAATCAATCGATGAACGCCGGCTGCATGCACGAAAACGTTGACGTCATTGTCCGGTAACGCTGTCATTGTCCGGTAACGTTCATTGTCCCGTTACGCTGGTAGTCACGTTAAACTATTGTCCGTAAACCAACTTTACAGACAACCATTTTTTTTAATAAATACGTTTCTGCTCACCTTGTAGCAAAGCACGGGCATTCAGCTAGTAAATAAATAAATATAGTCGGTAGTGTAAGTTTCCAAACTACTTTGAACTATTTACGAATACCTACTTTTAAAATATTTTCGATTATAAGTTGTGATAAGGGAGTGAGTTAGCGAGCTTTTTGAGTGCCCGCCGCCGCTGTCGGTGTCACTGAACTAACTTTAGTACCACCAGTGCTGGATCTAGGTGTAAAAATGGGGCAATTCTTTATTGCTTGGAAAAAGATGTTGGAAACATTGGAACATAGGTATAGAAAATATTTTATAAGCTTATTTTATAACACTGTAATTCATTTTTGACCTACCAGATGATTGTGCAATGTAACATGTTGGCATATAAATGATTGAATTGAATTGAATTAAAATATAATTGTATCGGGAAGGGCTCTGGATAGTTTATAAAAACAAAAAAAGGAAACAGTGACTGTACCACAACTTTGTGTGTATGTTTTTGTACGAAATATACAATTTTGTAATGATACTTAATGTGTATTTTCCAAAAAAGGTTTACAAAGCTTTTGTAGATTTAGGAACAAGGTTTATTTAGTGCATATCAAACATACTTTGATCAAAACCTTATTGCAGACAATCCTTGAGCGCTTTCAAAGCGCTCTAACGATACTGAATAAAGCAAAGGATAATAAAATATAAATAATTTTAAGACTTATTTTTACAACAAATATTTTTTTCAATTTTACTAAATAAAATAAAATAAATATTTATAATAGGTGTCATGTAAAGCCCCCCTTTCCACCTTTCACCTTTCACCTTTCACCTTTCACCTTTCTGATCTCCTAAATCCGGCCCTGGCACACCAAATATTATTCTCTCAAATACTCCGCCAAACTTTAATAACGTTTAAGTAGTTCACATTCTGTGAGCTGGTTAACATAGAAATAAGTTCTGTCAATCACCAAGAGTTTGTTTATTTTAGAGGCTATTGTATATTAATGTCCCTATAAGCCTGAAAAGGGGAAATCCTCAAGTCCATTTGATCTAGAACTTTTGAAATTCAAAAAGTCCACGTGAAAATATGCAAGTTTTTTATAATTTTTTTCGCTTTTTCTTTCGATAATTATGGGTAAAGCTTTATGCAACATTAGTATTCGTTTAAGTGAAACCTGAAATTAGTTTGCTCATAATAGATAACCGAGTTCAAAAAAAATAAACAAATCTCTGTTAAATTTGGTAACAAATCTCTAAAGATATTATAAATATAAGACAAAAAATTAAATAAACGGCCCTCAGCTTTCGCTCAAACAAAAACTAACCGTATATATAATATACTATTATTATTGTGTATAATATATCAACGCTATATGTCGTTTGAAGGCGGCATCTAATGAAGATAATTTACAATGAGTAAATTTTATATTATCTTGATAAACTGAGTTATATATTCGATTTGATAACTGTTCCTTTATCTTGTAAAAACCACATGGAGCCACGATCATTTTGTATAGTGTAACGATTCTATCTAGAAATCAAATAAAATAATATTATTAAAAAAATATCCCACGTTCATAAATTATTGAAAGAGGCCTCACTTGTATTACTTACCTTGCTAGAAAACCAAATTTTTGAATAATATTTCTATCTTGTTGAAATTAAGGTTTAAAATAGGTTGCTCTATTCCTGTAAACAAACTTTGCAACCAAATCATTTCAGAAAAATAAATTAACATCGACATGTTAGTTTAGCAGTCATGTTAAAAGGAGTTTGTAATAAAATAGGAAATTTATTATTAGTCCTTAAGATTTCAAGCAATAAATTTGAATAAAATACTTTTTATATAAAAAATCATAAGTTTTGGTAAGTCGTGAGAACGAAATTGAATCACGCCCAGAAAGAGCTCGAAGGAGCTGATTGGTAAATTAGGAGAGAACGACACCGGAGTTGGTAAAAAAATGTATCCCGTCAGGAAGGGATGATGACTGAACAAAACTAAAGTTGACGGGAAGTCGAGATCAGTTGGTAGACAATTTTTGGTTGGGGTTGCAAGATCTTCCGTCTTTGATTCAGAATTGCAAGGCTAAAAAGTTGAAGCTTAGGAGTGCGCGTTTGATTTTTCTTATATTAAATTACTAAAATTAGATTAAAAGAGTAAGATAGAGTCAAATATAGTCTAATCTAAAGTCGCGACGAGTGTTCAGTGGTTCGAGAGATGCTGATTGATTTAATGTAATTAATGTAATGTAATTTATTAGAGAATTAGGGGCGAGCGAGTAATTTAACTTTACACATACTATTCAATTTAGGATTTAGGATAAACAGAAGTGGATTCGTATCGTCCGTCTGTCTTATTTTATTTCGGTGCGTTTGTAATTATTCCTTAGATTCTAGATTTCTATAAAATATTTGATGCCGTTATTATATACTAACCAATTTATTATTGCCTGCTTGTTTTGTCTTTTGCATTCCTTTAGGAAACAAACAAACATTCACACACTCACACCCCTGCACTAGGATTCCCTGTGTCGCAGGAGGCATGGACACATACAACACATCACAACATCCAAGACCCGAGAACAAACATTTGTGTTCGTCACAAATATTTGCCCCGGCCGGGGATCGAACCCGGAACACCGAGCTTCGTAGGCAGGGTCACTACCAACTAAGCCACGGTGTCGTCGAAACAGGTTTTGAACGAGAAAGCTGATGATCTAGGTTAATAATAATAATAATAATTTTATTTCAGACGCAAGAAAAGTACAATGTACTTAAATGTAATGTAATGTTAATGCACGCATGGCTTGTTAGCACGTAGTTACTTCCCCTAGGTCATTTCGTTCCAGAGTTCCAGAGCATCGAGGTATAGCTTTCTGCCAATCCTTTAGAGCACGGGGAATCGATTAGCAAATGCTTGTTTGATTGTAAATATCTCTTATCATTTACTTTGTCATCCACAATTAAGAATATTATTACAAAGCACTGTTTTGTTTAATAGAATGTCTGGGGAATCACTCGGCATCTTTGATGGCGTTACTTGTATGATGATAAGACCGCCATTTGGAATGTAGGTTTCGTTTTGTTTGACAAAGCAAATCTTCATCTCTGAATGAGGGTTTAATGGTATCACGTCGGGAGAGTCCGACTGGCCTAAGTCATCAGGGGTTCTGTCCTGCGACACTGGTGCTGTAGGCCTCAGGTATTCTTACTGAACAGACAGGTAGGGATCCGCGTTGGTGGGAGCATTGTGTTTAGAATGGCCGGCCATCCCTGCGGGTTCCTTCGCTTTTGCAGCATGGAAAAAATTCAAACCAACGGGGCACGTCATCCCTCACCCAAACAGGTTAGAAGTTAATGATCTCCATTAGCTAAGGTACTAGTTAACCTATCAGTAAATGATTGGAGATCATTGACATACAACTGTGGTTGGTTAAAGTATGTCCCGGGGCGAGGCATTTGATAAGCACGATATCAGAGGTCTTTGCGGGGTTGACGAGAAGCATGAAAAAACAACCATAATGCGGTAATTAAATAGACAGATTTTATATCATATTTATGTTTTTCTCCACATGTACAACGACGCGAGTCATCGGGAGCTGGCATTCGCCTTTGCAGTTGATCGTACTGCACCTCGCGGATTCTTCAGTCTCATTTCACATTCGCGTATTAGTTATTGAAACTCTTTACTCTAGCATTATTTTATGATTTCACTTACGTTTGCATCACAATAATTTCCATCAATTTAACTGAATTACTTCGTTACATTTAGAATATCACATTCGGCTTTATTGTTAATTAAATAATGTCTTTGTTTAATTGTTGTATTAAATTGACTTGAATAAATGTATTTCAATATAACTGTTTTCATTCGTGTTACTCCTTTAATCTATGTGCAACATTAGTAATTTTCATTAGACGATCACATCCTTGTTGGCCAAATTTCTCATTAATAAATTAGAGATTATACCCCAAACTCATCTACGTTTAGCTAGGAGAAGCCCTAACAGTAGATTAATTAATATCTACAACAAAATCCCTGACATTATTAAGAATGAAAAAAATGACAATATATTTTACAAAAAACTTAAAAATTTACTTATTCAAAGATGCTACTATTCTGTTAACGAATTTCTAGTTGATAAAATTGACCTCGAACAGTAATTCGTGAATTTAAATTCTTTATGACATTCAAAACAAATTTACTAATATTATTATGCTAAAACTATTATACCAATTTTATTTAAAATGCCATTAAGAATTTGTATGTAATCTTAATTTCGTAATTTATAATCAATCTAAAATATTTAAAATCATTTAATAGGATGTTTGCAGTGCCCTGACAGGGTCATGTACACCGCTAGCTAATATATTAGAACCTAAGCTAATAAGACGATTTTACATGTAAGCAAATGAAATAAACAATAAAAAAGAGTTCAAAATCAAATAATATTTTATTAGCCTTGGCTAGGATGGTTACAATAGGTACAAATCTACTCGACTATGTACTAGAGATAAGCAGATAATGAAACTTAGCCTAGCGATTGCTCGACCATTAGATACAAACGGAAGCGAACTGTATCGAAATTGGAATGGTACCAATAAACATGTTAATATGCTACTGAGTTTGCCAATGAAAGAACTTGAAAAAATCATGTTTTTTATAGTGCTTTGACATAATTAAATTACACGACATCATCCCAATTACTGCAGCGTTCTATGCATACCAGTGTTCCTTCCAGTTCTATAACTTTACGCTGAGCTCAATGGGTCTCTTATCGGATGAATTTACATAATACCTACATGCTGAACGCTTTTGATATCATGCCTGATAACCGTTGGAGTAAGCCGACGTCTTTGCCAGATGAGATTCTGCATGACACAGGCACCCTCTATGTGCCACACTGATATTATAAAGGGTTATTACTTTAAATTGTGAAAGTGTGTGAGGGATAATGGATAGATGGATGAATGTTTCCAAGTCAATCTCACTGAAACGGGTGAACCTATTTTGCTGAAATTCCAGTTTTCTTAGCAAAAAGTACGCCGTGTTGGCCGAGTGGGAGGTTCTTCGATTTTCAACTCGAAGGTCGTGGTTTCGATCCCGGCCGCACACCAATGGATTTTTCTGTTAAAAAAAGCTATGTGTGCATCAAAACACGTGCTTAACGGTGAAGAAAAACATCGTGAGGAAACCGGCATGTCATAGAACCCCAAAATTTCTTGAACATGTTTGAAAAACATGTGTCAAGTGCCGAAAGTGTTACTGTTTTGTTGTGGAAATTTTTTTTGGAACAACTATAGAAGATCCTTGAACGTACCATTCTATAACGAGAGTCGATGAAAGCTTAGCAAATATGGCCCCTGAAGGAGCTTAGTGATCCAAAGGTCTCTCGGACTTTGCTTCTGACCTGAAATCCGCCTTGCCACATTTGTATATTTTTTAGTATATTTTTATTAGCATTTTTTTTTTTTTTAATAGACAAACATATGACCACATCCTCGCCTGATGGTAAGAGACGGTGTGGTCGAGAATGCAGCACGCTTGCCTAGTAAGAACTTATTCACTCTTGATTTGAAGACTCCGAGATTATAGTGTGTTGGAAAAACAGACGCCGACAGCGAGTTCCACTCCCTGCTGGTGCGCATCATAAATATGTTTAACATACGCGAAGGAGATTGGGAAAAACAGTTTTGCCCAACCTCTTTCGCTTATGTTAAACATATGAAAACGAAAACGAAGATCGTATAAACGAAGTTGTGGTTGTCAAAACTTAAAAATGTGAAAATACTTACGAATACTTTAGTGCTTGAAAACACTAGAAAACGATGACGTTATCAAACAGAATGACTATATAGTCCTTGGATGAACTACCAGTCACATCATAAGGGTCAATCATCTATCGTTTTAACGTTTGTCGGTATAACTTCAAGAATAAATTCTTACTAATCAGTGAATCGTCAAACTGTTATCAAAATGATAAAGATCAATGTATTGAAAATACTTATTGCGAGGCATATATAATGTAAGCGAAACATGCATAATTTTAGTTCTAGTGCAATAAAGAACCAACAAGCTTCAAAGCCGATTCATCATGAAAGGTAAATATTTTTCGGTATCAAAATTTTCTGCAGTCATTGATCGAGTATCTAGGGGTAAACGCTGCTGAGCAAATGATGAAAAAGTCAATCACGCATTGAGAAAAGATCGTACGTATGTATCAGTCCGAATACTTTGTGTGAGTATGTACGTCCCAGATTTTCAAAATAGCTATACCATAGTCCATACTCATTTAAACGTAGTACTTACACAAATAATCTCTAAATGAATTTTGTCATAATCAAGTTTTGCCATAGACATGTATTGTATACATTGTCCTATCAATATGAATAATGTGTACTTACACAATTTTGGCACAAATTGAAGATGACATAATTTTTTACTGATACTTCGCAGTGCTATTTTTAAATTTGGTTTCTTATAATTTACAATTTATTAGAACAGATCACTAAGAAAACTGATTCGAGCAATGAACTTAGAAAGATGATGACGATAAAATATAAAGGTAAAACCTTAAACCCAATACAGTATTCGTTATGCTTTCGATTGCAGGTCAAGCACTGTTTCTTCTTTGTGCCGTTGCACTGACTGCGGCGAAGCCAAGAGATATCAAAAGTGATGCTGCTTCTGCTTGCGCTCAAGAGAACTCAGAAGGGGAACTGATAGCTCATGAGAATTGCAACCTTTTCTACAAGTGCAACGGCGGACAACCGGTAGCTCTCTGGTGCCCTGGTGGACTCATGTACAACATCGACGCTCAGTATTGCGACTGGTCTTACAACGTCAAATGCGGTGAGAGAACCATCGCTGAACAGGAAGTCAACGACAATGAGAGCAGTGGAAACGATAACGAGGCAGGTTCGGAACCTCAGGTCAACGGTCATGCTGATCCTAGCGAGGCACCCGGTATCTGTGCTGCTGAGAATTCCGATGGAGTCTTGGTCGCCCATGAGAAATGCAACCAGTTCTACAAATGTTCTGAAAGGCGCCCGGTAGCCCTCGACTGCCCTGACAACCTTTTGTATAACCCAGAAGCCGAGTACTGTGACTGGCCTCAAAACGTAAAATGCGGAGACAGACTCATCCCAGAGCAAGCCGATGTTAAGAACTCAGTGGAAGACACCGAAGAACTCAATAACTCCGCTTCTTCCTGCGCTAAAGAGGACTCAGAAGGGGTACTTGTGGCTCACGAGAATTGCAACCGTTTCTACAAGTGCAATGGCGGGAAACCGGTAGCTCTCTGGTGCCCTGCTGGGCTCATGTACAACATCGATGCTCAGTACTGCGACTGGTCTTACAACGTCAAATGCGGTGAGAGAACCATCGCTGAACAGGAAATCAACGACAATGAGAGCAGTGGAAACGATAACGATAACGAGACAGGTTCGGAACCTCAGGTCAACGGTCATGCTGATCCCAGCGAGGCACCTGCTATCTGTGCTGCTGAGAATTCCGATGGTGTTTTGGTTGCCCATGAGAAATGCGACCAGTTCTACAAATGTTCTGAAAGGCGCCCGGTAGCCCTCGACTGCCCTGACAACCTTTTGTATAACCCAGAAGCCGAGTACTGTGACTGGCCTCAAAACGTAAAATGCGGAGACAGGCTCATCTCAGAGCAAGCCGACGGCAAGAACTCAGTAGAAGACACCGAAGAACTCAATAACTCCGCTTCTTCCTGCTCTAAAGAGGACTCAGAAGGGGTACTTGTGGCTCACGAGAATTGCAACCGTTTCTACAAGTGCAATGGCGGGAAACCGGTAGCTCTCTGGTGCCCTGCTGGGCTCATGTACAACATCGATGCTCAGTACTGCGACTGGTCTTACAACGTCAAATGCGGTGAGAGAACCATTGCTGAACAGGAAGTCAACGACAATGAGAGCAGTGGAAACGATAACGATAACGAGACAGGTTCCGAACCTCAGGTCAACGGTCATGCTGATCCCAGCGAGGCACCTGCTATCTGTGCTGCTGAGAATTCTGATGGTGTTTTGGTCGCTCATGAGAAATGCGACCAGTTCTACAAATGTTCTGAAAGGCGCCCGGTAGCCCTCGACTGCCCTGACAACCTTTTGTATAACCCAGAAGCCGAATACTGTGACTGGCCTCAAAACGTAAAATGCGGAGACAGGCTCATCTCAGAGCAAGCCGACGGCAAGAACTCAGTGGAAGACACCGAAGAACTCAATAACTCCGCTGCTTCCTGCGCTAAAGAGGACTCAGAAGGGGTACTGGTGGCTCACGAGAATTGCAACCTTTTCTACAAGTGCAATGGCGGGAAACCGGTAGCTCTCTGGTGCCCTGTTGGACTCATGTACAACATTGAAGCTCAGTATTGTGACTGGTCCTTCAACGTCGAATGCGGTGAGAGAACCATCGCTGAAGAGGAAGTCAACAACAATGAGAGCAGTGGAAATGATAACGATAACGAGACAGGTTCCGAACCTCAGGTCAACGGTCATGCTGATCCTAGCGAAGCACCCGCTATCTGTGCTGCTGAGAAGTCCGAAGGTATCTTGGTCGCTCATGAGAACTGCAACCAGTTCTACAAATGTTCTGAAGGGTATGCGGTAACCCTCGACTGCCCTGACCCCCTATTGTATAACCCAGCAGCTGAGTACTGTGACTGGTCTCAAAACGTCGACTGTGGCACCAGGAATCATTAAGCAATGGAGGTTTTTAAGATTGCACAATATTCATAATTATTTAAGATAATTATGATAGTTTTAATTGAAATGTACCTATAAATATTTAGCTTTATTATAATGCATAAATAGATTAATTAATGGAACAGACAATATTCAAAATTTCTTACTTTATTCGAAAGCAACTTCAGAAGCCTCACCTTTATATACCCAAACAAAGTTATTTAGTTTTGGTATCCGTTTACTAATGTTTGTAATGCGGGGCGCAACGACACCCAAATAATTTGCAGCAAAAATTTGCGGGGCCAGGTTTATAAATTGTGTAATAGTAATATAATAATTTTAACACCATTGGAGCCATAGAAACCGAGATAATCATTAAAAACCGACGTTGGTTACCTTTAATCTTGAATAACTTTTTTTGCACACGTGGTATTTTTGGGTACTTTTTACAGTTGTTTTATAAGGGTGTCCTCAACATTCGTACCAATCTTCAGCACTGTCCAAATTAATGCAAGCTCGAATGTCTAACTTGACCGGATCAATAGTGAAATTGTATTATTGTGAGTCCTTTGATAGTACTGTCAAACCTACAGGCAATAGACAAAAGAGTAGAGGGTGCCTCTTTCTTGGCCTTACCATATAATTGAGCCTTCTACATGATACATACTCGTACCTATATTATCTATTCTTTGTTTCTACTCCCAAATATCTTGGATTTACCACTGACACGATAAAAATATCTATTAGGGGGTTAGTATATATTTGCCACTGTAGCGATTTGCCACCGCTCAAAAAAATTTAATATTTTTAGTAACGATTTGTCACTGCTGTCTATCGCACCACTAAAGTACAGTCAGCAGCACCATGAAAAGCTCTCAGTGCTTGATCTTAATACAATTTTAGAATGAATAATAATGGTTGTTTTTCAACAATTATTTCCACAACGTGCAACCTTTAACTAAGTACTTAAATAGGTAATTTGACTAAGTAATTGGCAAAATGGATGAAAATAATATACCTACCTTAGTAAAACATAAAATTTCAATACCTACGTAAGTGCGATAGGTGGAGGAAGGAGTTTCTTTATATGGGCCATTACTCAGGTTCTCGTTGGTCGACCACCTGGGATCTGCGGGTTATTTCCTGCATTGCAGACATACAATTCCAATAAATATACCTTTAAAAGTCTTATCAATTTTCAAAATACGTGATATATTTACAAGAGCCTGATACATTTCATGCCCTTTATGAAAATTTGTACAATTATTGATAGAGATAGATTTTTTATTCAACTTTGCTTGTCGTTGATTGTTGGTTTAATATTTACTAGCATGAACTAATCTGCTTAAAAATATATATATTCACAATACCTAGACATTATTAATATTCTAAATTTAGTAAACCGATCCAATAATTAAAGATTCATTGAAACTAAGAATTACGAGCCCGCTAATATTTTTCAAGATTCCAATGTAAACATAAATAGTAGATCTCTTGACGAACGTTCAATGATTTGGCCTGTACGTTCTCTATCAGTTAGTAAGTCAGGATTTTATATATTATATTGATAATATAATAATATAATATTGTTGGACATAACAATAAAAGGGTAGAGAAAAGAAAATAACCATAATTAGTTGTGGAGCGATAATTTGCTTGTCACTACCATCGAGGCGTTGATTGCCCTGTCTATTGCAGGGCAGTCGAGGGCCTATACACGAATATAATGAGATCCATATAGGTACAGTCAGCTGCACAGACATGTATACACTCCAAGCCACATTTATAGTATCTTAATTTTGCAATAAAAAGTGCACGCAACCATTTTCAAATAAGTGTAGTCATCTGACTTGTCAGAATTATTATCAGAAGAATGGCTTTACAAAATTAAGAGTATGATATAAATGTGAAAGCTTGGGAGTGTTTACATATCTGTGCAGCTGACTGTACTTACAGTGTAATGAACTGCATGATACTCATTATTAATTACCTAGCTGATTCCCGCGGCTTCCCTCAAACCGATTTAAGTTCTTAACATATTCTCTTTTCAGATGTATTTTAACATAAGAATAAATTAATATTGCTATAATTATCATAGAGTTAATACATCTGAATGTCATCTTAGACATACTGGCTTATATCTGAATTCTGACTTCACACTTTTTAATTCTTAACCACATAGGAGAAGCTGCGGGTAGAAATTAGTAAAACCTCATT
This sequence comes from Lobophora halterata, assembly GCA_932526365.1. NCBI lineage: Eukaryota > Metazoa > Arthropoda > Insecta > Lepidoptera > Geometridae > Lobophora > Lobophora halterata. The sequence continues at coordinate 1,380,607 of OW052017.1, forward strand.
TTCTTACGCAAGATAGCACTTCTGTTGAATAGAGCTATTCCATTAACAATTTGATAGGCGCTTAATAATCTAAATGATGCGCTAAATAAACATAAAAAAAAAGTTTTAAGTGGTTTTTGGGTCCAGACAAACCTGGTAAGGTTTTAAGGCACCCTTAGAATAGAAAATATTGTTAACTTTTTAGTAAATAAATAAATACAAATATAAAATCATCTTTAAGTGTAGCGTATGATGAAAGATAGTATTTAGTAAAATTTAACTACTATAAAAGAGTGACTGACTAACCTTAGACTGACTGACAGACAGAAATCGCGCAGGCCAACCAAACTACAAAACGTAGAGACTTGAAATTGACTTGAAATTTCAAGGGCATTTATTATTATTATTGTTTAATTTTGTTACTACAAAATATTTTTTGTTAATTCGCAACCCAAACGAAGTTGTGAAAAGACGCCTAGTATAAAATAAAATAAATTCATAAATATTTTGTCGAATCCGATTGATAAATCAAATGCTCCAACGTTTATGTTTTTGGCTCTACAGCAAAATGATTGAGACAAATTAAAGGATACATCGAAAACAATCACGTCAAAGGGAATACTAAATTGAGGAATGACAAAGGTAAGGTGTGGATACATTTAAATCCTATTTCACCTTGTCACATTAAAGATGGAAAAGTGAATTGTGGATTTGATTTAAAAGACTAGGGCTGGCTCTTTTGTTGGCACTATAACAAATTCGAATTTAACTTTGTAGTGTAGCTTAATAATAGTAAGTTTTGCCATGTTAAAGGCAGCCTTAAAGCTTACAACAGTATACAATTTTTAGGAAAGGTAAACATGTAAATTTAGATTTAATATTTAAAAAACTGCCGTCTAGATGGATACCAATACAGTGCCAGATATTCTGCCACAAAGCAGTAATCTGCTGGCATTACTGTGTTCCGATTGGAAGTACTAAGTGAAATTAGTGGGCTTTCGAGACTGACGGTGGATGAGCGCTATAGGGCAGTGTTGCACCGGAATCAAAGCCCTGTGTAGAACTGTTATGGTTATGGACAGGCGTGATCTTTTACTACCAGGAGAGCGCCTAGTCTCGTCATATCTACAAATTATAAAAAAAAAAAAAAAAAGCGTGAGCGTAGGTCGACATAGCTCAGAGGATCAGCAAGCTGAAGTGGTAGTGGGCCGGCCATGTCTGCCGAAGAACTGACAACCGTTGGGGTAAACGTGTTCTTGAGTGGAGACCACGTCTAGACAAACGCAGTGTAGGACGACCTCTGGCCAGATGGAGCGATGATCTGCGCGCTATAGCTGGCAGAAAGTGGATGAGAAGAGCCGAAGATCGGGCTCACTGGCGCGCCTTGGGAGAGACCTACGTCCAGCAGTGGACTGCTATAGGTTGATGATGAGCGTAGCAAAAATACTTATCTAATATTCCAAAGTTTCTGGGTTTTTGACAGCCCTTGCTGAGTTTCACACTAAGTTCAAGAAGCAATAGTTTAGTACTTCAGAACGACTTCATACTTCATAGTTCAGAAACGTGTCTATTTGACCATGGATATCCCAAAATTTGAGGAGCTTTTCAAGCAAGTCAAGCTAAACTTATGGCTGATAGGAATCCCTTACGATAACTCAAAAGTCCAGTTCAGATATTCGTCCTGTTTCTTCTGTCTCTGGTTAATAATTCTCGCTGAAATTGCATTTTTAATTTCAAAGATATCGCCCGAAAATTTCCTAGAAATAACACAGTTGGTTCCTTGCACGTGTATTGGGATACTATCGGAATTAAAAATCCTAGCTCTCTCGATGAAAAGACGAAAATTGTACGAGTTAACGGAAAAACTAGCGAAACTTTACCAGAAAATTGAGAATGACTCCGAAAAAATAGCTCTTCTTCGCTCAGAATTAATCATCCTGAAACGTTTAACCAAATCCTTCTTTATCCTAAATGGGGTTCTGATATCTGTGTATAATTTCGCTTCGCCGATTATAATTCTTTGTTATTACTTAAAACATCAAGAAGTTGTGTACTTATTGCCTTACGCTGTACTTTTACCTTTTGATGTTAACTCTTGGTTAATATGGAGTGTCGTTTATTTTCACGCTGTTATAAGTGGTAAGTAGTAATAATTATAATGCTTTATTTTTCCTTACAAAGGAGGACTTTGAGGACGTGGTGGCCAAGTGGATGAGGCCCTTGCTTTGCGATCTGATGGTCGCGGGTTCGAATCCCGGTGGCAGTCATGCGTAAATGTGTTTTTTCGGTCGAAAAAATCTATGTATGCATCCCACGTTCTCGCAACGGTGAAGGAAAACATCGTGAGGAAACCGGCATGTCGTAGAACCTAAAAGTTCGAAAACATGTGTCGAGTGCACGAAAGGAGCCTCTTCGAGGCGCACTTGAAATCCTTTCACCACACTGGTTCGAAGGAACTAGTGACACGATATGATGATATGATAATTTCCTAACAGAAGAAGATTTTTTTTATGTAAACATGGGACGAGATGAAATCGCTCTCCTGGTGATCATCTTCTTCTTCTTTCGAACCAGTGTGGTGAAAGGATTTCAAGTGCGCCTCGAACTTCTATGACAGTTTTAGGTTCTATGGCATGCCGGTTTCCTCACGATGTTTTCCTTCACCGTTAAGCACGTGTACAAATCCGGGTACGACCGGGTTCAAACTCGCGACGTTCGGATCGAAAGTCGAGGCAGGAAGTCTCCTGGTGGTAAGAGATCACGCCTGCTCATGACCAGAACAGTGCTAAACAGGACTTTGATTCACAAAGGCCGATGCAACACTGCTAAAGCTCTCATCCACATTGAGACATTTGATGGTCAGTTTGAAAGCCCAGTAATTTCACTAGCTACAGTGCCTTCAAACCGGAATACAGTAAAGCTAGAATGACATTAAAAGTAAAAGTAAAATAACCTTGATTTCTACTAACATTTACATTTATTTACTATTTTTCTAAATCTACAATAACATTAGTAATCGCCTCATTGGCGTAGGCTAGAATGACATACAAAAGGGTAAATCCTTTTTCAATATGGCGAACTTTTTGTTAATTTTTTTTTTTGCAATTTTGGCCTCGTAAAACAAAACGTAAACCATCGTCGATCCATTCATATTATTTAACAAAGAACCAGATTAGACACCCAACTCAAAAGTGATACAACTCGACTTATATTTCTCTTCACCAAAGGTACAGATTTGCACAACTTTGTCGTGGCAAGGTCTACGAACGAAATTGTAGACCTTGCTACGAAAGTGCTACTAATCTTACGTAGCTTTTGTTCTACGTTTCTCTGGTAAAAACCATTTCTCTCAAAGCTAAAAATCCATTTACACAAACAAAAATCGTAAATGATTGTAATTAAAGTGTGTAGTAAATATGTTTGCCGTGCTATAAAATTTAATTAAAATAATTTATAAGTAGATAGGTACCTCTACATTATTAGTGTACCTAACCCACTATAATTTGGGTGTCTTCAAGGCAAGAGTGAATAGGATTATTCTAGGTAAGCCTGCTACATCGTCGACCACATCGTCACTTACCATCAGGTGAGATGGTGGTCAAACGCAAGCCTATATATAGTAAAAAAAAAAAAAAATATTATTAAAATACAGGAGGTTCTCACTACGCATTGTGTTATTATTTAAGAATTATTAAATATCCTCTGTAAGTGATTTATGTTTGAATCTTTTGAAATAAAATATCTTAAACCGTAAACCGTATAAGAAACGCGCTATCGTATCATACAAAGTTTTATCATGAAAATATATGTTTAAAAAAATACAAACTTATTATAAGTTTTTTTTTCAGGTTTTATTTGCGTCCTATTTTTTACCACTGTAGATGTTCTGTACTGTCTCCTGACGAGCTTAATATGTGGTAACTTCAGAATCATCAGTAATAAGTTCAAGGATTTGAACCCGGCTAACGCGACATTATTGCAAGACATTGTTAAAGACCACCAATATATTCTGAAGTAAGTCAACTCTGTTTATCAAGTAAGTCAACTTTACTTTAAATTTAATGTCATATGTCAATAAACATAATGACTTATACACCGCAAATTCTTAATCACCAGAAAAATAAAATATGCATAATCAGTTGCCGTTACTGAACACAGATACGGCAAAAAAACTTGAAAAAATTAAGTCAAATTTTTGTCAAAATAAATTTTATCAAAATTGGATAACGGTTACCGTTAGTTGTTTTCCTATGGATAAGCGTCAGGTGGTTCCCAAAATTGTTAAAGTTTTATTCATCGTTTGGCAAACTTGGGTACCTAGCTCGAGCCAGCTCGCAATAGCTCGGCTCGAGCGCCGCACTCGCGCCGCTGTCACTCTGTCATTTTATAGAAATCCAAAATTCTGACTGCAATGATACAACGTCGTACCCCGTCTGCATTGCCCATTTAAGTTTTTTAGGTAATTAACAATTGGTGGTGTTTATACTGCTGTTTCAGATTGGCGGAGGATTTGGAAGAAATATTTACGGCTCCTAACTTATTCAATGTCTTGGTGGGGTCCATTGAAATATGCGCCCTCGGATTTAACTTAATGGTATTTACTTTTTAATAAAAAACTAAAATCAAATCAATCAAACAAGCCCTCTTTCGTGATCGAAGCCGCTGGTGATAAAGAGCCTGGCTTATTCTTTCCGCAAAGATTGTCTTTAACCATTTTATAGGCATGCAGACAGTATTCTTGGCACAATGTCATGTAGGTAAACAAAAATGTCTTCAGTTTCGATTTTTTTCAACAGAGCTCCAAAAGGGAGAGGATCTCAATTCAGTTGTTTTTCAACCGACTTCAAAATGGAGGAGGTTATCAAATCGGATGGATGTTATTTTTTTTTAATGTTTGTTATCTCAGAACTTTGTTGTTATAAACCGATTAGTTTAGTTTTTAAATCAAAATAACTGAAAAATATATGTCGTCGTAACTTTTCAGTGGTGTTTACGGTCACTTAAACAGTGCAGCTGAAGTCCAACCGACTTAAATAGGTACTATGTTTATGTTAAACCTTGATTATTGAAATGAAAACTTTTCTATCCCCGCTGAGCAATTTATTTTGTGGGCATTGAAAGAGACTGAGCCGTCAGAATCGGTTATGTAACGCTCGTTCCATAACCGTTAACGTCGGCTCGAGTCGACTAAAGTAATGAAATTTTCACTTCTGTCGGTTTATATTAATTACATATTATTATTATTTTAAATATATGTAATTATTAAAATAAGTAGTATATACCTAGTCATTATCGCGTTTAAATTTTTACTTTCAGACAGGTGATCTAAAACGAGTACCAGGTTGTCTCCTGTTCCTCGTCTCCGTGTTGCTGCAAATCCTTATGATGAGCGTCTTTGGAGAAAATATTATTAAAGAGGTATAATGTGAAATCTGAGGTATTATCTTTATCTATAATTACTTTTTCATTACCAAAATTCCTTTCTTACTACGAACTTACACTTCATGTCGAGGGTATGTTCCAAATTTCAAGTACGGTTACGGTACGATACGGTATACTGCCACGTCGGTGTCGCGGGTTCGATTCCCGCTGTAGGAAAAACATTTGAGTGATGAACATCGGTGTTTGTTCTGAGGCTGGGTGTTTTCTGTGTACTATGGTATGTTATCCGGTTCCCATAGTACAAGCTCTGCTTGGTTTAGGGCTAAATGGCATTGTGTAAAATGTCTAAAATATAATAAAAAAAGTCTCTACGATCAATTTTTTTCGCCTGTGCGTATTTGTCAGTCAGTCAGTCAGAACTAAGCCTATATTGATGAGTTAAAAAAATGCTACATTACTTATTAGGTACTGGTAGGAAAATGACGCTATTTTCTTTTGTCGAATGATTGTATTCTGTAACACTCTTGTTATTAAAATTTAAATTTGATTTATTTCTCAGAGCATGAATATTGGAGAAGCAGCGTATTCTTCTAAATGGTATGAAATGGATCAAACATCCAAGAAAACAATACTGACAATAATAACGAGGTAAAAATACAAGCTTTTTGAAAATGTTATTTTTGTGCAAGCAAGATAGTGGCGCGCGAAATATCGGACCTCAATCTAAAAGCATTTGAAAAAATTAACTGTAGTAAGAATTAATATTTGCTATTCAATTAGGTAATGTCGCCAGATTTTTTAATACATACACAACATATGAGCGTAGACATTGACTTACATTATGTATTTCATTTATAATTTAGTAATTAACAAGTAATTTTTGTGTTATTCTAAATTTATATTTCTTTGCATTTACCTATAGCAGTTAGTTGTTAAAATACCTATACATATACGTACATAGCTTCTTTTTTTCGTGTCACTAGTTGTTTCGAACCAGTGTGGTGAAAGAATTTCAAGTGCGCCTCGAAGTGGCTCCTTTCGTGCACTTGACACATGTTTTTCGAACTTATTAGGTTCTATGTACGCTGGTTTCCTCACGATGTTTTCCTTCACCGCTAAGCACGTGTTTTAATGCACACATAGATTTTTGAACAGAAAAATAAATTGGTGTAAGACCGGTTTTTTTCCATATCCGTTTTCCGTAACGACAACTGATTAGGCGTATTTTTTTTTCTGGTGTTACAAAACTTGCGGTGGTACATCAAGTAACATTCCTATTCGTTATTGTACGTACCGTCAGGTTTCTTGTACAAATTAAACAATTTATTTATAAATATATAGGTAATAAAGAAGGCATTGATCACAAAAACTCTTGTCACAATAAAATACCAATTTAACGAAATAAACATACTGTAGCTATTTGCGTTATTTGAAAAAGCTGAGTAGCACCGTTCAGAAATAATCGTAGAGTCACTTCTTTCAGGTCTGCAAAACCAACCAAACTTACAGCTTACAAGTTTTCTGCCATCAGCTATGGAAGTTTCACAAAAGTAAGTTTCTGTAATGTTATTTGCTTTATTATATGGTATGCATAAGCATAGCATAATCAAACTGTCATGTTCCCACAGCTGAAACTCACGCCTTCTTCAGCTAACAAAGCGAATGGTATGAGTTAAGGCCCTGAATTCTTCGCGCCGCTGTCTCACTTGCATATTTGTACATTTTTGGAGATATAAATTGACTGAGTATTAATTGCTAGGTACCTAATAAGTATAAAAGTATCAAAACAAATAATATATACAAAACATTTCGTGAGGTTGTAGAATAAAAATTTACTACTCCACCTTGTTTAAATTTTTAATCAATCAATTTATCTTCAAAATCGAACAAAAGTGCGAGCGAGATAGCGGTGCGCGGAATTCAAGCCCTTAAAAGTAGGTTTTTTTTAGGGTATCTTATTTTCGGAGCTATGTGATCTATAGAAACAAAAAAAATATCCTTGGTCGCAACAATTATTTATGGCAATTATTAGGCCCAGAGCCTTAATCATACATCGATTTTACATGTATAAAAATATGGTCGTAATGATTTATGGAATGAATTGCTGAATAAGAACTATATCGTAACAAAAAACTTACAGATATAAATGTAATCCTGACGATATATTAATATATAAACAATATATTATATTAGCTTAGTTAGTAGAAACCCTGCCTACGAAGCTTGGTGTTTCGGGTTCGATCCCCGGCCGGGGCAATTATTTGTGACGAACACAAATGTTTGTTCTCGGGTCTTGGATGTTGTGATGTCTTGTATGTGTCCATGCCACCTGCGGCACAGGGAATCCTAGTGCAGGGGTGTGAGTGTGTGAATGTTTATTATTATTATAATCATAAAATCTTTTCTTCGTGGGCATTCGCTCTACCCAGCATAATATACATCTTGTGTTTTTTTTTTTCAGATAATAAGTAATTCCTGGTCGTATTTCACAATATTGAGAACTGTCTACACTCCACCGACCACCAACTAATTATAGAATTATTATAGTATAAAATCATACCGTAGTGCATTGAAAACGCTCCCTAAAATTGGCTTGATAAAGCCAACTTCTAGTACATTTTGGCCATCGTAAATTGTAACAAAAAATATATGAAAATTGAGATATTTCATTTTATTGACGGGGTGTCTGAAATTTTTGTACAGTTTTACAACTTCATCTTGCTTTGAAGATATTTTGTTCAACAGTCTCAAGTTCAAGGTTTGTCTGGGACAGATCGCTTCTAGCGATAAGACCGCCATTTGTTCACTATTCCTACCTATTGTTTTCTACTTTCTGTAGATTTTTGTTTGTTTTGTGATGGTGTGCAATAAATAATAATCCATCTATCTATCTATTTATTTATGATGTGTTCTATAAGAACACCATCATTCATTAAGCAGCTAACCCGTTTCTTATAAAAAAATGTTTTTTTTTATTTTATGGTAAGAGTTTTTTTTGTGGAAGTTTTTTTAATATAAATTTAATTTAATTTCAAATTTATTATTGTACTTTAATCATTATTTGGATATAATTTTATTATTAAGCAGCTAACCCGTTTCTTATAAAAAAATGTTTTTTTTTATTTTAAGGTAAGAGTTTTTTTTGTGGAAGTTTTTTTATATAAATTTAATTTAATATCAAATTTCTTATTATACTTTGATCATTACCTGGATATATATATATATATATTATATAGCCTTATTATTTAATTATAATCGTTTTTATTTACCATTATTATTATAAGCATTTATAGGTTGGTTTTTATTATGCAATAAAACGATTCATATTACTGTGTTAATATAGTTTTATCTTATATCGAAGTATTTAATAAATCGGTTATAATCGGCTTAGAAACCTAAGACCTTTTTGCACTGATAACGTAATCTAATTGGTAACTACGTAACAAGATAAATGTAATTAAAATCAAGAAAATAACAAAATTATATCTGTGGATTTGTATTAGATTAAATCCTATTTTGATTAAATCTTCAGGTGGGGTATTGAAGCTATTTTTGAAAATTGTTTGCTCAATAAAGCTGAAACTACTGTTTAGTAGATAATTTATTATTATTATATATTATTTAATTTCGTTGATTGGACGGGAATTTGATAAGAGTAATTTAGAAAGTTCTTTATAAGAAATATTAAAACCTCCTACTATCCTATTCGTTTTAGTATCGAAAAAAATATTAAGCTGAGGATATGTAGTAAATACATTGAAAACACGCCAAAAAAGTTGTAAAATTAAGCTTATGTGCAAGTTTTGACCCTAAATTGTAACTAATTGTCACGCATTTTCAACATACTATCAATATAGAATTTAAATTATAGAATCGAACTGTAATAGATACATTGAAAACGAGCCAATAAAGTTGTACAATTTAGCTAAAATGCAAATTTTGAGCCGTAATTTCACTAATTGGTATGAATTTTCAACATAATATCAATTTAGTACGAGGCAATATTAATGTTAATAAGTCAATATTAAAATATGAACTGAGCCATAATGACAGACCTACGTTCTAATAACCTCATAATTAACCTACTGAATATTACATGTTTAATCAAGGAATTCAAATCAATGTAACTTACCCATATTCAGCCAGTTACTTACACAACAAGGGAAACAAATTGATTTTTCGTAGACTTTCGCGATTATCACACATAGTTATTTGTTTGTAACGGGTATTTATCGCGCTCACCTCGTATGTTTTTGTGTCCCGACGTTTCGACTGTATTGCAACAGCCGTGGTCACGGGTTGACTGGCGTATAAAGCTACCGTCGCGGTGAAATGAGGGAACTACCCTCATTTTGGTCGTTAAAAATTTTCGGTCGGCACACTACACTGACGACATCCGGACTCTTAAAACGGTGTTTTAAAAGCGTTCCCCGCGCACTTAGCAATCACTGAAAACAAAAACATATGAGGTGAGCGCGAAAAATACCCGTTATAATCAAATAACAAATTGGTTGTCTATAAAGTTGGTTTACGGACGAATGGACGATAGTTAAACGTGACTACCAGCGTAACGGGACAATGAGCGTTACCGGACAATGACGTCAACGTTTTCGTGCATGCCGCCGGCGGCGGCGTTCATCGATTTATTAGACGTAGTCACGTCAAAAAATGTATTTAAAGCACGTAGTGGTCGAGTGGATGGGGCGCTTGCTTTGTGATGATGGTCGCGGGTTCAAATCCCGGTGGAAGTCATGTGCAAATAAGTATTTGACGACACGATTGGTCAAGTGGCAAGTGTGTTGGGCTGCCACGCCGGTGTCGCGGGTTCGATTTTCAGGACAAGCACTTGTGTAATGAGCATCGGTGTTTGTCCTGAGTCTGGATGTTATCTATGTAGGTATGTATTTACTGAAAAAAAAATTGAGTATTAGAATACTCAATTATGACTGATAGATCAGTTTTGTGGTTCCCATAGTACAAGCTCTGCTTAGTTTGGGTGGTTTGGGCTAGATGGCGATGTATGAAATGTCTAAAATATTTATTTATTTATCATATATTTTCACTTGAAAATTATATTATTAATTTAAACAAGCGATAAGACTAGCTAGGCGCTCTCCTTGTGGTAAGAGATCACGCCTGCCCGTTAACAGAAAGTGACATTTACATTTCATTTAGGTATTACAATAATAATTTGTTTGTGTCGGGATTTCTAAATCTAAGCGCATTTGTAAATAAATACATTAATTTACATTTCATTACACTTTGATTCACATTCAACATGAATTTTGACAAAAACACGATCTCTGTTGACGTGAGCAAATCATATCTTCAGCTTATGTGAAAATTCATAATCAACGATTATTTTGATAGAGTCGACATTAATTCTAATTCTTCTATCAGGCTTGAAACCCCCCCATACTTAGATAAATATTTTTTGAAGCCTATTTGCGCAGTGTTAGATTAATATGATGTAATAAGATAATTTTGATTATCAAAACAAATAAATACGTGATTATTACTGTTGCCAAAACAGTTCTTACTATTGAACCAACATGAAGGGAGCTCTAGTCATCTTACTTTTTGGAACCGGTAAGTGCTTTTATAACACATTTGCTCGTAAAGGGTCTCTTATTTTACCAATTTCAATATTGTAATATTACAATACATATATATGTATCTCATTACGCACTTGTGCGTTATTGTAATGTAAAACGCACGGTTTATCAAGAACGAACTGTATTTTTTTAAATCTTAGTGAAGAGTTTTTATGTCAGAAAAGTTGTTAACATTTTATGAGTAAAATTAACTTTGGGAGATAATATATAATAAATAAACATTTAATTCTTTAATTTAATTAATATTGACCATAAATTACAACCATTTATCTGTAACAAAACTCAAAAATTATGTTAATAAATTATTTTTGTACCTTTGTCTTTAAAAAAAAGGCTGATTGTTGTCGGTTGTTGAATGTTTATTTACCTCGATTATTTAATGCTTAGCAATTACTTAACTCGCTAGATAGTAACGATCCGGATTTTCTTGTGACTATATCTTGATTCCATTTCCACAGCCTACTTGGCGTCTGCCGTACCGGTGGAAACGCCCTCCGGCTACGAGCTGAAGCGGGAGTACCCCCGCTTCATTCAGTTCCCCGATGGCGAGGGAATGATGCACGACGTTGACCTCGAGGCTGAACCTGACAGACAACTATTGGAAGAGATCGAGAGGAACCCGGCTAACAACGCATACTACCTCTTCACAAGGTGAGCCTGTTCAAACAACCCCACTTCAAAAAAGGAAGAAGTCCTCAATTTGGTTGTTTGTTTTATGTTTTGTTACTTCAGAACTCGTCATTTATAAACGATTCGGAAATATATTTTTTCTTTTGTTGAGATACCTTTTGTTGATGACGGTGTTTATTCCATCCGATAAAAAAAGAAAGTTCATGTTCAATATTCATTCATTATACTCATACTCATAGCATAAGTTCCTATTCTGACTTAGGGCCGACGCCTATACGGCGGAGCGCAGCGCAGAGCATTTTTCACTGTCACACTATTTTCGGCATTGTCCTCATTTAAATAATATCCAATATCAAATAAAACAACAATTAATTTCTTGCTTGGTCTAAGAACAGATTTTTATTATTTTTGGTTTTTGACGACACGATTGGTCGAGTGGCAAGTGTTTATGTCTGCCACGCCCGGTGTCGTGGGTTCGATTCCCGCTTCAAGACAAGCACTTGTGTGATGAACATCGGTGTTTGTCCTGACACTGGGTGTTTTCTATGTATCCTATGTATGTATTCACAAAAAATATATATTTAAGTATTGCGTTAGTTATCTGGTTCCATCAGTACAAGCTCTGCTTATTTATAAAATATTATAATGCATGTATTATATACTGTTCCAGGCGTAACTCGGTTCTCTCCCAGACCCTAACACTAAACAACGCTCTCTCTGTGACTCGCTCTAACTTCAACGCTGGTGTTCCCACTGTGGTGATCGCTCACGGCTGGCTCAGCAACAGATACACCGAGCCCAACCCTAGCGTCCGTAAGGGTACGTACGAATCTACCATCGTTTTTAAACCAACACAATCTTGGCTCAGCCTTGGCTCTCACATCAGTCATCAATCTTTGGTCGAAATTGCTGCTATGAAGCTTTGTATGCTCGCTAAGCTTAGATGGTACTCCACACTGGGACAGTTGCTCAACTTGTACAAAGCCCAAGTCCTATGGAGCATGGAATTCTGCTGCTATTTAAGGGTGTCAGTTCGACCAAGTACCAGCTCGAAGCTTTCTTGATTCAAGCCATAGCCCCGACAGCAAACCCTGCAGAAGTTGTAAAACCTTGAACTTAAAAAATACTTGTTGCAAATGTTTTAATTTTAGATTTCCGTAATGTACTCGTAACTCTGAAATTAATGACAACGGTGCTGTCAACGACCAAGAATACTACTCCGTTATTTTAAGGCCTAGAATCCCACGGGCCGTTAACTCGCTCACATATTGTTACATTTTTGAAAATACAGGGTGTGTCGTAATGAGTGGATAATCCTTCAGGTGCGGGTGGGGGACTTCAGGACTGATCAAAAAATGAAAATATGTACGCAGTAAAAATCCCACGGAGTTACTGGGCGTTTTCGAAACTTCCATTTTTTTTTTACCTTTGTCCATTGTTTTTGCTGCCAAGGTTACAAATCTTGGAATTTTTATATTTTTTTTTGCTTGAGTATTCCTGGATAACTGTTCTATATAATGGTATTTCCTGTTTATGTGCCACAGGTACAGTTTTTTTGGTACAGCATCATCGCACCTGAAGGATTATCCACTCATTACGACACACCCTGTATAAATTGACTATATATTTATAAATTTCCAAAAAGTGAAGCGGTTAATTCGTTACTGCAAGCGAAGGAAATCGGGAAAAACAGTTTTTTTCCAATCTCCTTGGGTTGTAGTAACAATATCACCGATCCACTTTTTAGAAATTAATACTCAGGCAATGTATATGTACAAATGTGCGAGCGAGATAGCGGCGCACGGGATTCTGGGCCTTAAGGAGTTGGGATGGCTGGGACCGGGTTAGTCGTTTTATGCTATGCACTATGCACTTTTCAACTGGAAGCCAGGGCAGACCGCTGTCCCCGTAATTTTAAATTTTAATCGTCAAAACTCTTTGCAGCGTACCTCGACAAGAGTGATGTGAACGTGATTGTCGTAGACTGGTCTCGCCTTGCGTTATCCGACTACGCAACAGCTGCCTTAGGGATCCCCAACGTCGGCCGCGGAGTCGGCCAGTTCCTGCGTTGGCTGAACTCCGTAACCGGAGCTCCCATCGAAACTATGCACTTGGTTGGCTTCAGTCTTGGCGCTCACTTGGTCGGCAACGCTGGTCGCGAGCTCGGCGGTAGAGCAGCCCGTGTCACCGGTAAGACACACCAATTTTTATTTATAAACTGGCAACTAGGCATGGAAATGATTGCTACTTCTATTTCATTATCATATGGTGATAATATGATTTCATTTTGTAACAGTGAAATCACCGGTGATTTTGTAACACACTGAAATCACATGTGGCCTAATGTGACTATTGACAATAATTCACGCATGACGCGACGTCACGGATTAACTCCCACTCACAGTCTGCACACTACTGACTGAAAGTTACCTATTATTATTTACGATACGATACAAATGAAATTGTGAATGATGACAATTATCATGACATTAATTAATGAATTAATACTATTTACGATTAAATTACGCGGCGTACAGAATTGCCTGCCGGGCCACACACCTTACAATAAACTGGCTCAGGTTTGCACTTGCACACGTCTATAAAACTGCATATGTAACTAAACTTGCACAATTATCTTCCACACACGTTACTGTTTATTTGTGTAAGTCTAAACTTGTGCAAGTAGGTATATCGTTAGGTATGTGGCCGGCTTTATAGCCGTGAATAATTTGTCTTCAGATCCAAAATTGGATCCTATTTGTCCGTTAAATTGTCCACTGTTATATTTTTATCCAATATAATGTATAAGTACTAAGATGGTGAGCAATAAAGTATTAATAAATAGTATAAATATATTTAGTAAAAAACCTGCTTAATTTCTAAACAAAGGTCTTAATTAACTTAACTTTAGTTTAGAATTTAAGTATTTTAACCAAAGCGCCAAAAATATAAAACCCAAGTCAGAACTCGACATGTGTTTCGACTCGCCGAAATCTGAAACGAGAGTCTCGTGGATGGATGAATTTCCGCAAATTAACGCCTGAATCAGTCAATTAGCAGTAAAGTATATTCTATCTATCTATTTTATGACAGGTCTGGACCCCGCTGGTCCTATGTGGAACCTCAACTCCAACCGCCTTGGTCCCAACGACGGCGTATACGTAGAGGCAATCCACACTGATGGCGGCTATACCCTGGGCGGGCTCGGTATCGGCTCAGCCATTGTAAACGCTGACTTCTTCCCCAACGGTGGCATCTCTCAACCCGGCTGCCTCACCAACCTCTGCAACCACAACCGCGCTTGGGAGCTGTTCGCGTCTACAGTCACAAATAACCACTTGGTCGGAAGGGAATGTTCCAGCTCTCTCCAGATTACCTGGAACACTTGCCGTGGAGCCAGCCTGAATATGGGCAATGATGACCTAAGGAAAACGGGGTATGACTTTCAACATCATTATCACACCATCATGTAGGAGATCAATTTAAATGTAGAGTCCGAACCGAGTCTCTGTAACCCTGTAGGGAGTGTATTGTAATAGACATAGTGTATAGGTACAGAGCTCCAGTAGGTACACCTTCTTGTTCTTCGTGTCACTAGTTCTTTCGAACCAGTGTGGTGAAAGGATTTCAAGTAGGTACACCTAAAATCTAAGATTAAACTGCCATGATATAAATATCCATGACAATGTACCCGATCCATATTATATGGAACGCCATATTTTATTTAGGCGCACTTATTTTATTTCACACTTATTTTATTTCACGCTTTATTTAGGTATTAATTTATTTATCACCGTTGGTTGGAGTCGGACAAGTTCTATCAACCTCTCTGTGTTCATGTTGTCGTCAACGTTCCTATATAAAAATCGGATAGCACTGACAGACCATCCGTGCGTCCGGGACACTGACGCTCCCGATGCCCCTGAAACGGAGCTATGTGAACGAGTTCTACAAGTTGTACATAACCGATTTTTTCCCCGTCCCTGACGGAACACGGCATGGCCGGGTACCCGGAAATGAGTGGATAGCCCTTAATTTTTTTTTAATTTTAAAGTTCATTTTTATTAAATGTTGTTTGTTTTCTTTTACAGATCTGGTATGTACCGTTTGGACACTGGCAGGAGGTACCCCTACTAATTAATAACTTATTGAATCAACTGATAATAGTACAGTTTATCATTATCCGATAATGATAATGTTTTCTGTACCTACTTTGCAAATAAGTTATACGACAACAACAAGGCTATGAAATAAATTATAAATGGACTCATTGTAGGAAAATAAAAAAATGTTTTTTTACAAAATGTTAGTATTAATATTCCCAAATCCCATTTAATACCCCAAAGGCGTCCCCTAGACCTACAATAACATTGAAAAATATATTTTATTGTACAATAAGATTTGAATGAAAGAAAGAAAAATTCAATATGAACCCTATAGGGTCAATAATATTGGACAATTCGTCATATTGAGCATTATAATTGATCGTGTAAAATAGCTCTAACACAAATAAAATCACAGAATGTGAAGTGTTTACAAGAGCTTGCGAGTGCTTGAAAATTAGAAGTAACAGAGCTAAAGAAATATTATAAGTTAAAATTACTTAGTAGCGTGAAAAAATTCCGTGTGTCATCGGTATGATGTGGAATTGGTTCTACGTGATAAGATTTGTAAAGAAATCCGTAGAGGAGCCAATGTTACCGACACAGTTTTCAGTCAGCAAGCTAAGTGGCAATGGACATTGGGCAAGTCATTTAGCTTGACTAACCGCTATTAAAATAAAAGGTTCATGAATGGCGAATAGTAGACATTGAACCAATCGAGTAGCATGTGAAAAATGAATGAAAGATCGAAAGTCAAGGCACCTCCAACTCGACCAACACAGCTTGAATGATGAATGAATGACTACTAGGCATGGAACAAATCGAGTAGCATGTGAAAAATCATATGATAGAAGTTATCATACATCTGATACATCGCACCTGCTAACATTCACAAATTCTGCTAAAAATCATTCCGATGAAATCGCCGTCTGCCTCCGCGGGCGATAGAAAAGAACCGCAGTAAGTATGCGCCTACAAGGGCGCGCGAGAAAGAGATAAACATTCGTAGTTGACGTTTGTTTGAATTTGATCCGCGAATGCTATTTCAATGTTTTTTTCAGAGTTCAATTCAATGCATTTCAGCTCTAAATGTAGTTACAGTACGATGACACGCGACTTTTTTACACGCTACAAGCCAGCGTTTACGCTTGTAGAGTGTAAAGTCGCCCAGTATCATCGGCGTTTTTACAATCGGCTTGTTGACAATCGTTCCCGAAAGCTAACACGCTCACACGCTAGCTTTTAAAAACGCCAAAAAATCAGCTTGTAAAAATGCCGTATGTCATTGACGCTTTACATAAAGTTAAGTTCCTGTTTAGATAATTAATTGTAGCAGATTAGCATGATTGTGTGATAAATAAATAAATTAATAGGAACTGTAAATTGATAGGAGCGTCCCCATTCCTTTCTTTTTCTTACATACTGCTACTGCAACATTTTTTTAACAGATTAAAAAAACTTAAAAATACAAATAAAACAAAATTGGTGTGGCGTGTAGTTTTGATTCGTTCGTGATAGCGTGAAAAACAGAGGAGAGAAAGGGATGTGCGGCACTGACCTGGATTCTGCCTGGAGGTCCTGGAGGTCCAGTTTCAGCGATCAGCATACAGGCGCGCGCGCACGACTGCGCTCGCGCTATCTCCACTATCGTTCACGATGCGAACACAACACCAGTCAGTAGAAGCGAGCTCTGAAACAATGCTTGCGGGACACGATATTTTGGCCGTTATTTCCAAAATTCGGGCGGTTTTAACCAAAAGGGCGTAAATCTTTTGCTTGCGGTGAGAGATCTTTTGCTTGACAACTGAATTATATGGAGTTTTTCTTCTCTGCCACACGTCGCGATGTCGCTAGTACCGCATAGGGGTGAGAGGTGGGGCGGAACGCTATCACGGAAATAATTTATCTATTTGTTGATAGATGGCGTTACCAAAAATTGATTTTTGTGTACGTTTTAACTTTTTTTTGTGTGACATTTAATTTTATTGTATTTTATTGATCTTAATCTGAAAAAAAAAAATTATAGGTAATCATTTATTATTATTATTATTATAAAAAAAATGTTTGTTACTTTGCTAATCGTCGCATTTGTTATTTTGATTTATGAACAAAAAGGATTAATTATGAATAGCATATAACAATAATAAGAGGATTAAGATTAAAAAGGATTTAGTGAGTTATCGATCGATTATTATGATAAAAGTATCATAAATACAGAATTTATGAAGCATGTATTCGTGTTGGACCTCGGGGCTGTGACTACTGCATCATGAGAGGAGATTCTATTATTCTTCTGATTTCTACCGGTTAGTTTTTTTTATTACTTATTTATGACGTCTCGGGTGGTCGACGGGCAAGTGTGTTATACTCCCACGCCGGTGTCGCGGGTTCGATTCCTGATTCAGGATAAACATTTGTGTGATGAACATCGGTGTTTGTCTTGAGTTTGGGTGTTTTATTGTCTATGTAGGTATGTATTAACAAACAAAAAAATCTAGGTAAGTACCTACTTCAATTACATACACATGGAAGGCAATTTCTATTCAAATACATAGTTACATAGCTTTTACCAAGCTGTAGGTATCATCGCATTATGTATCTTTGACTTGCCTTGTATAACGGTCTTTGTTATATTGGTCAAATAAATGAAATCTGAAATCTGAAATCTGAAAGTCTTATAACTGTGTGTTATGTGTGTGCCTATAATTTAAATACTACCTACTTATGAAAATAATTTACTAGTCCATAAATTAGTCCATCTCTATAATATAAATAGTTAAAAAGTTTAATCATTTAGTTAGAAGTTTTAATACAGCATAAGCTAACTACAATATATATTACAAAATGTACAAAAGGAAACAGTTGGGCCACCCATATACCGTTGCAAACGATCTATAGGTAGCTCAACTGCTCCAACTCGATACCCGATGGCAGCGTGCCGAGGATACTGGCTGCATGGCCTCTTTGTATTGCAAGGCTAATTCTTTGGCCGAGATAGCTGCCAGCACTCTGATCACGCGTAGCTTCGACCAGACGCTCTGACAAAATTTTGATAACGCGGAAAGCTCCCATTCCCCATAGACCTAGGGTCTCGACTCCAAAGGGCTTAAACATATACGACCTATCAAGACCTACATATTTGCGCCTATTGAGATCTTCAGCAGAGTTTGCCGCCGCACCAGCCCTAACTAGTTAATATTACTATTGAAATTTATAGCATGTCTCTTTTAAATAAAATTTATCTTATATAAGGCGCGTCGTGATAGGAACGGACGTATTTTTTTCAAAAAAGATTGTGTTGCAATAATTTTTTTATCTCGTCTTTGTTTTATTTTTCCTGGATGAAAATTTCATAGAGTATAAATAAAATAATAGCGCTTCACATGAGAATTTTGATATTTCTCTAAACTCTACGGTTTTAGAGTTGATGATAATTAAAGTTATCAATATTTTGTGAAAATCAAGGAAAAGTCCGGACCTTGACGAGGTAAGATCGGACTACGTTCTAAAACCGCCTCTTTATCTCAGATTATAAGGTCTACAAAAAGGAAAATATCCGATCTTGTCCTCATCAAAATCGTCATCGGATGGTTTTTCATAAATTCCCACATAAAACACGTCTCGATGTCCCAATCAACTACCGGCAACTGGTGGGGTGGTCGAGACAAAATGGCGTCGCAGGCTATGTTGTCAGTAATTTGTAAACCCGTTAGATTCGTCAGTAATTTTATATATCCGGTCTTATCCCAGATCCGAACTTACCCTGATGCACTCTACCTAATCATTAATTTTCATTGGTTCCTACAGCATACATCGCATCAGCGGTGCCGGTAGAGCAGTCAACGCTGACGAGGGATCACTACCCACGCTACATCCAGTTCCCCGATGGAGACGGCATCATGCAGGATGTAGACCTCGAAGCGGAACCCGACTTGGAGCTCCTGAACGAAGTCACAAGGAACCCTGCGAATAATGTGTACATGCTGTATACCAGGTAGGTACCTTCTTGATCATCACCAATTTAATCAATCAATAAATGTAAAATTGTTGGTACAATTTTACAATTTTGTCAGTTTTCCACTATGGTAAAATTGAAAAATTTTACTTGTTGTGTGAAATGTCCATATTTTTTTTTTTATTTAATTATATATTGTTATTTACCAGGATTAATCCCACTTCCGCCCAGATCCTTGTTATGAACGACGAAAACTCGATCCGTAACTCCAACTTCAACCCGAATGCACCCACAATGGTCGTGGTACACGGATGGCTCAGCAACCAGAAGTCCAACCTGAACCCCGTCATCAGAGACGGTAAGATTTATATAGGATAGTGCATCCAGCTTGATAAAAATGAGAAAACAGTTTTTGGATGGTTGTCGCACCTGCCGTAGGTCATCCTACACTACGTACTCATGCCTAGACGCGGACTCCACTCAGGCATAAGTGCACCCGCAAATATGTTGCTGATTACAGCGCCCGGTGGTTGGCGTTCGTTAGATTCTATACACTTTGTTGCTGTCGCGTGGCCGCCACCGGCGACACGTGTAGCGGCCGCGCGCGACACCTACAAAATGTATAAAAACTCACGGACGCCGCACGCATGTAGTGCACCCGGCACTTAAACTATTCTTGACTAAAGTTATCGGTTCTTCGGCAAATATGATTAGCTCGCTGCCTAGTTTTAATTGCCAGCAATATAATTATTCCGAATAATCGAAGCTAACCGTAATTCTAGAAAACATAATTTGTCAACCCTATTAACAACATATCCAAAATAAAAAGTTAGCATGAAAAAGTCTCTGGAACAAAATAAAATTTAGTAATCTCTATCCTTTACCCGTTCTCACTTGTCGGTTTTCAGGCCCGAGAAAATGTTAGTTGCTCCCTTATACATGAATTCTTGTCAAGAGCTTCATAATACAATATTCAGACACAAGAGCATCCGATATTTTGTCGGACCTGACACCCGATAAGTGGGCCTTCGACCACAAACACTCTTACGTTTTTCCCTCAGCCTACCTTGCCAAGCGCGAAGCAAACGTCATCATCCTCGACTGGAGACGCCTAGCCATCTCCAACTATGTGACCGCCGTGAGGGGAGTCCCCGATGTAGGACGCGGCCTCGGCCAGTTCCTCGGCTTCCTCAGCTCCGTCACTGGCGCTAGCCTCGACTCCATGCATCTCGCTGGCTTCAGTCTCGGTGCCCATTTAGTTGGGAATGCTGGACGCGAGCTTGGTGGGAAAGTCGCTCGGGTTACTGGTAAGCTCTTTACTGCTTGTTTAATTCTGCTTCTAAGATAAGTAAGACTACGCTATGATAGTTGTATTATTGATAAGTTGTTTCAAATTAAAGGAGACTTGAATTGGGGCTGATGCAGCAAAAATAATACTGCTTTTGTAACGTATACATCGTAATTTTTTTATTACCAGAAAAAAATACGCATATCATTAGCCGTTACTGAACACAGATATGGCTAGTCGAATTTTTGACAAAATAAATTTGATTAAAATTGGAAAACTGTTACCGTTAGTAGTTTTCCTATTGATTTGCGTCAGGCGGTACTCGAGCCAGCTCGCAAAAGCTCAGCTCGGGCGCCGCATTCGCCCCGCTGCTGTTACTCTGTCATTTTTTAGAAACTTAAATCAAAATTCTGACTGCACAGGCCCGCGTGCCGTATGGTTGACATCATTTCTCTATGTATTCTTGCTCTTCTAATACTTACTGCCTTTGGTCAGGTTTGGACCCCGCTGGCCCCCTATGGAGCTATAACTCCGAACGGCTGAGTCCTAACGATGCTATCTTCGTGGAGGCTATCCACACGGACGGCGGCTACACCCTCGGTGGCCTCGGCATTGGTACAGCCGTCGCTGATGCTGACTTCTTCCCCAATGGCGGCATCTCCCAACCCGCTTGCCTCACCAACGTTTGCAACCACAACCGTGCTTGGGAACTCTTCTCCGCGACCATCTCTTACGACCATCTGGTCGGGAATCTTTGCAGTAGTAACCTTCAGATCACCTTGAACTCGTGCCGAGGAGAGGAACTCCACATGGGCAATGATGATTTGAGGAAGTGGGGGTAAGATCTTAAGAATATTGACACTAATAAGTTAATTATCAATATCATCATACAAATACTATTTTATTTACCCAATAGCTACAAATACAATCAAATAGCTTCTTCTTCTTATCGTGTCACTTTCGAACCACTGTGGTGAAAGGATTTCAAGTGCACTTACAAGAGGCTCCTTTCGTGCACTTTCAAATAGCTAAAATACCGAGTTACTAATGGACCCCGCGTTAGGTCGCACCTGTATCGCGGGACACCGAAATACAAACAAAAACTTACCATTTAAGAATTATAAACACAAACAGGGCCACAAAAGATAGCTATATGACTTACCTGTACCATAAATAATAAAAAAAATATCACTTATTTCTTCATCAACAACTTCTGCTCACTGCTGGGTAGCCTTATTTAATCTCACCATCATACCCGGTTCTGGCTAAATCACGTCCCGGTTCATAGTCAACCTAAACCATGAAGGCTTTGCCAAACAGAACGCGTACTTACGCCGCGTCAGGCGCTAAGTTAACGCCGCGCTATAACGCTGCATTGTGTTGTACAGATATATTGAGAGC
This sequence comes from Lobophora halterata, assembly GCA_932526365.1. Taxonomy (NCBI): domain Eukaryota; kingdom Metazoa; phylum Arthropoda; class Insecta; order Lepidoptera; family Geometridae; genus Lobophora; species Lobophora halterata. The sequence goes on from OW052017.1 coordinate 1,402,960, forward strand.
CTGTCAAACATCCTGACGCCGCGACAGAACGTTGCGTACTGCTAGCGCCGGCGCTCGGTGTGACAGTAGAATACCGTCATAGTACAACACACTTCGGCGCTATAGCGCGGCGTCAACTTAACGCCCTGACGCGGCGTAAGTACGCGTTCTGTTTCGCGAAGCCTTTAATGAAATCGAAAGTGAACTTGTATAAAGTGTTTGTGTGCACATTGAAGAATTATAGAATTACAGATTTATTTCCTTTTTCAGATCTGGTCTATTCCGATTGGATACTAGAAGAAGATACCCATATTAGAATACCTACGTATACTTCGACTCGACCTACATTTGAAAATCTTTATTGAACTCAACAAGAAGCAACTGATTTATACGCCCGATAGTTTTATTTGTATGTAATACGTAATTATAAACTTATGTAATTATTAAGAATTAAACTCTTCAGCATAATTAATCTATTTTACACACCACCTGCTCGACAATGTCCAATTACATATCATGCTATCATCAAGGTAAAGCAAAACATGACCTCACAAGGGAGGTAATGTTGTATGAAACTCCCAAGGGTAGTAATGTGATTTGAATTTGGAACGTCAAATTCGTGTAAAAACTCGTGGAAAACTCAAAGTAAAAGAACGCCTATATAGAACGCGCATTGTAAAAAGGTTGGTTCGAAAAACAAACTGGCCACCATAAACAGAAATCATACAAAAAAAGAAAAAAGGCACGACTTCAAAGACTGGAAACAAAAGACGGTGTTCGTTGCTGCTGGAGCCCTGGCTTTTTATTGTCTCGCAGAAGGTGTGAAAAGTAGAGTATGCTCCTCTGGGATAAAGCCTGTCTTCGTCTTGGGTAGCTTGAACCCCTCGCGTCACTCGGGACTCTACATAACATACATAACTGTCCCTCGTTAGCTCTGGGTTCAATATGCCACCCGCGACATAAGACACTGCTTTATCCCCTTAGTTCATAATCTGCTATAATTTATACCTACATCTCTATTCAAAGGTCACCAAAGGTTCAAAGGTAGCGCTACATATCTGGGAGGAGGGCTTTGAGACAACTACACAGTTTGATAACTTTGTAGTTTCACCGTTTCTACTGTAACATACTTCCTATATATGTAAAGTTCTTTTTTAATTAAATCTAAATATAAGGATTCATAATCCTTAATCCTGTTGTTAACACAGTTGCCAGCATACAATTAAAATTAACATGGCCATAATTTTTGAAATAAGTGGGACAATTTTCGATATTAGACGATTTGCTCTAAATATTATTCAGATTCATTTGAAAGGTTTAGTACAGTCGCTGTCATGTAGGTTAGGTACCTAACTGCCGAGAAAAAGTATTAAACCATTGTATCAGATATACCTCACTAGAATGCGGCGCACCGCCCTCTTTTATGTTGATATTTTAATGTACCTATGTATAATATAATGTTAAAACAAAAATGCAAAGTGACGTATGTATATAACATTGCTATCTTATTGAGCAGATTGAATTTTCCCTTGGTTGCTTGTTTAACTCAATGAAATATTCAAAGTTCAAAAATTATGGTCGCCCTACAGAACGAGACACACTCCTTACTAGTTCTAGCTCTTTCGGCTCGCGGTTTTCGTGTGAGTCGGCATTCTAAATACATAGTATACAAATTCTTTGGTATATACTCACAAAATGACGTGATTGAATGATAGAATGATTTATTTGTCTCAAGTATGGTAAATTCAAAGAGCTTTTATACTTTGTATCTAGAGAGCTAACACGCCATTTTGTTTTATTTAAGGATTAAGAATTCTGAACCTTATTACTTGGAAATAAAGTTCTTTTTTAATTATATCTAAATATAAGGATTTTAATGCTTGATAGAGACCCCCTCGTTAAGGAGTGTGTCTCGTTCACACAGTTGCCAGCATACAATTAAACTTAATGGCCATAATTTTTTAAATAAGTGGGACAATTTTCGAAATTAGACGATTTGCTCTAAATGTTATTCAGATTCATTTGAAAGGTTTAGTACAGTCGCTGTCATGTAGGTTAGGTACCTAACTGCCGAGAAAAATAATTATTGTTCGAAAGAAACAGTATTAAAACCATTGAATCAGATATACCTCACTAGAATGCGGCGCACCGCCCTCTTTTTTGTTGATATTTTAATGCACCTATGTATAATATAATTTTAAAACAATAATGCAAAGTAACGTATGTATATAACATTGATAGCTTATTGAGCAGATTGAATTTTCCCTTGGTTGCTTGTTTATGTCTCAATGAAATATTCAAAGTTCAAAAATTATGGTCGCCCTACAGAACGAGACACACTCCTTACTGGTTCTAGCTCTTTCGGCTCGCAGTTTTCGTGTGAGTCGGCATTCTAGATACATAGTATACAAGTTCTTTGAATTTACAGACAGGTCTTATGAATGTATAAAGTAGAGTCACATACTTCACATTGTATTACTTGCATATACTTCATGCAATAAACTATTAAACGGTCTAAGCCGTGACGATGGTAAGCGGCCTGACGGTATGACGCTATCCCATGGAGAATGGGCGGGCCCTTGGTGTGGGACGCTACATGCGTAGACACTTTGGCACCTTCTCATTTGCCAGGGACGCAAGTTAGGGCTGGTGCAGCGGCAAACTCTGCTGAAGATCTCAAGCGGCGTAAATATGTAGGTCTTGATAGGTCGTACATGTTTGAGCCTTTTGGGGTCAAGACCCTAGGTCCATGGGGAATGGGACCCTTCCGCGTTTTTAAAATTTTGTCAGAGCGTCTGGTCGAAGCGACGCGTGATCAGGGGGCTGGCAGCTATCTGGGCCAAAGAATCAGCCTTGCTATACAAAGAGGCAATGCAGCCAGTATCCTCGGCACGCTGCCATCGGGTATCGAGTTGGAGCAGTTGAACTACCTATAGATCGTTTGCAACGGTCTATGGGTGGCCCAATTGTTTCCTTTTGTAAATTTTGTAACATAGATTGTAGTAGTTAGCTTATGCTGTAATAAAGTATGTATATAAACTATTTCATTTCATTATACTATACTTCACATATAATTGATAAGGTCTAAGTTTCTTATAATCTCAATCCATGAGTCTAAAAAAAAACGTTTCGTGCTTTCCAAAGCTTGAAAGCCTTTACTAAGATGATGACCCCACTGAACTTGCTTAACTGTTGATCTGTCAAGAACCATTCAAGAGTTTTAACCCCTATCTCTGATATACGCAGTAAGGTCCAAAAGTTTCTGGCCTACCTAAGCTAGATAAATCGGAGTTACAGTACTTTTATCTCATTGAATTACTAAATATTTCATTACCTAGCATAATCAGCATATAATGTTTCCACTGCTGGGACCCAGGCCTACTCTCGGCAGGAGAGCGAATGGGTCTTAATCCACCACACGGAGCCAATGCGGATTGGTGGATGTCACATGCCATACAACATCTTTTTTGTTTTCTATCCTTTTTTGGAGTGTATCTGATGGGGCGATGAGGCACAACACAAAACTTCTTTTTTTTTTATATTTATCAGTTTAATGGAATAAAAATACACGATTATTGTCTCTCATTAAAACATGTACCACATCGTATCTGTAGCACTACGGAACATCGTCTTATATTGTCGTTGCATGGAGGAGCGAGCTATTGTCCAATTGTACGCGGTAGATACACATGTACACCGACTTTTTGGATCTCATTTCCATTAAAATTCTTAAGAGAAAAAACTTTTATAGTCGCGGTAAAAACAAGTGACGTTTCTGAATTCGTTCTGTAATTATCAAACCGAAACCGTCAGTCTTTACTTCGTTCGGAAACGCCACACTTTGATATGCCGGTTTCCTCACAATGTTTTCCTTCACCGTTGCGAGAACGTGGGATGCATACATAGATTTTTACGCCCGAAAAAAACCCATTACGGATGACTGCCACCGGGATTTGAACCCGCGACCATCAGATCGCAAGGCAAGGGCCTCGGCCACCACGTCCTCCTCCATAATTTTTTTTTAAGTTATATTTATTTAAAAAAAATAATGGAGGAGGACGTGGTGGCCGAGGCCCTTGCCTTGCGATCCAAATTGCGTGTCTCCTGCCGCAATCCTCGTACTTCCTCAGGGGTCACAGAAAACCAGCGCCTCAGAAGTAGGTCACTACTTCTGAGGCAAATGCTGAGTGACTCCTTTTTGCTTACACTTTTTTTTCTCTTTTATATCTTTATAATGTGTTTTCTTTTTAATGTTATACATGTGTAAGCAAATAAATGTTTTCTTATTCTTATTCTTATTCATTTCATTACCTACCAATAACATTTTTTTTATATTATTTCATTTTCTTACAAAGCTATATGAAAGTCAAAGTGTCGTTAAAAATCAAAACGCCTGTAATTAAGTATCGAGCTATGATTACATTTTTGACAAAAGAAGGAAAGACACTGACTAAAATTAAAACGCTTAGATGCTGTAAAGGCAATCTTCTCGTTCATATACCGTGGCTTAGTTGGTAGTTACCCTGCCTACGAAGCTTGGTGTTGAGGGTCCCCGGCCGGGGCAAATATTTGTGACGAACACTAATGTTTGTTCTCGCGTCTTGGATGTTGTGATGTGTTGTATGTGTCTATGCCACCTGCGACACAGGGAATCCTAGTGCAGGGGTGTGAGTGTGTGAATGTTTATTATTATTATTATTAACCGCGCCCAGGATGACCTCGTCAGACTATTGCGGATGAATTTGAGGAGAAGGCTGTACTGGAAACCAGACGACTAATTAAAACAAAAGAATTAGTGAATTGAAATTAAGGGAGATCATGTATATTGAAAAATAATAATTGTATAATAATAGTGTAACTTTGCATTTTATAGTTCACGCCAGAAACTCTTGGACCTTACTACGTACAGACAGCGTCAGAGATAAGTATCCCCCTTGCACAAGAGACCCAGCTATAAATCCTTTCAAAAAATTGTAATACTTAAAATTATTTTTAGGCTTACATACGGTTATACAAATATATTAATCAATTTTTTAAAGGCAAAACTTCTCCATTCGCCGCGACGTTGATTTAAAGGGATTTGAAGCTGGGTATTATAATGCAAGGGGGATACTTATCTATGACGCTGTCTGTACCTTTGTGTGTAACGAATTTTGAAATCCATCTATCTATTCTTCCTCAAAAACATTCGCCTTTATAATATTAGTGAAAAGGGGATTAGTTTTGCTCTATTATCGATTGATAAGATATGTAGATGAAGTCCATTCACTTACCATACAATGTCAATATGCAATGCAAGTATAAGGCACTTGTCTCACCGCTGACGATCCGCCAGAAGCGAGTACAGTTAGGAACTAGAAACGAGAACTTGACGAGCTATAAGCGAGTGTACGAGTGCGATGCACCCGCACCACTCGCTCGGGGCGGTCTATCCAGTCACTTGCTTCTTCTTCTTATCGTGTTACTAGTTCCTTCGAACCAGTGTGGTGAAATGATTTCAAGCGCGCCTCGAAGAGGCTTGTGCACTCGACACATGTTTTCGAACTTTAGGTTTTACGACATGTCGGTTTCCACACGAAGTTTTCCTTCACCGTTGCGAGAACGGGATGCATATATAGTTTTTTTCCGACCGTAAAAACCCATTTACACATGACTGCCACTGGGATTCGAATCCGCGACCATCAGATCGCAAGGCAAGGGCCTCATCCACACGGCCACCACGTCCACTTGTCCACGGCAGTCACTTGTTGATATGCGTACTACCAAGCGAGAATCTCTTGCGAATGTTCTGCCCGCCAAGCGAACCTCGCTGAGCGAGTTTAAGCTCTTGTAGCTGCGGCAAACCAGTGGAGAGAGAATTCTCGGCACATGTTCACATGAACAGCGAGCGATCAAATATTAATAAATTCATCTCTTTTCAACTAACTTGAACTGAGGAGATTATCAATTCGGTTAACTTTTTTTACGTTACCTCGGAACTTCGTTGTTTATAAACCGAATCGAAAAATTCTCTTTTTATTTGATAGTATACACTTTCAAATTGGTCCCATAGAAATTTCATGAAAATCGTACTTTTATTTTGTAATCAAGATAACTGAAAAAAAAGTCGTTGTTATGAACAAAATTGCGTAATTTGCGTTTCTTGAGCGAGATAATAGACGATAGCTAATCGCTTCCTCGTCGGCGGTGGAACAAGTGCCTTATATGCAAAAATATTATTCGAGTAGACTGGTTCATTGTTCTTCTTTACCTTCAAACAACTTTCATTTTTCTGCACTCACAAAAAGGCTACCACTGACCGAAAATAGTTCGTGAAAGGCACTAGATTGTTAAATTATCTGTTAATTATGATAAATTTTATTATAAATATGGATCTAATGCATTTTCACATAAAGTTTGGGTCCATCCATCGAAACTGCAGCACCATGATGGGAATCACTGTTCTTCTACTGATCTCTACCGGTTAGTTACCATAATGTTATATTTTTAAGTATTTTAGTAATTTTTTGTTTACTAAACCCATCAAGTAGTGTTTCATAATGAAGGAATTTTAGAGGAGCTTACAAATATACTCTTATAATTATATAAGTTTATATTATAGCGTGTGACTTGGCAACACAAGCTCGACCAAACCGACCACATCGATCAACCCGTGGTCAAGTTCCGACGCGGTTTCGGGACGATTGATTGTCTATGGCAATCATCTATTATTATAGATGGTTCAGTCTTCTTTTTAAGTTTGATTCAGTTATTTTTATGTTGGATGATAAAATGTTAAAACTTTGTGTTTCCTCGTGTAATTCGTGAATATATGAACAATAGCAACAAGAAGTCTTTCTTTTCGCCCAAGACCAGTGAGCTAACCGCGAAAATATATGATTAATTATTTTTTTTCAAACTTTAAGGGCTTTTGAATGTGTAAATTTAATTTGGAATAATGAATTGACAATGAATGTATAATTATTTCGCAGTCGGGTTTTCAATTTTTTTAACTATAAGCTTGATAATAATTTTATTAATTACTTTTTTAAATATTGATGGTGTGCAACCAAGAATCTTAGAATTCATGATTGATTTATGACATTTTTTATTGGTTTCTCTTTTTGGATTGAAGGTGTTATTAGACCAAAAGTTGAATGAACCTGTCTCCTCAGGTATTTACAATATCTGATTGAGAGTCGCATTTTTTAATCTCCGAATATAAGTTCCGCCATGTTGTCTACTAAATTCAATGTTTGAGTGGTTAAAAGAGGAGTATTGATTGACTTGCTTAGTACTGAATATTTGCTATTCTGTGACATTTCTTCCGCGGGTGGAACAAACAACATCGACAAAAAACAATTCTTCCACGGGTGACGAAGTTGCACGCGGGTCAGTCAGTATGTAATAAGCTTATTTATAAACTTACACTTAGTTATTTACATACATACTGCAGTAAGGTAAAATTTATAGTAGCTCCTAAACTAACATAACATTGCTGTATCTGCAACAGTGCGGCATCGGTACGACAGATGGAACGACGCCGCACTGTTGCCGCACCGTGCGCTTTGTATGAAAATAAATGACCGTCCGTGCGCCGCACGACAAACGCACCGCTTCGGCACTACAGCGGTCCGACACGAAACGTCTAAATTGAAAGAGCCCTATGATAGACCATAGAGAATAAGAGGGGGCTCTTCTAACACAGGTTTATCAAACTTACCAGATTAGTCTCCAAACCTTGTAAAAAACTACATGTAAATTTTGAATAAAAGATTTTTGATTTGATTTGATTCTCTGATAAACGTTTCTCTTTATGAAGCTTACATCGCATCAGCGGTTCCGCTGGAGCAGCCGACCCTGGATCGAAGCCCCTACCCTCGCTACATCCAGATCCCTAATGGAGACGGCATCATGCAGGATGTTGATCTTGAAGCGGAACCCGATATGGAGCTCCTGAACGAAATATCAAGGAGCCCAAGCAACCAGTACTTCCTAAATACCAAGTAATTCAAATTCAACGGTCAATCTTCTTCTAATCGCGTCACTAGTTCTTTCGAACCAGCGTGGTGAAAGGATTTTAAGTGCACCTCGAAGAGGCTTGTGCACTTGACACATGTTTTTCGAACTTTTTTAGGTTCTATGACATGCCGGTTTCCTCACGGTTGATTACGTGTTTTTAATGCACACATCGATTTTTCGAACAGAAAAATCCATTGGTCACACGATCGGGTTCGATCCCACGACCGTGTCGGATCGAAAGTCGAGCCACTCGGCCAACACGGCTATATATATATAACTCTCTTTTGAGTTCTAAATCGATATTGTCATTTTTAAGAAATAGTGTTTTATTAGTCTCAAGCGAGTTTTATGCTAGTTTTCTCAAATCCTAAATTTTAAATTACAAGTATTTGTCCGTCTACTTCTTCAAAATAGCAAAAAAATCAGCAAAGCAATAATGTGTGAGCCTTACGGTGTTTCGGTTTGGAGGGCACTGTAGCTAATGAAATTACTGAGCTTTCGAGACTGACCGTCAAAATGTCTCGTTTTAGCAGTGTTGCATCGGCCTTTGTGAATCAAAGTGTCTGTGATGCAATGTCAAAAATCCTGTGTAGCATGTTCTGGTCATAAGTAGGCATGATCTCTTACCACTAGGAGAGCGCTTAGTAGGTACGTGAGGATACGTACCTACCCATGTTAACATAAAAAAAATAACAAATGTTTATCCTAAGCTATTTGTAAAACTTCTTATTGGCTGTCCATATTAGTGATTGATCGTGAGTAAAGTTCCTAACTTAGGCTTGAATGTAAACTGAAATGGATACAGGTATTCATTTCATTCACAACGTAAAAAGTCTTCGACGATATCTTTCTTCGAAGTTTCGCATCTGGGTTTTGTATAGTACTAGAGTACCTATTATGTTATGAAATAATATTACTTATTCTTTGATTATGTGCTTAATTTTTACCCGACTACCAAGGAAGGGTTATGTTTTTCAGGCGTATCTAGTATGCATGTAGGTATGTAAATTTCTTTGTTACCTCGTATCTTCCAGACAGCTGGATTGATTTTGACAGTTAGGGTATCGTTAGATTCGTCTCAATAACCAGAGTGCCTCTTTTAAAGATAAAAATTTATTAACCTTAACGTTTTTTATTAAATAAATTATTTTAAAATCCGCCATTTTGAATATTGTGTTTATTTTAATCCATCTAGATTTAAAAAAAAAACAAAATATTCAAAATGGCGGATATTTGGCGATAAATAGTAGGTAAGTCGTTAATAAATTTTTGTTTACCAACCAGATTATAATAATAGCTATATAAATCATATGTTAAAATTTAATTTGGAAAAATGAATTGGCGATCAATGTATAATTTAACAGTCGGGTTCTCAGTTTTTATAAACTCTTAGCTTGTTTCGGTTTTTTTGTTTACAGGGAAAATCCTGAAATCCCGGATACTCTCATCATGGGTGATCCAGGCTCAGTCCATAGATCCAACTTCAATGCGAAAAAAAATAGTATATTCATCATACACGGTCATTCTGGCAACCAGTACCATTCACTGAACCCTGTCATCAAAGATGGTAAGAGATTTTTCAAATCAGGTGATTTTCTAACAGACCTGGTCTCAGAATGTAACAAGTGTTTTTTTTTTCGAAGAACTTTATTTCTTCAGTTTTGGCTTCACATCAAAGATATATAGCCAGTGTCAAGTAATGGAGAGATTATTTTGTCATCAGTCAGAGTCGTTAAGTCAAGTCATGCCCCTGTAAAGTAGTGGTGGTTGCGACTTTACTAGAGGCTTCTATGGAGTTTTGGAGGCAACACGAAAGGTCACGTTTTACAGCATTACACTATTCACCAACACTCATACACGTTCACGAGCACTTAATGGATAAAAAAACCACCGTTTTTACACTTACAACACTCAAAGCAATACAAGTTTTGTAAAATAGTTATTAATAATTAAATGCCGCGAATGCGACATTTTCACGTTCCCGCCAAAAAGTAACAAGTGTTAGCTGTGATCAGTTTTATCCCATGACAAATAGCATGTTACTCGGTATACTTTCCATGCCTATTCCCTTATCATCCATGCCACCCTAGGTACTATCTGCACTGCAACTGTGCAAAATAGTCTTGAGATATAAGTATTCTATGTGATGTTTTTCATCTCATGAATATTCTCATAATCAATACTTATATGTAAAATGCTAAGTCCTGACTGACTGACAGACAACGTACAGGCCAAACCACTGAACGTAGAGTTTGTCAAGAGCTGAACTTCGAGGCGCACTTGAAATCCCTTCACCACACTGGTTCAAAGGAACTAGTGACACGATAAGAAGAAGAAGACTGCTATAGCGGTAGTCCACTTTAAGACAATCTCAAAACCACAGTGACTTTACTAAACCCTGAATTAATATAATTATGTATCCTCAGAGACTCTAATGCTGACTTGCACCAAACTTTCAAAGTTCCTAAGCAATTACTTTACTCGTTTGGCAGTGTTTATCGGTCAGAATCTGGACTGTTAAAAACTTCCAAGCGAGTTAAGTAATTGCTTAGGAACTTTGATAGTTTGGTGCAAGCCGGCATAAGAGGTGCCACAGTCTATCGAGTCACCGGGTCTCCGTTCTGTGTCTTGACTGACTACTTTTTTGACAAAATTGTTTTGATTTTGGTTTTGGTGGTAGGTCTTTTAAAGGACTCCAACTTTAGCTATAATTGAGCTGAACTTTAGTCGTTTAGTATCATCTTATGTAATTGTTATAATGTTAAATAAAGAACTTCTAAAAACAAAACAATATAATTATGTCGAATTTTCTAGCCATCTTTAACCTACCCGATGATGTGAACGTGATCATTGTGGACTATAGTCGCGCTCAAGGAGACGCTATGGCCGACTACGTGACCTCCACAGCAGCAGTTCCCGCCGTAGGTCGCAACCTCGGCCAATTCCTTGCCTTCCTCAGCTCCGTCACTGGCGCTAGCTTAGACTCCATGCATCTCGTCGGCTTTGGCCTCGGAGCTCATGTGGTGGGCAATGCTGGACGAGAGCTTGGTGGAAACGTTGCTCGGATTACTGGTGAGTACACATTTTGAGTCTTGAGTCTTTTTATCCCGACTGCCAAGTAAGGGTTATGTTTTTCGCGCGTTCTTGTATGTTATGAATGTTTATGTAAATTTCTTTGTTACCTCGTATCTTCCAAACGGCTGAATGGATTTTGACACATATCTTTAGATTCGTCTTAATAACCCGAGTGTTCTTAATTGGTATTTTTTAATAATCAAAATGGCGGATATAGGTCATTGTAAAATTTTTGTTTACCAATCCTATCAAGTAGGGTATCAAAATAAAGTATCAAATATAAATGATAAAAAATATCAAAAAAAAATGAGATTACAAAAATATACATAAGCCGTGTTTAAATTTAATTTGGAATAATTAATTGGTAATCAATGTATGTACATGACACTCTGTCTAGTAAAAGACATAAGGACTATGCGCAATTCAAGCAAGAACAGCTTTATACTGTAAGAGTGTATTTTGTATGAGAGTTCCGATTTATAATAGGCTTGATATGGCTTGACTGAAATAAAATCCATTGACTACTTACAAGAATTTAAAAATAGGCTAAAGACATATTTAATTCAAAAAGCATATGTGGCTATCTAAATGATAAAAATAATAATTAGTAAATTTAACATAATTAATTTGTGAAAACTGATTTGCTCGCCACCTATAGGCTCAAATATGGACACTTGCTACCACCTGTATCCGAATTACCAGTGTTTGCAAATAAATATATTGATTGATTGATTGATACGTACATGAGTATAATATTTTCGCAGTCCGGTTTTCAATTACAATCTGCTTGTTGACAATCATTCCCAAACGCTAACACGCTCACACGCTAGCGTTTAAAAACGCCAACAATCAGCTTGTAAAAAAGATTGTGTGTCATCGACGCTTTAGTCCTTGTCTTGCTTTTCTCATATGTGTTTCCTCCGATCAGGTTTGGATCCCGCTGGCCCCCTATGGAATCTCAACCGCAACAGATTAGGGAGCGGCGACGCAGTGTACGTGGAAGCTATCCACACGGACGGTGACGGCTTTGGTATCGGCACAGCCATCGCAGACGCTGACTTCTTCGTCAACGGAGGCAACTCCCAACCCGGCTGCCTCACCAGTGTCTGCAACCACAATCGCTCCTGGGAATACTTCGCAGCTAGCGTTTCTTACAACCATTTGCTTGGCCGGTCCTGTAACACCTACCTTCAGATCATGTTGAATACTTGCCGTGGAGCGGTACTCCACATGGGCAATGATGACTTGAGGAAGACTGGGTAAGATTTTGTTGACAATCATTTATAAAGACAATGCAATTGCTGGGGCAAACTCATCATTATCATCATCATATAATCTCTCTGGACGTCCACTGCTGGACATTAGCCTTTTCCATAAGATGCCACGACGAACGGTCTTCGAGCCTTCTCCATCCACTGACTTCTCACGACTGCAACAATTTCGTCGGTCAATGACACTATTGGTCGAGTGGAAATCGTGTTGAACTGCTACGCTGGTGTCGCGGATTCGATTCCTGCTTCAAGAAAAGCACTTGTGTGATGAACATCGGTGTTTGTCCTGATTCTGGGTATTTTCTATGTATTTTATCAGATACCTAGTTCCCATAGTACAATGTACAAGCTCTACTTAGTTTGGGGCTAGATGGCGTTTTGTGAAAAAAAATGGTGTGTCTGAATCTATCACGCTGATCAAATTCAGAATGGTGAGCATCTCGTGGCATAGAACAATAACTATATATTCTGATGCAATTTAATGAGCAAATGTTACCATCGATTAATGAAAATTCTTTGATACATATTCTCTACCGATCTTGAAACTTTAATCACTGTAGCAAGTCATTATATCCTGATATCCACCGCACTTGCACATCTCTACTCTTACCATTATGCTGATTTTCTTTCAAAAATGTCATTAATTAATCTAGGTTTTTTTTCCAGGTCGGGAAAATTCCGCGTAAACACGGGAAGAAGATACCCGTTCTAGACTTCGGAATCGATTTTTTTCTCTACTCTGATAAAAATATATAAGTAAATAAAAATGACGATAAAATTCTACCTTGAAACACTATCAAATTACTTACTTATTTATTTAAAATGTAAAAAATTATAAATAAAAATTATTATTCGTTAATCAAAAATTTCTTTTTACTGTTTTTAACTACCTATTAATCTGGGAGCCCGGCAGGGCTCCCACCAAGTCGAGCAAAAAAGTGGCCCGGCCGTACTGGCCGATATGGCCATACTATCCTTTTCACGAAGCAGTTCAGGTCATTTTCGACCTATTATTATCATTATATCGTCACTGGAAAGGCAAAAGCACTAAGTAAATACGAGTACAACACAATAAAATATTACTATTTTTCTTTTTCTTTTTACCACTCTGAATATGAATACTCATATTTTTCTAAATAAAATAAGTGAGAATTGATTTGTTCCTGTGTTGTAAGTAGATGTCAAAAAAAATGTAATTACCTAGAATCACTTTCTTGATTGGCCAACATCACACACTTCAACACAATCAATAATTAACCAATCAAAATTCACTTTTTTTTTCTCAAACTGTTAAATAGTGGTCGGAACTCAGTCGCAACGCATATTTTCATAGTTAGATCTAATCTTCACATTTTTGTCGAATTTTAGGAATTTGGTAGAAATGTAGTTGCAGGGGGCCCACCGGAACCAGCTAAAGGAGATTGGGCATCGCAGGTCTCGGCCTGCAGTTATTTTACCTATTTGACAATTCATTTTGATATTTTTAAGTATTCGTTTCAGTCATGAAAGGAGACCTACTGCAGCGAGGTTTAGAAAATGATCAAAATCTTATATTTTTTATTTATGTTTGATCTAGGCATTATAGGTAAAATAACTGCAGGCAGGTCTTTGCCTGCAGTTATTTTAGCTATTTGACAATTCATTTAGATATTTTTAAGTATTATTTTCAGTCATGAAAGTCTCTAATGCAGCGAGGTTTAGAAAATGACCCAAACATAAGATCTTAGTTTGATATAAGTATCGTAGTATCTATGGTAAAATGGCGTACAATAGTGATGGTGTAAACATGATAGTCGGAAACAGCCCCGGATCTAGGGGGGAGCCAGGGTTCCGCGCCCCGGGCGCCAAATTCAGGGGGCGGCAAATCCGAAAGATTTTTAAGTCTAATGAAGTAATTTTTCGAACTAAACTTAAAGCGTTAAAAATTTGCGGCTCGCTTCGCTTGCCGCGGTTTGTTTTACCCTATTGGTGAATTTGGCAGGGGTGGCTTAACCTATTGTGCAAGGTGTGCGTTGCACATGGGCGCACGGTCCTAGGGGGCACCGAGTGCCACTCGCCACGAGCGCCCTAGGGCGGCCGCGGACACTCTGGCAACCGCGAGCGCCCTGGGGTTTCCGCCAAGTGCCACTCGCCGCGAGCACCCTGGGGTGGCTACTGACATCCTGGCGATCGCGGGTGCAGGGGCGGTTGCCAAGCGCCACTCGCCGCGAGCGCCCTAGGGTGGCCGCGGACGCCCTGGCGACTGCGAGCACCCTCGGGCGGCCACCGATTGCCACTCGCCACGGGTGGCCGGGGGCGGCCAACGAGCGCCACTCGCCGCGAATGCCCTGGGGCGGCAGCGGACGCCCTGGCCGTTCGCCAGGCGACTGGTGCTCTGCGATTTTCAGGTCTTAATCAAAGGCGTTAAAAATTTGCGGCTCGCTTCGCTCGCCGCGATCAGGTTTGTTTAATTGGTTGATTTTGGGTCCTGATAACGCGATTTGTGAAGCGAATATTTGCGGCTCGCTGTGATCGCCGCGATCACATATACGCTGTTGTGAGTTTTAGTATCCTAATAGTCATTTTCAGGACTAAACTAAAGGTGTATGAAAAATTGCGGCTCGCTTCGCTCGCTGCGATCACATTTTTGTTGTTGGGTGATATTGGGTCCTAAGAAATTTCGATTTTTCCTAGATAGATAACCAAATCACTGAAGAACTAAAAGCCTTAAAAAATTAGCGGCTCACTTCGCTCGCCGCGGTCTGCTTTATCCTGTTATTGAATTTGGGTTCTAATTCAGTGATTTTTAGGACGAAACTTAAAGCTTAAAAATGGTGAATAGTTTTATAATATATTAGGTGTTTTTGCCCTCTGATATAGCGATTATCCCTAGTAAACTAAAGGCCTTACAAAGGATATTGTTCATTCCTGGCCTCAGTGAACACGATGTTCAGAGAAATCCAATTTGTTCAATAAATCGATTAATTTTGGATATTAATTATTGCGTAATATTTTAGTAATTCTGTAATTCTGTAATTCTTTATTGTACACACAAACATATTACAATACAAATCATAAAAGAAAAGACATGTACAAAGGCGAGCTTAACCCTAATAAGATATAATA
Source organism: Lobophora halterata (assembly GCA_932526365.1). Lineage (NCBI taxonomy): Eukaryota > Metazoa > Arthropoda > Insecta > Lepidoptera > Geometridae > Lobophora > Lobophora halterata. The sequence goes on from OW052017.1 coordinate 1,418,391, forward strand.
AGATAGTACCCAGGTGAACCTAAAAAAAGTTTATTTAATTAGTATTTAATATGATAATATTATCCTAGTTTGTCTTATGATTCATCAAACTAGTGTTGTCATTTACTTTCTTCTGAATAGTAATCGAATAATATCTATTTATTTATGAATCGATATCACGATAATGCAAATTGTCATTATGTGATCGAGGGTGTTTATGCATTTTTTGAAAGTGAATACTTTTTGAAGCGTGCTGAACACTTGTTTATTTGTGGGTATTCAACGAGATTCAGCCGTTATGCTTTGCTATGTAACACTTGTTAAGGTAAAGTCAGCACGTGTCACCTTGATGAAGTTTTCACTTCTGTCATGTGGTCAAACACATACTGTTCAAACCAATACCTACTGTTTTGAACATAATTATTTTTAATTTATTACTCCAAAATACCAATACGAAGATACAACTCAAGAATGCCAATGAACTAGCAAATATGCAGAATCGACGGAATGGACAGGCGAGCGACCCAGTTACAGCGGACGCCAGCAGAGTCAGCGGAACACGGACAGCACACTACTATATTATTGTTAATGTGATAATAGAGTAATTTAGTATATAAGATGTAATTTGTTTTAAATAAATGTCTTCACTACTACTACAACCACGAGTCGAGTTTCTCTCCTCCGCCCTGCTGAAGACCCTACGACGACCCAGTGGTTACTGGAGGGGCTGCCCGGAAGATCAACGAGTCCAGTGCCAGCGGCGGGCGGCCCCCGACGTCACGAGGAACCTCTGGTCGAGCCGACCCCGACAGCCGGCTGGGCCCTGACGTCACGAAGATCGCCAGCCCAGTAACCACTGCGGGCCCTCCTAACCAGCCTCCTCTCACTGGGCCAAGACACCTTTAGCCCTCGACTCTGTCGAGCCAGCCTATGAGTCTGTAGGTTGGACAGTGAGAAAACCCCCACTCCAGTGTACATTGCACGCCGTACACATCCCACTTTCCTCCCAACTCTCCGCCTGTTGTCTTAGGTCTTTGGCAACAGGCTTCCCGCACGTATCTATATATTTATCTATTCACACACTTATGGTTAGGCCAGGGCACACAATAGGCACACACCACTCACTAGGGTCACAGCATAGGGTATTTTCACAGACGTCCTGTAGAGCCTACGGGGCCTGCAGGCGTTTGTACACATACCGTTTTTTTTGTTTTTAATAGAAGTTCCTTTACACGACTTTTGCTCAGTTGTTTATTATTCGATCGCTAAAAAAATAAATTCCTTAGAAAAAATCGATTATTTTAATCGATCGATAATTTTAATCTCTTTTTATACTAATATGGCAGCACAGCACACGTCAAAAAGGATCAAAGTCATGTCATAGTCTTGCTTCTAAAAATAGAGTAGTATGCGAGGCAACTCCTTGACACGACGAGCTCCCTCACTGTGGTACCACGATTGAGTACTCATGTAAGAGCCATTTAATTATTAATCTTATTTCTTGTCAAGATACTAAAAAAAATAGATAGCGTAGCCATCTCTTATTGTCGCCACGTTTTATGAGTAATATTAATATTAATCTACCCTTAATAGAGTATGCAGAAAAATCATCAAAAATCAAGGCCAAGGTGAACATTCGAGGAAAGAGTGGTGAGCTGGCTCGTCAAAACAAACGTGATGCCTCACTTGCTGGAAAGAGACGCTTCAACTATTGTAGCAACTGTGAAAGCTACCCAAGTCTACATTACATGTCATGTCATTCATTTTGGACATTTGACTGAATATTTTTTATAATTTTTACAATAATTCAATACAATGTGCAATAAAACATGTTTATTAATTAACTTGACCACGAATGCGATAAATTACTTTACACTGGCTTATAATATACTATGTGTGGAGCCAAACGCGAAGAATAAGAATAATCATTTTGTATTTTTTTTCCATTTCAACTTATATTTTGAGGAAGTTTTTTTACTCTTAAATGGACAATGGATTCTAATGTTGACCCTCACTTGCTTATGGAATTCATATTGACTGCATTTAGGAGTGGAAACGCAAGCGTATTTATGGCAATGGATGGCTCAGCAAACTGTAAGGTTCATCAATTTCCATTTATTGTTTAATTAATTTAAGTAAGTAATTGTGAAATTCGCTATAACAGATTTCCCTTTATTTATAGATTGGAGCACACTAACATAGGAAGGGAAAATCGTCCCTCAGAACCACCCCATACAAGCAGATTGAGCAAAAATATATACCTATATTGAATTTATTTTATTTGAAAGTAATAATTAAAAAAGGAAAGCAATAAAACAGTACTGTTGTAATTGTATTGTAGGCCGTAAAGACGGTGGGTTGCTGTGCTTCATATTGCAACAGTACGGTTCATAAACTGGACAAGGACTACTAAAATAATATGAATCTACCTAGCCAGCTTTTAGATAATGTAATGTATCATATAATTGTGATGAAAAATAGAAAATATGTGAAAAAAACTCATTTTTATTATATAAAACCCTCCGTCGATCATGAACTTTATGAGTGGGATAGTAGGTCAACCGAACATTTTGATACTAAGATATCCTTATATTCTGGTACCTACTTTTAGAAGCTATTAAGCCTCTATCACAATTATACCAAAAATCACTGTTCACCCTAAGCCATAAGCTCATACAAAGTGGCCAATGTCCTTTGCGATCGGATTTCATAAAGTAGAGTTTTTGAGTACTTATAAAGCAATTTTCGCTGTAGTAGGTAGGTATCTTAATAATACCCTAAAAAATTTGCGGCAATTTGTCCCTATACAGTGATTTTTAGAACTAAACAAAGAAACAGTAAAAAATAAGCTTAACACAGATAGAGCAGCGCTAGACCGGTCATTGTACCGTTCTTTCCTATGTCCATCAATGACCGTCTGATGGCAAAATGAGGATAATGATAAAGGTAACAATATAGGCGGGCGGGGGTGGCATTTTTCAATTTTGCGAAAGCTAGAATATATGTGTGTATATAATACAAATATCTACCTACCATTCCATACCAATTTGTTTAAAAAGAAAACAATTCGCTAGCCGTATGGATTGCTTTTGTTTCGTATATCAGTGAATTCGGAGATAAAAATATAATAAAATATTGTAAATAAGGTACATGTGAACTGATAAAGTATTTGTAAAAAAGTGTGCCACGATTTGCTGAAGCCCAACAACTTGTTTACGCTTCATGCGCTTGGATTTATACTTCAGGTTAGTTTCTGAATTTACTTACCTTTAAAGGAATTAAGAAGTCTATTAGTGACTAAATACATAGCTTGGTAGGTCTTATGTGACAAATCTTTAGATTTATCACAGTTTTTTTAACTTTTTTGCCATTGTTTACATTTTTATAAGGCCAATTACTTATTATTTCCGCTGCTTTGGAATATAAATAGCATGCATATACATATTTGTAATATACGCTGTTAGTACAGTGTCACAAAAAAGTTTCAAGCGTTTGAATTTAAAACGTAAAAAGATCATTAATCCAAAAGATTTTTTTACTGTTTTTATATACCTATTCATATCATTATCATTATAATTATGTAGTAGGTTGGTAAGTACCAAGGCACCTAAGTACAATCTCATACTCGTAAGTTTCAAATTGATTTACTCAAATCTATAATAAAAATACACGATTAGCTATGATTTTGCACACGTTATCAAACAATATCAGATACAAACCTATCGAACATTATGTACCATTATTTCGTTGATAAAATAATGATTTGTTTTGTTATCATTATCAGACCATTGATTGCTCCACGATGAATAGGTCTCATTTACGCGAAAGAGATTGGGAAAAATAGTTTTGCCCAATATTCTTCACTTATGTTAAATCCAAAACAAAAAATACTAAAACATTTCGTGAGGTTTTAATAACAAATTCACCACTCCACTTTTTTTTTAATTTAAACTCAGTAAATTTATATCTCCAAAAATGTACAAATGTGAAGAAATAAAATAGTAAGGTATTTATTTAGGTTACATAGCTTCATAAAAACAAGCACAAAAAATATTTTAAAACTTAAAAAAATCAAAACTAAAATTGAAACTAAATTCATAATTAAATTAAAAACATGTCATAGAGCAGTAATTACTAAAAATATGTAGGTGTTATATAAGTAGGTATGTATGTAAAATAAGGACTTTAATGATGATGTTGTCCTAACCGATTTTGGCCGCAGCGACTGTATATACATAATATATATTAGTATATATTAAGACTACACAACACACAACTACAAAGAGCTTCTATACTATGTATCTAGAGAGCTAACACGCCATTTTGTTTTATTTAAGGATTAAGAATTCTGAACCTTATGACTTGGAAATAAAGTTCTATTTGAATTAAATCTAAATATAAGGATTTTAATGCTTGATAGAGACCCCCTCGTTAAGGAGTGTGTCTCGTTCACACAGTTGCCAGCATACAATTAAAATTAACATGGCCATAATTTTTTAAATAAGTGGGACAATTTTCGAAATTAGACGATTTGCTCTAAATGTTATTCAGATTCATTTGAAAGGTTTAGTACAGTCGCTGTCATGTAGGTTAGGTACCTAACTGCCGAAAAAAATAATTACTGTTCGAAAGAAACAGTATTAAAACCATTGAATCAGATATACCTCACTGGAATGCGGCGCACCGCCCTCTTTTTTGTTGATATTTTAATGCACCTATGTATAATATAATTTTAAAACAATAATGCAAAGTAACGTATATATAACATTGATACCTTATTGAGCAGATTGAATTTTCCCTTGGTTGCTTGTTTATGTCTCAATGAAATATTCAAAGTTCAAAAATTATGGTCGCCCTACAGAACGAGACACACTCCTTACTGGTTCTAGCTCTTTCGGCTCGCAGTTTTCGTGTGAGTCGGCATTCTAGATACATAGTATACAAGTTCTTTGCACAACTACGACTCGGGCAAATGAACATGACACCTGTCTCGAATGACGTTTGTGCAAAGTACAGCCAAAGTACAGCGTCGAATTGTATAATCCTGATGGAGAAGAGGTGCTGTAATACTTGGTAATGATAAGTAATGTTATGGCTTCGCAATAAGAAGAAGAGGAAACACGGAGGGCGCCGCGCGGGGCAGCGGGGGAAGCATTAAGTTCCGAGCCAGAGTGTCAGCAAGGTGTCATGTTCATTCGCCCGAGTAGTACCATTAGGTAATCTTTGCGATTTCGACCACAACCCTTCACCTCAATCATTCCCTTTCCTACCGCCTATAGAGTTTTACGCTACATGGCAGAAAAGGGAATGGAAGGTATCGATTATCCAAACCGAAAAGTTGGTAATCAAAAGTGTTTATCCGGGCGGTTTTAGTGAAAGTCAACACAATCTGTATTCATCGTCATCCCAATCACGTCGCTTCAGCCAAAACAAGTCGACGGAACAAGAATGAAAAAACTTCGGTTTTAATCAACGTCTCTTGTGATGTTTGCGATTGATAGTTTTGAGATCAAAGCTTTTGTACGACCTAACTTTTTCTGGCAACATTTCATGCTGAAAGCGTTGGTTTCCGTAGATATTATACGAACCTACCCAAGCGTAGAAGTACGTAATACCTATCTGATAAAGTTATTCTATGCTATTCATTGAATAGATAGATATATAATACCGTAACGGACACAATAAAAAAGTTAGGTTTGATGGTAGAGTTAAGAGTACAATTTAAAACAGCTAAAACTGACCAAATTATTTTTTATGTTATGAAGAAGACTTGTTAAGGGTAATCCTCAAATCCGAATTCCATACAGAATGTCTCGGACAAATACTCAAAAAGTACGCCGTATTGTAGTAATTTCTTCACACTATTCGTTTCGTCCATATTTTTTGATTTCGTCAACAAAAAAATAGAAGGTTTCATACTTTAATTTAGATTTTCTACGTGTTTTTAAGTTAGTAGGGTTAATTTTAAAATACGTATAAAATCTAAATTCAAGTATGAAACCTTTCACTTTTTTTGTTCACGAAATCAAAAAAACATGGACGAAACGAATAGTGTGAAGAAATTACTATAATCCGGCGTACTTTTTGAGTATTTGTCCGAAAAATATTTGTATGGAATTCAGATTTGAGGATGCCCCTTAACATAAAAAAACTACACTTGTTAACTAAAAGACTTTCTCCTGACACGAGATCACGCTTACCCATGACTAGAACAGTGCTACTCAGGACTTTAAATTACATGAAATATTATAATAACATATTTTTACAGCTAATGACATCCCTCTTTTTGCAACTGGGTAAATATGTAATAGCCATATAGTAGGTATATTAAATCAATGAGTGTGTGAGTGAGTAGGTACGTTACACATAACGATATCAATAATCGAATAATAAATAATAATAACAAATATTTTGGACATTTCACACAATTCTATCTAGCCTCAAAATTATCAGAGCTTGTATTTTGGGACCCAGAAAAGTCCTTTTTTTTAAATATAATACATACATAACACATATTATACAACGTGTAGTGTTATGTCCCTACAAGCCCTGAGGGGGCGAATTCAGACTAAGAGTGTGAATAGTATCACGTGTGCAAAGGTTGGTGCACATTGGGAAAGGCCTATGTCCTGCAGAGGACTGCGAAAGCCTGATGATGATCCGACGAATGCACAAACATAACACATTTCTGAGTAATTTTTCACTTTACGCAAACAACTTTATGTAAAGCCGAAGTTTGAGTCAATTTGTCTTCTCGCAGCTCATAACACAGCACTTATGCCATGTTTTATTGAATTTATGAAGAATTTAATTAAAAAAATAAAAAAGTAATTCAGTTCATAACCATAGTTACGAAAAAACAAACAATATGTCAAATGTCTAAAATGTTGTACCAAAGAGATTTATTAGATCCATCCAAAGAGCTTCTATAGTATGTATCTAGAGAGCTAACACGCCATTTTGTTTTATTTAAGGATTAAGAATTCTGAACCTTATGACTTGGAAATAAAGTTCTTTTTTAATTAAATCTAAATATAAGGATTGTAATGCTTGATAGAGACCCCCTCGTCGTCAAGGTCAGAGGTCTTGGAAAGTTCAGGGGGGGCAGAACACCCCCTCTTCGGCATTGTAGGGGTATTAACAAACAGATTGTATATATATATATATAGAAAACACCTAAACTCAGTACAAACACTGATGTCATCACACAAGTGCTTGTCCTGAAGCGGGAATCGAACCCGCGACACCGGCGTGGCAGTCCGACACACATATTACTCGATTAATCATGTCGTTACATCAATGTACCTTACAGAAATGTAAGCTCTGAGAGGTCCTGGCACGTTGTCCTTTCGCCCTTACCCCACATCCGTAACTCCAGGCGTGCCAGAATACGAATAGTCACATAATGAGGCTGTGAAGAACACTCGCTCACTCCACACCCAGGCATCAAGTAGAGATGGGACGACCTTACCCGAACCAACCCGGACTTCCAATTGGAATTTTGGAATCGTGCGCAGAAAAGTCATATAGGTAGAGCGCAGAAAATTCAATAGATAGTTTTTATTTAAGTATTGATTTATTCATGATAAGACGTAACAAGGCAGACTTCCAAGAACCTAAATCGTTGCATATAATTTTAGGATCGTTAAATAAATATTTTTTTCGAATTTTCAAACAACGCCATCTAACCCCAAACTATAAAATAACAACCGAAAGTGATATCAATAATTAATACATGAGCCTTAAAATAGACAAACGGTTATGTTACATAGCTTTACAAAACCCTATACTTATTTTTTAGGATTTGTAGAGCCTTGTACTTATCTATAGAGTTTTTTCGTAACTGTGATGTTGATATATTCCAATCTTTACGCTCATTTCCGGCTTTTCAGAACTGACAAAGTGTTCCTATAATCCTATTCTACTAAGCAATGAAACAAAAGAGCAAACGATTGTATTACTTATACCCTTCCAATCAAAGTTTAATTTTGCTTGCTCCGTTGCTATCACGATCTCTATTTGATATTCCGATAACATTTGGCGATGATAGGCTGCTCCTGTTCATAAGTATCAAGATCGGCAAGATGATGATCTATGCCAACCTTGCTTTGACTGTGAAAACCTTTTCTGAAAACCTAATAATATTATATATAATATATAATATTATTAGGTTTTCTTATGTTTAGCGATCCGAGAGTCCGCCCATTGTACTTGCTCCATAACTTGTATGGGTTATCTGTAATTTATTTGGTACAATAAATAGTTCTCATTCATAAGGGTGTTTGAATAGATAAATGGAGGTTTTATTTTGACCTATTTTCAAATATTATGAAAATCGGTCAAGCCGTTCTCGAGTCATGTACCTACCTAACTAACCCGAATTTATTTAAAAGAAGATACTCAGAATTTGTAAATTAAGGTTATTTTATCTTTTTACGCAACCTCAAACCGTACCTATTATATTTTTTCTTATATTTTTATAGATAATATTCCATTGAAAAAAATGAGCTGATCCGTTTTAGTCGGAATTCCTTTAAAACCATATTCCTTCGATGCGGTTAATATTCATGAGCAATCGTGGAGGGTTCGGTACTGGCCAGATTATCTACAGCTAGACCAAGATAGGATTTTAGAGACTTATAATGTCGGTGAACGGATGCGGCTAAATTATTTTTTCTTGGCCACTTTATTAGAACTAGATGAAACCTAAAACTTTGTTTGTGTTGCAAACTAACAAAATTCCTTCGTGCCTACACTTCTTGATGATCATAGCTTAGAAATTTGAGAATGGAAAATTGAAAATGATAAAAACGTCCAGTGATCTGTCAAGCTTGAGTAGAACTCTAAATAATATTTGCAGCTGTAACTTACTTCCAAAAAAAATTGGGTGTCTGTAAAGTCGGTCTACGGACGATAGTTTAACGTGACAATGACAACGTCATCCGTAACGGGACAATGAGCGTTACCGGACAATGACGTCAACGTGCAGCCGGCGCGGCGGCGTTTATCGATTTATTAGGCGTAGCCACGTCAAAAATTGGACCGAGAAAATAATACTACGTTGACACAGAGAAATTAAATTCTACGCGGATTTTGGCTGATGAAAAATCGTGAAATTAGATATGATGATACATACATAGGTACATACATTCACACACTCACGCCCCTGCACTAGGATTCCCTGTGTCGCAGGTGGCATGGACACACACAAGACATCACAACATCCAAGACCCGAGAACAGTAAGATTGTTTTTTAATGTTTAAAAAACAATCTTGCTATTTGGAATAGGCTGTGTCGCTACTATAATCTAATCGACCAAGAAAGAAGGCTGATGCATGCAAAGTGCATCCTAGAGGGATATCGATCCGCCATTATCCGCGCTTGAATGCCCTGCTCTTCACTAGTAGTAGTAACAAGACCATTACTTGTATGCTAATACACCACACCATGCTTACAATGTAAAATCCTTTTTTTACAAGCTTTCATTAAACTTGCAATGTATGTAGGTATGTATTTTTTTATTTTGTTCTGGCCAAATCTTACAACTGAACTCAACCGATGTACAGTCAGCTACTCAGACATGTATTATAAACTTCCAAGCTTTCATATTTATATGACACTTATGCTGACTTGCACCAAGCTTTAAAAGTTCCTAAGCAACAACTTTTCTCGCTTGACAGTTCTTAACGGTCAGAATCTGCACTGTTAAGAACTACCAAGCGAGTAAAGTAATTGCTTAGGGACTGTGACAGTTTGGTGCAAGTAGGCATTGATTTTGCCAAGAAAAGAGCACGCAAGCATTTTCAAATTAATGTTGTCAGAATTCCTGTCAGAAGTAGAATGTCTTTGCAAAATTAAGAGTATAATATAAATGTTAACGCTTGGGAGTGTATAAGTACATGCCTGTGCAGCTGACTGTACACAGAAATTTAATGCAAATAGCCTCTCCTTTAATTTACGTTGCCCTATACCTAACTATAATTTCATAGACTTTAATAACTACATATTACCTTTTTTTTTAGTTATCAATTGTAAATCTGCGCGAAATACACAGATATATAGAAGAATTATGAAATGACGTCAAAAAATCGGTAGGAACCTTTATCGTATAAAGATATTAAACCACATAGATAAAGATAAAAATAGTAAATACAAAACGTAATAAATAAAAGGAACTAGTGACACGATAAGAAGAAGTTATAAAAGAACAGTAAAAGTATTGCTAGGAGCAAATGGAAACGGTTTTTGAAATCCTAAACCACTAAAACATAATGGAAGTGGATCTTAGCACGGGAAAACATCCATCACTTCTGTGCTCGCTCGTATCCAAACAGAAAAGATTCCAATTCTGAGAGCCACTCGCTAAACAACATAGCATGAAATTGAGGAAGAATGTTATTCTAACCCACAAAAGTAGCTAACTAGGAAGTTAGTTAGTTAGTTAGTTAAACTCGGCATCCTATCGACTAGGAGAGTAATTATATTTAATTTGACGACACGGATAGTCGAGTGGCAAGTGTGTTATACTGCCACGACCGGTGTCACGTGTTCGATTCCCGCTCAGGACATATAGTTGTGTGATGAACATCTGTGTTTGTCCTGAGTCTGGGTCTTTTCTATGTATTCTATGTATGTATTTACAAAAAAAAAAGTATATAAGTATTCTATCAGTTATCTTCTTCCCATAATACAAGCTTACTTAGTTTGGGCTAGATGGCGTTGTGTGGAATATTCAAACATTATTATTTTTCACTTCAATTGCGCGGAAATTAAATTAAATCAAACAAACTCATTTCAGTATTCAAAAACAGAGATAGCCATCCAATGTTATAAAAATTCGAAAATAGTTATATTAATAACGTAAAAAATATAGAAACCCATTTTGAGTAAACAAGTTTCAGGCTTCGTATAAACAAAATGGAACCTTGTATCGTAGGTACTTACCACAAGTAATTACATGAAACTAATAATTAGCAGAACTATCCCTAAATTGGGATAGACAAAGTTCCCCAGCGCTCTATATTTTAACAATGAGCTAACAATAAAAGTTAGCCAACAAAATAACATGGCTCGCGTTCTTTGTGTACTTGAAGTTGGTATCACTAACCAGGGTTGCTAGTAGTGACTGTAATTTTTTAATTATAATGGCAGTAGATGCCTGCCCATAACCAAAATAGTGTTACACGGGTATTTGAATAATGTAATACTTAACTTAATGTTTGGTACTTAGGCGATGGAAATAGGGCAAAACTGTTTTTCTCTATTTCCTAAAGGTATATCAAAACAAAAAATATACCTAAACATTTCGTAAGGTTGTAGTAACAAAATGTCTCTTCGAGGCGAACTTGACATCCTTTCACCACACTGAAGGGATTTCAAGTGCGCCTCGAAGCCTCCTTTCGTGCACTTGACGCATGTTTTGCGAACTTTTTAAGGTTCTATGACATGCCAGATTCTGTGCCATTTTTACTTCATTTTTATTAAGTCACTATCTCATTCGTCTGTCTGTCTCTTGTTTCGGGTGGAATCTTGTAACTCCAATTTCGAGCCCTTCCCAAGGTACCTATTTATCTATCTATCTTCTTCGCAATCAGGTAAATATAGTATGAAGCTCACAGTCACGACAACCCTAGTTGTCTTTCGACGAAGTTCAACTAAGAACGTCATCTCTTACGTTACAAAGCCAAAATTAACTTTGATGTCACCTACTTAGTCTAACTTAGCCTTATTACTTCGCCTAATTAGTTTTCTTCGAACTCATTATTATTTGGTCCACTTTAAGCGACGATGACACAGGGCTAGTTTACAAACTACTAGTCAGACGTATGAACATGCCACCTGGCTGACACTCTCGCTCGGAACTTCATGCTTCCCCCGCTGCCCCGCGCGGCACCCTCCGTGTTTCTACTTCCTATAATTGCGAAGCCTTATCATTACTTATCATTATCAAGTATTACAGGACCTCTTCTCTATCAAGATTATCCTATTCCACGCTGTACTTTTCACAAACGTCATTCGAGCCAGGTGTCATGTTCATTCGGCCGAGTAGTACAAGCCAGTGAGTTCGTTTGTAGCTCGTAAACTAGCCCTGTGTCATCGACGCTTTTGCAAAATATTTCGTGGGGATGAATTGGTCTAGGCTCCTAAGGTCTCCGCTCGAATGTAGCACTACTTCGTGTAAAGTTGGGTATAATATTATTAAGTGAAGAATGGTAATGTGTCTACTGTCTTTTCTTCTACCGGAACGACTTCAAATAATGGTAGCGTAACATTATAATACCACTAAATAAAGTGCCTGTATTTTTTGATGATATGACCGTGAAGAAAATGAAGCTTGGAAATAGCATCCTTTCTAATAAAAAAATACTCACACTAAAAATTAGTTGTATTTCGCCTTTGATGCCTTTGAAGAAGTTTTCACTTCTGTCCACACATTTCCGGGAACCTGACCCTGACGTGTTCCGTCAGGAACGGGGAAAAAATCGGTTACGTACAACTTGTATGAATTCGTTCACTGCACAGAGCTCCGTGTCAGGGGCATCCGGGTCGTCATTGTCCGGGAACACTGACACGGACGACTCTGAATACGGATAGCCATGACCCGGATATGTGTGGATAGCCTTTAAAGCAAGTAATTTATTTTTATCAAATCTACGTTATAATTTGATCTGAATTTGATTTGTCATTGTAGTTTTGGAAAAGCAATCATTTCAAAACATAAAACAATCTGAATAAAGTTGATAGAAACCTTCAACTTTGAATTATTTACTTTGCAATAAAATCCTGGAGGTTTTATTTTACAAGAAAAACGATCAAAGAATTGCTATTCAATATTTTCCTCAAAGTTCCAACACTCCTAAAGGTACTTTCAAACTAGCGTTTTTTTGCTTGTGTACGGTATACAGGCTTACACGCGCTTGAAAAAGCCGAACGTACATACAAAGTACACGAACTTATTCAGGCGTGTACGGCGAGTGTCATAAGCAATATGATACGCGCGTATACGAGCTTATAGTGCGGTTCAGACTAGCTTATTTTTGCGCGTATACAGGTGGATTGGTACTCGCGAAACTTCAAAAGCGTGTCGCGAGTATACGCGCGTATAGCGGTCGCGTTTACGCTCTGTTTTTTTTTTTGCGAGTGTCAGAATACAGAATCATTTATTCACAGAAAGCATGTCATACTTGCAAGGTTCTTAAAATTTGAATAATGTCTCAATACAATCTTACCAATTAGTTATGGTGTGCAAATATCAATATGCTAATGTATTACCTACTTATTCTGGTGTCGAATACAGTCAGTAGCATGAGACTTCTCTCACGGCTAGAAACGCGTACACGCGCTGCAAAATATAAAAAACCGAGCGGCGAATCCACCCGGGCCAACACACTACCTATAATAAGCGGCAAACAAATTGTCCTCTGGCAAACCACGTGACAATGATGCGCAGAACGCAATTCTTAGGTCAAATTGGTTCTGCGCATCTTTGTGACGTGGTTCGCCAGAGGACAACTTGTACGCTCGTATAAAACGCATGTCTGAAAAGGCTCTAAAATAAGGGCGAGTCAAAAATGGAAATTAAGTTAGAATACAAACCATTGTTCGTCTAAAGTTGAACAAGTCTCGAATAGGTATCCGTGGCATTATTAAAACCGACTTCAAAAAATGGTTGACCTCAATACAGCAGTATTTTCTGAACATTACGATAGTACTTATTTTGCGACATGATTGGTTGAGTGGCAAGTATAAGTAAGCCGATATAGCGGGTTCGATTACCGCTTCGGGACGAACATTTGTGTGTTTAACATCGGTGTTTGTCCTAATTCTGGGTGTTTTTTTTATAAAAAAGTATTGAAGTAGTATATTAGCTATTTGGTTTTCATAGTACAAGCTCTGCTTAGTTTGAGGCTGAATGGCGTTGTGTGAAATATCCAAAATATTTATTTATTAAGGGTAATCCTCATATCCGAATTCCATACAAAATGTTTCGGACAAATTATCAAAAAGTACGCCGTATTATAGTAATTTCTTCACACTATTCGTTTCGTCCTTGTTTTTTGATTTCGTCACCAATAAAAGTGAAAGGTTTCATACATTAATTTAGATTTTATACGTGTTTTTAAGTTAGAAGGGTTAATTTTAAATCACGTATAAAATCTAAATTAAAGTATGAAACCTTTCACTTTTTTTGTTGACGAAATTAAAAAACATGGACGAAACGAATAGTGGGAAGAAATTACTATAATACGGCGTACTTTTTGAGTATTTGTCCGAAACATTTTGTATGGAATCGGATTTGAGGATTCCCCTTAATTTCACTTCATATTATTTTCCAGATGCTGCTAACAGTAGGTACGCTCAAATCAAATAAAATGACAATGCATTATAACCTCAATAAAAACCGCCTTATCTATTAAAAGAAGCGAGATGCGAGATGGAGCAAAATCATAAAAATATGATAGGTTTTTAGATTTTTAAACTAACGTATATGAATAAATCATTCAACTTTTTAAAAAATCCGCAATCTATTCATTTGTTTTTTTAAACATCAGTATAAAATTGTGTCTAAATCACTTGTGTCGTTACAGTATTTGCCTTTAGTGCCCCGATCCGCGAATCCGTTGTATTAGTAAAGCAATTTGTCGCGTCCAACGGCTGGCTTGTCAAACTTTTCTAATCTAAACTATTCGCCGTCCAATCTTTGTGAAAACTCACGCTTGTCGCACCCACATGCTGGACCAACTACCAGTTTAGCGGACACTTCAAAACTAACAACTGAAATATCTACTGGGCACTTAGGATTTAGAAATTCTTTGTAGTAAGCGTAGTATCATACGTAACAAAGCTTGGTTAGTTATTGTTTTGAAAAATTTACGATAACTGCGCGTAGGGCTTGCAATTTGGATAAAATCATGATCATAAAAAAATAATGACATATATTGGAATGGAATTAAAAAATCGGAATAGCAGTTTGCAGTTAGGCGCTGCGCAAACGAGTGTCTTGTGTCTGACACAAGCCAACAGTGTGAAACAGTGGCCACTGCAATAAAAGTGACTACCAGTGTCTTGTGTCAGACACAGGACATTCGTTTGCGTAGCGCCTTATTATCAAGAAAGTAAATCATTAAGAACAGGGGCGTAGCCAGGATGATGCCGGAGTTGGCAAATGGTTCATAAACCTTAAGAAAATTCATGTTTCACTTAAGGCGGCGCAGTCACACTAAGGCCGCATTTTTGAGAATTTTAAAACCATCTGAGAAATCGAAAATAGTGTTAAAAATTCTGAAAAAAAGATATGCATAAGTTGAGGATATAGTCTAGCAAAATTCGTAGCCAGTCACAAGATCATAAGTACTTCACTCTATAGAAAAAAATCCCAAAGTGACCCCTCTTTGTAGTGTTTTTTCAAAACCATGACTAGCCTAATGATATTTTACAATAAATTTTTGCACTTAACTATAGACAATAAATATTTCTAGACAAATTCGTAGAGTTTGACTTGATAAAACGATTTCCTTTTTTACTAAGTTTAAATAACTACAAATTCGCGAGCGCGGCGGCTTGACAGGCTCGCTCAGTCGCGCGCTGGCGCTTACGGAGGCCGGCTGGCCTATTATCTAACTCACAACAGCTGTACAACAGACGTAAATTGTGCGTTTATTGCTGTCAAACGTCACTTTTGTATTATGTATCACGTGACAATAGAACAACAGCGATCGATTGCTAGATCGCCCTCTGTTGAACAATCAATGAACTAAAAAGTGCATTCTTCTCGTATCCGTCGAGGAATTTTGTTATTACCTAAGCCCTCTTGACAGCAGAACGACAGCAGTAGCAGAACAATTGAACTGTCAGTTTAGCAACAACCCAGATAGCTGTTGTTTAGTCATTGCTTGGTGATTGTTTACCTGTGTGTTTACCATTGATTTGTTATGTGAGAGTATCTGCGCCAGTAAATAACACAATACATACCCTAAAAACGATAAGGAATCCTAAAATCTACGTGGAAACCTATATAAATCTTTGTAAAGGTAAGTTTGTAGCTTCATTCAATAGTACATTTAAAAATTATAACCTAGAACATTGAAACTTTTTTGTAACATTGGCATTGGTACATACTTATCTAAATAATAGTAGGTACCTACTATAAATTATTTTATGTTTTTGTTGTAGCTTCGAAGATACATATGGCACGTGCTGTCCTACTTTTAGAGGCGCTTGAAGACCAGGAAGGAGTGACAAACTCCTTGAGAGTGCTCGTTTGTGACGACATCTCAGGATCAAACGGAGCCTTTGGACCTACTGTCTCATACTGATTTTAGAGCCCAGCAATGGTTTATGAAACTGTGCAACGACCTTAGGCCTCTTTTGTCCGAAGCGAAGATAAACAAAAGTGAGCTGTGAGTGATCATCGTTCTAATGAAGCAAACATGTTAAATTTATGTATAAGTCAACACTTAGTAAATGCATTTTTACAGGATCTATCTAACGGTTCTCACGTTTTCCAACAATAAATTATTTTTTTCTTTCAGCAGACTAGTCGATATGCATGCCAGAAGACCTGAGGAGCAGTAGATCAGAAGGCCTGTAGACCAGTAGACCTAACCTAATAGTAAGTATAAATAAAAATAAAGGTAACATAAAAAAAACAATTGAGTTTTATGTTTTTGACAATATATCAATTATTTTTTTCAGGGCAGCTGCATTATCGCACAAGGCATCTGCCTACATGCACGATGCCTGATTGATTCTTGCCGCCTGAACTATTATCATGGCGCTCCAATTTGACGACTCACGACGGATTAGCTCTTTGGCCTGTAAAATATTTAAAATAAATTATAACTGTTGCTGAACTAATATGTTTATTAAAAATTTATCTTTTCTATCCTAATAATTATGTACATAATATGAAAGTTTGGATGTTTGTTGATTATATTTTTATTGTCCTATTTAAGACTTTGAATTTTAGGTCTGCCCAGTACTAAGAATAAAAAACTAAGCTTTAGTAATAAACCAAACTCTTATGAACTAAGGTAAATAAAGATTTCATACATGCTTCCACCGCTGGCAAATTTTTGTTGCACCACCGCCCGTGGGCGTTTATTAGGCATCTCATTATAATCTACATAATAAAATGTAGTTACTCTCAGAACCAAATTAAGATTTAGGGTGCAACAAAACTTCCAAGTTTGCCAATGTCGAGTTGAGTAGGTAACGATTATAGATGAATAACGGTGTTCCTATTGAACACCAAGATAGACAGTATCAAATCAAAATGGAGTCGTAAGGCAGGACCAGAAAAATTCAGACACCTTGTCAATAAACATGAAATATCTCTATCTTTATATAATGTTTGTTACTTTTTAACGATGAAGTTTTATTAACAATGAAAAAGCCTAGTAGTTTTAAAAAATAATATTTAACAAGCCCTACTATTACTCTTTTTCGAAAATTAGCATCGGCCCAAAATGTACTAGAAGTTAGCCAATGTGGCATCTTTTTTTTTGTCGCAGTTTCAATATATATACTACATTGTGATTCTATACTTTATAACTTTTGTGGTACAGACGACATTCAAAACAAAACCACAGATAATGATATAAACAGCATCAATTTGTTTCCAGCTATTGCCGTCTTGTTGCTAGTGGCGCTAGTTTCGATGGCAAAAGTGCATTTCGCGACCGGTGAGCGATGGGCCAGCGATAGGCTTCCGTAATACGGTTTTTTTTGACGTTTTGCAATCAATCGCGTAGTGGTCGCTACTGCTGTTGTGGTTGTTATGGTAATTGCCAAAGAGAATATAACCACTACGTTGAAGAGACGGGACTTCAAACAAAAAAACAACAAAAAAAAACATTGATCATTCTACGTCAAAACGAGGAAGAATCGCCATTACCAACATTCTAACAAAATAATCGTTAGGAGCCTTACCAACATGAAGAAAAAACTAGTGACGTCCTGGCAAAATTATCGATAGCTTACATATCGATGCTTGTCTAATTTAATTGAATCAGTAGAGATTTAAAGTCACACATGTTTATTTGAATATAAAATACCATGTTCATTAAAATGCGAGGTTTCTAACATTTTATTGAACATAATATTTTTTGTTCAAATAATCATTGTGTGGCTTTAAATGAAAATAAAAAAATATATATATATATATTTGTAATTTACAGTTTATATATATAATATATATATATATAAATTACATCACAAATGAACGCATTATTATTATAAGGTCTCCTGCTGCTTCCACAGCCAGTCTAGAGCAACGTCCAAACGTCCCTTTGCATATTTCAACGCGCGCGGTGCTGTATCCTGCAATATACAATATATCAATTGGACTGTTAGCCTCAAAATTCTAGTAATAATTAAATCAAATTGTGTTAACTACAAGTTTCTTGTCAGACTTAGACTATTACTATTACTGTTATATTATTATTACTATTACTATTACTATTACTATTACTGCAACAAAAGTAATATTAAATTAAAATTTCTCGCATATCGATAAAGTACTTTATGAAGTTACAAGATATATCACCGTATAAAAAAGTATATAACTTACTAGGATCACATGTTGTGATTTCGGCAGTATTCTCTATCGGAATTTCATACTCATGGTATATAATTAGCTCCTCGTGAAACATATCTGTAGCATGGGCTAATGAATGTTCTGTAATGTTGTTTAAAAAACAAAATAGCAATATAATTTGATAGCAAGTGTGATAGTAGTCCAATGCAAAACAAATACAAATAAAGAAATCTGACACTTAACAATAAATAGGTACTATTATTTGTCGTAAAGTGGTGGTTTGCAAGGCCTCTTATTTGCAAATCACCCATACAACGAGCCTGGTTCACGTCTAGTTAACACATACCTTTCATTTGTTGTACAACTTTTATTTAGGCTCAAACAATCAGAGAAAACATGATATGGGAACTCTGATAGAATCTTGTCTGATAGAGGTTGAGCTGTTAGTCGTAATGAAGGTACAGCAGTATTTTTCAAAGGGTTTTTTTCTTTTTGAAATCCTTGTCGTGGAAATGTTTGCCACATATAAATTTATTTGCGTATAACTTTTCAATGGGTATATACGCCAAATCTTCTTTCCCTGTCATCTTAACCCACAGCTTGCACCTGTACACATTAGAACAGATATAATTTTATCGATATCGATATTTTAATTTGACGCACTATTTTCCAAATCCACTATTTTACAAATAAAATGTAAATAATATGATGTGGTTTAAACACTGTTTACCATTGTATCATTTTACTTGTGTTGTACTTACCGAGATTCATCATTTCGAGGGAATCTTGCCATGAAATACCTTCTTTTACCATCTTTTCTTTTCGATATCAAACCACAAATTTCACACTTTCGGTACGTCATAGTAACATTCTACAGTCATAAAACTGAAAGTATTTTGTAACAAAACCACTAATATATGATATAAATCACATAAGAAAATTTAGAAATAAATAAAGCAATGATCGGAATGTCGCGAACGAATGACGTGAGACAGAAGAGCGAGAGGTTGGAGACGTGAGTGAAACGTATATATAGCCACCATTAAAATTTTGCCTCCGTCCATACAAAGTTTTTTTAGCCCGTAGTTTCGACAGCCTGGTAATTGCTGGAATTACGTAATAGCCCTGCGGACCTGTGTCAGTTTTCCCGCGATGACAGATATCACAAATTAATTATGCGCGACATTATTTAGTTTGTCACGTCTGTCATTCTCTGTCATAGTGCCATAGTTTATGAAAATCAGTTTCTAGACTAGACACTGAAGATCGTTACAAGTCAATGGGGCAGTCAGTCAGGAAACTGACATGGACGCCACCACGGTAATAAATCTGCCACCTGCAGATTCTTATGAAACACCACACACAGATACCGAGTATGCTTCTATCGGGTACAAGATACCTACAAGAAATAAACTTTGTAGATTTTTAAGATCATAAGTGCCTACACAATTTTTAATTATTATTATTTATTTAATACTTTATTGCACACACTTAAATGTAGTACAAATGGACTTAATGCTAGAGCATTTTCTACCAGTTAACCGTTAGATTAGTTAGATAGATTAATAATAGGTAAGTTAGATTTTTGACTTTGATATATATATTTTTTTATTTCATACATGAATTTGTTTTATTTGATACTCTGAAGGTAAAGATAAATTTATTGTTATAATTTTTATGATATAAATTAATTTATCTTTATCTTTAGCTTAAAAATATTATGCATTTATAAAGTCAAGTAAATTATCTTACTGCTTATTTCTCTTTACTGTATTTCCTGGCGTGGTCATTCAGAGTTCACGGCAGCTGAGTCCATGCGAAGTATTTCGCGCGCGGCTTGGGACAACCCTATATGCCTATTTGACGGAACTACGCGCCCTTAACCCTATCGCAGTCCACTGCTGGACATAGGTAGGCCTCTCCAAATGAGCGCCATCGCGCCCTGTCCTCGGCTTGCCGCATTCATCTTCTGCCTGCAACCTTTCGCAGATCGTCACCCCACCGGAGGGCGTCCTACACTACGTTTGCCGATTCGTGGTCTCCACTCAAGAACTCGTTTACCCCAGCGGTTATCGGTTCTTCGACAGATATGGCCAGCCCACTGCCACTTCAGTTGCTATGTCGTTAACCTTGGTCTTCTGTCGGATAACCTATAGCTCGTTCATAGCTCGCTGAGTGACTTTAAACCGGTGGACTAGCCGTACTGTGAGTGTCCACGTCTCATCTCCGTGTGTCATGAATTTGTAAATCGAGATATCCGAATTATTCAGATATCCGCCCCATTTTTTTCATATCCGAATATTGAAGGCAATAGTGTCCGGATAATATTGATAAAAAGGATAGTACTTTCGTATGTACAAAGCCGTCGTTAGTCAACTGAAACTAACCGAAGTAAATATATCACCTAACCACGTGCGAGAATGTTAAGTAAGTGGTCACTGGCGCTACCTACAGGAATAACTAACATTACAAGCTGAATAAGATCTTATACTATGTACCAGAAATGTGTTGAAGCATACTTCGTAGTACGCAAAATATGTAAAGTTGGTCAATTTAGCCAAATTCTATTTGGACCTTTATAGTATTCGAAAAAGATATACTAGGCGTTAATACTTAGAAAAATGAAATCAAATTAATGCAATAATACAATAAATAAAGATACAATATCAAAATTCCATTTTAATTTTCTTTTACTTTATATTTTCACATACGAGTAGTTATTTATAAATTGAGGTATTTTATTTATTGACAGTACTCCTATGTCTAAAAATTTCTTGGTATAATTCGACGCCAAATTTCTTCACAGGTATATCTCTTATAAGCTAATATATCTAATGCCTACTTGCACCAAACTGTCAAAGTCCCTAAGCAATTACTTTACTCGCTTGGTAGTTCCTAAAAGTCCCGATTCTGACCGTTAAGAAATGCTAAGCGAGTAAAGTAATTGCTCAGGAACTTTGAAAGTTTGGTGCAAGTGGGCATAAGTGTGCTATAAGAATACCTACCTATGCGCACAAGCTATATAGGTGTCTGTTTTCCTCACGTTCCCGGCGCGGTTGTGGCTATGTGCTGCATTGTTCTAGAATTCCTAGTGAAATTATTAGGCTTTCGAGACTGACCAACAAAAGTGGACGAGTGCTACAATCTGCCTTCGAGAATCTAGCCAAAGGAGATGTTAATTCAAGGCGTACCTCTGTTGGCCATATAACCTTCTTGGCCATTCACGTTAAATAAAACTATACTCTGTATTTGATAACTGTGTGCATATTTTAAGATGATGTGCGAGATTACTATAGTGTGTGTTTTGTTTACATGAATAAGATTTTGTTAGGCGCGTGTGCAATGCGTGTTTACCTCGTCCCCCGTAAAAAATGGCAGAAATGTATGTTTGCAGATTCAGACGTTTGACGATGAACGTTTTCAGTAAACTCTATAGTTTACTGAATATAAATATAAATTTCATGAAAATCGGTTCTATAACCGATTTTCATGAAATTTATATGCAATTGGAAGAATATCCTTTCAAATAAAATTTCAAAGTAATTTTCCAAATAGGTTGTTAAATGACGAAGTTTTGAGGTAACAAACATCTAAAAAATACAACCAAATTGTCCTTTTTTGGAAGCCGGTTGAAAAATAAACATTCTTTGACGTGGATGCTTTGACTCTACCCAAGGAAATAGCTGCACAATTTTGTAAGCTGTTCCATTCGGCAAAACGTTCGTTAGTGAAACCCTTTAATTTGAAGTGAACAACAAATTTGTAAGCAGTTTTGCTTTACAAAAAAAAGGAATAGAAATTCAGTGGTATCGTAAAACGTAGCGTCTGACTGTCGCTTTGCGAAGCTGCAGACTTTATTTGTCGCTTTGCAAGCCTTTCTACCTACGATGACAAAATCATCCACGGTTATGAGATTCTCACATAGCGAATCTAGTACGTTTCCCGTGAGGTAGATAGGGGTCATAGGGGCACAGATAATAATAATATAATAATAATAATAATGTTTGGACATTCCACACAACGCCATCTAGCCCCAAACTAAGCAAGCATGTACCATGGGACCCAGATAACTGATAGAATACTTATATACTTTTTTTTTTGTAAATACATACATAGAATACATAGAAAACACCCAGACTCAAGACAAACGCCGATGTTCATTCGCGACACCAGTCGTGGCAGTCTAACACACTTGCCACTCGACCATCCGTGTCGTCAATATAATACTATAAAAATTTGTCATATGCTTTCGCGATTGTAGAGATAATTTATTCGGTGTAAAGATATGTATTGCTTATATTAAGAACTCTCATTTGGCATAAGACTTATTTCATTTGCATTTTTTTCAGTGCTTTCCGCTACGTATGTTTGGCTGTCTCGCATTTCGAATACCAAATACCAACTTGTACAATGACTCGAAGTTGCCTTCCTCTGACCTTTTTCTTCCAGAATACTCCTGATTTATATTGTGTCGTATTTAAATTGCGAGCGTATTTAAATTTCTTCCAACTTTCAAATTTTCTTTTCAAGATTTAATTACGTAGACTGATTTCGTGGTGGGCAGTCATTATGAAAAAAAAAAGATTTCGATACCGGTTTGTTTATTTTTTACGCTATATATTACATACTATTCTGGCCATGGAAATGAGTGTTTTAGATAAGATAAACTAGAGAATTAATTAAAATCAAAATTTCTAGACTTGGAAAACCTACCTATAGAATAAAAAAATAGCCTTTATTGCTACTGCTTATTAAACAAAACCTAATTAAAACTATTTTTCTTCAGAAGTCGCCTCATCGGCGTAGGCCTCCCCTAAATTCCTCCATACATCCCTCTCCCTGGCTTTCCTCATCCATTTCGGTCCACATCGTTGTGTAAGAATGTCCCTCCATCACTTTCTCGGTCTTCCCTTTTTCCGTTTCCTTTCTATTGGGATCCATTCCTGTTACACGTTTTGTCCACCTTACATTTTCTAATTTGCAGATTAATGTCCCGCCAATTTCCATTTCAATTGTCTTATCCTGTTCTTTAGATCTACTATCTTTGTTTTCTTTCTTAATACTTTGTTTTTGATTTTGTCCATACCTATAAACTTACAGCAAACGAGAGCAAAGCAGCTAGTTAATACTACCTATAGGAAACTTACTCCAACCCATTATCAATGAGTATATAAACGTTAAACTTACCACAACACGTAACATGTGGCACAATTAGGGTTCCGCAAGGGAGTCCCGAAAGCTTATCCAACTTACAACAACTAATTCGTATGGCGGAACTTATAACATCAATTTGTTTGCATAAACAAGGGCAATTAGCTTGAGAGCAGGATAGGGGTCGTCTTGAACACCTGTGCCGCTAAGGAGGCATGTACGGAACCCTTCTATCATGCTTGGATCCCGTGTAATGTTGTACTTAGCCGCAAATGTGGTAACTTTGGTGCGGATGGTAAATGGGCGTTTATTCACGCGTCTTTATGACGTCTATGACGTATAATGGAAAAAAAATGTACACTTAATCAAGGAAAACTTTTGATCTTCTAATCACTGGATGATAATTATGATGAATTACATCATTATTATCATCCACAGCCCATAATTACCCACTGCTGGGTGTAGGCCTTCTTCTGCACACGCCATTCACTCCGGTCTTGTGCTTTTCACATCCAAAAGTTGCCCGCGACTTTCGTAATGTCGTAATCGTAATTTAAAAAAAAAGAAATAAGTCATAAAAATTATAGTTTATGCAACGAGACTCGTTATACTGTTACGGCGTAGCATTCGTTGAAGGTATCAAAGCTACGGCGGCGTAGCGGTTGCTACGGCGGCGTAGCGGTTGCTACGGCGGCGTAGCGGTTGCTACGGCGTAACGGTTACGGTTGCTACGGCGTAACAAGAACATTTATCAGGAACCATTTTTTAAGTAAACAAATGAGGCAAGCTAATCGTTTTCCTGATAGTAATGCCTAGATCACACGTACCGAGTACTCGGTACGTATAAACATAGCGCCGAGTGCTCGGCGGAGCGAGTGATGTAAGCTTTCACTGTCTTAGCCGAGTAACATTTTACTGTCTCGGCCGAGTACTCGGTATGTGTGATCTAGGCATAAGAGATCACGCCTGCCTGTGACCAATAGAGAGCTGCAAAGGGCTTTGAACTACACAATTCGGTGCTGCACTGTTATTAGGGCACGTTCATCTTGAGACATTTCAGTTGTAAATTAATTAAACAGAAGCAAGAAAGTAATCAGTAAGCAGAAACTTTTATATCCGCGAGAAAAAGCAATAGGTTTAATTGAATCAATGTATTACAATAGTAGATTATGCACTAAGGGGATAAAGCAGTGTCTTAAGTCGCGGGTGGCATAGTTAACCCTGAGCTAACGAGGGACTCAGTTAACTCCTGAGTGACGCGAGGGGTTCAAGCTGCCCAAGACGAAGACAAGCTTTATCCCAGAGGAGCATACTCTGCTTTTCACACCTTCTGCGAGACAATAAAAAGCCAGGGCTCCGAACTCAGCAGCCAACACCGTCTTTTGTTTTTAATTTTTTACACTTTTACAGTACCTCCCTTGGGAGGTAATACTTTGCTTTACCTTGATGATAGCATGATATGTAATTGGATATTGTCGAGCAGGTGGTGTGAAAATTATATTACAATCCCCTAAGCGAGTACTTAGAAGTAGCATAAGCGGAGCTTACACTATCTAAGTTTACATTACATGTTATCTAAGTGTATAATCAAATGGTCATGTAATGAACAGAGGCGACATGACTGGGTATATTCTCGGGTATTTACGTTATGCGTACGTTATAATGATAATAGGACCCAAATTACTTTACAAATGTGGTAATTTATAATATGTAGGTTTACTAAGTTTACGTAATGTATTGTACTCATGTATTTATCAGACGTCATGTCATGGATGCTTGAGTGACAGTGTGTTGGACTGCCGCGCCGGTATTGCAGGATCGATTCAATATTAGGATATATTTTTGTGCGATGAATAGTTAAATTTATCTTGAGTCTGCCTGTTTTATGTAGGTTTTCATTTCAATGTATTTTACCTCTGTATAAAATACACTGGTGATTATAAACACACTGCGAAATACACTAATTAACTGACATAAGAATTAATTTAATTGTTAATAAAAGTTATTTTCAATGTAAAAGTGTAAAAACTTAAAGTTTACAATTAAATGGTTTTCAAACACGTAAAATTAAAGTATTATATTCGTTAGCTAGTTCCAATAGCTCAGCACTTTAGTTTATATTGTGTGAAATATATAAAACATTTATAATTTTATTATTTTTTGACTTGTTCACGTCCCAACAACTTTTAACCCTTTCGCAACCCACGGACTTTGTAACTCTCTCGTATTTCAAGTTTAGGGTTCACAAACAAGATGTGTCGTACATCATCCCTTCGGTGACACACACCGATTACGACTTTTATTGTGTCTCGAAAACACCGCGACAATAGATTGATCGGCTCTTGGGAATGTATGATACTTTGGAAGTTTTCGGAGCAATGGTTTTTTTCACAGGTTTGTTGTTTATTTGAAAGTTTGCATGAGTTTTTATTTAAATAGATATAGGTTCCCGTTTAACCACCTTGATTTAATACTAGATTATGCACTAAGGGGATAAAGCAGTATTATGTCGCGTGTGGCATATTGAACCCTGAGCTAATGAGGGACTCAGTTAACTCCTGAGTGAAGCGAGGGAATTATGTAGAGTCTTGAGTGACGCGAGGGGTTCAAGCTACCCAAGACGAAGACAGGCTTTATCCCTATTTTTCATTCGCAGAGTTACGCACGTCCTTACATAATTTTCCTCAGACGCTGAAAGTCAAGGAATCTTTCAAAAGGGTCACGTATTGCCCAAAGTTTTTCGTTATCAACATTTTGGTTACTACTGGATAAAAGTTTCGATAAAGAGCATCTAACGAGTTCTCAGTTTTGCGGTCATGTTCGTTGTTAACACTTTCGTTTCTAATAAGTTGTATTCTGATAGCCAGCCGTCTGTCATATGATACCCATATTAATCATAGAGTGGCCAATCTTGTTCATTTGCATCATATTTTTTTCCAGCTGCAATATCACCCTGACCTTTATTTTTAGGTAAGAACCTATGTATATACACACGGACGAAAGGATGTCCTAATAAGCGGTGGGATGATATTCTACCAAATAGGTGGTCCAGCCTGGATGAGACTTACCAGAGATAGAAAAGTATGGAAAGAAATGGGGGAGGCCTACGCTAGAGGCGTCTTTAAAATAAATGAATGTAATGTAATAAGAATGAATTGTAATTAATTAAGAATAAAATAGGATAAAAGCTTTTTACTCTACCTATATAATTTTCATTCATTGAAACTTGGACATTTAGAATACGTCGAATGTTCGTCAAGTCTGTTCTTGACCACTCAAAGAAAATTATTTATATAGGTTTTATGGGCATATAAGGGAAAATTATCCCTTTTCTTGAAAAAAGAGCGTAGGGTTTCAGACTTAACTTGCATGAAAAATGTACTTGTTATGACTTACAAGAGGCATAACTTATTGCGGAGCTTTTGGCCGGACGTAAGATTAGCCGTCGCTAATGACTTGACGCTACAGAAAGGCGTTTTGTTCCATTTCTACAAAGACGTGTAATAATACCTATTCTCTTTCAGATAGTTTGTTCTTGGCGAAATCTTTTCACTTATTGCACCCGACGTGAATTCTTAAGATAATACCGATACTAACTCTTCTGTTATTTGTGATGAATTATGATAACGCATTTCAAAAGTTATCATAGAAAAAATATAGGTGTACAAAGGCCAATAAATTTATAGTATGTGATCCAGGCAGTCTAGAAGTCAGTCACGAAAGGAGCCTCTTTGAGGCGCACTTGAAATCCTTTCACCATACCTGGTCGAAAGAACTAGCTTATAGTGTCACTTTTTCTGAAGATGAATAAATCCATAATAAAAGGCCTAGTCCTGACTAGGGCATAGTACCGGGAAATCCCGGAACCGAAAATCCCGGGAAATCCCGGGATTTTGGTCTGTGTCCAGCACCGGGACTAGAAAAATCCAGAACCGGGATTTTCGGTACTTTCGGGATTACCTAAAATTAAGTGTATAAGAGCTTTTTTAGGGTTTTTTAGTCTTTAAAAACATAGCTAAATAGTGCATTCTGTTAGTACAAAGAAGAAAGGACAGTAACTCCTCTACCTACTGGATCCTACCCGCCCATCTTACTAACTTTCGAAGGTGCTGTTGAGTTGATGTTCAAACATAGGAAATGTTGCAATATCAACTTATAGTTGGTATCGTCGTCCCAATGCTATGCAATGCAATGTTATTTAAAGAATGAAATAGGCTTTGGGGTTGTTTGTACTGAGACGTGACGGTCTCCACAACCTAAGCCACTGAATGAATTATTTTTATTTCTTATTATTAGTTTATTATGAGCCTGAATCATCCCACTGTAGGGCAAAGGCCCTCCCTTTCTTCTTTCCACTATTTTCTGTCAAGGGCAACTGTCTTCCAGTCTTTCAAGTAGGAGTCTAGTTCGTCTCTCCACCTTCTCCGATATTGTCATCAACAGTCTAATAGCCTACTATTCATAAAAAATAATGAATAATGATTCCGTTTTCCGCAATGCGACTATGCTTTATGTTGATTAAAACCAGCTGACTATGGATAAATGGATTTATAAGCTTTTTTAATGACAATAGTGCCCTATTATCTCAAACTCCGGGCGTAGCTCGTTTCATAGTGTATTTTTGCATCTTTTATCTGCATATCTAGCAGAACAGTGAGTGTTCACGCTTCGGCTGAGTATTTCATTATAGGTAGAACGCACTGGTTAAAAACAAAGTATAAGTAGATACTGCTATACGTTACGTCTTTGACAAAATATAGAAACTGACACTTACATATACATATACATATCGATGAGTGGATATGACTATGAGTGTGATAAACTACAGAGGAAATTAACAAAATCGGCACTTTCTCATTTTAACATTCTTATGAGGCCGATCATTGACATTGACATGATCATTGAGCTTTGACTTGTGAAGATTAATAACAAATAACAAATAAAGTACGATTGAAAACTATTTTTATATCAGAAATCAAATCAACCTTCGTTTAAAAGTGTGGTTACGCATGTGACGTACTAACTTTTGAACTGTTATCTTATATAATTCTGCAAACAAAGAAATATCCACTTCAAAACTTTTGTTATAAGCCATTTATACTTAAAATATAACTTAAAAATTGGGACTGTATTGTTAATGCAATAATCAATTAATTACGCGAATTTTCTCTCTTACAAATCATGCTTGCAGTAAATTACATAAATTTAAAAATATAATTTTAAACTTTTCGTTATTTTTCGCTCGATTTTTCTTTATTTTATCGTTTTCTGACGTTTTCTTTTTGACTTAGTAATAGGCTACTAATTATTTTCGGGAGTACCGAAAATCCCGGTACTCCCGGTTCCGGTCGGGTGCCGGTACCGAAATCCCGGTACTGGAAAAAGGAACCGGTACTGGAGGCCCTAGTCCTGACTGACAGACACAGGCCAAACCACTAGAACGTAGAGACATGAAATTTCGAGGGTATGTTTGTCAAAAAATGTAGGCGCGTACTGATAACGGAATTTTGTTATTTTATTTATTTGTTTTTATTTTATTTATTTAATATAAGACTCACAGTTACATTTTATTCCTATTAAAAAAAAAATATCGTGTCACTAGTTCCTTCGAACCAGTGTGGTGAAAGAATTTCAAGTGCGCCTCGAAGAGGCTCCTTTTGTGCACTTTTCTCTTATATAAGCTATGAAATATATACTATTCTTAAACCAAATTGAGTCTACATGGTGTTTCCTGTAAACTTGTGTATTTCGCAAGGTAACCGAAATTGCGGGTGTCAATTAGCCTTATTCCTAGGAGCTCCACGAATCCATTGTTCTCAAAAAAATAGGTTCATATGTACATTGATTACCAAAGGATTACCTCCACGGCTATTAAAATAAATTAATATTCCTTTACCAACTGCTCCATGGAATTGTTTGGTACAGTTAGCAATAAAAATCAATATAGGATAGGACAAATATCTAGTCCACCAATATGCTATGTGACCCCTTGTTGCCTTGGGCCGTGGTAGCAGATGGGAATACGTCTGAAGCAAGACTTGTCTTGCCCTGGAATTCAAATGGATTTCGGTTGCATAGTTTATCGAGCATCTACGCTCCTATCTATCACATTAGCTGGCGTGAAATTGACTGCATTCGTGCAGAATGCACCTATTAAAGCACGTAGACTCCGCGTCAGTGTTGGAATCGATCAGTATCGCTATCTTTGACGTGGTTACGTAGGTACGTATATGGATAGAGGTTTGTGCCTACTAAAACAGAAAACCTTTTTAAAATACTTGTTTAGCTCTACATTCAAACTCTACATACTTAATATACAAACTCTACATACATACACAAACTCTACATATATACAAAGACTCTACATACATACGCAAACTCTACATACATACACAAACTCTACTTCCATAAACATAATTCCCATCATACTTAATCCATACTTTTTAAAATGATGCTGTTTGTTTTCCAAATATTGGTAAAAATAAAAAATAAAATTAAAAATAATAAATTTTAGCTTAATTACCTAATTACCTAATATACCCCTCACCAGTCTTAATTAATTTCTCAGCAATATTTGCTATTTAGCAGCTATTTATTTGTGCATGTCTGAATTAGATTAGATTATATTTTTATATTGTAATAATTTTGAATTTGGCACTAAAGATGTAAGTACACGTATATGTAAAATTAAGTGGAAGGTACTCACTACCAAGACACAAGTTGTTTTCAGCTTACTTTGGTAGGGAGACCTTTCTTTCAAGTGTATGTACTATAATTGAAATAAATAAATTTTTACTTTTACTTTTTTAGCTTATAATTATAAGCTCAGCTTAGTTTGGGACTAGATAACATATTTTGAAATATCCAAACATAATTTTTGTAATGTTTTGTTGCTGCTAACCCATGCCTCTAGTCTTGAGGTCAAGTGCACGAAAGGAGCCTCTTCGAGGCGCACTTGATATCCTTTCACCACACTGGTTCGAATGAACTAGTGACACGATAAGAAGAAGAAGAGTCTTGAGGACACGTCTCCCATTCACACTCACTCTCAATCACAAGGTTGTCTGGAATAAATCGCTTAGTAGCGATTAAAGTTTTTATGTAAAATAGTTTATTTGGTACAATAAAAAGTTATTTCTTATTCATTATCACAGTATAATTACCGATTACGAGCAATGGAGTAGGTCAAAGAAAAGATGGCGCCGGGTAGACTGTGTGAAAAAGATATGAACAACGTTGAAAATACAGAAGTTACAAAAGTAAAAAGAGAGTAATGGAATAAGAAAACATGTTGTGCAGTAAAAGGAGGGAAGGTAACAATAAATTAAAAAAAAAATACAACAACAAGCAAACTTTCACCTACTGACTAATACTCGTACCTACTTGGATTTCAGTCATGACCAATTACTTAATTGAAGCAAGATTTAAAGCTCATCCAGCAAAACCTACCTAGGGGCGGTATTCCCGTGCATGCGATTGCGAGTTAGTAGTCCACTGGATATTGGCCAGTATCGATGGTATTTTGTCTAGGTTGCCAAATGCGAGCGATAGACATTGAATAATTATCGTGCCTGATTCTCGGCAAACACAGAAATTGCTTTATTATTCGTTGGGTCTCTCACCATGAGGTGCAAATAATGTCCAAGATTCTAGAATTTGTAATAGATTTGTAACCTATCTATTAAAAATTTAAACCAATTATATTGTATAGTGAAATTACTGGGTTTTCGAGACTCACCATCAAAATGTCTCAAAGTGGACGAGCGCTAATGGCAGTGTTACGCCGGCCTATTTAAATCAAAGTCCGGTTTATCACTATTTTGTTCATGGGAAGGCGTCACCTCTTACCATCAAGAGAACGACTGTCTAGCTCGGCTCGTCACTTTTTGACATAAAAATAATGTAACGTAGAGACGTTATAGAGATAAGCCTGAAAAAAAGGGTAGTCCTCATATCCTGGCGAACAACGATTGGATATAACTATAACTTTCGACAGATTTTGTGGCATGATTTAGAATGTCTAGCAGTATCTCGAAAAGCTTGTACCAAAGGCGAGCGTAAGCACCAGAATAGGACCTCTATCGAAGGTAGAGCCCGTCGAATTGAAAGCACGATAATATGCTGCGCTGCGCCGAGCTGATAGCGACTCGCTAATTCTCAGTAAGTCTGGCTGCAGCCTGAGCCTAGCTTAAACTCGGGTTCTATCTGAAACCGCACGCTTTGAGTAGGTAATGAAGCGACGGATCTAATGGAGGCAAGCTTGTTATTCAGACGGTAATTTTTATGAATAGACTTTTGTGTGGATGTGAGAATGGATAATAGATGGATTTTTGTGATTCGACTACGTTAAATTACTGAATCAATGCAACCAAAATTTGGTAAGTATGCTGGAAATAGACATGGGCCACTATAAAACGCAGGCAAAGCCGCAGGTAAAAGTAATAATCATTTATTATGATAATTACTTTTATAATAGGCACGAATTTACTCACACTGTTGGCGCAGGAGGCTTGAAGGACACTTATTTAGAAATTAGGAATCGATTTAAATCACAGATTAGTCAGAGTACTTGGATTTATTATATGTTCTACATTTTCCTTTTTGACATTGACAGTTAACATTTTTTATTTTTTATTTTAATATCATGCGTTAACAAGCTCCCCGGGGTGGAACATTCTGTTCCTCATCAATGCTGGTGGTACCAGGTGTTGAAATCTTGTGTTCTTCTGCATCTGAGATAGGAAGTAAACCTAAGCGGTTGTATGCTCTCTTCACAACTCCTGAGCGAGTGCGGACGTCGGCGACTCGAGGGCAGCCGTCAGAAGATCCATGCAGGCGAATGATGCGACCCAGCATCCAGCGATTGGGAGGGATACGGTCGTCCTTGATTACAACCATGTCTCCAAGGCGAAGAGATCTTCCTTCCTGTCTCTGCCATTTAGCTCGCCTTTGAAGCTCTGAAATATATTCTCGGTAATAACGGTTCCAGAAATGATCTGTGAGCACCTTTATTCTTTTGTATCGAGGTAATATGCATATGTTCGCTTCATTGTTCAAGTGAATCGGCGGAGAGGGCAGCATAGTGAGCGTACGTCCGAGAAGGAAGTGTGACGGTGTCAGGGGTATGAGGTCGTTAGGATCTGAGGATAAAGGAGTCAAGGGCCTTGAGTTGAGAATTCCTTCAATTTGAATTATCAAGGTGTTCATCTCCTCATATGTGAGATGAGTGAGAGATGTAACTCTTTTTAGATGGTGTTTGACGGACTTGACAGAGCCTTCGGCTAGACCATTGAAGTGAGGGCTATAAGCCGGAGAGAATTTAAACTGGATTTGCTGCTCAGCGGCATAAGCACTTATATCATTGCACCTGGATTTCAAAAATTTTGACAATTTATTATAGGTACCTACAAATTGAGTACCCTGATCAGAGTAGATGCTTAGGGGTTTCCCTCTGCGGCCAATAAAACGATTCAGTGCGGCAATATAAGCCTCTGAGGTCAATTCAGTGACGAGTTCTGCGTGTACTGCTCTCACGGCTAGGCAAACAAATATACATATATATGATTTAATTAGACGACAACCTCTACCTTTTCTGTCGGCTAACATTATTGGTCCGCAATAATCGACTGACACGTTGCTAAACGGGAATTCGGCATGGGATCTTTCTCTAGGAAGACTACACATCATGGGCTGTATTGACTTGCCTGAAAATTTACAACATTTAATACATTCATGTGTCACCTTCCTTGCTAAGTTTCTACCGCCTACGGTCCAGTATTTGTGACGCATGACTGAGAGTAGTAGTTGGGGTCCGGCATGCATTAGAATCTTGTGGTACTGCCTAAACAATAGTAATGTTATCCGGCTCGAAGGACCACTTGTTGGCGCAGGAGGCTTGAAGGACACTTATTTAGAAATTAGGAATCGATTTAAATCACAGATTAGTCAGAGTACTTGGATTTATTATATGTTCTACATTTTCCTTTTTGACATTGACAGTTAACATTTTTTATTTTTTATTTTAATATCATGCGTTAACACACACATTATTTTATTTAATATCACCTAGTTTTTTTATGAACAGAATCGTACCTACTTATTTTTTCATTCGATAGAATTAAAACGCCACATTTATGCCCTAGGCACGAATTTAAATCAAATCAGCGCCAACTTAAAGCTCAAAAGCCGTGTTGGCCGAGTGGGAGGTGCTTCGACTTTCGATCCGAAGGTCGTGGGTTCGAACCCGGTAGTACACCTATGGATTTTTCTGTTCAAAAAATCTATGTGTGTATTAAAAACACGTGCACAACGGTAAAGGCAATCATCGTGAGAAAACCGGCATTTCATAGAATCTAAAAAGTTTGAAAAACATAAATGTCTGGTGCACGAAAGGAGCCTTTTCGAGGCACACTTGAAATCTCCGTGTTTCTTCTTTTATCATTACCAAGTATTACAAGACCTCTATCAAAATTATCAAATTCCATGCTGTACTTTGCACAAACGTCATTCAAGATAGGTGTCATGTTAATTCGACCGAGTTATACTTACGTCATATCAGGGAATACCTACCGTGCTGTATCAAACCGTCTGCTTAGTCCTTACTCTGTAGATACAGCTCGGCGGCACACAATCGATGGGCAGATGAGCTCGATCAGCCCTGTAATGAATCACGTAGAAGCCGACCGATACAGACCGACGAATTACTCTTGCCACGTTTTATCTGCAGAGATTTCGTTTGATACCCACTAAACATTATTCTAGGAGCCCTAGATACAAAAGGTTCGAGCGTAAATGTGTACGTTTCTTGAGAATTAATCAGGTGGAGTATGTGAAACTAAATATTATAATTTAAGAACTGTATACCATGCTTTATGCAATAAACGATTTCATTCATTCATTTCATTCATTAGCATAACGTAAAGTTCATAGGGTCTCCTAACTTATTAGTATACCACTATATTAGTTCATAGGTTATGTTATTTTACTTATATTTTGGTCTAAGATTTTACTTATTTTTTAAATTAAGTAGTTACTAATTATTATTATCAGCCTGAGCTGTCCCATTGTAGGGCAAAGGCCTCCCCCCATTTTCGCCAACGGTCTCGATCTTATGTTTAAGTAGATACTTACTGAATAATATTTCAAACTGCAATAAAAGTTTGGAACCATGTTTAAAACAATATTTTTTGGTGAATTAATTGCTGAGAGGAGTAGATAAACAATTATTAGGTACATTAATCATATACCTACTTTGGTATCGAGATTCAGCAGAAAAACTATAATATGTAGGTTCCTAGTTTGTTAAATGTGCCTGAAAATTCAGGTCGCCAAAAGATTAACTTTTATTAGGCTAGATTAAGACTAGATTAACAATTGTTAGGTACATTATACGAGACTTACACAAGGCTCTACATTCGTGGAAAGTGTTTATCACACACTGAAGAAAGGGAAGTCACACTACTAAATAATCATATACCTACTTTTGTATCTAGATTCAGCAGGAAAACTATAAATGTAGGTTCCTAGTTTATTAAATGTAACTGAAAATTTAGATCGCCAATTTCCTTGAACCACTGTGTATCTAGCTAGCTTCTTAAACTTATTCTAATCTAAGTCTACAAATAAGTAATTTACAATTCCAATCTGCGCTGAGCCTACCCATTCATCACTTAGATTTATAGTCCTTTATCTAGCCTATCTGCTTTCTTATTTAATTAATGGGAGTAAGAAAATTTCGTCGTGCAAATCTTCGATTTTGGTTAACTCTAAGGGTACATACACACATCTTGGTAGTAGACTTTAGCTTTAGGGCGTGCATTCTTAGACTGAAAATTACTACATAAGCTCAAGGAATTAGTGATTAAATGTTACGAGAATGGCAAGGTACTATTTGTAGTGAGTAGGCACTGTTGTTTATTTTTTATGTTTGTTACCTAAAAACATGCTTCGAGAATCCATCAAATGGAAGAATCTTCTAACATAATTTGCTTGCCATTTTTGACGGGGAACGAGGTAAACACGCATTGCACACGCGCCTAACAAAACTTATTCGCGCCTAACATTACTTAAGTAAACGCACACTATAATAATCTCGCACACCATATTAAAATGTCCACACAGTAATTATCAAATACAGCGTATAGTTTCATTTAACGTGAATGGCCAAGAGGGTTATAATGCGTGTTTGTGTGTACCATAAAGAATTACAAGAATTACAAGAAGATTAGGACGATTAGGTAATAAATAAATAGGGGCGTGCGTGCAATGAGACTGAAGGATGTCTACATAGATAGGTACATACAAAATGTTTCGGACAAATACTCAAAAAGTACGCCGTATTATAGTAATTTCTTCACACTATTCGTTTCGTCCATGTTTTTTGATTTCGTCGTGATTAAAAACATGTATAAAATCTACATTAATGTATGAAACCTTTCATTTTTTTTGTTGACGAAATCAAAAAAACATGGACGAAACTAATAATATGAAGAAATTACTATAATACGGCGTATTTTGAGTATTTGTCCGAAAAATTTTGTATGGAATTCGGATTTGAGGATTCCCCTTGAGTGTTTATTTCTCTACCATGCCTCTGTGGAGAGACCCTTATTTCAAGGTTTTGAAGGTTCGCTCCCTCGACAGCCTAGTGTCAGGCCTGCGACCCTTGTTGTCAGTGGTAATGAATTAATGAGAAGTAGGTAAACTGGATTGAAAACCGATCGACGGGTAGGTATCCATTTGTGAGTGGTAGGTAAAGAAAGATTTTTGGACTTTGGATTTTTAATAGATTCAAATTATATCTTAGATAGATAAATAAAAGATAGCTAAGTACTTACTACAAGTTATAGAACAAAACTAGCTGAAGCCCGCAACTTCGTTTACTTTACGAATAAAATAATAAAATTATTTTTTTAGTAGGCACCTACACTTCTTGACGAAAACACTTTACCCATAGACAAAAAAAAAGCGATTCTCTTCATAACTTCTGTGACTTTACCTTACTATAATATTTACCATAGTACAAGCACAGAGTACTACGATATACCTACACAAGTAGGTACACAAGTGTTTCAACTTAGTTTGGTGTCTAGGGCTTAAACTAAAATGAACATAAGTAGGTACTTGATAGACTCACCAGACTTGAGAGAACAACCAGGTCAAGACTCTCACGGAACTCCCTGTCTCTGCCGCCCTGAGACATTCAGAAGACAGACAAACATGGAAGCAGCTTGTCAATCGAGCCACTCAAGTCTTTCAAGACGGACACGACCTTCAGTAATGAAGAACACGAAGAAGAAGAAGACTTGAGAGAAATAAAGAATTGTATTTTATTTATTATTTTATATTTTACCCTACAAGTTCGCGGCGTCTCCTTTATTTCTATCATAATCTATGATTAGAAGTAAAAGTAGAGACCTAAGTTGAAAAGTGTTATAACAATCTACTAAAAGTATTAAAAGTTTAAAGACACTTTAAAATAATCTCTTTTGACTGAAGAACTTTGCGCTTTTCCTGTTACCTCCAAAACGACCCTGATTGTAGGCACCTTGAGCACAGAAAAAACTTGCTTTTAGAAAAAAATTGTACAATCACTCACTCTAATAAATTAATGCGAAAGTTAGTAAGTAGGTGAATGTTTGGTGAAAGGAATTTCAAGTGCGCCTCGAAAAGTCCCCTGTCGTGCACATGACACAATATGTTTTCGAACTTCTTAGGTTCTATTAGGTAGATGCCGGTTTCCTCACGATGTTTTCCTTCGCTGTTAAGCACGTGGTTTAATGCCCACATTTTTTTTTTTTTTTTAAACAGAAAAATCCATTGTTGTACCTAACGACCTGGTTCCACGCCTTCGGATTGAAAGACGAGGCACAGGAGGTGCCTCGTCCAACACGGGTTTTTTATATTGTATTTTCCCCTACTGGTCAGTATTTATCTTTTCCCCAGATAAGTAATAAAAAGTTGGAAAGTTGTGGAGCGAAAAAACTTCTCCTCCAATTTCCATTAAATATCATTATCCCGTCATGGAAGGCGCGCTGCAAACGACGAACTTGTAATCGAAAATAGGCGCTATGATTTGTTCGGAAGGACTTTGATGGGCCATTTGCCTTTCCAGTTTGTAGAGTTTATTTTACAAGGCGTTTGTATTATTATGTGAGGTCGGATTTCGACTCTAGTTGGTCTTTTGTGCATCGAATAGATGCCTTTACCTAGCAATCTGATGGTCGTGGATTTTTATGAGGAGTGAGCAATTGGGTTATATCAAAAAATCTAATCAAAAAATAGGCGCTATGATTTCTTCATATGGGACATTTGCCTTTACACTTTGCATAGTTTATTTTACAAGGCGTTTATGTTATAACGTAAGGACTTTCGAGATTACAGGGCTTACTACTCACACTGTGTTGCACTGGCCTATGGGAATCAAAGCTCTGAGTAACACTGTGTTGATTTATGGGCAGGCGGGATTTCATTTTATTGACGAGGTGTCTGAAGTGTTTCTGTTCTGTCTTACGACTCCATCTTGGTTTGATACTGTCTATCTTGGTGTTTTATAGAAACACCGTTATTCATATATGATGATATCAATGTAGAGCTTCGAGATTCTTCTTTGTAGAAGGATTTGTAAATACAAAGTAATTTTATAAACTTGTGTATTTGGGAAATGCACATAAATGCTTGTTTGTAAAATTAAAATTTTAAACTTTATGTACAGACAGCGACATAAATATTTTTTATTCTTTTATGAACTGTACTAACAATAATAATGATAAAGTTATAGAGATAAAGTTCTCGTTGCTGACCGTACGTAAAGAAATACAAATAAATACAATGACCAGATAGAACATAATTTATTTTCATTACACATGATACATAAAATTAGACATAATTTATTACTTAGGTACAAAAAAAATATCTAAAAAGTTTTATTTGTGCTAAACGACAGCAGGGAGAAAGATTTCACTATTGTTATAAAAACTATAATTAACAATACTTAATACAAACTGGTAACAAAAATTTAAATAAAAAATACTTTAAATTAATTATTTAACAGACAATTATGTTTTTTTTTGCTTTAAAATTTTAACGTAGTCGGTTACGGGAACGTAAGCCGTAAAGTTTTAAACTAATGCCTTGATCACACGTACCGAGTACTCGGCCGAGACAGTGCTCTCGATACGCATAAATAAATATAGCGCCGAGTGCTCGGATGAGCGAGTGTCACTGTCTCGGCCGAGTACTCAGTACGTATAAGCATAGTGCTCGGCTGAGCAAGCGATGGAAGCTTTCACTTTCTCGGTCGAGTAACATTTTACTGTTTCGGCCGAGTACTCGGTACGTGTAATCTAGGCATAACGGTTCATAAAATCTTACTGTGAAAGAAATAAGCCTTATAATTAAATTATGTACTATTGCGTTGTTTTAAGCACCCTGGTCTTTCTACAACGTATTTTTTTTTTCATTTATACAAATATAAATAAAGTATTGTGTATGTAATATTTCATTCTTCGCCAAGATTTATAAGAGTACAAAAGCCGTATAATAAAAAAGTAAAATAATTTACTTTCATAAATATATCTAAAGATACAACACTTAAAAATATGATAAACATTCAATTTTTTTGACGGGAAAAGTAATTACCTTGTTGTCGACAGTACGATGGATTAGTTTCAACTCCTTCAAAATGCTTTTTTTCCATAATATTTTTTATATTTTATTCAGTTATTTTGATATAAAATCTAAACTACTGAACCGATTTTTATGAAATTTATATGGGACTAATCTGAAAGTTTATCCTCTTAATTCTGAGGTACAGTCAGCATCAAAAGTAGATGACCACATTCAGATTTTCAAATCGATCTACACCATTTGTTATGCCTAAATCGCTCAACATGACAAGCTCCAGAATTGAATGAACATCATTAAAGTTCAAAATTAACTGTATACCACATTTTCAAAAACATTATATGATGTTATAGCGATTTTGAAAATCTGAATATGGCCATCGACTTTTGATGCTAACTATACATTAATATGACTGTAACTTTATGCAAAACATATCAGTTATTAATTGAGATAGGCACTATCATTTCCCGTCATATTAGCAATAATACAACATAACTTCCTGTCTTTAGTCTTAATTTCTAGCTAACTTCCGGTCTTTCAATTCACCACCAGACAGCAGCCATTTTGTGTCATTGGCGTTTTGTTTCCCGTCGAGTGCGGTTGTCTGAGCCATACGCTCTAT
The DNA here is from genome assembly GCA_932526365.1 of Lobophora halterata. Taxonomy (NCBI): domain Eukaryota; kingdom Metazoa; phylum Arthropoda; class Insecta; order Lepidoptera; family Geometridae; genus Lobophora; species Lobophora halterata. Next base: position 1,458,306 of record OW052017.1, read on the forward strand.
CAACCATATAAAAAATTTTCAACGTTGTTGAAAATACCTAATGTAGTACTTCGATGTTCTCGTGGTGTTACATTATTACCTACCTACGTAGCAAGGCTGGTTTTTAAAAGCTAGCCAAGCGAATTTACGGGTTCGAGTCCCGCGGTAGATTAAATTTACATCGAGCCAGTTTTTTGTTCGTAAGACAAACCGTTTTTCCACATGGTTAAAACTTACTGGCCAGAGAAATATTTTGATTTATAACGGTTTTTGCCGTTCGATATGTTTTATGTTGGAGATATACTTTCTGTCTATAAAGTGAAACTGTTGTAAAATACGTGATATTAGTTTGTCATGTCCCTTCCTCAAGATTTAGCAATGTTGTGTCGACTTTCTTCTGCATCATAGTGATTCAAGAATAGAAAGTTTCTGCGAAACATAATAACTGCTATGTAAATGAGAAGATAAGATGAAGACATCGTCGGTGAGTACCTACATTTTACCATAAAAATTCCATGTAAATTGCTAAAAGCAAAGTATCCGTTTCAGTGAAATTATTTATTTTATACTAAGATTGATTAATTACTTGTAAAGTTCTTTATCACATGGAATTTTTGGTGAAAATTTTCAGGTTATGATTATTGGATGAGTTCAATAAAGGTATTCTAAAAGTCCTACCTCGCAGGTGGTTGACGCAAACATTCAGACGTTTCTCCTCGCAGGAGTGCGCATATAAGTCCTACCTCGCAGGTAGTAGACGTACATATTCAGACGTGTTTCCTCGCAGGAGCACGCACATCAGTCCTACCCCGCAAGTAGTAGACGAACATTCAGACGTGTCTCATCGTAAGAGTTCACACGCACAATAGTCCTACCACACAGGTAGGTTATACATTCAGACGAGTCTCCACGCAGAAGTTCGCACACCAGTCCTACTAGCAGTTAACAGACTAACATTCAGACGTGTCTCATCGTAAGAGTTCACACGCATGATAGTCCTACCTCACAGGTAGTTTACACACATACAGACGTATCTCCTCGTAGGAGTACGCACATGTCCTACTAGCAAGTAACAGACTAACATTCAGACGTGTCTCATCGTAAGAGTTCACACGCACGATAGTCCTACCACACAGGTAGTTAACCCACATTCAGACGTGTCTCCTCGCAGGGGTACGCACATCAGTCCTATTCTCAAGTAGCAAACTAACATTTAGACGTGTCTCATCGTAAGAGTTCACACGCACAATAGTCCTAACACACAGGTAGTTTTTCACACAATCAGACATGTCTATTCGCAAGAGTATGCACAGCTAATTCTATCCCACAGAGAGATAAGGAGATATAGGTATGGAAATACGTGGAGCGGAAAGTACACTACAACGTTAAGTATTCAAGAGGTGATAATATCTAAATGATTTGCGTCGCACGCAAACCGGTAACAAAGACTTGCATTTAAGCGAGCTTGGATGTTAAAAATCCAATAAGCCTACCCCACGCAAATATTCGTGGGTAGGTGTACAATCCCTGAGTCTTCTCACAAGTGTGGAAACTTAAGGGAATCTAATTTAAACAAAGATTTGCAGTTGTGAATTTGCCTGCTGGGGGAAAAAATCTATATTGAGGGTAGTTCAAAAAGTTTTGCATCGCTTGTTCTGTGAGTGCACGTAAAACGCCTTGCAAAATATGGGAGCTTGGATGTACAAAATCCAAAGTCTTACTTCACGTAAACATGCGTAGATTGTGAATCATCCTTGAGTCTCCTCATGAATGAAGGAACTTAAAGGAAACAGGAAAGCTATTTCAAAATGTTTTGTGTCAAACTCTCTACGACAAAAGACTTGCTTTTTGCGAGCTGGATAATCAAAATCATATATTCCTGCCTCACGCAACATGCGTAGGTAGTGATTTGTCCTTGAGTCTCCTCACAAACGTAGGAACTTTCAGGAAACAATATAGTAATTTAAACAAAAATACCTATAGTGTCGTACTCACTACGAACAAATACTTGCAGTTGCGAGCTTGGATATTCAAATCCAATATTCCTTCTTAACGAAAATATGCATAGTCATACACGAAATTATGGTAGTTGAGCAGTCGCTAAGTCTTTTCATAAACGTAAAAACTCCAGAGAGCGTGGATAAAATGAGGACATGTCTTTGCAAAAAGTTGCTGAAAAATTTATTGTATTGCGTCGTATACACTTTCAGGTGCACGCACAAAGACTCGCAGGGTGTGAGCTTGGATATTAAAATCCTATAAAATCTACCGCGCGTGGCTTTCGCGGGTAGTTGGGATGAGTCCTCGATTTTAGTTTTTCGAACGTAAATAATACGATATTGGAAGAAGTTATTCTATACAAACAAGAATTGCAGTTATGACCTTATTTCAAGTAATGGTGTAAAGTTGAAAGTTTTTAGGAGTAACCAAGCCCAATACGATATTGGCTGCCGGAGTGCTGGATAACTAGTTCTTGCAAAAGTCTAGTAAGCTTGTTTTTGATTATGAGTTAATCTCTGCCTGCGCAGTAAACAGCGAGTTGTATTTCAGAAAATACTAAATTATCCTGTTTATAAAGTGTTATTGATAAGGGTGTCATCGCTGTTGCGTGATTCCCTAGTATCGGCTTGGATAGTGTTTTCGGTATTGCTTACAATCCTGCAGGCGCGGGTCATATCCTAGAGGTACTAGGTTCCTAGAAGGTTACAACGGCCTAATGCGTGTAGATAAAATACCTATTATACCTACCCGATGACAACCGAGTCGGATGTGTTTTTGCCTACTTCATTGTTCAATGAACCCAAAATATTCTTTTGGAATTTTTCGTTTATTCCTTTTTCGGTCATACAACTTAATTAACGAACTATTAGTCCTAAACAAACACAAAAATAAACGATAAATTTTCATAACGCCTCTTAACGTATTCCGTAAGGGTGTTTCAACGAGTACCTAGCAGTTGTCTAACATACCGAGCGTGTTAATACCACAGCGTTTCGAAAATGAAATAACTGTACAACGTACTTATTCGAAATAAGGCATATTAGTTCATAATTAAGATCCATTGATCTTTTCCATCGATCCTTTTTGTAAAGCCTTTTTAACAGTGCCTACTTATGTGAATTTTCAGCTATTTATTTAGCAAATGTAGATAAATCACGTGGTTCTTAAGTTCATATTTTCTATATGCTCATCATAAATTCATATTTTGAATTTTCTTTCTTGCTCACCGTTACCTACATCGATGCATCAATGTGGACCCAACATTTTTATCATAAAAAGATGTTTGTGTTTTAGGTTGAATAGGTTAAAGCATTACCATCCCTACGAACGGAGTTATACAAATGCTTATAGAATATTGACACACACAGTACAGAGTGAAAACAGAGTGCACCATGGGGTATACTATTATAACCCTGGTTGTACCTATCTTTTGTTTTTCAGTAATGAAGAAAATCTTCTTTCTTGGTATACAGAATCCATGAGGTGGGCAGGTACATATGAGTATGTACCTACCTATGTAATGTGCAATATCGTCTCTCGAATAAAGTTGTAATGTGGCTGATGGTAGGTAGTCGGTTTTTTACATGGATTTATGTGTTTGTACTTACGTCTCATAGATGTTTACGATGTTTACATAAATCGTTCTGCCAGATTCCTTTGCGGATAAGATCGATTCATTGTCTATAGATACATACAATGTTACCGATTTTGGAATTGCAAGTTTTTTGACTTTAACCTGAACGATGTTTAAAAATTTAATTTTAATTTAAGCTATTCAAGGTCAGGACTTAAGTTTCTACCTGTAACAAACATTTGAAAAGAAAGGAACTCCATCTCTTTCAAAACTGGTTAATAAATAAAGCTTCTTATTGTTAAACGTATCGTGCTTCCTTGCTTAAATAATGTTGAAAATTAAACTTGCATCTGTGGTGGTAGCCACGTCCATGACTATCAATTTAGTACTTATTACCTACGCGGAAAATGCGTATTAGTTTGGCTTTCACAGAAGTCTTAGCAGATAAAAATAGTCTAATTTTCCTACCCCTGAGTAGAAACTACAGCCTCAGAGTAACTACAGGTACTTGGCGTGCTGTGAACTTTTATAATACTTGTCTCTACTATGTAACAAGTATTGTGTTTTTTGCGCTATTTAAATTCTTTCTCATGAAAATGCTATTATTATAGGTAGCAAGTATCTAATAGTAAAGGCGAAGAAGAGGTTATTTCTGTTCTGAGTACATTGTATGTACGCTGAGACAGATGAACACGTTTTGTGCTTAATGCCTCAAGGTATTCTTTGTAAGTAAATAATTATTCTACATTTACACGATGAAATAAAGTTTTTATAAGTTATTTGGCTGCAATCAATCATGTTCCGCTCTTAGCGCGAAATATAATACGTTATCTTATTAGTTAATAACATCAGGTGATTGTTACTTGTCTGATCCTAAGAAAATAATAAATACAGAATTGCGTTGATTCATAACACTCATTCTGTCCAGTTCATATCTGCGTCTACCAGCAGGTTACCTTCTAAAATTTGTCTCAATTCATACTAAGACAACTTATTAGCCTTAGAACGATTTTACTGTTACTATCGTTCATCAGTTTTTGGATATCTTCTATGTCCATAAAATATAATTGTTTTTGTTCCATCGGCTTTTTAGCCGTCACATTGGCGTGCGTGTCTCTCCTAACCACCACCAGGCGATAACAAACAAGTCTCAATTAATAACTGATATGTTTTGCATAAAGTTACAGTCATATTAATAGAAACGTTTTACCTACCAATAAAACGTATATTAATATACTTACCTTTATGCAAAACATACACTTTCAGTTCTGCCTAGTGTTCTCAAAACTCAATGACACAAAATGGCTGCTGTCTGGTGGTGAATTGAAAGACCGGAAGTTAGCTAGAAATTAAGACTAAAGACAGGAAGTTATGTTGTATTATTGCTAATATGACGGGAAATGATAGTGCCTATCTCAATTAATAACTGATATGTTTTGCATAAAGGTAAGTATATTAATATACGTTTTATTGGTAGGTAAAACGTTTCTAATACAAACATAAAAAAAAACATTCAACCGAATTGATAACCTCCTCTTTTTTTGAAGACGGTTGGGAATGATTTATCAAAATTGAATTTAATACTTTTCCACCTTTTTTAGACAACCTTCTTTATGCAATCACCCTAAGAAACTTATTTTTCTAGAGTCGAAACTAGTCCAATGTATGATCGTCAGGGTGATACATGATTTTTCCCTTTTTGTACAAAATTGAAAATAAAAAAGTCTTTACATATAATTTTGTGCAAATTAGTTACTAACTATGCGCATGGCACCAATTGAATACAATTTTGGCGGTATCTGGCAACCGTGACCTTTGACCTTTTTGGCAACCGTTTATTTATTTATTAAATATTACAAAAAAAGATATGGCGTGTTATTTAATACATTACAAAGCAAAGAGTGTAAAGTAATAAAAGTGGAAACTTAATAATTACTGTTACCCCCCATTCCCACTTGTGGGGTCCAACAAAATGTCGAGTGCTCTATTTTATTTATAAGAATCGTTGTCCGAAGGCGACAAAACATCGTATCGGATAAATGTGAATAGCTTTATAAAAAATCATTTCAAAAACTAAATTCTCATATGAAATAGCTTTTTGCTGTGGTCAAAGCGTATACATAGAGGCAGAAATTGGTCTGAATGACACCATTCTGATCAATATCGGATTTAAGACCAATCCTTAAATCCGAATTCCATACAAAAAGATTCGGACAAATACTCAAATAGTACGCAGTATTATAGTAATTTCTTCATACTATTCGTTTTGTCCATGTTTTTTGATTTCGTCAACAAAAATTTAAAACACGTATAAAATCTAAATTTAAGTATGAAACCTTCCACTTTTTTTGTTCACGAAATCAATAAACATGGATGAAACGAATAGTGTGAAGAAATTACTATAATACTGCGTACTATTTGAGTATTTGTCCGAATCTTTTTGTATGGAATTCGGATTTGAGGATTGGCCTTAACGGCAAAATTCACAATTGTCAAGACCGCCAGAACTGTTTCAATAAATAATTATACCTACTATTTATAATTAAATTAATAATAGTAGTGATATTCGCATAAATACTTTATGTTCTTGGAAATCATAAGTTTCTTTTAAGTATTTACAAATCGAAATAACGAGAAGTAACTGTATTTTTAATTTATTTAACAACTTTTTCAACTTTTAACTGTAACTAGAAAATATTAAGTAGGAGGTAAAACATTCCTATTGTAAACAACCAAATTTAAATAAACTTGAATCAGATTTGTTTGAATTTATTTTCCATTTATATTATGACAAAAATAGGCAGTTGGTGGATATTGGTGTTTTCGGCTCTTAACAAATTACAGTATAAGTACGTCACCAATCGCGTTCATACCTATCTAGGCGCTTTACACAATATTGTACACAAACAGTCTATGTAAAACTGTCAACTTCACGACAGCCAACATCCACCAATTTGACTGTAGTCGATATTCGATGGGTAATTTTATCCTATTTTGACACTTCATATTAAGTCGTCCTGATATTTTTGATCTAAAGCGGAGACTCTACTGCTGCGTACGATTTGCACGCAATGCACTACATAAAGTTACTTCTTAAAATAATTCAGAAATAGATTTTTACAAATTGCATTAGCAATAATATAAATTGATGAATGTGTTAATAACTGATAGTATTACTTTTCATCAAAAATGTGTAGTGTTTAAGATTTTCGAGAGCAGAATGTTACTGTCCTCAAAGATAAATTCGAAAGAGCATTTTTCGGAAAGACAGGGTTGCGGGTTAATTTCCCGTCTTAGATGAAATTTTGAGCACCAACATCATTAAGATAATCAAATGGTAAATAGGTTCAAAACTTTCGTTTCGTTATACTTCCGTAGCTAGCGTGCATATCCTACGCTTCAGTAGAACCAAGTGGAGAGGAGCTGACCGCGAATTGTTCAATCACAGTGCTCGTAATTACACGTCCACTCCACTTCGAGCACTTTGATTAATCGTTAGTAGAAATCTACACTGGAATTTATATTTCTATTGTGTACTTTAAGTTTTATGCGCGATATGGTCATTTATAATTGAAATTGCATGCAACTTAGTTACTATAGATAGATAAGTTGTAAGAAATGCCACCATGTAATTTTTTTAATGACCCAAAAAAATTAATTGAATGGAATTGAATTATACCATGTAAATTTAGTTATCACCCAAATAAATTAATTGAATTGTATTGAATTATACCATATAAATTTTGTTAATTACGCAAATAAATTAATAGAATTGAATAAAAAGTATTATTCAATTCTATTAAAAAAAATATTATTAGGAATTTTTAAAATTTAAAATTGCACAGTGATTGCCCAATACACGGTCCGCTCTTCTCCACTCCATCTCCGCATCAATGGAAACGCACCCTGAATCCGTACAAACAAAACACTACGCCTTCCAAAACTCATGTAAACTCTTCAAATGTTCAAACGCTCGACTCGTCACGTTCAAACGGGGTTCAATCTCCAACAACCCACTCTCTCCGATCAAACTCAAACCAGCCAACCCCAAATAAGTATGCATAGGATCCGTACAAGTGTCCGGCCATTTTGAAAAACCACCCACAACTATATCCTGAGTTTCATATACATACCGTCTATTGCTTCCGTAGTTTGAGAATTTGAGTCCGTCTAATATCTTCAAAGACGCACCAACCCAGAAACTGTAGCATGTATCAACGGGTTTGTTCGGTCGTCCTTGGAAGCCGTCGATTTGCCGGAAGAGGAGCCATCGCTTGAGGCCCTCGGTTTGAGTTTCTGTAAGCTTTTGCATTCGGCCCATGAGGCTGAGTGAGGCGAGGGCGCAGAATGTTGTGCCGCCGTGCGTCTCGAGGTCAGGGCCTTGAGCTATCCCATAGTCGTAACCCTGGAGTTGTGAAAAGAGGATTTTAGTTGGATATTTCACACAACGCCATATAATAATGAGGGCTTTTCAATAAAAAAAACAATCACGCTTTTTATTTTGGTCACTAGATGGCGCTGCACAAAAGTCAATTGTCAATGTCAAGTGTCTTAATAAACAACGAAATTTTCTGTTTTAAAATATTAGATTTTTGAAACTTGCGTTTCATACAGCGCCATCTATCTTACTTTATGGCAACCACTTTTTTTTAATGTCTCGTGAAAAGCCCTCATTTTATACTTAGTTAGAATAGTCTTAATTTTTATATTTTCATTTTGTATTTTATTAGAGTTACCATTCGATACTTACCATTGATCTTATGATGAAATCCGTAGTTTTATCCAGGTCGAAACCGCTCCAGTCGTTTAGGATGTAGCTGACACAGGCTGCGCAGTACACGAACCGCATGTCACTCTCGCAGCCCGAGAGTGTAGCCGCAAAGTTGCCTTCGTCTCTTTGCAAGGCTTTTAATCCTGAAAAACATAAATAGATAATACTTTAAATTATTGAAAAAGACCCGAGAGAGATCGTCTCCCAAAGCCAGCAGCATGCACAGTCCCGTGTATGTCATCGCGAGGTGACCACAGGTAGTGTTCAGTTGTCTCACCTTGTATCACAGCTGTCCTGTTCACCTGAGAGAGGTCGTCTCCCAAAGCCAGCAGCATTCACAGTGGCGTGTACGTCATCGCGAGGTGACCACAGGTAGTGTTCAGTTGTCTCACCATGTGTCACAGCTGTCCTGTTCACCCGAGAGAGGTCGTCTCCCAAAGCCAGCAGCATGCACAGTGGCGTGTACGTCATCGCGAGGTGACCACAGGTAGTGTTCAGTTGTCTCACCATGTGTCACAGCTGTCCTGTTCACCCGAGAGAGGTCGTCTCCCAAAGCCAGCAGCATGCACAGTGGCGTGTACGTCATCGCGAGGTGACCACAGGTAGTGTTCAGTTGTCTCACCGTGTATCACAGCTGTCCTGTTCACCCGAGAGAGGTCGTCTCCCAAAGCCAGCAGCATGCACAGTGGCGTGTACGTCATCGCGAGGTGACCACAGGTAGTGTTCAGTTGTCTCACCTTGTATCGTATCACAGCTGTCCTGTTCAACCAACAGAGGTCGTCTCCCAAAGCCAGCAGCATGCACAGCCCCGTGTACGTCATCGCGAGGTGGCCGCAGCGATAGTGCTCAGTTGTCTCACCTTGTATGATAGCTGTCCTGTTCACCCGAGAGAGGTCGTCTCCCAAAGCCAGCAGCATGCACAGCCCCGTGTACGTCATCGCGAGGTGTCCGCAGCGATAGTGCTCAGATTCCCGACATAGATCTATGTTTATCGTCGACGATCCTTGGAACCCGCACATAGACATGTCTCCATCTTAAAAAAAATACAAAATACGCTATTTTGATGAAAATTGATAATTATAAGGCTAGTCTCTCGCTGCCGGCGTCTGTTTTTCCGACACACTATAATCTCGGAGTCTTCAAATCAAGAGTGAATAAGTTCTTACTAGGCAAGCGTTCCACATCCTCGACCACACCGTCACTTACCATCAGGTGAGGTTGTGGTCAAATGCTTGCCTATTCCATATAAAAAAAAAATTGTCCGTATACTGAAGATCCTATAACCGCAGGTTTGGGTAAACGAGTTCTAGAGTGGAGACCGCGAATCGGCAAGTCCTACACTAGTAGGACACCCTCCGGCCAAGTGGGGTGACGATCTGCGAAAGGTTGCAGGCAGAAGATGGATGCGGCAAGCCGAAGACAGGGCGCGATGGCGCTCATTGGGAGTTTGTCCAGCGATAGGCTGATGATGATGATTCCGTAGACTAATAGACCATGAAAATGGATTAGATTCTAGGAATCGTAAACATTACTGAAAAGTCAAGGGAAAGCAAAATACAAATTATTTCCATCTGTTACCCAGCTCTGTCCGCCTAGGGCGACAGATGGGACAAAAAAGTTCTATCTGTCCCACCGTCGCTGATAGGGTGACAGATGGAACGCATTTTCATTTGCTTGAATGGCATTATCTTTTCAGTTATTTCGATTTAGAAATTAAATTACTTTACCAATTTTATTGAAATTTATATGAGACCAATCAGAAAGTAGAATTTTCTCATTGTTGTGACGTCACAGTTTCATTTTTGTTGTTCATTCTTTTCCAACTTGTCCTAGAGACATCGACAATTTGCTCTCTATGTAAAATATATTTTAATGCTATAAAACACATTAAAAAAACATTCATTCACACACTCACACCCCTGCACTAGGATTATCTGTGTCGCAGGTGGCATGGACACATCCAAGACCCGAGAACAAACATTTGTGTTCGTCACAAATATTTGCCCCGGCCGGGGATCGAACCCGGAACACCAAGCTTCGTAGGCAGGGTCACTACCAACTAAGCCACTGTGTCGTCATACAAACATAAACCTAATTAAACATTTAAACAAGGCATTACAACGCTACTTCAGTGGCACTACCTTCGGCACGTAGAGATAACAGATCATTTCATCAAAGTAGCAAATAATTAAATATTCTTATTTGATGAAGAATTAACGAAGAAGGTTGGTACCTGCGTAGGTTTAGCTTTCTTATCTCACGACTTTCAAAAGATTTTGTATTTAAATACTATCCAAACTAGTTTTATTACTTTATTATTGAAGAAAAAAAATTAAGAATTAACGTAGAAAAGATTTTGTACTTTATTTATTGAAGAAAAAATATTTACTACTAGTAAGTACCTACTACCTACTGGAATCATAACAATAAAAGGTACCTAAATGAGAAGTCTGTTTTTTACCCTTGTCATACTTTTTGATATACAGAATTACAGACAGTTAATAGGTACCTACCTAAAGTTAGTAGGTACTTAATACCTTTATGTTTATGAAAGTAAACTTTATTTAGACAGTGAAAACATTTTAGCCAGATATTCAGCCGCAAAGCAGTAATGTGTAAGCATTACTGTGTGCCAGTTTTGGCAGGTATCATACATAATCATAAAACTATGTATAAAGTTTGATGTTATGCCAGGTACAGTCAACAGCAAAAGTACTAAGAGCAAATGATTGGGTACATCATAGATGCATTAAATAGATATATTTGTTGTTGATATCATACCTTTATTTTAAATATCTACAAAGAATAATATAAATACTGTAACGGAAAAGCGAGGTATCTTTTTACTTAAAAGGGAATCTCTAACCCATGTACTGAAACTATAGATTAATTGAATGAATAAGCTATTTGAATTTTTTGACGACACCGTGGCTTAGTTGGTAGTAACCCTGCCTACGAAGCTTGGTGTTCCGGGTTCGATCCCCGGCCGGGGCAAATATTTGTGACGAACACAAATGTTTGTTCTTGGGTCTTGGATGTTGTGATGTCTTGTATGTGTCCATGCCACCTGCGACACAGGGAATCCTAGTGCAGGGGTGTGAGTGTGTGAATGAATTCTATTCTATAATTTGAATAATGGAAGAGCTAAAAAAGCTGGTTTAGTATGGTACTGTTTAAGAATATAATGTTTTTTGTACCATTTTTTATCCCTTTCGTTGTGGGCTGTACCTACCTATAATAATATATAATAATATAATATATATAATTATAGTTCACTTTGAATAACAAGGTGATAAGCTCAATAATTGTAGGGCAAAACACAAAACACTGGTAATTAAAAAACAATGTGATTTACACAGGAAACTATGTGTAGTAACATTTAGATAACAGAGTAAATTAGTTGTAATTTCCTACATGTAAGACCTAACCTAACCTATTATTTAAATATCTACAAAGAATAATGTAAAAGCCAAGATTATATAAGCTGGTTTAACATGGACTGCATCATAATTTTTCTTAACACTTTCGTTGTAGACTGTATTTACCTAGTCTACTTTGAAATGACTTTAAGGCTAATCCTCAAATCCGAATTCCATACAAAATGTTTCGGACAAATACTCAAAAAGTACGCCGTATTATAGTAATTTCTTCACACTATTCGTTTTGTCCATGTTTTTTTAATTTCGTCAACAAAAAAAGTGAAAGGTAAAGTATGAAACCTTTCACTTTTTTTGTGTTTCAATTTAGATTTTATACGTGTTTTAAAATTAACCCTACTAACTTAAAAACACTTTTTTTGTTGACGAAATCAAAAAACATGGACGAGACGAATAGTGTGAAGAAATTACTATAATACGGCGTACTTTTTGAGTATTTGTCCGAAACATTTTGTATGGAATTCGGATTTGAGGATTAGCCTTAAATAACAAGGTGATAAGCTCAATAATTGTAAGGCAAAACACAAAACACTGGTATTTTTAAAAAACAATATGATTTACACAGGAAACTATGTGTAGAAACATTAAGATAACTAAGTATTAAGATAACTAACACGGTCTATGGGTGGCCCAATTGTTTCCTTTTGTAAATTTTGTAATATACCTTTATATAGATTGTAGTAGTTAGCTTATGCTGTAATAAAAACTTTTAATTACATTGTACTAAGTATTTGTAACTTCCTACATCTAAGACCATTGAATCATACTTTTCAGAAATGTATTTACCCGATTGCCAAGGAAGGGTTATGGTTTTCGCGTGTATCTTCCAATCGGCTGGATGGATTTTGATTGTTTATGTATCATTAGATTCGTCTCAATAGATAGGTTTTAAAAATAAATTACCAAAATGCGGATATTTGGCGCTAAATAGTAAGCCGTTTATAAATTTTTGTTAACCAAACCTATTGAGTAGGGTAGGTTAGGTATCAATACTTAGTTACTTACTTACTATACTTATATATATATATATATATACAGTCGTGGTCAACTAATTAGAGACACTCTATAGTCAATCCAAATTGTGAATTTATTTTATTTTCCAACGAGTCTAAACAATATTCCATATCTCTTACATGTAAGTATAATTAGTCATTTATCTGTCTAATTATACAAACAATAACAATTTCTTAAACATTAAACCTCTTCAGTAAAGCTGATAGATAATCGCAGTGCAATTTGTTCAAGGAATGCTGGCTGGTCATTTAATTAGGGACACTGAGATATTTTCAAATTCTGAATCACAATATTTTTTTATTTCTTCTCCTATTGTTTCGTGGTAGTTTTGGCGGCAATCCAGATTTTTAATTATAAGTTAAATAATTAATTTAATTAATTATATTTTAATAAATATTATTATATTAATTAAATATTTATTATAATTTAATTATGAGCTACCTATAGATCGTTTGCAACGGTCTATGGGTGGCCCAATTGTTTCCTTTTGTAAATTTTATAATACATATACCTATATATAGATTGTAGTAGTTAGCTTATGCTGTAATAAACAATTATAAGTTTAGAGAATTATTTTGAAGAAAAATGGGCAAAAATAAAAGTAACGATGCAATACTACGAAAAATTATAATGAAGTTTGTCGAGCGTGGTTGGTGGTGGTGGTGGTTGGTACGGTATGCCGTAGGATAGCAGAATATTTAAATGGTTCAAAAACTATGGTATGCAATGCAGTGCAACATTTCAGGCGCAACAACACAGCTTTAAATTTGCCCAGAAAAAAAAGGTCGAGAATAACAACTCCGCAAGAAAATAGATGACCAGGTTAGCTAAGAAAGATCCATTTCTAGGCTCTCTTTTAATTAAACACGAAGTGTTTGGGGCAAACGAAAGAGCCGGTGTATCAGCGAGGACCGTTCGACGACGTCTGGTAGAAGCAGGGTTGTTTGGAAGTGTGGCTCGCAAAGTACCTTTGTTGAAGAAAGAACATAGAAATGCACGTTTGGCGTTTGCACGTAAATATGGAGATTGGACCTACGCCCAATGGCAACATGTATTTATTCTCTGACGAGACCAAGGTTAATTTGATTTCTTCAGATGGAAGGCAATACGTACGGCGTCCTGTAAAAGCGGAAATGAATCCAAGATTCACAAAAAATCTGGTGAAACATGGCGGTGGAAACATTAAAATGGGGGTTCATTTTCTGGACGTGGAGTGGGACCTGTGAGGAAATTCAGGGTAACTTAGACTAACACCAATACCATGCAGTATTAGAGGAAACTATGCTTCCCTATGCTGAGGAACATCTCCCTATTATATGAACGTTTTAGCATGATAACGACCCGAAACATATCGCCCGTTCAGTTAAGTCGGTTCTTAGCAGTCAGTCGTCATCAGGGCTAGATTGGCCAGCAAATATCCCGGACCTCAACCCAATCGAGCACCTTTAGCACAAAATAAAATAAAATGTTGCCACTTATCGTATCAAAACTTTAGATGAACCTAAATTTAATGAAGCTTTTTGTGAGGCATGGGCAAACATTCCTGTCGAAAAATGTTAGAAACTGATAATATAATATGATGTCCATGCCACACCGGTGTCAAGCGGTAATTACTAACAAAGGTTTTACTACTGGGTACTGATTTTACCCGTAATAAAATGGAGTTGTTAAATAAATTAAAATACTGCAGATTATTCGTTTTGTTTAACTCTATTTTTCATTTTACTTTACTGTCTTTAATTAAATGTCCAGCTACGGAATTATACCTTAAATTGAATACACGGTTAACCTTTGATATTAAACACTTTTTTCTATTTATTTAATCTTTTATTTAAAGCCATTTATAGCATAATAATCGAATCAAATTATGCAAATAATATTTACTGAGAAATCAATAGGGTTTTATATTTATGTGTACATAACTGGTTATAGCTCTCTACTATCTTGAATGTCCCTAATTAGTTGACCACGACTGTATATATATATATATATTATATATACTTTAGTAATTAGGTTTAGTAAAGTAGGTATAGGTATCCTCGCGGTGTATATTTTTATAATTTCCTTTATATTTATTTATTTATTTTTTAGTATTAATATAACTTAGACTTTGGCTGTAAGTTTAAATAATAAGTCTAAGTTATATTAATTTCAATTTTTCAATTTCAATTTATTTATTTGTCTCAAATAAAGTTGGTTACAAACAGGTCTTATGATAAGTGAGTAAATGATAGACAATTTTAAGGTAGTTTGTAAATAAAATCGTAGTGCAGTTAGGTGACTACCCTCCGTACTAGTTCGCACTGTATGACGGACGGGCGTCGTTCCTCTTCCACACAACTCGATGAACTAGTGATGTGCAAGTTTTATACTGAACTGATGCAAAATAGAACAAAATTAAATAAGGTATAAGTATTTAGAGGTAATCTTCACTTATTAGGTACTAAGTAAGTTTTGTATTTATGTGTCGTATTTATAATTCTTAGGTTTAGATTATTATAATTGACTACTAACAATACAAAACCAGTTTTAGGATATAATTAGGATTGTGAAAGTACTTATTGTACCTACCTAATTTATTTATTTTTATTTTATAATTAATACTAAAAAATAATAAATAAATATAAAGGAAATTATAAAAATATACACCGTGAGGATACCTATACCTACTTTACTAAACCTAATTACTAAACCGGGAGGATACCTATACCTACTTTACAATAAAGTTTAGTTACAGATCCCTTCTACTTACTTTCTTTGTCAGGATGAACTTGAAGCATGTAGATCCATTCGATGATTCGAGACCTCATATCCAATGACATTGTTGAAATAGCACCAAGAACATCTAAGCCCGCTACCGAAAAATATGCAATAGTCATCCTGAAAAAAAAATATATTTAATCCAAAATGCAATACTCAGCATAAGAATTGAAAAACTACGATATAGAAACACTACTTCAGGACAGAATACTTAGTATTTGGAAATAATTTATATGTGCAAAATTTTATTACTACAGAGTTGAACCTGAATCTTGGCTGCCTGCATTATAATAGTAAAATATGTTTAAGCAATTTAATAATTGCTATTTGTATAAAAAAATTAACAACTGTAGGGTTTGATCCTGTCTTGGCTGTATTTAAGGGAAGCAAAATATGCAATTTCATTTACTTCGACGACATTCTCTTTTTCAGTTATTTGGATATAAAAACTAAACTACTGAATCGATTTTGATGAAATTTGTGTAATACATTTTGATGAAATAATTTTATAAATTGGTTCATAAACAACAAAGTTCTGAGGAAACAAACATAAAAAAAAAACAAAAAAGAAACATTCAACCAAACAAACCTCCAACTTTTTGAAGTTGGTTAAAAAAAAACACCAATAGTGACTACTACTACTGTGACCCAGCTTTTATGGTAGATTTTGACCTCTAGCTAGGCGGTTGTTGACCCTAAGAGGTGCTCTGAACTAAAGTTTCTCCTTATCTTTGATGATACCATAAAAGTATGTGTTAATAGGGGAATTCTTTCTGCCTCAGTGCCTGGTTTGCTTTGCAACCAGGAATTTATGAATTCGCAATGCAAACAAAGTTACAGGTGTCAGCTATTTGTTTATATAGGTGGTATCTCATGCTAGTAGTAGGTAGTAGCTAGTGTTTGATAAAATAATAAATGAACACTCATAAACACTCATGAACTTGAATGACCTCATTTATTTATAAAAAAAGTGAAAGTGGTAAGGTCAATGCAAATTTTTATTCATTTATGAATATTTATACTTTTGTATACACTAATAATGAAAATGATCAAAAACATACAATTAATGGAGAATTTTAAACGAATTGCGTACCTATTCTTTTACATGGTAGGAATTTTTCATTAAGAAAACTGATTATCAAACTTTAGTGAATGTACCTTGTGGAGTCGTGAGCAGCAAGAGATGAAGGAAGGACGTTTAGAAATCTCATGAAGTATTTCACATGCTGCCGATGAGCTAAGTCCTTGTTTTCTTCGAAATTCATTTTGTGTTATTATTGCAAATTCCGAGAACAATAAATAGGTTATTTATCACTTCCTTACGCCGGCTGAGCTTTTCTCAGAACTGAATTTACTTTTTGAGGATTTTTTTCCAATTAGCGACTAAGTTTTTACATGAATAATTTATTACAATATTACTGAAAATTTATTTAGATTTTAACACAACATAGCACAGCACAGATGTTTAAACATTGACAAAAATAAGTGAAGTGAAGTAAAATTATTAAGCCAATGCCATAGAAATGCACCAAAGTGACTGATCATGAACAGCTGAAGTATATATCGAAATTGTTATTATGAACTTTATTTTTAGTGTTTTAAGTATTTTTTCCCCTGAAATAAAATGAAAACACATGATCGTCAAACCTGTCAAACTCAAACTGACAACGCCACCTCCACCATAGACAATTTTTACAAGTAGTAATGTGCGTTAATTCCTCTTAATAGGTTTACCGGTTATTAATAAGATATTTTTTTATAAATTTTATCAAGAAGCACAGATCCTGCGTATCTAAATGTAACTAGAACCGTAAAATTGAGTTTTTAAAATCCTTTCTTCGCCCCCTGTTCACGCATCGCAAATCTCTTAGAGTACAGTCACGCATAATCAATCTAAGTAAAGTAAAGTCTAGGTAAGCTAGAAAAATGGTATATGACGTGAATGGTTAAAATATAATATAAATAAATAAACATGAGAAATATTGTCACGTTTATTTATTTACTAACTGAATAAACATTCTGAAAAAAACCAATAAAATTCAAAGCGCAAAATTTTATATGACAAACAAATTTTATTTTAGGGTAACTCGTTTTTATAATCCACTCCAACTACCCATCACTTCTCCGCAAGAACGACACTTAATAATTCTGTGCGCGACTATACACTTGCGCAAAGCACCCCTCTACTTTCACCGAGCGCTTTACAAAAAAACCGTTTGTAACCGTGAAGTTACCTAAACACAGCACCGTGTGCCGTTTACTTAAAAACCGAACCGAGAATTTATGTCACTAACAACCCTACTGCCAAATTCTACTATTGTCGATGGTCTTTTTCATGGCTGACGTGCGAAGAAACTAACCGCAGTCATGAAGGTTCTCGATAATAATTTCGTATTTTTATTCTAAATTGCTTTGAAATAATATTGTATTGTGAATCTCAAAACATTATTCTATGATACCTAATTGTATTTTATTCCGTTCCGTTCAAGATTTGTGAGAAAATGTTAGATACAAATTTAGCCTTGTTGAGAAGAGTTCACTTTGATAAATGTAAATAGGTGTTTCTCGTTCAGTGTATAATGATATCTTGTCACAAACTCAACCTTCATGCATGTGCTTTTTATACCCGCGCTGGATAATCCCTAAGTGTTGTTGTAAAAAGAGTTGTGATGGTGTTTATAACCTCAAATTGTTTTGTAGCTGAACGTTTCCTACCCGGCGACGGGATGCCAGAAGTTATTCGAAGTAGTGGACGAGCACAAGCTCCGTATCTTCTACGAGAAGCGCATGGGCGCAGAAGTGGAGTCTGATCTACTAGGAGACGAATGGAAGGGCTATGTACTCCGCATTGCTGGTGGAAACGACAAGCAAGGATTCCCTATGAAGCAGGGAGTCCTGACTAACAGTGAGTAAGCATTAAGATCACTAAAGCACTATATTAATTCCCTCAAAATTTTCTTGCTTGTAAACATAACCTCTACTTACCTCCGTTGATATGAGAAATCACCATGTGGACAGGTATGATAGTTTGGACTTCAGTGTCGAATATTTAAAATTAAATGTTGCCTTTTCAGTTAAATTCTGCTCTATTTTATTATATATTATAGTTGTATCATTCTGTTTTATTGTTAATTAGAGAAAGAAAAAGGGTGCGCTTACACTGACGCGAACTGGGTGGAGCGGACCATGAATTTGAATAGAAAGTGGAATTACGAGCACACGGTCCCTGCTTCCCTCCATCCCATCAATCTTTGCATCAGTGTATACATACCCTAACTTTCAGCATTGGCATTGAGGTAGCATGCTGTAGAAAAAGCTACATACTCATATGCTACATTATTAGGTGTTAATTCATTTCACATTGTGTATGATGTTCTTGTCTAACTTCAAGCAGCAGGTATACGAACAAATTTGACATACAAACAGCATTTTGCGCATCTTTGTCAAGTGGTTCGCCAGAGGACAACTTCTAATTCTAAAAAGGGGGTACAGCGGTCTGCACTGGTTTCCCGTTGTAGGGTGCATTGTGCATTTCCCCCCGATATATACTTAACCCTGCCCCAGCCATCCTAGCTCCTTAAAATAACGGAGCAGGACCCTGTGTTGATGACAGCACAGTTCCAATAGCGTGCTTATTGACACGTTAGGTGGAGAGGAGTCCAATAACTTGCGCAAGCCTGTCATTGGACTCCTCTCCACCTAACTAAGGACAACTTATTTGATGTGTACTATACTTCGTATTCACCCGAATACATCTCGATACGACGAACTATTAGGCCACACTTGTCATGACAAAGCAATATAGCATACGCTATTCTAATTAAGTCAAATATTCATTAATTTTGTAGTCTAGTTAGTTAACTTCCTAACTAGGTACCCCCTGATTAAATATTGTGGCCAACAGTCTCATGACATGGACACAGCAGCATCAGGGCATAGCATAGCGGTGCCGAGCAGAAGATTCAGACATTATTGTCTGTCTACTTTTACAAGGTGCTGGACAATCAAACTTTTGCATTTTAGTTAATTGTATGCATTTTTGCATACTATTATGACCAAATTTTACCATGTTATCTAACTGTAATAAACTACATCAGTTACTTAAATTGGTTTCAGCTCGAGTGCGTCTGCTCATGTCAAAGGGCCACTCCTGCTACCGACCCCGCCGTGATGGAGAGAGGAAACGCAAGTCTGTCCGCGGTTGCATCGTTGACGCTAACCTGTCAGTGTTGGCCCTGGTTATTGTTCGCAAGGGCTCCCAGGTGAGAAAAACCTTAATATCTTTATCTGCCGACTTTAATACAAAAGGAGGTTATCAATTTGCTTGTTTTTTTTATTTATTTTTTGTTACCTCAAAACTTAAAGCTGTTTTAGAGAATATACTTTCAGATTGGTCTATTGGAAATTTCATCAAAATCTGTTCACTAGTTTAGATTTTATATCAAAATATATTGCGTATTAAGTGGTGTTTACGGTCATTAAAATAGTCCAATTGAAGTCGGTTGTCTATGTTTTTGTAAAACATTTTGTTTCGTATAGGGTTTTTGAAGTCTATTAAAACGGAGGATGTAATCAATTTGGTTGAATGTTTTTTTTTTATTAGTGACTTTGAGCTGAAAATGAGACAAAAAATCGATATTCCCATGAAGCATAGTCAACAATATAGTAAATACTGTCTAAATAAACATGGATTTATCAAAATCATGCACTATTGACAATAATGGAACTAGTGGGAAAAATATTCCCAGTAGTTCTTTAATTTAACTACTAAGATTTTTTTTATATAAGAAAATTATGAATGATAACATAAAAATGTTTATGGGTATAAAAAAAAATATGTCTATCCCTGTTCTTACTGTTTCCCACATCCTCAAATGTGTGTAATTATATGCGGCAGGGTATAGCGAGCTGGGATCATAATATACAACTGCTGGACTTTTGTTCAGTGGTTATTATGGAACCAAACATTTAAATCATTAAAATAATGACTAGTTAAATTTCAAGAACTCATTATCTTGATAACATGCAGGTGATGCAGAGGGCAGCAACTAGATTCATATTCCACTAATAATAAAAATGCGAAAGTTTGTAAGACGTTGTTGCTTAATCATCATGAATAAACTACAAAAAATAATTTACTGGGTTAGTTTATGAATGTCACCACCAAGTAAAATAAAAAAATGCTAAAGTTAGCAAGGATGGCTGTTATATTATGATGGATGTCACTCAATCACGCTAAAACTGTTAAACTTTCGGGGTGAAATTTCATTTAAATAGACATTAGACCTGTTAGAATCTGAATGAAACCTTATGTTTCTATTTATTCCTATAAAGCGTCATATTTTAGGTTCGCCTGCTACATAGTCGACCGCATCGTCACTTATCCAATAGTTAGTATCTAGTCCCTAATAAAAAAACATATGCATATTTCAAAGGAGCCTCATACACTTGAAATCTTTTCACAAAAATGGTTCGAAATAACAGACACGATAATAAGTAAAGAACCAAAAAAAAAACGGGTGAAGTTTGTTGACAAAAGCAATGTTTCCAGGAAATTCCCGGACTGACAGACGGCAATGTGCCGCGCCGTCTCGGGCCGAAGCGTGCCTCCAAGATCCGTAAGCTGTTCAACCTGACCAAGGAAGATGATGTACGCCGCTACGTCGTCAAACGTCTGCTGCCCGCCAAGGAAGGGAAGGAAAACGCCAAGCCCAGATATAAGGTGATCAATAGCTACAGTTATCATTGATGGCCTATGAAATTCTCCACTATTGGGTATATCCCTACTCCCTCAAATGCTACTCCAACCTGTCTTATCCTTAATTGATTGATTCAGGCGTTACTTTGCGGAAATCCATAAATATCAACAAATTATATAAATATATTTAGTAATAAATCCGCTTAATTTCTAAACAAAGGTTTTAATTAACTTAACTTTAGTGCCTCGTGTAGAGGCGAAACACGTGTCGTATCTTTAAACTTTGGTTTTCTGTTCGTTGACTCTTTGGTTTAGTTGAACTAAAGTTAAGTTAATTAAAACCTTTGTTTAGAAATTAAGCGGATTTATTACTAAATATATTTATATAATTTGTTGATGTCTTATCCTTCTCCCATCCAAAATCTTTCTGACTTAGCCGAAGCCAGTTTTGTGACTAGGTCACCACCAAGACATGTCTATGGATATGTCATTTAGCAAAATCTATCTAGTATTTAAATAATAAATGCTTGCAGCCACCCTTGTTGATTTTAAACTTTCGTGACCTTGGTGTGAAGCATTGGCTTCGGCTAGGTCACGATTCGGTCGGTTGCATTTTAATACTACAAAATATTATCAAAACGTTATGGATTTTGCTAAATGATATGTCTTAAGACTAGTCTTGGCCATTGGGCTCAACGGCGCGTATTTGAGTAACCAACATACCGTTGACTAAAATGAAATATTTATATAGAAATGCTTTAACAAATTTTTCCCCCTGATAACAATATTGTGGCCAAAAGTCTTATGACATGGACACAGCAGCATCAGGGCATAGCATATCGGTGCCGAGCAGAAGATTCAGACACTATTGTCTGTCTACTTTTACAAGGCGCTGGACAAAATTTTCCTTTTTTTATTGGTTTTTGCTTATTGACACCTATTTTTCGAGAATTCGTCTAGATATTATTTAAACATATGGCATGTCCTGTGCTGTGTACTAAAACACACTGTACTCCTTGCTTATTACTCAATTGGCATGTATATTCGCAGGCCCCCAGAATCCAAAGGCTAGTGACGCCCGAGGTGCTGCAGCGCAGACGCCACCGCCTGGCGCTCAAGAAGAAGCGCCTCGCCAAGCGCAAGGCCTCAGAGGCTGATTACGCCAAGCTGCTGGCACAGAGGAAGAAGGAATCCAAGGTATGTAGATAATGATTGGATTGCGGATGTTGACTAGTAAAACCAATTACCGGTCAAGCACTGGATCGGATCTACTGGGACAAATCTATTCCCACTAGTGCCATGGAACTACTGGGAATGCAATGTAGAGGGTCTCACTGTTCCCTCTGTCCCAGTTAAACAGTTTATTCTTTGTGGCTAAGATGAGATGAAGAACCATGGTATAACCTAAAGCAAATTGTTTCTAGTTGGTCCACTAAAAGTAGTTCCAAGGGACTAGTGGGAAATAATAAGTCCTAGTAGTCAATTGGTTGGTTGGTATGTAGTGAAACAAATATCCCTTCTCTATTCTCATTAGGGAGATGGAACTTATATTTCTATTTGTAATATAAGAACATGGGGACTGGATTTTTATATCTATCTTTTATATCTCCTGTAGAGTTTTGCGGAACGATTTGTGAGCCTGTAGTCATATCACCAACTTATAACACGCGTATTCGTATTGAATTTAGCACAGAAAATTCTAAAGTTGGTATTACGTTTTTAAAAATCATACACACGGATCCTTTGGATTTAATAGAATATTCTTGTCAAAAAGTTTGTACAGACAATATCATATCGCCACAAACCATTTGTGGCAATCATATTGGGCTGTGAGAGTAATGGCTGTTTCTTACCCCTCGACTTATTGTTGATATGAGTTGAGATATTAAAACAGCAACAAATATTCCCAAACCAACCTGTGACTATTTCCCACTAGTGCCATGGAACTACTGGGAATTATATGTAAAATGTACTCCCTTTTCTGCAGTTGGACAGTTAGTTTTATGTGTCTACCCAGCTTCATGGTATTTTATTAAGATATTGCCAGAATTAAGTCATAATTTTGTTTGTTTCTCAGGTCCGCCGCCAAGAAGAGCTGAAACGCAGACGTTCGGCTTCCATGCGCGATTCCAAGAGCTCAAGCACGAGCGCTCCCCAAAAGTAATTTTACTCTTACAATAAAAAAAATGTAAAACCTATACCATCTTTGATTGCCGATATTTTTACTTTGATAATATGAATAGTTCCCTGTAGTTCCACTATGAGTTGTTCCATGGAATTAGTGGGAATATTTTTTCCTATTAGTTAGTTAAATACGACGAGTGACTCATCATCCTGACGGTAACGAGAGTAGGCCAGGGACTGCTGGGATGACTCCCAGCAGTGGGTAGGCTGATTGCTGCAATGAGATAAAAATAAAAAGTTATCTACTGACTTGTATAAATAATCATTCACATAATTAGACAGTTTTTTTTATTACTGGGCATTATCTACTTTTTCGATTTCATAATAATCAAACAATGGAACTACCGGTACTAATTTGTTCCATGGAACTAATTTTAATGGAACAACTATCCACAAACTGTTAACTTAAATACAAATAAAGTTATTGTTAACTTGTATGTAATAAAATAAAACTATTATGAAAATAATTTAATGGACAAAACATTGAAGTATAAATTACAAAATAAATATCCTTCTAAAATCCGAAATCTTAATCCGCGCTCCCAATCACAAAAGAGTGAGCATTACAAAAATTTAACCTCGATAAAACCATTTTAAAAAAAAAAGTGGCTGAATTATTTTTTGATTGGTGTCTTCAAGAGTCCAAGACCTACATATCGCGCCATCACTCTAAGGTAAGAAGGATTTAATTTTTTCCTCTTATGTAGAAGAGACTTCAGTAATTTTTCAGAGTTCTCGTCAAATGGTCTTTGGTAGTCAGATGCCTGAAATGTGACAGTCAATTAATCAAGGTTTTAAAAAACAACCGACTTCAATCGGGCTGTTCTAGCACGTACTAGTGATTTTAGGCACCACTAAAAAGGCACAGGGAAGAACAAAATACGCAAATTTGTTCACTTCAACTACTTTTTTTTAAGTTATTTGGATTTATAACTAAACTACTGAACCGATTTTGATATAATTTTAGGGGGCCAATCTGGAAATAGGTACTGTTATCCTTTCAATTTTTTTTTTCAAATCTGTTCATTACCAACAAAGTTCTGAACATAAAAAAACATTTAACCGAATTCATAACCTCCTTTTTTGAAGTCTGTTGATTAGTAGGTAGGTATTAAGGCTTTCATCCCGGGAGTCTCGGTCTCGAAAATTTCGAGAGTCTCGACGATTTTTCGTTATTTTCGAGACTCGAGACTGATGGTTTCGGTACCGGGAATAACGAGACTTTCGATACTTATAAAAATCTTAACATTATTCGGTGTAGAGTAGCCCTTAGTATAATCTAAATAAAGGATAAGACATAGTGGTATACGGGTATAGTCTTATTACTTTAGCTTACCAAAAAAGGGCAAATTAAAAAAAAAGTAATAAGTGTGGAATGAATGTAAATGTAAATAGACTCCCTTTTCCGCACTTGGACTCCTGTTGGTCCTTTGTGCGTCGGATTTCCTGACTAATAGTTTAGCCAGCCTAACTCCGCCCAGAAGCACAGAAGTTTTCTGGGTTCTTCGCAGGCTTCGCGGAGTGACCTCGGGTTTTTGAGGATTTCCTCTCGTTGCTTTGCCACTCCCACGCATTCCAGGATTACGTAAGCGGGCGTTTCCTCCTCGGTCAAGCAGCCTTTTTCAACTCTGTAGAATAGTGGGCTGTCTGTGTTTCCAATGTTGTGCAGATGTTTGTTAAGCAGGCAATGTCCTGTGGTAGTACCCACAATGATTCTTAAATCTGGTCGTTTCAAACTAAGTAAACGTCTAGTTAGACGTGGTGCAAGTTGCGGAAAGGCCATTCTTGATTGTTTGCACTCCTTGGTTTGCAGCCAGCGCTCACTGTGCTGTGTCTTTGTACGTTTGCGTATCCACGCTCGCAATTGAGAAAAGGAAGGAAGATGGCCCGGCCCTCCCTTCCAGTCTCAGATCCTTTTCTAGCCAACTCGTCTGCGGCGTCGTTCCCTAATGAGTTACTGTACCCCTTAATCCACTGGAGTGTTATTCGGTTGGCTTGGGTTATTCTCTCCAGTGCTCGGTGGCATTCGTTAACGAGCATTGAGTCGCAAGTATTGCTATCTAGTACTTTTAGTATAGCACATGCTATCGGTTAGAATTCGTCTATTTTGATTTTCGATTTTCCTCCGAAGTATTGATATGTTTATGTTGTAATCAAATGAAAAGACTCCGGCCCCTGTACCTTCGTTGGTTTGTGTCTGTATGTGTGGAATGGGGAACCATTTCGAAGAAAAACGCAAATTTTGATAAATCAGGAACATCGGACATCACCGAACATCATCAAATACTGGATTGTAAAGTTAAACTGTGATGTGTTCGCTAATACGCCATAAAATGCCTAAATGCCATTCCTATGAGTGTGCCTTTATGTTCTATTAAATTAGTCTCGAAAGTCTCGTTTTTCCCGGGAATTTCGAGACCGCATCGAGTCTCGATTTTTTTTTTCCCGGGACTCAGAAAGTCATCGAGACTGAAAGCCCTAGTAGGTATGTAGTCAAATCCATTTAAAAAAAAACGAAAATAAATCTTACAGTAGTTTTGGCGATCCAATACAGCTCTTCTAGCAGATTATCTTGGTTTTCAACCAACTCCGGTGAATATGACATTCCATCGTACTGCATTCGGAAAAAAAATATTGAATAACGCGATATAACTCGGGCGAATTAACATGACACCTGGCTCGAATGACGTTTGTGCAAAGTACAGCGTGATATTGGATGATCTTGATAGAGAAGAGGTCCTGTAATACTTGGTAATGATAAGGCTTCGCAATTAGAGGAAGAAGAAACACGGAGGGCGCCGCGCGGGGCAGCGGGGATAGTCTCACCTGAGATAGTCTGTTGAGATGTTCCCTCTCAATAACTTCAATCTCCATGTCAAGTTCGTTGGCCCTGGTGATCCGGTTCACTGCGATACCCTGCAGCAGCACGGGGCGGAACCTCACCAGATTTGCCGTGTCCTTCTTACTCATCAGCAGAAGTACTAACAAGGCTTGGGTTGGATTGATGTCGGTTATCCAGTTCTTCATCTGCAATTGTTTCGAGGGATACCTATTTACTTGACTGTGAAGAGGTTTGTAGGGAAGTGTAGGTAGGTAGGTATGCGATGCGTATTATAGAAGGTAGGTAGGTAACGGTTTAGTAGAGTTAGCATTGGATTTATGTCACCGTTCGCAGCTCGTATTTTAGCTTTTTGCAGCGCGTGTACGCGCGTTAAGCCGCGAACAATGTGACACTCGCTGGAAAAAAAACGAGCGTAAACGCCGGTAAACGCGCGAGCGCGACACGCTTTTGAAGTTTTGCGAGTAAATACCTTTTACCAATCCGTCCGTTAACGCGCGACAAAAATACGCTAAGTTTGAACACTTCGAAAGTCTGCCGGATCATTGAATTGGCCATTTCATGAAATGGCCAGCTAATATTGGCCATATCGTTCGAACGTCAACGTTCAATGATATGGCCATCCACGTTTGGCCATATCATAAATGTAGGGTTTCCATTATATCGATATATCGATGCACAACCTGACTAAAAAAATTTATAGGGTAGAGAGAAGAATGAGTCAGATAGAAGTTAGGTCACGGTAAGTTATAAGGTTTTTTTTGAGCGCCTACACGCGAGCAAAACTAGCTAAGAGAGCCTCATGACAGAAAATCATCGCAGGTAGATAGTACTTATAATAATACCAGATTATACAGATTACCGATGGCATAAATACTTGAATATAGTTATTGAAACATGTACATTCGTTTTTAAAAATTATAGTCATTCACCCGCAATTTCCATGAAGTATATTTTGTAATCCAATAACAGTCCAACAATTTTCGTTGCGTGGTCACCCTTTTTTTATCAGAATAACTGTCCGCCGCCATGTTGCATAACAAATACAAAATGATATCAGCGCCTCTAACGGTGTATAATATAACTATTTTTACGATATGATCAAATGCTTGGCCCTTTCATGAAGTGGCCAAACGTAAGTGAACATCAATTTGGCCATTTCATGAAATGGCCAGCCACTTCATGAAATGGCCAATTCAATGATCCGGCCACGACAGACATATTAATAGCAATGACATGGATGAAACAAAATATGATAAAGAATGAAAACAAATTCATAGTTATTTAATTATAACGGGTATTTATCGCGCTCACCTCGTATGTTTTTGTGACCCGACGTTTCGGCTGTATTGCAACAGCCGTGGTCAAATAACAGTCAACCCGTGACCATCCATGTCATTGCTATTAAAGTGAGCGCGATAAATACCCTTTGTAATCAAATAACTATGTGTGATAATCGCGTAAGTCTACGAAAAACTATTGAAAACCAATTCGTCAAGCGGAAATTTTTTAACTAAATAGAATAAAAGAAGAAATTGTCAAAAGTAGAATTAATGTAGATAAACTACACACCTCTTTTAGTGAGCTAAGAATCTTACGGGTGTAGTGATTGTCGAAAACGCCAGGGAATAACTTGGTCCCGAGTGCTTGAAAAAAGTCTTCCAAGTTAGTTATTTTACTCAAAGCAGTCGAAGTCCTCTCAGCCGATATATTTGTCGTAGACTTGCATTTTCGATAGAGCTTCACAAAACCTTTTTTCTTAGTTTTGT
Source organism: Lobophora halterata (assembly GCA_932526365.1). Lineage (NCBI taxonomy): Eukaryota > Metazoa > Arthropoda > Insecta > Lepidoptera > Geometridae > Lobophora > Lobophora halterata. The sequence continues at coordinate 1,486,331 of OW052017.1, forward strand.
TTACTGACGATGAACTATCAACCTTCTTGGCTAAAGATTCTTTCAAATCAGTTGAACATTGAATCGCAGGCAGATATTTGTGTCCGCTGCCGTTTCCAACTTTCGTGGAATCAAAAGCATTTACCATCAAGCTGCTGATGTTTATAGAAATGGTATCTTGAAGACCTTCAGAGTTGGTCTGAGTCAAGTTAATCGTTATGTTTTTATCAAAGAGCGAATTGAAGGCTCTTGAACATAAAGTTATGTTATCGGTCACATAGCTTTTCATTCTTAGTAAAAAGCTCGATATGTCGAATCGTTTGAACGCTGTCGCCGGAACTAACCTACGGTCTGACACAGGGTACCGTTCTAGAGCCATGCATGTATTTAGTACTTTCCTTGGAATAACCTCTTTTAAAATTAAGGCAGGTTTTGGTATTGAAATGCTCACCGTTTTTGTTGGATAGGCTACGTACCCAAATAGACGATTACAGAGTACACGCGGGAGTAACTCTTCAGCAAAATGAATGTTAAATTTTATTTCCACTTTTTTGTTTGTTTTTTGGTGTAAATGTGTTACTTTCTTATATATTCCGTTTAGCAAATTAAGTAGTGTCGGTGTCATTCGGAGTTGCGGAAACCAAGGAGCTTTAAAAGGTTCAAGGCCCTCGCAATGTCTGATCTCCGATATAGTCGAAAGTTGAGATACGGGATTCTCAATTACCACAGGGAGTGTCAACGCTCGATTCGACTCTATTATATTCCACATCAGTTTAGGGAGTATACTGCAAAGTTCAGCTGGCAGCATGGAGTTTAAGATCGATGTCTTACACTTAAAAATCTTCGTTTCACTTCCGGTTACATCGAGAGGTATCAGCGAAACAGATTTCCTAAGATTCAATACTGGTTCGTTCGGCACCGTCACGTCGAAACGAACAAGGATATTAGTCACACAATGCTTCACTGCTATCTCATTGCAGTTCATTGTCTTTATTTCCAGAGCTGGCTGTGTGTTGTCGAACCCTGGAATCGCTATGGTATCAGATTTCTTCTTTATTGTGATTTTCGAAATAGAATTCATTGCTGGATAGAAATCAGTGTTTGTGGAAACTGTTTGTATTTCAGCTTCCTTACTCTCTGAAACTTTAAAAAAAAGTCCAATCGTACCTATAAATTAGTCTGTCAGCAAAAAAATACTTAAAGTAAGTCATATTACTTACGGAGGTTATGGTTTTGGTTTAAAAACTTAGACTCGTGTGTATAATACACGCCATTCTTGATCTTTTTGATTACGTTATCAATAAAGTCGCTGGCCCATCTGGCTTTAGCCCAGGGTTTAATGGGGACTGGTTTGATATTCTTCACAGGACTATTGATAGGATTTCGCGGTACTTCTTTACAGTGAATCCTAACGCGAGTGTCGGTTTCCTCATCTACTTTGTTGCTCGTCATTTTACTAGCGGGTCTCACGAAGCTATTTGGATCATTTGGTTGTTTATTAACAGCGTCATCAGTGTGTACCAATGAGTTTTTGTAGAGCAGTTTTATCATTTTTTCCTTTAACTGGCGAATCGATTTAACTCTCTTTTGTTGCGATTGTTCAATTAGCTCTGCTGGTGGTACAACTCGCTTATGTTCCACTTTGATTTTGTTATTGTTCTTAGAGTCATGCGCGGGTTTTTTATCTGTATTAAGTGGTTTTGAAGGAATTAAGCCTCTATTTATTTTTTGAGCCTTGTTGAATGCTAATATTTCGGCGTTGATCTTATTCTTCTGTGATTGGTCAATATTCTTTGCTCTTTTTGGCTGCACCTGTGTGTCGCCATTAGTTTGCCAATCCAGCATAAACGGCCAAATCTGTTCATTCAACCCGTCGAACTGCACCGGCGCAGGATTTGATACTTCATAAGATGAACTAAGTTGATCTTTACCCAGAATAACAATGGGAAATTTCAGTTTGGCAAGCCGTCGCTTGATATCCGCTTGTGTGAGCTTCGGTATAAACATATCGTTTGTTATTTTCGGGTTTTCTGGCTGACTGGCAGATATGCCGGGCCGTTGTAGTTTTGGTTGTTCTAGTGTCAATGGAGGATCTTGGTTTGATCCTTTGCTCAGAACTACTTTTGTTATTCCCTTCAATTGTTGGTTGGGCTCGTTTGTTGGTAGGTGTTGCTTGTTATTCCTGCTTTTACCTAGAAATATATAAAATTACCTATATAATATTTTCGGATTTTTCGGTACGCTATTACCTACTTTAATCTTATAATAGAACATAACATTAATAAGTATAAATACCTCCTTTGTTGATAGTTTGACTTAAACAAAGTGCCTTGCTACTGCTACCGGAATAAATAAATTCATTTTGAACCATTGGTTCTTCTCCATTCTCACAAGTTTGAGTTTCATTTGTTTCATCAGCATACAAAGGGATATCAAATTCATGTTTGTCCGTATCATCCATGGTTGGAATATCTCTATTCCCACGTAGCTTTTTTAGTTTGGTATGTAATGTATCTCCAGAGTTGCCATTCCATTGTTTCTTCGAATTATATTCAATCGGTAAAGCTTTGGGGTTATTTGTTTTTAGTGTGAGACCTCTTGTATTGGGTTTCATTGCGTTTCGACTATTTGCCCTATAGTTTTGCAATCGCGGCTTGATAGTTGCGCCTCTTGCGAAGTCATTCGCTGTCACTATCTTTTCAAACTCTTCACACATTTTGCTGAAGTCATCTTGTTTGTCAATTACAGTGATTCTATCAAAACTCGATGATCGAGAATGATCATCTACTTCAATGCTGGATATGTATGCAAATTCCTCAGTTCGGCAAGTCTCGACAACGCTGAAAATGTAACAAAAGTCAGTCTTGCTGTATGATCTCATAATCTCGTGTAAATTAGTGTTTGGGCACGATTTTCTGTAAGATCACCCAGTTTTTTCAAAATAAATATCTAAACAAAGTAGGTAACTTACTAACCGCATGTCTTTTCTATTATTACGTCGCTTGGGGCCCTTCTTTTTCTTAGGGGCAACAAAACTATCATCTGACATCGGAGGAGACGGCCTGAACTGAAACCTATTTATATTTCTTAGAACTGCCCAAACATCATGAGGATCAGTCTTTTCTTCAGCCTGTTGTTTTGACCCTGCAACTGATTTTGTTTTCCCATTCTGCCTTGTAGATCCATTGAATTTGATCAAATCGGTGGAGCTGCAGTCCAAATTCATCTGAGAACAGTATCTGGCATCTCGGTCGTAAAACTCGTAGTCTCTGACTTTCGGTCGAATTTGTCTGGTCCGTGGGGTTCGCTTTTTTACTTTCTTTCGATCTTCATATTGGTTAAAGTACTCCGAATCATTCATGTCACTTACCGTACATGTTTTGGGTATAGGTGCTGGTTCATTAGGGAGGGTCAACACAGATTTCTTTGCTTTCCTGTTTGCCTTCTTCAAACTCTTGAATTCGTCAGAGTTTGCTTTATAGATGTTGACAGCCAGGGGAAATGAAGAGACAAATTTGCTGCCTTTTTGCTGAATCATTGTTTTCTCAGTCACTTGAGAATGTAAGTGGACGCTAGAGGTATCTCTGACTAGGTAAGGAGATTTAGCATCATTTTTTTTCTTTCTGCCTCGCCAACTTGTTGCTGTGCTGCAAATGCTGCCTTCAGTTGCAAAGTTAATTTTCACTAATCTACTAGAGGGATTTCCAGCTCCGGTTTTAGAGCTGTTAGAAGAGCAGTGCGATTCCGTCGTTGGCTTATTGCAATGTATTTCTAAGGTGTTAATTGCCATAGCCAGTTATTTCTTCGAAGCCGTTGACGATATCTTCAGCCCGAATAAATCTAAAACAAGAGAGGCTTTAATGTTGCTGGCAAGGAAACCAGGGTACCTACACTACCTACCTAGGTAAAAGGCTACTAATTTGGTAGGTAGGTAGGCTAAGTCCTTACCTACCTACTTATTGTCTGCAAGGTTCGCTCTCCACAGGAAGTACCTAGATAGATAAATGAACAAACATATAAGTAAGTAAGAACATGTAAGAGAGCAAAGCTTGGGTTTGTACTTACGTTACTTACAGATGTTTTATTCACTATAATTTCGACAAATACAAAACCATGAAATAAACTACTCCTACATCGAACTAAACTTAAAATTGTAAAATTTATTTTCAATGAAATATTTTACGCACGCCATTTACAAGTATTTGACAATGACTGACTTTTTTTTACAAAATGGAGGAAAGAAATAATAATTTGAAAATATCGGCCAGTCACCTTTAGAAAAACCTTGCTTGATTCACCACAGACAACTAATTGATTGGTACAATGTTTGATCAGGAGGTGAGTGACAGTGACTTTAACATTATGTGATCGACGTAATTAGTGTCAAAACGTATGTAAACAAAAACAGCAGATTTCTTCTCACAGATCAGTCAGTGTTCCTTCTGCTTATTATCTAGAAAATTGTTCAAATTCTACTTAAAAATGTCAGAAAACGAGCCAGAAATAATTCAGTATAAGCCGTACATGTCGTTCGTGCACCCTTCTTTCTGGCACGCGCTCACAGAAGTGAAATTAAACGTGGACAAACTAAATGACACAACGAAGCAAATTCATGGTGTTTTCACCTACAGGGACGATATTGGACCGGTTTTCGAAGTCGACAGCACTTCTTTCAACAGGTAGTTAATCACCACATTCTATCAGCAGCCAACTGCACGATGCCTTTATAGGCTGAGCTTTGAATAAATTGAGAGTTTCATGCACTTACAATACGGCCGACGTATCTTGGCGAGTCCTGAACATAGGCTATGCGAAATTAAGCGCATGTACCTCATCTCAGGAAGGACTTGAATCTATGTATAAGTAAGAACTACTTACCTAAAATATGCAGTTGGAACAACCTGAACGGAAAGATCAAAATTAAGGCCTGCCTTCCTCATACGCTGACGTTGGTCGAGGATAAGAATATACTCTCCGTCAGCAACGCGTAGCAAGACATCAGCGTCGCAGTGTGGTGCCACATAGCACACCGTGCATATTCGTACGCTTGACCGACGCCGACGCCAGCTTAGTAGGAAGGCAGGACTAACACATTTGACGGAAGATGCGTTGCGTACCGTTGATCGCGTACAAAAAGCGGCACCTAACTTTAGCGCTAACCATTATTGCGCAAAAGTAAAAAATAAGGTACCTGAGGGGGACTAGGTACACATAGGTACAATAAACATGCGCAGTAACACCCCTCGCGTATCGTTCAGCACTAGACTTATGTGCTGCTACATATAACACCAAAACGGATAAGTAGATGATAAAATTTATTAATAACACCCCAACACCCTTACGGCTCATCACTTCCTTAGCAACAGAGTAGTGCACAACTGGAATATACTGCCAGAAGATGTTGTTTCTGCAGCATCCACAAACTCGATACTTGGTTACGAACCAACAAGACTATGTTAAAAAAGTGACACAAATAGATAAAGATAAAGACACATCAGTGAAAGCTGCTCGTCTATCAACAAATAATAATAATAATAAATACTCAACCGATTATGCGTTAGTAGTTATAGTCATAGTCAATGATATGCTCGTTGCATCTTCCATCAGATGTGCTAGAACCTTAAAAGAAGGAGACTTCTTTGGAGGCAAAAATAGGGATAAGTGGTAAAGTTCCACCAGTCCATTGGAAGACAGGGGGATGCTTGATCACCCCGTTTGCTCATCTCATCTCATACCATGTCTCTATATCAAACAAGCAGCAGAGTTTGTCAGGCAACATCCAGAGCTATTCAAAACAAATCAACACTTCCGCACTAGACAACTCAGGGATACAACTAACAACATGCTCTACAATCCGCTTTACAAACTGACTCTCACTCAACGGCAAGCATACTACATGTGTATCACTATATATAATAAGTTGCCTAAGGATATAAAAAACCTAACAGGGAATCTATTTTTTATAAAACTAAAAAAATGGCTCTTAGAGAAATGTTTCTATACGATAGGTGAATACTTGAACTCATAGTAGATTAGATTTTTCTTTTGTTTTAGTATAGTTATACTTACTTAGTTAATAAGACTTAATATTTGCATGCCTATTACGGCAGGACATAAAATGGACTCAATCTATTTAAGACCTTATTTGTAAACACATATGTTCTAGCAAATAAACAATATTTCATTTCAACAATATTTCATTTCATTTCATTTCATTTCTGCTTTTACTACACTACACAATATAATAAGGTTACAGTTTTATGTTCCATAATTTTTATTCCCAATGGTGCGCTGTATCTAAACTTACAATTTTTTCCAGTACTCCTGAATCAGAGAATTTATATGTAAATGTAACAGGCACAATCATGAACAAAAATACCATAGAAGATTTTAAGAGCATAGACAAAGCGGCTCTCCTTAACTCAGTGGGAGAGATGATATGGGCCAGCGTCAAGAACAAAGAATGGATTGAAAAACCAAATAGTTTACTGACCTTCTTTATACTTACTTTTGCTGTGAGTTGATAAATTATTGATTACTTATTATGCTTTGCTTGCTTGGTATATGGATAAAAAGTAGCTAATACTCTTTTTAACCAACTTTAAAAAAAGGGAAATTTCTCAATTTGGTTGATTTTTTTTGTTTGTTACCACAGTTTGTTGTTTATAAACTGATTTGAAGAAATATTATTTTATATTTGAAAGATATACTTCCAGATTGGTCCCATAGAAATTTCATGAAAATCGGTTGAGTACTTTGATTTTGAAATCAAAATAACAAAAAAAATAATGTCATCCAATGTCGATGAAGTAATTGATATTGCGTATTTTGCTTTCCTGTGTCTATTCAGTGGTGTTTACGGTCACTAAAACAGTCCAATTTAAGTTGGTTGTAGCACAGAGTACTAAGATATACACAAGTTGTAGTAAGTTTTTGTAAAACTTTACCGAATTTTGGCATGATCAAGCAAACACATTCATCTTTCCTTAGTTTCTTTATAATATGTGATTGTGATTTTCAGGACCTAAAAAAATTCCACTACTTTTACTGGTTTGCGTTCCCAGCTCCGAGCCAACCAGTGGTCCATCTTATAGAGAAAACCGCAACCATCACCTCCCACCTAAGCGACACACAACTCAACCAGCTTTCACAGAGCTACAACGCTTTAGACAGGGCACAAAAATGTTTCTTCATCGCCACCAAGAAAAACGATAACATAATCGTCCATATCCTGTCTGAAATTTTTCAAAGCAACACAATCAAACAGACTGAGATTAATCTAGATTTTTCTAATACATATTTTGTGTTTACGGACCCCAGTGATGAGGTATATCCGGGTTGGCCATTGAGACTATTTTTGGCTGCAGTTTTAGAGCATTGTCCGAGTATTGCTGGTGTGGAAGTAAATGTCATAGGACTGAGGTGTAATATTACTGGATCTATTGATGGCAGTATTGTCTTCAGAGTGAAGCTACCGAAGGTTAGTGTGAGATACTAGATGCTGCAATTCTCGACTTTGCCCGTTAGATAGGTACTTAAAACAAATTGGTTTTGTTTTGTAGTCTGAACTGATTTTTAGGCGAATAAGTTCAGTAGTTTCAGCATAATTTAAGCAAAAAAAAACATCCATCGTTCTATACTACTCATAACAAAAAATTAAATATTTTGGACATTTCACACAACGCCATCTAGCCCCTAAACTAGGCAGAGCTTGTTCTATAAGATTTTTTTTGTAAATACCTACATACATAGAAAACACTTAGACTCAGGACAAAACACCGATGTTCATCACATAAATGTATGTCCTGATGCGGGAATGAGCCCGCGACACCGGCGTGGCAGTCAAGCGTGTACTTCTTCTTATCGTGTCACTAGTTCTTTCGAACCAGGGTGGTGAAAGGATTTCAAGTGCGCCTCAATGAGGCTCCTTGCGTACAATTGACACATGTTTTCGAACTTTTTAGGTTCATGACATGCCGGTTTCCTCACGATGTGTTCCTTCACCGTTAAGCACGTGTTTTAAATGCACACATAGATTTTTTTTGAACAGTAAAATCCATAGGTGTACGACCACTGGGTTCGAACCCACGACCTTCGCATCGAAAGTCGAGGAACCTCCCACTCTGCCAACACGGCTTTTTGCAATAGCGAAACTTTCCAAGCGTGTACTTAGAAAGGAGTTTTGCTAATTCACAACGCAAACGAAGTTGCAGGCGTCAACTAGTTAAGGGGAATCCTCAAAATTATCCTTAAAATTATCCCTACTAACTTAAAAACACGTATAAAATCTAAATTAAAGTATGAAACCTTTCACTTTTTTTGTTGACGAAATCAAAAAACACGGACGAAACGAATAGTGTGAAGAAATTACTATAATACGGCGTACTTTTTGAGTATTTGTCCGAATCATTTTGTATGGTATATTTCAGGAAGGTCCAGTGGAACCTACAGGGTGGGTTGGCTGGGAGAGAAACGATAAAGGCAACTTTGGGCCGAGGCTAGCCAATATGGCCGCATCTATGGATCCTGTCAAGTAAGTACATACAAACAAGAAATGTAGATTAATACCTACTTGCATCAAATTGTCAAAGTCCCTAAGCAACTTACTCGCTTGGTAGTTCTTAACAGTATTCTGACCGTAAAGAACTGTCGAGCGAGTTAAGTAATTGCTTAGAAAATTATGCAAGCTTGGTGCAAGTCGACATAAGTCTTATTATTAATGATTTTGCTCTATCTCACTACCTCTACGAGATATATAATTATAGCGGTTTTCATGGTTTAAGAATGCATTTTCATTGAGTTGTGTAATTAATAGAATACTTATACATATATTCTTTATTTTTTGTAAATAGATAGATTAACACTTTATTGTACACAAACAAGAACAAAACAGTAAAACAATAGAACAAGAATACAAAGGCCTTATGGTATAAACATAGCATACATAGAAAACATCCCGACTCAGGACATACACCGAATAATAATGACATATTATTATTATTACGAGCCCGTAATGTCCCACCAAAGGGCAAAGGCCTCCCTTTCCTCTTTCCAGACCAACTATGACATATACTGATTAATAATCATACATATTTATGAATAATTTGGCAGACTAGCAGACGCGTCGTCCGACCTCAACATACGGCTCATGAAGTGGCGGCTGGTGCCCGACATCGACATAGAGGTGATGAAGAGGACGAGGTGCCTCCTCCTCGGCGCGGGGACCCTGGGCTGCCACGTGGCGAGGGACCTACTGGTAACAAACATTATTTTAAAAATATACACTGTCTTTAAAATAGATCAGACTCCTGAACTAAATCATCCTATGGAAGATTTATTTGACTCCGCAAATCGTCCTTTCGAAGATCTATTTGAACCCCCTTAATCATCCTATGGGAGATCTATTTGACCCCGCAAATCGTCCTATCGGAGATCTATTTGCCCCCAAATCTTCCTTTTGGAGATCTTATTTGACCCCCAAACCGTCCAATCGAAGATCAATTTGACCCCCCAAATCGTCCTATCAGAGATCTTATTTGACCCCCCCAAATCGTCCTACCGGAGATCTATTTGTCCTCCCAAATCATCTTATCGGAGATGAATTTGTCCCCCCAAATCATCCTATCAGAGATCTTACTTGACCCCCAAATCGTCCTATCGGAGATCTATTTGTCCCCCCAAATCGTCCTATCAGAGATCTATTTAACCCCCAAAACAGTCCTATCGGAGATCTTATTTAACCTCCCCAAATCGTCTTACCGAGGGTATTTTCGACCCCCAATACTTCCACTAAAGAGTATCTAACCCTATTGTCTCCAGGCTTGGGGCTTCCGACACATCACATTCATAGACAACGGTAAAGTGTCGTATTCTAACCCGACGCGACAAGTTCTGTTCACTCATCAGGACTGTCTCAACGGGGGCAGGAAGAAGGCAGAGGCGGCGGCAGACGGACTCGGGAACATATTGCCGTCTGTGGTAAGAACTTAGATCTCAAATGCTTAGCCCCCATTCAGGTACAGACAGCGTCATAGATAAGTATCCCCCTTGCATTATAATACCCAGCTTCAAATCCCTTTAAATCACCGTCGCGATGAATAGAGAAGTTTTGCCTTTAAAAAATAGATTATATTTGTATATCTGTATGTAAGCCTAAAAATAATTTTAAGTATTACAATTTTTTGAAAGGATTTATAGCTGGGTGTCTTGTGCAAGGAGGATACTTATCTCTGACGCTGTCTGTACATGCTCGATCGAGCAAATTTCATTCTACATCTCTTACATACATCATCAGTATCCTACTTCCTACTAATATTATAATGGAGCGAAGCTACATCGGGGTGAAGTTAAAACACCGTATCAAAAACAAAACTATAAGAGGCAAAACAAAGGCAAAGGATGTGGTTCAACGGATCCTAGGTCTTAAATGGAACTGGGCAGGTCACATACAGAGGTTAAAAAAGAATAGATGGAGTCAAATTATTACTAACTGGACTCCCCGTGACACGAAGCGGAGAAGAGGAAGACCAGCTACCCGCTGGAGCGACGACATAGTAAAGGTGGCTGGAAAACTATGGTCTAGAACAGCTAGAGACAGGCAAAAATGGAAAACCCTGGAGGAGGCTTTCACCGCCATAGGCGGTCCCTACACATAATAAATATAATCCTTATGTTATTTGTAATATGTAATTTGTGTAAAGGAAATAAAAGCTTTTTTTATTTAATTTTATTTTATTACTAATATTATAAACGCGAAAGTTTGTAAGTATGGATGGATGGATGGATGTTTGTTACTCTTTCACGTACTCTTACAATAATATAGCTTATACATCAGAATAACACATAGGCTACAATTTATAAAGATACCTGCGCAGACAAAGTTACAAAATTATCAAACTGTGTAGCGGTCTCAACGCCCATTTCCTTGACACATTTTTTTTTATTTACGTTCTGCGTTAAAGAAAAACATAACTAAGTACATTTATAAGACTAAACGTTAAATCAAACCTTACAATGCACTGATAGAACATGTAAAATATTTGTAAAAGGTGTACACCCATATTCTAAGTCGATTTTTTCACTCAAGTGAATACTTACGTGAGTGGTAAAATAGCCGCCGCTTTACCCACAGATCTCGGATACTTTCGGCTGTCGCCCCGCTTTACCATAGGTTCGGCTGTCACCTGTCTAATTTCAAATGTAAGTATTCATTGAAAAAAATCGACTTAGAATATGGGTGTTAGTCCTGACTGACTCCAACTTTTAAGTCTCTGCGTTTTTTGGTTGGGCATGTACGTTGTATGTCAGTCAGGCAGGACTAAGCCTTTTATGTATGTTGAAAAATAATTAGAATTAAAAAAAATAAGCCAACATAACATAACATAGTTAAAAACGAAAAAATCGACGATAAATTCAAAATAATTAAATTTCAGGTAACTAAAGGTATATCGGCGCACATACCGATGCCGGGACACCCCATCGGCGAATCATTGAAGAAGGAAACACTACACAACATACAAACTATAACAAACGAGATCCAACAACATGACGTCATATTCTTATTACTGGACACGAGAGAGGCAAGATGGCTGCCGACGTTGCTCGCCGCGCATTATGGAAAGGTAACTTACTAGGTACCTTTATTATTATGTATCTGAAACCGTGTAGCACTGTTCTAGTCATGAGAAGGCTCACGACGTCATGTCATATTTCTATTACTGGACACGGAAGGAGCAAGATGCCTGCCGACTTTGTAAGCCGCGCATTATGGAAAGGTAACTTACTTATACCTTTATTATTATGTATCTGAATTCTGAACCCGTGTAGCACTGTTCTGGTCATGGGAAGGCGGAGACACTCCAGGCGAGGCATTGAAGAAGGAGACACTACACAACATACAGACTAACGAACGAAATCCAACAACATGACGTCATATTCTTATTATTGGACACGAGAGAGGCAAGATGGCTGCCGACGTTGCTCGCCGCGCATTATGGAAAGGTAACTTACTAGGTACCTTTATTATTATGTATCTGAAACCGTGTAGCACTGTTCTAGTCATGAGAAGGCTCACGACGTCATGTCATATTTCTATTACTGGACACGGGAGGAGCAAGATGCCTGCCGACTTTGTAAGCCGCGCATTATGGAAAGGTAACTTACTTATACCTTTATTATTATGTATCTGAATTCTGAACCCGTGTAGCACTGTTCTGGTCATGGGAAGGCGGAGACACTCCAGGCGAGGCATTGAAGATGGAGACACTACACAACAAAGAGACTAACGAACGAAATCCAACAACATGACGTCATATTCTTATTATTGGACACGAGAGAGGCAAGATGGCTGCCGACATTGCTCGCCGCTCATTGGAAAGGTAACCTAAAACTCCTTTTTGGTACCTGTGTACTGTTTTTTTCTTCTTTTTTTTTATTAAGAATAGACAAGCGTTTAACCACTACCTCAATTCAATTCAATTCTTGTTTAGTGGCTTTAGTGACGTTCGCCACTATTCTGCCAATGTACGTTCAAGATACTTTCATAGACGTTTGGAGTATGCGCTATAAGAATATGCTCGGTGTTCCGGATGATTTTCGAGCAAAATTTTGAACCAAGATGATTTATCTAAAACAAATAAGACAACACAAACATAAACACAGGGTTAGTAGCTACATATCTACAGGTTATTTCATATTATATTATATATAGAATGGAACGATTATGGTTAGTAAAATATTTATAGTCTTATATTATTAATATGTACAAAATTACACAAAATACTATTAATTAGAGGGGAATTAATTTGGGATAGGAGACAGTTTAGGGAAAGAGGACGGGGATGATCAGGAGGGAGAAAGTCAAAACCACTACCTCACCTGGATGGTGTGGTCGAAAATGGAGCACGCTTGTCTAGTATGAACTTATTCACTTTAGTCTTAAAGACTCCAAGATTATAGTGGTCCGGAAATACAGACGCCGGTAGCGAGTTCCACTCATTGCTTGTGCTCAATATAAAGGTTGACGTAAAACGTCTGGTTCGAGCAATGGGGATGTTAACTTAGTAAGGGTGGTACCCCCCCGTACGTCTACTAGTCCGGTGATAGGATGGGGATAGATCTTGAGCAGGCCGGGATATGACGTCATATTTCTACCGTTGGACAGAAAAGGCAATGTATAGTATATATAATATATATGCAAGAGGTATGATTCTTATTTTTTTTTTTTTTTTTTTTAACTACTTTAAATTGACCTAAATTATTGACATTCAGTATGAATTCCATGAACATTGTGACTTTTAATTTTTTATCTTTTTTTACCTTTTTACTGACATTTTATATTTATTATTTAAAATATGTGTATAATTTTAATGAAATTTATGTGTAGTTAACATATGTGTTATTTTATGTGTAGCTTTCTTTAATTAATATAATTGGTGTATCCGTTTTAATTAAAGGTAATAAATAAATACAAATACAAAGGCAAGATGGCTGCCCACTTTTATCGCCGCTTATGAAAATAGATATTAAAACTTAATCTAATTTCAGATAGCGATCAACGCCGCTCTCGGGTTCGATAGCTACCTAGTGATGCGACACGGAGACGGCTCTACGCCCGTGGGTCTCACGGACACCGCGGGTCTGCCAGACGCTCTCAACAAGCAGGCTTTGTCGGGGGGACAGCTTGGCTGCTATTTTTGTAACGACGTCACAGCGCCCGGGAATGTAAGAAACGTAAATGAGTTTAAGTTTATAGTATGATAATTAAGGTTTTTACAAAAACATAGTACAACTGGCTTCAATTGGGCTGTTTTAGTGACCGTAAACACCACTGAAAAGTCACAGGGAAGCAAAATACGCAATTTCGTTTTCGTACTTAAATGACGTCAATTTTTTTAAGTTATTTTGATATCAAAACCAAGAACTGAACCGATTTTTCAATAAATATTTTTTTCTTTTCATTTTCCATGTGCACAATAAAGAATTATCTATCTAAGCGGTTTGACAGTTATCGTCTTACGAACATACATACATACAAATGCCGCTTCATCTAGTCCAAGTATCCTCGCGGTTTAGCGTTGACCTTGAATGCGCAGAAGTCGATTTGTAGATGTGTTTGGCGGGAGGGGTGAGACGTGACGGGGAAGGTGCCCGGCGTCTATTGGTCGCTTAGCCACCTTCCCGCTTCGGCGGAACTAATAGGCGCCGTCTCGCCTCACCTCACTTGCGTTGAGCTCCCCTCCACTTTCGCCGAGCGCTATTAAAACCGTGAAGACCGTGACGAAGAGATGCTATTACAATGTAAACGAATTTCTATCAGATAAATGTTGACTATCAAAGACAAGTTTTTTGTTTAAGTGTAGGTATAAAAAATGAAAATTAATACTATTATTACTTATTTTTAGAAATTATAAAAATATTGACATTTAAGCATATTTATTTGACATTAAAATTAGAATTAACAATATTTAAAACTTGACATCACTCAAACAAAAATACAAATCATCTAACTAATGCTAATATATCAATATTTTTGTAATACATAATTAATTTGACTATGAAATGAACATAAGTAAATTAGATGCCTACCGAGCAAAAATTTACATAAAGTTGTTGCGCCCTTACAGTGCACATGTGCATTGTGTACCTATAAGCCACTTACACCTAAGTTATATAATCTGTATGCAAATGAAATAATAAATATTGTACAGTGTTGGACTACCGTACTGGGTAGGGGGGGTGTGTAATAAAACACCGCACCCTTATTCTGAGCCAGTCATTTATTCATAAATATTGTAGTGTTGGACTACCGTACTGGGTAGGGGGGGTGTGTAATGAAACACGGCACCCTTATTCTGAGCCAGTCATTTATTCATAAATATTGTACAGTGTTGGACTACCGTACTGGGTAGGGAGGGTGTGTAATGAAACACCGCACCCTTATTCTGAGCCAGTCATTTATTCATAAATATTGTACAGTGTTGGACTACCGTACTGGGTAGGGGGGGTGTGTAATGAAACACCGCACCCTTATTCTGAGCCAGTCATTTATTCATAAATATTGTACAGTGTTGGACTACCGTACTGGGTAGGGGGGGTGTGTAATGAAACACCGCACCCTTATTCTGAGCCAAT
The DNA here is from genome assembly GCA_932526365.1 of Lobophora halterata. Classification (NCBI taxonomy): domain Eukaryota; kingdom Metazoa; phylum Arthropoda; class Insecta; order Lepidoptera; family Geometridae; genus Lobophora; species Lobophora halterata. The sequence goes on from OW052017.1 coordinate 1,501,442, forward strand.
CATTTATTCATAAATATTGTACAGTGTTGGACTACCGTACTGGGTAGGGGGGGTGTGTAATGAAACACCGCACCCTTATTCTGAGCCAGTCATTTATCCATAAATATTGTACAGTGTTGGACTACCGTACTGGGTAGGGGGGGGTGTGTAATGAAACACCGCACCCTTATTCTGAGCCAGTCATTTATTCATAAATATTGTACAGTGTTGGACTACCGTACTGGGTAGGGGGGGTGTGTAATGAAACACCGCACCCTTATTCTGAGCCAGTCATTTATTCAAGTAATCACATCTTAGTCAATATTTCATAGGCGTTTTCGTCAGCGCGATCTAGGTTCTGTACATTTGAAGTGGCGCCATCTCGTATTGACTTTATGAACTAAAAATAATGAAATGACATAGAAACTGCCTTAACAAATATGAAGACACCTATATCTAGATTCTGAGACCTCTTTGTTTGGTCAATGATGATGATTAATGAAAGTTTTAACTGTCCGCCTTGTAGCAACCCGTTTTTTTTTTTTTACATGGGGAAATTCTCATGGATACCCACCGCCCTTGGGGGTGGGCGGACCGGTTAGGTCGGACTCTTACCGACGATAAACCCATGGTGACCGACCTCTGCGCATTAGAGGGACCCCAGGATATCTTACAGAACACGTACCGGTGCCCCTCACGTTGCCCTTGAGGCGCGACCCAGGGAAGGCTTGCGCAATCCCTAAGTTCCGCTTGCAGTGCATGTCACTCGTGCACTGCAGCCATCACTGGATTCGAATAGGAGCGGCCAGAGCCATATCTATCACCCTAGGGTGACAAAGCAAGGTCTTCTTCTTATCGTGTCACTAGTTCTTTCGAACCAGTGTGGTGAAAGGATTTCAAGTGCGCCTCGAAGAGGCTCCTTTCGTGCACTCGACACATGTTTTCGAACTTTAGGTTCAACGACATGCCGGTTTCCTCACGATGTTTTCCTTCACCGTTGCGAGAACGTGGGATGCATACATAGATTTTTTCGACCGAAAAAACCCATTTATGCATGACTGCCACCGGGATTCGAACCCGCGACCATCAGATCTCAAGGCAAGGTTTTCATCCACTCGGCCACCACGTCCTCAAAAACGTCGTCACAAAGCAAGGTGACTGATGGGAATAATTCGTAATATTGCAGTCGCTGAAGGACCGCACCCTCGACCAGCAGTGCACGGTGACGCGGCCCGGAGCCGCCGCCATCGCGGGCGCGCTGGCCGTGGAAGTGCTGGTCGCGCTGCTGCAACACCCGCTCAGGTAACTCTATTTAACATTTTTTATTTATCAAAAGAAACAAATATCAACAAATTATATAAATATATTTAGTAACTAGCTGGTGCCCGCGACTTCGTCTGCGCAGGTATTTTTATAAATTGTAGCCTATGTGTTATTCTGATGTTTAAGCTATATTATTGTAAATTTTCTTTAGAATCCATTCGGTAGTTTTTACGTGAAAGAGTAACAAACATCCATCCATCCATCCATCCATCCATCCATCCTTACAAACTTTCGCGTTTATAATATTAGTAGGATAAATCCGCTTAATTTCTAAACAAAGGTTTTAATTAACTTAACTTTAGTTCAACTAAACCAAAGAGTCAACGAACAGAAAACCAAAGTTTAAAGATACGACACGTGTTTCGCCTCTACACGAGGCATCATCAGGAGGTCAATCATCAAATCAATCAATCAATCAATTATCTTAAAAGAAACAAAGCTTAAAAATATACGATAATAGGTATAACATAGGTAAGTATCTCAACCTACTCCCTGTTCACTTCGTAAGGTAGGTAGGTACCTACATTACTTACCTACCTACTAGGATCAAATAAGAAAGTAGGTACCTATCTACCTAGATTTTTAACCTAACCTAACTTAAATACCTATGTTCAATGCGCGCGCGATTCCCAGATTTGTAAAGTATATATCATAAAAACTTTCACATTCAAAATTAGGTATAGTAAAACTTCAAAAGCTTATATTTTATTTTTTCAGGATACAAGCTCCCGCCCCCTACAATCTATCATCATCAGAAATACCCGCACATCTGCAAGGCGTACTGGGCCCCATTCCACATTCAATCCGCGGGTTCCTCCACTCATATCAAAGCGTGTTACCAACTTGTTGCAAATTCAAGCAATGCATAGCGTGTTCAGATATCGTCCTCAATAAATACAGGACGGAAGGAACCGAGTTTCTGTTGAATGTGTTCAATAGTGGGAACTATCTTGAGGAGATTACTGGATTGACCGCGCTTCATTTAGCGGCTGAGATGACTGATGTAAGTAATATGTGTGTTCAGTACCCTTAGTACGAGTTTTGATAGTTTTCGAAAACTTTATGTAGTTTCGTTTCCTTCCATACATTTGCTTACAGCGCCCCTAGCGAAAACTTTCATGAACTAAAATCGGCAGTATGAGTTGGATCGAAACATAGTATTCGAATACCAAAAAAGTTTTCGAGCTGTTTATGGCACTTTGGCAGTACGAGTTCTAACTTTGACAAGTCAGCGGTAGTAAACTAGGACGTTTACGAAAACTTTTGTAGTATTCGCACTCACTAGATAAAAATCGGTGAGAGCTATGCGAACAAGCTAGTATTTGTAAATATTTGTAAATCCTGCCACATTTTATTGCTCTCAGCCTTTCGGCCGGTTTATTTAAGTCACCATTTCTAAAATTATGGATATGGGTAGGGTTATTATACAAATTTCGAGACACATCTTGTAGACTTTTTTCCAGAGAGAGAAATAATTACCACTCTGTGAAATCTATCCATAATTTTAAATTGTGATGGGCTCATTTTTCCTTTGAAACAACGATGCCTCCATAAAAAATAATAATAAACGTATGACAAGGCAGTATGGTCATATGACTAAAGCCAACACTATGCTCAAATTAAAAAAAAACAAAACGTGGTACAAAGTGCCAAACGTAAAGGATATGTTCGTCTCTTTCTTTTGCCGACGTGTAAAAGAGTAAGAAGTATATACCATGAAGTTCGTTCAATCGAGCTAGTCGATGGTTGATATCGTGTAAACTTAATACGAAAAATTTAGCCCGTACTGCCGATTACAACGTAAACTATTCGTTTGAGCGAGCTCACCAAAACTATTGAGTTTTGGAAACTGTCAAACTCGTACTAAGGGTACAGATACCATCTTTTCTAAATATAGGATGAAAGGAACCGAGTTTCTGTTGAATGTGTTCAACTGTGGCAACTATCTTGAGGAGATTACTGGACTAACGGCGTTTTAATTGGCGGCTGAGATGACTGATGTAAGTAACATTTAAGTGTTCACATACCATCGTAACTAAATATAGGATGAAAGGAACTGAGTTTGTGTTGCATATGTGTTCAATAGTAGGAACTATCTTGAAGAGATTACTGGATTGACGGCGCTGCATTTAGCGGCTGAGATGACTGATGTGAGTAACATTCAAGAAATCTGTGTTCAGATATTATCGTATCTAAGTACAGGATGAAAGGAACCCAGTTTCTGTTGAATGTGTTCAACTGTGGGAACTATCTTGAGGAGATTACTGGACTAAGGGCACTACATTGACTGAGATAACTGCTGTAAGTTACATTCAAGTAATGTGTGTTCAAATATCATCGTCTCTAAATACAGGATGAAAGGAACCGATTTTCTGTTGAATGTGTTCAATATCCCACTATTAGTTAAGATTTGTTTTTTTTTTTAAATTAATTTTGAGATACTTTTACCTATATTTGTGTATAACAGTCCCATCGTGCCCGAAGAGATTAGATCGTTTTAGGTGAATTTTGTTGATTCTTTCTTAATATATTTCTTTTTAATTCAGATCCTGACACTTTCTGACGATGACGATGAAGAAGAATGAAATTGACTGTGAAAATTGAAAAATAATAATATGGAAATCATGCTTTTGTGATAGAATAAAAATATCGTAATTCAACTCATTGATTGCATAGTTGGCAGGATGAGCTTACCAAGTTTGAAGCTGATTGGGCCAATCAAGCACAAGATTGAGGAGAGTGGAAGCGAAGGGAGACCTTTGTCCAGCAGTAATAAAAAAAAAACTTTATACAGGCTGAAAATAATAATAACTCTTTGATGTTGGCTCATGCATTCAATTGCATTTTTTTGTACTTATTCCGTGTTTTAAATACTCTCGTTATGGCGGCTTTGTGATATTTATTAAATAGCAATAAAGCAGATTAATCAAAACTATGTATTTCTTTGAAAGTTGCGAGTTTTGTACCATAATGAAGCCCTCACGTGAAAGGGGCTCAGTCTAGATAAATAGCATCAATTTACATCGGGATGGCAGAGATGGGCAGAAAACTTCTTAAACAATTTAAAACTTTATATTTTTAAAAAGGTAGGTTAGGTACAAGTAGCGGCGGAAGTAAAAAGTAAGGTACCTGAGGGGGGCTACACATATAATAAACATGCGCAGTAACCCTACGCGTATCGTTCAGCGCTAGACTTATGTGCCGGACTTCTAGATCAAGTTTAAATTATTTCACACTTCCACTTAACGTGTCACTATACACACTACACCTGCACACAATACATGTTTTCGAATTTTTTAGTTTCTATGTCCTTTCGGTTTCCTCACTGTTTTCCTTCACCGTTAAGCACGTGTTTCAGTACACATAGATTTTTTGAACAGAAAAATCCATTGGTGTATGACAAGTTTCGAACCCACAACCTTCGAAGGATCGAAAGTCGAGGCACCTCCCACTGGGTCAACACGGCTTGAAATTGCTCTGCCGTCCGCTTCTATTTTCGTGTGAATTAAGCCATAGGTTGATATTAAAAATACTTCAATACAACACATAATTTATTCGTCTAACAATCCACATCCCTACGGCGCCATAGTCAACCGCACAACACTCGGCTTCTTCCTGTTGTCCGCGTGTATTTCCTTCACCGGTTTGGGCGGCTTGATCTTGCGCTGCCACAAGCCGGAGCGCGGCCGGTTGCCGAGCCAGCGGTTGCGTTGGGGGGAGCCGATGGGGGTTGAGCCGTGGAGCACGTTTGAGATACTCCCCCAATAATATAATATGTGGGAATAATCCCCTATGTAGGTAATCCCCACTAGTGGGGATTTCGGGAAAGAGTCTCTTAATCCCCCACTAACCGCGGGACGGCGCGGATCGTAGGTACTTAGATCTTAGAGTAACTGAGCGAGCCAATCACGCCCTGCCATTCAACTATTTTGTACCCCGCACTCCCATCAATTTGACCTAAGAATTGCGTTCTGCGAAACTTTGTCACGTGGTTCGCCAGAGGACAACATGTTTGTCGCTTATAAATCAAGTATTTCACACTGATATTGCTCTGCCGTCTGCTGCCATATTGTTGTGTATTGAGCTATAATATAATAGGTTAATAATAAAAATACTTCAGTACAACACATTGTATAATTTATTCATCTAGCAATCCACATCCCTACGGCGCCATAGTCAAACGCACAACACTCGGCTTCTTCCTGTTGTCCGCGTGTATTTCCTTCACCGGTTTGGGCGGCTTGATCTTGCGTCCGTGGCGGCCGGACTTGCGCTGCCACAGGCCGGAGCGCGGCCGGTTGCCGAGCCAGCGGTTGCGTTGGGGGGAGCCGATGGGGGTGGAGCCGTGGAGCACGTTCGAGAGACGCCCTGTGGATGTTGGGGACCTTTTATAGTCTGTCGGGTAAGGTCACTAACTTATACAATATGAATGGAGTTGTTAGTGCATGCAATCGAAGACACGGAGTTGTCAGCCGACTTCAAAAAAGGAGATGTTTGTCACCTCAGAACTTTGGTGTTTATAAACCGATTTGGAAAAATATTTTTTATTCGAAAGGTTACAAAACTTCTAGATTGGTCCCATATTATAAATTTTATGAAAATCGGTTCAGTAGGTACTATGTTTTTGAAATAAAAAAAACTGAAAAATTACGTAATATTAGCAAACGAAATTGCGTATTTTGCTAAATAATACCTAAATTGACTATTCAGGGGCTTACGCACCAGAACAGTTCGATTGAAGTCGGTTGTCATATGTTTTTTTTACGATTTCCAGCTAGATGGAGCGTAATTAGCGCGCTATAGCTGGCAGAAATATGTATGAGAAGTGCCTAAGGTCAGGCTCAGTGGTGCGCCTTAGGAGAGACCTACGTCCACCAGTAGTGGAGGATCTGAGGTTGATATTGATGTTGATGATGTCGACTTACCGACAACCGCCATGCAGTGCTGGTCGAAGCTGAACGTCCGCTTGGACGGCATCTGCACCACGATGCGATCGTCCTGCCGCCGCAAGATCGTGCCGCACGTGCCCGCCGCATGCACGTACAGCGCGCCCGCTCCTACGTCACAGGAAGATACATGAACACTTTATTGTGCACCAAGCACCAACAAGAACAAATCAGAATAGAACAAGTATAAGGCCTTATTTATACAGAAGCGACATAAGGCGAAGGCACGATCTTTTTCATATAAAATCTGTAAGCGACGCGTCATGCGATTATATTTTTGTACCGCCTGCGCCGTATCTTCGCCTTATGTCGATTCTGTATAAAGAAGGCTATAAGATAAATAAATAAATGTTTTATTGTCACAAAAGTAATACATCAAGTACCTACAAGTTTGGCAAAGTCTACAAAACTTAAGTAAGGATCGTACCACAGTAGATTCTGTTCCCCGCACTAGTACCTACTAAAAAGCTTGTATAGCGGGGTCACATGGACACGCCAACGGACTCTCTCGAAACATATGTTTGTTATGAATTTATCAATAAGATGATACACAATGCATAAGGACGATAAATACTTTACATTACAAATCGGTTTGGAAAATTAATACCTATTTACATAACTACCTATAACATATAGAAAAACAATTTTAAATAAAATAGACTAGGAGCGTTTGTGAGCTTGTAATGTAAGTGTGAGTGATTAATGAACTGCATGTGAGTCTATCTAAACATATACTTGCCTTGTCTATACAACGTGTAGTGTTATGTCCCTACAAGCCCTGAGGGGGCGAATTCAGACTAAGAGTGTGAATACTATCACGTGTGCAAAGGTTGAATACATCGTATCAGAAATTTTCATACAATAATTATTTAAGACAACCCTATTTGCTATTTACTTCTCCATCTGTACACACCCTCCACGTCGCACATAGACACACGTAAGGAACATGTGCTCACGCCTATGATCTAGGTAAGTTGAGTAGGTAGGTATTTATGAACCTTTCGATGTAAATAATTAAGAAAAGTTTTACATGATTTAGTTATACTATTTCAAACTATTGAGAGATTAAGAGACGAGAGAAAATACATACAAATGTTCGTTTTATTTTTATTTATCAATTTCTTACTGAGGACTTTTCTCTTAGTTCTTGGAGTAGGTAGGTACTTGTAGTCTGCAGTTTTCGCAGTTGCATTGCACCCGCACGATGGATGCGGCAAGAGAGGACGCAATGGTGCACATTGGGAAAGGCCTATGTCCTGCAGATGACTGAGAAAGCCTGATGATGGTCCGACGAATGCATAAACATAAAACATTTTTGAGTTATTTTTCACTTTACGCAAACAACTTTATGTAAAGCCGAAGTTTGAATTTGAGTATGAATAAGTGTGTGTAAGGGCGTGTGTGTGTAAGTGTATGTTTCTACATGATAATATATATATAAAATATAATACAGTGAAGGGGCAGCCTTAAAACTGTAAGTCACCTGGTTCTTTTTCAATGTTGTGTACAACGGTTCCAGTTGGCAGAGCGCCCAGTACATAGGCGTCACCCTCGTTAGCCCTTACTGCAATCAACAAAACACTAATTAAAAAAAAACAATGAGCGAATGCATTCATCCTGTTAAGTACAACAATTTTGACGCTTTACACCGTCCTTAATAAACTATAATATGGTTTTAAAAGCAGTTTTATTCAAAGGAATTGTTTAATGTTGTTTTATTCATATTATTGGTACCTGGTATTCTGGGCAGATGTCTCGATGTTTTGATGATATCTCCAGCTTTCATGTTTTCAGTGGCGAGTATGTACTTCAACTTGTCACCAACAGCCACAAGTGCCACATGAGCTGTTCTACATCCATCTTCTATAATCTGTTATTATTATTAATATTGAAACACAACTTCTTCTAATTTGATATGCAAATAGATTTTGAAATTAATAAAATTATTTATTTCCTTTTTCTGAGTTTCATATTTCCTTAACTTATAAATTAGATTAATTATATTATATTGGATTAAACAAAATTAAATTAAATCAAGTTGAATTGTAATTAAACGAAATATATTGTTGTTGATGTTACTTTCATCCATATGAAGAAGACAAAGACACCGGCATCAGGTTGTGCTAGATATAAATGTATTTTTGATGCAACCAACCTTAATAACTTTTTCTTCCTGGGGAGGTCCTTCAGACGGTCCATCGCGGAGCCATTCTACCCAATGGTACTTATGTTTGATGCCTCCACCTATGCCTTTAGCAACTACTCTACCTGTAAACCATATAAATAATATAACCTATTACTATTAATGTACATACATTTATGCAATGAAATATATAATTTGTAACCTTAGTTAAATTAGAAAGGCACTAGAATAGCTTGTGCTGAAATGACCTATAGTTCCTAGGTATTAAGAAATTGTTAAATTTGTCGTGCCCATACAGGGTGTATGTTACATTTTACTTGACTGTCTACATTTTAAGAACTATAAGGCATATACAGATTGAAATTGAAATTAAATATTATGATAAATCAAACCAGTGCTTGGCTCTGGTAATGGAATTTTTAAATTGCAAGAAGGCCTCCAATGTAATTTGACAAATGAAACTATAATTAGATATATCCAGGAAATAATTTCTTACATTTCCTATATTTACATCGGCTAATTTTTAATTTAGGGATTTAGATAGTTACATATCCTTTCAAGAATTAATGGGTGCTGACGAACCTGTGACGGGATCTCTGCCAGCTAAGTTTGTGACTTCTAGAGGCTTCACGGTGTATTTTTCAGGGAAATGTACGATTCTTCTATACGCTTTCCCCAATCCTGGTTTGGGTTTATCAACTGGAGGTTTACTTGTACATTGAACTGTTGAAATGTGAAGTGCTCGCCTTGTAAGGATGACTGGGTTTATCGTTAAACTAGCAAATAGTCTGTTTAATGCCATTGCGTTATTTTTCAGCAAAGAAGGTACTGAATTTTTTACAAAACATAACCTCAAATACAGTGTTTACTGTGCTCCATGACAGACGTCATGTCATTTTACGCAATGTCATTTTGTAAACATATTGTTTGTCAACGTCACTCTCATTTGTGTTCCAAAATTCTAAAATCTTTTCTAGCACATTTTATTTTCATGCTAAAAAAGGATGTAAAAAGTGAGAGAGAGACAGATACAATTAGAAGTAAGTTAGAGAAGGAAAAAGATAGAACTTCAAGTTATTTCTACGTTTCTTGTCGCTGCATCTCAATAAAAAATATTGAACTGAACCCATTTTGCAATATTTTCATCAATTTTTTTTATTTCAAATTACTTGCGAACATTTTCCTAAATAATCTGAAACTTAATATTGAGCATAACAATATTAGAAAAAAAAAAGAAAATAAATAGTTTACACACTGCTGCCCCCTAGCGGCAATTTTTTCTCAAAATATATTTCGTGAATGTGGCGTGTGTTGTTTGGATTATTGAGAGTCGTAAATAAAAATGCTTCTGTATTACGAATATTATTGATTTGAAAAGACTTTGTGTATGTTAAAAGGTCGATTAGTCGTGGCACTTTCGACAAATGACAAAAACTCTCCATGAAACGTGGTTTATTCTTGGTATTTTGTCAAATATTGCACGCCTGCCTTGAGATCTCGGAGACAAAAAAATAAATCGGTTATTCCGATGCTAAATTGATAATGCTGTAAGTTTTTTTGATATTCATCTCGTTTCTTTCTTTCTGTAGAACATAAAGGCCTTGAATGATAATAAATTTGTTTGTGCTACGAAGAAGAAAAGAGTGTCACTGTAGGTTACTTGGTGCTGGAATTCGTAACATCATCATCGAATGTGATGAGGCTCGGCTCTGATGATCAGATCTCGCGTGAATCATCCTGCAATTAGGTCTAAACTTTTATAATCATAGTGATATATCATGTTGTCATTGGGTTTACTCATTAAAATATTTTGTTACAGAAATAGACACATGCAGTATCCTACCACGCTCCTTCCAGACAATGAAGCGCCTCAGGAGTGACTGCTGAAATGTTAATCTCATGAACTATGAGCTTGAAGAAGCTGAAGCAAAATTAGCATAATGAGTCACAATCTGGCCGGTATGCCTTCATATAGGCTGCCGGGTCCGGGGCTGGGCCCCCCGGACTTCAAACCGCCGATGGAAACGCCGACGCCACCCGCGCCCGCGCCCAGCAACCCTAAGAAGAGAAGGAAAACCTCCAATGCTAATAATGCTCACACACCACAACCTCCTCCCACCACACAAGACCTCCTTCCGCCTCCTCTCACGGGCTATGGAGACACTATTGTAGCATCTAACCCTTTTGATGACTCTCCATCTACAGTCTCACACAATGGCCCTATGATGGGACAAAATGGCCCAATGATGAGCCAGAACGGCCCCATGGGCATGATGGGCCATATGCACGGCATGGGAGGCCCCCCTATGAGACATATGAGTCCAATACCACCGCATAGTATGAGCCCTATGAACCAACAGATGCCACCGAGAGGAATCAGTCCCATGGGTAATATGAGCCCTATGGGGCACATGGGAGGCATGTCTCCAATGGGAGGACCCAATATGGGCATGAGTAGCCACAGTATGGGTCCTGGTATGGGCCCTAATTCAAGATCCATGGGCAGTCCTATGAGCCCTATGAATTCCATGCCTATGGGGTCACCTATGTCTTCAGGGCCTATGGGAAGTCCGATGAATATGGGTTCAATGGCCGGAAGCCACATGAGTAATAGTCCAATGGGCCCACCGATGCACAGTCCACTGGGAGCGGGATCTATGAATGGACCAATGAATGGGCCAATGGGAGGCGGGCCCGGCATGAATGTTCCTCGAATGAATGGGCCGATGGGCCCTAATTGTTCCAATGGCTCAATGGGCCCGAGCAACTCCATAATGTCTTCAAATCCGATGCAAAGTGGTGGAATGGGGCCCGGTCACTGTGGTCCCATGAGGCATGGTAGTCCAATGGGTGGTGGTCCGATGGGCAGTGGTCCTATGGGCGGGAATGGACCGATGTCGTCGATGGGCCCCGGTGGTTATCAAGGTAACCACATGGGACATGGTGGGCCCATGGGCATGGGAGGCAGTGGTCCTATGGGCATGGGACCTGGACCAGGCATGGGTAATTGTGGCCCGCTGCAAGGGATGAGCGGCATGGCCATGGGCGGGCCAGGCGGGCAAGGACCTATGGGACAGAATATGGGCATGTTTGGACCTAAGCCCATGCCAGTGAGTGCTGGGAAGGTGTACCCCCCAGATCAGCCAATGGTTTTTAACCCGCAGAACCCGAATGCTCCACCTATCTACCCCTGTGGCGTTTGTCACAAAGAAGTACATGATAATGACCAAGCAATATTGTGCGAGTCTGGTTGCAACTTTTGGTTCCACAGGTAAGATTATTTTAATACATATTTTTTATTCTGGTTTTTAAGGAACCTTAATCTATTAACAGATACTCAATTATTGATTTCACTCTTTCTCTATAAAATCCCAGTTTTCCTCACCAGTGAAAAAGCATTCTAAAATCTACTTCTAAAATTACAAAAAGATTCCCACATACCACCACTGGGGGCAACTAGGAATTTCTCATGAAGTCATTCATTCATTCATTTTAATTTTTAGTTCATCCACAGTTAACATAATACAGTAGTTCAACATGTAAATTGTTACATTGACATATAATATTTGAGTTGGTTTACACCAAAGTAAAGCAAAGATAGATTAAATAACTATAAATTCAAATAATTATTTTAAGTACCTACATTATGTGCTTTCTATTTTATATTAAAGTACATATGATACTACCTTTTATGTTAAAAAAAAGTTGCTGTGCCCAACAGGGTATATGTACCATAGCCCTAAGCTTTGTATTAGGTGTAGGTGCACTTATAATGCAATAAAAATTACTGAATGACTGAAAAAAAAAACTTTATCCTTTACCTTCAAGAAGAATACTTTTTCTTATGGTCAATTTGTATTTCAGGGGTTGCACTGGCCTCTCGGAACCTGCGTTCCAGCTGCTAACGGCGGAAGTGTACGCGGAGTGGGTCTGCGACAAGTGCCTGCATTCGAAGAGCATCCCGCTAGTGAAGTTCAAGCCCTAGCGACACGCCTCGCCCCTGCTACTGCCTACTTGACTAAACCCTCCTTAGACATCACAAGTATTTATTACATTGCTATTTTCAGCTGTTTTTGATGTACTGTACATAGTTTATACTTATTCTTCTTTGTTAACCATAAAGTTGTTGATGAAATCTTAATTTGTTAGCCTTAAACTCATGTTCAAATTCGAGTTTTTTTTTAATTGGAGATAGACCTATGATTGACCACAATCTTACCTGATGTTAAGTGATGATGTGGCCGACGATGAATCATTATCATAATTACTAAATAATTCAATTAATTACTTCTTCCAGTAAATACAAATTGTCGTTTAGTTTAAAATAAATTAGTGATCAACCATTGAATGGTTAGATCTTATGATTAACATACATTATTCAATTAAAATTTGTTGTTGCAACCAAGTGAATAGTATCAAAAATGGCTGAAGAATAGTGAAATTATGCAATTTAAAGACTTGGGCAAGGTATTGGTTGTATCGGTCTGTTTGTAAATGAAAGGATCTCAGTTGGATATAAATAAGAAATTTATGATGTGCCACTAATTTAACTTGGCTCAGGCATTTGTAAAAAAAAATGTTAGGAATTCAAAAACTTTAACATAAAATCGGTTTCATAAATTTTAGCATGTGATGTGTGAGCCCAAACTGATGCTATCTGGTCTCTTATTTAATATTTCAAACATTTTTTTTAATCTGCCTTCGCTAAGTTATAGTGGCAGCAAAGTGAAAAAGTTACATGCTCGAGATTGATACAAAATGAATGAGAAACCTGATGAAATTGCAGACAGTCCTTTTTGTCTAGTCTGTTATTATTGTCATTATTTATTTTTATTGTTATGCTAAGACTAAGGTCTTAATGGAATATTCGCTAAGAATGAAAGTAAGATCGTACTAGAAACCCGTACTTCATAAAGTTATGTCTGAAACGCACACATCGATGTTTTAAAGTCATGGAAACCTCAGACCCGTATTTTGAAGCGGAACAAAGACTATCAAGACACACGACACAGTTTTCTTTAATTTCTTAATTAAGAGTTTGTCATAAAACTTTCAGATTGAAACGTTTCAGAATACGGGGCTTTGCTCGAGTGATAAAACCTGAGTTCATTTAAAACTATGGTGTATAAGCAATAATAAGTCTGGCCATGGAGTTTCTGATGCCTGTTTTGTGTGTCGCTTTAGTACTTGTGCATAGTGTAAATATTTTAGGTAATTTGTAACACTTCCGCCTTATTTGTGTGTTGTGTACATTTTAACATCTCGAAGACCGTGGTTCATATGACGTACGACTGCGTATAGGCCACACCATACATAAGTTTTCTTCAAGATAATGTAAATGAGAGGCTGGTGCCGCGAAGGCACCGATGGAGTTTTTCCTACTTCTTGACCACTCAAAAATCCCATTCGCCACCTCTGGGAGCCAACTGGATACAAACAAAGTACAGATTATAGAAAAGCTATAAATAGCTACTACATTCTCAAGCGGTGGTGAATATATTTTACTCAGTTTTTATAATTGAGGGATTATGATAAGGGGACAAATGGGAATGTAGTGTATCGGGAACAAATGGTAGTGTAGATGCAGTTCAGAATGACAGTGTTATATTCACCCCGGTGAGATTAAGGCCTGCCTTCCCCCTAAGCTTTCGTCGGTCGCGTTCGTCCGTAGCGCTGACGCGGTCCTTGAATTGGCCAGTCACAGTGCTCGAAATTCCGCTTCCACTTCACTTCGAGCACTGTAATTGGCCAATTCCCAGTCCGCGTGCGCGCTATGGACGTACACGACCAACGTCAGCGTAGGAGGAAGGCAGGCCTAAGAGGTTAATCTGCATTCGTCACATCCAACTAGGACCATTTAAAAACTACTGCCAATTATTATCAAACATAACACCGTGGTAATACAGTCGTTGGAGCATGAAAGGCAATCATAATTTTAATTTATTTAATTGTTTTAATGTACTTATTTTGGTGCCCTACATTGCATGTGTACTTGTAAATAATGATGAATCCATACGCTTTGTTAACTTTAAGGGTGTTAGAATGTGTTTTGTCCATTTCTTTTTTAACTTTTGGAGATTTTTTTAAGATAGACTTTGACTTAAGATTTGTAAATAAATAGGTAAGCTTAGTGTGAATTGAGATTACCGATATAATTGGCTCGCGAAGAGTGCGGTTGTGAATTAGCGTGAGTGCGATGCGCGTGAGCAAGCGTGCATAGTCCTTTGCAACACTATGTGTTATATAGGCGCTAGATAAAATTAATCTTAATGAGTCTTAATTATCAGTCATTTTAAGGGAATCCGTTTAGGCATCATGAAACGTCATCTGATTGCAGCTCAGTAACACCCAGAAAATTACTGAAGTAAACTATACACTTTTAATTTAATAATATAATCTGTATTTTTTTCCTTTAACTCTTATTGTTATGAAAAATTGCTGACTGGTGATACTTGAACGGACTTCCCACGTTAAGTAATATTAAGTAACATCTGACTCAATTTTTTCAGAAACAAGTTCAATTTGTCATGCTAAAAATCATGGCCTATGTTGAAATAACATAACATTGATGATTTTAAAAATATTGTATAAAGTATATTTTTTTACCGAACACAAGTGGTTTTGCCAGTCAATAAGCTCAATGCAAATTGCGTATTTTAAAATGATGTCTAAGTATGTAATAGATTTGTGTACGAACTGCCTTATTTTATATAAGTAAGTTTAAGTTTTGATTAAACTCTGAATGCACTTAACTCATTTTTGGTTGTGTGTAAACTATGCAATACAATACTTATTTTATTTTGATTAAGTATACGTTTCTCTGCTGCAGTTTGATTTTCATTGTGTTAATGAGAATTATTTTGGCAATGTATTTATAATTCGATGAATATTTGGAACAAGTGTGTGACAATCATGTTGGCAATCAGCCATACTTTATTTATACCTATTCAGTTTTGCTACATGATATTTTTATTTACTTCATTATAGCATTGACTTCAAAGAAAAATTAACTAGGTAAGTATTCAAACTTTTGACTAAACAAAATATATTACAATCAAGATCAAGAGAAATCTACTAAATATGTAATGACTTATTTTTGAAACATGGATTATGAGTATGTATGTATGCGCCTAAATTACTAGTTGAAATGTTTTAATATATATTTTATTGTATATTTTTAATCACAGTCAATTTAGTTTTTATTATATCCATGACATAGATTTACTATTCGTAGCTAAATCCATCATCAAAATATTTCTATTAGTAGGAAGCATTTGCCTGTACTACATAGTTTGAGCAATGAAATCATGTAAAATATGAAAAAAGAAACAGTGATTTCTAAATGATGTTACAACATTCAATACTATTTGAAAAAATGTACTTGTAAAGCGTTGTGTAGTTGCTACATCATGTTAAAAAATTATGTATTTTTCATCAAAAGGCGTACTTACTTACTTTAAATTTTAGATAAAGACTTAAGTGTCAAATCAAAAATGGTTCTTCATTTTAATATGCTAAAACCAATTCTAAGCACAAAGTTAAATACAATAGTATTCAATGCATAAATAGAAAGAGAGAGAGACATTATTAGTACATAATAATAATAATTACGTTCATGTAAATAGGTACATTATTTAATTTCGGTGAACAAACAATTGCCTGTACAGTTACTTATAAATTAGAATATTAGCTAGGTTATTCGGCCATGATTATAATGTAATAATTAATTATTACATACCGTAAGTACACCACAATCGGTTCACGACAGACTGCTGTTGTTTTTATAATTATGTGAAGACGGTGTTATGTTCAACGCAGACTTGGCTTAGATTTTTTTTCTTATAATAATTTTACTTGACTACGCGCCGTATCTAATCATGTCTGCGTCGAACATATTACTAAATTATTGAAAAGTATGACTTAGTTAATTTTGGGCGTGTTCCTGGGAAGAGATGACGTCAAATATCAACGTAAACCCGTGTGGTTGTGCACTAAAAACAAACAATACATTATTATTAAGGCTAATAGTTCCCCTTCTTATCGTGTCACTAGTTTTTTCGAACCAGTGTGGTGAGAGGATTTCAAGTGCGCCTCGAAAAGGCTCCTTTCGTGCACTAGTTCCCCTGATTCGCCCTCTTGCGTACACATATTTATTTTCTCTGTGCAATGTTATACACATGAAAACGTCTTTGGATTGTTATTTCCTAGTGCCCGGAGGCCTTTTTTTCGTACCTAATTACAAGAAGTAATTTTTAAATCTTCAAAAATTTAGGTTTGCGCGAGCGATAGGGCGAATCAGGGGTAGGTACTATACGCCTTAACTGTGACTAGTTGAGATCTAGGTCTTGTAGTACATTACACTATTGCTAGTTTATTATCTGATTGATACGAATGAACCATCGAGAAATGGAGATCTTTGTTCTGTTGACATGGCGTGGATTTTAAATGGGCCATGAGTATTATATTTCCTGGAGCACGCTGTATAAACCAGTGGTTCATTACAATATTAAATCAAATTATATTTTCAATGGTCTTACTTGTGCATAGTTAATTTTGTATTATGTGAATAATAACAAGCAATAATAAATTGTTAAAGATTTTTTATTCAAAACCTTCCTATTTTTTTAGCAAATTGCAACAGGAGACGAAGTAGGTAGACTTCCTATCTTCAATTCTTATCCCTTGGTAAAGTGGAGGCACATGTAAATGTTCTATAATAATTCCCATTTGTCACCACTCTTATGAGTGAATGGGAATGATTACGAGCGCCTCTAGCGGCCAACATCGTAACTTTTACCATAGAACTAAAAATTATAGCAAGATCATATTATGAAGGAACATGGTCCTTGCCCTGTAATTTTCCACCGAAGCGGAGCTGTGCTTTTGAACAATAGGATTGCATTAGGACTCCGTTCCGAATCATTCTATTGGTCAAGACAGCTCGCTCATCGCTCCGGTGGACAGGCATCCTAATATATAGGGTGCGTTTCCTCTGACACGGAGCTGGGCGGAATGGAGCGGACCGTAAATTGACCAATCAGTGCTCAAATTCCACTTCGAGCACTGCGATTAGCCTGATTCACGGTCCGTCCACTCCGCGTCAGTCCCTTATACTGGCCAACTGCCCGCGTGGTATCGGGATGAAAAGTAGCTTTATTTACCAGCTCATAATCAAGGTACCTACCTACTATACCAAACCAAGTCAATCGGTTCAGAAGTTTTGGTGTGATTGAGGAAGAAAACATCCATCGTCTATTCTCACTAACTTTTGTCTATGATTATAATAGACAAGTATGGAGTGAGAGGGGGTAGTAGGTAGGACTACCTACATAACTAATAAATTCACACGACGCCATCTAGCCCCAAACTTATCAGAGCTTGTACTATGGGAACCAGATAGGTAACTGATAGAATACTTACCTAGAAAACACGCAGTCTCAGGGCTTACCGTTGTTCATTACACAATTGCTGTCCTGAAGCGGAAATCGAACCCGCGAAACCGGGCGTAGCAATGCAACACACTTGCCACTCGACCAATCGTGTGTCAAAAAGTGGTAGTAGTAAGTAGGCAGACTATTAGCGTAGCCAGGGAAATAAAGTTTGGCTTATGGCGAAGGATGTCGTTAAGATAAATCCATTATTAACCTCAGGCCTTCGATTTTTTTTATGCCTCAGGCCAACGACGATGGAATAGGAAAGAACGCTAAAAGTACATGAGTATTTACTTTATGGACTTTTATGTCATTACCTAAAGTTTATTTAATACATATGTCTAATACTATAATGTACAGTCGGCTCTGTAATTGTCTTTGCACCTAGCTTACGCCCCAGTGTTCTCCCGTGATTAAACCACTTGTAGTTAATATTATGGGTATATCTTAAGTGGTTTAATCACATCAGTAGTTTACTCACATACACACTCACAATTTGTTTGTGTGAGTGGTTTAATCACAGGAGAACACCGGCGTAAGCTGTATGTAAAGTCCATTACAGAGCCGACTGTACATAAAATATGGCGTATGCACTTGAAATATTGATAATCTTATCAAATCATAATAGTTTCGTTACAAAATATTATATTTTTCTGTAACAAAATAACGTGAAAGAAAATTAAATGCATGACTACTTAAAACTAATAAATGGAAGGTGTAGCATTTAAAAGTATGAAAGTTTCTTTAAACAATTCCTTAATCATAATTTTTAACATGATTACACAATACATACACATCTTGTACTTATCTATTGTACCTACTACTATCCTAAAACAAAATATTTTGAATGTTCACAAATTCAATCATACATGAACAATAAAAGTAGGTACTACCTAGATTCTATGAGTAAATCATCGATCTACATCGATGGAGTAAATGGTAAACTAATACTTACTATTTGTTTTAACAAATCTTCAAATTTTGTAATGACCATACTTCAGGCAATTAAATATCATTCCATTTAATTTCCAAGTGACAATGATTAATTAGAAACCTTTCAAAGTCAAATGTTTATTTGCATTATACATTGTAGCGTCGCTCTGTAATTTTATTATCTTTACACCCAGCTAACGCCGGTGTTCTCCTGTGATAAAACCGCTGGTGGTTTAAATATGGGTATTTCTTAGTGGTTTAATCACATCAGTAGTTTCTCACTCACACACATGATGATGTGTTTGTGTGAGTGGCTTAATCACAGGAGAACACCTGCGTAAGCTGGTTGTAAAGCACATTACAGAGCCGACTGTACATAATGGTCTTAAATTTTAATGAGTATCAAAAATAATATACCTATACCCACCCTGTAAGGGCACAAACATACATCGTCGTTGCGCTTGCCAAACTAGTTATGTGCAGATTTTCGAAAAATTTTTTTTGGATGTTTGGAATCAGAAAAAAATCCCGCACCGACTGAAAAAACAAAAACCTGAAAATTTCTTCTGGAACAGGATTTGCAAAAGTCGATATGTACACCTATTTTCAAATTTGTGCTGCTGACAAATCAGCTGTGTCGTCAAAAAATTTTTGCACATATCGGATTTGGTTCCAAACAAAAAAGACTCTTATTGGCCTATAATTAAGACACCATTTGTAAATCGTCTAAAATGTGGAAACGGAGGCAAACAGCAGTCGTTACCGGAACTTTAGTATACAAAACCAGATAATTGATTGATTGAGCGGATTTATTACTAAATATATTTATATAATTTGTTGATATACAAAACCATACTTTCAGGAAACTCTGATCATGATAATATCAAGCTTTTTTTAACTCGATTGCAAAGGAGAATGGTTATGATTTTTTAGTGTATGTATGTATGTATTTATATACGTTTATCTGATTCTTTGTGGCATTTTGTGAGCTAAACGGCTGAACGGATATTGAAAAATAATGGTATTATTGGATTCGTCTAGATCCTAAAAGAGGCCATAGCTGCCTTACACCCACAATATCCAAAAACCAATATAACAGCTGTTAGCCGAACAACCTGACCGAAAAACATTTATATTTGATGGATGGAAGAAATAGGTATCTTTAGATTAATTTTGGTCATGGGAATCTCATAGATTAAAAATAGGGTGTCAAAATCCAGTACAGCGATATTATTTTGGCAGTCAGGTTTTCAGTTTTTAAAAACTTTACCCTCATTATGATTTAAATCTTTGATTTAATAGCTAAATATGTCAATAATGCGACTATAATTATTCTAGAGCTACCTTTATGTTTCACACAACACTGATAAATAGGATGACATTTAAAGAAAAATGATTCTAGAATTGCTTAAAGATGTTGGCCTGCGTTGAAGCAAAAGGCGACAAAAGCACTTTAAAATGCTCTACCGTATAATTAAAAAAATACACAAACAATAGACAGATACATTCAAGACCTAGACCTAAAAGTCTAGGTTCTGAAGTACATTTTTGATTCTGAAAGAGCCTGATGCCTTTGATATTCATTTTTTGATCATATACCTACTTTGACCACCTGGATTTTGTTTGTTCCCGTTGTACTCTTGAGATATAACTTTATCTAGACAGATACATTCAAGATTTATCTGGAAATGTAAAAGTCTAGGTTCTGAAGCACATTTTTGATGCTGAAAGGGCCAGATTATTTTCATATGAATTTTTAAACCATCTAGCTAATTAGGACTCCTGGATTTTGTCTATACTCGTTTTTACCCCTAAGATTGGTCTGTATTAAGACAAATACATTAAATGCCTATCTAGAAATGTAAAAGTCTAGGTTCTGAAGCACATTTTTGATGCTGAAAGAGCCTGATGCCTTTGATATTGATTTTTGATCATATACCTACTTTGACCTCCTGGATTTTGTTTTAATCATTTGTACTCTTGTGATTTAACTTTATCTAAGAAATATAAAGGTCTAGGTTCTGAAGCACATTTTTGATGCTGACAGCATCAAAAATGTGCTTCAGAACCTAGACCTTTATATTTCTAGATAGGTTTTGAATTTATCTATCTAGATAAAGTGGCTCTTTAGCCAGATTACTTTCATATGAATTTTTAGACCATCTAGCTAATTAGAACTGGATTTTGTTTGTACTCGTTTTTACCCTTAAGATTGGTCTTTATTAAAACAAACACATTCAATACCTATCTAGAAATGTAAAGGTCTAGGTTCTGAACTACATTTTGATGCTGAACGAGCCTTATGTCATTGATGTGATCTTGTGATTTAACTTTATCTATATAGTATTCAGAACATATTTAGAAATGTAAAGGTCTAAGTTCTGGAGTACATTTTTGATGCTGAAAGAGCCTGATCTCTTCCAAATTGATTTATTGACCATCTAAATAATTTAACCACCTGGAGTTTGTTTGCACCCGTTTTTACCCTTGAGGCCTTGAGATTTGTCTGTAGTTAGATACATTCAAGACCTATCTAGAAATTTAAAGGTCTAGGTTGGATGTTGGATGACCACGAACTGGACGACGCATTGAAGGATTGCCTCCTTGGATGAAGCTACTCAAAACTACTCATTGTGGGTGGCGACTTTTCGAGGAGGCTTATTTCCAGCAGTAAACACGTTATGAATATGAAGATTTTTTTTTACTAACGAAACTTTTAACTTTAATGTTTGATGTTGTATTACACATAGCCGATTTTACTAAGCCCAACAAGGTTCTAGAAAAATCGGATATGTGCTCATATTTCAAGTGTTTGCACATAGTGAAATTGGCAACCCGGGAGCCAAATTCACTATGTGACAAAATTAGGTTTTTGACGTTTTTGTAGAAAACAAGCAATATTATAACTTTAATTTTTATATGATTAGATCCGATATTTTTTTTGCCATAATTCTGCATTTTTAGATTTTCGATACGACAAACACTGACTTTTTAAATCAGTTTTTTGTCTCTCCTGAAAACTTGATAAAAAACACAACGTTTTTGGCAAGCGCAACAACGACATACATATCTAAGTAGAAATATAAACATGAAGGTAACTGAGACAGTGAGTAAAAGTAGTTTCTTTCTTCTATGGTAATTGCAAATCAAGCACTAACCAAATCCGGTCCAGGTTGTGACCAACCCTTTACTTTGGATAGCATGAAGAACAGCTGTGTTCATAAAATCTGCAGCATAATCATCTGTAGTTACTAGGTCTGGCTCTGGCATTGATATTGCCGCTGTAATATCCTCAGATGAGCATGTACATCCCTCAAGAGCATTATCGGAACCATTTTCAGAGTTAGTTTCAGTCTCATCAAGCAATACTGATGGTATTTGTTCAGTATTTTCATCTCCTTTTGTGATGTCTGTATCTGTACTTGGATTATGGATATCGGTAGCTGATGGTATAATTGCAGACGTCTCATCAGAACTTTCTGCTGGGTCGGTATTATCTGATGAACTTTTTCTTGCATCCTCATCAAGAAATTTAGATGGTATTAATTCAGTATCATTACCAAAATGTTCTGCAGAATTAATTTCATCAACCACACATTGATTTATCTCATTGGATTCATTAATTTGTTGTTCTGGAATGTTTTCAGCACACTGTAATCCATAGGCAGCTATTGCCATGCCAATTCCATTATCCACAACATTATTATCACGTACTTCTTCAATATGCTGGGTTATTCTATGATTTGTTTCTGCAGAAATGTTTGTTCTAGTTACTTCTAGAATACTGTTTATGGCGTTGTCCATTATGGATTTTTCAATCTGCAAGGAAAATAAATTGTATTTAATGGTATACAACTTTATTATAGTCTAAAAAATAAATTTATCATTGTAAAGATACAGCAAAAAATTTCAGCATATTTTTAAGTGTTTTTTTAGTATCTAAATTATATCTATCCATCCTTATATATTAATTTATCTAAAAGGTTTGGGTCTGACTGACTGACAGACAATGACCAAAACACGAATGTAGAGGCTTAATATTTGGATGGTATGATCGTCAAGATGTGTAAGCATGTCAATTGGCTCTGTAATGTTCTTTACACCCAGCTTACACCAGAGTTCTCCTGTGATTGACCACTCACACTAACATATCATGTGTGTGTGAGTAAACTACTGATGTGATTTAACCACTTACGATATACCCATAATATTAAACCACCAGTGTTTTTATCACAGGAGAACACACAGGCGCGTAAGCTGGGTGTAAAGACAATTACAGAGCCAACTGTACTAAGAAAGGATTTTTGTTAATCCAGAGCGCAACGAAGTTGTGAGTGTTAGTTAGTAGCTTAAAAAAACATATAGGTATCAGTGATTTGAGTATTTTACCTGATCTGCTTGCCACTCAGAAATACAATAATCCACATATCGCATATTATCTCTGTACACCATCATGCTTAAGAACTGGGAGTTAGCTTCTCTTTTCTGATCCATCTCATGAATTGAATAAAACCCTCTCATATCCTGAAGCCTAGAAGTATAGGATGCCAGGCTTCGGGTCTCTTCTGCAGGAACCGGGCTAGGAAACCATGGAGTGTGATGTTTAGAACCCTTTTCAGGTTTAGTAGTCTCTATGGGTGAGTCTGGTGGTGAAATCAGACTAGAACTGACGTGAGCATCTAAAGTATTGTTATCGACCAATTCAACAGTACTTTTTGATGAACTATCTTCAGACGGCGGTTCATGAGATTCTGTTTGAGTATTGGTAGGTTCATTCATTTGTTTTTTCGCGTTTTTCAAGTGGTAATTCCCTTTTATTTGCCATGCAAATCGCGCTTTCTTGTGTGGGCGACGCTCGGAATTTGAGACGCCATCTTCTCGGCTAGTTCCTGCACTCAATTTGTTAGATTTAGCAGAATTCATCACTCCGAAACAAACTTCCTTAAATGTATGGCCAGCCACAACATCATAAAAATAGCAGTTTACTAATTGATTGGGCAGAACGTAAACAAAACAAAACACTGATGTTTGTTGCCGATGGATTTGATGACGATGAGGGGAAGGGGGTAGGTAAAGTTGGTTGAGGAAGCGGGAGGAAGGGAGTCAAAGGCAGAATGTACGTACAGTTAGTGGTACAGCTAAATTATGCCGGCTATTTGTCTATGGTTCCTTGTAAATACAATTTCTGCACAGGACCCTTTCGGGGCTGGAGTGCACGGCCAAGTCAATGTCTTTCTGCGATGCTTTGATACCTAGTTTGTTTCTTTCTACTCTGTTACCTCTACTTGAATGCGCAAGGAATTTATAAACTTTAGCGTAGTACGTCTAGGCCTACTATATAAAATCCTTGTGAATGTGTCTACCATAGACAACTTAGGATTTCTTTATCAAGAAAATCTCTACCTCTCTACATTTTTATTTTTTAACCACGGAGTCACGGAGACAGACATATTTTTTTTGTAAAATCTCTCACTATCAAACATTGAAAATGAAAAAAAGGAGACCTCTATTTGATCATATTATTTTCATCAGTAAAAAAGTACCTACCTACTTACCTACTTGTATGTAGCACGGGCGGCAACGAGCCTTTTATTCTCTCAATCTGCCCACAAAGGGCAATGATCGACATTCCGGCTCGAATAACTATGAATTATGATGCATGTATTACGTCCGTGCCCAATCGTTTAATTTCATAAGCTTTAAAATGGAATAAACTGTCGACTGTAGCTTATTTTAGTCTAGAAAGCTTAGTTTGTAAGCATTAGTGACTTTACATGTTGAAATAACTCTATTACGTTAGCTGATGGTTGTTAGTCACTTCACTAAGGTACCCACTGATTTAACAAATTAGTTAGTAGGTAGGTAGGTAAAAGCAAATTAAAGGATCATTTTTTTTTAAGAAATACCTACTATGGGCCGGCGCGGCGGAGCGCAGTGCAGAGCATTTTTCACTAAGTATTATCGATTGTCCTCATATTAAAAAAAACAATATTCAATATCAAAAAGACAACAATTATTTTCTCGCTTCGATGCTCAATAATTGTTGTGTATTTACCTAATAATGAATATTATCTCAATTAGGACAATGTCGATAATAGTTTGAATGTGAAAAATGCTCTGCGCTGCGCTTTGCCGTATGGGCGCCGTCCCTAAACTTGTCTACGTCAAAATCTACCTTTAAAATATTACATAAGTTTCTGAAGTTTCGATAATACAAGTAGATTCACTTAAATGCATGACTCATATGAGTCACCAGTCTCAGTTATAGCTTTGTTTTGTTGTTTGGTAATCGTATCGCATTGGAGTAAATATTTACCTTCCTAAATAATAATTTATCGTTGTGCTGATTGACCTACTTACATATTAATTAGTGCCAATTTAAATAAATACAAACAAATAGCTACTAACTTAATTATGTTCCAAATTAGTGCTTATCTATTATTCAGAGCTGGTAGAGGTTTACGAAGCTCACTTAGGTAATAGGTACTAACGAGTCGGTAGGACAGTAATTAGCTGCTTGTAATTTTATTATCACTTAGATAAACTAAAGTAGGTACTTACTTATTTATGTAGGTATTCAAACTGAAACCTACCTTCCTACAATAAAGAATCGCATTTTCAGTTTTCTTTGAAAAAGAGGTAAAAATTATGCATAGCAAAACCTGGATATTATAATGTAGGTAGGTAGATGGTAGGTAGGTATTTAATGTTATAAATCCATCGAATAATTGGTGTCAATATATGTCTCAATTATAACGCGATTTCGCAGCCTCCAATTTTGAGAATTGGTTCGTCATCTGTCCCACAAACTTTAGATTTTCCGCAACATGCAACATCCATGTCACTGCCGACAAAAAAAAAATAAAGATGGTAATAAGTGATTTTGTTCACACGAAGCGGGCTCACGTAACGAGTGAAGTGGGGATTGGTTGGTTAAGTAAGAGGTTGCAGCACTGTTACTGGCCCCGTCCACCATTCACAGTCCAAGCGCCCGCGGTGTCGCATCACTATTCCCTGCCTAGCAAATATCCGGGCCAACCAGTGTAAAAGTAAAAGTGATCACGACCTTATCAAGAAAGATGCAGGTAAGTGCAACTGTGCAATTTTCTCTAGAAGCTTTCCAAGTTTTGTGTGGTTATAGACTGTTGAACTCGCGAAGGACAGTCAGTTTCTTGCGATACGGGGAAAACATTTGGGTTTACTTGAGCAAGTAAATATTTACTGGAAATTGTATGACGATGCCTCGATAATAATAAGCAACAAAATAAGGTTTATTTATATATTATACTAACTGAATAATATTAAAATAGGACGTAGCCTATTTTACCCTAGCGTTACGTTATCAAGTTATTTCATATTTTTTCTATTGTTCTTTGAGGAAATAAAAAAAATGTATGAGATGTAAGTAAACATTACCTTCCTTATTTTCGCTTTCCCGCCCTTCAAACCGGAAATCGACCCGTACTTTTAATTGGTAGAGCCGGTTTTATACATTGAAAATGATCTATCAAGTGCCTACTCTACCTCGTAGTTCGATAATTTAATTTAACCTTTTCTGTGAGTTGCTTGATCCCGGCATACAAAGAACCGAGCATAAATCTCCAACAAGTGAAAAAAAACAAGTTTTTTAAGACCACAAGAACTTTTCGGCGGACCACAAACGATACAAAGCCTAGAGCATTCTGCCTTTTGAAGTTCTGAACGGTCTAAGCCCTCATCATCAGAATAAAACCTTTTTAAATCCAATAAAGTACCTACACTGTTTTTTTTATAACTGAAACGCACTTATAGTAGAGCCTATTAGTCTGGCTGGAATTGTTACATGGCCACCCTCAGTAGGTAACACTGGTATACATAAGTACCTACCTACTTAAGATTTATCTTATTTGATCCTTCGAAACGCTTTAGTGTTCGCATGCTACGCATAATTTTGTGGTTTCCGGCTGTACGAATATCTTGAAATATTACCTATTCATATTTATATTAAAGGGTTATTGTGATATTGTGGTGGTTGATTCATCAATACACAATTACTCACTTGGTTTACTCATTGCATATTGCGGCGTACTGTAGGTAGGTAGGTACAGTCAGCTGCACATACATTTATACACTCCCAAGCATTCACATTTATATATTATTATTAAAATTCTTTATTGCACAAAATATAAATTACATTGCACAATGGGCGGGCTTAATGCCTTAGGCATTCTCTGCCAGCCAACCCTTGTAGGGTGGTAGGTCTAGGTATGGTTAGCGTGCTAATATAGATAACTTATTTAGAATATACTATATATCATACTCTTAATTTCGTAAAGACATTCTACTTCTGACAAGAATTCTGAAAAGTAAAATGACTACATTGATTTGAAAATGCTTGCGTGCACTTTTCTTTGGAAAATTAAAAGTAATATAAATGTGAAATCTTGGGAGTGTATGTATACATGTCTGTGCAGCTGACTGTACTTACTTACCTACACTGTAAGTTTTTTGTGGAAGACTTTCTTACCTGCCTAAAACATATAATTCTTTATCTCTATAAGCCTCCAAAATATTAGTATAGTTGCACGTAGTAGCTTTCAGCGTAATTTTACGGATGAATTAAACTACTAACACGTGTTTTTCTCGTTTTTATCTTATCGACTCCTACTTAGATCCATTATTTATCTACCCTTATGTAGGCATACAAATGTAACGTAAGTACAATTTAAATAAGTACTTACGTTACGAAACATTAATTACGTCTAATATCTTATACTAAATTAGAAAAAACTTATTTATTAATAGTAGGTACCTAATCAATTAGCGACTAATGATAGGTAAATTCATCTAGTGACGGTACTGTCACTCATAGAACTAACAACCCGACTGCTTTTATGTTCGATGCAAAGAGCTTCTATACTATGTATCTAGAGAGCTAACACGCCATTTTGTTTTATTTAAGGATTAAGAATTCTGAAACTTGGAAATAAAGTTTTTTTTAATTAAATCTAAATATAAGGATTTTAATGCTTGATAGAGACCCCCTAGTTAAGGAGTGTGTCTCGTTCACACAGTTGCCAGCATACAATTAAAATTAACATGGCCATAATTTTTGAAATAAGTGGGACTATTTTCGAAATTAGACGATTTGCTCTAAATGTTATTCAGATTCATTTGAAAGGTTTAGTACAGTCGCTGTCATGTAGGTTAGGTACCTAACTGCCGAGAAAAATAATTACTGTTCGAAAGAAACAGTATTAAAACCATTGAATCAGATATACCTCACTAGAATGCGGCGCACCGCCCTCTTTTTTGTTGATATTTTAATGCACCTATTTTTAATATAATTTTAAAACAATAATGCAAAGTAACGTATGTATATAATATTGATTGCTTATTGAGCAGATTGAATTTTCCCTTGGTTGCTTGTTTATGTCTCAATGAAATATTCAAAGTTCAAAAATTATGGTCGCCCTACAGAACGAGATACACTCCTTACTGGTTCTAGCTCTTTCGGCTCGCAGTTTTCGTGTGAGTCGGCATTCTAGATACATAGTATACAAGTTCTTTGGTTCGATGTTCTTGGAACAAAACTTACATCAACAATAAATGTTGACACGTACCGAAATATTATAATACCTAACTATACTCCGATTTATAATTCAAGATTTTTTTTGTAAACAAAGAAGTGTCATGATATGTCACTGTAACAGAGACAGGTCAGGGTTAAAAACGAGTTTATACCACGGATCACTATTACTAGTAATGGCGCGCGGTTTTGCTTGTGCGATAGTTTCCTATTTTACCTAAATAATTCTTAACCAAACTTATTCAGGTACTTCAGAACACAGAAAAGTAGGTAGAATAGGAAATAAAATTTGTGAATCTAATCTTCTGGAATATTAATCATAATAATGCCAAGGTGCATAGCAGATACCTAACAAATATTCATTCGATTCACACAATTGCACACGAGAAGCGAAAAAAGAACGCATTCGACTTCGTAAACGGACAAAAGACGAATAAAATTTACAAACACAAGCTTAGATCAAAATCCAAAAATTGTTTCGAACTTCTGTGATTTACTCCGATGATACCAATGTCTTAAAATATTTTTCGCAAATATTTTTTCGTCGTGATATAACTTTCTGAAAAAAAATTAAATAGAATATAATAATCAGTACAAAAGCACTGCTATTTTCCATTCTATGGATATTGACTAGAAAATAAACCGTACCATAAGTATTTAGGAAAATTGAGTAAACGTCACTTTGATAAGTATTTTTTTAGGGTTGTCATTCCTTTGTCTACAAAAAAATCTTGAATTCTGAATCGGGGTATTGATTATTAAGGTCTGTTTTATGACTCAGAAATAACTAAGTTGTCCTAGATTAGATGACTAGACTCCCTATAATAAAATAATGTGTGATTTATCTGTCTTATTGTTTTGGATTATTTTTATCCTTTATAGTGAGTTTACTATCTACGTAAATATTTTACATTAAAATCGTGTCCATCCCACAGATCTCGGATACTTTCGGCTGTCGCTAAGTTTATGGTCCATCTACAAATTTGACAGCGCACCGAACACGACGAATGACGCGACATGACTTTTCCACCATTGGATTTCTAATCACGTCCCAATCGCCGATTGTGACCCTTGATTGAATGATTGTACAATTCCATACACAAATAGGTATCACATATAAAATAATTTAAAGCAGCTTTATGTCTACGTACACGTTTGATACTAACGCTTGCTTACATAAGAAAGTAGGTAGGTATAATGACCGGACATGAACTGAATAAATAAAACTTAAGAGGATAATGTGAAAATTTGGAGTCGCTGCGTTACATTCTTACTCAGTAATGGTACAGGTTACAAACTTGATGTCAATACAGTGATTACTTGAGGATATAATCTAAATAAATGCAAGACGATTGGTGAAACTTTTCTCGATAGATTTATTTTTAGAGTACTGACTCTATTGTATCTGACATTCTTTGCTCTTGAATAGATGGAAATACGCTTACGCCTTATGAGAAAACAAATTTTATGAGGGCCAAATTCAAAAAATTAATCTTTCGATAAAAGCTCAGCAAAACACTGGTAAAGATAGATTTGCGATGGATCCTATCTTGCTACTTTAATATAGACTACCTGACGCTTGCATCTTCGTTTGCATTGCGAATTAACAAAATTTACTTAGTGGCGAACACACCCTCCAAATTTCAAGACTCTACGATCAGTGGTTTGGCTTATATGCGTTGTCCGACAGTCATTGAGTCAGGTCCAAGCCTTTTAAATATACTTAATTACTATTTGTTCTCTTCTCTTACTTTCAGATCGCGTTAGGTTCCACCTTTTCCTCGCGACTGTATTTTGTGTTACCATCATCAGCTTCGTCCTTTACGTTAGAATACGACTCACGTTCTTTTATACTTGCTTTATGCAATTGTATAAATTAGGGGGCTAGTTGTTTTATTTCTAACCTTGACTTGGTTTGATACAAAGAAGCCGCAAAGTACCTCAATCATTAATCATTTTAAGTACCAACAAACCAAAACTTCAGAGTAACTCCTACCAAAGAATCGTACCTATGATTTCGATCATTATGTGCTTCGGCACATAGCGAGTGCAAAGGCAAGTCCTGAAAAAATATTGTACTTAAGGGCTATTTTCCCTTGCCTACTTAAGTACAATATTTTTTTTTAAGTACAATATTTTTTTTTATTTAGCACTAATTTTAAGTATTTGCACGACAAAAGTTGATGCAGTGATTCTAATTTAAAGTAAGACCACAATGTACCTGTATTACGCAAATAAAGATTCATTCATTCATTCATTCATTCATTCAATAAAATTGGGAAGCAGTAAACTGTCGGGTATCGGTTATGTAAACGGCCAAAGCGGGGAAGAATAGAAATATAGATCTGCCTATCTTTCTTGAGACGTAAGTACGTTCGAGTCATAATCATTCTTAAAAAATGTACCTACCTCAAAGAATCAATCAACGAGCTATGATTGTCTGGGGTCAAATAGGTTCTTAACCCTTGATTTTGGATAAATTATGATAGTTCGTGATTGGCAATGAATTACTTATCGGAATTAATTGGAGGTTATTGGGGCTTATGACCTCAACTTTATTATGTTTTATGCTAAGCCCGTTAGAACATTTTAATTTGTTTCTGGATCGTAACGTTCTATACCCCGATTTATTATAAGTATTTTTTTAGGGTTTGTTTACAAAAAAAATCTTGAATTCTGAATCGGGGTATAGTTAGATGAAATGGATTATATCTTCTATTTCCCAGTTCATCATGCTAGTTATGATATTGCTTCGGTTTCCCAATGCTAACTTGACCATAACACGCATAGGAGCACGCAGCTATCTAATAGTGGTTATGTTACATCACGAAATACATACCTAGGTACCTATTAGTTCACCCTGTAAGACACGCTGTAAGACGAAAAGTAAGACCACAATGTAGGTAGGTATGACGCAAATAAAGTTTTTCGTATAAGTAGGTATTTCATATCAGAGATTTTTATCCACCAGCAATGATTTTTAGACGGCGTTGGTCCATCAGTAATTTAATTGAGGTTTTACTAGATTAATTCCTCATAATATGACATCTACTGACTGTAAAAAAGTAATAATTTTAGGTCTTTATGGTTGAAAAACTGAGTAAGGCAGAGCCGGGCGCCAACTTAGTCCATGAGTGTGACATGTTTTCAGTAAAAAAGTAATAATTTTAGGGGTTTTTTTAATTTTTGATCCTGACCTTTGATCTTTTAGCTCTCTAGATCTTGACTAATCGTCCCCTATTTTTTCCAGGTCAGCACCGCGTTAGTTCTGTGTGCGTTCGTCGCGGTGTGCGCGTGCGCAGACCAACGGCCGCAAGTGACAGACACGGCTCTAGAAGACGCACTCAATGATAAGAGGTTCATACAGAGACAGCTCAAATGCGCACTTGGAGAAGCACCCTGTGATCCAATTGGAAAGAGATTGAAAAGTTAGTCACCTGTACCTACCAAGTTACACAGCATTGGATTAGTTAGATCAATCAAAACAATCAATAAATATATTTCCAAAAACACAGATTACACAATAGTTCACAATGGACCCCACACTAGGGCAAGCATGTATCGCGGGAGTCCTAAATCGAATATTAGAGAGATTAATGTTTTCAATGTTAATAAATCAAATTAGGACAAATAAATAAGCATGCGAGGCAGAATATAAACTAATTTGTCCAATCAAAATACGAAATTTCATTTACTTCAATGGCATATTTTTTTCTGTTATTTTGATTACTTATCTGAAAGTAAATAACCTCAAACAAAAAAAACAATTAATTTTAATAATAACAAATTCTGAGATAAAGAACATTAAAAAAAATATTCGAATTTAGAACTTTCTCCTTTTTTTTGAAGACGCTTGAAAAGACAATAAAATCATGACATTTTCCATATTAATTAAATATTTTATCTTTTTACTCCACAGCGTTGGCGCCGCTGGTTCTGCGCGGGGCCTGCCCGCAGTGTTCCCCGCAAGAGACGAAGCAAATTCAGAAGACCTTGTCCTACGTACAAAGAAACTTTCCCCAACAGTGGGCCAAAATCGTACGCCAGTATGCCGGTTAAACTACCCATTACTTCCACAATGAGAAAAAATCATATTTATTTTTATTAAAATTGTAAATACCGGCTTAGCTTGCCGAAAATATTGGAAGATAAAGTTGAATTTGGTTGTTATTAATACCCCATAGTTGTAATTAGCCCGGTGCACCTTATCTTTTTTCATTGCAGTTTCCGGCGGCGCACATATAAGTACGGCGGAGCGCAGCTCAGAGCATTTTTCAGTGTCAAATTATTTTCGACATTGTCCTCATTGAAATAATATCCAATATCAAATAACATAACAATTGAGCATCGAAGCGAGTTTATTGTCGTATGATTTGATGTTGGATATTATTTCAATGAGGACAATGTCGATAATAATTTGACAGTGAAAAATGCTTTGCGCTGCGCTCCGCCGTATATGCGCTAGCCCTAAGCCATCGATACATTTATGCCTCGTTTACTTCCCAAAGCAGGGATAATAAAATGGTGTCATTGTGTTCCATTAGATTTCTCTTTTCTTTCAAAACCTTGCTGAAATGATTTGACCTAATTTAATGATGAAACAACTGAAACTCAATGTTAAATTAAGGTAGGTAGGTACTTAACTTACCTACTTACTGACTTAGGTATAATGCATTGTGATGAAATTAAACTATGTAGGTATGTAGGTTTTTATTTAGGGATGAAATAGAATAAATAACAGGTTATTATAAAAAAATAGTTAAGTACCAACCTAATTGTTTTATTTACATACTAACAAAAATTTATTACATACTTATCTATCTACCTTACTATATTACTGCGTTACAAGTTACAAGAGATTTAAGAATTATTCACAATATAAAATACCTATACCACTACTACCCTTATCAGTGTTGTAGAGCTGTAAGGAATCATTGTCATAGAAAACAAACTGTATTATTGTATTTTACCAAGATTTTATCATACCAAGTCAAAAATACCTCATTTTTCATTTGATGATTTGGAAGTCTGTTTTCCTTACTATTTCAAGCTTTTCCCTAACAAGCAAGCTCTTGACAGAATTCTTAAACAGTGTCGATTCCATAATCTCGCTTTGATAGAAAATCATTCCATTGCATTGAGTTGATAGTATAAAATATAAGTAGGTACCTACGAAAAATACAGAAAATGTAGAGTTAAATTTGAAATTGGCGGCACGGTATACGCGGGAAAGGAAGTATATTTTCTACGCGCCGATTGGATATCACTAACCACAGATTAACTACAAAATATCACAGAGTAATTATCACATTACTCAAATTATTGTCTATGCATAGCGCACTTTCGTGTGCAAGATATATTTGTGGCAACATTTATATTGATTTCCTGATGTTGGTATTTGCTGACGCCGTCGTATTGAGCCACTTCCGGCAAACCAACTCTACTTCTTTTATTAATTTTGAGTTAAAAATAAGAATTTATAGTCTTTGTTTACCTCAATAAAATTAAAAAACTAATTTTGTAAAACTTTTCTAATGGCTTATGTGTGTAGTTTGCGAGATTTTTACATTTGTTAATATTCAATGCTGCCAGCATAATGACAGAAAAGAAATCATTTCGTACGCAGTCGGTGATATTTACTACTATTATTTTGCTATTGTTTTGACAAATACAAGAGGAATCCTCGTATCAGCTTGCTGCTGAAAACTAGATTGCCGGCATAAGTGCAAGAAACTTGGACTTTCGCCGTTCTGAATGAGAAAATGACCTAGCAACATAGATACTCGGCGTACGCACAGTGACTTCTTGACAAAATATGGTCGTGCGTTTCTGAACAGATAGTGATGTGTGATCAGACTGAAATCAGTTATACGGAGGCGGAGGTGGTATGGGTAAAGCTCGGCTCATGCTGGTGGCCCGGCGAAGTGGTGGCCCCAGAGAAGCTGGCACCAGACCTCCTGCCATCCTTTCGGAAACCACCAATAGCCATCGTAAAATTCTTTCAGGAGGATGCCTAGTAAGTTCCCAACTTCAGTCTAACCTGAAATCTTGCGTACCAGTGAGTCTAAAGTAGAGCTCTTGTCTTTGTTCTGTAGCTTTTACATAATTGCTTTTCAAAGATGCAAAGGGATTAAAAATGAGTTGAGAATTGATACAGCTCATGAATTATGTAAAGATTTGTTTTACATACTGTTTCAAAGCACTGAATACAACAAAAAAAATATTTTTAAGTGTTAACCTCCTATGTCGATAAGCATTGGTTTCCAATGAAGCTATAAAATAATTTCCTCTACAAAAAGATTCAGGCCTTATATCTAGATCATTATGGACTGTAGATCTGTTACTTGCTTAGTGACCCTAGTGTCTGCAGGAGTGTTTAAAATAGAGTTCGCCTTATCAGACTAGTGGATAGGATCTTGGTGATAACACAGAACCAATTTGGTCACTGATTTATAACTGCACAATGATTTATAACTGTTTTGAGCATGTGTTACGCTCTAAGCTTGCTATACATTTATGGTGTTTTAATTCTTAATGTGAGTTCATCGGGCTCCACCCAGACTAGACCAGTTTGGCATGGGATAGGATAGATTGTGGTTGGGGTGTAGCAAACGGCACTGAAGAAAAAAGACTTGAAAAATTTGCTTCTTATGAAACCTACGTTTTATGGCACTATCAGAGAGAAGGTGGCGTAAAGAGAAACTTTAGTTCAAGGCATTGACCTCTAAGGTCAAGGGCCTCCTAGCTAGAGGTCAAAATCTACCAGATAATAGCTGGGTTGCAGTAGGATATGGTGTTTTTTTTTTGTGTCCACCTTATTACACAGTACAGCCTTACGACAATAAAAAATTGTAAATCTTATTTTCCTTAGTGCCTTGTTTGAGACACTCTGTCCCAGATCCCCACAATTTGTCCTAATTCTAATTCTAATTCTAAAAAGGGGGTACAGCGGTCTGCACTGGCTTCCCGTTGTAGGGTGCATTGTGCATTGCCCCCCCGATATATACTTAACCCTGCCCCAGCCATCCTAGCTCCTTAAAATAATGGAGCAGGACCCTGGGTTGATGACAGCACAGTTCCAATAGCGTGCTTATTGACACGTTAGGTAGAGAGGAGTCCAATAACTTGCGCACGCCTGTCTTGATCCTACTCTCCTCTGTCGCTTGACAGTGGATCACCACGTGCTCCACTGTTTCCTGGTCTAGTAGGCAGCCCCTGCAGATATCTATGTCTGTGGCTCCTATCTTGAAGAGGTGATAATTGAGGTCACACTGGCCTGGGATTATCCCTACGATCAGGCCTCCCATCATCCCTACAATTTGTCCTGTCATGTGCCAAGCTTTTTCCCAGCTGTGGGACAGTGAGGCTCCATATAATAATATAAAAATGGTATTTAATGACTAATATAAGTTCTAACTTCTAATCTTCCATTACTTGTTTTAAATAATAAAGTTTCATATCTACCATAATTTTTTTATCAAGCACTACAAGTAATATCTAGCTCTGTTTGGTAATGGGTCAATTGTTAATATTTGTCAAAAATACCTGAGCAGAGCTGCACATTAATTTTGATTTTCAAAATTTGTAATTTAAGGGCAGGTGCTCTTTACCCTGTATATGTTGTGGCATATAATAATAATAATTGGACAATTGGAAACATTTCACACAATGCTATCTAACCACAAACTAAGCAGAGCTTGTACTATGGGAACCAAATAACTGATAGAATATCCTTTTTTTTATGTAAATACATAAATACACCCAGACGACAAACACCCATGTTTTTTTTAAAAAATTTTTTATTCAATTTTTAAGGGCTTTTGAACAACATGTTCACGACAGCCCTATATAAACACAAACAAATATTCATCTAAAATAAAATTAAAAAACTAAAACATTAACATAAAATACAAATTCCTTGTAACAAAATATTAAACTACTTAAATACCTACAAGTTTGTACAACATTTTAGCCTCAACTGAACTTGGATAAGACAAAAAACTACTTATAGCACCAATATCAACAATATTTATTCTAAGTTCATTCAAGATCCTCTGCCTTTCAACAAACAACCATGTTCATCCCACAAATGTTCATCCTGAATTATAAATATCATTATAAAATTTGATAAATATAATGGATTCAAATTTTCGAAAGAAAAGTAACAGGGCTTGATAAATATTATATTTTAAAACTGCTAGACATTTTCATTGTTAATAAAACTACATCGTAAAAAGTAACAAACATTATTTGAAAATGGAGATATATCATTTTTATTGACAAGGTGTCTGAAATTTTTTGGTCTTGATTTTGGTTTGAGACTGTCTATCTTGGTGTTCTATAGGAACACCATTATTCATCTATGGAATTATGTTGTTTCAGTGAGTTTGTGAAAAATATAAACTCCATTTACAAGTATCAATGCAGCCGCAAAAATGAATTTATCAACAAGGGATTATGTAAGTACATGAACATGATTAATTCAATAAAAGCAGTTAAAGCAGTTCAGTTTTGAATCATAACATATTTGGTATTCATGTATTTTGAAAAATATACTTGAACTAGCTGACTTTGTACTATAAATAAACGAAATTCCTTTCTTATTACTCA
Organism: Lobophora halterata; assembly: GCA_932526365.1. NCBI lineage: Eukaryota > Metazoa > Arthropoda > Insecta > Lepidoptera > Geometridae > Lobophora > Lobophora halterata. The sequence goes on from OW052017.1 coordinate 1,538,375, forward strand.
CTTTCAGACGAACACATCCTCCAAGTTTCAAGTCTTTACCTTCAGTCGTGTGATCTGTATGTTGTCTGTCAATCAGTCAGTCACACTTGTCTAGGCTTTTATATACGACTGCAGATGTATAATGATCTACTTTTTTTTTACAGCTTTGTACAGAAATAAACATGGTCTCATGGAAAAGTTTCCGGATGATGTTATTTACGCTGAAACAAAAGTGGGTGGGGATATTGAAATCCTAACACGAGAGGAATTTCAAGAAACCAAGAAGGAAAGCTACGCAGGCCTCTTTGGCACACCTGCCAAGAAAGCTTCAGGCTCTATAAAGAAAGGTAGGGTTGGCTCTGTAATTGTCTTTACACCCAGCTTACGCCAGTGTTCTCCTGTGATTAAACCACTTGTAGTTTATATTATGGGTATATCTTAAGTGGTTTTATCACATCACCAGTTTACTCACTCACACACATGATGTGTTTGTGTGAGTAGTTTAATCACAGGAGAATACCGGCGTAAGTTGGGTGTAAAGTCGACTGTACTTGTTACTAATACATAACTTACTTGGTTACGAACAAACATCATTATCATCAGCAGTTCCTCCAAAGTCTGGATTGACTGCAGGTCTCGGGCCTCAGGTGTTAACCCTTTGCCCTGACTTTCACTCTCAGGGACATCAGTGCTTGGACTTAGTCCTTTAAAATTAATCCTTGTAATTATAAAACAAACGGACCTCCAGGATCTAGAAAATAACATTACAAATGTGTAGTAAAAAATCCAATACAATCCAAACAAGTTTCATGTGTAAAACCTTACCCAATGATTATTTTTCTTTGTAATGATACTTTCTAGATCCTGGAGGTCCGTTTGTTTTTTACAAACCTGTAGTAAAAAATCCAATTCTATCCAAACAGGTTTCATGTGTAAAACCTTGCACTAAGATTATTTTTCTTTGTAATGTTATTTTCTAGATCCTGGAGGTCTCTTTGTTTTGTAATTTCAAGTAGTAATTTTTTAATCTTCGAAATTGTAGGTACGCGCGAGCGAGAGGGCGAATTTGCGGTTCTATTCGCCTTAAGGCCTTTTTATACTTGTTTTATTCTGCTTTGTTTTTGTTGGTTTAAGCGTCGATGACACATGGCTTATTTACAGCTGATTGTTGGCGAGTTTAAAAGCTAGCGGCTGAGCAAGTTAGCTTTTAGGAAAGATTGTCAATAAGTAGATTGTGAAAAAGCTGATCACACTGGGCTTGTAGCGTGTAAAAAATTTGTCATCGACCCTTTACAATAGAGTGTTCATTTATCTATCTATCTAGACCCGCTAAACAGGCAATCCTACATTTCTCTACTCTACCACCTGTGTGTTCAACTTACTTGAATTTGATGTCTTCTTGAAGCATTGGTTTTTAATTTGAAATTTGATTTCAGGAAGAGGCCGGCCAGCTACTGAATCTCCAAAAATCTTCACTCCAGTCAGAAGGGTAAGCAATCAAAGCAGAGTCGATAAAAATCATGACTTTATTTAAAACAATTAAAATAATATATTTGTATCTTTTTTAATAAGGAAGTCAGTCATTGTTAAGAAAAATAACAAAACATTTTTTTATTTTTGATAACTTATTTATAAAGTTAACAAAAATCAGCAATTTCTTTCTTCTTAAAAGTCAGTCATTCAAAATAATTACAACCCTTCAGGGTTGTGATGATTCATCTAAGAATTCGTAAACTGGTGGCTTAAAGATAAATACATTATTTAACTGAAATGAGCATCATCAGATATGAGCTGGAATAGGCCATATGCTACATAACATTTTATTGGTTATTAAAATTAATTATAATATTGGTAAACCCTTTTTTTTTATTTCAGATGAAAGAAAAAACAGACTACAAGGTGCATATACTAGTTCAAGGGTCGAAGCCCCCCATCACACTTGAATCACCAGTTCTACCAACCCCCTCTACCAGCGCCGTTACCGAAGAAACTGCAGCTACTGAGGAATCTGCACCCACTGAACAGAAACCTGACGATAACACAACTGACAATGTAGATACCTCAATACCCACACCTGCCACACCGGACACTAAAACTCCATCAATATCTACACCGGTCCCTCAAAATCCTATCCCCACACCACTCACTTCAACTCCGGCCTCAAGTTCAGGTAACTACGCGTGTCACGCCTGCAATTTCACAACCACACGCCTAAACGTTCTCATAATGCACAACAAAACTCACAGCGTCTCGTTCATGCCTTACACACCTACGCCCAAGAAAAAGACCCACACTAAAGCAACGCCAGCGAGAACACCCAAACCGAAACCAGAGAGGAAGAAAGTTGAGAAGCCGGTCACAAAGAAGGTTAATAAAAAGCGGCCGACTGACGAAAAGGTTACAATAGTGGAGAGTAAGAAGGTTAAAACTGATGAAGAAATCAAGAGTAGTCTGTTGGCGGATTGGGATGATGGGGATGAGGATTCGAATGATGAGTCGTCATCGGCTGCGGTGCGCTCGCCATCTGTACCGTTGGGAGCGCAGTCGCCGGCCGAGCCCACGCCGGCCGAACTGCCGCGAGCGCTCGTCTCGCCCGAGCGAAAAACCTCGCCCGAACCCGCACCCCTTCCGCCCAATAACCTCCTCAGCTCGCCCCGCACTGACAAACCCGAGACATCGAGCGACACCAAATACGACTTCTGTGAAGACGAAGACTGGCCAGTAGAAGCCGATGTCGGCAGAAAGATCCCCCGCGTCAAAAACCCCGTCAGAACCGAAGAAACTAAAAGCATCAGCATCGACGAAGATGATATGGCGCGGGAAGTCGCAGAGTTGCTTAACAAGACGGCCGTACCGGAGCTGCCCTCGGTACCGGAATCGCTCAAAGTCGAGGAAAATTTTCCTGAGCCTTCGGTGGTGAAGTCCCCGGACAAAGTCCTCGATGATTTGCCCGGAGCGATCAACGCGAGTGTCGTCGAAACGCCACCGACGAAGGCTATTTTCAAAACGAAAACATTTTTTCGTAGTCGACACTCCCGAAGCCAGGACGCTATCGGAAAATATGTGGCGGAACAGCTGAATAATGTAGAAAAGATGAATATAGCGGAATGTGAAATTAACGGTTCCGAGAATGTTTCATCTCCCGAGGCTAGAGACTCGCCGCCGATCGAGCCCGTGAAAGTAGCTCGACTCGCTCCGAAGATACAACTCAAGAAGTTGAAGGCCGAAGCACAGTTGCGAGAAAAGTCGAGAAATCGTTTCGAGCCATCTACTGACCCTTACAGCCTCTTGGCCGGTGATATAATGGGATCTGAAGACAAACCGGAATCACCGCTTGTTGAAGAAATTAAAGATAAAGAAGATACATCATCCCTATCTACATCTTCTCAAGATGCACTTTATACAACTCAGGAAATAAAACCTGTTACTGAAATGGACCCAACTCCAGAAATAGACCCCACTACCGAAATAGACCCAACTCCAGAAATAGACCCAACTACAGAAATAGACCCAACTACAGAAATAGACAACACAACAGAAATAGACCCCAATACAGAAATAGATACCACTACAGAAATAGATCCCACTACAGAAATAGACCCCACTACAGAAATAGACTCCACTACAGAAATAAACCCCACTACAGAAATAGACCCAACTACAGAAATAACGGAAGAACCTGTAGAAACCAACAACACTTTTAAAGAAAATGAAGAGACACTAGAAACCACTGACGAAAATCATCAAGAAAATGTACTGGAACCGAGTCAAGAAAGTAGTGATATGGTATTAGATCATAAGCAAAATGAACCCACGGATGACCTTGAGATTGAAGAGGAATCTACTCAAGATTCCATAATGACAAACAATGGAAGTAAAGGGAAGTGGGTGGAAGTTCCCGATATAAAATCGCCGCAGCCTTTGCTGAGGGACACGCCGGAACTGGCTATCGGGTCGTTTATGGAGGAAGACCAACCTGAACAGCCCACGGGAACATTTATGAACGCAACGACAGCATCCGCAGTGGACGCACTGTTGAGCGTATCGCGAGAGGCCGACCGAGTCACCAGGGTCATCAGCGACGACCCACCTGAAGATCTATTTGAAGATGAAAAAGATGGATCTAACACAAACGATGAAACTATTGAACACATGGAGTTTGATCAAGAACATGAAAAAACAATTGAAGAACAATTAATTCTCAATGATAATGAACCTGCTGAGGATGAGGAAATGGACCATGACCAAAGTTCGCCGTCCAATAATGAACAAGAAATGGATGAAATCCATGAAAGCAGCACCACATCCACAATCCATGAACCAATTGATGAAATCAGGTTTACAGAAAGCGAAGAAGTGCACACAAATCACGAGGAAGTAACCGAATCTGTTAGCAATGAAAATGAAATACCTGCGGAAGTAGAAAACGTTATGTTTACGCAAAATGAAGAAATACACGAAGAGACAGAAAACAATATGTATCCTCAAAATGAATCAGAAATTCCCCTAACACGCGATGAAACGGAAAAAGAATATTTCCTAAATAGTTTTACTGAAAGTGAACAAGAAGTTTCCACATCACAAAATCAGTCTGAAAAAGTGTCAGAGGAAGGTATATTTCTTCAAAACGAAGATATTCCTGCTGTACAAGATGAGACGGAGATTCCAATTGATAATAATACAGATGATTATATTGATAATTCGGAACTGATGCAAAATGAAGAAGTTATCACTACGCCCTACTACGACGAGTCACATGAGACCAAAGCTGATGAATGTGTTGTAGAAAACGTGCCATCGGAATCGGACTTGCAAATAGCAGAGGCCTTGATAAACCTGCCAGCCACCGCTATCCACAATACCACTCCGCCTGAACATATAGAAACCGAAATAATGTCAACTTCTTTTAACATGGAGAATGTTCAAGAAGAAATAATACCTGCATCAGAAAATGTAGCTATAGAAGAGACGGTCCATTTAGAGAAGGCGCCTGAGAGTACAAAAGTAGATGAACAATTCAATGACGATTCGAGTGTTCGATTCGAAACTGAACAAGAAAAGTGTGAAAACTTAAACGCCGCTCAGTCATTGTTACACATGTCAGAGTCTATTGAACATAAAATTGGACTAACGATCCCAGATTTTATGGACACGAGTGACGGGACAGAATCAGTTCTGGATGCAAAACAAAATAACGGCTTAGATAAATCAATGGACCATAAAATGACTACTGATATGATAAAGGAATCAGATAAAGTAAAAAGCAAACCGTTACATTCGTCAAAACTCTTACAAATCTTGGAAGAACCGAGCAAACTTGCATTTGCTCAAAAAACTAAGCCGACGAAGCAAATTGTTATGCGCGGGAAGGAAAAGATTCTCAATTTTGACGTCGCAAAATCGTCATTCAAGAGCAAACCGCAATCGCCGAAACAGAAGATCATCATCCGTCGCACGACGCCGGGCAAGAGTATCATAAATAACATCAACGAAATAGGACAAGATAAGATAATCTTATCTCGAAGCGGTAATCAGTCTCAGGAAGGTTCCTCCGTACAGACGTTTACGATTCAAACGAAACCGGACGCTCCATCGGACGCGAACACCATTATTATACAACAGAAAGTTAGGAAAGTCGCAAAGCCTGCAACTAAACTACAGAAACTGAAATCGCATCCCGCTCTCGTTGCGCCCGTAAGTGAATCTAAGTCTTCTGGTGAATCACAGTCGATCGACAACTCAATGTTCGACATTAACTCGATGCCGATAGTGCTATCGGAGGATCTCATCACCGCTGAGAGCATAGAAAAAATGCCAGTCGTCATGTCCGACGCTAGCATCATACCCCAACAACAGCCGACGAAAATCGTAAAAGCAAAACCAAAAAAGGATACCGAAAAAGTAACGGTCACTAGCATGCCGAAGAAGCAAGAAATGAAAACTTTGTTGATCAATCCGATCGGCGATGTTAACAAGACTTCAACCCCGAACATTCTGTCTAAGTCCGCCAAACTGCGCGCCGCCAAGCCGATGCTAGTCATCGACAAGACCACGGGCAAACAGAAGATCATCATGACGAAAGCAGAGCCTACCATCAAGGAGAGCAAACCGATCCAGCAGACCTTGTTACAAACTCAAACCCTGATACAGCCGGCGCAAACCTTGATACAAGCTACGCCCAATTCAGTACAAGGATCTTCCCTGCTACAAGTACAATCCGCACCGAAAATAGTACAAAGTGCGCCAGCGATTATAAAAAAATCACAACCCGAAAAGTTTATTATATTGCCCACACAGAACGCGCAACGAACGGCACGGACACAGAAAATAGTGATCGATCCACAGACGGGCAAGGCACACGTCATCCTGTCCAAAGCTGGCGGTGAACCCACGACCGCGGCGGACAACAAGCCCGTCTCCGCCAAGCTTGTGCCGTCGAAACCCGATGCCAACGCGCCCGGCAACACCGTCATGATCATCACCAACGCACAGGGCGCGCAGTCCAGGATCGTGCTCACTCCCGAACACGAGAAGATCCTGTTTCCTAAGAAACACTTACAAAAAGGATCGCAACTGAAGCCTCTCTCGCAACGGATGACCGCGGCGAGCGCGATGCCGCAAGTGAAGACCGTGCTCAACCCCTTCCCCGCCCAGGCTCCCGCCCCCGCCAAACAGATTATCGCGGCGTCGAAGCCGCCCACTCGGATAGTGCCCAAACAAAAGAGCGCCATCATCACGTCGAAGGGGCAGCTGATCCTCGGCGGGCGCATCGCCACCGCCGCGCAGAACATCGCGCCCATGCCCGAGATACGGCCCGTGCTCAAGCGCGCCGCCCACGCCGAGCCCCGGAAACTCGTGCAGGCCGTGCAGAAGTCCAACTCGGAACCGATTATATTCCTGCAACAGAAGTCCGGCGCGGTGATGCAACTCACGGCCTCGCAGTTCGAGCAGTTGCAGCGCACCGGCCAGATCGTGCAGAAGACGAGCGCGCCGCCGCCGCCCGCGCGGCTAGCAAACGCCGTGCCCGAGGGCAAGAGGGTCGTCATACAGAAGTCGAGGACGATCGTGGAGGCGGGTGGCGTGCTGCCAAAGTCCCGCCTGCGCAAAGCAGCGCACGCTGCGCCCACGCACACGCCGCCCAAGAAGATGAAGCATGAGATAGCGATAGCGCCCGCGCCCGCGCGCCACGCCCCACCGGCGCTCGCCCCCATCCTGAGTGCGCCCGCCGCGGCCCCCACGCTGACTCTATCGCCCGTACTGCCGCCCGCACCCGCGCCCGTCCCCAACGCGTCGCCGGCGATCCCGTCGAGTTCCTTCACCGAGTTTGAAAACTTTGAAGAGTTGCTCCCGGCGGCGGCGATAGCGCGGCAACTGGAGCCTCCCCCTCCCCCTCCGCCTGCCCCTGCCCCGGTGCCCACACCCGAGCCCGAGCCCGCGCCCACAGCCGAGCCGGCGGATCCCGCGGTGGATGGAGGTGTGGTCGGGGCGGAGGGCGCGGCGGGCCTGGCGGACCGGCAGTTGCTGGCCGTGCCCGGGGAGCACTTCGGCGGGCCCGTGGGCTCGTTTTATCTGTGCGTGGAGGAGCACGGCTCCTACACGCCCATCGACAACCGGCCGCTGGTGCTGGAGCACGACCAGCTGGTGCCCATGCCCGAGCGGCGCGACATCCTCGAGGCGGCGCTCGCCAACAGCGACGTGTTCCGCGCCGCCGACGCCCCCGACTTCCGCGACCTCAACGCGAACGTGTCCGTGCACTGCCGCGTCTCCGAGACGAGCACCACGCTGCACCAGCCGATCATGACGCCCGTGGAGCTGCCCGCCTCGGCGGAGGGCGACGCCGAGCCGCCGCCGCCCGCGCCCGGCTCGCTGGACGCGCACCTCGCCGTGATCGGCGTGACGCCGCACAGCGTGCCCACCTCGCTCGAGCTGCCCATCACGGTGACGGACCCGCGCATCGCGCCGCGCACCTCCGACCCGCTGAGCGCGCGGCCGCTGCCCACCGCGCTCATGCCCTCGCCGCACGCCGACCTGTGCTACGTGAGCGCGAGTGCGGACGACCCGATCTCTATGCCGCTGCTCACGGAGGAGGAGGCGGGCGCGGGCGGCGGTAAGTCCATGCCGATCCTGACAGACGAGCTGGCATCGCCGCCGCCCGCCTGGCGCCGCCGTCTGCTCGCGCCCGACGCCGACCTGACCGCAGACCTGCCGACGCTGCAGCTGCCGCTGTCGGACCACACCTAGCCGGCCGTCCCGCCCGACACAGAGCTGCGGCTCGACACCTATCTCTACGACGCGACGTGCCGGGCCACCGACGCCTGAAGACTCGCAAAAATTCACTGAAGATCTTCGATCATCGTTATTATTTATTAAAGTTTTTTTCCTAATCGGTTTTATTAAATGTGCAATAGTTTATCTCGGTAACGAGTCGCTCGAATGTGTGATCGTGTTGGCGTTTATTTGTGTGAATAGAGACGGTCCGTAGTGCGAGACGTACGGAAACGGACCGGTCCGTGTAAATATGAACTAAGCAGAGCGCGACAGCTTCTATTGAAATATTTAAGGGAAACGTTTTACTACAATATGAAGTATTTAGACTTAAGAAATTTACAATTGTAAATCTAAATTTAATTATGATGTTGTTGAGAATGTGTAATATATATAAATGAACTATATAATATTTTTATAATGAGGAAGGTTATGTACGCTGATTTTGTACAAGGTCGTTATTAGGTTTGTGGCTCACGTTTGGAGACGAGCACTGAAGGCGCCATCTAAGACGGTCGGTTCATACGAAATGGAACTGAATACTTTATGTATATCGTACTATTTAGTGTTAATTAAGTACAATATTGTTGAAGCAATTTTTTTTAATTATGGTCTAGCACTTTTGTTTTGAGTGATGTATGTTATATTATAACCTAGATCGGTCTATAGTCTTAAAGAAAATGGAGTCTTTAGTGTAACTTCTGTGTAGTTTAATAAATAAATTTTAATCAAATATTATGTTGTATTATTTCGTAGACTTTTAATAGGTTTTAAAAACAATAACTAATCACTACAAGTTGCTGCTACTAACAGTGAACATGACGACACGGATGGTCGAGTGGCAAGTGGATTGGATTGCTACGCTGAGTGTCGCGGGTTCGATTCCCGCTTCGGGACAAACATTTGTGTGACGAACATCGATGTTTCTCCTGTGTGTGGGTGTTTTCTATTTATACTATGTAGGTAGGTACGTATTTACAAAAAAAAACAAGTATTTAAGTATTCTATCAGTTTTTCTGGTTCCCATAGTTAGTACTGTGGGAATGCCATGGTGTGAAGTCCAAAATATATTTAAAAAAAATATTGAAGAAAGTAGTTGCAGCATCTCCAAACTAGGGGTCATTAAAGGGATAGTTCCCAGTAGTTCCATTATTGCATAAGTATGGAGTCGACTACGAAAAGCCAAAGGAAAAATCAAAAGCGCTATAGGTTTGCATTTGATGGGGTATCTCTGCACAAGGTACCAGGAGGACATAAGCCCAAGGAGTTCATTGGTTGCCGGATGCTACTCAATTTAAAGATAAGTAAGACCAATTTTATATCTTCAAAAAATAGGAATGCATAAAAGCCAAGGCGGTGGGCGGGCACTGGGCACTTTAGTTTCGTGCGGTGTTGTTTTTTACTGCGTTTGCCTATGTAGGTACCAGGACAGCATACATGCCAAGGGAGTGTTTTTTTTATAAATTGTATGTGCAAGAGATCGTCTACGCGTTGAAGAATGTGTATTTCTAACTCCCAATGTGTACCCGCTCTTACATACCGTTAAATGATTTGAAATCTCCCATCAATTTCTGTTAGCCTGGTACTGAACTTCAACTACTGGGTCAAATATATTCCCACTAGTTACAAACCGTTAAATGATTTGAAAATTCCTATCAATTTCTGTTAGCCTGGTACTGAATTTGAACTACTGGGACAAATATATTCCCACTAGTAGTATTACAAACCGTATAATGCTTTGAAAACTCCTATCAGTTTCTGTTAGCCTGGTAGCGATCTTGAACTACTGGGACAAATATATTCCCAATAGACTTACAAACCGTATAACACTTTGAAAACTCCTATCAATTTCTGTTAGCCTGGTAGCGAAATTGAACAGCCGGGACTATAATTCCACTACGTGGCTCTGGTGAGTGCACACATACCTACATAAAACTCATAAACGAACCCGTAAACATCTGTAGCGTAAATTTAATCTGTTTAATACATAGTGCACAGTGCCATCGATTTGGTTTCCATCTCCGCCTATCTTTCTTAACCAGCCTGACCCACTGTTGAGTATAGGCCTCTTCTTCGGTGTGCCACTTTTTGCTAGCTTGATCCACTGGCCTCCAGCTGCTTTTATGATATCATCCAATTATCGGGCGGCTGGTCTGTCAATAGGTCAGTGAACGCCCCACGGCTCGCATGGGCTTGGCTTTCGTGCCTTCCTATTAGCAGGTTAGGTACCTATACTAGTAATGGTAGGTTAGGTAGTATAGACAAGCACTGGGTCGTACCTAGATATAAATTGAGTAGGACCCTGCCATCAATGAACTTCTAGGGATTTATGGTACCTTTGATAGAGGCACAGAAACACTGTCCTATCAAAAATGCAAACCGTAACTATGATCTAAACCCCGTAGGGCTTCATGTTTTTCTTCGACGTAGGCGAAGCATTCAGTCACCTACTGCGCTAATGATTTTTCCCTTGATTTTTGGAAATCTATTCCATAGTTCCATACTAATCAAACAATGGAACTAGTGGGAAAAAAAATTTCCACTAGTTCCATGTAACAACTTATAATGGGACTACTGGGAACTATCCCATTAAAGTACCTTATTTCAAAATCAAAACTCAAATAGAAGTAATAATCGTTTATTCATCATTTTCTTGTAAAGTTTACATAATAGGTACCTTGGGCAATTAAATCATTTAAGGCATATTATATTGCATTTCAATGAAGGTCTCATGTATTTAATGTTCTATTTACAATGCGCAAGAAATCCTTTTTATTGTATGTATCACAACTTCAATGTTTTATATAATTTTACTACGTCCTACTTACTACAAACTACGGTAACAATAATTAAATTCGTTACTATATGACGAGTTGCATAGAACAACAGAATCGCAATGTAATGAAACTTAACCCTAGATAATACTTTAGCAAATATTTCGAAACTATGTTTCAGATGCACTTGTGTGTTTTTTTTTTCAAATAAGTTATAACAACCTACAACAGTCAAATTGTTACTTGATTCACTTAAAAACATGATTAAATATAAAATTATTTTACAAATATGCAAAAACTAGTTACATCAATGGATTTCGATGAAAAATATTGGTTATGATATCACATGATAAATCGAGTAAAAAACCCGCCATCTCTTAAGATCTCACAGCCGACAGTGGCCAATAGGATCGCATCAAAGATATGACGTCACATCCGAGTGACGTCATTGGTTACTGCAGAGCCTGTCGCGTGGTGTTGGGCAGGAAGAGGCACATGAGACCGCCGCTCGCAAGCAGCACGGCCACTATGAAGGTGGGAGCGGGACAGTAGGAGTCCAGCAGCGCTGCGATCACCACGTTCCCGATGATGCCTCCCAGTCGGGCGGCAACCATGGACACGGCTACACCAGTCGCTCTGGAAATACAACGAAACGTTAGGTACTTACTGTCCCTAAATGTTTGTATTCTATCATAGCTGTATGCTGTATCCCATAGTTCAAGATATGCTAAGTTTGAAGCTTTTTGCAAAGCGGCCAAACCTTAGAGTGTCAGTCAGTAACTAAAGAAGCTTCAATAACTTGTAGGTAGAAGTCCAAGATAGAATCCTAAAACACCTTATTTACCAAAACCCATCAAGCCGTATCGTCTCCAGGATAAGCAAAAAGAAAAAAGCCTGTAACTAACCCTTTAAAAAACGGTGAGAATGAGAATGAAATAAATGAGAGGGTCGTGAACAGAAGTGTAGGTATCGAGGATACAGAAGATCAAAAATCTAATCAAATGACCATCAGGTTCAGAGTTAACCATTAGGTATCATCGGCCTGATTTGTATAAGTCTAGGTTGGTAGGTAGGTACTGCTGGACAAATACCTCCCCTAAAGAATGCCACGAATACCGCATTACTCCAAACACTTTCGGCAGAATGTCATCGCCAAGCAGAAACCTCTCCAGTCTTGAACCGTCAAGGCAAATACTCACCTCAAATTCGTAGGGAAGACTTCAGTGATGAGACAGTCGAGGGAAGCGTTGCCGCAGGATATGACCGAGCTGAAGATCGCACTCACGATGAGGTTGTTCGTCTTGTTGTACACGAAGTACATGGCAGCTGAGCATGTTCCCGCTGAGAAGGTCGCGAAAACTGGAATCCAATAGATTTTAAAGTTAGTACCATTGTTTATACTTAGAGCTTGGAATCCAATGGTTACTAAGTAAGTTCCATTTTAATGAGCGGAAAGCTACTATGGACAGTCTCGTACCAGGGCTTTCAAAGTTCCAAAAGAGCTGTAGAAGGCACTTAACCTGGTGACGGAAGACCCATGCACCTTGTGGAAGGTCGATAGCCGACATATATATCAAGATTGGTACGGATATACGAATAAGGATAGGAGTGGAACAGGACTGGAAAACCCGCTCGGTCAAGAGACAGCGAGTTGGGCCAACCCAGTTCAAGATAGATCTCCAAGCACGTTTATCTCAGTGCATATCATTGTAAAATAAGAATTCAGCTGCCCTTAACACAACAATTTCATAACCACCGACACGTTTTTATAAAATCATCTCGGAACTACAAGTATCACGACGCTTACCTAAGAAGAACTTCCTCCCAAGCCTGTCCATTCCAAGCACGGCGAAGATATTCGAGGGTATCGCAGCGGCTACAGTGATGAGCGACTCCATGAAGACATCGGAGTTGATATGCGCGTCGCAGGCGGTGGTTTCCGAGTGGGTACCGAACTTCGTGACGTAGGCTGTGACCTGGCAGATGTCAGCCTCCGCGTTGTCGTGGTCACGAGACCACTCGTCGAAGCGGTTGAACATCTCCGGGAACCACATCATCAACCCGTAGTACCTGAAACACAAATAAAACGTTTTTGCCTACCATGGTTCCGATTCAAGAAGCAAGTTTGTCATAGCAAGATTGGATGACAAAACCCTGAGAGACACCGTAATTTTTTTAAAGATTAAGAAAAAAGGCAATTTTTAGCCGTACTATAGGTACGGCTAAAAATTATAATAATTATAATTATGGTAGGATAAGTTTAAATAAGTATATACATACATATGGAGTGCTGTTGATTCTATGATAAATAAATTAAAAAAAAAAACGGCTAAAAATTACTGTTGGATACTTGTTTTTTTTATGCAAACAAATAGCGAGACGAGCTAGACGTTCTCCTGATGGTAAGAGGTTACCCATGACTAATACAGTACTAAACCGGACTTTTATTTACATAGGCCGGTGCAACACTGCTATTATCGCTCGTCCACTTTCAGTTATTTTGATGGTCAGTCTTTGTGGAAGATTTTATTAGAATGTTCTAAAATGTGGCATCCCATTCTACTAATGCCACTTAATTCCTAAATATTAGTTTGTGAGGCTGCATAGGTAGATGGATGTTTGTTCCTCAATCACGCCAAAACATCTAAACCAATCTGGCTGAAATTCGTTATGGGTATAGTTTATAAACTGGAAGAGCACATAGGCTTCTTTTTACACCCATAAAACGCTGGCAAAGCCGCAGACAGCTCCTAAAAATAATGAATGTAGAATAGCTACTCACCCGATATGGAACGTAAAATTGATGGTGATAGAGATCATTGTAAACTTGAGAATGGGCGGTACGAATAGCTGCTTGCTGTGTTCAACAATATCGCTCAGCATTTTCCTTATCTTCGACTTTGGCTCTTTATTCGCCTCAATTTGCTTTTCCGGCTTTCTGTGAAGAGGTTCCTCTACTAAAACTTGTTTTACGGGGTATTCTTCTTTACTGCGGCCAGTGTTCATGAGGTAGATTCCTCGGAAGACCTCAAGAGCCTCTTCGTGGCGGCCGCATGTTATCAGGAACTTCGGGGACTCGGGGAGTAGGAGAAGTAGCGCGGCCACCACGAATGAAGGCATCGCCATCACCAGTAGAAAGATACGCCACGAGTTGTACACGAAATAAGGTGTTGTTACACCGATTTCTGAAAATAAAACGAAAAACTTACTCCCCGTTCCGATTTATCGGATGTCTGGGCCGATAAAATGTCGGGTGCTCTAGTGGCTGAACATTTTATATGAAGCTGTTCACATCCGAAAACGATTTTTTGGATTCACAACAGAGGAGGCGACCTCCGATTAAAATATGGATCAGATACCCGATAAATGGGAATGGGCTCTTAGGCATGTGTAAGTTTTTTATTAGATTAGCTAGCGGAAATTTATTAAAAAAATATCTGGTAGGTATCTAGGTACTGATTTGTTCTTATTTACCCATCAACCTCAGGACATTAATTCTGATTTCCTGGACCAAAGCTTATGAAGTTGGGTAGGATCTTTTTCTGGAGTTTTTTTTAATCTATGGTTTACATGCTTATGAAGTGTTATCGTGATTGGGAAGACATAGAAAACTGTCGGTGCCTGATTTCCGGTTCACAAGATATACACATAAAATATTTCATAGTAATCTGTAAACGATGTGGGTTTCACAATAATTAATCTAGGATACTTTATTAACATAAACTTAAGTCTTTATTGTGTAACTATTTGTTTACCCAAATAAAAAAAAAAAAGATGATCGGAATAATGCGTACCACTAGGAATGATGACCCATGCGAGACCGGCCACGAACAGATTGCCGAGGGTCCAGAAAGCGGCCATAAAACTCAGCATAGCGCCTCGTTTGTTCTTCGGCTGGAATTCCGCGAAGTACGACCAGATCACCGGACCTGATCCTCCCAATCTGTATACAAAATAAATATTTTTGAACACAACTCGAGATGCAAAATAAATATGTTAAACATTGTGTGTGTACTTAATACTTCTAATATACTATATACCCATATTTCACAGAGCTAGAATGGGAACAAAGTGAAATTTAACGCTTTATGACTAGATCACACATACCGAGTACTCGATACGTGTAAACATAGCGCCGAGTGCTCGGCTAAGCGAGTGACATAAGCTTTTACTGTCTCGACCGAGTAACATTTTACTGTCTCGGCCGATTACTCGGTACGTGAGATCTAGGCATTAGGTACAATAGATCACATCTGCTCGAACACAGGACTTTATATTACATTAGGCAATGCTGCTATAGCGCTAAAAAATGGGCACCAGTGAAAGACCAGCCATTTTACTTGACGGCAGAATATCTGTTACTGTGTTGGTCGGTTAGTTGGTTGCCAACCCACACACTACGATAAATACGGTACGGTACAGTAAGGACTAGGACCGAAAATAAGCAATCGAATTGTTTAGGTATTCAGTATTCAGTATTCAGTATTTTTATTGCAGTCAATAAGTCTTAGTTTTAATTGTTTACAAAGTTAACACAGAACATACTCATAGAACATATTGAATCCTAAAATAGGGCATAGCAACATTAGAGCAGGAGCGGACCGAATCATAAATCAATTTAACATACCTAATTATATCATTTTTCAAGTATTTATCTCAAATTTGTCGTTAAAAAATTCTTGTATACTGTAATAACTTTTTTTTAAAATAATGTTGCAGTTTGCGTTCAAAATTTACTTCTTTCTTTTCGTCTTATAATTGTTCAGGGATTTTGTTGTATATTTTTACTGCCATTACGTTTGGACCGGAACTGTACTAATGATTGCCTACAAGTTCAACGACACAAAAATTAGGTAGAACTGGGTTAACGATCGGTTCCTAAGCTACCTCAAAATCTCCTTTACTCGTAAATATCTTGCAGAAATAAAACAAATAATTATAAGTTGCACCTGCTCATTAATATCACATAAAAACACCTACAATACAATTTATTAGGTAACCTTTGCTATAGGTATAGAATCCTGGGAGCGTTCTATACCTATAGTAAATAAGTCTATGTCATTATAAAATGCCATGTGTGTATATCAATACATCATCATCATATCAGCCCTTCTGCACCCACTGTTGGATATAAGCCTCCTCTTTATCATGCCACTGTCGCGATGTTGTGCGAGACGCATCCAGTATTTGCCCGCTACCGTAGCAATGTCGTCGGTCCATCTGGCTTGTGTGTATACAAATAAAGTATTCATAGTTCATATTCAGTTTACTTTGTTATTACTTTTAATTGAATTTTATGATTTACAAACAATCTGTCCGCAAAGTTTTACGAAGGGGTGATTGCCATTGAAAACTGTTAGCAGAACTAAAATTGGACCTTTAACTTAAATGAATAGAATTTGACAACGAAGCTGTAAGTAAAATATTTTATGTGAAGGAAACTTACGTAGCCAAAAACTTAAATGGGCCAAACAGAAGGGGTACCTACTACTACTAGTGGTTACGGAAAAACATAACTCTTCTTCGCTAGTCGGGTAAAAAAAACAATAACTTACGCAGCACCATTGATGAACCGGAACAGCATGAACATCTCGAAGTTCTGGCTGAAGGAGGAAGCCACGATGGCGACTCCGTTGATGATGGAGATGGCAATGAGCACGCGCTTGCGGCCCAGCGAGTCCGCCACTGAGCCCCACGCGTACGCGCCCACCATCATGCCGATGAAGATTATACTGTTCAGCCATCCCTGGAAACAACACCCAGTCACACCCAGTGATTACTAAGTGCACGCGGCACGCTTTACAACACCGGAAGTAGTCAGTGTTGTGGTGTGCCGACCGAACATTTTTAACGACCAAAATGAGGGTAGATCCCTCATTTCACCGCGACGGTAGCTTTAATACGCCAGTCAACCCGTGACCACGGCTGTTGCAATGCAGTCGAAACGTCAGAACAAAAATATAAATGAGGTGAGCGCGATGATTACCCGTTACAATTTAATAACTACACTCAAACTCTATAATCCAGGTTTTACAAAAACATACTCCAATCGACTTCAATTCGCCATTTTCCTCTGAAGATTCCAAAAAAATCCACCAGAGGCAGCACTGGTTACATCAAATTTGATTTTCCTATTCACAGTACGTTTTTAACGTTTGTTTAAACATTGAATTTAGTAGAAAACTGAAATAGGTATACGGCAATGCTTTTCTTCGGAGATTATCAATATGTGACTTTAATTTGGATCTTATCTTTATTTCAGGAGACAGGAGCATTCAACTTTTAGTGTAATAGCACCTTCAATACGAATTGATGTATCCACTGGTGCTGCCTCTAGTGGATTTTTTTGGAATTTTCAGAGGAAAATGGCTAATTGGACTGTTTCAGTGACCATAAACACCATGGAAATGTCAAAGAACAGCAAAATACGCAATTTCGTTTATTTTGACGACATATTATTTTCAATTATGATGATTTATAACTGAACTACTGAACCGATTTCGATAAAATTTGTATGGGACCAAACTGGAAGTATTTTCTTTCAAACAAAGAAATATTTTTTTTCAAATCGGTTATTATATTCATTTTTGTTGACGAGGTCTGATTTTTTTAGTCCTGTTCCGCTTCCTAATCTTAGTGTTCTATAGAAACACGGTTTTTAATCTATAGGCATGAGCCATTCACATAAAAATACATTAAACCGAATAACGTTTTTAGTATGTACATACCGGTAATTCCTTGTTAATTTTCCCATCATTACCTGCCATTTTGCATGCAAATCTTGTTCTCACTGACATTTAAAATTACTGAATAGGTACCTATGTACCTAGTTAAACTGGCCTGAGCACTAGAAGTGGCCAAACTTGTATTCTGTTTGTTTTGTTGTATTTTATGTACTTTTAGTTTCGAATCTTGTTTACACATTGTGATAGTGCGATGCAGTCAGTACCTACAAATAGCATACTCAGTATGCATGTAAGTATGCCATACTGCATGCAATTTATCAAATATCTACTGCGTGAGATTTTTACATCGAGTAAAACTATTTATGATTTGATTTTTATGATTTGTGATTTTATATTTATGTATGTTGTTTCAAGTTTCTAATGTCTGATATGTGTTTTGCTTGGACCTCGTGGTCTGGAAATAAAGTTTAAGGGTAATCCTCAAATCCGAATTCCATACAAAATGTTTTGGACAAATACTCAAAAAGTACGCCGTATTATAGTAATTTCTTCGCACTATTCGTTTCATCCATGTTATTTGATTTCGTCAACAAAAAAAGTGAAAGGTTTTTACTTTAATTTAGATTTTATACGTGTTTTTAAGTTAGTAGGGTTAATTTTAAAACACGTATAAAATCTAAATTAAATTATGAAACCTTTCACTTTTTTTGTTCACGAAATCAAAAAACATAGAGGAAACGAATAGTGTGTAGAAATTACTATAATACGGCGTACTTTTTAAGTATTTGTCCGAAACATTTTTGTATGGAATTCGGATTTGAGGATTTAATTTAAGGATGCCCCTTAAATAAAAAAAACATCAACAAGGTTTTACAAAACATACTACATACTAGGTAGTGACCGTAAACACTACTGAAAAGTCATAGAGAAGCAAAATACTACTACTACGCAATTTCGTTTACTTCGACTTCTTCTTCTTCGTGTCACTAGTTCTTTCGAACCAGTGTGGTGAAAGGATTTCAAGTGCGCCTCGAAAAGGCTCCTTTCGTGCACTCGACACATGTTTTCGAACTTTTGGTTCTACGACATGCCGGTTTCCTCACGATGTTTTCCTTCATCGTTGCGAGAACGTGGGATGCAAACATAGATTTTTTCGACCGAAAAAACCCATTTACGCATGACTGCCACCGGGATTCGAATCCGCGACCATCAGATCGCAAGGTAAGGGCCTCTTCCACTCGGCCACCACGTCCTCGTTGTTTCAGTTATTTTGATTTAAAAACTTATAGACATTTCATTAAAAAATTAATTAAATGTCTATAAATACCAACTGAATTGAGAAGCTCCTCCTTTTTTCAAATCGGTTGAAAATTTTATGGAACCTTTAGTAGCGCCTTGGGAGACCTAGATCCAACTGTGGACTGCTTTAGATTGATGGTAATCTAATCTTTGCAAGAGAAAATAGATGATCTATCTACCTATTGCAATTTCAAATTTCGTTTTTGTATGCCTTACAGATTAAATAAATAATGAATACTATAATCTCTGCTTCTGAGAAAAATGTCACGTCCTAAAAGACTGCAATGCCTCAATTTTGTCTCGCTGATAAATAAAATATACATGGGTGTCTGCCACCTAATTTTTTCCAAGAACCACCTGGTATTTATTACTTAGACTACCTACCTACTTACCTACTTACCTACCATTAACGCTGTTTATTTTAACTTTAGAGGAATCTAAAAATTAAATGTTATGCATGAGTAGTAAATTAGTATTTTAAAATTGAAAATTAGCATTCTTCCGCAAACCAAACATACGGAAAATAAACCTGTATACGAACAACATACGAAGAATTTAAAACTCCACTATTGCGCCAAAAATGCGCCATAAATTATGGTTGTGAAGGTCAGGTGCTAGATCCATAATTATTTACACTAAAATTCCTCAAAATATTAAAAACGAAATAAAAGATTTCACTTTTAAAAATAAACTTAAACCTTCCTTATTACTAAATGTTTCTATTCAATAGCTGAATATTTAGACGATTAAAATTGTAAAATGCAATTTAAATTAGGAAATGTTTAAAAAAGCCTACAACAATAATAGGGTTATTTATTATTTCCTGTTAAGTTATTATATATTTACTGTTAAGGAAAACTGGTATTATATATTTACTGTTAAGGAAATATATAATAATAATAATAAAAATAAGAATAGGTAATCTATCTATAGATTAAATTTAAGATATATTTATAAGAACCGCCTATCCTACCTATTCATGTGTCGCTGCGCCCTATAACAGGGCTCATGTAAATACTATATGAAACTAGTTAAGACCTTTTTCAAATGTACATGATTGCGAAATAAATAAATAATAATAATAATAGATAAAGAAAACGAATGATTCTAATAGAATATGAACCTTTGAAGGAAAAAAATTAAGAGGAAGTCACTGCTAAACTAGAAGGTTCCTAAAGTTCCTTAGCCATTAAAACACTAAAAGAAAAATACATCAGCATTGCTAATCGTTCGCTAAGAAATTCTCTCACTCAAATTATAGCGAAAATGTTCATTTCTTTCAGATATTTTCAAGGTTGCCTTAACTTTTGTTGTTTGAATTATCGTAATACAAGGTCTTCACGATACAGGCTTGCCTAGTGTGGGGCCGTTAATAAATACAAATATGTTTGAATCTCTCTACAAAATGCACTGTTAATAATAGTAAATACACTTAGATTTATTTAATTTTAGCTTGGGAAGCTTAGCTAATAGATTTGTGTTTTGTTAGTAAATTAATATTTTTTTCATTTTTCATTGATGAATACTTAATTGTGTTCGTATAGAACACTAAGATAATATATCAAAGCAAAAGGATGCAGAATACAGGACAGAAAATTTTCAGACACCCTGTCAATAAAAATTAAATACTTATCTCCATTTTCAAAATTTTTTTGTTACTTTTTATGATGTAGTTTTATCAACAATAAAAAAACCTAGTAGTTTTAACATATTATATTAGTTATCTAGATCTGTTACTTATTTTGACTTGGACCAAAATGCACTAGAAGTTAGCCAATTAAGATCCCTTTGGCGCATTTTCAATTTACCTACTACAGTGTGGTTCTATACTTAAATACTTCTATGTAAATAGGCTACAGCTGTTTAAAACATCTACTAGTATATTACTTCGTATAGTCTCAGACCATACAAGAAAAAATAACAAGAAAATTGTTAGTTGAGCATTGCAACTGGGTACGGTTGGTACGTATTACAGCGTGGAGCATAATAACGAGTGAATTTTTAATTTTTTGCATAATAAAAATATTATTGCCCATTGTTCAATGAAAAAGGGTATTTTTCTAACTGCCGAAACTTAGTTTCCCACAAAATCTACAACCGTACATACGTACAGACAGCGTCAGAGATAAGTATCCTTCTTGCACAAGGCACCCAGCTATAAATCCTTTAAAAAAATTGTAATATTTAAAATTATTTTTAGGCTTGCATACGGTTATACAAATATAATATATTTTTTGAAGGCAAAACTTCTCCATATGCGGCGGTGATTTGAAGGGATTTGAAGCTGGGTATTATAATGCAAGGGGGACTTATCTATGACGCTGTCTGTACGTGCCTAATTAGCTAAGAAGTGTATTATTCTTCTGTGATCAATTTTTTTGTTCAATTATACGGTCTTTGAACTAATTGTGGGGGACCTGAAAGGTTTTACAAAAACAAACAACAACCGTCTTCAATTCGGATTGTTCTAGTGACCGTAGGGTCCGTACCGTAGGCACCACTGAATAGTCACAGGGAAGCAAAATACGCAATTTTGTTCACTTCAACGACTTTTATTTTCAGTTATTTTGATTTAAAAACTAAACTACTGAACCGATTTTGATAAAATTTCTATGGGACCAATTTGAAAGTACATATATCCTCTCAAACATACTTTTTCTTAACGGTTTATTAACAACAAAGTTCTGAGGTTAACAATCATAAAAATAATATTCAGCCGAATTGAGAACCATTTTTGAAGTCGGTTGAAAAGGCTTAATCCTAACAGGTTGAGAGATATCGTATAGGCCAAACAACCAGAAATATCTTGGGTATGAAAGGTAGGGAAGCAATTCTGTTAATTTGTAACGCAAACAAAGGTTTGGATGTCAGCTAGTAATAGCCAATGTACTCTGCGTGTTGGATGAGGTAGGGTTCAAAATGTTCAGCTCAGTTCAAGCTTACCTTAGTTTGCGTGGAGAGGTCTAGGTCGCACTGCGCCGACGGCAGGATGAAGGACATGGAGATGACGTCCATCTCCTCCGAGGTGCTGACGAGCCCGCACACGGCCAGGAGGAGGTAGTGGAAGCGCCCATATCCTGCAAACACGCGTTACTTACTTATCCCGATAAAACTGATAAATATAAATGTTTAATTTTACATTCAGCTGCACAGACATGTTTAATAAACGTCAAACAACTGGCAAACCACGTGGCAAAGATGCGCAGAACGCTTCTTAGATCAAATTGGTTCTGCGCATCTTTGTGACGTGGTTCGCCAGAGGACAACTTGTGTTTGACGCTTAGTATACACTCCCAAGCTTTCACATTTATATTAACGACTCTTAATTTTTCAAAGAAAAGTGCACGCAAGCATTTTCGAAGTTATATTACTTGTCCGAATTCTTGCCAGAAGTAGAATGTCTTTGCAAAATTAATAGTATAATATAAATGTAAAGCTCAGGAGCGGGTACATGTCTGTGCAGCTGACTGTACACCAAAAAGTCATAAATAAATCCTAAAATAGAAAATAAAAAGTATCGTTAAGAAGCGATTTCTTCCAGACAACCTCTGTATGGAGAGCGAATAAAAATGTGAAAGCTTGGTTAGGTAATAATAATAGGTAAAAAAAAAAAAAAACAGTTTCTTTGATATTTTGGTATGTAAAAAAAAAATACTTAGATAATAGGTAATTTGCCAATGTAAAAATATTGTACGTCCAAAACGGACAAAACTGTTTGCTCCTAACGTTTAAAAATATGACCATCTTTTATACCAGTTTTCGCAATAAAAATGTTAATGTCTTATTCTTATTCTTATTCTTGGGGGTGCAATAATAATAAGTAAGAGAATCCGCAAGCAGCTAGTTGAAAAGTATTTCCACGCAAACTGCGGGGGTGAAGTACGTTGTTAGTCATACATACGTAACATAGTTTAATTTATAAGATACCTACCATCTATTTCATCATATATATTTTAAGTACTTGTGTTTCGGCAAATAAATTATCCCTATCTTTATTTTTATCGAAAAGTAGAGTCTTTATAAGAGTTCTATTTCAGTTTATGCATTACAGAGGTGATCAAATTGTCAAAAGTAATTGTAAGTAAAGTAGCATGCATGTATGTTCTTGTTAGCTTAGTTAAAAATCGCGCCAAAAATGCTTCAAAACGAATTAAGTTTATATACCTACAGTAAGTTGAATTAAACACATATCAGCTTATCTTATATAAACAACGATAAAGCGAGTTATTAGGCACCTAAGTGTTTGTCGCTGGTCGGCAGAGCTTCCGTTTTCATCGTGAAGCTCACAGACATTCCACACTCGTGTTACATCGTAAGAAGTCACCTGATTTCGATAAAAATGTTTTTCACTCGAGCATGACACGAGGCAAGTTCTGAGAACTCCTTGTTTACGAGGGACTACCATCGGAATGCAACGTGAGCATTCTCATTCATGAATCGTGAGCCAGTGCGTATGCGTAGCCCAGGGTGTGTTATGATGTCATTTGAGTACGTTGCATGGTGTATTTGTTGTGCCAATCATGAATATGTGTTTGGAGAATTTGGATATCTTGTTGGTAAAATAGTTTTTTTTTTAAAACCAAAGTCAGAACTCAGTCACGTCAGATTACTCCCAAAAAGGTAGAGGCGACAGCGGAAAATATATGAAATCTGCAATTACGCCTTTGAGTTGGTTTAACGTTACACATGACATGCATTTATTGTTTACAAACAAAACGCATAAGCGTCATGATCACGGTTTTGTAATTAAATGTTATTATATTATGTTATTGAAGGCCACTTAGCAAGCTCTGCGTTGCTTGTTGGCGTTAACAACATTTTACCTCATACCTACATAAGACTTAGATTATTTTGAAAAAAGGAGATAATGTGTAACAAAGCTTTGGCCCACTTGAATACTCTAGAGTTGGCGTTTATTACATTTTACCTAAATTTGGCTTTTTGGCTTTTACGTTAATTGCTCTCTCGATTGCTGAAGAAGGCTTCATTAACTAAAACCTAACTTGGTTTTAGTAAATTGCTTGTGCGTGTAACCTCGTTGCCTTGACAAATGATAAGAGTACCCTGTCCCAAGGCAGTGTAGGCAATAAACATAACTTTAATGTTTTTTTGGTTATCATATGCAACTCAAGGCGACTGTCTCAATAAACACTGAAATGACAGCAGATAACGTATCAGCTTTAAATTGCGTAAATTAGAAATGCATGAGCACAAAAGCATCTAATTGAAAAAATTATGACTGCTCTGTTACAAGTTATGTATCTCGAAATTTCTTTTTTTACAAAAAATATGAAAAATAAATTTTACGACTAGATACTTTCCACATCTCTTGTGAAGTTTTTTTTGTGGAATTAAAATAATAGTACAGAGGAAACAGCTAGCTTGTAGCAACTTCACATGAAAGTTTTTGTAGATTGCGTGATGCCGCGTTCGTCGCTCATCTGATCTACGAGGTCATAAAAGCTTACCGGTTAGTTCGATAGCCCTTTCGAAGTCGGCTTTTTCCGAGTTGGAGCCCTTCTCCGGATCGCCCTTGACTTTCGTCTTCAGTGACGGTACCGCGACGCCTGCGAAACAAACATAAATAGTTAAAAAATGTCTTCAATACTGATAGAGAGCTCATGAAATGAAATGAAAAAACGCGGAAGGCTCCCATGGACCTCGACCGACTAGACTAGAGTCTTGACCCCAAAGTCGACTTACTCATCTAAACCAGTGAGCGTAGAGACTCGAAATTTGTAGGGTATACGGTACGCGCACTAAGAAAGGTGATTTTTTTATTTCGAAACAGAAATTTTCGCTAAACGAAGTTGTGTGCATTAACAAGTATTATATATACAGCACAAGTTTTTATTTACCAAAAAAAACTTAAATCGACAATGCAGAAGGGTTACTACGTTGTATCCGTGCAGTCAGAATTTTTGGTTAGCTACTACAAAATGACCGAGTGACAGCGGGGCGAGTGCGGCGCCCGAGCCGAGCTTTTGCGAGCTGACTTGAGGTATACCAGAGTTTGCCAAACGATGAATGAAACCCAAATAAATTATCAATGATGCATACCGATTGTCGCAAGGTCATAGGAAAACGACAAACGGTTACAGTATGCCAATTTTTACCATAGTTATTTTGAAAAAAAAAAAAACAACTTTTAAAAAAAATAATTGCCATAACTGTTCTTAGTAACGGCAACTGATTATGCGTTTTTTTTTCTGCTAATAAAAAACTTGTGGTGTATATCTATGATGTATGTGAGATGTTTGTATATGCCCTAGGTGAGCATAAACACGTGATAGGAAGTATCTTAGGAAGGAAGTGGTGTGTACCATGACGCAATGTAGGCCACACTGAGCATGTAATACATAATATCATCATAATACGAGCCATTACTAGATCCCGTATCAGCCATTCCTCGCATACTTGAAGTACACCTACTTATCTACTTTGTGCAATGTTATGTGCTGTCTATAACTATTAAGGTACTCAGTTGTAAATGTCTACTAGACTCTATTCCTATAACTATTTTTGCATATCTATTAGGTATATTGCTAAGTACTTTAAGTTATACAGGGTCAGCTAAAAAGTGACGTCAAAAATTTTTTTTTAGATTTCACACACCTGGGTGTATCCAAAAATACCCCATGTATGTTCCGCGATTTTTAGTGGTTTTGAAGTTATGATTTTTTTTATGTGTATTTTCCAATTTACTTCCGGAGCACATGAAAAAAAATCATAAAAATTTTTGACGTCACTTTTTGGCTGACCCTGTATAGTGATTTAAAAAAAATCTGATATTTTTTGTGCTTACTCAGTATTTATTAAGTAGTACATTCAGCAGGTTTGTCTCGATGTTAATAAACTTAGATTAGTTAGGTAAAGATAAAGATCCTAAGTACATATTTTGAATTCATCAATACATAATTATATAATTAAAGTTTTACAAAAACACGGTACAACCGACTTCAATTGAACTGTTTTAGTGACCGTAAACACCACTGAAAATTCACAATTTTTTTTTAGTTGTTTTGATATAAATCTAAACTACTGAACCGATTTTGATGAAAAGTACGGGACCAATCTGAAAGTAATAACCTCTCAATATTTTTTTTTCAAATATGTTTATAAAACAGTAAAATTTTTTGGGGTAACAAACATAAAAAAAAAAAACATTCAACCTCTTCCTGTTTTTTAAGTCTGTTGAAAAGGCTTAGTCTTGATTGACTGACTGACTGACAGGCAACGTAAGACATCCTTCAAGTTTCATGGCTTTATGTTCAGTGTTTTGGCCTCTACGTTGTCTGTCAGTCAGTCAGGACCAAACCCTTTTATACATTATGTATGTATATATTTATGAAAAATATCTTACCAAGCTCGGCAGCTTTGGAACCTGGTGGGCCGTTCAATTGAAGATCACTTTTTACATCACAATCTGAAACAATTGAAATTTCTTTGGTTAGTGCCTTCTCCATACCTTTCAGAAGGAAAACATCAGTTTTTCCTTTTAATTTCCATCGAAATTCATAGAATTCCAAACATTTTGTCATTGTATTCCAGACAAGGCCATCGTTAGATGTACATAAACAATGTGGTAGCAAGATCTTGCGAATTCACACTAGATCGTTAAATATGTGGCTACCTAGCCTGGGGACTTATTTACTGGAGGACCAACCGCAAATACAAAATTAAATTACGTATGCTTTGCAAATAAATTAATGTTTAGTTTACTAAAAACGCTTAACATAAGATTGTGATGATGTTTGTTGGTTTGTAAGTCGACTACTAACTACTACATGTAGTTAGAACAATAAAGCAGCTAAAGTGGAGATGGTTCGGACACATGGTTAGAGAAAAAGTTATAAAATGGACAAATACTATAACGGAATCCTAGAGATAAAAAGAGGAAAATAGGTAGGCAGGTTAAAAGGTGGGAAGATGATATCAAACAAATAGCAGGTGCCTCGTGGAGGAGAGTCGCCGCAGACAGGACAGCATGGAAGGATTTGGCGGAGGCCTATGTCGCAGTAACTCGTTTCGGGGGAGATACTGAACGGAAATAATATTTATTTAGAAATTCAGTGACTCCGCCATTCGTGCGAGATTACTTCGTGGGAGACGCAGAACGAGTTGCAAGACAAACTGCGATACAATAATAAAACCAAACGACATGTAGAAATATTTATAAGTATAAAAAATTAAGTTTAAAATCTAGCTTAAACTAAAAGTAATCACATTTTTTTTTTATTTATTTATTATTTCATTTGTAAATCGACTTGGCTATACCTACCGGACGGATCGCGTTAAATTTGCCACGAATTTAGTTCAGAACGTCTATATCAGACCGTGAAAATAATAAAGGTAATTATTCAACACAATACTATTTATAGTTTCGCAAAAACTGCGGAAAATTAAGCGGAAATCGGTCGTAAATCGCACGAGTGCATGTATTTTAAACTCAATAGCTCTTAACATACTTGACTACGTCCAGTAAAGTTCCATATATAATATAAGAGTTGGGTCTTTATTTCAATAGGATGATGCGGGCAGATAGCAGGACCCACCAACCGGGCGCTCGGTGAATCACAACAAGGAAACCATCAGAACCAGAAAACTTTGGCTCAAGCAGGATTTTATCAAGCAGGATTGTGGACTTTTACTGAATAGGCATAATCAGCCTATTATTATAATATTCCCACTGTTGGAACTCAGGCCTACTTTCGGCAAAGAGAGCGAAGGGTCTTAATCCACCACGCGGACCGAATGCAGATTGGTGGATGTCACATTTGATAGAAAATTTTTTTTATTGTCTCGATAATCTCTCGAGTGCATGAAAGGAGCCTCTTCGAGGCGCATTGAAATCCTTTCACCACACTGGGTTGAAAGAACTAGCGGCACGATAAGAAGAATTGTATCGATTTCCTCACGATGTGTCCTTCACCGTTGTGAGAACGAGGGATGCGCTCATAGATTTTTTTCTACTGACAAAACCCATTTACGCATGACTGCCATCGATATTCGAACCCGCGACATCGGATCGCGAGGCAAGGGCCTCATCCACTCGGCCACCACGTCTTCTTTTACTGAATAATCGTAAAATGATGCGCCTGGGTCAATTTAAGATAGAGTAAGAACATACACACACACAGAATGGTCAATAACCTAAAAGGAAAATAATTCAGAACAATTCTGACAAGAACAAATTTCTTAGGCCCGGTGTCAATTTCAATATACTTATTATTAAACTTATGTATGTGTCACTTACTGTGAGGTTTCTTGGGCCCGGGGTCAGTTTCTACCATCCTATGCGGGCGGGCGTCTGATGTCGGCGGCTAGCGGACTGACTACTCAATATCAGTGGATCGCTTGGGGTTGGGGCTTCTTGCGGCGTTCGGCTGGTCTGCAACAAACACATGCATACATATATCTATTATCTCCTAGTCAGACTAACAAGAGACTGAAGGTGTGTTTCCACTGACGTAGAGTTGAGCGGAGTGGAGAGGAGCGAACCGTGAATTGGCCAATCACAGAGCTCGAATTATATCTTATTACTCTGTGCTATTGTTAATACAAATGTAATTGGGTGAATAGATTTATATAACACTAATACTTTGAAAAGACTGTTTCCCGAGGCTTTCCTTAAATGATATCTAGGGTTAAAAGTAGCATTTATCCTTTTCCAGGACCACAAATTAATTTTAATGGGAAAGCCAGAATTTAGGTTTGACAGAGTAAAAAAATACATCTGATTTAGGAACCTCATTCTACATAAACTCTGATGATAAAACAGTACCTACCTACTTGGCGATTTTGAATTCAGCCGCCAGACTTTTGACGTAGGCGATTCGATTCGAGAAAGGTAAGTATAAGATTTTTCAAAGAGCTAAGAAGTAGCAGTAGAAGCTTCTATAAACGTTTTAACTGGATTTTATAGCCTTAACATTGAAGTTATTGTAGGAATAGCAATCGTAAAACCAAATGGATACATTTTTGCTCTCGATGTTTTACAGATATATTTTTGTAAACATTTATTGAAGAGTTATCAGATCTGGTTGGCAGATGTTCAAGCGATTTTTCTGAAATGCACTTTAGAAAAAACACTTTTATCTCAACCACAGGTTTTTATAGCTTATTTTTATAGAAGAATTAAGTAAGTAAACAGTAGAGTCTGTAGAGACTTTTGATTTTTAAAATCACGATCTCCATTCGCGCCGTCCGAAACAAGTCGCAAGTCCGAAAACAAACTGGTCCATTGCGTTGCGTTGCGTCACAGTTTTGACTGGAATTTACATCGCAACGCTAGATTTGGACGCATTCAGTGCTAAATATGAGTATTTGTATGGCGCTGATAAGAGGGGCGTGCATTTTAAGACTAAAAGATCTCGAAAAATATAAGTGGGGTATCTAGTTGGAACATTGAAAATTACAACGCAAACACAATTCACAAACAGTTAGATATTCTACCGCAAAAGCCGTGTAAGCATTACTGTGTTCCGGTTGGAAGGGCACCGCAGCACCAGAGTACGAACGCTTTAGCAGTGTTGCACCGGCATAATTATGTAAATCAAAGTCCTGTGTAGTACTGTTCTGGTCATGAGCAGGCGTGATCTTACCACCAGGAGAGCGCCTAGCTAGTCTCGCCACTTTTTTACATAAAAATAATCAAGGTTTTACAAAAACATACAACAACCGACTTCACTACTATATATAGGTACTATATATAGGTATCCACCATTGAAAAGTCACTGAGAAGCAAAATACGCAATTTTGTTAGACTTTTTTTTCAGTTATTTTGATGAAGGTAGCAGGTCTGTTCCTAGATTTTTCTTCAGCTTTTGATATGGTTGACCACGAAATTCTTATATTTTTGATAAGCTTGAGTATTATGAGGTAAGAGGCAATACTTTAAATCTTATGAAATCATACCTTCAAAATAGGAAACAATTTGTCGAAATAAAGAACATAGTTAATAGACAGGAAATCGTAATCAAATCTGAGGCAATAACTATAAAACGAGGAGTCCCCCAAGGCTCAATTTTGGGGCCTATATTTTTTGTCGTTTTTCTTAATGACCTAATCAACTTCATTAGCAATGCTGTGCCTGGTATAAAGTTGGTAGTTGATGCAGACGATACGAATGCAATAATGACCGCAACTAGCATTCAAGAACTTACTAATAAGATTGAAATTTCCTTAGAGGCTTTTGAGAAATGGTTTAATTCCAACAATTTGAAACTTAATATATATAAGACAAACGCGATTTTATTCAAAACGACTGCCCATAAGCATGATACTATTGACTTAGTTAGAGGAGGGACTAAAGTTAACTTTACTGATAGTGTAAAATTTCTGGGAGTTCTCATTGATCAGTTCTTAAACTGGAAGCCAGAACTAGAAGCGATTGAAAACTCTGTTAGCTCGGCGTGTTATGCTTTGAGAAGTCTTAGAGATGAAGTAGATCTCATGCAGTTAAAAAATATTTATTATGCTCTAGTTGAGTCAAAATTAAGATACAGTGTTAAGTTTTGGGGAAATAGTTACATATATAATATAAATAGGGCTTTTGTCATTCAGAAACGGGCAATTCGTACCATAGTACGGATACCTCCCTGGGAGTAGGGATGCAAACGATATATCGATATTTTTGAAATATCGATATATCGTTCATAAATATCGATATTTAATATTGATATTGAAACCCAAAATGTCGACGATATATCGCTCTTCATGAACGATATTTATGAATGATATTTCGACATAGCGCCAACTTCCGATGCGAGTGCCGTCGACTAACCTGTCTCAGTCACAACCGTAGATTAATCTATTTAGCGTCTCGTTCGTTCTGCAATGCAAACGCGCGCAAAACGATGCAATTTCTTCGCTCGCCGGCTGCCGACAGCCATTGTTTTGTTTCTTATCTCACGTTCACCACAACACAGTAGTATTAAACGAATAAAGTGAAGTAAAGCTATAGATAACATATGTGATATTTGTTGTCTCGACTGTGTATAACGAACGTAAGTACCTATTATTCCAATAATATTTAATATTTCATAATATTAATAATATTTAATATTTCGTAAATATTCATAAATGTATTACTCATCAATAACTTTACAGTTCAATTAGAAAGAGCGTATATTATTTTACACTATCTTATATGGGTCGATCTAAAGTTATCACAACAAAAAAAAAAAAAAAAGTTAGATAGAAGAAAATAAGAAAGTAGGTTAACACTCAGTGACAAAATTTATGTACATGGTACCTAGTATTAACACTAACAATTATTCGAATAAAATAGGTATAAAAATAGATGTGTAAAAATATATAATGTCAAAACATCCTAAAATAATTAACATTATATTTGATTATTATGCTTATTTGTTTCATATCAGTAAAAAAAATTATGTTACCGTAAAATTATATAACTACGTTAGATTATATAATAATATAAAAGGTCTTAAAAAACATCGAAATATCGTTCATAAATATCGATATTTCACTTTTAAAATATCGATATTCTGATATCGATATTTTTATGAACGATATTGCATCCCTACCTGGGAGTCTTGTAAGGATCATTTCCGTAAACTAAAAATACTGACCCTTCCTAGCTTGTATATTTTAGTGGTTCTCATGGATATTGTGCGGCATCCACTTAAGTATGAAACATTAGAGAATAGGGCAAAGAGGCTTAATAATAGAAGAAAAGACCTTGAGCTTCCAATGCATATGAGGTTAAATGTATCAAAGCATGGCTGTCGTTATCAAGCGGTTCTTCTCTATAATGCTCTACCTAATGAGATGAAAACAATTAACAGTCCAAACGTGTTTAAAAATAAACTGAGAAACTTTTCTTGGGGTTGCTTCTATACAATTGACGAGTTTATTACAAGATAGGTTTAGTGACAGGATAGTATGTAGTTAGTAGGTTTGCTGCTGTTAGGTAGTAGTTTAGGTAGTAATTTTGAAATTGTATTCTAGTTTTTCTGTATTTATTGAATTTTTATTTTTGCTTTGTGTGTACTATAGAGACATTCATATACGATTGTGAAATTGTGATTGAATAAATAAATGAATGAATGAATGAAAAACTAAATTACTGAACCGATTTTGATAAAATTTGTAAGGGACCAATCTGAAAGTATAACCTCTCAAAAAAATAAATTAAAAACATTTAGCTGAAATGAGCTCCTCCTCCTTTTTTGAAGTCGGTTAAAAACTCTGAAAATGCTACATAAACAAAAAGGGTAATAACTCTGCTAACTGGTAACTAGTCTACTTAAGTAGAGTCGTTGCATCAACACCAATATTCTAACAATAAAAAGCAAATAAAACCAACCTATCGTACCTACAAGGATAACAAAACAGACAACGTCCTTTCAATTGAGGTGAATACGCGCCGATAAAGCAATTATAATTGCTCCTTTTGCTCTTTCCCGTTACCCAAGATCCTGTTGTTTATGACATTGGTAATGTTGTTATCAAGTACCTACCTGCGAGTTTTGGCGGGAACATGAAAAATGGCGCATTGGCGGCATTAAATTAATCGACAAAACTTGTATAACTTTGAGTGTTTAAGTGTAAAAACGGTGGTTTTTTTATCCATTAAGTGCTCGTGAACGTGTATGAGTGTTGGTGAATAGTGTAATGCTGTAAAACGTGACTTTTCGTGTTGCCTCCAAAACTCCATAGAAGCCTCTAGTAAAGTCGCAACCACCACTACTTTACAGAGGCATGACTTGACTTATCGACTCTGACTTATGACAAAATAATCTCTCCAATTACTTGACACTGGCTATATACCTTTGATGTGAAGCCAAAACCGAAGAACTTAGGTTCTTCGAAAAAAAAAAAAAAAAAACTCTGCTAACTGGTAGCTAGAGTGCGTGCAAATTAACTCTGCGCGCGTAGTATACTGAGTATTAAGAAAAAAATTATTGAATTAATTCCCTAGGGGGGTGAAATAGAGAGTAGAAGTTAGTATGCAACATAAGCCAATATCTACAGTGTCTTAGCTGCGGAGTAACTTCTACTTTAAGCTACATTACATTTAGTACGCCACCTGTCGCGCGCAGAGTTATTTTGCGCGCACTCTAGTCTACTTAGGTAGAGTCGTTGCAACCGACATAAATATTCTAACAATAAAAACCAAATAAAACCAACCTATCGTACCTACAAGGATAACAAAACAACGTCCTTTCAATTGAGGTGAATACGCGCCGATAAAGCAATTATAATCGCTCCATTTGCTCTTTTCCATTACCCAAGATCCTGTTGTTTATGACATTGGTAATGTTGTTATCAAGTACCTACCTAGTAACTTACGAGTACCTTTTATTTGTTAAATATGGACGGGAGTATGTAAGTATACATCGTAGTATGGAAATTACGTCAATAATATAGAATGACCATGAATTCATACTAGTAATTATTTTTGGTCCAATTCGAAATTTCCAAACAGGAAGTAACATGACTCGTGTAGACTAGGCTTTTTCATTATTACGAGTATATAAACTCTATCGTAAATAAGTAAAGAAAAATATGAAAAATTGGAAATATAATATTGTAATTGTCAAGGTGTCTAAACTTGGTTTTATAGATAGTTAAACACTTTATTGTACACTAACAAGCAGAGCAAAACCATAGAACAATAATAAAAAGGCTTTAAGGTAGGTAGTACTAGGGGCCGACTTATCGCTGTGAGCGATCTCTTCCAGGCAACCCGGAATTCTATATGAACACTATTAAAATACGCATCTACCTATCATACAATTTCAGGTATCATCGCCGAAACCATAACATTATGTAATGATTAAAATCTCTTTTATCCATAATGCGATACTTTTGTAAGGCTGAAATAAATGGCTAGACGAGGAGATGTTAGTAAAGTGTTTAGTTTAGTTAACTGAATGAGAAGTTATGTTTGTTTATAAGCTATCATAATTACGTGGGTAGTTACTTTGCTATATTTCTACTTTAGTAGGTTATTATTCCATTTGTTTTTCATAATTTCTAATGTGTGTTTAATTTCGCTTTTTTTTCTTATTTTCTAGTTCGTTATATTGTGTGCTCTAGGTAGTTTAAATTAACCTAGTTAAAAAAGAATAAATTAAATTTCTATTTTTTTTTTCTGTTATGTGACATGGATAAAGAAAAACTTACAATACTCATACATATAGGTATGTTCCTTTTTATCCCTGTTCCACGAAAGCAACAGCGGCTATATATTTGAACAAATCGTTGGGTAATACTATCAATTCGGTTCAAACCAGTATTATAACAAGTAGGTCTACTGGCGAGGCGTAACAATGGCCGGGAAGTAGCCGTCAGCCACTCTTTGTATCGTGGTCTTAGATCCACATCATATTATACATTTGGCTAATGATAAATCCCAATAATGTTCAGAGAAATTATCTACAGCTCCTATGTCCATCAAGAGACTTTTTCTTAGTAATAATATTTAGATAAGCTTATAATATTAAAGTATTCATTTCCAGAGCTAGGTATAATATTAATTTGCATGCAGTGTTCATATCAAGAAGGTTGTAACACTAATCTGATAGTCCATGTTTTTATTAAAGCCTATTTTTATAACTGTTTTCAACCAGTTTCATGAACCTATTAATTTATAAAAATAAAAAGGAATTTGCAGTTAATGTTAGTATGACATTATTGATAGATAAATATAGATGAAATGTACACTAAAAGCTTATGATTAAAGCCTGACAGACAATAAAAAATACAATGTGCGATATTATAACTTTAAAAATATATAAGATTTTTTCTAAAATGCACCTTGAAATTGATTTTTTTCTAAAATGCATTTCGTCTACGTTCACGCTTTATTTACATAATGAATGAATATGACTAATACCTATCTTATGTATGGTAAAACAATATTAAATTACCGTGATGGCGGCGGAACGCTAGATTATAAACAAAAAGTTTTGCTACTTCGCTACGGGTGCTCCAATTTAAAAGAATCAATTATTTTCAATAGCAAAATCTATAGCGACGGCTTTATCCGCGTGATGATGTGATGAAAATTTGTCTGGTCTTGTTATTGTTATTCAAACATAGCTATCGTACATCATAATATACAATACATACATCGACGACACGGTTGGTTGAATGGCAAGTATATTGGACTGCCACGCCCGGTGTCGCAGGTTCGATTCCCGCTTCAGGACAAACATTTATGTGATGAACATCGGTGTTTGTCCTGAGTCTGGTCCTTAAAAATTAACCCTACTAACTTAAAAACACGTATAAAATCTAAATTAAAGTATGAAATCTTTCACTTTTTTTGTTGACGAAATCAAAAAACATGGACGAAACTAATAATGTGAAGCAATTACTATAATACGGTGTACTTTTTGAGTATTTGTCCGAAACATTTTGTATGGAATTCGGATTTGAGGATTCCCCTCAATATGATTTAACTTTAAGGTTAATTTGAAAAAAAAAACAGCTGTGAAACCCGAGTTACATTTTTCATGCTCTATTATTGAATTGTATGGTTTTCTATGTGTTCTGTGTACCTATGTCTTACAAAATAAGTATAATGAAATTAAATTGTTTATATAAATGAAATATGGTGACATCGAATGTTTTAAATATGTAAGTATTATTTGAGTTATCTGGTTCCCATAATACAAGTTCTGCTTAGTTTGGAGCTAGACATAGAAATATGAAAAGTATAGAATCACAATGTAATACATTAAAAATCCGCCAAAAAAAAGGGAGCTACATTGGCTAACTTCTAGTACATTTTGGTTTAAGGCTAAATTTCAAAAAAGAGAAGTAACAGGGCTAATTAAATATTACATGTTAAAACTACCAGGTTTTTTCATTGTTAATAAAACTCCATTGTAAAAAGTAACAAACATTATTTAATTTTGAAAATAGAGATATTTCATTTTTAATGACAGGGTGTCTGAATATTTTCTGTCCTGTATTCCGCATCCATTTTGGTATTCTATAGGAACACCACTATTCATCTATGGAGCTAGATGACATTATTTATTATGACTATACACGGTCAAATTTTAATCACCATAAAAAAAATACGCATAGTCAGTTGCCGTTACTGAACACAAATACGGCAAAAAAAATTGAAAAAATTAAGTCGAAATTTTGTCAAAATACATTTGATTAAAATTGGATAACTGTTACCGTTAGTCGATTTCCTATGGATTTGCGTCAGGCGGTACCTTTAATTGATAATAATTTAAGTTTTATTCATCGTTTGGCAAACCCGGGTACCTAGCTCGAGCCAGCTCGCAAAACCTCGGCTCGGGCGCCGCACTCGCGCCGCTGTCACTCTGTCATTTTGTAGAAACCCAAAATTCTGACTGCACAGATGCAACGTAGTACCCCGTCTGTATTGCCCATTTAATTTTTTTGCAAATTAAAAATTGGTGGTGTATTGTACTTTGTTATTTTCGGATAAAATGAAAACCAAATGCGTCCAAACCGGAAGCGTAATAGGTAGAGTCCACACCTTTGACATTCGTCAGTAGTCAATGATAACTATAAGGTCAGCAAGTAACCAGGTAGGTACTTTGGGAATGGATAGTAAGTATTGCTACACACGGCATGCCATGCTACTGACAGGTGCGGCATTTATTAGCTGAGATTATAATAGGTACGCAGTTTAATGCGATTTAGAATAAGCATAAGCAACCTATAATGTTCACACTGCAAAGACACAGGCTTACTCTCGATTAGGAGAGCAAATGGGTCTTATCGCCGGAAGAAGAATAATAAAATTATATCGTCCCGTCGATTAGGACCTCGATCCTAAACCTAGTGGTCCCAAACGACGGAAGCCTCTCATAATCCACCACGCAGTAATGCGGATTGGTAGATGAATTTACAATATACATGAGTATTCGAAAATGAGAAGTTATACTAACAGAGTTTTGGCATTATATTTAACAGATAGCTAACTAAAATAAGAAGTGATTTAAGGGTTATCCTGAAATCCGAATTCCATACAAAATTTTTCGGACAAATACTCAAAAAGTACGCCGTATTATAGTAATTTTTTCGCACTATTCGTTTCGTCCATGTTTTTTGATTTCGTCAACGAAAAAAGTGAAAGGTTTCATACTTTAATTGAGATTTTATACGTATTTTAAAATTAACCCTACTAACTTAATAAACTAAATAATCTAGTATGGTAATAATCTATAAATTCTGTTACATTCAGGTAAATTACATATAATACATGCAGACAATAGTTAAATGAGGAGTTTTAATGTCGCATTTATTCAGAGTTATCATCATTGTAAAGACACGAACCGTGGCTGTACATAATCAAATTTTATGTTTTTGTTATTCAAAATTATGGATGCAACCTTGCACAGAAACTAGAACAAAATCATTGCGTGACTACATCACATCAGGTTATTTAGCTCTGAGATGTCTACGCCCCAAATTTACAAAATAAAATAGATACAACAAATTTTACACCACGAATTGTTTAAAAAAAAACTCAACACTTTTTTACGAACCAACAAGACTAACAACTAAGTTAAAAAAAGTGATACAAAATTAATAATAAAAATCTAACACTAAGTCATATAGGTACCTATGTACTGTATCATCAATAAATAAATAAACAATTAAATTTTTTTTTTGTCATCAACTTGTGCCATAGGTATGTACAATACAGATTTTTTTAAGTTAGTTTTCTTACAGTTTAAATAGGCAAACCCTTCAATTTGCGCGATTAGTCAAAGGGATTAATCAAAATCAAACATCGGCGATTGTGGATGGACGTGCATTTTAAGACTAAAATATCTACTATCTACCTGTGTACAATAATACAAGCTTGTAAACAACATTGAATAAACAAGATTCTTTTCTTAGTACGCCCCTAAACATCTTGACGCACGTACCTTCGAAATTTTAAGTCTCTACGTTTAGTGGTATTTCTTGTGCATTGTAGTGTCTGTCAGTAAGGATTAAGCGTTTTATAGATATTATTATATTATTTTGGTTTTGCCCAGTTTTCTTTTCCTACAATTATAAATGTCAAATTCTAGTGAACGTTGTTATATTTTGAAGAAAATATTTAATTATTTCCTTAGAACCTTACAAAAGACTTCAACGCGCTCATTTTGTTGTACCTACAAGATTTTGGTTTTCCCACGTTATTATTTGAGTAAGATTTGTTTTGTAATTTATGTTCACTAAAGTGCCTAATATTTATAATTAGGTTAGGTACCCTAATTTGTTAATGATTGACAAACCAAAAACTTGTTTTATAACATTATGTACCTAGCTCTTAATTAGGTTATAATTGTTTATTACAAAAATACTTTTAATTAGCATCTTATTATTATTTTATATTTAAATAGATAGATAGATAGATAGAATATACTTTATTGCTCACCATCTTAGTACTAACACATTATAATGTAAAAATAAAGCTAGGTAGTAACAGTGGACAATGGGCGGTCTTATCGCTAAAGAGCGATCTCTTCCAGACAACCTTTGCATGGACTGGATACTGTTGGATAAATGAGGAATTAAATATTATTATAATAGTAGAAAATTATTGTTAATTTTAGTCACGAATAAATAATATACAAAAAAAAACAAAATGTATGTAAAGTACCAAAGTACCTAAGTGTAATATATATGTGTTAATTTTTTTTAGTTTTATAATTACAATTTCAGAAAAAAAAAACATTTTTTCTTTAAAATATATTCATATATTAAATTTTGATTTGCTGTTTTATAATACAATATAAAACAACACAATTAAAAATATTAGGTATAATTTTTTGGGACTCAGTAATTTGTAAAATACCGTAATTATGCGTTGAATTGTCGACGATTTTAATGTTAGTAGAAAAGAGTATGAAATTGCTGTAGTTATTTTCCTAATTAGGTTTATTATCTCGAATGTAAACAAACTTACCGAAATTGTAAAAATAAAGATGAGTAGATTGTTTTCTAGTAAACCATTAGCAATAAGTTCCATAAACGAGCATGTTTCGTAACATACACGTCTGAAAATATTTGTCACAAAAATTCGAAAAACCTCGTCTCGAATATCACTTCACTTAACACGACACTTGGTACCCTTAACATTCGAACGGGGTAATTTACAAAATAAATTACTATTTTTATTTTTATTTCATTTAAATCTGTGTGTTTTTTGTGAGGCGTGTGTTCGGCGGATGCGGCGCGGAGATCTGATGTGCGCCGGCGCGCAACATCGGTTTTGCGCCACCAAGTTTACCCCTCCCACGATTATTGCTCCTGATAATTTAATTATTAAGGCTGCAATACAAATTAAAAGTTCCTAGTTCAACAAAACTATTATACGTATACAATTTATGGATAATGTGTAATGTGTGTCGGCTACTATTAGTATTTACTTTAATTACGTTACTCTATAGTTTTGTAATTTCTATATTTCTTTTATTTTTAGAGTAGCTGTTTTTTATTTTTACCCGACTGCCAAGAAAAGGTTATGTTTTAGTAAGTAAATTTCTGAAAAATAAATAAAAACCGCTCTATTTCGTAAAGAAAGCGAGATAGAGCAAAAGTATAAAACGTGGTTTTTTACTTTTGTTCAATATGTATTTCTTGTTAAAGCTTTTTATTCTTAATGTTAGTTATGATCATGTTGTTGACGGATGCGATCTAGTATGGTGCATATCACTTGATATATATACATATCACATATACAGTCTATAAAAATAATATATATACATATTTATATAACTTCAATTTATAATTGTTATATGATTCTGAAATTTAATAAGTAATGACAGGTAGAGTTATCACTTGCTCAAATATCTCCTATAATTATTTAATAGGAGTTATTACTGGTTTGTAACTTTCTTTAATTTTTAGTAATATTTTTTTTGCAAAGGTTAATCCTAATCACTAACAGAATCCATTGGTTCAAAAATACAGGGCGTTTTTTTTTTTAAAAACATCGGGTCTATTTCCGTTAAAAGTAAAAGATTAAAAAAAACTAAATATGCAGTTATAGTTTTTTTATACGACTTTTCTCCTAACTTTCGTGGTTTCGGACTTGACCATCAGAAGCCTTCTCAGAAAACCACCCTGTATATACGGTTTAGAAATCGAACTGGTTGTTTTTATGAATTTAGAAGAGAAAAGTTTTTTTTAAATGATATTCAATGGAGTGACCTTAGTTTCAAACATGACAAAATAAGCGAATAAATTATTTGACTGAGTTTTATCAGAGTTTGTCGACATTGTCATATAATTACACAAAATATATTTTTAATTATCACGAAGGATATATTTATTTTAAGAAAGTGTTTCAGCTAATTGCGTTTTTATTTTTAGCTTATAATAACAGCGAACCTTTAACGAAGTGATATATTTTTATTGAATTATTTTGTTTGTGTACCTACCTAATATAATAGTTTATAGAATTAAAAATAATCATTTTTTTAATTTCATTTCATTTAAACCAACTGAGATATTGTTATATTTATTTTTATGATTTTATTTTTCTAAAATTTGCGACAATTTAGCTGGTTGGAAAAAATAAATGAAATACAAGTATGATTTACTTAACTCCTAGTATAAAAAAAACGAAACCGAGAACGACCATAATTTAGATTGAGCGACGCCGACGACTTAAAAAAATGGCTGGAAAGCTCTTATCTGGCCAAGAAAAGCAACAAATAGAGAAGAATGGAACGAATTCGAGGAGGCTTATACCGCAAGAGGCAGACTACATTATTATATATAATTATTTCTTTTGTTTGTACTTATATTGTAACGGCATAAAGCAATTTTTATTTTTATTTTGTTTATGATTTTAATAAAACCTAATATTATAACAAAAAAATATAAAGGGTATCAACCGTTAAAGTTGAATAAACTCATAAATCACCAAATTGGTCGTTTAAAGGTCGCTCTGACCTCAAAGGTTTTTTTTCCTTGATCGGAATTAACCCCTAATTAACTCTTACTACTGAATCTCATAATTAAAACACTGTGGTCGATATTGTTTACGGCGAGTAATTATGAGATAAACTCGTTTAGTGCCTAATCGTTTGAACTGAATACTTAAATTGATTTGTTTGCTTCATACTTAGCTTAAAACGCCTCTACCGTAATCTTACAATATGCAGCAAGCTGCAAAATTAAAAAACCATACCGGTTTCGAAAAAAGCTAAACAATCTGTCAAAACTGAATTCGATCGCAAATTCTAATCCTAAACAAATAAATAAACCTAAAGCGTCGATGACACACGGCTTTTTACACGCTACACGCCAGTGACTTCGCTTGTAGCGTGTAAAGTCGCCCAGTGTCATCGGCTTTTTTACAATCTGCTTGTCGACAATCCTTCCCAAAAGCTAACACGCTCACGCCAACAATCAGCTTGTAAAAAAGCCGTGTGTCTTCGACGTTTAATAGTCATTGTCTTATGAGACAATGACTATTGAACGTTGAAGTATGCTTCAAATAACTTTAATTTAGGCTCGAGTCAATTCTGCGAACAAAGAGATATTTCTTTAAATTTCAAACGCACGCAAGTGAAGCCAGGACTAACAGCAAGTAGAAAATATATTGAGCAACCGCTTTTCAAAAGTTATGATTAAAAGACCTATTTATCAGCTGTTTTAATGTCACGCTATCGCGCGTGATCGAAAAGTTTATCTTACTGGACAATATTACAAAGTAAAGTTACTTTGTAATAATTTCCTTTCATCTCAATTGGATTTTCACATCGATCTAATTTAATTACTGGATTACAAGAATTGCTGTTTTTTTTATCGATTAGATCAACAATCATAAAAATGAATAATGTTCCCATAGAACACCAAGATAAACAGTATCAACCCCAAAGAACTTGTATACTATGTATCTAGAATACCGACTCACACGAAAACTGCGAGCCGAAAGAGCTAGAACCAGTAAGGAGTGTGTCTCGTTCTGTAGGGCGACCATAATTTTTGAACTTTGAATATTTCATTGAGACATAAACAAGCAACCAAGGGAAAATTCAATCTGCTCAATAAGCTATCAATGTTATATACATACGTTACTTTGCATTATTGTTTTAAAATTATATTATACATAGGTGCATTAAAATATCAACAAAAAAGAGGGCGGTGCGCCGCATTCTAGAGGTATATCTGATTCAATGGATTTAATACTGTTTCATTCGAACAGTAATTATTTTTCTCGGCAGTTAGGTACCTAACCTACATCACAGCGACTGTACTAAACCTTTCAAATGAATCTGAATAACATTTAGAGCAAATCGTCTAATTTCGATAATTGTCCCACTTATTTCAAAAATTATGGCCATGTTAATTTTAATTGTATGCTGGCAACTGTGTGAACGAGACACACTCCTT
The DNA here is from genome assembly GCA_932526365.1 of Lobophora halterata. Classification (NCBI taxonomy): domain Eukaryota; kingdom Metazoa; phylum Arthropoda; class Insecta; order Lepidoptera; family Geometridae; genus Lobophora; species Lobophora halterata. The sequence goes on from OW052017.1 coordinate 1,580,745, forward strand.
AACGAGGGGGTCTCTATCAAGCATTAAAATCCTTATATTTAGATTTAATTAAAAAAAAACTTTATTTCCAAGTAAGTCATAAGGTTCAGAATTATTAATCCTTAAATAAAACAAAATGGCGTGTTAGCTCTCTAGATACATAGTATAAAAGCTCTTTGATCAACCCAAGATCACAGAGTAATAAGATATTACGTACTAATTTACATAATACGCAGGCGTAGCTATGGGCAAGCAGCAAATAGTGTTACGTAAAATAAACGCTTAATGTTGCTGGCTCCTAAAAACTAATCAATTAATTAATAAAAACGATTGCTTCTTCAGGGTAACAGATACCTTCAGAGTTAGATCTATCGATTTTCATCAGATATCGTAATTATAAGCCTGTGACCTAGGTCATAGACGATCGCAAATTCAGTGATAAGCGTAAAATGCCACGAGTTCGTGAGAAGCATTAATAAAGAGATTCCAATGTGTATGATATCACTCAATCCTACTTTCTGTACCTGCCTATGCTTACTTCCCCAAATCAAAAATTGTTCCCAAATTTTCTTGCTTATTCTAAGTTCAAACCATTTTTGCATTAGCCCCCGGCCCACACCTATCTACTTTCGTAGTAATCAACGTGATTAATGCCGACTTGCACCAAAGTATCAAAGTTCCTAAGCAATTACTTAACTCACTTGACAGTTCTTAACGGTCTGAGTTTCGACTGTTAAGAACTGGCAAGCAAGCAAAGTAATTGCTTACGAGCTGTGACAGTTTGGTGCAAGTAGGCATAAGAACCGTAATATTTAAATATTCTTTAATATATATAAAAGACGTAGTCTTGACTGACTGACAGACAACGTACAGCCCAAACTACTGAACGTTAAGACTTGAAACTTGGTCGTCAAGAAGTGCAGGGATTTTATTAATTCACAATGCGAACGAAGTTGCAGGCGTCAGCTAGTTCATAATAAAAACATTTGTCAGCCATTATTTATTGAACATCTACAATAAATAATGGCTGTTTTTTCTTTTCATTTCAATTTTTTTATTTTTACTACTTTTTAAGTTTTTATTTCAACTCTTTGGTAATGTTTCTGAAATGTGTTGAGCTGTGCAGCTTATTTGAAAATCCACTGATCTGTACATTTTTACGTAGTAATAAAGTATTTTAAATTTTAAGTATTTATTTGGAACCCATAAACAAAAACAAGTAGGTACAATAAGAAATATGTAGGTACTTACCTAAATCTAAAACTTTTGTATAATTTAATTATATACTAAGTGGAAAGGTACTTTAAAGAATCTTAACAGAGGGTTTTTTCTCTTATGTTTTTTTTTTATATTTTTCTAGTAAGTACTTACTGTTAGAAAGGTACCTACTTACTTTGTTTGATTAGTTCTCGCAGCTAACTGTTAAATTGTTAATTATGTGTGTGCATGCTTTGGATTGTAGTCTAGAACAAAACCTACCTTAGATTATTTTAACTATATTATATTCGGCTATATTCTGTTTTGCATACCTTATGTAATAAAAAAAAATGTGCTTAGCAGGTGTGCTAGGTGCATCCTGTGTTACAGCTGCTATAATAGTAGAGGTCAGTGATGAAAATCACACGATACATTCCTAACCTGTCATAAAATAGTTCGGGACCCTCACATGAATGGATCTCTCGTGATTGTCTGCGTCGGAGCGACCTCGCGAGGTAACCGGTCGCCAAGGTGAAGGCCGCTCAAATGCTGGCGAGCCTGCACCACACATATCTACTCCTTTATTTTGCACCTATGCTATAAAAAGCTATTGCAGCACCTATGCTATTGATCGAAATGTCAGGTCGACTCTCCGTTGACTTCAGCCGACCAACCTTGTTGATCTTTTTTTAGTTTTGTATAAAAATCAGCTTACTTTAATTAATTATTACAGATTATAAGGCTATATCTTTATTACAGCATAAGCTAACTACTACAATCTATATTACAAAATTTACACTGGAAACAATTGGACCACCCATAGATCGTTGCAAACGATCTATAGGCAGCTCAACTGCTCCAACTCGATACCCGATGGCAGCGTGCCGAAGATACTGGCTGCATTGCCTCTTTGTATTGCAAGGCTTATTCATAAGGCTTATTATTACAGATATTATTTATATTTGTAACTCTAACTAAATAACGTAGATACCTAAAGATATAATTTAAAGTTACAGCTTTTTCTCCTAATCGTGTCACTAGATCTATCGAACCACCGTTGTGGAAGGATTTCAAGTGCACCTCGAAGAGGCTCCTTTCGTGCACTTATGTTACAGCAAGAACGGTGAAACTACAAAAGTTACCTACATAAAAAAAATGTATAACATTATTACTACTAATCCTGCTTAGATAAAGATTAAATATCAAATAGATTTAAATTAACTTAGCTGCATATATTTTTAGCCACTTCGATGCGAGGTTTCACCGAATATGTAGCGATCAGTCAAACTCATAGATATAATAACGGTGTTCCTATAGAACATCAAGATGAACAGTATCAAACCAAAATGGATGCGGTATCCACGACCGAATTTTTTTTCAGACATCCTGTCAATATAAATTAAAAATACGTATCACTTTTTTCAAATAAAATTTGTTACTTTTTAAGATGTAGTTTTTTAACAATGAAAAAGTCTAGTAGTTTTGACGTATAATATTTATCTAGCCCTGTTACTCCTCGTTTTCGAAAATTACCATCAGACCAAAATGTTCTTGGTAACCAATGTCGCTCCCTTTTGTAGGGCGCATTTTCAATGTACTACATTGTGATTCTGTACTTTAATACTTCTGTGGTCAAAATATTATCTAAAGCCAACTAATCAAAGTCTTTCTCGTTTCAATATCCTGTTAAAACATAGAAAGTGGTTTTGTAAATACTTTCTCTCTGATAAGTTACCAAAACTATAGGTACGTAAGTACTATTACGTACTATTTACAAAATAATATGAATCAGACAAGATCCTACCGAAAGGCAGGTACTTTATAGCTTCTAGGCATAGAAGTCACATCTCTTCACCACACCTCCTTTCACCACACTGGTTTGAAGAAACTAGTGACACGATAAGAAGAAGGCATAGAAGTAATATAGTATTGAATCGTGATTTTATTTTAGAATTATTTCTGTTTTCAATAATAAATCCATTTAATAAATCTTGTTTAATCAACTTCCTTATTGAGTTGGAACCACTTAGTCGGGAACGTGTATATTTTGTTTTTCGTGACATACATATTAATATTTAATTGAATGTCCTAAATATATTATTATTTAATTGTAAAGAAACGAGTAGCTAAATTCGCTAATTATTAATTTCTTCTAGCTAGAACGAATGATTTCTTTGTTGTAAAAATAAACAGTTTCCTACAAAAATAAGCAGGTTAAATGATCGTTTGTACACCGCAATTTTTTTTATCACCAAAAAAAAATACGCATAATCAGTTGCCGTTACTGAACACAGATTAGGTATGGCAAAAATCATAAAAAAATTGTAAGTCGAATTTTTGTCAAAATAAATTTGAAAAATATTTGATAACTGTTACCGTTAGTCTTTTTCCTATGAATTTACGTCAGGCGTATCATTGATTCGTTTGGCAAACCCAACCTAGCTCGAGTCAGCTCGCAAAAACTCGGCTCGGGCGCCGCACTCGCTCCGCTGTCATTTTGTAGAAAGAAACCCAAAATATTGACTTCACAGATACGTCGTAGTACTGCATTGTCAATTTTTTTTTGGTAATTTAAAAATAAAATGGGTGATGCTGTTAATATTAAAAATAAAATAAAAAGGTGTTCAAAAACTCGTTTAATATTGACTGAGCCACACGTGATGTGTAGTGTACCTAATTGTACGAAGTCGTGTTTGCGCGGCTCGTGTGATCGAGATAGAAGCTGACGCGGTTTGAGAGATGCCTCTGTCAACACTACCTGACTACCTGTAGATAGTACCTGTGCTGATAACGTGCGAAAACAAACCAATACACCTATTTATAAGGCTGACTGACTGACTGACAACGCACAGGCCAAACCACTGGGCTTTGGAAGATATTAACATACGTCGTTCGTCAAGGAGTGCAAGCGCGTGCTAAGGATTTTTTTATTGCCTCCAATTATAATAATGTCTTCAACTGTTTAGCTCAACCGAGTATAAAGTGTTTTCACACCACCTGCTCGACAATGTCCAATTACATATCAAGCTATCATCAAGGTAAAGCAAAGCATTACATACCAAGGGAGGTAATGTTGTATGAAACTCCCAAGGGTAGTAATGTGATTTGAATTTGGAACGTCAAATTCGTGTGGAAACTCGTGGAAAACTCTAAGTAAAAGAACGCCCATATGGCATTGTAAAAAGGTTTGTTTAAAAATCGAACTGGCCACTCATAAAAACAAGAAGGCGCGACTTCAAAGATTGTGAAACAAAAGACGGTGTTGGCTGCTGAGTTCGGAGCCCTGGCTTTTTATTGCCTCGCAGAAGGTGTGAAAAGTAGAGTATGCTCCTCTGGGGGCCTGTCTTCGTCTTGGGTAGCTTGAACCCCTCGCGTCACTTAGGACTCTACATAACTCCCTCGCTTCGCTAAGGAGTTAACCGAGTCCCTCGTTAGATAATAGAGGCGGGCTGATATTAGTAGATTTTAAGCAAAAAAAAGTAAATATTTATTTTTAATAATTATAGGAAAGTAGGTACTACCTACTTAAATTCAGTATCATGATCAAAGAATTCATGACATAAGGATTTTTTTTTATAAGTCGAAAGTACGCGGGCAAAGCCGCAAGCAGGCGATCCATAATAACTCTTTCCGAATGGCAAATATATATAATTAATACTATTTATTTACTTTATTAGATATATAACTATGTGTGATAATCGCGAAAGTCTACGAAAAACTATTTGTAAGTTTTGTTTTTAGATTCAGTCAAAACCATTTGTTCCAAATTTGTCACAGGCTCTCTGACATCTACCTACAACGTTATCGCAACGTAAACTAACGTAAACAACACTCCGATGAGCGTCAGAGACACGGGTACACAATGAATTTTATCAGTTTCTAAATATTTTATATATAGTATAGGAAAATTTGTATGCATAAAAAATTAAAAATTTACGTATTGGAAATGTTGTACACCATGAATAATTTGTTCTTAACTAGTAACCCGCGGATTTAACTTCGTAGTACTGACAAAAAATAATTTCAGCCTAATCGCAGTGGTTTTGGTGCGGTTGAACTAAAAAAATCCCTTCCATACCTTTACTCTTTACTGTTTTGACAGACATTGAAACTGTTGTTGCTTAGAATCTCATGACTCAGTAGTCATAAGATTATCTGGTAAATTAAATAATGACGATAATAAAGGCGATTGCTTAGAAATGGGGCAATACCAGCCTCCTACGTTTGCAACGACAGGTCATTGTTAGCACGGCATGGCACGGCGTAGCGCAGCTCAATACATATACCTACTGCCGGATTCTTCTTAGAGGTACTAATATTTAGCTATGTCCTTTTCCCTAAAGTATAGCTATTAGGCATGGAAGGTATACCGAGTAACATGTTATTTATCATGGTATAAAACTGATCACACTTAACCTGCTACTTTCTGATACCAAGTCTGTTACCAAATCACCGGTGATACACCGCGCCCTGGCATCTAGCAGATTACGTAGTCTGGCTGACCTAAATAATATTAAACAATTTTAATACAAAATGTGAGTCCAAAATGACAAAATGACGCACCATTCGATAACGAGAGTCGATCACTGCTTAGCGAATTAAGCCCCAGATTTATATCCTGTTGACCTCCACGAACAGCAGGGGTATTTGTTAAGCTGTCATTAGTTCTCGATATCGAATTCGATGGTCAAGACTGGGAAAAAAATGACGTCACCATAGGATTTCTGTTGCTATCGGCTTCGAGAGGTCGGCCATTTTCTGTCAGATTTGACGTACCATTCGATATCGAGAACTAATGACAGCTTAACAAATAGCCCTGCAGGTCGGAGCTAACAAATATAACAGATGCCACTTGATACCAAAGAACCTATAACTACGTTATGTTATAAGGTCCTTGCTTGATACCAGAACACAGATAATACAAAAAAAAACTCGTATTCTTGTACCGCTTATTGTGCGAAAACTAAGAGCGGCAGTGTTAGGGCATAGGTGCTAATCGATGGATATGTCGTCGGTGCTCTAACTGCTCGTGCCTAGCCAATTATCGGCGAGACCGCACAGTCACCAAATCAGCCGAACCTACGTATTTTTGGGAAGACATTGAGTACAGAGAGTGTGACTCTACATTACGTAAACAAAGGAGTGAGAAATGTTATGAAACGGCCTATAAGTTGTAGAAGAAAGTAAGCCAGCTATCAAGTCCCTGGTAGATTTTATAAAATGTTTTCAATGAGTCTATTTATTTTTTAGTTTAGGAAAGAGTTCAAAAATCTCATCGATGCGAATAGTTTATTATAATTTATAACAAAACCTTAGAAAATTAGTGAAAATAACCTTGTTACTGAAATAAATTATTAGTTTTTAGAGGTGGAAACTTTTGGGACTAATGATCGCTGTATAAAATAATTCCGTAACAAAAATACTAAATCGAAAACGATTAGTTATAGAATATTTTTGCTTTATGAAATTGGTTTAGTAAAGCGCCGTTGGAACCTGGATTTAACCTAGGTATGATAAAAAAAACAATATCTATATAAAGCTTTCTCCTGACTGACTGACAATCAACACACAGGCAAACAACTGGACATAGAGACTTGAAATTTCGTATGTTCGTCAAGATGTGTCGGCGCTTAATAAGAAAGGATTTTGTTAATTCGCAACGGAAACCAAACTGCAATTGTCACCAAGTATTAAATAACTATCTTTAGAGAAAAATAACTTACCGAATTTGATGTGATGTGGTTGGATGATGTGTGTTCCGCCACAAGGGTGGCTATGAACGGTGAGGGTGAACTTACACTAGAACTCGTTTCACAGAACACTCTCGGAAGAGTGCGAGGCTGTACCCTCGTCTCCAGCACTTTATAACAGTCTTTGTGAAGACAGCGCCGATCCCTAGACAAATACCAAATACTATGCAAACCACTAATGCCTACTATATCTACTATTTGCACTGAGATTGAAACGTCACTGTGTAAAGCCTTTTTTGGCGAACTACGCAAGGTGTTTTGATTCCTATCAATGTAGAATCTTTCTGTTTAAAAATGCACGCTCCTCTACTTGTACTACCGGTCTAATTAATGGTATTTGTTTGTATAGATATATTATATGGTATAGAAAAATCTCTAAAATTTTTGTTGTGTAACATTTTTCCTATCGCTTTCTTTCAATTTGGGGCAGTGCCACCCCATTTTGGCAACGGGAGTGTGCAACAGGAAGTAAGTCATCAGATAGTACCAACCTCAGAAAAATGAAGTTGATAGAATCCTCCCAAATCAAAATGAGATGTCATATGTTAGGTACACGTCAGCAACGTCGGTAAGATAAATATTACTGACTAACTTTCTAGACCCGATAATTTACTTTGTGTGGCGATGAAAAAACCTAATTTATACAGAAACATTCCATTACGAACATACTCCTCAAAAATGAGTTCTATATGTTACGTTCAGTGGTGCAGGTTTTGTGCTGTCAAATGTTTATTTTTTTTAGTTATAACAAGATTTGTTTTAATTCTAATCTATAAGACGCTGACTGTACGTGTACAAACCTCATCAAAAAAATTCAGGAGGTAAATCACGTAATATTTCGCGTATTTTTATTTGAGCCCATATTATCTTTTTGTTTGATTTGAAATTATATCTTAGATATATTTACGATAGGCGGCACCTAACCTTCTCATATATAATACGTACTTCATCATCCAATGACGATTCAATTTAGTTTTGTCATTTATTATGATTTATATTTTGATATAAATCAAATTATTTTTCATCATTTTTCAATCAGATTATATTTTGATTATGAACAATCAAGGTTTTCAAAACCATACTATAACTGACTTCAATTGGACTATTTTAGTGACCGTAAACACCACTGAAAAGTCAAGAAAAGCAAAATACGCCATTCCGTTTACTTAGATGACATATTTTTTTAAGATATTTCGCTTTAGAAACTAAACTCCTGAACCGATTTTGATGAAATTTATATGAAACCACCTCTGAAGTATGACCGACCAAACAGTAAATGAATCATCAAAATCAATTCATAATTTTCGGAAAAATCGCATGACAAACTTACAAAAAACATTCGAATAGAACTTCCGCCTTTTTTTGTCATCAATCTTATAATCGTGTTTAGGGAGGTCTAGATAGCAGAAATATGTGTGCATCTAACCTACCTACAAGTATTAAGACTGTTCATTTTTTGCGGAGTTTAACAACGCCTATTTTAATACAATTATTACTTTTTTTTTCGTTTTTATATTTATTTATCATATAATTAACAACTCTCCATATGTACATATGTAAAGTCTATTTTTGATTTTAAACAATTCTTGTTATCTTTATCTAAAAGTGGCAAAACTGCGACGTAGCAAAGTAAACATCCTAAAAGAGGATATCAAGAACTATGAAAATACAAATTTAAAAAAAACCTGTATTTTCCTCAATACTTTTTCTTGGGGTATCAAATTATTGGACAATAGTCATCGTAGAGTTAACTGATAAAACGACTCCATCGGATATTAGTTACTGTTTCTTGATTGTTTTGAAAACTTGCATAGAGTGGTGATTGTAGTTATAGCTAGATATAAATATGTAGTTATCTTAACACAGACAAAATTTAAATGACTTCATTCTGTTCCAGCGAATCAAAATTTTATTAAAAACACCATGTTTTATAATACTATACAAATTTTAAGAAAGGTTTAATGTCCCTAAAATCTTGAACTAAATTTGCATCAACTAACCAATGCTTAAAAAATCTAATAACCAACTAACCATCAATTTGCATAACTACTTATACCAATGTTTTCCGAGCTGATAATACAAAAAAAAACAATCATACAAGATATTTTATCTGTGGGAATCATGTTAACCATTTTTCAAATTTTGTCCATCCTAGAGTTTGGGTAGAGCTTATTAGGATAAGCTAATACAATGCTTAAGGGTAATCCTCAAATCCGAATTCCATACAAAATGATTTGGACAAATACTCAAAACGTACGCCGTATTATAGTAATTTCTTCACACTATTCATTTCGTCCATGTTTTTTGATTTCGTCAACAAAAAAAATGAAGGGTTTCCTACTTTAAATTAGATTTTATACGTGTTTTTAAGTTAGTAGGGTTAATTTTAAAACACTTATAAAATCTAAATTAAAGTATGAAACCTTTCACTTTTTTTGTGCACGACAAGAGCATTTTCGAGGTGTACTTGAAATGCTTTCACCACACTGTTTCGAAAGAAATAGTGACACGGTAAGAAGAAGAAGATTCAGTTACGAAAGCCGGCCGCTGTCACGATCGCTGCAATCATCCGTAATGGTGTAAAAACAGGAAATAATCCATCTCCTTAGTTTGATACAAACAGACATGCCATCTATCTTTAGCTGGCAAAGTGACATTGGTAACGAGGCGAGGAGCGAGGTGTTAACGCCGCGCGTTCTTCAAACACGCTCAAGTGCCGTTAGGCCCGCTTCAGACTATTCTACAGCTACAGTTCATATACCAGCACCCATTGGCAAAGTAGAATCTTCGCACTTTCATTCATAGAGGTACCTATGCTCTCGGTTTTTTTATTCTGAGGGTAACTTTGAGCAAATGTTGGTACACATATGTAAGTAGAATACTATGGTTGAATCGAAAAGTGGTCTTTTGTCTGAACTTAATTGAGTTTATGAAGCAAATTGAAGAAACCCTGGAAAATGGCTCTACATATACATACATTGTACAATTATTATTATTAGCCTGAGCTGTCCCATTGTAGGGCAAAGGCCTCCATTTTAGCAACATTGTAGAAAAAGAACAATATAAAATAATGAATAGTTAACCTTTCCGTTCATATAAAATCCAATGCAGGCTTTCGAATACCATATGTACAGGAGAGATCACAAAAAAAATTATGGTCAACATTGGTTTATAGTTTAATATTACGAAAAAAAAATTGCGAGCCATTCAGTAGTCTCATATGATGTGTGTGCGGTTTTTAAATCAAACCTTTTGAGATTAATTATGCTGGCGATTTTAGAATGTGTTTTGAGTTTTGAAAGTACAGTGTCTAGGGCTGAAAACGTTTTTACTGATTTCCGAAGGCAATTGAACACCACCTACCTTATGAACTGCAGCTCCTGGCTTGTTGGTTTGGTGGCAGGCAAGGTCCTGTGGACTCGCACGGCGAGTCTAGGTCCGAAAAGTCTTTGGAAAAGCACACAGCACGGCTATGAACCCGCGACACTTCACTAGTATCAAAATATTGAGATGCAAATTGGCACGGCCAAAATTGGAGTGTAAATAGACGGATTTTGAGTAGAACGTCCACATGGATCACAATGACTCCCGCCAATGCACTGAAAGGCTTCGAGCTCTTCACGTTCGGGCAGGCGGTGATTTACCAAACTACCCTCAAAATAATAGAAACGCAACAATGTGTAACATCTGCAATCTCATTTAAAGGAAGAATTATATTAACTTCATTTTTGGTGAAGTAGGTACCATCTGACGACTAACTTGCTGTTGCTCACTTCCGTTAGATTTCACGAAATCACTGCCACAAATTGGCAGAAATCGAGAAGAAAGATGTTACTCATCAAAAACAGTAAATACCATTGTGTTTTTTTAAAAAGAGGCTTTACGTGTGTAAGGTCGCCCAGTGTCATCGGCGTTTTTACAATCTGCTTGTTGACAATCCTTCCCAAAAGCTAACACGCTCACACGCTAGCGTTTAAAAACGCTAACAATCAGCTTGTAAAAACGCTTGTGTGTCATCGACGCTTTACATTACGTGTGTAAAGTACACAGTAGTAGTAAATGATGAGTGATTACTCGCGTGAGCAGAGCACTACGCATCGTCTGCGTGAAGCATTAGGAGCAAATAAAAGGGTAATTTATCAATAACGACGTAGTGTTCCGGCTACGCGCGATTTCGGCCGCCGTGTCCTGCGACCTGCTTGCCCCCAAACACGCAACGCTTCTCAGAACAAGATTAGCTGCAGACTTGTCAGAACTCTATCTGAACAATGGATGGAATGGATAATTGCGAGAGAATACTGGCTGATCTGATGGGTCAAGGTTTTTATCTACTTTTCAATTTTGATGGGTACATTTTTTATGATGGGAGTAAGTTGTAAGCACAGAAGTATTAAAGTATAGAGAGACATTTAAAATGCGTCCAAAAAAAGAGAGCCACATTGGTTAACTTCAGTAAATGATCCGAAGCTATTTTTTTAAAAAGAGAAGTAACATGGCTAGATAAATATTATATGTTAAAACTACTAGGCTTTTTCATTATTAATATAACTTAATAAAACTATATCGTAAAAAGTAGCAAACAGTATTTGAAAATACAGGGTGTCTGAAAATTTTCTGTCCTGTATTCCGCATCCATTTTGCTTTGATGCGTCTATCTTGGTGATCTTTAGGAACACCGTTATTCATCTATGGTTGTAAGTTAACAATAGCCTATAACTAAAAAAGCAGAGCAATCACAGGATTATTACTCACTAGCCCGCAACTTTGTTTGCTTTCCTAGATTCAAGTAGATTTAAGCCATATTCGTCCCAAATTTTTGGCTCACGACATTAAGAAGTATTTATTCAAATTCAAATTCAAATTCAAATTATCTATTTCAGACAATGTCTATAAAAAAAACACACACACAAAAAATTAACCTAAACTTTAAATTAAAATAAAATAAAACACACATTACACAACATGAAGCCTGACTAAATGGCCAAGTATGGGACAATCAACCCGGTCTGCCACAATGCGAAGGATGAAGGGAATATTCGTCCCGCACGATAATATTTGTCCATATTCGTCCCGCATACCAAAATTATTATAGCTACAGTGAGCGACTAAAAGTCTCTACATTCAGCGGTTTGGCCTGTATGCTGTCAGTCAGTCAGTCAGGTTTTTGGGAAGAATATTTTAAAAATAGGAAGAGTTAAGTATACGCATAGTTATTAACTTATTGTATGTATATTGTATGTCAAAATCATTATTCTATCTATGTTTTTTTGTTTCTTGTAATGTAAACAAGCAGGTAATGTATTTTGTAAATGAGTTTGTAAATAATTCATAATACTTTGATAACTTCTGATTTCGTATCAAAAAAATGCTTAAATATTTGTGTAAACTGTAAAGCCTTTAAATTCATGGTACGTAGGTAGTCAGGCTACAAACCATTTGGTAAAATTTGTGTTTATGTAAGTAAGTCAACAAATGATTGCATATTAATGAGTTAAACATAAACTCATTTAATTTATCAAATCAGGTCAGTAGTTTTGGCTCTATAGGAGAAGAGAACAGATAAACATGCCATTATAATAATCATATGTATTGGCACCATCCGCATATATAATTATGTATATATATATGATAATTACAATTATCTAGAACAAATAGTTATTTGTTTACCAAGGGCCTGAAGCTAGACATTTTATACGAGACTTTTATCAACCCGAGCCAAAGGCGAGGGCGGATATTCAAGTCAATTCTCTACGTTCAGCGGCATGCACATGTCTGTCAGATAATCCGGTCCATATATGTATACCTATTGATTATAATTGGTCATTTACTTGGAAAATGTATTATTTCTTCAGATGATAAGCAATTGTTATTGCTTATGTAACTATTTTCAGACCTGATTTCAGGCTGGTACGGAAGAGTAAATCTATTATTACCTTAATCGGGAATCAATCAAAACCATGAAGGTTCAACGCGATTGTTTTTTCAGAACATGTTTTTTACCGATTTTTAACAATCCGAGCTTATGTGCTTTGCGTGTTTAATAGCGGAAGCACGTGAACAAAAAGGAACACGTTGGTACCTACCTAATACGTACGGTAGGTATGTACTATATATATATATATATGAACATGATTTTTTGGAAAAAGCTTATGCTTGCAATTACAATTATTATGTACAACTTCTGAGGTAACAAATTTATTATTCAAAGTTTTACAAAACATACAACAACCAACTTCAATCGGACTGTTCTAATGGGCGTAAGCACCACTGAAAAGTCACAGGGAAGCAAAATACGCAATTTTGTTCACGTTAACCACCTTTTTTTCAGTTATTTTGATTTAAAAACTAAATTATCGAACCGATTTTGATAAAAATTCTATGGGACCAGTCTGAAATTAGGTAGGTATAACCTCTCAAACAATTTTTTTTTTCAAATCGATTTTAAACAACAACTTTCTAAGGTTAACAAACATGAAAAAAAAAATCGAGAACCTCCTCCTTTTTTGAAGTCGGTTGAAAAAACCGAATTGAAGGGGAGGCCCTTTATTAAAGTCGGTTGAAAAATACGTCCATAATACTCACAAAAGCATGCTTGTCGTCCACCGAGAGTAAAAAACTGGCTGCTCTTCGAAACTTTCCAAGCCGTCACCTCGCTTGTTTGGAGATAGAGAGCTCGCTTGCATGCCTCGCTAGACTCGCTAGACTCGCTGGACTTCACACACACACAATTTCGATTAAGCCAAGACAATAGCGGGTGTTTCGATACTTCGATACGGTAAAATCGCGTCGCGTCCAAGCTCTAGAATACCTATACCGTGTGTGGTAACGCCCGCAGTTGTTGACTGAGTGGTTAATACCATTGGTCCAGATTACATCCTGCCTGCTCTCGACTTGTAGTGACTGTTGGCTTCTCTGTGCATTCCCTTCATGAAATAATTCAATGAACGGGCATTGATCAGACATAGTGAGGTAGAGAGCCAAATATTGTCAGGCATAGATGAATAACGATGTTCCTATTGAACACCAAGATATACAGTATCAAATCAAAATGGAGTCGAAAAGACTGCACCAAAAAATTTCAGACAATAGGTACAGTTATACAGTTAATAAAAATGAAATTCTCCATTTTCAAATAATGCTTGTTACTTTTTACAATGTAGTTTTATTAACAATGAAAAAGCCTAGGTAGTAGTTTTAACATATAATACCTATTTATCTAGCCCTGTTACATCTCTTTTTAGAAAATTAGCTACAGACCAATATGTACAATAAAATGTAGGTAGTTAGCCAATGTAGGTAGCTTCTTTTTTTGACGCATTTTCAATGTACAGTCAGCTGCATAGACAGTTGTAAGAAGATTTCAATAAATAGGTACTAAGTAAATAATAAATAAATTAATATTACTATTTGTCTAAAATAAATACTTTAATAAAGAATAAAGTGGAGGAGGCGTATATTTTTAAACTTAAATCTAAGTACCTACCTACTTTCTACTTATAACCTACCTATTAGATCATATTAATATAATACCTTTATTTTTATTGAGTACCTACCCTACCTATGTCGTTTTGTCTGACCAGTCGTGACCACGTCTAACTAATCAGATCATAATTACCTTTAATATAAATATACATTAAAATTGCTAACAATCATTGTTTATAATATAAGCTGTCTCTGCTTCCACGACTAAAAATACATCGTATGATTTCCGGCGCCACTATTCTCCCACCAAAAAATCGAGAGATGGTAGGTAATGTACGACATGGTATGCACGACGTGGTAATCACCAGCCCGGGAACGTACTTCACGGAATCCATTTATCTAAATAATTAGTATTAGCCTGTAAGACAAACCTTAATAAAACATGTGATAAACTAAAAAAATAAATAATATGAAATCATTGTCAATCAGTGTTTGGGGAAACCGTCGTCTAGGCGTGGGGGAAACAGTTGAAACGCAGTTCTTTAGGTAATATAGTTAATATAATCACGTTGTACAAAAGTTGCTTTACACACACAGTTTAAGCACGGTTTTGGTAGAGATATCACCGTCACACATGGTAAATGTTGTCAAGTGCTCAAGCATGGAGTGTGCGAGCAATCAAAGAGGATTATCTCGTGTTGTAATTGTAAATAATTTCCCGACATAAAACAAGAACAAAACTTCTTGAATCGCGCCCAAATCGGTTTCTGAGGCTGTCACTATTTTGACACCAAATTTTGTGCTATTGCGGCGCGTAATTATGCTGCGTTCAGAAACGCCACAAGTGTGAATTGTAAGCAAATAACTTCATTTTCATTCCGGCCTGTTTGTACAAGGATGGAATGCGCGACCCATCAACGTAGGTACAGCCAAGTAATATCTCTTTTGATCGTGGAATTCTTAGTTGCACTGCTTACGTAGTAAGAACACATCGAAATTCCTGGAAGATTCAATTGGGTGCCTAATAAATATTTGACTACCGTTGTTTACATTCCCACAATATACGTGGAATATACTCCTCTGATATGAATTAACCGAGTAGGTATTATAAGATATAATAGTTAAACAGTCGGGTAATAAGGTACCTACCGAAATTTGACTCAATGAGCATCACTCATTATCCGTCCAGCCAACGTTACTCACGGAGCTCCAAACAGATGCTTTGTTAAAAACATACACAGAAAGTTAAGTACCTACCTAGTACTAGCCTACTAGGCATGGAAATGATTGCTACTTCTATTTCATTGTCACATGGTGATATGATTTCATTTTCTAATAGCTCAAGCACCGGAGATTTTGTAACACACTGTTATTTTTCATCAGTGGTAAAAATCGAGGCGCGCCGGGCGGATATCACCGGTGATTTTGTAACAGACGTGGTCTCAGAATGTAACAAGTGTTCTGTGTATTGATTAGTTTTATACCATGATAAATAACATGTTGGTCGATAGGTATACTTTCTATGCCTAGTACCTATGCTAGTACCCACGTATACACGCACTACTAAATAACTGACAGCAGTGAAAACCTACTTCAAAACTATGAATTTTCACGGTCAACAATCTAATATCATGAACGATTTGCGCGTGTTAAATTTTACGCACAATTGTACGTAGATTGCGTCACTGAATATTTAAAGGTTTTGACTTAAATGGCAGAGCTGTTGAGGCCATGGTTCTTTTCTCTTATATCTTACTAGGTACCTGCCTACTTCTTTTCTACTCCACTTAAACTTGACGACACGATTGGACTGCTACGCCGAGTATCGCGGGTTCGATTCCCGCTTCAGAACAAACATTTGTGTGATGAACATCGGTGTTTGTTCTGAGTCTGGGTGTTTTCTATGTTTTACCTAAGTTTTTTACAAAAAAAAAGTAAATAC
Organism: Lobophora halterata; assembly: GCA_932526365.1. NCBI lineage: Eukaryota > Metazoa > Arthropoda > Insecta > Lepidoptera > Geometridae > Lobophora > Lobophora halterata. The sequence continues at coordinate 1,597,035 of OW052017.1, forward strand.
CTAAGTATTTTGTATCAGCTATCTGGTTCCCATAATACAAGTTTGCTTAGTTTGGGGCTAGATACAAAAATTATCCAAACAAAAAAAAAATATTGCCAAGTAGAGTACCTAATCTACATCTACACCCTGTTTACGTAGGGCTACGCAATTTTGCTGCATTGACTGAGCAATGCAAAGCAAAGGTATATATACACCCATTTAGTATACATAATTTACTGTATACCTAGCGATGTGTCAATCTCTTATAACATACTGTATAACATGTTGGGGAAGCGCCGCAAAAACTTACCTAATTCAAGCTGAGCGAGCACAACGTTCTGTGCTAAAAGTTATGCTACATAAGCCATTTAGATACCCAACCTTTGACTTGTACAAAGAAAGTGGCGTATTGAATGTTCGACAACTTTTTATCCTGGGAATATCCTTAGCAACACACAAACACTCTCTTGAATCAGAAACCTACCTAAAAACAAACAAAAAAGAACCTATAGAATTCCAATCCCCCCGGTAAAAACATTTTTCGCAAAACGTTTTGGTCTGTTCATAAGAGCTCACATTTATAACATTGTAACAAAATATTGTGATCTCAAAAATAAGTCTACAAGAGAAGCTAAACGAATAATTAACCCTTGGCTTAAGTCTTTATCTTATTCGGAGACTGAAAATCTCCTTAAAATAATAACCTAACTTATACATTATTTTACAAATCTAAATAAATATCATTATTTTAATGCCTAGTTAATTTTCAATATTTTAATAATATATAATAACTAACTACTAAGTACTTAGAATTAGGAGAAATTGGCCTTTACCTACCTACTAACCTGCCATTTACTATATAGTACATAAAATAATGTAAATAAGTTCTAAATCGTACAAAGAACAATGAAAGTTGTGAATATTTCTTGTTTGCTTATTATAAGAAACTATCTACAAAAAATAATTAAATAAATATATATTATATATATATATATATATATTACATATATATATTGTACCTATATGAAAATCTTTGATGCAATTAGATTAACTTAAATTCACTAGTATAATTATTAATTTACTAACTTAGATTACCTACATAACTACAAATTCCAGACTGTATTCTTACTTACCTTCCTAAGTACAATGTTAGTCCGAGGCATAAGCTTGTGACAAGTAAATCAATGTTGAAAGAAAGGCCTTCACGATACAGGCTCGGCCTAGTGTGAGGACCACCGCTAAAGAATCCTATTCAAACTTATCAACAAAAGATCTCAGTGTTAGCCTTAATTGTAAGTTTGTTCTGTAACACTTATATAATGTATATCTTTGTTGTTAATAAATATTTTTTCATATTTTTTTCATTTCATAATTTACATACCTAAGTATATTTAGTGAATTTAAATAAATTTGGTGAAATAACACGATGATTAGGTATAGGTATAGTATAATATATACTTATATTTTAATTTCCTTATTCAATTTTTATATAAGGTACCTAATGCCTACTTGCTCCAAACTGTCAAAGTCCCTAAGCATTTACTTTACTCGCTTGGTAGTTCGGTCATAATCTTGACTGTTAAGAACTACCAAGCGAGTAAAGTAAATGCTTAGGGACTTTGACAGTTTGGTGCAAGTAGGCATAACCTATCAATATTTAAGTAGCACGTTAACCTAATTGCACGCTAATTGCACAAAATATAAATTACATTGCACAATGGTCGGGCTTAATGCCTAAGGCCAGCCAACCCTTGTAGGGTGGTATACTGTACCACTTACGAATTTTAATAATAATGATTAGGATAAATGCTATGTGTCAGCTGGTGCGTGTGGCGAAGCGTCGGGGCTCGCGGGACGGACGCAGGACCCAATCTTCTCATTCCGGCGGTGACCCCTCTCCCCGGACCACACCAATGCTACACAATAATTGTATTATAAGGTCAATGTTAACCTGTGTTGACCACTGTCAAACTAGATTTATCTGGTTGCCTTTAATCCTGCGGTTATCATAAAAAGCCATGATCAGGATTTTCTGTCTTAAGTAGGTAGGTACTTCATCTCAAACGATATCAACCAGCGAGATAGTACAATATAAGTTTTAGTCCTAACTTCTTCTTCTTATCGTGTCAATAGTTCTTTAAACCAGTGTGGTGAAAGGATTTCAAGGCTCCTTATCCTGACTTACTGGCTGACAGATAACGCATAGGCCAAGCCAAACGACTTTACTTTTAAATTTCGAGGGTGTGTTATTACTATGTATGATAATTAGAAATTATTTTTACCTAATCCAGAAATATGTAGAGTTTAAAGTTTTAAATTTACTAATTACAGAAAAGAGCTAAAATAAAGATCCACACATACGATATTCGTACAAAATGTACAGTGAGATGACTGCGGACGCAGACAACGAGTTATTCAATATGCGATTCGACAATAGATCAAAAGGCAGTTGCAAGGTGAACGACCGTCGCCACTCTACAAGCAATAGGCATTATATTGACTTGCGTTTTGTGACGTTTAACTAGACATCGTAAACTGCTTATAGTCTTCCTTCCTTCTGGAATAAGCCAGTGGTGTTTTTAGGCCGCTCCCCGGCCTTTGACTTTTATCATTAGTAACCATCATAGAATAGATACCTACAATAGGTACATGTAACAATAACGATATATTAAATAGTAATAGTAATATTTATTCGGACATAATATGTTTACAAAAGAGTGAATCCACAGGTCCCCGAACTAGCAGAAAGCTGTATTTCAGGAGCCTGAGTCTTCTCCTGTTTATTACAATTTGGGTTATGTCTATTACAAAGGGAAATAATTTAAATCAATTTTTAAATTAAACTTAGGGTAGACAATTTACATAATTTAAACAATAAAAGTTTTAATATTTTCGAGAGAAAAAAAAAATATAATAGACAGATGACCTCAGAAATAATTCAGTATAAAATATAACAATAGTGTTGATTGTATGTGTGTGTATAATATATATATTTAAATAATATTAAAGGCGTCTCCTGTTGGATACCATCTTGCTAGAGGTAGGTTAGGTACCAACATAGTGCCAGATAAGTATTCTGTCGCAAAGGAGTAATGATGAATGATGAAAAAATAAGTATATCTATGTACTAGCTAGTAAATTACTGGGTTTTCAAGACTGACCATCAAAATGTCTCAAGATGGACGAGCGCTGTAGCTGTGTTGCACATAGGTGAGTCACAGTCCTGGTTATGGACAGGTGTGATCTCTCCTAACATCAGGCCTAGCAGTTGTTCTCGTCACTTTACATAACATTCACACACTCACACCCCTGCACTAGGATTCCCTGTGTCGCAGGTGGCATGGACACATACAACACATCACAACATCCAAGACCCGAGAACAAACATTTGTGTTCGTCACAAATATTTGCCCCGGCCGGGGATCGAACCCGGAACACCAAGCTTCAAGGTCACTACCAACTAAGCCACGGTGTCGTCATTACATAATATAAATATGGTGAGAGTTCATAGTACAAGCGATCGAAAACTATATCCGCATATCTCAGACTTGCTTATTTGCCTCTAGCATTTTCTACCAGGCGTGCAAAAAATAGTGTATAAAAAATACGGTTGGTGGTTGTTGTTAGTGGGGACTTAATTATCTTCCCAAAATCCCCATTAGTAGGGATGGCTAGTGGGGATTTCGGAAATAAGCCGTCTGTATAGTTGGGGCAACAAGATAAAAAACGACGTTTTGATTTAAATTTTATTTATTATTGAAACGTGAGTTACAACAAAAGGCATCCTAAAACAAAGTAAAGCTGCTCATTTAATAAATAATTATTTCAACTTCAAAGATACCAATAAACCATTTGAATCATTAAAACAGATAAAAGCATTTAAATGAGTATTTCACGATCTGTTGGTCTATTTTTTATATTCAAACGGTATATTGTATTATGAAAAACAGTAAATTTCGAGTCCCAGCTGGTGAACAATAAATTTTGATCCCAAAATGTTGTATTTAAAATCTATTGCAACTTGTGTAAATCTATAGAGGCACAGCAGTGCAATGGGTATCTTATATCTATTAAAATATGACTATGGAAAACTATTTCTTTCACTAATTAAGTACACATTGGAATTATACTATTGTACTAAGTGTTTGTTATAGATAACTAGCATGATTCTCCGTTATCTACAAGGCGAATAATCTATTTGGAGGAGTGCAAACGTGACATTAATATTTTAGAATAATAACTATTTTAAACTCCGTATTTATTATTTTTGCAATGTCAACAGGTATTTTACTAAATATGTGCGTCTTATGCCCACTTGCACCAAACTATAAAGATCCTAAGTAATTACTTTACTCACACTTACAGGACTTAACGGTCAGAAATTGGACCGTTAAGATCTACCAAGCGAGAAAAATTATTGCTTATGAACTTTGACAGTTTGGTGCAAGTCGGCATTGTGCCTACTTGCAATCCTAAGCAATTGCTTTAATCGCCTGACATATCATAAGGATGGTTTGATACAGCCGGAGTTTCTCACTCAATTTCATAATCTTAATTCAGAAAACCTGGAATTGCATACAATGTAAATTATCATTATTATGCACCACTTTCTGATTTTTTCAGATAATTAATTTATCAGATCGAACTGTAAACTGTAAATATGACGGAATATCTAATATAAGAGACACTCCGGCTGTACAATATGTAAAGGTCCAGCCAAACGTTAAGAAATGCCAAGCAAGTAAAGTAATTGTCTAGAAACTTTATCAGATTGTGGATGCAAGTAGACATTAGTTTTTCTATTTTCTAATATGAAAACCGTAAAATTTGTTGTCAATTCAAATCGTCAAAATTAAACTAATATGACAGCACTTTGAATGTTGCTGTCCCTTTTATTACGATCGAATACGAATTAGAAAGGATAGTGATTTTTTAGTGCTGTCAAATTAGTTTAGTTTAGTTTGGCGACATCTGATTTGACACCAATCGTCTCGACTAATACAATTCATAGATTTGAGAACATTTTGTACTAAGTATGGGACCAAACTTCACAGACACAAGCGCATGTAGGTTATTATAGAAAAAACATCATACACAAAGGTATATTTAATTACATAGAAAAATATTTCATAAAACAATAGCTCATCATGATTATGATTCCACTTAACAAAACACATGCGCCCTTCACACGAATTCTCAAGGCTCATAAATACAAATAAAGTGCAAGAAGCATCAATAAGAGACAGTACCTACACTCATTCATAAAAGCTCAGCGTAAGAGCGTCTTCAAATTAGAGGCATGAGGAAGCGCCATGATGGCTCGAATGACGTTTGTGCAAACCACAGCGTGGAATTGGATAATCTTGATAGAGAAGAGGTCCTGTAATACTTGGTAATGATAAGTAATGATAAGGCTTCGCAATTAGAGGAAGAAGAAACACGGAGGGTGCCGCGCGGGGCAGTGGGGGAAGCATCAAGTTCCGAGCGAGAGTGTCAGCCAGGTGTCATGTTGATTCGCCCGAGTAGAAGTTTTCATACATTATCTAGACGCGCCACTTCGTCACGATAGTGGCACTGCACCTGCGCGTCTAGATATTGTATGAAAACTAGTAGAAGCGCCACAGTGGTTCCTCACGCCTCTAAGTAAGGAGCGCTAAAAGTCAAAAAGTTACCGAGTAATATAAAAACTAACAATATCATACAAATAAATTAGAAACAAAAACAACATTGTTCTTCGTGATCACAATACGAAACCGGTGTCGGACACAACTCGCGTGCGACTGGAAGCAGAGACGCAAGGGAATGAACCCCAAACGAGTAATTCCCAGTCGGTAACATCCCGTCGTCAAAACTGTTGATCTACGGAAAAAAAAAAAAAAAAAAACATTCACACACTCACACCCCTGCACTAGGATTCCCTGTGTCGCAGGTGGCATGGACACATACGAGACATCACAACACCCAAGACCCGAGAACAAACATTTGTGTTCGTTACACAAATATTCGCTCCGGCCGGGGATCGAACCCGGAACACCAAGCTTCGCAGGCAGGGTCACTACCAACTAAGCCACGGTGTCGTCAAAGTCTCACTCGTTCACGGTATTGACGGACGCAACTTTTTATTTCCCGACACCTAGTACAAGAGTCAGAATGTAAAAAGCGATTTTCAATGAAAGATGATACAGATTTAGCAAATGTCAAATAAAACAAAGCTCTAACGTATTACACATTCATTGAAATCCGCTTTTTATGTTCCGACTCCTGAACTAGGTGTGTACGATCGGGAAATAAAAAGTTGCGTTCGTTAACACTGAAAGAGTGGGACTTTTTTCCCGATCGTCAACAATGTTGACGACGGGGTGTTACCGACCGGGAATGACCTGATCCAAACGAGCCCGAAATAAGCAATATATTAATCAGATTTCTCTTAAAAATAAACAACCAAACCGACCAATTTAACGCTAAAACGCTAAAATATTTACAACGTACGCAACTAAAAATATCGTAAAAATAGAGAGTAAATTGCGTAATCCGTCGTAGGCTCACTACGATACAATTGACCAGATAAATACATCAAAACTAATTCATTTGCACACTAAAATATACGATGAATTACGTGATAAATAATGAATTAACAACTTCAAACAACGCATTCGTGTAACCTCTATTAAACTCTCAACATTCAACTTCAGATCGCACCAGTACTTGTTAACCATATCATTAGCCTACATACCCTTAATAACAATGATCTTATGTAAAAATATAACTATTTTAATATTAATTTATTTAGATTACATTCATAAATCATACGCTTGAGATTACACACGGTAAATACTAATTTCGAAGACCAATAGTACCAAAAGTATTTTCTTAATACATATAAGCTATGATAGTGTGAATAAGTTAGTACTATATCTACAAGTAGCAAACAAAACTTATTTACGAATAAATACTAATTTAAGAACACTTATCTTGATAGAAATAATAAACACTGATGCCACCATACATGATATAGAATACAAAAGACGGAGATTCTTCACACATTCAAAGACTGCCTGTCGCAGTGACAAGTTTTCTTAGATCAAATACTTACAAAGTATGGACCTATACGGCTGTATTATCGAATTGATGATAATAATATGCCCTATTTTACGAGGAATGTTTTTTCCTTTCTATTCATAAATCAACGACAATATTGCTAGCTGCTATATACCTTGGAATGAACAAGTTATAGATTATTATGAAATAAAGTTGTGATAATAATTGTCAACGAATCCACTAAGTCTATTTTAATTACAATTGTCCTCTAGCTAAGATTTTTACGCCATCTTGAACCAAACTATAAAAGTTCTAAGCAATTACTTTACTTGCTTGGCAGTTCTTAAAAGTCTAGATTCATGCCTACTTGCACCAAACTGTCAAAGTCCCTAAACAATTACTTTACTTGCTTAGCAGTCCAGTATCTGACTGCTAAGAACTGCCAAGCGAGCAAATTAATTGCTTAAGATATTTGAAAGTTTGGTGCAAGTCGGCATCAGACCATTAAAATCTGTCAAATAATGTAATTACTAGGAACTTGGTCAGTTTGGTGTGAGTCGGCAATATATTTATTTAAATCATTATCTTTTTTAAGCGACTGTACAAGACTTTAGTTTAAGAGCTATTCAGAGCATCTGCTGCCATATTTCAGCTTTTTGAGAACTGTCGATCCCTACTCCACAATCAGGGAGGTATTATCCTTTTTTTTCAAATAGCACTTTATTTTTAATATTATAGTAATTAGTAACATAGATAAATGACTTGTGAAGCAGGTTCAAACGATGCTAGGTGACAATATCGCGACATTTCAAATAGATACCTAGGGCGCGTTCAAATGAGAAAAAAGCCGTGTTGGCCGAGTGCGAGGTCCCTCGACTTTCTATCCGAAGTTCGTGGTTTCGAACCCGGTCGTACACCAATGGATATTTCTGTTCAATAAATCTATGTGTGCATTAAAACACGTCCTTAACGGTGAAGGAAAACATCGTGAGGAAACCAGCATGTCATAGAACCTAAAAAGTTCGGAAATATGTGTCAAGTGCACGAAAGGAGCCTCTTCTAGGCGCACTTGAAACCCTTTCACCACACTGGTTTGAAAGAACTTGTGATACGATAAGAAGACGCCTCAAATTTGAAGGCGCCCCTAGGTTCAACGTCTTCATTGGCATATCTGGCACTTACTACTACTTCTGGTTTGATAAATTTATGTTAAGCTATTACACCAAACGTAACGCAAAGTCAATAAACTTTAAACCTAATTTGCGTTCATTCATCAATGCAAATTATTTTTCGATAACATTTTTTTCTGTACTATTATTGAGGTTATTAAAAACAGATATTCATACAATTTTGAACCTAAAAAATGATGCGAAAAGTAGATTCAAATCTTGTAATTTTAGTAAACCAAAAAGGCTAGTCGCAAACGAGCCACTGACTGATTGTCACCGGGCGGCGGCCGTCACTCGTTGGGTCGATGGCTCGTTTGCGGCGACCGTAAACCTTGTTATTTTTGTCGACATGCTGATAATGCGTGTCACCATTTATCCGCTACCCCGAAATAACGACTATTGTTCTTTAAGTTTCGAGGCGACTTTGTATGGAGTATTTTTACAGTATACAATTTTACGGTTACAATTCAAGACATGTATTTCTGGCATACATGTAATTCGTCGGTGTAGTATTTGTTCAGCAGGAAATTAGTATTCAGTTTTCATTATGTAGCAGCGATGTATTGTCTTTATTCGAGGCGTAAAAATGGCATTCGGTATGCACAATCGATCGACGAACGAGACTGTAACCAAAGTGCCATAACAAGTGTGCTATAGCATTTTATGTCATTTATGAATGTCTTAACTGTGGTAGCTAGTTTATAAAATTAGTGAGGTTTTAGTCCTCGCCGGCAAAAACTACTCAATCCAGTTTATATTCATTTAAAAATTATCAATATGGTTGAAGCGTCTTTGATTGAGGAATCAAGCTTAATCTCGGATTTTGATAGCAGTTATCGTCGGTTACCCAGGTAGGCCCAGAATACCGCGCGCTTTTATCTCGCTCTTATGAAATTTATACTCAGATAATTTATATCTTCAAAAGTTCATATATGAACTTAAGTGCGAGCAAGATAGCAGCGCGCGTGATTCTGGGCCTTAAGAAGACGCAATACAATTCATGACGTCTTAGATGTTCCTACTCTGTGTAAGGTCAGTGTCAGTTCCAAGCGATTTCAGATAGATGGATGATTGGCGAATGACACGTGAGAGTTACCAGACCTTGTAGATGTTCCTGTCCTGTGTGAAGTGGATGCATGTCAGTTCCCGGCGGGTTCAGATGTATGCGTGTCACGTGAGGCGGTGTCGCGCGCGGCGCGGCGCGAGCAGGTAGGAGGCGTCGAGCGGCGCACGCGAGCCGCCGCGCGCCAGCAGCCGCCGCGCTATGCTGTGTGCGTGTCACGTGAGGCGGTGTCGCGCGCGGCGCGGCGCGAGCAGGTAGGAGGCGTCGAGCGGCGCACGCGAGCCGCCGCGCGCCAGCAGCCGCCGCGCTATGCTGTGTGCGTGTCACGTGAGGCGGTGTCGCGCGCGGCGCGGCGCGAGCAGGTAGGAGGCGTCGAGCGGCGCACGCGAGCCGCCGCGCGCCAGCAGCCGCCGCGCTATGCTGTGTGCGTGTCACGTGAGGCGGTGTCGCGCGCGGCGCGGCGCGAGCAGGTAGGAGGCGTCGAGCGGCGCACGCGAGCCGCCGCGCGCCAGCAGCCGCCGCGCTATGCTGTGTGCGTGTCACGTGAGGCGGTGTCGCGCGCGGCGCGGCGCGAGCAGGTAGGAGGCGTCGAGCGGCGCACGCGAGCCGCCGCGCGCCAACAGCCGCCGCGCTATGCTGTTCACGCGTTCTTTTTGACGCTCGCGGGACATTGCACCCTGTAATACACCCGCACATTAATAATGATATTCCAAATATACCTACTTAAAAGATGGCGTCCATAAGCACGCCAGACACCTCGGGGTAAGTAGGAAAATATTTGTTTGGAGCTGACCTTTGCGGCGTCGGTGTAGGCGGTGGGCGGTGGTTTCTTCTTGGGCTCTTTGGCGGGCTTGGGCAGCTTGTCGGGGGGCGCGGCGCCCTTGCCGGCGCGCCCTTTCAGGTACTCCGGAGACACCTCGTGGGGCTAGATAAAAAACAAAAAAAAACTTCAGATCTCTACGCCCGAAAGCAAGTCAGAGTCGAAATATAACATCGAAGAAGGTAAGTAGTAGAGTAAGGGCTCTTTAAATTTAAACGTTTCGTGTCGGACCGCTCCATTGCCGAAGCGGTGCATTTGTCGTACGGCGTACGGACGGTCATTTATTTTCATACAAAGCGCACGGTGCGGCAACCGTGCGGTGTCGATCAAACGACAAACGCACCGCTTCGGCACTGCAGCGGTCCGACACGAAACGTCTAAATTGAAAGAGCCCTAAGTAAATAAGGAAGGGTATATCTCACCGCGTAGGTGCGCGATATCTTGAGCCGCTGCGGGAAGCGGTCGAAGGCGTAGGCCTTGGTGCAGAGCGGGTACTTGGGGCGCGACACGCGCGCGAACAGGTGCGCCGTGCGGTCCACGCGCAGCTCGCAGATGTACACGTGCGCCTCGCGCGCGCCCACCGCACGCCCCTGTGACATACACACACCGTTACACACACAGCTTACAGCAGGAGTATTCCAGAGACAATATTACATTTAACCATTTTAGTCAGAAACATAGAGGTGCCCCGACCTGGTAGCCGCCTAGTAAACAGAAAAGGCTTCAGACTACCCCTCTGTCGCACGAACGTCTGACAACATTCACCGTTACATAGAATGCTTAGTTATTATATCGGAATACGAAATCATTATGACATTTTCTTTGGTTCTTTGGCCTCTGCCAAAACAAATATTCTAAAAGCCATTATGTAAACCTCTTTTAATTTAGTTTTTTTGTTTTTACTATACTATCGTTGTCTTTTTTTTTGTACTTATTTAATTAGAAACTAATTATTGTTTAATAATTTTCTTTTTTTATGCTTAAGTTTAAATAGTTTTACATACTAAACATGTCCACACAACGCATGCAGTGTTCACTGTTCTTAGAAATAACACTGATTTCTTTTATAAATAGTTAAGTCAAAAAATTTTTATGTTTTAGTGATTATTTAAATTAGTGAACCTAATAATTAAAAAAAAAAAGAACAGGTTTTTAGAATGCCTGGAAGTACCAGTATACATATGTAGCATCTCACAGAGTCGAAGATCGTGTACAAAATCCATTGAAGTAACCTCTGTCATGATCTATTGAAATAATTTGATATATTTGTAACTTTCTAGTATTATTTCTATAAGATGGCAACGATATCTTGAGTATTTTTAGTTGGGAACACTAGTTTGTGAATAACGTGTTCCGAGTGAGGAAGGCCGAGCGGCCATGGCCTTGAAAACAGTTTTATGTCGATGCCTACCGAGCTAACTTCGGAGAGAATCCATTGAACACGAGTAGTTGATGTCAGTCGGGACAAGTGACAAGTCGTATTGAGCACGGTAGTTTTCGTTGTTCAATATTTCTAGGCGTATAATATCCTGATGTAAATTATAATACTCGTAAGTTTATAAAAGTGGTGAAATATAGTGTTGGTGGTATCTATTCATTTCACCTCGCACACCAAAGTGGCCGATTATACTCTTTAGTATTTGGCTAACAGTATGGCAATATTTATGTAAATAAGAGTATAAAACTCGTTTTCCGCATTCGTAAACCTTTATATGGTACGTTATTATAAACTTTACCATAGAGACCATAGAGGTTCAATTACAAATAAAATAACTCATGACGAGACTTTTTCTTACTAATAATATTTAGATGTTTATAATAATAATACTTATTTCTTACTAAAAAATATTATAAAAAAATGAATCAAATTTTTATAAAAAGTAGTAATCGTTATGAACAGCTGTTCTAACCGGAGCAGTTTAGAACAGAACTAGCACTTTCTGGTGTACTTCACATAATTTTTGTACTTAACTTGAAATGTATGATATTGACCCCATATGTACACAAAAGGAGCCACTTGTACCCTCTTGAACAACTAGTGACACAATAAGAAGGATCCCAGACATAAGTCTCGGTGAGGTGCACCGTACCTTGCAGTAGGTGTTGAGGTCCATGACCCAGCACTGCGACATGACCAGCTCGATGGGCACGGCTTCGTACAGCGGCACGCGCATCACCTCGTTGTGGAAGAACCTGCAACCATACACACACTTTTATGTGGGAATGTCCACGGCCACGGAAACGCTAACGCACAACAACCGCAGCTTCGGCGGATCGAAGTTGCCGGCCTACATCAAGTGAATTAGGGTAAACCAACCTATTATTGGCACCCTAGAGTTTAATAAGAAAAAACAAGGAAATTATAGATTATTCAATTTCAGTATACTTTTTTATTACTTTTAAAAGCATATTGAAATAGAAAAATCTAGAATTTCCTTGTTTTTTCTAACTAAACTCTAGGGTGCCATAATAGGTTCGTTTACCCTACAAGGAAGCATAACGAGTTTGGTATTTAAAAAAGTGAGAAGCGCCGTGTAAAACGCCGAAGACACTGGGCGACTTTACACGCTACAAGCGAAGTCGCTGGCGTGTAGCGTGTAAAAAAGCCGTGTGTCATCATCGCTGGTGTGTAGGCTTGCTTGTAGCGAGTATCTTTACGTGAGCGTGAGCGTGTATAAAGTTTTGTGTGTCATCGACAAACGCTTACACGCTCACACGCTAGCTTTTAAACTCGCCAACAACCAGCTTGTAAAAATGAAATGATACATTTATTTGCATGAATATAGGTGGCTGGTTGTTGGTTGTATAACTTTGAATCACTATATTCGACCTTTCGGCCGTGCAAATGTTTTAAGTACTTAGTACTCTAAAATGAATAAGCTGCTATCGATAACTAAATTATTAGATAACTAACTGCATAGTGTTTGCATTATTTTTTTTTATTTTTTTTTTATTTATTGCATTGCATTTTTTATTTATTTTATTTTATTGGTCTACCAACAATGGTTACAATGAAACATAGATACTTATAGACTAATTTTAGCTTTACAAAAGTATTTTTCTAGCTAATTGCACAATCACTTAAAGGTAAACACAGCATGTATAAAAACGAATATAAAGAGTTACCTAAATTGGAATAAAATATATGTAATAAATATATGTAATATATATATGTATATATATATATATATATATATATGTTTAAATAAGAATATCAATGCTTGAGTTAAAAAGCGTGTGTCATCGTCGCTTAACTTACTTCCTGGTGGGCTCGTGGAAGGTCTCGTGCGGGCGCAGGTAGTGGTGGCCGTACACGTAGCGCTCCTGCGTGTCCTTGTGCTTCCACAGCCGCTCCACGCGGAAGATGTCCAGCTCGGAGACTGGGATGGAGCCAATCGTCTGGTACGTGTGCTTGCGGACTTCGCCCTCCTAAAAAAAAATTAAATAAAAGAAAGAAACAAATGTTACTCTTCTGATTTCTTTATCTTGCTCTCCTTTTCTTTATTTTTTATGTAGGCACTAGGCACTAGGCTTAAGTTAGTTTACCAGCATTTTCTTAATGTATGTCTATCCGTGGAAACCTGTAATCCAAACCTTAAGCTAAACCAATGTCTACCTAGGTGTATAAAGCTGTTGCTTCTCCAATAAGTAAATATAAATATAACAGAAATTAACATACATACATACGAGATACGCGCGAAAACATAACCCTTCCTTGGCAATCAAAACACTGGCCACTATTTACACGACACGCTTCGAGCCATTTTGTCCCTCCCTAAAACTCTGTTTCTACTCGATTTCATTCTACTCTAAGATCTTTATGTGCAACATAATTCTACTCTAAGACATTTATGTAAAACATACAACGCATTATGCAACAATAAACGATTGACCATTGCCTATATCGTACCTTACTCTGCGTCGAATCATCTCCTTTAGCGCCTTTAATGTTCTTAACCTTCTTCCGGTCGACGCGCTTCGTCTTGGGTGATTCCCCCTTGTCCCCGTTCTTCTGACTGACATCCGGATGCTTGTCATCGATGGGAATATCCCGCAGTACGTAGACCGTGTCTCCCTGTCGCACTTGTAGGTCCCCGCGCATGAGAGAGAGATAGAACTGGTGTCCTTCCTCCGTGTAATCGTCTAATGGTATCTCGCGGTCCACCTGGAAAGAGGTCAATGTTTATTAAAATGGAAATTGGGATTGGTAATTGTTGCCATGTTAGATTGCGACCTTTTTTGGAGGGTAGACATGGTATTGTATAAGTATGCGCTGAAGGATGGAAGACAGGCATGACATTGTATAATGTGTGTTGAAAGATGGAGGACAGGCATGACATTGTATAATGTGTGTTGAAAGATGAAGGACAGGCATGACATTGTGTAAGTGTGTGTTGAAGGATGGAGGCATGACATTGTGTAAGTTTGTTAAAGGATGAAGGACAGGCATGACATTGTGTAAGTGTGCGTTGAAGGATGGAGGACAGGCATGACATTGTGTAAGTTTGCGTAGCGGGATGGAGGGCAGGCATGACAATTTGAAGTATGGAGGCATGACATTGTTTAATAATAATATATTTATTTTGGACTACTATGTAGATCCATACAAAACATTAAAAATACACAACATTACAAAACATTTAAACCTCTCATCATGATATTGTAAAAAAAGTGCTTTGAAGGATGCAGGGCAGACATGATATTGTGTAAGAGTGCATTGAGTGCGAGTTGGTACAGTTGTCGCAGTGTAATAAATCACAGTGTCGGTACAGTTGTGGCAGTGAAGTGTACCTTACGTGTCGGTACAGTTGTGGCGGTGCAGTGTACCTGCGTGTCAGTGCAGTTGTGGCAGTGGTGCGGCGCGCGCGTGTCCCGCACACGCATGCAGCGCGCGTGCTGCCACACGCCGCAGCGCGCGCCGCCGCACTGCACCATCAGCCCTTCCTCCACGTGCAGCCCGCAGATGCACAGGATCACCTCCTCTGTAACAACACGCCATATGACAGGTTCACAGGGAAGGAGACGCTTACGGACCAGAGACAGAGACGCCTATGGAACAGAGACAGAGACGTCTACGGAACGAAGACTGAGACGCCTACGAAATGAGACTATTCGTATTCTATAAGGATCAGCATATTGTCGACTATGGAGCAGACCATGACGCCTCTGGAGCACAGACCGTGACGCATACGGTACAAAGACCGAGACGCCTACGGAACAGAGACCGCGACACCTACCGAACAGACTGTGACGCCTATGCCACCTTTGAGATGGCTCGGCCAAATACCAACTCGCTGCTTTAGACTCGATTGAGCGACGAGCCTTCAGACTCATAGACGAACAGCACCTTGCAGAGACTAAGACCCATAGTCTCGAACACCGCCGCAGAGTCACTTGCGTCTCGATCTTCTATAGGCTACATTTCGGAGAGTGCTCACAGGAACTCCACGAACTGATCCCTTCTCAATTTTACTTCAGAACGAGCAGACGCACAACGCAGGTACATCCTTATTTAGTAGATATTTACGCGGCACTAATCATTTCAAATCCACATTTTGAATACGAACCGCTAAGTAATGGCACTCACTACCTGCTTCTGTCTTCCTGGACAACTACGTTCTTGGTCTCTTCAAGAGTAAATAGGTGTCTTCTAGACCTTCGAGATTCATCATCGACCACATCGTCACTTAACATCGCTTACCGGTTTTATTAGCCTTCTGCAAGAATCCGGGCGGTATAGTCTCCTCCGGACCGAGAATCTTCGTCAAATGCTCAACGAGATCAGATTTGGCGGTGTTGTATGTCTGCAAAAAACAATATCAATTAAGTATAGCTTAGTTGAACGAACAATACTCGTAATGTTCACTCGTATGTTTTTGATGTACTGAAAGTAAATGCAGTGTGAAGTTAGTCACACAAGGCCTAAATGGTCATTTAATTACTGGGTAATGACTGTCATTAAGGTAGCTTTAAAACTGTTAATATTGTATTACGTCGTATTCATAATTATTATTGACTTAAATTTATGTTTTCTATTCATTCTTAAGTCGTACAGTTAACTTTGCCAAGCGCAGACAGGCGTCCATAATCGCAGCACGCCGGCGTCAATCGTCATATCGGCGTCGAATAACGCTAGTGTTTCATAATGTCCGCTGGCTATATTGCTCTTAATGTTAGTGTATTGTCAGAGGATACAGTGTGTACAGTTCGTCAGTTGAACAGCGACATTGCCGAGCGCAGACAGGCGTCCGTGGTCGCGCATCACGCTGGTTAATACGGCATTCATATCGGCGTTGAATTGCGCTACTGTTTCGTAATGTCCGCTGGCTATATTGCTCTCAATGCTAGTGTACTATTAGTAGATGCAGAGTGTAGTTACTAGTTACCTTCTTCAGTTGTACAGCTACATTACCGAGCGCAGACAGGCATCATATCGGCTTGAATTGCGCTGCCGTTTCGTAATGTCCGTTATCTGTATTTTTCTCAATGCTAGTGTATTTTTAATAGATGGAGTGTATTGTAGTAATGAGTTACCTTCTTCAGTTGTACAGCGACATTGCCGAGCGCAGACAGGCGTCCGTGGTCGCGCATCAAGCCGTAGAACACGGCGTTCATATCGGCGACGACTTGCGCTACTGTTCCGTAATGTCCGTTGGCTATGTTGCCCTCAATGCTAGTGTACTGTCAGTAGATGCAGTGTGCAGTTACCTTCTACAGTTGTAGAGCTACATTGCCGAGCATAAACAGGCTTCCATCATAGCGCTGCCATCTTGTAATGTCCGTTATCTGTATTTCTCTCAATGCTAGTGTATTGTATGTAGTGTGTATTTACCTTTTTCAGTTGTACAGCGACATTGCCGAGCGCAGACAGGCGTCCGTGGTCGCGCATCACGCCGGTGAAGACGGCGTTCATATCGGCGTCGAATTGCGTTACTGTTTCGTAATGTCCACTGGCTATATTGCTCTCAATGTTGGGTAAACTCGGTGGGACGATGTCGGACTCGGACTTGGCAGGTTTGGTTTTCAGTAGCGGCGCGCAGAGTTGTTTATCTTTGTCGTCTGTGGAAAATTAAGAATTGATTCTATTGATTTGTTGCTGTGATATATCACATTAAAAAAATAAACTTGTTTAATGATTTTTTTTCTCTGTGAAAGTTTTTACACATGTAAACTTGTTTGGTTTGAAATGGATTTTTTACTGCATGTTTGCTATTTAATTTTCTAGGGCCTGGTCTTTCTTTCGTTATTACGAGTAGTAATTTCTAAATCTTCAAAAATGTAGGTACGCGCGAGCGAGCACCCACATTTTTGAAGATTTAAAAATTACTTTGTATTTATGAAATTTGTAATTTGTTGTAACTTGTAAGTTGTTATTGTGAAAAATAAAATACCTCCAGGCACTAGAAAATAGCATTACGACGTACAGTTCAAAATAAAATTCAATCCAAACTTTCATATGTCAAACATTGCCCAGTTTTTTTTCTACTATACGCCCTTTAGTGTGGTGAAAGGATTTCAAGTTCGCCTCAAAGAGGCTCCTTTCGAAGCGAGATAGAGCTAGATTTGTTGTTGACTTACCTTTGACCGCCACAACAGCCGCGTGCAAGGCCTTGAACACTCTCCCCAGGCGTTCCTTCTTCGATAACCCAGGGTCATCAACCACACTCTTCTTAGTCATCTCATTGGGCGAGCGTAGGGTTTGCAGTCGGGATAGGAAGACTGATGCGTTCATTGTGTCCGGTAACGTTAATGGGTCAACCATTACCACTGGGGGCGGGGCTTGAGGCGTCGGGGTGGGGGTAGAGGTAGGAGCGGGGGTGGGGGTGGGAGGGGAGGGGGGAATGGATATGGAGAGGCGGTCGCGCATGCGTCGCACCTGTCAACAAAAATGTTATTTTTTTGGTTAAATAATTTAAAACATTGGAATGAAATGACTAGAACGTTTGACATTTGACAGAATATTTTTTATTAAATAAAACATGTATATTAAATAACTTGACCACGAATGCGCTAATTTACTCGACACAGGCTAAATACACTAATATGTGTGAAGACAAACGCTAAACGCTCTTCGTTAAATAAAAATTTTAAACATTATGCTTCTACCTAAGAATTAAATCTTACATTGTCAATAATATAGCACAATTCATCATATTGCGCAATTTATTTGATCGTTTGGATTCAAAACTCCCTTCACTCTTATTGTATGATAAAATTCATAGTGCAATGTTATTGTAGGTCTAGGAGACTCCTTAGACTTGATTATTCTCCCGTAATAATCGTTAGGCTTAAAGCTTATTTATAAGAGTGCATACCTCGATGATAGAAATAAGAAAAACTACTCACACATTCGAGATTCCTGAACAAGAAACAGTGTCGTTCCTTAACCAAATTGCGCTCCTTCGCAGTCAGCGGTTTCATCAGCGGCTCTTGCCACAGCTTGTTCAAATGCTGTTGGTACTTCAAAATGGTCATATTCTTTACATCCACGTTCACCACTTGTTCGGATTTCTTGTTGATTTTGACAGCTTTCCTGGGGCGGCCGACGCGAGGCGCCGAGCCCGCTGATTGGTTGGACGCGTTGGAAGGTGTTCTAGACTGCGCTTTGATTGGTGGTTTGGTGATGCGTTGCGATTTGCCACCAATCACGCCGCGGCAGTCCTCAGAGTCGCATTTACACGGCTGTAATACGGAATACAGTAAGTTTATTACCCGATTATAGGTACCTATATTATAAACCTATTTCGTAGTCGGAGAATGTGTTTCGGGTGTATGTAAGTAGTAAGTTTGTATAATAATTTGACTCTTTGTGGAGTGTGTGTACACCCGTATTCTAAGGCGTTATCCTAATAGAACGCGATCACGCGATCGTCGCGCGAGCAAGCAATGCGACCGTCGCGCGAATCCGCGATCAAACGTATTAACGTCAAATAGGCGTCCCGATTGGCAATCGCGCGATCGCACGACGCGACGTGATGCCAATTGGGACGCTTATTTGACGTTAGCACGTTTGATCGCGTGATCGCGCGATCGACGTTCGCGCGAACTTGCGATGGTCGCGTCATCGCGTTCTATTAGGACACTGCCTTAGACGATTTGTTCACTCTAGGAAATACTTATTTTATTTTATTTATTTATTTTATTCTCCATAATTAACATTAGACTCACAGTAACATTTTTTTCTTATACTTGTTATTTGACAGATGTCAGCCGAAACCTTTAGTAAAGAGGCGGCTATTTTACTACTTACGCAAGGTGAGTTTGAGTTTGAGAGCTGAATTAGAATACGGGTGTAAGTGGCTAAATATTTTTTCTTTTAGCTTAAATACTGCAAAAAATGATCATAAACATAATGTATTTTTACAAATTAGGTATCGATGGATTCGTCTTGAGTAGTCTTGTGATTTTGAGTAAAATGCAGAAGTATTATATTCATACCTGACCAACAGCAGGGTTGAACAGGGAAAAATTGTAATCGTACGTCAACTCCTCTCCCTGCTCGATGTCACGCAGCGCAAATAACGCCATCCTGAATGTTCCTGCAATTCAATTCAGTTATTTTGTTTGTGTCATTAAAAAAAAAATTACATGTGCATTTATTATACAGATATAGTAACTTAGTTGCGTGTAATTTCAATTATAAATGGCCACATCGTGCATTAAACTAACTTTAAGTACAGAAAATATTCTTTGCTAAAACAGTAAGACCTAATCAACGTCATCTGAAATCCTTCTCGATACCTGTTGTTAACAATAATGTTTCGCGAAACAACCCCTTACATCGCATGTGCACTTTTTATGACGAAATTCATAGCATGGATATTGATATCTTCAGTTTACCTTTAGGTTCATTTAAGAGATCTTTGTTCAGATTTAAATAGTAGGAACCTAATTTCTTTAAACCCAATTTTTGTTAGTTAACCTTTGATATATAACATACTAATAATTTGTGTTAGATTTATTTTTATTTTTTTCACCAATAGATGTCAAAACTCGTTACATATATTGTGTACAATTATAAGTGGATAGCAAATTTAAACGTATACTATAGAAACTAAGAATGTAATGAATCTTTCATGGTTTGTTGTCTGTCATTGTACCGAATTAAATAAAATAAAATAAATAAAATAATAATTTAAAACCTAATAGTATGAATAACAGTTGCACGGACATGTATATACATATAGTTTATACACACTTCCAAGCTTATACATTCATTTTACTCTTAATTTTGCAAAGACAAGTGCAAGCATATCCAAATTCATTAATTTATTATCTGTAAGTATATCTCTAAGTCATCTTTATTATCTGAAGAAGAATGTAAGTAAGCTTGGGAGTGTATACATGTTTGTGCAGCTGACTGTACCTAGAATTTCGACAGCTTCTCTTTGTTCGGTCAATAAGCTGGATAATTAAGGTCAAGCTCCCTCAGCCCTACCCAGAGTCCAGTGACGCAGTAACAGCCATCTGCGGCTAACTGCATTAAACGTCAATCCGAAAAAAAAGGATAATTACCGTTGGAGGTCCACTTCTGCATCTCGCAGTTGGGTCGGCAGGAGTGGTTCACGAACCGACCGTCGCCGCCCATCCGGTGGCCATCGATGACCAGCCCGCCGTCCAGGTGCAGGCAGTAGTGGTGCGTGTCGCGCGCGTAACGAGTCGCCATTCGCTCCTAAACACATATATTTTGTTATACGAAGCGTCAAACAAGTTGTCCTCTGGCGAACCAAGTAACAAAGATGCGCAGAACCAATTTGACCTAAGAATTGTGTTCTGTGCATCTTTGTCACGTGGTTCGCCAGAGGACAACTTGTTTGTTGGATAATTCCTAGTCGGTAACACCCGCTCTCGCTCCACGAAAAAAAATCCCACTCGTTCACAGTGTTGACGATCGCAACTTTTTATTTCCCGATCGTCCACACGTAGTATAAGAATAAAAAGCGGTTTTCAATGAAAGTAGTAATAATACGTTGTAGCTCAGATTTATTTGGCTTTTGCTATCTTGATTGCTGTATCATCGCCATATAGCGTCGAGTAGCCGAACTGCCTCATCACCGGAAATATATCGATAAAGTCTTTAAATCTTAACGTTGCAAAGGATATTGTTCATTCCTGGCCTCAGTGAACACGATGTTCAGAGAAATCCAATTTGTTCAATAAATCGATTAATTTTGGATATTAATTATTGCGTAATATTTTAGTACCCAGGTGAACCTAAAAAAAGTTTATTTAATTAGTATTTAATATGATAATATTATCCTAGTTTGTCTTATGATTCATCAAACTAGTGTTGTCATTTACTTTCTTCTGAATAGTAATCGAATAATATCTATTTATTTATGAATCGATATCACGATAATGCAAATTGTCATTATGTGATCGAGGGTGTTTATGCATTTTTTGAAAGTGAATACTTTTTGAAGCGTGCTGAACACTTGTTTATTTGTGGGTATTCAACGAGATTCAGCCGTTATGCTTTGCTATGTAACACTTGTTAAGGTAAAGTCAGCACGTGTCACCTTGATGAAGTTTTCACTTCTGTCATGTGGTCAAACACATACCGTTTTTTTTGTTTTTAATAGAAGTTCCTTTACACGACTTTTGCTCAGTTGTTTATTATTCGATCGCTAAAAAAATAAATTCCTCAGAAAAAATCGATTCTTTTAATCGATCGATAATTTTAATCTCTTTTTATACTAATATGGCAGCACAGCACACGTCAAAAAGGATCAAAGTCATGTCATAGTCTTGCTTCTAAAAATAGAGTAGTATGCGAGGCAACTCCTTGACACGACGAGCTCCCTCACTGTGGTACCACGATTGAGTACTCATGTAAGAGCCATTTAATTATTAATCTTATTTCTTGTCGCAAGATACTAACAAAAATAGATAGCGTAGCCATCTCTTATTGTCGCCACGTTTTATGAGTAATATTAATATTAATCTACCCTTAATAGAGTATGCAGAAAAATCATCAAAAATCAAGGCCAAGGTGAACATTCGAGGGAAGAGTGGTGAGCTGGCTCGTCAAAACAAACGTGATGCCTCACTTGCTGGAAAAAGACGCTTCAACTATTGTAGCAACTGTGAAAGCTACCCAAGTCTACATTACATGTCATGTCATTCATTTTGGACATTTGACTGAATATTTTTTATAATTTTTACAATAATTCAATACAATGTGCAATAAAACATGTTTATTAAATAACTTGACCGCGAATGCGATAAATTACTTTACACTGGCTTATAATATACTATGTGTGGAGCCAAACGCGAAGAATAAGAATAATCATTTTGTATTTTTTTTCCATTTCAACTTATATTTTGAGGAAGTTTTTTTACTCTTAAATGGACAATGGATTCTAATGTTGACCCTCACTTGCTTATGGAATTCATATTGACTGCATTTAGGAGTGGAAACGCAAGCGTATTTATGGCAATGGATGGCTCAGCAAACTGTAAGGTTCATCAATTTCCATTTATTGTTTAATTAATTTAAGTAAGTAATTGTAAAATTCGCTATAACAGATTTCCCTTTATTTAAAGATTGGAGCACACTAACATAGGAAGGGAAAATCGTCCCTCAGAACCACCGCATACAAGCAGATTGAGCCAAAATATATACCTATATTGAATTTATTTTATTTGAAAGTAATAATTAAAAAAGGAAAGCAATAAAACAGTACTGTTGTAATTGTATTGTAGGCCGTAAAGACGGTGGGTTGCTGTGCTTCATATTGCAACAGTACGGTTCATAAACTGGACAAGGACTACTAAAATAATATGAATCTACCTAGCCAGCTTTTAGATAATGTAATGTATCATATAATTGTGATGAAAAATAGAAAATATGTGAAAAAAACTCATTTTTATTATATAAAACCCTCCGTCGATCATGAACTTTATGAGTGGGATAGTAGGTCAACTGAACATTTTGATACTAAGATATCCTTATATTCTGGTACCTACTTTTAGAAGCTATTAAGCCTCTATCACAATTATACCAAAAATCACTGTTCACCCTAAGCCATAAGCTCATACAAAGTGGCCAATGTCCTTTATTTTGCTCATGTCAATTTCAGATGGCAATAGCGCCATCTGACGACGACACTGGGCGCGCTCTCTTCTATCTATCACCGAACTTCTTCTTCTTATCGTGTCACTAGTTCTTTCGAACCAGTGTGGTGAAAGGATTTCAAGTACGCCTCGAAGAGGCTCCTTTCGTGCACTCGACACATGTTTTCGAACTTTAGGTTCTACGACATGCCGGTTTCCTCACGATGTTTTCCTTCAGCGTTGCGAGAATGTGGGGTGCATACATAGATTTTTTCGACCGAAAAAACCCATTTATGCATGACTGGCACCGGGACCATCAGATCGCAAGGCAAGGGCCTCATCCACTCGGCCACCACGTCCTCACTACACCACATCACCGAACTGACAACAGGCTAGCACGAAATATATTATTTTTAATTGCTCCAGAACTCTTTTCCTGCTCACAAAACATGAGTATGCATACCTTGAACTCCTTGTCGGAGACGACCTCGCCCACGTACTCGAGGATGAAGTCCCCGGAGCCGATCCTGTGCTTGGTGCGCACGCCCCAGCCCTTGCACTGCGTCATGAACCGCTCCAGCCCCGACGCCCACTCGTGCCGCTGGATGCGCTGGTTCTTGCACTTGTCCCTGTAAGTGTATTCAGTCATTTATTGCCATATTGGGTAGGTAGGTTACATCTCAGGTCTCAATGTTATCTATAAGTAAGAGCAGCTACACAATATTAGCCGATTGGGGTGGTGCAATCAATGAGAGCTTTTCAATAAAAAAAACAATCACGCTTTTTATTTTGGTCACTAGATAAAAAGCGTGATTGTTTTTTTTATTGTATTTATTAATATTATATTAATTAATAATATTTATTTATTTTTTTTGGTCACTAGATGGCGCTGCACTAAAATCAATTGTCAATGTCAAGTTTCATAATAAACAACGAAATTTTCTGTTTTCACTGAATACATAAGTTCCTACACACAAGACACTTGCGTTTCATACAGCGCCATCAATCTTAGTTTATGGCAACCACTTTTTTAATGTCTCATTTTAAAAATATTATTGTTTTCTTTTATTTTAATTGCGTGTGGTGCGAGCATACTATTATATTACACGAACAAATCTCTCGAAATAGTGCTTCGTTAGTTTAGAGCAGTTTTTTTGAGAGCGTATATGGGGGCTTTTGCGCGGCTTCGAAAGCTTACTTCGAAAGTTCGTACACGCGCATAATACGGGCTTACACCGGCTTGTACGCTCAGTAGCGAGTAGCAGAGGTGGATTTACCAATAGGCTGAGAAGGCAGGCCTAGGGCGGCAGATTTTAGGGGGCGGTAAATTTTGAGCCAATTTTTTTTTATCAGGCCTAGAGACTTGTACAATAGCGCACAAATGATAGACACAATTTATTTAACAAAAAAAGGCGTGTGGTTATGGCCACATGAAAGAAGTGAAAGTTTCATCAAGGCGGCTCGGGCTGACTTTACCTAAAGGAATGTTACATAACCAAGCGTTGGAGTCCAGTCACATTTATTCCCCACAAAATATTTTCTTAACGCGCCTACAGAAGTTTTTACTTCGAAATATTTATATGGTTGTGAATTTAGGTATTGAACTGTAGCAGTCGGTAGTGGTCGGCAAAATTTGAATAGCCTCATCATCATCATCATCAGCCCACTTTAGTCCACTGCTGGACGTAGGCCTCTCCCATAACGCGCCACTGAGCCCGGCACAATTGAATAGCCTACAGGCGGCAATTTTGTAAATCCGCCACTGGCGAGTAGTGACTCGGGCGATCGGGCGCGTGGCGTGCGACGCGTACAGTTGTTGCAAAAAATAGAACACGAGCAGCTAATCCGCTCGGTTAATAAGCTAGTCTGAAATATTAGTATTTCTTCTGTTATCGGCTTCACGTCGCAGTACACGTACCCGCAAGGACAGCACTGCGGCGAGCACTCGGAGTAGACCAGTCTGTTGATGCAGTCCTCGTTGCAGCCGGAGGATGGCACGCAGTGGCAAGCCACGCTCTCACACTCTTCAGCAGACGGCTTCACGTCGTAGTACACGTCTGGAAAAGGAACATTGTTTGAAACAAACTGCTACAATATTTAAGGGGCATCCTCAAATCCGAATTCCATACAAAATGATTCGGACAAATACTCAAAAAGAGGATTCCCCTTAAATAGTTATTTGGTACACCAATGGCCTAAAGCGGCTCGGGTAGTATAAAATGGGCTTCAGGACCGAGGTATACATAAAATACCACGATATTCGAAATTAGTTATGTTTAGGTTATGAAGATAAACACAATCATAAAGATTTTTATTTTGCACCAAACACGGTAGGTTAGATGGTACGTAACAAAGTAAGAACCAGAGTACAAAAATTTACGAAACTAAACATAACCATTTTAGAATTTCAAAAATCGTGATAACTTTTGTGGCTGTTTATATTTTTTTTTAATTACGCTCATTTCAGTGAAGAATCTTGTGAATATCTTAGTGCTAAAACCCATTTTTACTCAACTTGAATATCCGCTCTCGCCTTTTGGGCTGCTAATGTCTCGTGTGAAATGGCTTACTTCAGGCCCTTAGTGTACAAACAACTATTATGTAATAATAATGGTTTTAGTAGAAATAGAGGCTATTTTATCAACCGACTTCAAAAAAGGAGGAAATTATCAATTCGGTTGAATAATTTTTTTTCTTTGTTACCTCAGAACTTTGTTGTTTATAAACCGGTATTAAAACATATTCATCAGGTTGGTCCCATACAAATTTCATCGAAATCGGTTCAGTAGTTTAGTTTTTAAATCAAAATAACTGAAAAAAAATGTCGTCGAAGTAAACAAAATTGCATATTTTGCTTCCCTGTGAACTGTGATTGAAGGTACTACGGTTGTTGTATGAAATATTATTGTACTGACTAGTTCTGATCTTCTTATAGTTCCAGGAGGGCACGGGCTGGTTGTAGTGGTGCTGCCACCAGATGTCGTAGGGCAGCGTGAAGTGCTGCAGGCGGCGCCGCACCCAGCGCTCGCAGTACGGCGGCGGCGCGAGCAGCCCGCCGCCCGGCTCCGTTTGACACACCGCGCCTTTGCCTTTGCCGTCTGATTTAGGACTGAAATAACACAAATTTATAAGTTAAATGTTTAAAAAACTCATAGGCAAACCCTTCCGTTTGATACCCAAAACATGAGTACTGCCGGGATATCGTAATTTTTGAGCAACTTTAGCGTCAAACCTATTTTACAATACGGCCGACGTATCTTGGCGAGTCTGAACATAAGCTATGCGAACTTTAGCGCATGTACACACGTACTACATTGTTTTATATGTCTAATATATCAACGCGGGCGAAAGCGCGGACTTATGCTAGTTTGTTTAAAAAAAAACAAATTAGCATCAACAGTTTTATATTGTGTGTTTTCATGCGCTAAAGTTCGCATAGCCTATGTTCAGACTCGCCAAGATACATCAGCCGTGCTTTAGCTAGCTAGACGAATCCATCGACGCCTTACTTAACAATTCCTCAAAACTGTTGTCTACTGGTTGCAAAATTCAAATTACCCCTTGTATTAGGATTTTGGATAAAAATTATAAATATCTAAAACATTTGTTACGGCTCTCGTCGAGCTTAGAAACACTTTACAATATGTAGATATAGCAATACTCACTCATCTTTGTAATAGTCTGAGAATAGGCCGGCCGGTAGAAACTTCTTCCTTAGCCGTGGGTTCCGCTTCGAAACCACCGGCTTATCTCTGTTATCAACACTACTGGCTGGGCTTTCGTCCCGCGAAGACGCCACCCGCTTCTTACAAATAATGTTTTTAGATAAAACATCTATGCTCTTTTCAAAATCTATTTCTTTCTCATTTAGCGGTAATGGATCGTTCTCTACGTTATCACACAGCGTGTCGCGGAGTAAATCGACAGATGGCTCGCGAGATTTATTTATCTTCCGGCTCACGACTGTGTCTATTGAACTTTCACGGGAACTAGATTGTGCTTCTTTAGCCTTTTTCATTTGACAGGAGCGGGATTTTCTTCTAGACGCTATAGCTGAAGGTTTTGGCTTTTCAACTTCAGCCTTTTTGCTTTCCTTTTTGGGTTTTGTTTTAACTTCTTCGACAGGGTTATCTGAGCTTCTTGTTAGGCGTCGTTCACTGGGACATAGAACAGCTAGGCTCGATTTCGGTCTCAAAACTGCTTTGGCGGTTTTCTCAACCACTTTCCTCTTTGAAAATATTTCCTCTATTTCCTGTGAAGGCGACATGGCTCGAGTTTTTCGCTTCAAAGTCTCCAAGCTATCGAGACGATTGGATGTTTTGGCTTTTAGATTTAATAGGCTCAAGGGTATGCTGTCTTCAGGATCGTTTCCTATAGAGCTTGCAAGCGATGGAATGCTATCAGATTCGCTCAGCACCTCCCATTTATTAACATGGGTTTTTAACTCCTTTTCGGGCCCTTTCTGTTTCAACTGCAAAGCTGGGGCGCGGAGAATAGATGAACTAGTATTCTTCTTCTCAATAGGTTTGTTGTTATTCTCCGACGGTATATCTTTCCCTTGTAGTTTCTCTAGAGCTACAACTGTTAGCCGAGCTTGTTTGGGGCAGTCATCTTTATTGAGAACTACTTTCAGTTCGGTTTTCTTGCTGGTTCGTTGAACGAAGCTGCTTGTCGCTTCTCCATCTTTGGGCACTCTTTCAAAAGCGGAGTTGTCAGTGTCTGATGTCAAAATGCTGTCCGATAGAAGACTTTGACTACTATTAGGTTCGACCTTCTTCTTCTTGCGCTTGACGCTGGGGAACCCGGTTCTATTGATAGCTTTTCGTCTTCTAGTCCGTTTCGTTTTCTCAACCGGTTCGCTTTCTTTCTTCTTATCTTGCTCTGACATCTTCTTAGTCAGTTCTGCGATTGGTATTCTTTCCGCTTGTACTTTAGGTATGAGTACGTTTGATGGTAAGACTAATTTGCTTTCCCGAATGATGTTATTGGTTTTCTTCTTTTTCTTGCTCTCATTCGCATCATCGGTTTCTGATAAGTTTCTCTTATGTTGGCGTAAGTTATGCCCACTCGCGGTTTCTTGAATTTTATCTGAAATAACCGCCGCTATAGATTCTCCTCTCTTGGGTCTTATAATCGGATCGGGTGTTTCGGAAATCAAGGCGAGCGGAATTTCAGACTCAGTGTCGATGGGAACGAGTAACGAGTTCATTTTGTCTCCTTTACCCTTGTGTTTCAATTTCATGTCGGATATGACATTGCTGACGCAAATTGACGATTTGGGGATTTGGTCTTCTAAATCGACGGATGGTTCGAATATGCCAGTGGGTTTATCGACGCTGACGACTATGGACTGTTGCATTGTAGCGGCGGTTTCAGAATTCTTTGACTTTTTAGTATCCATAGTTTTGCCCTTCGAGACTGGCGACTTGATAACCGTCGCTCGTGTGTTAACATGCGAACCTTCTTTGCCTTTAGATTTCTCGTCTGAGCTATTTTTCTCCTTTTCCAATATCCTCGACTCGATCGATTTCCGGATATTATTGTTCAGAAGAGTATCTAACACTTTAGTTGCCGCACATGGATTTATTTTGGAAACTAAGTTGCTTGTGAGTCCTTCAAGTCTATTTTTCTTGCGGGTCATAATTTCTGACTTTTGCGCGGGTGGTATGGAGCTTTTGTACAATGATCGGGCAGACATGCTCTTCAATGGATCCACAGAATTGGAACTCGATGATGAACTATCGCTTGATTTCAGCGGTTCATCATCATTTTTGTCGGAATCGTTCGATTCCACTCGAGAGTTATTCTGATTCTCATCTTTAGTTTCTTTCGCAATCGGCGAGATAGCGGATTTATCTTCAGACAGCTTCTTCGATAGTGATTGCACGACAAGGTCTAAGCTAGATTGTGATACGACTTTCTCAGCTTCGAGTCTGTGGCGTTTTTTAGGCGTCACGATCGGCGCGGAATGCCGCACCGGCGACGCTTTGGCCTCCGACCGAGGCGAAGAAACTTTAGAGGCTTCCGCTTTCGAATCAGACTTCTGTTCTGTCTCTTTAGACTTGGGTAAAGATTTTTCCAAATCGTGGACTAATTTATGTACCGCTTTGAGCTTTTCGGAAGTCTCATAGATTTTTTTGGAAAACTCTGATTGTTCAGCGTCTGGTTTTTTGATACACAGCTCGTCATCGGTCGCATTTAGGGAATTCGGAGAATGATTTTTCGTCGGGCTCGCATTTTCTACGATTTTGATCTCCAAATTGTTCATCACTTCATTATTAGTCTTTGCTTTTGTCGAGTGTTCAGTGGCTTTAGCTTCTTGTGTTTTCGGAGATTCTGAACCTTTCGCACCTTCATTAGTTTTCTTCGTCTTCTCAGTGGATAATTTGATTTTTGGCGGGTCACTGGGTGATTTGTTGCTTTGTTCCTCGCCCATACAGTCGGTCTGTGTGCACAAAAACTTTTCCGGGCTAGTCCCAGTTTTAGAATTCTCGTCAAACTCGGTAGTGACTAAACTCAGACTAAGAGTATTACTAGTGGAGGAGTTGATGTGATAATGTCTCTTTTTTAGCGGTAGTTTGTGTTCGTTAGTCTCTTTTCCACCTTTGTTTTGAGCTTCCGCTAGTTGTTTCTTGTGTCTGCGCTTCGAAGTAGGCGTGGCTATTTCCTGGTTATCAGAAGTTTTGCGTTTCTTAGAACCTCTTTTAGCCGCTTTTGCCGGCGCCGGTTCTGGCGCAGGCTTTTCGACTTTTTCTGAGCTTTTGGGTTGATTTTGTGTTACACTCGCTACTAGTTTAGGCGCAACGTGGCAAAGTTTGACGAAGTTTGAGACGAGGCCGTCCATTTCTAGAGTGAACTTCTGATCGGCTGAATCGATCGGTTTGTTGTGTGATTCCCGACATCGAGACGCGGATCTCGAGCGATGTCTCCGTTTGCTCCTGTGTCTGTGATGTTTATTTTCCGTCTTAACAGTGATGCGGGAAGGTCTCTCTGTAGCCGGTTTGAGGTTTATCTTAGGCGGAGCTAAGACCACCGTCCGCCTATGTTTCTTCGTATGAAACGACGGCTTTAATCGAGGCTTTTTGAAGTTCAGAAACACATTCCTGTTCAACGATTTATTAGGAATGTAATTACTCTTTTCTCTTTCAAATATGCTCGTCAGTGGTTTCGGTACTGCATCTTTTTTAGAGTTTGGAAACAATGAACTGCCATTTTTGATGTGTTTCCGAGATTTTGGTGATAATGTTTTCGGGTATACTTGACTATCGGATTCCTTCTTTTCAACTTTTCCCGAACAAATTGGGGAGACGCCAAACTGATGCGTGAAGGCAGGTTTGAGCGCGGGCAATGGACTGCCGATGTAGCTCGCCTTATTGGGAGACTTGGGTAAAGTGTTATTGTTGTTGTGACTCACTTTGAATATGTTGTAAGTGGTCACCGGTCGTTGGAAGCCACTGAACACGGGGCCGGGGGCAAAAGGGTCCGATGAGTTCACCCTTAACACATGCCTGTGCTTCATTTTCGAAAACCCGTAGTTATACTTCGAAGGTAGCGGGTATTTCGTGCAAACGCTCACATATTTCGGACTAGAATTCGGTTTCCGTAAGTAGCTTTCGGGTTCCGAATCGCTCGAACTATGCCCCAGCGTCAAGCTGTTCACAGCTTGGTTCGTGAGCATCAAAATCTCCTGTTCAGACACAAAATGCTTCTGATTCTTGTAGTAAGATCTGTCTCGAACGGATCTAGTTTTCTTAAGTTTTTTCATACGCCTGCGCATGCTCCTAACGCTATAATCAGTTTTATATCCGGACTTGTCGCTTTTGTACCCGGATTTGTGGTCGCTTTTGTACCCCGAGCGGCTGTAGTCGCTTTTGTACCCGGAGCGGCAGCCGTAGTCGCTTTTGTACCCGGACTCTATGAGCCGGCTGCAGCTTTTGTACGGCTTGAACTCATGGTCGCTTTTGTACCCAGAGAGAATATCTTTGTATTTAGGGTTGAGGTCTATTTGTTTCCACGTGGGGTCGATGTGGTCATCGTTGGCCGCTTCGTTCTCGCTTTGTATATCTCTCCACGCGTTGCCAAACGACTTGCTATTCTTCTTCGGCATGTTGGCGAGTTTGCTGTTCAATTCCTTCCGTTTCGCGTAAACCCCGGATAGCACAGACCGGTTATTAGATAGAGAATCATCATCGCTGTCACACGAATCGTATTGGTTCTTATCTTTCAACGTTTTGGGGGTATTTTTAGCTTTTTTAGCTTGAGGTTTGCGGCCGACTTTCTTTCTCGGCGGGTAGAGAACTCTATCAGTCGCGTACAGCATTCTATCCAACGCCGCAATGTCCAGTTTGTGATCGTTCTTTTTACTTTTCTCAGGTTTGTTCTGTTCCTGTTTAAGCGGGACGGGTGAAGGGGCTTCAGATTTGATCTGTTTTATTTCGTTCTCTATCCGTTTCTTCGTGAAATCGCAGTCGCTTGAATCAGATCTATTTTGCGGTTTCCTCGTTTTTGATTTAGACCTCATATTTCGCCTTATAGTTTCTCTAGCGGAGTTTTCTTTTTGCATTGACTTCCTCTGTCTAGATCCTACAGTTTCTTCGGCCTCGTGGCGAGTACGGAGAGGCGAGTGAGTGGGCGAGTTGTGATTGGATAAAATCCCCGAATCCGGGGAAACGTTCGGCGGCTCGTTGTTATTATGAAAATTGATAACGACAGATTTATCCTCCTTCTGAGATTCGACGCTTTTATCACTGAACTCATCTGGTTTCCTCACTTTCCGCGGCCGACCTCTCTTCCGTCTAGACTCTACCACGACATTTTTAACATCCTCTTGAGATTCGATAGAGTTTGTACTGATCGTGTCGAGTTTGTCAACAGTAGGGGTATCCGTAACGACCGTCAATGGAGAATTTTTGAGGAGATCATTAGCACTGCCTAAATCCCCACTCTGAGCTATATCAAGACTCATAAAATCATCATTGACGCAATCATCGAGCGCCGGATTTGGGATCAAACTGACGGAATCAGTAACAGAAATCTCTTCTAAATCCTTATCGATCTGTGTGAGTTCTTCCGTTTGCTGCGGACTGAGATGTCGCGATGAGAGGAAGTTGGATGCGATTGGTTGGATTTCTGGGAGAGTGTCGAGAACGCAGTCTGTGATTGGGTCAATGGGGGGAGGGTTGAAGCTGCTCAGTGCTACGGTTTGGGCGACGAACTTCTGTAGTAGAGTGGAGGCGTAGTGAGTGGGGTTGGGATGTCGAGACTCGGATGGAGAGCATTCGTTCTCGGAGCCTGAGGAGTCGGCAGTGGCTCGTTGGATGGCCGCCGTCACCAGCTGCGGCGGTAGTTCCATCTCACTGCTGGACCCATCCCCTGCAATATACAAATCTTGTAATCACAAAAAAACCACTCGCTTTCGCAATTACCGTTGGGAGGCGTACCCTACAGAATGCAGTCTAGATGACTACCAACACAATGTCAGATATTCTGCCACAAATCAGTGTACAAGGGCTAATCGGCGGTCGTATGTTTGTTTGACAATAACTGTCGAAACGCTCAACCGATCATCATGAAATTTGACAGGTGGTAGGTAAGTTCAAAACCATTTACTAATTCGTATATGAACGAGATCTGTCCAGGGATTGTTGAAAAATGAGGGTATTGAGAAAAGTTAGAAAGAAAATCTAGTTATTTGGTAAGCTCTATTGCAAGGAACTATTTTGTCAGATTTTCCGTAGACTTTCGCTATTATCACACATATAAAACGAGGTGAGCGCGATAAATACCCGTTACAATCAAATAACTATATTTTGTCAGATCTTGACAGCTCTGAAGTAAGCTGATAAAGCGATCAACTTTGTGAAAAAACGTGTTACTTAAAACATAAAACACATTATGACTAACTTCATACACCGTCGATGGATCTCGTCAAACATTATGTTGCCAAAATCCGAAGCAACAGTGCAATAAATTCTACGTCACAGTTTACGGTAGCTTCAGAGCTGACGAAATCCATCGACGGATAAGTACCAGGCACTCCTCCAGCGTTCTTACCATTGTCAGCAATGTACTTGTCGTCGGGATGGGGTGCCGCGGCGAAACTGGAGAAAGCGGGCTGTTGCGCCGGCGCGCTCGACGTTTGTTCTGGGAATATCTCCGCCAAATCCGCCTCGTCGATAACCTGACCGAAATAAACACCTTTATTGGCTAACTGATGCTAATTTTGTCTATATCCGATAAAGGTTATAAATAAATATAAACCGCAAGTTTGTGCCCATTCAGAAATTATGTAGGCTACCCGCTGCGACCTAGTTGAAAGACCTAAATATGTGTAGTGTATAAAGTGTTCAAGAATTTCGAACAGGGTGGTATTGTCTGTATAGCTTAATTGAAAAGAGTACGATACAAAGTCGGGTAAGGGCGGTTTCAGATTAGCGGATTAACCGCTCGTGTTTTGTTTTATGCAGCGCATGTACGCGCGACAATCCGAGAGAGACACATTTTGCTTAAATCGAGCGTATACGCGCGTCACGCATTTTAAATTTTGCGAGTACGAGTGTAGAGTACGAGTGTGTGACATTAATACGCTAGTCTGAAACCGCACTTACGGGTTTAAAAGTCAGGCGAGGGACGAAAATTGTATACACAAAAAATAATTAAGATCGCTTTCAAAAAGATAGATAAAAGTCCCCAACACACTTGCCATTCGACCATCCCTGCCGTCAAATCGATAATAGAACGATGTTAAAGAACTGTAAGTTTTAGGCGGGGCGGAGGCGTTCATCCTAAGTTCATCATTCAGGCTGAGGCGATCATCAGCGGAGGCGTAAGTCTCGCTGCCCGCCGCGTCCGCCGTGTCCGAGTCCGACGATGACAAAGATGACGAACGAGGAAGACACCGAGTCGGATGTCCTTTAGCAGTGACTGTTACCTGCAAGGGCCCGGCGGGGCGGGGGCGTTCATCCTGAGTTCATCATTAAGGCTGAGGCGATCATCAGCGGAGGCGTGAGTCTCGCTGCCCGCCGCGTCCGCCGTGTCCGAGTCCGACGATGAAGACACCGAGTCGGACGTCCTTTAGCAGTGACTGTTACCTGCAAGGGCCCGGCGGCGGAGGCGCTCATCCTGAGTTCATCATTCAGGCTTCCGACGATGACGGCGACGATGACAAAGACGACGAACTAGCAAGACACCGAGTCGGATGTCCTTTAGCAGTGACTGTTACCTGCAAGGGCCCGGCGGCGGAGGCGTTCATCCTGAGTTCATCATTCAGGCTTCCGACGATGACAAAGACGACGAACTAGCAAGACACCGAGTCGGATGTCCTTTAGCAGTGACTGTTACCTGCAAGGGCCCGGCGGCGGAGGCGTTCATCCCGAGTTCATCATTCAGGCTTCCGACGATGACAAGACGACGAACTAGCAAGACACCGAGTCGGACGTCCTTTAGGGTGCCTTTCCACAAAAGATGTGCTATGCAGCTATGCTGCGAATATGTAAATTCTACGCTACGAAAATATGTGACCGTTTCCACCAATACTAAGCTATGTAGCTGTGCGAGGAAGATGCGCTATGAAGATGCGCCGCCGCAAAGTAGCTGTGCGAGAAAGATGCGCAGCTCGAGCTATGCGATGTATCGATAGTAGGAAAGCGGCATAGCAGGCATCCATAGCACGCATCCTTCCATATAAAAAACATAGCTTAGTTGAATCCGTTTCCACCAGTGCTAAGCACCAATGAATATGATTGGTGGATATCAAACGCATCCATGCAACGTAGCATAGCACATCTCTGGTCGTAAAGCACCTTTAGCAGTGACTGTTACCTGCAGGGGCCCGGCGGCGGCGAGCGCTGCGCTAGAGTCATCAGCGGAGGCGTGAGGCTCGCCGCCCGCCGCGTCCGCCGTGTACGAATCCGACGATGACAAAGACGACGAAGTAGCAAGCCGCCGAATCGGTTGGCCTTTTGCAGTGACTGTTACCTGCAGGGGCCCGGCGGCGGCGAGCGCTGCACTGCAGTCATCAGCGGAGACGTGAGGCCCGCCCTGCGCGTCCGCCGTGTCCGACGATGACGATGACGAACTAGCAAGACACCGATTCGGATGTCCTTTAGGATGCCTTTCCACCAGAGATGTGCTATGCAGCTATGCTGCGAAGATGTAAATTCTACGCTACGAAAATATGTGACCGTTTCCACCAATACTAAGCTATGTAGATGTGCGAGGAAGATGCGCCACCGCAAAGTAGCTATGCGAGAAAGATGCGCAGCTCGAGCTATGCGATGTATCGATAGTAGGAAAGCGGCATAGCAGGCATCCATAGCACGCATCCTTCCATATAAAAAACATAGCTTAGTTGAATCCGTTTCCACCAGTGCTAAGCTATGTGCACCAATGAATATGATTGGTGGATATCAAACGCATCCATGCAACGTAGCATAGCACATCTCTGGTCGAAAAGCACCTTTAGCAGTGACTGTTACCTGCAGGGGCCCGGCGGCGGCGAGCGCTGCGCTGGAGTCATCGGCGGAGGCGTGAGGCTCGCCGCCCGCCGCGTCTGCCGTGTCCGAGTCCGACGATGACGAAGAAGACGATGACGACGACGACGAAGAGGTCGAACTAGACGACGAGCTGCTGGCGCAAGCTGTGCTCTCCGCCGCGGGGGACGCGAACTGGAACAAACATACAACAATGTCAGTTTTCAAAAATCGATGGATTAGTTTGATCCTGCCGAAGAACCGACAACTGTTGAGGGTAAACGTGAGTGGAGACCGCGTCTAGGTAAATATGGTGTAGGAGGACCGCCCCGGTCAGATGGAGCGGAGATCTGCGCGCTATAGCTGGCAGAAGGAGGATGATAAGAACCGAAGATCAACGTTACTAATGCCTACTTGCACCAACTGTCAAAGTTCCTAAGCAGTTACTTTACTCACTTGGTAGTTCTTAACAGTCCAGATTCTGACCATTAAAAACTGTCAAGCGAGTAAAGTAATTGCTTAGGAACTTTGAATGTTTGGTACAAGTCGGCATAAGTCTCTAGCTCGTAATTTACTTGTGACGATAAATTTTCAATTATATTGCTTTATTAAAAAAAATACCTATTAACATTACAGATTACGCCAATATGTTAAATAAGCAATTTAAAACAAGTTACGAGACGAACTAAGGACTCTCTTAAAGTAAGAGATCGCTTGCCTTTTGCCATAAAATTGTTCACTTTAGCAAATAAAGATTCATTCATTCATTCATTCATTCAATATCTTATTTAATATAATACAGAAGTAATAATGGTTACTTGAGAATTTGCTGATACGTGAAATAAGTTCCGAACAGATGCAAACTTAAGTAGAGTCGTAAACAAGTTATCGTTACATAATTTGTTCTCAAGGTTAATCGCGATTATATCACATAGCGTGTGAACAAAAGATATTTTATATGCAAATAATGATTATATTCACAAGTAGCACTAACATTAATATTATTCAGTATGTATGCAGATTTAGTCAATTACGTATTCGACAGACTATACGTGTCTATTATTTTTCTAATCCAATTTGTCACCTTTAGAGAATTTGGCAAATTATCTTATTTTGATAAAACTATGCATTATATGAATCAATAAAGGACTTTTTATCACAAAAGCCAATACAAGGATTTACAATTTCGAGAGGGTTCAAATAGGAACCGCAAACTATTCAAATTGTATGAAAGGTTTCCTACACCTAGCTAGCCATCTTACTTTAAATGGACTATCCAACATACAAATTATTACAGTTGCTAGTCTACTTATCAGACACCAATTAAACGTCAAGAGTAGGTAGATAAAGGCGACATGTAGTACCCCTGATTCGAACCTAGGAAGTAGAAAATAACATTGCAAACGTCCACCACGCGGATCCAATACGAATTCGTGGATGTCACCTGTCATATAACAAGTTCTATGACATGCCGGTTTCCTCACGATGTTTTCACCGAATATAAGCAGAGGTGAAATAACTAGAACTCAGTAGTTGGTAGTAATTGATAGAGGCCTGGTTTGCGCGAGATTGATTCGCAACCAACAGCGACAGCCGAATGTCGCAACACTTGACTCGCCCGCTGCTGACCGCAATTACACACCTTCACAATCGTACAGGTTGATATCCTCTACGATAATATGGTCTTTTATTTCTATTATTATTATTTTTACGATGAACGTTTATTCTTCGCGTTTGGCTCCACACATAGTGTATTGAGCCAGAGTCAAGTAATTTATCGCATCCATAGTCAAGTTAGTTCATGCCCGTGTAAAGGCGTGGTGGTGGCGACTTTACTAGAGGCAAAATACAAAATTGTTTATTTTAAAAACATACATAGGTATAAAGTTATGGTACAGTCGCAGTTTTCTGTTTTAGTTTTTATAAACTGTAATACAGAATTCAGAGCCCTTCTAAGGAGTTTTGGAGGCAACACGAAAAGTCACGTTTTACAGCATTACTCTATTCACCAACACTCATACACGTTCACGAGCACTTAATGTGCAAAAAACCACCGTTTTTACTTTGACTTTTTATTTGTTAAACTGTGATTAACGAAGTAGGCTACTTTATTACTTATTTAATACTATACTATATATATTATAAAAAATAAAAAAAATAAGCCTTTATTGCTGATCTTAAGGCATTGTCCTAATAGAACGCGATCACGCGACCACCTCAAGTTCGCGCGAACGTCGGTCGCGCGAATCCGCGATCAAACATACTAACGTCAAAAAGGCGTCCCGATTGGCATTCGCGCGACGCGATGCCAATTGCCAACGCCTAATAAGTTTACATGATTTGTGTTACTACTAATTTTTTTTTTTTTATTGTACTTTCTTTATATGCCTAACCATTGTTTTATTTGTCAGCTTGTCCTTCGACACAGGCCGACATTTTATAAAATAGCTTTTTGTTTTTCAAAAAAAAATCAGTAACTGCATGTGCAGGCAAAGTCATCTTATCGTGGAAAATCTTTACAATTCTATTTGAACTCACGCTAAACCCAAACGATCTGTTTGGTCCATTCACATACAAGTTAATACCATTGCGGCTGCGAACGAGCTAATGCGAACGTGACTATGCAGTGATATGCTATTAGTCCAATCCGTTCTATCTAACAATGTCCTAAACGATTAAATAGATTGTGGACTATCCACGTTTTTGTCGCAAACGGTCCAGAGGCCCCATCACGAACTTTTCTGTCAATCGCAATCGTAACCCATGTATGATGATGGGACAATTTGGGTTTTTTCCCAACGAGTAACACTGTTACTCGATGGGAATATAATCATGGTTTTACAAAAACGACTTCAATGGGACGGTTTTAGTGACCGTAGGCAAGAACCACTTCAGTAACAGGGAAGCAAAATACGCAATTTTTTTCATTTCAACGACCTTTTTTCAGTTATTTTGATTTAAAAACTAAACTACTAAGCCCGTTTTGATAAAATTTCTATGGGACCAATCTGAAAGTATAACCTCTCAAACAAAAAAAAAACGTTTTTTTCAAATCGGTTTATAAACAAAATTCTGAAGTTACAAACATTAAAAAAACAACCGAATTGAGAACCTCCTCCTTTTTTGAAGTCGGTTAAAAAAATCTATGGGAATAAGTGTTACTCGTTAAGAAAAAAATGTAGGTTTTACTCAATGGGCACATGGGAACCCATCTATACGATTGAGATTGTCAGAAATGTTCGTGATCAAGCCTCTGGTAGTAGACTCACGATTCTCGATAGCACAATGAAAACACTGGATTTACAGCGCATTACTTAAATTGAGTAATGCTGCTCGATCTGCATATAAGAATAACAGGCCTTTGCTCTCAGCTCACATGTGTTTAAAGTGTACGTATTTAAGTATACGGGATCGATAGGGACTTTTCACAGTTCATGTATAATGGTACTCCCAACATACGTACCAATGTTTAGCTTAATGCGAGTTATAGCAAACTTAACTCAATTAGTTAAAAATAAAAAAATACGAATATAAAATTTGACGAATCGGCGTTTGATCTGTCGAAGTATGTATGTACAGTCGGCTCTATAATTGTTTTTACACCCAGCTTACGCCGGTGTTCTCCTGTGATTAAACCACACACACAAACCATATCATGTTTGTGTGTGAGTAAACTACTGATGTGATTAAACCACTTACGATATACCCATAATATAAACCACAAGCGGTTTAATCACAAGAGAATACCGACGTAAGCTGGGTGTAAAGACAATTACAGAGCAGACTGTTCATATGATAGGATATGTATCACGTATATTTTGACCGACGATGAAAGATCTACATAAACCTACCAACCGTTTTAAAAATATCTTAGGCTATCCTACTCGTATTAAAGTCAATTATCATCAATTTTATTCCACACATTCTCCTGGTATAGTTAAGTCTGAGTGAAGCCAGCTGCAGCGCCGCCGCTGAACTAGCACGGCGAGAGTCTGCGATCGCGCGCCGCCGCCCCGACCGAGTGCTCGAGGATATTGAAAAGATGGATGGATAGTGGCTCCTCAATTACAAAATTAATGCCACTAAACAGATTGAGCTGAAATTCAGAATAGGTATAGTTTACGAACTGAAAAAAGATGAAGGCTACTTCTCATCCCGATTCTTCTTCTTATCGTGTCACTAGTTCCTTCGAACCAGTGTGGTGAAAGGATTTCAAGTGCGCCTCGAAGAGGCTCCTTTCGTGCACTCGACACATCTTTTCGAAATATAGGTTCTACGACATGCCGGTTTCCTCACGATGTTTTCCTTCACCGTTGCGAGAACGTGGGATGCATACATAGATTTTTTCGACCGAAAAAACTCATTTACGCATGACTGCCACCGGATTCGAACCCGCGACCCAAGATCCCAAGAAAGCCCCGCGAAGAAGGACCCGCGATCGCAAGGTAAGGGCCTTATCCACTCGGCCACCACGTCCTAAGATCCCGATTATATGCGAGCAAAGCCACAAGCGAGAGCTAGTTACACTATAAACATAGGTCGTAAGTTGTAGCAAGCTGCATGGAATGGAAAGTGACTAAGCTAAGCTAACAAGCCGCTTTTACAGACACACCTAGATAATTTGAGTGACTCTCGTGCTCGACTTACTTAGATACTGACTGGCTATATTTAGATCTAAGATTGATAGATTATTCTTTATTATCCACCATCATAAGAACTATTTTTTGAATGAGATAGATAGACTATTTCTTTGCAAGATTGAATAGGGCTACATCATCATCTCCCTGCCCTTATCCCACTTAGGCGGGGTCGGCACAACATGTCTTCTTCCATTCGTCTCTATCAGCCGTCATCTCTGTACTCCACGCCTGCTTTGTTCATATCCTCTTTCACACAGTCCATATTTTCTTTGGTCATCCTCTTCTAGTAAATCTATCCACTTTCATATCTAACACTTTTCTAGTGACATGGCATTCATCCCTCCTGAATAGGGCTACATACATTTCAATATTTAGTACGTCACATCCGGAAAAAAGTTTTTAAATGAAGGCTAATTTGAGCTAGCCTTAAAGTTTCAGCCTAAAGCTAATCGAGAAGTGGTCAAAATTCGAGATGCAAGATTCCACCCGAAACGACAGACAGCCAGACAAACAAGAAAGTGTCTTAATAAAAACGTTTCTAAATCATAAAACGGTTATTTTTGGTTTCCATCCACCAGATAATCTGTGTATTCATAATGACTGGTGACGGGCGTGC
This sequence comes from Lobophora halterata, assembly GCA_932526365.1. Taxonomy (NCBI): domain Eukaryota; kingdom Metazoa; phylum Arthropoda; class Insecta; order Lepidoptera; family Geometridae; genus Lobophora; species Lobophora halterata. The sequence goes on from OW052017.1 coordinate 1,637,886, forward strand.
GTTGTTTTCACCATTAAGTTAATTCTCCGAGGGTGCTAATCAATAAGGCGGAAGGGCGAACCCCTCGCGACCAAGGGTTGAGTAAGTGTCGCGTGGCCAGTGCTCTTATCAGAGCTGGCATATCAAATATAGCGGAAACTACGGTCCCCGAGTCCCATAACCCGAGGTAAATATGCTCGCCGCAAGGTATAGTATACTTCTACAAGGGTTTCGAATCGTATTAGTCTTGGTGCTGCCGCTTCGATCCGCCTGGCTTGAGCTAATTCGCATACTTTGACGCAACTACGAAGGTGGGTGACGTATTTCACTTTCGGGTGTTTGTGAGTATGCTGTTTTGGCGCGCCATGTACGTTTAAAGCCCAGAATCCCGCGGGAAATTGGGAAAAACAGTTTCACCCAATCGCCTTCGTATATGTAAACATATCAAAACGAAAAAAATTCAATTTTTCATGAGATTGTAGTAAAACTGTTCACTTTTTGAAATTTATGCTCAGTCAATTTATATCCTCTAAAATGTACAAATGTGCGAACGAGATAAGGGCGCGAGGGATTCTGGTCCTTAATTGGCTCGATGGATTTTATATTGCTTGTCAAAATCCATCACATAGGATACATTAAATAACAAGAAATGCAATATCGCAGCTCATATCCGCTATTTTATATTTTTATGAAAAATAAGACTAGTCTCAATTAAAAATAAACTATCAAAATCCAACATGGCCATGATATCTTAGCAGTCTAATTTTTTTTTATACACCATTAGTTTGTTTGATAAAATAATACAAAGTGACGTGAAGTCTAAGAGGTGTAATAAGGTCAATACAGAAGTAACAAATAAGTCATTGACCAGAAAAAAATTAACACGAATCATTTCCAATTCAACGGCTATAGACAAACATTAAACAGAAATGAATCAGAACCAAATAGACACTCTTTGTCCACCCACAGATGATTGTAAGTCACTTATGTATGTTCAATATTACAAAGCGAATGTATCGATGTAGAGCACGAGTCTAAATCATACAATAGTAAGTGTACATAGACAAATATGAAAGCTTGAATCGACAATGGCCTAACAGTACCTCAGTCAGCGCCGACACGAATATCACATTAACCAGCGCGTGATCTACGGAGATTTATATCTGACAGAGAACTAAACAAATATAAGCATAGCGTTATAGGTAGGTATGAAAATCCAACTGCCAAAATATTATTGGGTTCATTGTACTATCGATAACTGACATTAGAATTAGAATTATTTATTTGGAAAAAATGCAACATAAACATAACAGATAATTAAAAAATATTAAATCCTTTTAGTGATTACTCGTGTAAATATTTTTTTTATGCAATAATGAATCTAAAAAGACACAATATTAAAATTAATGAATTTTGACACATATTAATAGAAAACAAAACAAAATTTGAGAATTTAAATCATCATTTCCTGGTCCTTTTCCCACTTACATATATCGGCACAACATGTCTTCTTCTTCCATTCTTCTCTATCAGCCGTCATCTCTGTACTTACACCATTCATATCGTCTTTCACACAGTCCATCCATCTCTTCTTCGGCCTTCCTCTACTCTTATATCCATCCACTTCTATATTCAGCACTCTCCTAGTCACATGACGTTCTTCCCTTCGCATCACGTGTCCATACCAAGCTAGCCTATTACCTCTTAATTTATCCATCACTGGCGCTACCTTCAGGCTTCCTCTTATATACTCATTCCTTATTTTATCCATCCTCGTCACTCCACTCATCCATCTCGACATTCGCATCTCTGCTACGTGCAGATCAACAATCTATCAATCAAAATTCTCTCTCAAAATTAATCTATCGATTAAAATTAATCTATCGATTAAAATTAAAACAACAAATCCAATCTTTTTATGGTAAAAATAAAAGAACACCGTACAAAAATCGGGAAAGATTGGGTATCACAGGGCCTTAATTTCATAACAATAAAATCTTGATAATTTTCTGATAGACATAATGTATGTAAGTACTTTAATTAGATGTTCAATAGTCTCAATTTTTTTGGTCATGATGATTCATTCTATCAACACAACAGCAACCATTGTTCCAAATTACTCGTGCGTGATTGTACTAAACCAGTCAAGTAGAATTTGAAGTAAAAAGATGCATTAAATCTATAGCTGGCAGAATGTATATGAGAAGATCCAAAGATTAGGCGTAGAAGCGCAAGGATTAGGAGGACCCTATGTCCAGCAGTGGAATTCTATAGGCAGATGATAATTAGAGAATCCTTGTCAAAACCTTGGCATGGAGAGCTAAATTAATATCAAAGCACCACACCCAAAATGAATAATTTCATAGTTTTATCACCCCATCATAAATTATTCTAAATCAGAATTTATTTTTTGCTAAGATGTCAGCAAACAGATGATAGATTTGGCCATCGACCTCGTGGCAAATGTCGAAAACAATACCGTGAATCGTTACTGAATTATTCTAGTATCTCGCAAAATTGACGGATTTGAGAGCCCCTAATTGCCTCTGGCAGCCGATTAGACCAATAAATAAATATTTTGGACATTTCACACAACGCCATCTAGCCCCAAACCAGATGGCTGATACAATACTTATTATACTTTTTTTTACATATAATAGGCATCACCTAGACTCAAGACAAACACCTTCATCACACAAATGTTTGTCCTGAAGCGGAAATCGAACCCGCGACACCGGGCATGGCAGTCTAATACACTTGCCATTCGACCATCCGTGTCGTCTCAATATTTTTAACAGAAGAACAGGCTCATTTATTCAAGATTCATAAAGATGAGCTTTGGAATGGCGCAAAAGCAATATCGAACAATAACGTTTTGTGGTATGTTATGGTACGAGATATGTTTGAATGAAAGGCGTTGATACTAAAGAGCGTCGAGACAGAACGAGGAAATGTTGCGGAACGTTGCCCGGGGCGGCCGTGAACTTGACTGTGACAGACCGGCGCGGGGCGGCACGCGGCGGCGGAGGCGGCGGCGGCGGAGGCGGCGGCGGCAAGACGCACTCTGCCGCCCGGTACCATGCTTGTACAAGTACACACAAACATCTCTTTTGAATTTAATTAATTAATGTTGACCACCACCTGATGGAAAGTGACGGTGTGGTCGAGGATGGGGCACGCTTGGCTAAAATAAACTGATTCACACTGGACTTAAAGACACCGAGATTGTAGCAGTTTGGGAAAAGACGCCGGTGAGGAATTCCACTTTTTGCTCGTAGGCTGTATACATTTATTACAACCATTAATACTACGGCTGCAATAGCGGGTATCAGTAAATATTCGAGCTATCGCAACAAGTGTGGCCAAATAGTTCGTATCGCGATATATTCGGGCAAATACGAAGTCCTTTGACTACTTAAAATTAGAAAAATCAAAGGACAAAAATACACCATGTTTTTATCGCGATACGAATTATCGCGCGATAATGTAGCCCCAGCATTACAAGCTTAGAGTTTATAAAAAAACTGAAAACCCGACTGCCAAAACATTATCGACAAATTCAATTTTGAACACTTTATTTTTATTCTATGACACTCCGGTGGTCAAAACGAATCTAAACATGCCTCATTTACATTCTTCTTGATAGTTTTTTGTAATTTTTCACACATTTTGCAAGCCGCCTTTGGATTTATTAAAGATCACTCGCGTGACCTAGACGAATCCAACGGCATTTCATTTGTCAAAATCCATTAATCCGTTTAGGCTGTAGGGCGGAGCATAGAGCCAAACAAAACAAACATACACACATATAAAATCGTAACTCTCCTTCACAGTCTCTCAAAAAAAGGAAACGATTAGAATTTTCTGGCTGGCGCGAAAGATGACATGAATAAAACAGGTGTAAATACCGAGTTGTCGGCTGATAGAGACGAATGAAAGAAGACGTGTTGTGCCGACTCCGCATAACACATGTTAAAGGACAGGAAAATCAATATAGTGATGATGATGATCAGTATTTTCCAATATCAATTCAGAAATCGAGATTCTAGCTAAAGTATGCGGAACAATTGGCTTGTCAAATAAACAGCCATAAAGCTGCTCCCCTTCTTGGTTTATCAGAAAACGGTTTCATAATGTACAGCGATTCCATGTCGACTGCAGTACACTTACTTCACTATCAAATCATAGCTGGGACCAATCAACGTAATATTAGACAATTCATTCTCTTCCTTACAGACAACCGCAGAACGAACGAAATCCAATGTTGGTCAGGTGTTGTTGGTGCATTTCTGCAGAGTTTGTAAATAACGATAGGTAATATACGAGGCCGCACGTAATTGATATCGAATCGATCTATTAATAGTACACTTTATATTCGACAACATGACAGTTCTATATTTTAGGAAATAATTAATTTTCCAATGTTTCTATTTTATTGGTATTTGTAGTCTGTATATTTGACTAAATCTTGACATTACCAATTTCAATTTACCTTTATTGTTTTGATGTACTCTTATATTTTATAGTTTACTGTTGACAAATGCATCTCTCCATTTGCTCACCTGCACTGGTAAAATATGTTGTGTCTAAAACTAATAATCTAACAACTTAATCTACACAATGTTTACGCAAATAAATGATCTTTATCTATAACACTATTAAACTCAGGAACCTAAAAATGCAGATTTAAAGACACAGTAGATGGGCTGAAAGAATTCATAGGTGTTGAAATTTCTACACTATGACTGGCTTGATAAGGGCAGTGAACGTGCAAATAACGTTGAAAAAAATTAAAAGCAGTTTACGACACTATGTCGTGCCTCAGTCTTTTATAAATATGGTATAGCTTGCATCCAGCCCGCATCAGAGCGAGAATCGGCCGGGATGTCAGCGCTAATAGGCGATCTTCACTCATTTATTTTCAGTTTCGAGTTTTTGTCGCCGATCTTACCATGTGCTTGCGCTCTTACTAGCACCTACGCAACATCGATAACTTAGGGTTGCAATCTTTTTTATCACCTAGGCATTCCATCTTTAAAAGTAATAAAAATACGTAGCTGATGTTCGCAGCTTTGCGCACATGGCATCTGGATAAAAAAATCCTATTCTTTTTCCAGTTCCTGAACGATACTGAATTTTATCCTAATCAGCTGGCATGATTGAGTAAATCATTCATCCTCTATTACTGCTCACCTTCGCATTTTCATTCAAAAATAGTTTGATGTTTTTCAAAACGACTCTATTGGAATCTAAAATACTTAATGTGAGCTTATTTTTAGGTCACTCATTTGAAAGTCTTATTCGAGTGAATGTAATAAATACGATTTTATGATTCTCGCATAATAAAATACATATAAAATGATGTTTGTCACTACAACGTGTAGGCCATCAATCTGCTAATAAAACTAGCATCAGTGGATCGATAAAAATACAACAAGATTCCCGGATCCACAAGTGTATTAACGAAACGGACTCTGTAAGTGGATATAATATTAATTGGCAGCCCTGAACGAAGACGACTATCCGGTGGCGGTTGATTGTACTCATCAAGGATTTCTGCACTCAAGGACGATGGTGGCTAGACGATCGTGGCTGTCGAATGCCTCTTATTATTTCTCTCTGACACATCTCGTTTTTGTCTCAACTCATTTATATTCATGATACGTATCGTTGGTTATCTCTATAAATTAAAATATTTCCATTCGCCTTTGATGGATATCTAAACAGCGAGTAATATACATAGATACTTCAACAAAGCGGCGGTTTACGCGTCATAATGATCATTTTTTCTGGCGGGAGATACTTGTAGCGATGGAAAAGAAATGTACATGCGAACTATTATTGACATCCATAAAGATGCCATAGTTCATCGAATAGATAGCATTTTAAAATGGAAAAGAAAAAGTAGTTGAGTTAAAGCGCAATTTATGATCTAATGTTCGAAAAAAATTAGGGATGTGCATATTGTGCATGTGCGAAATACTTAGTATTGCACTATAGTTGGATGGGTGTGGGTGACTCACTAAAAGTCCTACAAAATAAAGCAAGGGGATGCCTAGTGCCTATACCCGACGTAGAAATATAAGAAGGTGATAATGTTTTGCATAATGCTAGTGTACAAATAGACGTATAGATAATTTATCTCTTTTTCAAGCCTCCTATATTAGCTACCACAAAACATGATTATAATAGGTAACTGAATACCAGTTTATAGCCTTATTTACGAATTCAATAGACGCGCGAACAAGCTTCATCTCATTGCTGCTGGCAATTTATTTATAGTAGTTTTTGTAGAGTCCAATCCAACAAAAAGTATAGTCTATGTTCCGAACACGGGTCACTCACCTCGATAATTTCGAATGTGCGAACCTCATTGTCTGTTATTATTTTTTGTGGCATATGGCCTGTACATGGCAATTTTAAGCAGATGGTAATTAATCCATAAGAATCTTAGCCAGTATTGAGACATTGATGGTGAATTAAATCACAAAACACTGTCATAAAGCTATTCCGGTCCACTGCTAACTGATTCAAGGATGTATGCAAATACGCATCACGTTAACAAAGCGCAGTTGATGTCGGCAGTCCAAAAAGTATAAAAAGTCCATGATATGCAAGGGCAAAAGGACAACAGATGTATATCTCACCGAAATTGCATGCCCAGATTGCTCAGAGGACATGCTTTCGTGTAATTTTGAAACGTTTAGAGCAAATTATAAGCTTTACGAAAGAGGGTTGCATACAAATACTGATGACCTTCGAGACGCAGGCAAAGGGGTCGCGGTTTCCGATCTCCCGTCAGAGACAGGGGCAGGTGCTTGCATAATTTAAAGTGAATGCATGCGGTATTTGCAGGGACCTTATACCGAAGATGCAGGTATGATATGCGACGTCGACACTAGCCTGTTTAATATGCATTTAACGACATTACAGATAAGATTCAGCATGGAATAAAAAGTTCAATCAATAAAAAGCTTATTCCTGACTGAATGACAGATAACAAGACGCAGAGACTTAAAATTTGGATGGTGTGTCAAAATTCAAGAAAGGCGTGTACTATGAAAGGAGTTTTGTTAACTCACAAGGCAAACAAAGTTGCGAGCGGCAGTTAGTTAATCATATTCGATTCCTTTTTACGAAATATATGTGACGTGCGTTTTGCTTGGCCTATAAACAAACACTGTCCTAATTAATAATGGCTCCATTAATTCACAAGTCGAGTAGGACGTCAATTTGCCGTTTACCGATTTGGCACGCTAATGGGAAAGAATTGAACTGAACCGTTTAGCAAATAAGCTTAATTTCTGGTACACTTGCGTGCCTTTAAATAAAACCACGACAAACCCACGCTATGAGTGCAATGATTCATTTGTTTTATCTGGAATTACATTATGTACTGTGTTATAAAGAAAGAAGAGAGTTGTAGGTTCATATAATGTACATAAGCTCGTAAGGCTTATATTAGAGCGATCAATAATAATAATTTGACGATGCTTTCGTAACATTTGGCATTCAGGCATTGATCACACTCACTAGGTAATAAATTATTGGCAACCCAGCCATCTATCGCTTACATTGAACCAGCACATCGTGTTATTCGGCTGGTATATTACGTAGGAGTTTAATAGTACTGTTTACTAGAGTAGAAGTTTCTTGCGTTTTCCGAGAAGATAAAGATAGTAGAAAAAGACGAAATCTAAGCTGAACTACTGATCATTCGCGAGGCATAAGTAAATAATGAATAAAAACATCCTAAAAGAATAATTGCTAGCAAATAAAGAAATTACCATTTTTTTTTACAGAATATATTTTTTTGTATCTTAATTAGGCTCTCTAAAATGAAGTTATATATCTTTCTTAATCTGACTATGATGTCGGTTACCCTTTTAAAACGGTAGTCTAAGCTCAAAAACGTTGAACGCAAAAAAAACAATCATCACGTATAATATAACTAGTTTAGATTTCAACGATTAAAAAAACTTGAGCGATTATTTGATTGCGCCAGTCGAATTGTATTATAATTTTGATGTTATTTGGCCACATGTGGTATGCGTGAAGGTTATTTACACGACTCACTGGTAGCAGACAAGACGCGACTAATATGACATCATAAGTTTTCAGTGAGTACTTGAATGAAAAATATTATTGTCCGACCATACTATATATTGAAGTGTAGTTATTAGATTGTAACGGGTATTTATCGCGCTCACCCCATCTATTTTTGTCCCGACGTTTCGACTGTATTGCAACAGCCGTGGTCACGGGTTGACTGGCGTATTGGCGCTACCGTTGCAGTGAAATGAGAGAACTACCCTCATTTTGGTCGTTAAAAATGTTCGCTCGGCACACTACACTGACGATATCCTGACACTTAATCTTAATAAAATATGTGTAGTATAAAAACTATGTGTGATAGATAATCGCGAAAGCACGAAAAACTACACATGTATATTGAAGTGTGCTCGTGTATGACAAGAAACCGCAAGATTAATGCTAGATGAAACATGCATACCTTCTTGGTGTGGAACATGCGTATATAATACTAACAACCGTTATAATCTATCAATTGACTTATAAAAGGTAAGAAGATTAAATAAACTGAGTACTTTAGATTTCATGAGCGCAGATAATTGATCGTTTAAAAGGTGACAGAACTGAATGAAAACAAAGAACACAAGGAAGGTCAAACTGCAAAAGGATATTCTTTTTAAATTGGCGTATCCAACACAATCAAGAGTCACGGTAAAGCAGATCAAAAATTTCCGAGCGTGGGTCGACCACGGCTTGCCCGAGAATTAAGTAATTGAACCAATCAGAGTTTATTATGAAATCTATCGCGGGCGATGTGGATTGAATACTCTTTCCCGATTGGAAGTTTATCAATTCCGCCAGGTTGATGTAGTGGCAACTGCAATTTACTCATAAACTAAGTAAGTACATTCTTGAGACGTGATGTCATTCGGTCGCTTTGTGCCATATTGTGATGTTCCTTTTGCTATCATCACATACGTTTATCGGAGCACAATCAAGGGGCAGATCCTTCGCCGAAATAAAAGAAACATGACATTGTTTGACTTCCATCAGTCACAGCAATAAAAGAAATAAAGGTACAGGAAAATGCAATCAAATCGTGACTCTAATTATAATTTTTAACAGCTTTTAACTATGAATCAATACATATAACTACTGACCTTGGACCTAACTGACTAACAGACAATGGCCAAACCAGTGGACGTAAAGACTTGAAATTTAAACAAGAAGTCGAGGTGCGTACTAAGAAAAAGAATTTGGTTATTCGCAATGCAAACGAAGTTGCGGGTGTCAACTTGTTTATTATAACAGGTATCCTTCGAGAATCCAGCAAAAGGAGGGGTTATATTATGTCTGTGGGTTATAAGTCAGAATAAGCTAACATAATTTTCTGCCATTTTTGACGGGGGATGAGGTAAACACGCATTGCACGCGCCACAAAATCTTATTCACGTAAACGCACACTATAATAATCTCGCACACCATCTTTAAATATGCACACAGTTATTAAATATAGCGTATAGTTTTATTTAACGTGAATGGCCAAGAAGGTTATATGGCCAGCAGAGGGGTTTGCCTTGCATTAACATCTCCTTTGGCTAGATTCTCGAAGCAGGTATCATACCTATTTAACAATAATATACTTCATTTTAGTATTATTCAGAAATAAAATTTGATATAAATCTCGTTCCTAAGACGACTTCATTCGTTCCGTGTGGCTGGTCACTCAACAACTTCACAGACGGCCTGTTATAAGGTACCTATGTATAATATGCCAAGTCAGGCCAGGCGTCAGAAATCCCCTAACAAAGAGTCTATTACCTCGCCCTATAATAAAATTATTTACTTCACCTAACCGCTCACCGTGAAATTGGGTTTGGCTAATTAATTCATAGGGATTTTCAAACAGTTTACTTCAACAATCATCAAAAAAAGCCGTGTTGGCCGTTGGGAGGTGCATGAGCTTTCGATCCGAAGGTCGTGGGTTCGAACCCGGTCGTAAACCAATGAATTTTATTGATGAAAAAATCTATGTGTGCATTAAAAACACGTGCTTAACGGTGAAGGAAAACATCGTGAGGAAACCGGCATGTAATAAAACCTAAGATTTCGAAAACATGTGTCAAGTGCACGAAAATAGCCTCTTCGAGACGCACTTGACATCCTTTCAGCACACTGATTCGAAAGAACTAGTGACAAGATAAGAAAGAAGACTTCAACAATTCAATACTTCTTGCGGCTTTTCGCCAGAACAGCCAAGTCTGCGACTATTTCATAAACCTCGAACATTATTAGACGTCTATCGAGCTATAAACCGAGGCTTTGCTAATTAATGCATTTCATTTATGCTAAACACTACCTTTCTGTTTAACATTAACTAAGGTACATAGACTAACTCAATACCTAATTTATGCATTCAAAGGATATTGTAATTGCTTGAAAGTTATTGCATTTAAACACATTCAGTGTTATTACTACTCTCTATAATAATGTTAGACTACGGATTTTGATTCTGTGTATGAGAAAAACTTTTAAATTTTTAACTATAATCTAGCACCTACGTGAAATCGGCATCGCTCCTGAACTACATCTAGGGTAAAACATGGTTAGATTTAGATGCCCTAAAAGGACAGGTGCCCGTTTTTCTAAAAACCTTAAATTCGAAAATCAAATGAAAGTAATAACAGGTAAAGTATGAATAATCACATATTCTTTTGGGTCATCTAACCCTGTTTTACTCTATAGTAAATTTTAGGCATAATTTCATACGTGCATATTTGTGTAGTATGTCAAAGTAAAAGCGTCGTTTGACTGTAGCCCAGAGGTACAGTGGCAGTATCCCCGAGATTACACGATAACACCCGCGACTTCCTTATCCGTACGCGATACTATCTATAAACGATGCCTCATTTGAATAACTGGCGACCTGCATTCATTCTCTGACAAAAAACACTGACAACCCTGGGAATGGAAAAACCTAGCTAGGGGGGATACCGCTGAAACCAATTCAAATTCTAATTCAGTATTTCCAGTACAGTTACAGACTTTTGTGGGAATTGTGAACAAAATCCAAGCTTGACTTTGAGTCAGGGGTAGCCTTCCTGATTATCGTAATAAAAAAATAATCAAACGTATGGAAATTAACATCAGTGGTAACTTTTTGCAAATGTGGGGCTTCGGAAGAGAGAGATACGCGAGTGAGTAGTAGAGAATCCATCCATACAGATTTACTCATTAATCTGTGTAGCATTTACGTCGGAATTCTGAATCCCTCCCGGGTTCCCGCGAGGTTCAGATCGTGACTGCGCGTCGCGTCAGCGCAATTTGCCTACCCATATAGTGCTTGCCGGTGAACGCCGCCGCCGCTCTAATCACGTGTAATATATAACCCGGCCTCGTCACTGCAACACGGAATATCAACGTCAAAAGTCACAACTCAAGATTAAAAGCGCTCGATAGCCGGAGCACGATCATCTCATAGCCTGGAGAAAAGTAAACTCTATTCGCCAATACAAACTGCGTATGCGCATACCATAAAGAGAAAAACAGAGCAACTCTCAACGCTTTAACTGCAATTTCAATTCGAAATTATACCCACTAGAAATATGAAACTGGCCAATAAAATAAAACAACAAATCCAGCACATACTTCGTAAGCGTAGAGAATGCACGGGATCAAGTTGAACGCATGACCCCAAATCGATTAGGAGAGGCGAGTGTTAGCAACGCAAGAGGTTCGAGCGTGGACCGGGCACCGGAGGACCATTAGAACAATAGTTGTAATCTGCAGGAGCGTGCGATCATAAAGTAACACCTACCTATCAAGTAGAAGCCGTAAGAATGCCCGACCTGCCCCAAGTTAGCGTGCCACGACGACCACAACTCGGGTTTAGGCTTTCACCGCTCGCTCATTTCTATTTGTTTATTCAAATGTAGGCGACGGGCGAAAAAACCTGTAGAGGTGCTCTATATTGTTTATTTAGAGCGATCATAGAAAAGGAAACCCTGTCGATGGAATTATATCATTCTTGGGAAATACCTTTGTGCAAAGCATAGGATAATCTATCAATTTAATTGAAAAGTTCTAAAAATGTTTAGTGAGTTAAACAGTAAATTCACGGAGATCCGGTTTATGGGACCTAGGCGTGAAGCGCAGACTTGATGTATTTCAGAAGCATTAAAATAGCAGCATGTTCCTCAAAAATATTTGGCATCCATCCCAATTCCGAGGAATTTAACCACTCCTCGCATCATACATGCAACTTAGAGATCTATTATGCAAATTCAAAAGAACAACCGAAGATCCATCATAATAACTGAAGCATGTTTTGTTGTTCGGCACCAAAGTAGAACGAAATCTACTCGTAAGATCGCATTCAGTAAGGAGCTTAGGGTGAGGAAACGAGAGGTATTCCCGTGTTTCCCACGAGTGGAAGCCCGAACACGCGGATACGGTGGTTCCGATCACCGCCCCCGCTAATTGAGGAGACGATTGTACTAGCGCGAGGCGAGACCAAGGACGCGCCGGCCACAGGAACGGGCCATCTGCCGCCCTAATTATATTCATTCCGAATGCACCTTAATGCTAATTAACAACGTTTACGTGCACAAGCATTATTAAACTCGCTAGTTTCAACGATAGGGACATGTCGAGACCTAAGGTCGACGTAATGTGAACAATAAGCACGCTACTAAAATTTGCTCGTTCACACGATGGGCTGTGGTATGGTAACTCACAAAACCGCCTGTGGTCACTTTGGCTCAAGCTATCCACGCCCTTACTTCAATCATAAGAACTGAAACGGAGATACAATTACCATTCAACAATGTAAGCAATGCTGGATTGCAAATCGGAAGGGACGGACAGTCAGTCTACGCGACATCCTTCAGGGGATTTTGATCTCAGTTTCTCGATTGAATCGATTAGAAACATCTTTATGTCAATTAGTGGAGTACGTAAGGATAGCTCCTTTGATATCAATCGTTATGTTGTTGAAGGTATACAACGATGTTTCTTTGAAAATTATTTTCGACAAGAGGGCGAATACGCTAAAAATATGTTCCTTCAAATCATAAGTAACGAGACAGCAGCAATCGGTAAAAGGACGTCGCGTGGGCGACGATTATCCGATGTTATCTACACCGCTTGCCCGAGCTGATGTGACAATACAGACTACAGGATACACCCAGTTAGAACGACATCTTGATTTCAATATGTAAGGTGACTAAATAATGCAGGCCAACAATAAACAATCAAGAATCAATATCTTATCTATAATTAACTCTCACGCAGTTTATGAGAAAGCCGCAAGCGATATACCTGGTGAGCAACGACCTATAAATACCTATAACCGAGTTTGCGATCGTTAACTTGCAATAAATAGCTCGTAAAGTTCAAGCTTAAGGTCTGTAAGACGAGTGGCATTATGAACAATCGAGCATTACTGCAAAATCGACGCGAAGAAAGAATCAGTATGGCTCGAAAAGAATACAAAAGGACCATGTCAATAACGATACTTCCCAGTTGGCCATGGTCAATCTTAAACGCATGAAAAACCGCAGAATAATGCATAAAATAAGAGCTCGTCTGCGAAGTAAACAGTGGTCAATTACGGTGGTAGCGCCCGGCTTTGTGGCGCGTTTTGAAACAATCGAAGCGGTGCGATGAGCGAGATACCGGCCCGTAATAACTCTAATGGTGAGATAAGCCCGCCACCGCGCCGGATTCATGCTGAACAACTACGCGGGCATACTCTCGAAGTGCGTGGACGCTTCTGACTGAACAACCTTGAAGTTCGCCTGTAAAGTGCTCGTTTTGCAGAGGGTTGCTAAGAACCTAGTAACTCTTCAAGGCTATTTAAAATAAAAATTTTGGACATTTCACACAACGCCATCTAACCCCAAACTAAGCAAGCTTGTATTATGGGAACCAGATAACTGATACAATACTTATATACTTCTTTTTGTAAATACATACATAGAATACATAGAAAACACCCAGACTCAGGACAAACACCGATGTTCATCTCACAAATGTTTGTCCTGAAGCGAGAATCGAATCCACGACACTCGGTGTCACCGTCCATCCACACTTGCCACTCAACCAAAAATGTCGTGGCTAAGTTTTTTTACTACATTTTCAAGGATCCTATTATTTTAAATGATGTATATCAACACTCGATTACTGATCCGACGATCATTGACGTATCATTTCCAATCGCGAGGCTGAGTAAGGCCTTTTCCTACCTCGGTGTACAGAGCAACGAGCAAGACGCTCGCGAGACCAGTTTACGCCGACAACCATGTAAACGATTTATTCCCGAGCCTCGTTTTGCATTACCCGATCGGAAGCCAGGGTTGGATACCGGCGGAGCTGTTAAACCATCATTTGGACGAGGCTTTTTGTTAGTAATTCTTTCTTGTTTGTGGTATGGTAATGGCTTTAGGAGTATAACCGTTATCATAGGGCACCCAACGTTACTTTCAAAGTACGGGAGTGCTCAGTTTTAAATGCTACTTGCGGTCAACCATCTGGATATGCCAACCAACCAGCAGGTTGGTGGTCATACTAAACATTATAATTTTTTTGGGAATTGTCAACGTGTAAACTATAGGGTTATTAAATATTCAAAATAAGTATCGAAATGAGATAGTCTGTTAGTGCAGGACAAACCTATAAGAAAAAGCTTATAGTCAACGATACCAGTGATAAAGAATATTCGACTCTGTGTAAGCGTCATTATTTGCGTTTTGCAGCAAAAAGTTCCTGTACCTCAGATGTACGGAGATTATCATAATTGCTCTTGGTGATGATTCGGTCATTCTCACGTCTAAGGATCGATCGGGTATAAAACGTTGAAATAATTGTGGGAAAACCAGACAGCAGCCCTATCGGATGGCGTAGCTGTCACAGAGGCTTTATTAAACGACGCTAAGCTAAGATGGCCGTTGGACCGGATTATCCCTATTCCTTGTATGCCTCTTGGTGCGTCAATAAGCAATGATTTATATTCAACCGTCCACTAACTAAACATAATACGAATCCACCTTTTATCAACTATATTATTTTACACATAAAACCGATAGTGATATTAATTAATTTGGCTCGTTGCTGAATGATTTATAGATATTTAAAACGGTGGGAGGTAGAAGTTACCTATAACACGCGATGTGGATATAATCACAACATAACACGAAGAAATTGCATACTAAAGCGCGCCAGCATCTGATTAGTGATAGTGCGCACCTAATTAATATCCAGCCTTGAACCTAACGAATGATAATGGCTATCTTAAATGAGTGTAATAGCTTTAAATGAGCCGATAGTAAATATTATTTTCATTTTATGTTCTTTCGGTTAGTTATTTACAGAATTTTAGCACTTTATTTGCGTACTGCAAATAAAATACACACATTATGTTTGTCTAATAAAATATTTGGTTAACTTGTCACTCAAAAAATTATAATTGCGTAGTTTGTGAGAACTATATAAATGTGTTGCTCAATCGAGATTACTGAAATTCAGAAGTTAAGTGACGAAAGGAGCCTCTTCGAGGCGCACTTGAAATCCTTGCACCACACTGGTTCGAAAGAACTTTAACACGATAAGAAGAATAATGAGCTGGAAAATACATAGTTTGTCCCTTTTTAAGATACAATGCGGGCGAAGCTGCTGGTCGCGCAGCTAGATATTTATAAAACCAAGAGTAAACAAAGATGAAGAATTTAATCAATTGTCTCTCGAGGACAGAACTAATTGAACGCATTTATTATAAGAAGATACTCCCACAGGCCTTCGTTTAGATTCTCAAACAAAGCAATTGAGACAGGAAAATGAGAGTTGCACAAAAGTGCACACTCAAGCATGGATCAGTGGTCAATGGCCATCGAATACATTACAGACATTCCTATTCGATCTATCGAATAACTTTTACCTCATCTAACAAATACAAACGCACAGCACACAGTGTGCAACTTATAGGTTTACCAGCATTCCATGCCTTTCTGTTACTATTTATAAAGTGGGGTTATATAATTTTTATTACATGTAATTTTATTATTACGTCTTGTTTCCTCAACAGTGACGCAAGTAACACCGAGATGATAACGTATATTATGAAAAAGAAAATAAATAAAATGCTCCGTCCGTAGCGAAAAAAATGATAAATCGATAGAGATAGGTAGGTATTTATTTTCAATAAAAAGTAATTCAAAATATGTTTGTCACCAGTTTTAAATTTTAAATTAGTCACTAGTAGATTTCTCATGAAATATTTTTGGATCAAATTAATTGAGGTTTTATGAGAGGTACCTACAAATATTGTATTGATAAGATAGAATCGTTATCCTGAATTCGCTGTAGCGCGCGGCATGATGGAAAGTGGGAACCACGGTCACCACACCAGTCGCACATACATACATGGCATAGACCGGGCACAACCGGTTCAATAGCAATTCCTGCAAATCAATGCCTCGTATAATGAGATCGAGTTTAGCCAGGACTTGGTCGTTGGTCGTTAACTTGAGTATCTGCACATCGATTAAGAAGCGACCAAACATACCGCATGCCATTGCGCACTTTTTGCGGATATCACCAAAAGCCGGCGGTTGCACAGCGACAAAGGCGCCCAACCGGTTTGAGTTACTCCCGCCTTCGTCGTCATAAGCGCGTCTGCAAATTCAACACTCGTCAAATACCGCAAAATGCAATACGTACGACCGCTATGTCGATGCAGCAATAATATACGCAACGATGAAATGCCGCGTCTGCCGCTCATCCGATCATATTTTATGTTCGCATTACTGTAATTGCAAAACATTACATGACAACACTCAATGAACCGAACCAGAGGACATAAATGCATGCAACAGGTGACATTGAAGAGCCGTAGAGTCATTATAAAAAGATCCAATTGTAATGCTGGAAAATTATGCACGCTATTGTCAATACAACTAGGTGGAACCATTATAAATTGTAGAATCATCGACGACATTAGATGAAGATGAAACAGTAGGTATTTGCGTAATCAATCATTACAGTGGATTGTTATTGCTGCTATTACAGACCGCTCAATGACGTTTCAAAACGACTATTATTTATGGGAAGGATTGTTTTGCCTATCATTTACATCGCGTGTCGTAAGGTGTCTTCTTTTCAACCTCACAGGGCTCGAGTCCCGCTGTCTCTGTAATCCCTGGGAAAATCAAACGCGTAGGCCGACATTATGCGAGAAAGTGCATACATAAACGCCATGCAGGTCTTTATGTGGGGCAGTTTTGTGTTTGTGAAATCAATTGTAGAACTAACTTTTGAACTATTTCAGATAGCCTAACTAGTGGTAAAAATCATAATTTTATTTAGAAAAATCAAAATTATCTGATTTATTGATTTAAATCAGATTTATTTGATAACATATTTGATTATTTTTTAATATGCATATTTTTTTCTATTTGGAAACCAGTTATTGTAAGGAAATATTACAATACAAATTTTCCTCTTTACAATATACGATAGAATCAACAAGTTATTTTAAACGTAATCATCAAATCTATAAGGTAAGCTAGTTGATATCTACAGAGTTGTAGAGTGCAGAGGAACTAGCGACAACGTTTTATTAACATTCTTGAAACATTTATTGTTACATTTCATAATTATAAGACATTTTATTGTCAATTTTTAATGTTGTTTACCTGCAATATGTGCAGTAGCAATCTATAAGTTCTAATTATCGGATGATGCCGGATGCACGTCAAAAATAAGAGCAGGGTTTAAGTCAATCATACAGGAAGCTTTAACCATTAAAACCTTGTCTGGAAGCTAGATGTAAATCCCTCGAAGGTACCGTAATCTCGTTATACCTATTAGATAGGTAACATTAGATAAGACGTCCGACGGCGTGGGACATCAATCAAGATCTCGATTGTAGTTTAATGATCAATAAGACATTAACCTGCCTGTGCTTAGAAATAAAATTAAATCACACTGAAATGATAACCCCAACGGCCATTTTTATTACGATTTTGTTTAGCACTTAAGGCTAATCCTCAAATCCGAATTCCATACAAAATGTTTCGGACAAATACTCAAAAAGTACGCCGTATTATAGTAATTTCTTAACACTATTTGTTTCGTCCATGTTTTTTGATTTTGTCAACAAAAAAAGTGAAAGGTTTCATACTTTAATTTAGATTTTATACGTGTTTTTATGTTAGTAGGGTTAATTTTAAAACACGTATATAAACTAAATTAAAGTATGAAACCTTACACTTTTTTTGTTGACGAAATCGAAAAACATGGACGAAACGAATAGTGTGAAGAAATTACTATAATACGGCGTACTTTTTGAGTATTTGTCCGAAACATCTTGTATGGAATTCGGATTTAAGGATTCCCCTTAAATTCGACCCATAAGCTCAATATAGCGTGATGGTTTTATTAAACTGTGCTCAGTAATAAAAGTAACACGATTGTTGTCAAGACACCTTCGTAACGATCATCAACTTTGAATTTATTTTTTATAACGAACAAAAAACCCGTCGTAAATGGTCATCAAATAAAAATTCGTTCTCATGCCATTTTATAAAAATGTTTATCGTTATTTTATTTGATATAGAGATTTGAGATTGGTGTTTTTATAGCGAGCGCGCTTGTTCATTAAGCAATTTGTAATCATTGACGCAGATTTTAATATTAATTATTGATAAGATACCATCGACCGTTTTGTATATTTGAAAAGAGCCGTTTTATGCCATTTTTGAAAAAAAAAAACAGGAATTTCTGCTTATCCAAGTCTGACCGATTACATTTAACAGAATTCGACAACAAATTCTGGTATTTTATATACATATTGTATATACCCTTCAGAAATATAGTTTTTAGATTGTAACAGGTATTTATCGCGCTCACCTATTTACGTCCCGATATTTTTTTTATAATTGCGAAAGACTACGAATCACTACCCTACAGAAACAACGATCAGTCAAACTTTGAACACGATATTCATAGTTACACTAGCTCCTGTCTGTGTCGTGTGTTTGCGGAAAGAGAAGGAAGGGATAAGGTTGGAAAATGTTAAGAGAAATAATGCATGGCAATAGCACATTAATCCCAATTATCTAAAGAATACGCCTAATAATCCTTTCAGCAGTTTTGACGTGAATCAGCAACAGACCACAAGATTTCGGATCAATAAATAGCTAAATAGCATCCACATTATTCACGGCTCGTCTCTTGCAAAAACGTTAACTCAAGATAGAGGCATTTACCATAATTTTATTCAGCTTCGTCCCCTTTTGAGGGAAGGCATGTAACAAATTATCTATCACTCACGCTAACTAGGTCTTGCATGAATAATGCTAACATGTGAATTACAGAGGCGATAATGAGCGCCCTGAGTCACACCTGATATATTGATAGTTGATGCACTCTTATGATTACTTTAGCGTTAGCCCGCAGCTTCGGGTGGTGCTGGAATTTCAAATATTCTATAGGTTAAAACAGGGATAGATATGTGCCCCTTTCTTAGCCCCAGAAGAATATGTGCCCCTTTCTTAAAATCTTTACTTTCGAAAATCAAATGAAAGTTAATATGTAAGTTTGGAGAGGTAAAGATGAGTTTCTCAATTTGGTTGTTTTTTTTTAATTATGTTTGTTTACCTAAGAATTTCATTTTTTTTCATACACAGCATATCAACCGATTTGGAAAACTCTTTTTTTGTTTGAAAAACTTTCAGTTAGGTCCCATACAAATTTTATCAAAATCGGTCCAGTAGTTTAGTTTTAAATCAATATAACTAAAAAAAATCGTCTACGTACACAACATTGAGTATCTTACTTCCCTGTGACTTTTTAGTGGTATTTACGGACACTAGAACAGCCCGACTGAAGTAATTTATTGAATGTTATTTTATGTCTATGGTTTGGAGACATTCCAAGCTAAATAAAAACGAGGGTCGAATATGCACCTGGCCTTGCATCCGAGAACACCGTCCAACTCTTCGCTGCCCGGCTTCCCGCCAAGGCAATGTAACAACACCTCCAGATTCACTTTTACTGGTCCAGTTTCTGAGACGTGTATGAAAAGAAAAGAATATGCACCTGGCAGTCGTGCTGTCCACCTCTTCGCTGCCCGGCTTGACGCCAAGGCAATATAGCGATACCTCCTGATTTACTTATACTGGTCCAGTTTTTGAGACGTAAATGAAAAGAAAAGAATATGCACCTGGCAGTCGTGCTGTCCACCTCTTCGCTGCCCGGCTTGACGCCAAGGCAATATAGCGATACCTCCTGATTCACTTATACTGGTCCAGTTTTTGAGACGTAAATGAAAAGAAAAGAATATGCACCTGGCAGTCGTGCTGTCCACCTCTTCGCTGCCCGGCTTGACGCCAAGGCAATATAGCGATACCTCCTGATTCACTTATACTGGTCCAGTTTCTGAGACGTAAATGAAAAGAAAAGAATATGCACCTGGCAGTCGTGCTGATCGTGATACGAGCTGACCAACTGGCTGACGTACTCCCAGACCTCGCCGGGTGCCGTCCACGCGGCCGCGGCGTCCGAGTGCCGCATCATGCCAACATCACACCCCGATTTGCACCAAGGCAACGTGCATTGGGGTGATACGGGCAACACAGGCTCCGCTTTGCACCCGAGAGCGCCGTCCACCTCTTCACTGCCCGGCTTCCCGCCAAGGCAATGTAGGGACACCTCCAGATTCACTTTTACTGGTCCAGTTTCAGAGACGTGGTCTCGCGTCACGCGGCCGTCTACAGCCGCTGACGGTCTATTTATATTGTTTATCCTCAATCAAGCGCAACTAGGTCGCGATCTACATCACACACGCTAGAACAGATTTGCGCCGGATTGGAAGCGAGCACCTTGGTGTAAACAATGAGCTAGCGATTTGTTTTCGATCGGGATTCACAGAACACGCTGTACAACAATTTTGAGTTTAAATTTGATTGATTTCAGCCGGAAATGCCATTATGTTAGCTGTTGCCCGCAACTTCGTTTGTGAAGAGAGTTAAAAAAAAAACTTTCTAAATACGCGCCTACATTTCTTTACGAACATGCCTTCATTCAAATTTCAAGACTCTACATTCAGTGGTTTGGCCTGTGCGTTGCCTTTCAGTCAGTCAGTCAGTCAGTCAGTCAGGTCTAAGCCTCTTTATATAAATTCATTGATTGGTGAAACATATTGTTTTTATAGCGTTTAAGATAGATAAATCGATTTGGTGAAATTAATTGTCATGCATCATTATTTCTTGCAAAATGTTCTTTTATTAAGTATGCATTATTCCAATAAAATTATCAGCATAAGGAGATGTATTAACAGGTGGTTTCGATAACGTCAAAAGTTCACAGTTATCAGATAACAGTGGATTATAATATGACTTCATTATAATGCCAGGCGATAATTGAAATGCATTTACGTTGTAGCTCGGTCAAGCGAAATTATTTTTTATTTCGTTGTGTGGTCTAACGGTCAAACGTAACCTTTCTTATTTACAGAATATTCCGATAATAGAAAAACATAAAAGTCCCAATTTTATTTGCGAAGGTAAAATTTTATAAATAGTTTTTTTTATTAAATTGGTATAGTTGTGCGCATTACTAAGTGCAAGTGCATAAGAAGACATGCATGAATATAATGCGCGATCAATCTCAGAACGAATCCATCAGCGATGCGCGACGGTATCGCGATAAGGCGCGACCTTGGGCTGTGCTCAGCTAATGATAAGGGAATTTCGGCAGTCTCCCCCCCTTACTGCCCCTCTCCTCTTTAGCAGACGCTTATCGCGACAACTGTTTGTTTTGCATAAAATTAGTGTCGCGGCACACATAATGAGACATAATCGCGAATAATTAACATTGCCTACTTTACATAAATGGCATTTTATCGTTATTTTCGAAAATAATGTTATTAATAAATATTTGTTATTGATCCCGAATCCCGATCCAACAGAACGCCGCTGAATATACACTATCACTTCGACACATCAATTTCACCACACACCATATTCCATAATTAATTCACTAATGTTTCATTCGAGCACAATGATTGCATCGACCAATCAATCAGCGAGTAGCGAGGTGCGTGCGACGCGAAGACGCTTACGCAGGGAGCGAGGACCGCGCGCGCGTCTCGCCGCGAGCTGGCTAATGTAATGACCGGCGCGCCGCGTTTCGCGATCCCCTCTACACTCGCTACCATGCCATGTACGCGCTATCAAACCAGTTTACGTGAAAAATGTTTAATTCCTCGGGTGACGACCGGCCGCGCTTTCCTCCCCGACGCGAGGAAAAAGCGCAGCGCCCCCGGGGGTGTACCGGAAGTGCACCGCGGCCGACACGCGAGCCGAGTGCACCCACCGCCTTAATTAAATGTTGCACGCTGCACACCTACCCCTAGCTAACCCCCAGTTACCCTCGGCTAACCATAACCACACACCTCGCTAGCTCAACACACTAATATTCGTTCTCATTACGGAAACAATGCGAGGCTACCGCTAACGAACCTACATCGGATGGACTCGGATGCTGGTAAACGAGAGAACTTTGTGGATGTATGATGCACATCTTTCCACTGCACAGAAACAGTTCTAGTATTATTTGTCCGGGATAACAAGACGTAATTATGAGATGCGATGAGAACAAGCATTAGAAAAATATTATATGATAAACAGGGCGATACAGTATACATAAATTATGGTAAAACAATAGGACTCAAGTCTAGGACATAACGGAGTCTCAAGCACGCGAGAGCCTCATGAACTTATTGTCAAAACTTTCACCGCGTCAGAGGAGTAAATATAGACAATCATGGTGATCAATACAAATCGAGAATGAACGCCTACCTAACTAAGTGAGCTTAGCAATAAATAACAAATGTTTATCGAGATAATGAGCCCCTTTTACGGATTGATTGACAGCTACAGGTTTCACCAAACAGAATTAAAAACAAAATACTCTTGCAAAGAAGTCTGGAAAGAATAATTACTGAAATATTGACGTCATCAAAACACAAGTTATTTGAACACTGACCCATTGACCTAACTGGCTTTTCCATAAGCTTTTAAAAATGCAGCAAAGATAAAAATAGCCCACTTTAGAGCATTCAGAAGTTGAGCAGTCAATATACGCCTCGGCTAATTGAAATACACGATATGAGTCAGATTTCACTCAAAGATTGTGAGCAAACATTGGGATTTGGGACCAGATACTTTGAGAAGCAGGAAAATTGGTGCAATATGATCGAGTCTTTATCAAGACGTTTCCCAATACCCAAAATCAATGTTTTCAAGTTCATAAGATTATTTAAAGCACGATGTTCCGATTAAGTTAAAATCGTTTAACTACACGACTGTGGATCCGTTAATCTGAGAGTAGAGCGGAATGGTAAATACTGATATTTTATATCCAATACTGGACGAATAAGGACAAATGCTGAAAATTATCAAGATGATGAAGATTCTCAAAGCCAAATATTACATGCATCTGCGCCATTGACACAATAACTAAATTATGGGGAATTACTGTTTATAGAATGGTATCTTGTCCTAGCAGACGAGGGTGCGGTGAGCAAGAATAATAGCTTCTTTGTACAGAACTGGATCAGATTAAGACGGTATAAACTTGGGGGCATTTTGTATCAAAAGTAGGTCTATTATCAATTCCCCTTATATTATAACTTGAGAACGATTTAAAAGCATATAAGTGTGATAGGGTCGGACGAGTTACAAGTTAAACATTCATGGCGTTTTATAATATTACTTTTACGTAGCGTAACGAATCTTTTCATATTCATATCATAACAGTAGGTTTTAACGCATTTTAAAACAGCATAATAAGCGAGGTTATGTTTAGACTAATTCACACCCGCAACTTTGTTTGCGTTGCGAATGGAGAAAATTATTTTCTTAGTACGCGCCTATCCTAATGTTGCCTGGAAGAAATCGCTTTTCGCGATAAGGCCGCCCATTGTAACCTCTTTTATTTTTGGTTGTTTAGCATAAGTTTTTGTTTCAATGTGTGTTTCTCCGGGGTGTAAAATAAAGAATGAGTTTTAAGTTAATCTAAACCAGTGTGGTGAAAGGATTTCAAGTGCGCCTCGAAGAGGCTCGTTCGAAAGAACTAGTGACACGATAAGAAGAAGAAGTTAATCTAATATATCTTGACGAACATCGAAATTTCAACTCTCTACGTCCAGTGCTATGCCTATGCGTTGTCTCAGTCAGGACTAAAGTGGGGAATTCACTAGATGGACATGCCCGTCGGACCTCGCTACTATAGGTCTGTGCAATGTTCGCTAGTGTAGAACCGTCTCAGTCGCAGACAGACTGCCCGTTGCTCGTCCGCGCGATCTCATTTTGTCTGCGCGGGCCATACCCCGAAGCTGATTTTAGCTTATGTTAAGAAAAAAAATGAGTACCTACGGAACTTCTACAGGCTTGAGCTGTTGATGAGTATATGTAGTGTATTGTGGCGACAGACATGCCCGTACAAACTGCCCGAGGGCATGTCCATCTAGTGAATTCGAAGTGACGATAAAGTTTGATTTTCGTGTGCATGTGCCACTGTATTTTTTTACGAATCGTTAATTAATGGTTTTCAAACACGTTAAATTACATGTTGTCGAAAATTGAAAACACTACGAAAGTCTGCTATGAAATAGAAGGACCATTTACAAATTTACAGATTTCAACGCGATGTAAATTATCCCCCATTGCGCTAATGATTTTAAGACTGTTAATAGGTAATGAGATATGAAAGCACCTTTCATGCTTTGCATTTATCAGATATGTTTACATTACTCATACAGATAAACAATGAATAGGTAGTATCAATGTTTTTTTGGAAATTTCACACTTTCATTACAGACATTCATACAAAAGATATCAACGCGCGATTCAGATTCAATTACCAGTATAATTTGTTTGAAAAGTTTGTACTAATTTCTCATATCTCATAGGAGAATCAGGCCTACTTTTGACAAGGACTACGAATCGGTCTTAATCCAGCACGCGGACCCTATGAATGTGGATTTCATATTCAAAGTCAAATAATTATTTTGCTGATGAAAAGTGACTTTACTCTCAAAGTTCTATCATTGTTTTAAGGTTTAAATATATTTTTTTGATTAGAAAACACCAATTGCATGCGCAATTGTCTGTCAGGTATTCAAGCTTACGATCACCAGATTGCAAACAAGGTACAGTCCTTTTTCACTCAGGTTTGGTGCTCCAGGTTTCATAAATTTTCAGTAGCTCTTTGATTTGTCATTATTATTTCATTTATTTCGCATTAAATTATTTTTTTACAATATCATTATAAAAAAATAAACTATTTAAATAAACAGCTTAAAATAAAATTTTAAAAAATATATAAAAACGGTGGACCACCAACCGCGGAGTAGAACCCAAGCGGCTTGTGGCTAGGGCTGTAGAGTGAGGAACTTCCTCACTTCCTCACTCTACAGGCCGATTCTAAAAGTACCGCATTTTGAATCTGAACCTTGATAATTATCATTATTATTATTATATGATACACAGGTAGTTTAAAGATGTTGAGTGTATATCTTGATTATTTTTTGTCAGTGCACTCAAGATGTTTGTGATATTTTTGAATGAGTCCACTGAGAGGGCGGTTGGGTAGTGTTCTTCTAGGTTTGCTGGTACCCGACATGATTCGGATCAATAGCTGAATGGGATCATTGTTATGGTAAATAATTTTCAAGTACCATTATTTTGATGCAGTTTTGCAATTCAATTTCAGCTGAATATCTTCAACCAGGGCTTGATACCGGTACCAATAATATCGGTATTAAAGCGGTAATAACGATACTTTCATTTCGATAAATTCGAGTTTCCGTACTTTTGTAAGTACGTTAGTAAGTATCGATACTTTGCTCTAAAATACGGGTATTCAAAGCGGTTCTCGCGTTGCCGGCTCTCCGGTGTTAGCGTACGGACCGGTGCGAGCGCGTGCTTGCTTGGTAATACCTAGATCACATGTACCGGGTACTCGACCGAGACAGTGAAAGCTTCGTCACTCGCTCACTCGACTCAATATTTATACGCACCGAGTACTCAGCCGAGAGCACTGTCTCGACCGAGTTCTCGTTACGTGTGATCTAGGCATAAGGACTTACTCTCTAATTTCACTTATTTGTCAGCACTCTTCACTGGATTCAAAACGCGCGTGCGTACAAAGCTATTATTAAACTAAAAGAACAAACACAAAACCCACCGGCAGATATTTTACAGTCATAATAACGGTATTTCACCTATAAATAGGTATGAATTGTCAATATTAGGGTGATTGAACCCACTTACCTTTGTCCGCGGTCTTCCTCTCCCCCTCTTCACTACCGGCTCCTGGCTTTCTTCCTTCTTCTTAACTACAGTACTAGTTTTAGAGGCACACGGTTTATCTTTCCTAGTCACAGTCTCTTTAGCGTCCTCACATTTCCTATCGTCCTCACTTTCACTCTTTCCGCCCTTTGCTGGTTTAGTCTTTTGCGGTGAACATTTCTGTGGCAGTGTTTTGGAGACTGCCTTGAGCGGTAGGTCGTCATCGCTTGATGATTCAGAAGAACATTTGCTACAAGATTCTGAACTGCTGCTGCTTTCCAATACAGGCTTTTTCTTCTCTTTTAAAGTTTTGAGAGATGGTTCTTTCTTCTTCACGGTTGGTTTGGCGGATTTGGTTGTGGGTTTCCGGGGCGGGATGGCAGCGATTTTGAGCTTTAAACCGGTGTCGCAGGACGTGACTGAGAAGTGAGGTTTGCGGGCCGAAGGCTGTTTCGAACCGCACTCCCACTCACTCACTGATGTATCACTGCAACTGGAATTCTGAAAAACAACACAATTATGTATTAAAAATTATTAAAAAATCCAAAACTGTATGACAGAGACATCAGCAAAAGCTGCTCATCTATCAACAAATAAATTAGGTAAACAATTTTATGCACAAAATTATTTATTTGTATAAGCCAGACAGTTACAGTTACAGCACAGCTACAGAAGAGGCCAGAAAGAAGACTGGGCTCAGGAAAATCCTGGATACGGGCCCAGATGACCCTACCGAGAAACTGGAACACACCATCTATCAACCCAGGGTCCTGTTTCGCTATTTTGGGGAGCTGGGCTGGCTTGGGTAGAGTTAGTAAAAAAAAGGTGACCCCTTGCTATGCACAATACACCCCACAGTGGGACGTCAGTGCAGACCATATGAAATCCCTTCCCCAAATTAGAATTAGAAGCCAGACAGTTTATTAAAAAAAGAAGGGAGTCAATGTAAGAAATTGGCAAACATAACACAAAAACAAACTCAACCCTTGGTTACGAACTTACAAGACAATGTTAAAAAAGTCACTCAAAATTATTAAATAAAAATCAAACACTGTATGACGTAGACACATCAGCTGCTTATCCATCAACAAATAAATAAACATAAATATTAAAATCTTAAACGGCAACTTAAAATTAACGCTACTAACTTAAAGACACGTATAAAATCTAAATTAAAGTATGAAACCTTTCACTTTTTTGTTGACGAAATCAAAAAACATGGACAAAACGAATAGTGTGTAGAAATTACTATAATACGGCGTACTTTTTGAGTATTTGTCTGAAACATTTTGTATGGAATTGCATTTGAGGATTAGCCTTAAGCTACAGTCACCCAGCTTTCATCTGGTAGATTTTGATCTCTAGCTAGGTAGCTATGCATTTGTTGCCTATACTTAATTTTCTCCTTACTCCATCCCCTCTCAGATGGTACCATAAAAAGTAGGTGTTATTAGGGAAGCAAATTTTTCATTAACAAAAATTCTGGACCATAAAAAGTATGTGTTATAATTGAAGCAAATTTTTCATTAACAAAATTTCTAAGTCTTTCCTCAGTGCCCTCTTTGCTACACCCCAATAAGTAAACTTACCTCAGAGTTTGAATCCTCGCTATTAGAATCAGTTTCACCGCTAGATTCATGGGGTTTCGGCACCTCAGTGCCCATTTCTGGAAAGAAAAACAATGTCACTTTGGTTACTCCAATACACACAAGAATAAATACATCAAAAACAAATAGGTACTAGAAAACAATAGTTCTGGATTTGATTATTGTATTGTTTGTAAACTCGGTGACAAGAATCATTTCTTGTTAATTTTATTGTCAGACAACAAGAGAAACTTCGCAATTTATGTAGGTATGTATCTAGCAAAAACTTATGGTTTATTGCGGCATTCATGATACATTAGTTTTTCTAACCAAAACAAGTACTCACTTCAAGGTTGGTCAAGATGTTCCCTCATACAAAAGTATTATTTCCTTCATTTCAAACATAGAGCCCTATGTATAGCTGATATCTGAAACATAGCAACAGGAGTCACGATATCACTGCCATTCTACAAAGGCTACGCAGTATTTGGTTCACTATTGCACTCCACATACAAGACAAGAAATTTCGTTGAAGTGACAGTTCTGACGACTCGCTGGACCAGTTTCTTGGCGATGGAACTTGCCGTGTCGATGTATCGTGGGTCGCAATCACTTTTTCATGTTCAAAAAACAGTGCGACAGGCATGAAAACAAGCCGATTTCACGCAATTATATCGTTATAAGAGAAGGTAACGGTCTTTTTTACGACATTGGCGCCAAATAAGTGCATACGTTTGCACCAAATTTAACTTGAAACGAAGATCAGAGATAACATTTAGCAAGAATTATACATTTTACTTGAAATATACAATAAATACTCACCAAAATTAAGAAAAAACTATAGATATTACAGCGAAAAAGACACAAGTTACTACACAATAGCACAACACTTGGCCTCCATGTTTACAAATCATTCGTGTAAAAATTGTAGGCAGTGGTTATATTCTCTTTGATTGTAGGTATGTTGTACAAGAGAAAGTCGACATAAGTGCATTTTACTCGCTTGCTCTTTATGAGTTTGTGTTACAAAGAGTGAGTAAGAAACATAACATACGCGCTTGATTGAAATGGCGTCACTGTCTGAATATTTTTTTCTGAATCAATTAAAATAGGGCAGCAAAATAATTACAATTATATATGAATGTTTCACAAAAAATTATAATTACTTAGTTTTTCATAACAATTACCTAAATAAATACTTCAGTATCCATTTTTTATTTTTGAATATATCAAAAGCGCCATCTATGTTTAATCTATAAAAACTATACTGTTTTAAAATGTCAGTGTCAACGTCATTATTTGATAATGTCATTCCCCTTAGTTTCCATTATGTGAGGGATATTTCCAGTTCAATAAAAAGTGTTCCTTATTAAAATAAAAGACCCGTTTCGAATAATAAAGCCTAGTATATTCGTCATAATGGTGGCTCTTACTAACGCTACTAGGGCATGAAAATTAAACGTCTGAACACAATAAAAGTGACTAATTCCGAGACGCACGATTTCATTCGAGGACATTGATATATAATAATAACAGGCGTCTGTCACTTTACCTGTACCCTTAGTACGAGTTTGATAGTTTCCAAAACTCAATAGTTTTGGTGAGCTCGCTTAAACGAATAGTTAACGTTGTAATCGGCAGTACGGGCTAACTTTTTCGTATTAAGTTTACACGATATCAACCATCGACTAGCTCGATTGAACGAACTTCATGGTATATACTTCTAACTCTTTTCCACGTCGGCAAAAGAAAGAGACAAACATATCCTTTACGTTTGGCGCTTTGTACCACGTTTTGTTTTTTTTTTTATTTGCGCTAGTGTTGGCTAAAGTCATATGACCATACTGCTTAACATACGTTTATTATTATTTTTTATGGATGCATCGTTTTTTTAAAGGAAAAATGAGCCCATCATATTTTAAAATTATGGATAGATTTCATAGAGTGGTAATTATTTCTTTCTCTGGAAAAAAGTCTACAAGATGTGTCTCGAAATTTGTATAATAACCCTACCCATATCCATAATTTTAGAAATGGTGACTTAAATAAACCGGCCGAAGGCCCTCATGTCAGGCTGAGAGTAATATCTAGTGAGTGCGAATACTACAAAAGTTTTCGTAAACGTCATAGTTTACTACCGCTGACTTGTCAAAGCTAGAACTCGTACTACCAAAGTGCCATAAACAGCTCGAAAACTTTTTTGGTTTTCGAATACTATGTTTCGATCTAACTCATACTGCCGATTTTAATTCATGAAAATTTTCGCTAGGGGCGCTGTTAGCAAATGTATGGAAGGAAACGAAACTACATAAAGTTTTCGAAAACTATCAAAACTCGTACTAAGGGTACTGGTATACCTACTAGGTATGTTTTATTTATCAATTTAAATATCGAATGTTTTTGGTCATTAATCAAAAATAAATTACTAACCCAAACCAAACTTCAGATCTTGAGTTATAAGATTAATGCATGAAAAAATCAGTTATCAGATTTCATTAAATTGACCGTTATGGGTGGATTATTGTGTGGTGTTAATTTTTTCATTGTCGTCATTTGCCAATTACCATCTACCCAATCTACACCATTTTAAACACATAGAAAAACCTATTTATGTTCTTTCCTACCCATACCCAATTTGTAAAATCTTGATCAAAGACAGCTTATATGCATATATCTGGAACTCTAGTTCCATAACTTGAAATCTAACACTTGCCTAATTTTTAGACTTATAAATAAGATATAACAGGCAGACGAAACGAGTGCCGCTACCATAGACAACCTAGGATTGCTCTCGAAACCGCGACAAATCTCGTTCTGTAGGATATATGTGTTCTGTGGTTCTGATTAATCTGTGATCTCGATGAAACAAAAACAAAACATAAATGAGAAAATCGGAAAGCAAAAACTGTGCACTTCTATAAATATTTCTTTACATTTGGGGATTTTAGGATATATTTCTTACGTGTTTGTAGTAACGTGAGCGAGCACGGAATTTAATTATTTGCTAAAGCTTTCCTAACCTCAACACAGAAAAGGCCGAAATGAATGAATTAGAGGTATGGGAAGATTTATCCAATATACCAGCAGATCCTCCAATTATGAGAGAGCTGTGCACAAAGTGCGAGTAAGTGTCCTATTTTTCATCATGCTACGTCTCAAAACAGCCCAGAACCAAATGATTATGTTATTTACAGGAGACCAACTGCAGTTTGTTGGTGCACAGCATTGCCGCCTGAGAGACTGAAACCTCGCAGCACTATCGTACTTCTGCAACACCCGGCTGAAGAAAAGAGATGCCTACGAACAGCTCCCATGCTACAACTAGGTCTCGCTCAAAACAAGTGCCTTATATTCAAAGGAAAAAAGTTTCCCCAACCAAAACATGATAACCTAGAGGACATATTGACTGCGCCTAACACAATTCTTCTATATCCTAGCAAAACAGCAATTGATATTAAAGATTTGGAGAATGATTTGGATAGTTACAATCTGGTGCTTCTCGATGGCACCTGGCCACAGGCCAAAGCAATTTATGCTTCTAGTACAATATTGCACGAGGTCAGACAAGTCAAACTGTTGACTAGTGTAAGCAGTAGTTATATCATTCGAACACAGCCCACTGAAGGATGTCTGAGCACACTCGAGACTGCAGCTGAAGCTTTGTCTCAGCTAGAGAAGGATCCAGTTTACAGAGAACAGTTGATAGAACCTTTACACATACTATGCAAGTATCAATTGGAAAATGGGGCAGTCACACACCAGTCTAAAGAGTATTTGTTGAAAACAAAAATGTATCCTAAATTAATTGGCAAGCGATTATCGAGGCTTCTAAAGTCTACAGAAAATCAGAATCAACTCTGAAAGTGATAATGTAGATAAAATAAAATTGTTTACAAAATGTTTTTACATTATTACTTTTTTACCCGGTTTGTAGTCCTCAAGCGTTGATGACACAGGGCTAGTAAGCCAGCGAGTTCGCTAGTGGCTTGTAAACTCGCCCCGTATCATCGGCTTTTTTACAATGTGCTAGAAAGTTGACAATTCTTCTGGACTGCTAACTCGCTATCCTATAAACTCGCTGGCTTCAATTCAATTCAATTCTTGTTTAGTGGCTTTAGTGACATTCGCCACTAACTCGCTGGCTTGTAGCTTATAAACTAGCCCTGTGTCATCGACGCTATATTCACAGTCTGGTAAAAATGAGAGAGCTCCTGTCCCCTTCTAAACTGAAGGAGGCCAAAAGACTGTTATCCATGTCAACAGAACAAGATATTGTCTATGGCAAGATATTTTATTTCTGTCAATGTCATTTACTTCGAGTAATCAAATGTCAGAATAGCATTTCTCTCTTTTTCAGTTTGTCTGTCAAACAAATCGGAAACATGGCTGAGGTTTGTAAATAATTTAGAAATAATCCATCGGTATTTATCATTGAAATCTCTCAAAAAGTGCCGCCCAGTGATACAGTGCATCAACGTAGTGATATCCGAGAGTTTCCCACTAGTGTTATTTTTCGTGAGTGAAAAACAATGTTTACGTTTCGCAGGTCGAAGAAATCAAGAAGAAGCGTACCTTCAGGAAGTTTACCTTCCGTGGAGTTGATCTGGATCAGCTTCTGGATATGCCCAAGTAAGTTTTGGCTCATACCTACTTACCTTCGACTTCTAAGTAAAACATGATCGAGATTTATAACCTTACTTTTTGCTGATATTGAGAGACCGGTAGCATAGCCTGTCGTGGTGAATTATCTGAACCTATGTGTGGTGTTTCAGTGAGCAACTCATGGAATTGATGCACGCGCGCGCCCGAAGGCGCTTCGCCCGCGGCCTCAAGCGCAAGCCGATGGCGCTAGTCAAGAAACTGCGTAAGGCCAAGAAAGAGGCGCCTCCAAATGAGAAGCCAGAGATCGTCAAGACCCACCTCAGAAACATGATCATTGTCCCCGAAATGGTTGGCTCAATTGTCGGCATTTACAATGGAAAGACTTTCAACCAGGTTGGTATAAACATTGTGGAATGAGTTATGCAAAGTCTAAAGAAAATGATGAAATCCAGTGTTCAAAGAGTGATAACTGAAGAAGTGGTCATATCAACAGTGACTGTAAAGTAGAATTTCCACAGACATCCACACTATGCACAATGCACCATATAGTGTCATTGACACAGGGCTTGTTTACAAGCTACAGTCAGCGAGTTTAAAAGCTAGCGAGTTAGCGGTCCAGATGGATTGTCAACTAGCAGATTGTTAAAAAGCCAATGACAGCAAAGCTCTAGCGAACTTGCTGGCTTGTAGCTTGTAAACTAGCCTTGTGTCATCAATGCTTAAAAACAATAGTTTGTGTATGGAAAGTTAGTTAAATAAAAAATGTTTGCTCCTCAATCATACCTAACATACTTTACCAATTAAGCTGGTTTTTGCTGAGGGTATAGTTTACGAGCTGGATTTATGTAATTAATTTGCATTTGCATGCTTGCTTTGCTCGATGTGGATGAAAAAAAAAATCTGTTCAACCTACTGTCTTCCAGCTTTTATCTGGTAGATTTTGACCTCTAACTAGGTGGTTGTTGACCTAGAGGTCAATGCCCTTAACGAAAGTTTATCCTTGCATAACCTCCTCGCTGATGGTACCATAAAAAGTAGGTGTTAATAGGGAAGCAAATTTTTATCAAAAAATTTCTAAATCTTTTTGGCCTCAGTGCCCCTGTTTGCTACACCCCAACCAAGTTTTGAATTTTGAGTAATTTTTTAGCGTTGTCTGTTCATAACCAAATTTTTTCTTAATTTCAGGTTGAAATCAAGCCTGAGATGATTGGCCACTACCTCGGTGAATTCTCAGTGACGTACAAGCCTGTAAAGCACGGTCGGCCCGGTATCGGTGCCACCCACAGCTCACGGTTCATCCCACTCAAGTAGAGTTCTAGGCTAAGCGTAAAAATCAACATGGGGTTACAATAAAGTATCTTGTGTTGCCAACTATCTTTTATTAATTTAGCCTGTTTAATTTATAACTATTTAGACTGAAATTTGGTACAAAACTTGAGTTGAAAGTGTCTGTTAGTAATTGATTGATTCAGGCGTCACTTTGCGGAAATCCATAAATATCAACAAATTATATAAATATATTTAGTAATAAATCCGCTTGATTTCTAAACAAAGGTTTTAATTAACTTAACTTTAGTTTAGAACTTTAGTACATATTACTATATTATAAACCAAAGAGTCAACGAACAGAAAACCAAAGTTTAAAGATACGACACGTGTTTCGCCTCTACACAGACTACAGACAGAGATACAGAGTCAAACTCGTTTCTCGTACTCTCGTTTTGAACTTCGGCGAGTCCACACCTCCTGATGATGCCTCGTGTAGAGGCGAAACACGTGTCGTATTGGTTTTCTGTTCGTTGGTTATAATATCTCTCTCTTGGTTTATAATTTAGTAATATACTAAAGTTAAGTTAATTAAAACCTTTGTTTAGAAATCAAGCGGATTTATTACTAAATATAATTTTTATAATATGTTGATGTAAACATTAAACATTAACATTCACACACTCACACCCCTGCACTAGGATTCCCTGTGTCGCAGGTGGCATGGACATATACAAGACATCACAACATCCAAGACCCGAGAACAAACATTTCTATTCGTCACACAAATATTTGCCCCGGCCGGGGATCGAACCCGGAACGCCAAGCTTCGTAGGCAGGGTCACTACCAACTAAGCCACAGTGTCGTCACGTCACGTCATGTCTGTTAGTACTTTTATGTCGATTTGCACCAAGCTTTCATAGTTCCTAAGCAATTACTTTACTTGCTTGGCAGTTCTTAATGGTCAGAATCTGTACTGAACTACCATGCAAGTAAAGTAATTGCTTTGGGACTTTGACAGTTAGGAGCAAGTAGGCATTACCACAAGAGTACAAAGATATACACAAGCATTACTGTTATTTAGGAAGTGGTCTATCAATACTTTTACTTAGGAAATGGCTCAAAACAATATTTTTTAAGTGCCATTGTCTTGATATGTAAGTCACTGGCAGAATCTAGTAAACACATCTTAGATCCTAGTATTTTATACATAGATTATATTTTGAGAAGTGGTAAAATATGCAGGTGAATTTATGCAGCCTGCTGTTCCCACTGCAGAGACTCTGTCTTGCTCATAGCTAAGAGAGTAAATGCGTCTTCGTACTTCCAACTAGGTAATAAATGAGTTCCCAAAGAACACGCTACGTCTAGCAGTAGACTAGTTATAACGACGAAAAAGCTAACTACGTAACCCATGGTGAGATTACGTCTGCCCATGATCAAAACAGTGCTACTATTTGAACTACTCTCGTACGTTTCGATGGTCAGTATTGAGAATCCAGTAAATTATCTCTTCGCTTCTAGCACCGTTCAAACTTAAACTGGAAGACGGTAATGCATAACGTACCATTCTAGATGAAATCCTGCAGGGGGATGCCTCGCAACGGCGAATCCTCATCATAATTTGAATCTTGCCATGGAAGCAATCTTCAAAAAATCCAATAAATAATTTATTTGCAGAAACAAGGACAGTAATCATTTATTTAGGTAGGTACTTAATTAGAATTAGGTAAGTACTTAGGTACACATACCTAACCCTATATGCCGTGTTGGCCGAGTGGGAGGTGCCTCGACTTTCGATCCGAAGGTCGTTGATTCGAACCCGGTCGTACACCAAGGATTTTTCTATTCAAAAAATATATGTAAGCATATAAAGTAAGTAAGTGTACATGCTTAACGGTGAAGAAAAACATCTTGAGGAAACCGGCATGTTATAGATCTTAAAAAAAATCGAAAACATGTGTCAAGCACTTGAAATCCTTTCACCACACTGGTACGAAAGAACTAGTGAAACAATAAGAAGAAATGTTGCCCACCCGTTTAAAAAAAAATCAGCATCGTGATGACGTCATAACTCATACCAAAACTGAAGTGACGTCATCGCGAGCAAACCTTTTTTACCACTCTCAATATTCTACCGTTAAACTTTTTGCTAGGCAATTAAAATTATCCGAGTCCTGACTAATAGGAGTGCATTAAGCATGATGGCATGGCCGTCTCCCGTTTCCAGTTGGAACCGGGTTGGAACCGGCTACATCCGCCCCGACCCGCTACCACCCGACCTTGGTTCGTCTTGGTCTCTGTTTGTAAAACGACCCTTTTTCGTCTTGACACCTAAGTAACCCTACATGGACATACCAATTGCTCGTAACGTGTAGATTTACGTGATATCCAGCGACGCCTTTTATGCTTGGAGTTCAAGGTTTCTTTCTATTCTGGTCTAGGATATACGATAACGAAGATAGCGCCCAAGCTTCCGACATCACCTAATGATATGAATCTCATAATCTTCATCTACCTAAAGCAGTCCACTGTTAGGTAGCGTAGGTCTCTCCCAAGGCGCGCCACTGAGCCCGATCTTCGGCTCTTCTCATCCATCTGCCAGCTATAGCGCGCAGATCATCGCTCCATCTGGCCAAAGGTCGTCCTACACTACGCTTGCCTTAACGCGGACTCCACTCAAGACAAGAACTTATGAGTCTAATGATAATGACTGATTGATTAGGTACTGTAGCCGAGTATTAGGTACTGTAGTCGAATTAACATGACACCTGGCTTGATGACGTTTGGGCAAAGTACAGCGTGGAATTTGATAATCTTGATAGAGAAGAGGTCCTGTACTACTTGGTAATGATAAGAGGATATGACACACGGAGGGCGCCGCGCGGGGCAGCGGGGGAAGCATCAAGTTCCGAGCCACGTGTCAGCCAGGTGTCATGTTCATTCGCCCGAGTAGTAAGTAGGTATATTGAGCAATATTTTGTTACTAAGAAGTTCTTATAAGTCATACGCATTGTTATAATCTTATTGAATGGGCTCGTTATAATATTCTTAGCTAGTTAGCAAGCTTCTGCGTGCCACGGCAGCAGCCGCACATATTACTCAATCAAGCCTAAGATACTGAACGGATATGGTATTGTATGTTGGTGTTATGGTAGGTTAGTGTAAAAAGCCGTTTTGGCCGAGTGAGAGGTCGTGGGTTCGAACCCCGTCGTACACCAATGGATTTACTGTTTAAAAAAATATGTGTGCATTAAAACACGTGCTTAACAGTCCGTAACAGTAACAGGAAACCGGCATGTCTTAGAACCTGAAAAGTTCGAAAAACATGTGTCAAGTGCACGAAAGGAACCTCAAGGCGCACTTGAAATCTTTTCACCACACTGGTTTGATAGAACTAGTGACACGATAAGAAGAAGAAGTGTTAAAGGTACAGTAACCAAATCATCCACATTTAAGTCACGGTATAATGCGGACACTTGCTAGTTAAGTAGGTAGGTACTCGTAGATATAGAAAAGTATACCATTTCTACCAAGGACCTAGCTAAGCTAGCTAGGCTAGGTGGTTCTTGTTGTGATAAGCTAGCGTAGCAAATTAAGGTAAATAAATAGTTACTTACCTATTTATCAAGCACGTATCTAGATAGGTAAGTAAAGTAGTTGGGTAAAGAGTGCATCGAGACTAAACTGAACTGATGACAATTTAACATACCTACATAAATATTTACTTAAGTACCTACCTACCTCTACCTAGTTATTTTGCAAGGGCGTAACCCACTGAGATATTGAAAATGTTTTTGAATGAAGTATTGAAAATAAAAATCTGTCTAAAGTATTCCTATACCTAATGCTTCTGTTGATTTTTTTTGGAGTTCAGAAGAAAAGTAAATTTCTTCATTTTCATTATTTTTTTAATTTTTACGATGGAGTTTTATTAACAATAAAAAAGCCTAGTTATTTTAACCTAAAAATTTTAATATTTCTCTAGCCATGTTACTTCTCTTTTTCGAAATTTAGCAATGGACAAAATTATATTAGATGTTGGCTAAATCAGCCGATTGTTTTTTTGGCAGGTCTTCAATACACTACGGTATGATTCTTCATTTCTTTATATAATACTTCTATGTAGGAGTAAAGAGGAGTAGGGAAAAGGCGCTTTATCTCGATATCACGATAGACAACACGCAAGCGAAGGCGGCTAATTCTATTACGATCGATATATTCTTAGATCCACATCATTATAATTCAGGGAATTAATAAATGTCTTCACGCATATTCAGGAATATTTCCAATACTTTGAGTCATTGCAAAAGACGCGATTCTTGATGTCATTTCCAGTTGTCAGCAGTTCCAAGGAGAGAAGTGTGTGACTACGCTGCGCTGAAACATCACATGGTAATTAACTAAATGTTGGTTGATAGGTATATGCGATTCTGAAACTTTGGGAAATACTCATTTCATTCTCATTTATCCTCAAATCAATAGGAAATACATAACTTTTGCCTACTCATCATACGTACTTATTATTACGTGATTATTTTTGCGATTGATTTGAGGATATATGCTGGAACTAATAATAAATAATGTTAGGTAATCTAAAAAAAAAATAGATATGTAAGTATTCCAAATATATACTTGTGGTAGGATATTTTGTTTTTATGATGATCCCTGACTCTAAATAGTACCT
The DNA here is from genome assembly GCA_932526365.1 of Lobophora halterata. Taxonomy (NCBI): domain Eukaryota; kingdom Metazoa; phylum Arthropoda; class Insecta; order Lepidoptera; family Geometridae; genus Lobophora; species Lobophora halterata. The sequence continues at coordinate 1,676,391 of OW052017.1, forward strand.
ACCTACCATTTTTGATATAACATACTAAACATACGTAGGCACCTATTTAAAAAAAAATTCAAAGCAGGCTTCTACGAATTATTGAACGGGAAGGAAAGAAGATGACGTAACTTCATTTAGGTAAGTAGGTACAGTATAATAATATGTAAGTATCTAAAATATATCGAAGTATTCGACCAAAGCGAGATTTGAAGCCGCAACCTCGACTTTCCATGTCTCTCTTTCTAATTGAGCTTTACTGCTAATATAGTACAGACCGTACCACTTTCGTCAAAAATTCATTTAATATTTGAGCTCGGGTGTTCATTCGCTTAAAAATACAAATAGAATTTATTTAGATGTAAAATACAGAGCAAGCTTTTGTATCACCTGAAAGGCAACAAAACTGCATTTATGAGGGCGTTCGTGCGAATCTACTAAGTTTTACGAGCACCATCCTCATAACCGTAATATTAAAGAAACATCTCTAAGTCGATTGCTCCAACGTAAATATTCGGGATTGACTAAAAATAAACAGAGATTTCCATAAACAAAACGCGCTCAAAGTTTGGGTACTGGATGGCTGCAGTTCAACTGGCGGAGAACTCGTCATAACTAGAACGGAGTGTGGTGGTATTTACTGATGGTTCTGTGGAGTCGTGTATTGTTTTAATTGCTACTGAAAGGGCGCCAGTTTATAAAGAGTCGTTGTGGAGGCTTCGCGGGCTCTGGTCGTCCGGTAGAGCGAGCGGTCGCACGCATTTTTGATTTTTCCATTCGTAAAAAGCGGTAGAATTCTAAATTTTTTGCCGGGCCTTGTACAAAAACAGTTGACTTTCGATTTTAAAGAGGTGTACAGTGTTTTGTGGTGAAGATTTTGTGCAACAGATTTTTTGGGGTGAGTAAATTATAAAATAAGTATCGATTATAACTTTCGTGATTTATAATAATAGATTTTAGGTCTATTAGGCAGTCCTTAATTTATTTACCCTATTGTGTGCCTGTGATGCGTGTGTATGAATGTGTGTGGAATCGCTACCTAACAGATGGAGAAATTCAAATTTAAATGGTTCTGTGATGGTTCTTGGTTAATCTAAATGGTTCTTCATCTTTCATGAAAATTATCAGCTGCTCTTCAAGTTATGTTGGGGTTTATAATTGTAAATTTTATCTTGTATCTACTCTACAGAAGAGTTGTTAATCATATCAGCTACCGCTCAAATTATAAACTTATCTTCATCAAACAAAATGAAGGTAAATGAAATAAACTACCGGAAACTGTAAATAAATAAGCAGTAGGTATCATTACATTTTCTCATTTATTATTAGTACATTTTCGAGCAAAAATATATGTAAAATTATGAGACATAAATTATTCAAAAAAAAAAAACGATCAAATGCTCTTTCTTTTTAGATGTTGGTAGATGCACCTAAGAGTCTGTCTGTAGTAAGTACTTATATTTTTTAAATAATTATATTTTACATTTAATAATTCTATTCTCAAATATTTTAACATTGTGACGACATTTCTGTATCTAAGCGCATTTGAATTACAAGTAGGTACTTACATTATTTATCATATGAACAACACACTACAAACTTATTTAAACAATATTTGTCATGAAACTAAGATTAAAGAGGATAAAGTTTTAAAATATAAAATGATGCTATTATGCCATCAGTTGGAGGTATTTATTTTTACGGATATAAATTTCAATAATAGTTTTATTATAATGGATGTATATTCAAGGGAAGTGGAGGTGGGCGGATGTACCTACCGATAAAACACTTGAAAAACAACCCCTTCCCTTAAATATCGGTAACTCAAGATATATTGTACATTGCAAAATGACCTTGAATTATGAAATAGTTGTAGGTATAATTAAATGGCTATACATATAATAGAAAATAGGTAAACACGTGTAAAACGACCGACGCTACACAATGCGGTTATGAATGACAGGTAGTTAGATTTGTGATGCATCGCAGCATCATACATTTCATACAAACCTACACAAATACCTACACTGACAGTTGAAATTACACTACCAACACCGGCTTACTGGTTTTTACGATTAGGAAAAAAAACACGCAAAAATCTAGTTGAATTTACCCTAAACACTTTTCTTGTCGATGGTTCTTGAAGAAAATACCTGGTGACAATATCTTAAAATAAATGAATAAATAAATAATTTTGGAAAATTCACACAACGCTATCACATCATCAGCAGATCGTACGAACCAGATAACTGATAGAATATCTATGGAAAATGATTCAAGCAGCGTTTGTTTTTGAGGTGCGGCACCAACGAGATGTAAATGATGACGACACCGTGGCTTAGTTGGTAGTGACCCTGCCTACGAAGCTTGGTGTTCCGGGTTCGATCCCCGGCCGGGGCAAATATTTGTGACGAACACAAATGTTTGTTCTCGGGTCTTGGATGTTGTGATGTCTTGTATGTGTCCATGCCACCTGCGACACAGGGAATCCTAGTGCAGGGGTGTGAGTGTGTGAATGTTTGTTTGTTTGTTTTGTTTGTTTAAATGTTTTAAATACATACATAGGATACATAGACAACAACCAGTCTCACAAATACCGATGTTCATTACACAAATGTATGTCCTGATGCGGGAATCGAACCCGCGACAACGGCGTGGCAGTCCAACACACTTGCCACTCAAACATCTGTGTCGTTAATATTACTAACACATGAACACTGGAAATTATTAAAATTATTCCAATTCAAAAAATGTCGATTAAATTTTTTTAAACTTCATAATCATCGTAGGCCTCTACGAAATGTCTCGCGTTGAAGTCTTTTGTATGGAATGTATTGTCTACCTACGCCCCTACGGCATGCTACGACGTAGAACCACTAAATAAACACATCAAAAAATCATCCACATTACCAACGTTGACAACGTTCTTACAACGGTGAAGGAAAACATCGTGAGGAAACCGGCATATAGAGGAACAGAAAAAAAAATGTTCTGTGGCATGTAGAGTCAGCTGCATGGACATGCATACACGCCCAAGCTTTCTTTATATTATACTCTTAATTTTGTAAAGACATTCTTCTTCTGACAAGAATTCTGGCATGTAAAATGACTACCTTGATTTGAAACTGCTTGCTTGCACTTTTCTTTGCAAAAATAAGAGTTATATAAATGTGAAAGCTTGGGAGTGTATACAAACATGTCTGTGCAGCTACAACATACTACATAGTTATGATTGATTGTCTCAAGAACTGTAGGTATTCCTTGATACATCGTTGAACATGATATTCAGGAAAGTTGATATTTTCTTCCGCACCACAAACCACATGACGCTGAGCCATTCCTAAAGCGGGGAATTGACTAGACGGACATGCCCGCGGGCAAATCTGCTGACATGCCCGTCGGACCTCGCTACTATAGGTCTGTACAACGTTTGCTAGTGTAGGAACGTCGCAGTCGGTCTGGCAGCCTGCCCGTTGCTCGTCCGCGCGATCTTCTTTGTCTGCGTGGGCCATACCCCGAAGCTGATTTTAGCTTATGTTAAGAAAACAGAAATAATTCCTTTGGGACTCCTACAGGCTTGAGCTGCTGATGAGTGAGTCTTCGTAGTGTATTTTGGCGACAGACATGCCAGTACAAACTGCCCGCGGGCATGTCCGTCTAGTGAATTCCTCGCTTTAGATGCCTGCCTACTTCATTCATGTCGTGTACTTCATAATGACGTCACAGCATGGCTAGAGATAGGTATCGGTGCATATGACGTCAGTATTTTTGTAGGAAAGTTTGTGGATTTATACAATACTGCCCTAGGGAATCGCTTAGTCACGGGAAAAACTTTTTGTTGTCATAGAAATCGAGGAAGTAAGTGTAGGTATATGAGACATCGAGTCAGTTTTCCGATGAAGAGGCTTGTCTACCTTGCGAACAAAACTGCCCTGACCTTACCAGTCAATTTGTCTTTTTATATTTTCAAGGTTTTTTGTTGTGGTCTCAAAAAATATATTTTATTTTAATATAATGTACCGAAAAAAACAAGCGAGCCTTACAGTGGTCGCAAGTGATGTATAACATTTGACGTCTCACTTTGGTAATAAATAAGTAACATGGAAGGGTTTAGTTCATTTTTCTGAGATCGGTTCCATCGGATGGCTTCTTGTTACGCTTCCTGTTACACAATTCATCCCCTTTCACGAAATTACACCCATAGATTGGATTGCAGGAAAGTGAGAGGAAAGATGTTACATATGAAAAACATTTTCACGCACGCTTTTGAGCACAGCGCCTCGCATATTTTCAGCGTCGCCCAAGGCGCTCGGGGTCATTCCCGGACGGTAAAACCCCGTCGTCCACACTGTTGACGATCGAGAAAAAAAAGTCACCCTCTTCCACAGTGTTGATGACGGGGTGTTACCGACAGGGAATGACCCGGCACCCGCCCTCAGCTATCACTGTCGATCAGCTAAGCTCATCAACACATTACTTGATTAATCTGCCACTCCTGGCTACGTCACTATCACATTATGACTGATTTTCGTTGTATTTTTACGTAAATTCAAGTGTAGAGAATATATACATATTTGAATGATTACGGGGCGGTTCTTTGCGGCACTAAAATAAATCATAGTAATCGTATAGATTTATTACGGGTACATCTACACTTAGGGTACGTTTGAGTAATGTATAATACAAATTCAAATTACAAATTCTAATTTTGTTTATTCACATAATATATAGTTACAGTACATGGGTTAGTTATACTTTCGCTGTTCCTTACAATATTTATTTGATAAATCAAATATAAATAATAGACAACACACGGACACGTTCCTCGGGACAAGATTACAACCCACTTCGCACACCTAGTGATCACACATTTATTTTTGTTCAAGTACTGGACTTCAAAAGCATATATTTCTTGCGTTTATAAATATTTCATATATTTACTTTACTTCTCTTGCAAAATATTTTTTGTATGTCTATCCACAAGACAGAATAGGAAACGAATGTTATTCATAAATCATTCATTTCTCTGATATTTATTCACATGGTGGAATATAATCGTAGCCAAGGACGTATGCCATTTTAGCGTGAAAACAATAGGTACTACTTAAAAATGCGAAAATGAATACCTTTTTTTTTTAATTGTACTGGAAAAATAATTACAATGAAAAATATAAAAACTATTTTATTACACCACTTTAAGTACAATGGGCCTTATTTTTTATAAAGTGATTTCTTCTAGGTAACCTTGATAGTATCGATATTAGAACAGGATGTGTATAACTCGGTCGAATTAACATGACACCTGGCTCGGAACTCGATGCTTCCCCCGCGGCCCCACGCGGCACCCTTCGTTTTTCTTCTGCCTTATCATCACCAAGTATCTCACGTCCTCTTCTCTACCAAGATTATCCAATTCCACACTGTACTTTGCACAAACGTCATTGAGCCAGGTGTAATGCTAATTCGCCCGAGTTGTAAAGGTGCTATGAGAATGAAGGAAAATTTTCCCGCCCAACGATACTCTAGTAGGGCGGATTGGACTATAGTCGGGGGTAGGTATAGCCAAGGTTAAACATAGTGTGTTACGCAATCAACAGGTTGTCAACAAGTGGAGCGCTTTTCTTGTAAATAATTTTGGTGAACAACTTAATCATAATTTTTGTTATGAATTTTCGTTTGCCATTTTATAATTATTTAGAATTTTTGAGCGAATACAATTACAATATTAATGAAAAAATAAATATTATTATTTTTATTATTAAAACGACTGATATCGATTGAACTGAAATGCATAGGTACCTAGGTATAATTTATGAGCTGATGAAAACATTAACACACAACACTTTCTATCCTGACACCACTCGGGCGAAGCCGTGAGCAGCAGCTTATAACTATTGTTATAACCGTGACATCCCTCACGGTCACCCATCCAAAATATGTCCACCCCGGATGTTGCTTCATCGATCTCAAAAGAGTTCTACGGAACAGGCACCATAAACAAACTATCTACTCGATAGAGTCCTAACCTTTGGCAGCGAGCCAGTGCTCTCCCTTCCTGCACTGACGTGTGTTGTATACGCAGCAGTTAGCACACTTCCTGTTTCAGAGCGCTGGGATTCCAAGAAACAGTACCGAAACAGTACAGTTTGATATAGGAATTAATCATTCTTTAATTTTCTTGTGAAGATCTGAAATTATTTGCTTTTTTGCCTGAAGAAGCTTTTGATGACAAGCCCACATTGTGATGTTTTTACTGATGAATGGAAGAAGCTGGATGTTCTGTGAGAGCGATGAATGAAAGTTATTTTACATTTTATTTTTATTTTATTTTTGTGTTTAATTTAATCTTCATAATTTCTACTTACAATTTTTTACTTCATTTTTGATATATATTTTATTTATTGTATTTTCAACTTGTAAAAAACATGCAAAACTACGGTATCAAAAGTACATATAATGTATGTAAATATGCCTTATTTTGACAATTTATTTTCAGAATTATTTCAAAATTGTTATATGACTCTTGACTCTATGTGTTGCTAGTTGTTCTGTAATTTAAATAAATAATAATAATAACAATAATATGCGACGGGCATTCTAAACTTAGTAGAGGAATACTACACCATGAGGTTAATCTCACTGATGGCTGAAAGAAAGAATATCCCTAATTTGTTGTAACGTAGATTTTAAAGCTCGTTTTCAAGACTAATATGGACGGAGAGAGAACTGCTGTGATTCGTTGTTGTTTTTCCAATGATCTAATCAAGTAAACTATGATGTTGTCCACATTACTATTAGCTGTGCTATTAGCCTACCAAGTGTGAAGTTCTTATACGGTACAGATAACAAACGTCATTTTTATATAGTTAGTACGTAGTTTCAATATGTGATGTTTCAATACCTTCCTACATACAACAACACAGGCTACTGTTTTAAGTAACCTTGTCAAGGTGCATCACATAAAAATACAAATTTAGACGTTTATATACATAAATGCAGGTAAAACTTTTTTGGAAATAATACATAACCACCTTACTAAGGTACTAAGGTCGTTTTTGGCCAAGTCGAAAATGGGTCGTTCTCATCCGCTGCAACAAAGTTTTCCAATTACATTCGATTCCATGCGAAGTAAATTTGATGAGTCACTATGTTTTTCTCAATATATCTATATAAAAGGCTTGGTCCTAACTGACTGACTGACACACAATGTACAGGCCTCACCAACAACTTAACGTAGAGACGTGGTAGAGATGTGTTCCTCAAGCCTGAAAGTGAGTCCTAAGAAAGGAATTTTAAAAATACGCATCGCAAACGAAGTTGAGGGCGTCGTCTAGTCTCAATATAAGGTAAGTATTAAAAATAATAGAATAATAATAAACCTTGTATTGTACGCGAGACAACATTGTACAAAATACACATGGAGCGAAATACATTACGTAGGCATTTTAGCATAAAATCCATTTGATTCATTATAAAGCAGCCAGACCAGTCGAAGGCAACGTGCTCTGAGAATAAAGTAACCATGGTTCTATAGATTTCAAAACTCTCTTTTAAAAAAAAAGTCGTACAAATTTTATCAGAAATATTATTTTTATCAAATATTTCTTAAAACAACTAACTAATAACTTAATTCTAAAATGTAATTAAACTAAAATAACCTAATTAGCTATAAAAATAAAGAATTTACCTGTCTAAATTTATAAATAATACCTACATAGAATTTAGGTCAATGTCCAAATAAATATTTTTTCGGTTTAAAGAGCGGTAGAATAGCTCTAGGTTTTTTTATTTACAATAATATTAATATATTACCAATTTAATTATAAGTGATAACATAATTTATCTCATCGGCGTAAATATGTAGGTCTTGATAGGTCGTACATGTTTGAGCCCTTTGGGGTCGAGACCCTAGGTCCATGGGGAATGGGAGCCTTCCGCGTTTTTAAAATTTTGTCAGAGCGTCTGTTCGAAGAGACGCGTGATCAGAGGGCTGGCAGCTATCTGGGCCAAAGAATAAGCCTTGCTTTACAAAGAGGCAATGCAGCCAGTATCCTCGGCAGTGGCCAGTGCCATCGGGTATCGAGTTGGAGCAGTTGAGCTACCTATAGATCGTTTGCAACGGTCTATGGGTGGCCCAATTGTTTCCTTTTGTAAATTTTGTAATATAGATTGTATTAGTTAGCTTATGCTGTATTAAATAAATAATATTAATGTATTCGCTTGTCTACTTGTTTTTTTCCTTGTGTTATCTATCTCTATCAAAAGTACTGAAGGTTTAAAAGCATCCTCGTCCTTATTTGATGATTAAAAGTCTCCATGAGTTCGATAAACATATCCTCGTAGTGTCACGTCACGCGATGCGATGTGTCTCTGGTGGGATGGCCGGGGTTCCCTCGGACCGGTCAAAACCGGTGGTATCCGTGCGAAAGCCTCGCCGACAGTGCAAAACTCACGTGTTCCGTGTTGCATAGTGTATTGTAGGGCACGAATTTGAGCTTAAATTGTGGCCAGTGCACCACTATTGCAGCGCGCGTCCCACTCTAAGATATATATTATTGGTTAGTCTCTAAAGCCCATTAATTTTACCAGCTACAGTGCCCTTCAAACCAGAATAAAAAAATGCTTCCACATGCCTGCTTTGCAGCAGAATATCTAGCATTGTGTTGGTACCCTATCTAGACGGTATCCTGCAGGGAACGCCTCCTAACGGTAAAAAGTCTTCATTACTTCGATAAACATATCCCTCGTAGTGGCACGTCACGCGATGCGATGTGCCTCTGGTGGGATGGTCGGGGTTCCCTCGAACCGGTCAAAACCGGTGGTATCCGCGCGAAAGCCTCGCCATAGTGCAAAGCTCACGTTTTCCTCAGTGTACGTACACTGTACAGTGTAAGTAGGGCAAGAATTTGAGCTAAGATTGTGACATATAATCTGTTATACTGTGATGGAAAACAGGATATTCTAAGATTTTTTATTATAATTTTTATTACTATTGCTGTGGCAATATAATAAGTTTAGAAGTTTACCTCTACACCTATAGAGTGCTGTTGATTCTATGACTTTGCTCTTGATTCGTATTGTTTTGTATCGTATTGCATTGTACTGTCTTGCATCTCCATCTTGTATTGTATTGCGTTGCAGTATACTGCAACAACTTGCTGAGCATGACCCCTTTTTTGACTGCACTGTACATGCTCCTAGGTACTTTTAATGTAAAATACCTAAATAAACTCCATTGTCATTGAGCGCTTGTACAGTTTTGTCTGGTCAGGGGTGCACAGTATAGAGACTACTGGTTGTCTGGACGAGATTGTTTAGTAGCGATCAGACCACCCATTGTACTAAATTTTGTTATGTCCTTCTCTATGTCATTGTTTTTTGTCATATGGTGCATTTTCATTCATCTTATTCATTCAATAATAAATAAATAGTTACGTCTTCTGCAAACTGGTTGGATGATCTCATTCGTTGGACGAAATCGACAAACGCATGCGACCTTGAGAGTTTTTTTTATTTTGTTTTAATTTCAAACAAAAAAATATGGAATGACTTATCAGGATAATACGAGTATCATAACAGGAAAAGTTGAAATATGGAAAATTGTTGTTTATGAAGGGCGATGTGGTATTTTTCGTATTTTCATCATCATTATCATCAACCTATAGCAGTCAACTGCTGGACGTAGGTCTCTCCCATGTCACGCCACTGAGCCCAATTTTCGGCTCTTCTCATCCACCGTCTGACAGCAGTGTAACATTATCTGAATGTAAATGTACGGTCTCGGTCGGTTTGTCTACAGAAAGGAGAAGTCACAAGATTTTGTACATAATGTACCTACATAATAATATGTATGTAGAATTGTGCAAGATGAAAATAATGTAGAGGTCTATTTACATATATACGGTTAGTTTTTGTTTATGTGAAAGCCAACCCGTTTATTGTTATTTAATTTTCTAGTCACGAAAACATAATTATATATGTATTTTTTCTAAAACTCACCGAGAAAATCCATGCTTGTGCGCTATCATACTCAACAAAAACGTATAACTAACCGTTAGTTTTTGTTTATGTGAAAGCCGATACCCGTTTATTTTTAATCATGAAAAAAATAAAATAAAAAAGAGATTTTTACAACAATTAGGGTTTATATATTTTTTTTACTTAATTTTGTCTTAGGTTTCGCATAAACCAATAAGTACTAATGTTGTAGATCAAGGTACATTTGTAAACATAGAAAAAATATAGCTACAATATGTAAAATCAATCAATACTAATTACATTTTAATACGACCTGCGACGCGAGTTAACTATTGTAGATCACAAATCATAATTATTAAAGTAATTTAGGATCATAGATGAATAACGGTGTTCCTATGGAACACTAGATAGACACTATAAAAACAAGATGGAGTCGTAAAATAGGGCAAATAATATTCAGACCCAGTAACTAAAAAACTTGTTTCTACATCAATTAATATATACTTATAAAATGCTTAATGACTGATTGACTGAAAGCACAAGTCAAACCACTGAACGTAAATGCTTGAAATTTCGGAGGCGCGTATTATGAAATATTTTTTTGCAAATTCCCAACGCTTAATTGTAGTAGTTATGTATAAGATTCGATGCCTTATAGTGGATTATTTGCAAGGACTTGAATGTTATTTCTCATCTTTTGTTGAAGGTGCAGAATCAAGCAAATTATGCGGTATAGAGCCACCTTTACAAACTACCATATAACGAGCACGCTGCGTGAGGTGGTCTTCTACAAGACGAGCATTCGGTAGTCCACCGACCCTCACCAGCTATGGAGGATAACAGGTAAACTAAACAGGTGAAATGAGGTTTTATGTTCAATTCATGGAGGTATAATGTATGGAACCATACCTCATTGTATGGAAAACTCATCAAAAAGTTTTACCTAGTCACTTCTGCCAAGTATTTTGTCTATATGTGCCTTAGCCTAGGCCTTTAAAAATAGGACATAGTAATCTAGGACATAGGATATAGTACTTTAGTGCCTTGTACTTGTGTACTTGCACCAAACTGACAAAATTCCTAAGCAATGACTTTACTCGCTTGGTAGTTCTTAACAGTCTGAACCTGGACCATTGAGAACTACCAAGCGATTAAAGTAATTGCTTAGGAACTAACACATTTTGGTGCAAGTCGGCATAGGACATAGGACAAAGTGCCTAGACGTGAACAAATAAAACAGCGCTGTGACTTAAAAATTTACGAATATTTTTTTTTCTCCAAAACACATGAGTGTAAAAATATATATAAAAGATAATAATGCGATATTGATTGCTTAGGTAAAGCGTTCACAATCTTGTCCTAGCATCTTGATGACATAATTATAATAGCACCGTTTATCTCGTGCCTTTGGCCTAGTACCCAGTAGAATTATCTACAGAAAATCTGAAAACGTTATTAACGTTAACGTTAAGTCAATCTGTACAGTAATGAATGGTGACTTGCACTGAACTATGAAAGTTTCTAAGCAATTACTTACTCCAGATTTACCGTTGAGCTCTTGCTAGTTAGTAAAGTAATTGCAGTTTAGTGCAAGTGGGCAGAAGTCTCTTGAGGCTTCTCTACCTCAGCCTCTCGGAACAAAAGTTTAAGGAAAGCTCTAATTTTCGTTACCTCATGCATGGATCATAGATTTCATGGATCAAAAGCATTGGTCACTTACAACTTAGGAATTCGAACTTTTTGGATTGAGTTTATTACACTAGCCACTTATTTTCTTTTTAAAATATGATTGTTTCTTGTTTTCTATAAAAAAATACTTCAGGGTCTAAATAAAATTAGCGCCGTTCGGTACCATGACGATATTAAAATACATACGAATTCAATTCCCGCAGGTTTTCAGTATCAACAGTGGACGGAGAGAAGAAGAATGGCATCCATATGGGGGCGAGCATCATTTCCCGCCCACTGCGGACCTCCGCCGAGACAGTAGAACGAAACGCAGGATCCATCAGCCCGACCACCCACTCAGAGACTTGGCTGCACGATGCTGGCTGGAGAAGGAAACGCTCGCTGGCTCAGCTCACGAGGGAAGCTCTCCCAAGGATGGAAAATTACAGAAACTCTAAGAGAGCTTTGAAGAGGCCGAGTTTAGGCGAGCTGCATGGTGACCATCTTATTACAGAGGAGGTAAGGCTGACTCACAGATAACGGTTTGACGATGAGATTGTTGGCTATTTAATCCATCGCTGGATGGAGGTGGCTACTGAAAGGTTTTTTAATTCTCGCCAGCCTATTGTTTTTGGTATAACATAGATACGTAAAACTAACCAAAAATGGCTCATGTGTATACTATGTATATGCATAATGCTCTTTCGAACAAATGTAGAGTTTCTGTTTTCCATACATATAAGATCGACTTGACTACTGACTAGGCAACCGCGACGTTAAGCCATTTAATTGAACGACGATGCTAAATCAAATGCTTAGTCGTTCAAATACATAGCTAATTCAACTAGTTGGCTGCGAAACCTATGAATATTATAAGAAGGGGCACGGGTGCAGGTGTCAAGAGTATTGTTAGACAGATAATTTGTATGTTTATGTCTAAAACGCATAATTACGCATAACATTTAGGTAGGATTGCCTCGTTTCCTGCAATTATGATCTCGTTAGCGTGCACATTACAAGTAACAACCATTTTCCCCTAAATACCTCCTTGGTAAATTGTTTATCGTTATGTGTTCGCGGTAAATAAATGAATCAAAAACAAAAAATAGGAGGAATTATTTGCTACCTTTATTCAGGTGAAATATTTTTTTTAATGTTTTTGATGTAAATATCCGGCTATTTTCAAAATTCCTATAGTTTATTACAAATTTGTAGAAAGAATGAGAGTGATCATCAAATGACAATTTAAAACATTTTCTCAAAAAATCAAGTTATTGGTGTTTCATCCATTTGTTCGATTCTGCATCCGAATAACTTAAAACTCGATATACTTAATTACTAATTAGATAAGGATTTATTACAGCATAAGCTAACCACTACAATCTATATATAGGTATATTATAAAATTTACAAAAGGAAACAACCCATAGACCGTTGCAAACGATCTATAGGTAGCTCAACTGCTCCAACTCGATACCCGATGGCAGCGTGCCGAGGATAAGATAAGTAAATATTATGTATTGTATTGTGTTTGTTGCGCCAAATTAGTCTTAACAGGCGTAATGAATAAATTAACATGCATTCACCAGTTTGTTGGGGAAACGTTAAACTGAAAAGGTTTATTATTCAAAAAGTAACTTTTGTGGTATATATATCATAATTCAAGCTCCCATAAAATAAGGCTTGCAAGGTAATTTTATGTAACAAGATGCAAGATGCGACTTCACTTGCGTGGTGTCAGAATAAAAAACCTTTTTTCCTGTCCTTATTTTATTTTATTTAATACACATATGGGCTTTCAGCATAGTCCAAAGCGCCCAAGTAATAAATTGCATAGGATCTTACATTAAATACAAGTCAGATACACGTTTCAATGGTAATAAATTAATTCAACAACATGAGAGAGAAAAACATAAGAAAACATAAAATCAATAAGAAAGTTTTCCTGAATGAACCGAACCAAGAAATTGGTACCCAAACTTCTATCGATTCAGTAGTTTTTGCTTGTTCGAATAATGAGAATCGATACATCCATTCCCGTATACAAAAACCTCTACAGACTTTCGCATTAAATTTCAATTTTGAAAGTTCCTATAATCATAAAAAGTGAATATAAAATAATATAAATCCCTGTGTAGATATTATCCTAGATACAGACATAATAAAAAGATTACATTTTTGAAAGCATGTTAGCTTATTAAAACTTTTAGGCGAATGATTAAGTTTATCAGTAGTACTTACATTATTTACAATGGTTTCAATAATAACTCCTTAAAGTTATCATAGAGACTTTTGCATTAGTATTATAGGTAAGTGTGGCTAATCCTTAAGAATAATTCTGGTTTGGCGAAGCAATTATCATGTCACGCCGTTATTGAGCTCAACAAGAACAATTATTGTTACTGAGCGATTAGTATCATTAGGTTGTTGTATCTCGTGATCCAAGTATAAGCCAAGTTGGGCGGATATGGGTGGATATGGGCGGGTAGCGGCAGAATCGAAATGTGTCAATGGTATGGTAGACCTTGTTTAATGCTTAGGTATTATGTATAAATAAATATGGATTACGTACAGTCAACTGCACTAACGTGTATACACTCTCAAGCTTCCACATCTATATTATACTCTTAATTTTGCAAAGACATTCTTCTTCTGACGAGAATTCTGAAAAGTAAGAGGACTACACAAATTTGAAATTGCGTGTACATGTCTTTGCAAAATTATGAGTCTTATAAATGTGAAAGATTGGGAGTGTATACATGTTAGTGCAGCTGGCTGTACTTTTGAAAACCCCTGGTAATGTTGTTGTAATGTTTTTAATGACTGTACATTAGTTAAATCTCATGGACCTATTGGGAGCATATGAATGAATATTTAAAATTATAGTAATATTTTTCATGGACCTATTGGGAAATGAGGAATAATGGAATCATTGACCTCTGGGAATAAGCCTTAGTAAACTACAAATATAAATGGACGTTATATGCATAGTAAAATATATATTGTAGGTTAATATAATAACTATGGAACTAAGAAAGGAAATTGAATGGCGACCTTCAATAGAGGCGGCTGAAATTATAAAATTTTCAATTCAAATAGTGTAAAATGTAATTCAATACTTTTAAATTGAAATATCAATAATTAGAAATGAATGAAGTAACCTAGAGCCAAGAGTATGTCAACGTAATAATTCTAGCCTAAAGCCGTTTCAAATTTTACTTTTATTCGTAGGGTGGCTGCAGTTACAGTAGTTAGGAATCTCGTAAAACTGGTTAAATCTAGTGGAAACCGCTGAAGAGTGATTGGAGGCAGATCGGGGTGAAAAGCGCGAGTTTTGATTTCGCTGTGATAGCACTTTGAGGGTTTACAATCAATGTTTGGGTTGTTTTAGATTTTCCCTTGTGGTTCAGGAGAGATTTTTATATATAAATATGTAGTATTTGTATTTTTATGTAATTTGTGATTGATCATTATTCTTAATTATACTACTTTTTATTTTACTTATTTGTTCAAACTCATAAAACACATCACAACCACAAATAAAATTATAGGTTAACAAAGACTACATACATTTTTAGATTTTATGAATTATGATTATGACTCTATGTAGGTATAGTAGAGCCCATGATTATAATAATTTCAATAGAATATCTAACAACTCAAAGCCAATCATTTTTTTTTAATAAGCTTACTCCGGAACTAACAGTTCCGATCTAACTGACAGACAACGCATAAGCCAAACCACTAAACGTAGCGACTAAATATTTAAAGGATTAGTTTGTGAAAAATTTTTTTTGATTAAGTTTGCGTTGTGACGCAAACGAAGTTGTGGGTGTGAGCTAGTAATAAGATATTCCTGTGACATTTATTTGCAACAAACTAATACGATGCTGATAGCAATCATATGAGGGCCGTTACACATCATAAAACTCATCGGAATGTAAAGGCTTGCGTTCACAGGCCGCCATCGGATGCTCCGTACTGACCGCATCAAGCGGATTTTATTATTCTTTGTAATAGTACGATGATACACGGCTTTTTTACACGCTACACGCCAGCCACTTCGCTTGTAGCGTGTAAAGTCGCCGAGTGTCATCGGCGTTTTTACAATCTGCTTGTTGACAATCCTTCCCAAAAGCTAGCACGCTCACACGCTAGCGTTTCAAAATGCCAACAATATGCGTGTAAAAAAGCTTGTGTGTAATCGACGCTTTAGGTACCTACTATCAGGAGAGCCCTTAGCTAGATTCGCCTCATGTTTAAATAAAAAAAAAATACGTCCACTGATCCGCACTGCACGTCCAGAGCGGACGCAACGGACTATCAGCAATGCCGGTAGTGCGGACGTCATTTGGATTGCCGATGTTGAAAATTGTCGTTTGCAAATGGCGTCGGCTATCCGGTTGCTTCGGTTACAGTGGACGCACCACCTGGTACTACGCTGCAAATCATCTGATGCGATTAGCGCGGAGCGTCCGATGCTAACCTGTGAACGCGCACCCTAAAGCTTTCTGCTCACTATCCCGTATCATACCATTACCGTTTCAGAAAAAAAAATATTTTTGTATCGAAAAATAATGACACTATACCCACTACACTGATCCGTCACCGACAGTCGTGTGCCATACAATTTTATACATATTTTGCCAGTGCTGACACGCTCCGTGCATGGCACGCGGCGGGGTAGTGGCAATAAACCTTAAACATGAACCAACGTTGTGGAAATATTTCTCACAGGGTGCAATTTTACACACGTGGAGACAATACGCCTGAACACCTACATAACAGATTACCTTGTTAAGGAGTATATCAACCAGATGTCCATCACTAACAAACAATCTGTCTGTCATTCATTCTAGCCATAGAAGTATGGAAGTGTTAGCTCGTATTACGGAAAGCATGCCAAATATTTGATCACTTTAGCTAAGGCAGAAGAAGAAATTCTTTATTGTACACCAAAAACTTATGAATAGATCCTTAAGCATCGATGACACAGGGATAGTTTACATGGTCATTCTCAGCGGTATCAAAGCTACAAGCCTAGTAGATTTTAAACTCGCCCCGCCACATAGGCTTTTTTACAATCTGCAAGTTAAAAATCCATCCGGACCGCTACTCGCTCTCTCGATAGCTTTTAAACTTGCCCCGGCTTGTAGGTTGTAAATTAGCCATGTGCCATCGAAACTTAACATAGAAAATAAAAGGTACAATGGGCGGTCTTATCGCTAAGAAGCGATCTCTTCCAGACAACATTTAGATGGATAATTTTAACCAAGATAGCAGACAATCCGCGGGTAGAATCTACTAATAAATAAATATCATCTCTGTGAAACAATTCGTTCACTTAACCGTGTAATATTATGTTTTAAGGACCTATTAATAAAATAAACAACATAATTATTTACATAGCCTTCAATTTTCGCTATAATCCGGATCGTATCGGTTAGTGTGAGTAGAATCATGATGTAACATTATAACGACATAACGACGGTAATCATTTGCATGGCTACCTTAAACACACAGATAATAAACCATTGTTTGTTTATCAACAGTTGGTTATGTTCGTTTGTGCTAAGGTGTTAATTGTTGCAGGACGAGAAAGAGCAAAGACAGAGGGAAACTAAATCGCCCACGCCCGCTGCTGGGGGAATCAAGTTGGGATGGATTCAAGTAAGTCATTACAGGTCACGCAACAAGAGTTGGCGCTTTCAAAGTACTCTCACTAATGCAATTTCACTACACTTTGACAAATTTTGGACAGTTCACTGGACATGCGCCGCCAGCCGCCGCCGCGCTCTTATTTACAGACATACACAAGCGCACGTGTGAATGTGTTCGTCATGCCAACTCTCGCTGTGCGATTATACCTAAGTACCTTATTACACAGAATTTACTTCATTGTTACAAAAAAAAATCTTAAGTTTAGGAAGTCTCTTCCAGATAACTTTTTAATTTACCTTTGCCATGCGACTTCTGCACGTTTCTGACTAGGTGGTCGAAGCTAAATGGGTACACGCAGTGCGATGTGTTCTACCGCCAAGCAGTATGTATGCACAATGCAAAGAAATAAACCTGTGTTCCAGTTAAGTTACGAGTAAAGTAATTGCTTAGAGACTTTGACAGTTTGGTGCAAGTAGGCATGAATCTAATTAAACTGGAATGGAAATCCTTAAAATGTTTCCCAAAAGGCCTCAAAGGGAATGATTGCTACCGTCGCAGGAAATTCAAAGTTGCAGTGTATCACTGTCGGTCATGAATGGATCAGATGCAGCTGAGAACGACCCGAGCAGGCGTGTTCTCTTACCTTATCTCTTATCTCTTAGGGCGTGTTGATACCATGTCTGCTGAACATCTGGGGCGTGATGCTGTTCCTGCGCATCTCGTGGGTGGTGTCGCAGGCCGGGGTCGGCCTCACGCTCGTCATCATCGCCATCTCTGCCATCGTGTGCATCATCACCACCCTCTCCATGAGCGCCATCTGCACCAATGGGGAGGTCAAAGGAGGTTTGTATGTGATTTTATTGGTAAAGGAGTTCGGAACCTGTTCCTGCTCATTTCGGGGTTAGTCTCACAAGCCAGGGCCAGCCTTATCATCATTGCCATCTCCGCCAATGTATGCGTCATCACCACGCGCTCATGAACGTCATCTGCACCAATGTCAATGTCAAACACAGATCTCGGATACTTTCGGCTGTCGCCCCCAAAAGATCGGTTAATGAAAGAGATGCAAGTATAGCTTTTTATGATTAAGAGCAGTATAGAACTAAGTCACGTCACTCAAAACATTTTGAAGCACCTGAGACCCCGTCAGTTATTGTTTGTAAATTAATTTATCTTTTTACAATAATCTACAAAATGAAACCATTTTATTAATTTTAAAGATCATGGTTACTTGCTCAATCAACACGTGTGGCACAACGCATAGAAATAACCCAGATAATCATTCATTTCACAGGTGAGTAAAGAAAATATTTGGTTTATTTTCGTAGAAAAATTTATGGACAATTTTCTTCTACAATTAGTTATAAAATCGTTGTGCCTTGTGGAGTTTTGATTGCTCTTGCCGTGTGTACAAATGGTTCTTACATATATGGAGAAATAATAGATTTTTCACGTAAAAACAAATATTGCTTCGTTACGCTAGGGCTTGATAAAATGATGACGTCATGAAATATCGATAGTACCTAATGAGTAGGTAGTTATGCAAAGTGGTACAAAACTCTTTTCTTTTCTATCGTTAGGGTATTTTTACCTAGTTAAAATAAATTTACCACTTGTGTCATTTTTATTTTGTTTATTAAAATACGAGTATTATTATAACTAATCGTTTTTACTTATTTAATTTCAGCTTACCAAAGGATCCGCAAAACAGAAAAAAATGGTTACAAATTCTTCAGAAACAGAGCGATGATCAAAACAATATAAAAGTTTGCAGCAATCATTTTAAAAACGATTGTTTTTTATTCAGAATACATTAACGTGTTTTGAAGAAAGGTTCGCTGCCTACGTTACATGTTCCAGTAAGTACCATGTTGAACAATGTTTCAATTCAGGCGTAAAGAATGTATTTTGTGACCTTATGCCGACTTGTACAAAGTTGTCAAAGCTCTTAAGCAATCTCGCTTGGCAGTTTTTAACGGTTCAGATTCAGACCGATCAAGATCTGTCAAGCGAGTGAAGTAATTGTTTAGAACTTTGGAAGTTTGGTGCAAGTAGGCATTAGTCAAGTAATTATTAGTTAAGGACATAAATCATAAATCAACCTCTTTTACAGATTCAACTCAAGAAAAAGCGAGATCCAACTTCATATTGCAATTGGATCCCTATTTTATAGTACCTACCTTACCTACCTGAAACTAATAGGCTACATATATTATGACAGACAGATATACCTACGTATCGTGCCTACATATAATGACAAAACTCAGAATTAATATTCTTAAATAAAGTATTTTTCAGTCATTGAATAAAACATTTGCATGGGCTTCATTATTGTTTATTATAATCAACCAACTTTAAAAAAAGAACAGATATATATATTAAACACAATCGACTTTCTAGCTATTACAATCTTATTTCGAAGATTTGGATTGATAAGTAAGTTGTAGGTAAATATTGGTAAGTCCTGCTACTATGTATTATGAATGTAAGTTTGTGAGGATGGATAAGTTTTTGTTCCTGAATAACGCCAAAACTTGGCTATTTAGTCTTTAGTATCTAATAACTAATAACCAAACCCATCTCATTCCTTTGGTTAAAATCTTCATATGTACAGGTGGTGCCGTAATTAGTGAATAATCTTCAGCTGCGGGGGGACTTCAGGTCTAATCAGAAAATGAAAATATGTACCCAGTAAAAATTCTAAGTCCGTGGGATTTCTACTGGGAACATATTTTCATTTTCTGATGACCCCCACACGCAGCTGAAGGATTATCCACTAATTAACACTCTATTAACAACATGATTGTGTAGTAGGCACTATTTTTTTCTCTATTATGACTTGTGACGCAAAATGGGTAGGTACCACAGTTATCGATGTCGATAAAACATCTTATTGAAAGTCCATCACTATTTTTGAGCAACACATAGACAATCACTCGCACATGCTTATTATCATTTCTTGTATCGCATTTGAAATGTCATTACCCCTCTTTACATTCTAACTTTATGATGTCAAAGGAGGTTCGTAGACGTTTTATTGCGTGGTGGTAAGTCTGGTTCGGGGAAAATGGGACATGCTTGCAAAGAGACACGTTACTCGGTCAGAGTTACACTTAAATAAAGTTTAGGTTTTGAAAATACATTTACGATTTATATTTTATCGTTTAATTTTTATTTTAATTATGAGGACCCAAACAGTAAGTAGGTACTATTAATAAATAGTATAAAACTAGTTAACTAAAACAAAACTAAAACTAGATAACTAAAAGTAGTTAAGCGGATTTGTTACTAAATATATTTATACTATTTATTAATATTTATGGATTTCCGCAAAGTAACGCCTGAATCAATCAATTATCTTAGTAAGTAGGTACTACTTATAATTATTAATACTAATCGCGAAAATGTTCAAAATGATTTACGTACTTGCTTACCTCTATGCCTAACAAATCAATGTAAGTACCTACTTAAGTTCTTAGGTATCAAAGCAATTTTTCCTCTAGAGGCCCCCAATAATAACCCTGGCACGATACTCGACTTAGCAATACTCTACAAAATACCTACTCACCTACTTAGTAACGACTAGTTTAGCTACCTTATCAAGGGTTTGGTAGATGTCACGTGTTTGAACTACATACTTAAAAGATCATTAAACCGATTTTATTGAGAAGGAAACACCTTTAACGTGTGAAAAATTACCATCAAAGTTACCAAGAAAAAACATGTTTTTACTTTATGACTTTGAGGCACTCCTATTTATTCTGTGCCATCGATCGTGCGAAACAAATCGAAAAAAATCTGAGCCAACGTGTTTTTAGTGTAGGTATCGGCTATCGGATAGGTCTTATGCTACGGCTACATTAGCGGGTATCAGCGATTATTCGAGCTATCGCGATAAGTGTGGCCGAGTAGTTCGTCGCATCGCGATGTAATCGGGCGAACAGGAATGCTGCCAAATGATACAAAATACACAAATAGGGATTCAACATGGGTTGCGAAATGAAACGTTTAGTTGTCCAAATGGGATGTAGCCATATCGCGGCACTGTCGGTAAACTGGCGCTTCAAAGGGTTTTCATCGAAATTTAACTTAACATAATTTAAATTAATTTCAATTTTGTGATGATAATGTTCCTATTTGATGTGTATTTTACTGTTACTTTTAATGTGTTGTATTTTTTGTATGGATCTGGTTGTCCAAAATAAATCATTTATTATTATTA
This sequence comes from Lobophora halterata, assembly GCA_932526365.1. NCBI lineage: Eukaryota > Metazoa > Arthropoda > Insecta > Lepidoptera > Geometridae > Lobophora > Lobophora halterata. Next base: position 1,697,899 of record OW052017.1, read on the forward strand.
TTATTAAATGTAAAGAAATTATTAAATAAAAGAACATCGCCGATAACCGATACACGATGTTTTAACGCGACAACGCGGCACGAATTATCAAGCGATAATGTAGCCTTAGCATTAGTACAGGTAGCGTAAATAATGACCTTACCATTGGCAACACTAAACTCGCGGTACAATCCAACTGATTAGATACTCGTACTGATCATAAATGTGGCCATAATAACACAACACCAGTAGCGATACGATCTAGTATTTTATTGTACCTACAGCTAGAGAACTACCTCGCCAATTTTATGTAGCTAGCATCAATAACGGTGTTCATAAAGAACTCCAAGATTGACAGCTTCAAAGCAGGATAAAGTCGTAAAATAGGACAAAAAAGTTCTGACATCTCGTCAATTAAAATGAAATAAACTCCAATTTAAAATATGTTTTTGTTACTTTTTACGATGGAGTTGAATAACAATGAAAAAGTCTTGTAATATTTAACTATTATTTTTTTTCTAGCACTATTACTTGTGTTTCGAAATTTAGTATCAGACCAATATGTAGGTACTAAAAGTTAGCTAAATTGTAAATTGTAAACTGTTTGTAGCGCGTTTTCAATGTATTAAGGGTATGATTATATACTTCTACACATGTAGCTAGATTCTAGATCTATGTATGTTGATATGTACGCTAGACTAACTGATTCTGCTAATATGAAAATAATCCTAAGTAGAAAGGATTCCACTCAAGGAAACCGGATTGCAAAACCACTTACAGCTCTAGAAATCAATACTTATATGTAATAGATAGTAGATAGGTAGTACCTAGATAGGGTAGGCTAGGTACCTACCTTATATTATAACGTAAAAAAACTATGGATATTTGATTGATATCGTAACCATTCACTTCTTAGTATTTTTGGGAACGTAAAAATATGTAAGGAAGAGTTTATTGCTCAAATACTTCACATTCTCTTCTAGAAGGTACATAAGTATAGGAACCGTTGCAAACGATCTATAGGTAGCTCAACTGCTCCAACTCGATACCCCGCGATGGCAGCGTACCGAGGATACAGGCTGCATGGCCTCTTTGTATTGTGCAAGGCTTAAATTATTTATATATAAATTGTAATATAGCTTGCAGTAGTTAGCTTATGCTGTAACTAGCTGGTGCTGGCGACTTCGTCTGCGCAGGTATCTCTATAAATTGTAGCCTATGTGTTATCCTGATGTATAAGCTATATAATTGTAAAGTTTCATTAAAATCCACTCTGTAGTTTTTACCTGAAAGAGTAACAAACATCCATCCATCCATTCTTACAAACTTTCGCGTTTATAATATTAGTAGGATAGGATTAAAAAAGAAAGTACCTTTTTATTAATACCTAAAGAATTTGAACCTATCGTTTTACTAAGTTATTTTTCTCGTAGGTGGAATCTACTACATAATATCTCGCTCCCTGGGCCCGGAGTTTGGAGCATCAGTGGGCATCGTATTTGCGTTCGCCAACGCCGTTGCAGCCAGCATGAACACCATCGGCTTTTGTGACTCGCTGAACGACCTGCTAAAGTCGAACGGCCTGAAGATAGTTGACGGGGGACTGAACGATGTGAGGATCGTGGGGCCCGTGGCGCTGGTGGTGATGTGCGTCATCTGTGCGGTCGGGATGGACTGGGAGAGCAAGGCACAGGTGAGATACCTAATTATTTTTCCACTTTCCATGCTCGTAAAGTTCTACTTTATACGAAAGATGTGAGGATCATGGGGCCCGTGGCGCTTGTGGTTATGTGCGTCATATGTGTTTAGCTTGTAATTTTCTATGCAATATTCTCTACGTATATCAACTAATCTAATATAAAACAATTATATATAAATCTAATAAAATTATGGCAAAATAATAAATAAAATGTATAAATAAAAAATAAACTTGATAATTACGTGATTTTAGAGTCAAAATTTAACATTGAGTATTTAGGAACCCAACCTACCTACAAGGTACTAGTAGTTTTGCTACATGTTCTTCAATCGAGTACGTCAGCCGACAATAGAATCCCAGATTACTGGGTTGATTTATGATCAGCCAATGAAATCTTAGCACAACAAACTGCAAACATCATGCCTATTTCCAGCGCTTCATGCATATCAAAACTAAAACGCAATGGTCGCGCTACACAGAACCCAAGGAATTTTACAAGCTTCGGCATAGGTTTTCTGGATATGAATAGTTTTTTCAAATTATTAATCAAAGTTTTTACAAAACATACAACAACTGACTTGGGCTGTTTTTGTGACCGTAAAGGGAAGCAAAATACGCAATTTTGTTTATTTTAACATATTTTTTTCAGTTATTTTGATTTAATAACTAAACTACAGAACCGATTTTGATAATATTTCTCTTGGGACCAAACTGAAACTATATTCTCTCAAACAAAAATTAAAGAGAGATTTTTTTAAATCGGTTTCGATTGTTTTGTCGGAGGCATGCACTTACTTAAGTACAGACAGCGTCAGAGATAAGTATCCCCCTTGCACAAGACACCCAGCTATAGATCCTTTCAAAAAATTTTAATATGTAAAATTATTTTTAGGATTACATACGGTTATACAAATATAATCTATTTTTTAAAGACAAAACTTCTCCATTCACCGCGACGCGACGCGACGGTGATTTAAAGGGATTTGAAGCTGGGTATTATAATGCAAGGGGGATACTTATCTATGACGCTGTCTGTACATTTGTTTTGTGACAATTATATTTTTTTTTTATTTAGTTATAGTATTACCTCAAAGGGTCCTCTTCTTTGAGTAAACAATTCTACCAAAGGCAGTTAAAGTTTCTGTAATTTTCCTTTGACATTCAAATATCTAAGTTTCCCAAATAACTTCTACATTTTTCTTAATGTACAGACGGATTTTTTATTGTTTTCGACGAAATAAGCACGTTACGTACGTTTCCTCGTATTCATTGAGGTACCAAATGTAACCCGACGCGTGCAAACGAGTAGAGCGCGGTACAGCCCATTGCCCAATTGACCCCATACAGCGCAAACATACTGTCCTTCAACCAGCCCGCCAATCAATACCACATTCATTTGTAGCCTTTTACACAAAATTGGATGTAGATACGAGTTCTGCGACAATCTATCTCAATGTGTAGCTTACCGCTTATCCTTCAAAGAGTGTCGAGTTACTTTCTGTAAGAGTACTTATTATTACTACTAATTATAAAGCGCTAAAGCCGATCGAAAAACAATGGCATGCCAGAAATCTAGAGTTTAGAATTTGAACACAAAATCGTCGTAAAGTGTGCATAATAATTGATATCGTGTGCATAAGCATGCACGAAAAAATACTTTATGTATACTGGGTTCAAAAGAGACTTAACATAATGTAGAAAGTTTGCTCCAATACCATTAATACTAGCAAAACACTCCAAAAACTTTTCTCAAATAAAATAATGACTAACGTACCTATTTTAAGATTTTTAAAAGGATTCAAAGCTGATGGGTTAGAAAGCTGTTCAGGCAAATAAATTACCTGGAATTAATCTAGTAATTTAACGAGTCTACTTTCGAAGGTGAACGCGGAAAGTGATCAGCATTGAACCTTGAACTTGAAAAGCTATTTTTCATTCCTAACTAGAACGTCAAGTGTCGATGTCGAGGCTAAAGAGCGCCATTTATGTCCCTTAAAACTTCCATCAGATCGTGTGGGTGTGTGCTATTTTTTATATACTGTATGTGTGTAGGTGACACAAGATTGATGCGAACACGAACGTCGCAACTAGATTAACTTAATTGCATTAATTTCTGAGTGAAAGCTTCGCAGTGGAACTCTTCAGAAATTACAGCGAAAGGTCGTTTTTAGTACCTATAGCTTTTTGCAGAATTGCTTGTTCTAATGAAACTTATTAATTACTAGTTGAAAATAGATTACCATGTAAAATTAAACTCTTGGTTTCAGTATTGAGGATTTTTCTATAAGAAAAACCTTATAAAACTTTTGCAGTGTCCTTTTAGTTTTTTTAACCAAAACAAGGCTGAAGACCACAGTTGTTTTTGTATTTCAAGTTCCAAAAACTCTTTTCTCTCTATGCACTTTCTGTTCTTGAGGAACACATCCTCCAAATTTTAAATTTCTACGACTACTGGTTTAGGCTGTCTATCTGTGTTTTTTCTATAATATTGATAAAAATCCCTTTTATATTTATCTTATACATTTTCAATATCTATAAAAGACTGACTGACATTAATTTAATTGTCCTCAGAATTTCCTAGTGGCCATCATTGTGGGGGCCATGGTTGACTTCGTGGTGGGAACCATAATGGGGCCCGGCGGGAATACAGAAATCGCACAAGGATTTGTTGGATGGTCCAGTAAGTATAGGTAGTCCAGTTAGAATAATTGAAATTAAAATTAAAATTTCAATTATTTTACAAACGCGAATAGTGGCTACGTAAACTTAATTCACCTGAGCTTATTCACCTAGGTGCATTAAATACACTTTTAGTTAACTTTAGTATACCCTATTTTTACACCCCAGATTCTTCCTCTCGCTGGCGCGTACCTAAATTTTTGATGAAGGTTTAAAAAAATTCTACTTATAATAAATCATTGTACTTATAATATTATTGTTATATTTAACAATAATTTTATGAGAACAATGAAAACTATGTTTTCTATGAGTGCCTGTTGAACTGTTTCGTGAAGTGCAGATATCGCTTGTCAGATTAGATTATTAATTTAACTACATAATACTCAAAGAAATCTCACAAATGCAAGAGTTGGTAAGACCGGTAGAGATCTTTCAATCTAAAAATACACGCCCCTCCATTCGCGGGACATTTGGTATATCAGCGATAGTAGAGGACCCTGCATTCTTAGGATCAGTTCAGACCGAACGGAAAAATGCTCGAACGGCTCGACTCGGCGCATCCGGCTCACAAATTCGGCTCGCGTCGCATGCGAGCATTCTACTTTAGGACCTTTACTCAATAGGATACCACGGTGAAACCACCGGTTCCTTCACCATGGTGTCTTTAGTACTCTACTAATCGAAAAATACCAGAGCTGGTGGCGCAACTGGTGGTAACGTGAGAAGACTCCAAATAGCTCTATACATATAAGCGGTTGCGCCACCAGCAGCGGGTGATTTGGTTGCCGCCACCAAATTGGTTGCGCTCCATACAACAGCTACATTTTGTTTGTGGTGCGACTGGTTGCGCCGCCACTAATGTCTTAGTGAGATATAATCCTTAGGCTATGGTAATACAGCCCTATTAAAAAGGAGCCAGTAAATTGCTCGAGCGTTTTCCCGTTCGGTCTGAACTGACCCTTAGACTGAAAGGTCTCTAGCGGTTTAATATCAGAATGAGGCTTTAGTAGTTGTAGTAGAGTGACTGAGGCTTTAGTCTCATTAGCAAGGTTTTTCTAGCCTCTACGGTATCGTCGAACTTCTATCCGGATTTCCGGATCACTGATGGCGTGAATCAGGACTTCTTCAGCGTGTTCGCGATCTTCTTTCCGTCCGTTACCGGCATCCAGGCGGGGGCGAATATCTCGGGGGATCTCAAGGTAACAATCCTTAGAATATAGCCACTAAAATGTAGGTATCCTACAGTGTAAGAATGTATAAAGGCGTCCTAAATACTTAGATACGCCGCAAACTCAGTCGGCCGCTTAGAGTTTGCCTTTATGACAGAAGTTCTATCCAGGCCAAAAAAAAATTGGCCAAAAAAAATCTTGGCAAAAAAATACATAGCCAAAAATATACTTGGCCAAAAATCACTTGGCCAAAAAAAAAACTTGGCCATTAAAAAAACTTGGTCAAAAAAACGATTAGAAGAAGTTATATAGTATAGTGGCACGATAAGAACAGAAAATAATGTACGGCAAAAAAGGGAAAAGGCAGTTAGTTTAGTCAACTGCGACAGACACAACACCTCTGCTTTGCTCTATGAAAAATAACCTTCCTAGTTAATACTTTTGTCAAGTTTGTGAAGTAAAATTTACAGTAATTAAAACAACGTTCCCTTCGGAAACCCTTTGATCTTTGCCTGATGGACAACATTAGAATTATAAAATTACACACACAGTTATTTCGGAGCTTTTTATTTTCCTACATGTAAACAAATTGTCTTATTACTGTGATTAAGGAGCCCTTCGAAGGTTATTTAAACTAACAACGTCAGGCAAAATCATAAAACACATCCGACACGATTGGCAAATGTGCTGTACTGCCACGCTGGTATCGGGGTTCGATTCCCGCTTCAGGACAAACATTTATGCGGTGACCATAAAGTATACCAAAAGTATTTCAGTGTATCAGTTATTTGGTTCCTATAGGAAAAGCTCTGCTTAGTTTGGGGCTAGATGGCGTTGTGTGAAATGTATAAAATATTAATTTATTATTATTTATCGCACTTTATGAAGAGGCCAGAAGACCATATGATCAAAACAGTGCTACAACACAATCACTCTGAAACTAAAGAGGGAATTGGGCTGAAATTATGTATGGTTTACATTTCCTTATTAAATTATATTTTTGTACATTTCACACAACTAATAGTATTCAATATAGTATTTAAAAACACAACAAAGAAAAACACACAAATAATAGTATTCTATATAGCATTTAAAAACGTAGACAAAGCTCTTAAATACTCATGTCTTAATAATGCCTATCATTTTATTCATGGGTGACCAAAGACCAAATAAAATTGTCATAAAATGTAATTGAGCTTTCTGCAAATGAATTCAATGAATCGCCCCGAATCAATTGATTTGGCCCGTGAATTTTACAAAACATTTTTTGCGCGGGTCAATTGATCTCAATTGAACATTCCTGAACAACATGAGTCATGGCTATTCGCAACTCTTGTGTATTATAAACAAGTGACGAGGCGAGCTAGGCACTCTCCTGATGGTAAGAGATCACGCCCGCGCATGACCTGTTCTGGTCATGCGCGGTTGGTCTGTGCTTGACCAAAACAGTGCTACACAGGACTTTGATAGATTTTGATAGTCAGTCTCGAAAGCCCAGTAATTTTCTTCACCCACCGTGCCCTTCAAACCGGAACACTGTAATGCTTATACATAACATAGTCCTTATTTTAATGTAGAGTCCGAACCAAATCACTGTAACCCTACAATACAGGCTCTTGAGGAAACCTAGTGTAGGGTACAGAGCTCCAGTAGGTATTTTTAGGTAGATCTAAAATCTAAGATAAGACTGCCATGGTATAAATATCCATTACAATGTACCAGATCCATATTTTTTGAAACCAATAAACGATTTTTTTTATAATATACTTATTTTTATAATTTTGCGGCAGAATATCTGGCACTGTGTTGGTAGGTGTACACATTTAGAAGGAATTCTGCAGGGGATGCCTCCCATGGTGAATAACGCATGCAATTGAATCGTGGAATCGTATTTAATTCTTGGAATCTAATTTATGTTGTGTTCCAATCAGCTACCTAAACTAGAGTGATTGAATCCTATCAATTAGTATTGAGGTGAAAACTCCATAATGCCTTCATTTTATTGAGCGGGAAATCTAGAACAAACACTTATTACTTATTTTTTATGATTGCATTTTATTATATCCAATACAAAACACCAGCTTATGCAAATGAAATCAGTTCCCATGAAGTAATAAAAGATATCTAGACAAATCTAGGTAGACTCGACAAGACAGCTTCCCATAATGTTCTATTATAGTTTCAGTAGACGGAAGTAGGTAATTTATCTAAGAGCCGATTAGCTATCCGGCTGAAACGTTCAGGGTAGCTCACACCGCTACCTTGTAGAGGAAGCGACGCAAAAACATAAAACATGTGATTTGTTAACATATACATATGTATAAATATATTATTTTAATCTACATTTCTTGTTTACAACTCCACTTCGAAGTCTTCTATCGATTGAGTATTCAAATAACCGTAAAAATGTCAAAATTTTGTCAGCGTCTGGTCGAAGCGACGCGTGATCAGAGGCCTGGCAGCTATCTCGCCCAAAGGTCCTAGATAAGCCTTGCAATACAAAGAGGCAATGCCGCCAGTATCCTTGGCACTCTGCCATTGGGTATCGAAGTTATAAAATCCCTTAGCATACATTGCTTAGGCAATACAGAAAAATTGATTTACCCTATGCACACAAGTGTATTGTATAAATGTAGATTGGTATACTTACATTAAGAAATCAACTACTCCTGTACTTAAACTACTCATAGCAATAAATAAATGAATACTGAATACATAGTAAGCTTTATGCTGTAATAAAATGAATGAATAACCCTATAAATAAATATGACATCAATGAAAGCGAGAGCGTATTCCAGGACCCAGCATCGGCCATCCCCAAAGGCACGATGCTGGCGCTACTCATCTCGATGGTGAGCTACGCGCTTATGGTGCTGTTCGCGGGAGGCGGCGCGATACGAGACGCCAGTGGGAACCTCACGGACCTGATCATAGCCAATGGCACCGTTACGTCGGACTACTCACTGCTCACTCGATGCATCAACGCCACAGACCCAGACTTGAAATGCCATTTTGGACTACATAACAGCTATTCGGTGAGTATTTGTTAGCATTTCTTTGTAATTTTTTGTGTAGGTACCGGTACCCCCCGAAGCTTGAAAGAAAGTAAGAAGGAAGAAAGAAATACTTTTTTTTCTTAAATAGAAACGAAACTATAGCTAATAAAAAAAAGCACTCAGTTGCTAACACTCAATCCAACCATACCATTCCTTCGCGCCGCACGCCGCGCCTTACAATCCAAATCCAAAAACAATCCTTCATCACTCATCAGCCACACACCACACGAGTGTTTAGCTCACCATCCATTACGTACACAGCGAAGACGAGCTTCGCGCCTTAAGATAATGAGCTGCGGACATATCTGTGAGCCGCATACCGAATCGCGAACCATTACACTAGCACGCAATTTTTCCTGCGGTCTTGTCGCCAGCGATAAATCTGGCGGATGGATGGATAGTATGCGTCAATGCGTGTGAATGGTGGGCTACTCTACCCATCAAATAGTGACCCGCTGAACGTTGCAATGTTTCAAGAACGACTAAACAAACTACGCTGCATACGCCACTGAACGTTACTCATAAAAATTTGAAACACCGAAAGCGTAAAACAGTGAGATATAATTACTTAGTTGCTGACTCTAACGGGCTCACACATGTAGGTGATGCAACTGATGTCGGCATGGGGTCCATTCATCTACGGCGGATGTTGGGCGGCGACGTTGTCGACGGCGTTGACCAACCTGCTGTCGGTGCCGCGGCTGATCCAGGCGCTGGGCGTGGACCGCATCTACCCCGGCCTCATCTACTTCTCCAAGCCCTACGGCAAGCACGGCGAGCCCTACCGCGGATACGTGCTCACGTTCTTCGTCTCATTGCTCTTCCTACTCATTGGTAAGTTACGTTGCAGTTGCAAGACTTGCCAGGAATCAAAGAAGCGTCTGCTGCAGAATTCCGTTTGTTTCAATCAAAAACTACAAAAAAATAACAAAAATGTAGCAGTAAGACTGATTTGATCATGGGCCGACGACGACGTGAGTAATAAATATCCTCAGCGTGACTCTATCAGAATATGTTCAGATATAATTTCCCAAAAATTTCGGAAACCTGAACTGTGTCATTAACTTATAGGAACAATTTTAATTTTGTTTTGTCACAAGAAAGAACTCTCAATTATTTTGTAGGTAGAAATTACCATTTTACAGTAAAAAGGGAACATTGGACGAACTGCTGATTGCTTATGCGTAACAGCTTCCGCAGTTAAAAACCCAATTGATACCTTTTAAGAAATAGTTCTTTACGGCACGTTTGCTTTCACAAGAAGATATCATAGGACAATGCGTTAAAAATAAAATATCTCCTCTTACAGCCGACCTGAACACAATCGCCCCGCTGATCTCCAACTTCTACCTGGCATCATACGCTCTTATCAACTTCTGTACATTCCACGCCGCCGTCGTCAGGCCTCTGGGCTGGAGGCCTACCTTCCGGGTAAGTTCACTTGATCATACCATCCTTACATAATACATAGGTATCTGTTCGAATATTCTTCAAACTGTCAGAGTCGAGGGTTGGAGAGTACACGGAGGTCAACGATTGACCGTTGGAGTCTCCCGCTGGATTCCGGGGTACCAACACTTGGCCAGGATGGATACCTGGAATGGAATTCCTGGCCACCAAGGAATAATGTGTAGGCGTACTGTTTCGATATGAAGGTATAGATGGAACTGTAGATAGTAAAATTTCTGGGATTTTGAGACTGACTACCAAAAGCGCTAAACAGTGTCGTTCCTATATGTATATTATGTTACTCAAAGTTTAAGTATTGTTTTAATCATGAGCAAGCGTTATCTTTTACTATCAGGAGAGTCAGGCAAGCGCCTTGCTCGTCTCGTTCTGACACATTTTGATGGTCATTTATTTTTTGTATGTTTGTATCAGTACTACAACGTGTGGCTCTCGCTGGCCGGGTTCCTGATGTGCGTGGCAATCATGCTGCTCATCAGTTGGATGATGTCTCTCATCACCTTCGGTATATTCTTCACGCTCTACCTCATCGTGCACTACCGGAAACCAGGTAACGACCACCTAGCCGTTAACTTCCGATGCAATTGATTGACTTGATTATTTGGAGGCTAATTCATTCATACAATGTTTGAATGTATGAATGTATGGAACTCTTGGTCTTCAGCTCTCATCCCAATTGTGTCGATAGTTTATTGATATTTTAATTGTATTTTCTACTCAGGAGAGCTTGTTTGTCTCGTGTGAGTCAGTGATTGGCTTTGTAGGATCGATGTGTAAAACCCATCCGAATGGTAGCCTCGCTACGCCATAGAATTTCACGAGCAAGCGATTAATAACACATCAACAAAATGATAAATCTGTCGGCAGAGTTATCGATAAAACTCAATGAACGTATTTTTAACCTTTCAATATTCGATTCATATTTCTAATTCAATATTTTGTTTGTATTATATCCCGCTTCCGAAAGTTATTATTGCTCTAGAAATATCTCTATAAATACCAGAGCGTGCCGACTTAGTCGATTGAAATTTATTTACGTAAACTCTCTTCTCTTCGCGGCTTTGCCCGCCTCTTTCAAAATACAATGCAACCTATTGTCCCAATCCTTAGTACATGCATCTATCTATACCTCTCAGCTCAGATATCTCTAGAACGTTTAGCGTAATCAAAATAATAAAACTCATAACATAAGTGCACGAAAGTAGCCTCTTCGAAGTGCACGAAAGGAGCCTCTTCGAGGCGCATTTGACATCCTTTCACCACACTGGTTCGAAAGAACTAGTGACACGATAAGAAGAAGAAGAAGAAGATAACATGATAAAATTTGCTAATGGTAGAAAATACTTAGGACACCATTTTATTTAAGACCATATTGTACTTGTGTTTTAGCAAATAAATTATCTTTATCTTTACATTTAAGATTAATTTATTGGTAGATGTGAACTGGGGCAGCAGTACTCAGGCGCAGATCTACAAGACTGCCCTATCGAGCGCCCACAACCTGGCGCGGACGGGAGAGCACGTGAAGAACTACTGGCCTCAGCTGCTGGTGCTGGCGGGCAGACCACAGGCGAGGCCAGCACTTGTAGACCTCGGACACCTCATCACCAAGGCAGGGTCCTTGATGATCGTCGCGGACATATCGCAAGTATGTACCTACCACCACTGCCTTAGCTGCTGATGCTATCGAGCAGACCGCAGGTGAGGCCGGCACTGGTAGACCTCGGCCACCTCATCACCAAACCTTGATGATCGTCGCGGACATATCACAAGTATGTACCTACCACCACTGCCTTAGCTGCTGATGCTATCGAGCAGACCGCAGGTGAGGCCGGCACTGGTAGACCTCGGCCACCTCATCACCAAGGCCGGCTCCTTGATGATCATCGCGGACATATCGCAAGTATGTACCTACCACCACTGCCTTAGCTGCTGATGCTATCGAGCAGACCGCAGGTGAGGCCGGCACTGGTAGACCTCGGCCACCTCATCACCAAACCTTGATGATCGTCGCGGACATATCACAAGTATGTACCTGCTCCCAATGCCTCGGCTGCTAAAAGCAGACCGCAGGCGAGATCAGCGCTTGTTGACCTCAGACACCTCATCACCAAGGCAGGGTCCTTGATGATCGTCGCGGTCATATCGCAAGTATGTACTACCTATATCGCAAAGATCGCTAAGACTACCTGGATAAGGGTTCTATTGACGCGGAGCTGGGCGGAGTGGAGAAAAGCGGACTGTGAATTGGCCGATCACAGTGCTTTAAATGGAGTGGAAGTGGAATTTCGAGCACTGTGATTGGCCAATTCAAATTGGAAATGTACCTTACGAGATGCACAAGATCGTTGAGGCTGGCTGAAGCAAAAGGAGGTCTATACCCAGCAGTGGGTCCTACATGGCTGAATGATTATGATGTTCCACTACGTCTAAGCATGCTATGCTTGCTTAGATGTTCAATCTAGCTAGACCTCCAGTTCAGAACATCAGCTCTGTAGATTGTATGAAATTGATGAAAAGTGCGATCAGCAATGGACCGTGAATGGACCTCTCAGATTGATATAGGTACTATCCGCAGCCACTTTCGTAGGTACATTACCCGGATCCCGGATTTTCCGTCTTTCCTTATTCCAGGGTGCAAACTACATTTATGCCAGAATTGCGTTCAGTGTCGCTAGTTTAATTGACAAACATACCGATATCATTCACACAAACATTGCATTTATTCAGTGTGACCACATGATACAATCTTATCTGAAACGGTCATCTAAAACAACAGTCAGACTAAATATTTAATCACTTTCAGCGCTGTGCATAACCTTGGTATCACCTTGACAATGTTCACTCAACTTCATCTTTCCCATAATGTCACAAAATCCTATATATTTTCTTTAATATAAATGCAAATTAATTCGATTATATATAACACTTAAATTTCCTTTAAAAATTTGTTATTATTACTATTTTTTACATTTTTGTTAAAGAATTTCACTAATTTCATATGCCGATTGACATAATAAATTATACGATACCTGGATAAACCTAATGAAATAACCAGATAGATATAGGTAATCGAACTCAGACAGAAATACCATGTTGCATTCGCCCTGCAGGGTCCATATACCTAGTCTATAACTACTACTTAAGACCTAAAATACTTACCTGTATGTACATGGAGGCAATGAATAAATACAATACAATATGTTTGACGACACCGTGGCTTAGTTGGTAGTGACCCTGCCTACGAAGCTTGGTGTTCCGGGTTCGATCCCCGGCCGGGGCAAATATTTGTGTAACGAACACAAATGTTTGTTCTCGGGTCTTGGATGTTGTGATGTGTTGTATGTGTCCATGCCACCTGCGACACAGGGAATCCTAGTGCAGGGGTGTGAGTGTGTCAATGTTTGTTTTGTTTGTTTTGTTTGTTGTTTGACCTTTGAAGCTGTGATTTTAAGCGAGCAAGATTTGGATGTGATTGTCAACATTGCGTCGTCAACATCAATAGAAACCTCTTTAAGGAAAATGGTTACCTAAACGGTCCACGTGATAACTATTTAAAAAACGAGTGAGCCTTACAGTAGTCGCTTAGGATGTGTAACATCTGACATCTCACCTTAGTATCATCACTATGGGTTCGAGAGCGGTCGGAGTGGGGGCTCTGGCTGCATTATACTCGAATCCGGGACGGCTGCAGTGCACGGGTAGGCATGCACTGCAAGCGGAGCTCGGGGTCGGTGCAAGCCTTCCCTGGGATGGGCCTCACAGCAAGTATCATCACTATAATCAGCCTATCGCAATCCACTGCTGGACATAGGTCTCTACCATTTTGCGCTATCGTGCATTGTCATTGTTTACTACTTTTTTTCAAATGACTTAAAAAAAGAAGGAGGTTATCAATTCGGTTGGTTCGGTTCAGTTCTTTGGTTTTAAAATCCAAATAACTGAAAAAAAAGTCGTTGAAGTGAAGAAAATTGCGTATTTTGGCTCCCTGTGACTTTTCAGTGGTGCCTATGGTCACTAGAACAGTCCGATTGAAGTCGGTTGTTGTAGGTTTTTAGTAAAAATTTGATTATTGGTTGGTAAGATCTGACGGCCAACTTTCTGTTTCACACTTCCGTCCCATTTTCACAAAATTACTCCCACAAATTGTCAGAAAGCGAGAGGACAGATGTTACACAACAAAAGGATTTCTTTCGGCACACCCCGCCCTGAAAGGCGAGTCCAAGGCTTGTCGAGTAAGATCCTCGAATATTTTATTCATTGCCCTAGCCTCAGTTCCAGAGTGAGGACGTGGTGGCCGAGTGGATGAGGCTCTTACCTTGCGATCTGATGGTCGCGGGTTCGAATCCCGGTGGCAGTCATGCATAAATGGGTTTTCTCGATAGAAAAAATCTATGCATCCCACGTTCTCGCAACGGTGAAGGAAAACATCGTGAGGAAACCGGCATGTCGAAGAACCTAAAAGTTCGAAAACATGTGTCGAGTGCACGAAAGGAGCCTCTTCGAGGCGCACTTGAAATCCTTTCACCACACTGGTTCGAAGGAACTAGTGACACGATAAGAAGAAGTTCCAGAGGCTAAAACCCCTGGGGTCACTAATTACATAATCTGCTGAAAGCGGGGGCAGTTAGCTGTGTGCGGAGGCGGCACCAATCCTGGGTGGAACAACGGCTTATTCCATTATGCTCCCACTCTCTGTTATATTTTACCTTACCTAACCTACATCGATGAGAACGATGAGTGTTCACTGCTCCCTAGTGGGAGCATAATGAACTCAAAAGTTTTGTATGATCCCACTGGAATCAAGAGAGTGGGAGCATAATGGAATAAGCCGTAACAACTGGGAGCCAGCTAAATTAGGCCTCCTCTCGACACCATTGTGTGATAGACGTTACGCATCAAAAACATTTACAAATGAGTAACAACTGTAATTTGTCGCACAGGAGAAGCTGAGTTACAGAGAGCGTAGTTTACGAGCGCGCGCGGACGACGAGTGGCTGCGCGGACGCAAGGTGCGTGCGTTCTGCGCGCGCGTGAACGGGTTCAAGTTCGAGGTGGGCGCGCGCGCGCTCATGCAGTCCGCGGGCGTGGGCCGCCTCGCACCCAACGTGCTGCTCATGGGGTACAAGGCGGACTGGACCGCCGCGCCCGCCAGCGACCTTGTGGCCTACTTCAACGTGATGCAGTCAGTATTGTATTGTATCATCATCGTGCTTAACGGTGAAGGAAAACATAGTGAAGATTGTCGTAGAACCTAAAAATGAAATGATTTTGCTTGATCAAAACTATTGAGTTGGTCTCACACATGACACTTCACCGTAAATACAGCTTGCAAAAAGAAAAAAGACTCATAAAATATGTTTAAAATATGTAAAAGTTGGAAAGCATTGTGTCAAGTGCACGAAAGGAGCCTCTTCGAGGCGCATGCACAGGAACCCACGACCTTCTCGAAAGTCGAGGCTCCTCCCACTCGGCCAACACGGCTTTTGGTTAAGAATTGGTTAATTAAGAAGTAGGAACATAAGACTGATTCATCATCATCATCAACCTATAGCAGTCCACTACTGGACGTAGGTCTCTCTCAAAGCGCGCAAATGAATCTGACCTTCGGCTCTTCTCATCAACTTTGCTTCACCCACCCACTCTCCATCTGGCCAGAGGTCTTTGAATTTTGACATTTATGTATATATATATAGTTTTTTAGTTAGGTACATTTGGACTTTTTTAAAAGAGTATTTTACGTTACGTGTTATGGATGTTATATCTGAAAATAAATGAATTAATATTAATAAAATTTGGACACCAAACAAAAGATTGTGACGCGTTGAAGAACTGGCTCACAGTGACAACAATCCTAGCTGGTCTGAAATTTTATTTATGACCTTAAAGCAATTTCCCCTCGGGCGTCTACTCTATCACTTAACACTTATGAGACTAAATTTATAGTCAAGTACATTGTGATACTACCTATTATGTTAAATAAAGTTGCTGTGCCCAGCGGGGTATATGTACCATCGCCCCTAAGCTTTGTAAACGGTGTAAAGCGTTGATGACACAGGGCTAGTTTAGCTAGCGAGTGAGCGAGTTAGCTTTCAGGAAGGATTGTCAACTAGCAGATAGTAAAAAATAATGGCGAGCTACAAGCGAACTTGCTGGCTTGTAGCGTGTAAACTAGCCCTGTGTCATCGACGCTTAAGATACCTCCCACACTAGCATTTTTCGAGCTGGTGTGGGGGGTCTCTTACTGTTCACTGTGACAAAATGAAATCATATCACCATGTGATAGTGAAATAAAAGTAGCAATCATTTCCATGCCTACTTATTTGTGTTAGTGCGGCGTTCGAGAGCCGTCTGGCCGTGGGCATAGTGCGCGTGGCGGGCGGGCTGGACTTCGGCGACGTGTGCGAGGAGGCCAGCTCGGGCAGCGCGGCGGGCGGTGGCTCGCTCACCGCCACCTCCAGCAGCAGCGCCGAGCTGCGCGTGCGCGCCGACCAGCCCATCATGCACGCCGACTCCGATCTCGACATCCGCGACGCCGGCGCCGGGGAACAACCCGCCAGGAACAACCTCACCGGTGAGTCACTCACTCATGCGGCCATTACTGCCACGCCGCGCCAGCGCCGGGGAACAACCTCACCGGTGAGTCACTCACTCATGCAGACATTACTGCCACGCCGCGCCAGCGCCGGGGAACAACCTCACCGGTGAGTCACTCACTCATGCAGCCATTCCTGCCACGCCGCGCCAGCGCCGGGGAACAACCTCACCGGTGAGTCACTCACTCATGCAGACATTACTGCCACGCCGCGCCAGCGCCGGGGAACAACCTCACTGGTGAGTCACTCACTCATGCAGCCATTCCTGCCACGCCGCGCCAGCGCCGGGGAACAACCTCACCGGTGAGTCACTCACTCATGCAGCCATTACTGCCACGCCGCGCTAGCGCCGGGGACCAACCTCACCGGTGAGTCTCGCACTCATGCAGACATTACTGCCAGGCCGCGCCAGCGCCGGGGAACAACCTCACCGGTGAGTCACTCACTCATGCAGCCATTACTGCCACGCCGGCGCCGGCGAACAGCCCGCCAGAAACAACCTCACTGGTGAGCCAGAGCCAGAGTATTCTGAGTCAGTCCTCAAACTCACACCCGTGTTCTTTGTTAGTCCTCAAACTCACACCCGTATTCTAAGTCAGTCCTCAAACTCAAACTCACCTTATGTTAGTAGTAAAATGGCCGCCGCTTTACTAAAGGTTTCGGCTGTCACCTGTCAAATTTCAAATTTTAGTATTTCCTAGAGTGAAAAAATCGTCTTATAGTACGGGTGTCACTCACTCAAGCAGTCATTACTGTAGATTAGTTGCAATCTGTTACGATTGATATTTTAATGAAATTACTGGGCTTTATATTATATGGCCAACAGAGGGGTACGCCTTGCATTAACATCTCCTTTGGCTAGATTCTGGAAGGGTTAATCCGCTAATCTGAAACCGCACATACTTTGTCAAAACACGCGCACTATTTTGTCAAAACTTTAATCTTCTTTCAGGTATCCTCACGCTGACCACGTCCCGGTCGTTCACGATCTCAGAGTGCAAAGAGAAAGAGAAAGAAAAGCGCAAGAACAAGAAGAACGACATGCATCGGCAGGTGATCTACAACACCGCCAGCGGACTCGAGCTGTCCAAGGAGCAGCTGACGCAGATGACGCTCTTCCAAACCAAACAGGTGATTAAACACTAAAAGACCTAAAAATTCTAATAGTGTAAGAGTTGAATGTCTGATGACGGTAGTGCTACTGCTATTCAAATATTATGTAGCACGCATGATGACGATAGTGCTACATATATCATATTATGTAGCACGCAAGATGACGGGATTGCTATTGCTACCTATATATTATGTAGCACGCATGATGACGATAGTGCTACATATATCATATTATGTAGCACGCAAGATGACGGGATTGCTATTGCTACCTATATATTATGTAGCACGCATGATGACGATAGTGCTACATATATCATATTATGTAGCACGCAAGATGACGGGATTGCTATTGCTACCTATATATTATGTAGCACGCATGATGACGATAGTGCTATATATATCATATTATGTAGCACGCAAGATGACGGGATTGCTATTGCTACCTATATATTATGTAGCACGCATGATGACGATAGTGCTACATATATCATATTATGTAGCACGCAAGATGACGGAATCGCTATTGCTACCTATATATTATGTAGCACGCATGATGACGATAGTGCTACATATATCATATTATGTAGCACGCAAGATGACGGGATTGCTATTGCTACCTATATATTATGTAGCACGCATGATGACGATAGTGCTACATATATCATATTATGTAGCACGCAAGATGATGGGATTGCTATTGCTACCTATATATTATGTAGCACGCAAGATGACGGGATTGCTATTGCTACCTATATATTATGTAGCACGCAAGATGACGGGATTGCTATTGCTACCTATATATTATGTAGCACGTAAGATGACGGGATTGCTATTGCTACCTATATATTATGTAGCACGCAAGATGACGGGATTGCTATTGCTACCTATATATTATGTAGCACGCAAGATGACGGGATTGCTATTGCTACCTATATATTATGTAGCACGCAAGATGACGGGATTGCTATTGCTACCTATATATTATGTAGCACGCAAGATGACGGGATTGCTATTCCTACCTATATATTATGTAGCACGCAAGATGACGGGATTGCTATTCCTACCTATATATTATGTAGCACGCAAGATGACGGGATTGCTATTGCTACCTATATATTATGTAGCACGCAAGATGACGGGATTGCTATTGCTACCTATATATTATGTAGCACGCAAGATGACGGGATTGCTATTGCTACCTACATATTATGTAGCACGCAAGATGACGGGATTGCTATTGCTACCTATATATTATGTAGCACGCAAGATGACGGGATTGCTATTGCTACCTATATATTATGTAGCACGCAAGATGACGGGATTGCTATTGCTACCTATATATTATGTAGCACGCAAGATGACGGGATTGCTATTGCTACCTATATATTATGTAGCACGCAAGATGACGGGATTGCTATTGCTACCTATATATTATGTAGCACGCAAGATGACGGGATTGCTATTGCTACCTACATATTATGTAGCACGCAAGATGACGGGATTGCTATTGCTACCTATATATTATGTAGCACGCAAGATGACGGGATTGCTATTGCTACCTATATATTATGTAGCACGCAAGATGACGGGATTGCTATTGCTACCTATATATTATGTAGCACGCAAGATGACGGGATTGCTATTGCTACCTATATATTATGTAGCACGCAAGATGACGGGATTGCTATTGCTACCTATATATTATGTAGCACGCAAGATGACGGGATTGCTATTGCTACCTATATATTATGTAGCACGCAAGATGACGGGATTGCTATTGCTACCTATATATTATGTAGCATGCATGATAGAGATAGTGCTGCCTATGTCATACATGAGATCGTTGGCGAAAATGGTGGGAGGCCTTTGCCCTACAATGGGACAGCTCAGGCTGATAAAAATAATAATAATAATGTCATACTTAGCACGCACAATGACGATGGATGGAGTGATACTATCACTCCTCTCCATCCAAAGGTTGCCTGGAATAAATTCTGAGAGAGCTTTTAGCGATAAGTCTGCCTATTGTAGCCTCTATTATATTTTTCTATTTTATTTTTTAGCTTCCTTTTGTAATGTATGTTTGGGTCCTTCTCATCGGCTGCAAAAAAGTTTCCCAATTGCATTCGAATCCATTTTAAATAAATTTGCATAAATTATAAAAGCCATTTTTATTCTCAACCGCTGCAGTAAGTTTGTGCAAAGTACAGTCAACAGCGGGACGGCAACAACTTCAAAATGTAATAGCGAAATAGAATGACATCGCTCTTTCTAAAAACTAAAAGTGCAACATGCACAAATTACTTATCAGTTCCTGGTAATAGTTGTAACGTCTGTAATATTTGGAATCATCGATTTATGTAAGCCTGACGTAGAGCTTGGTACAGCCTTGAAATTTCGAAGATAGGTACGTTAGTATACAAGAAAGGAATGTTGCTTGTATTGTGAGAGGGAGGAGTATCTTTATTTATTATTAATTACTTGCAATGGTTAAAGTAGTAAGTAGTTAAACAAAAACCGTATTGAAAACTTTCCTTGGTAACTGTACAAAAACCCTTCGGATGCAATTTGGGAATAAAAATATTATTAATTTTTTTTGTACGATGAGAATCAATGTATGAATTTTTTTTTCGAAAACAGTGGATTAGATGCATCTGAGATTAACCCGTATGTTTCCTCGGGGTGTACAATGTAAATAAACAGTGATCTATCTATGTGGACGCAGGGCGCGGGCACACTTGACGTGTGGTGGCTTTATGACGACGGCGGGCTGACCATCCTGCTGCCGTACATCATCTCGCAGCGCTCGGCCTGGGCCGACTGCAAGCTGCGCATCTTCGCGCTCGCCAACAGGAACAACGAGCTCGAGCTCGAGGAGAGGAAGTCAGTACATATTCAATCATCACTTACATCTTCCAATCTCCACCAAAATTGCGCTTGCACAGTCACTACTGCTCCCTATCTTGGATTATGCTGACGCTAGCTATCTCGACCTGTCTGCAGACCAACTTAATAAGCTCGAGCGCCTACAAAATCTCTGCATTCGATTCATATTTGGTTTGCGCAAGTATGATCATGTTACCGAGTTCCGCCAAAAGCTCAAGTGGCTACCCATCCGCCTTCGCCGGAATGCACATATCCTTTCCCTTCTCTATAGTGTCCTATTCATTCCTACAACTCCTGCATACCTCATAGAACGTTTTACGTATCTCTGGATGTCCCACTCTCGATCCGTACGCTCCTCTTATGCTCTTCATCTTCAAACCCCACTTCATACCCCGCATTTCTATGGCAGCTCTTTTACGATCCAAGCTACTAAGCTATGGAATGCACTGCCAGTGTCAATTCAACATGCTAAGTCCCTTCAAATTTTTAAAAGCATGGTCGTTGAGCATTATTTAGCCACACCTCCAAAATAATAAAATATTTTTCACAGCTCTTGATTTATTGTTAATTTTTATCACTCATTTATCTAATATTTATATTTATATATTAATTTTTATTTTTATATATACCGCCGTATTAGTTATTCTTCTTCTTAAATGTTCAATTTAGTATATTAAATAATCTGTTTTGTAATACTTTTTGCTATGAGCTTTCGTTCTAAATTAACGATATGCCCACCGTCCTCATTTGTCCAACAGTATCCAGTCCATTCAAAGGTTGTCTGGAAGAGATCGCTCTGTAGCGATAAGACCGCCCATTGTCCACTGTTACTACCTAGCTTTATTTTTCCATTATAATGTGTTAGTACTAAGATGGTGAGCAATAAAGTATATTCTATCTATCTATCTATCTCTACATACTACGACTATGTAGCTCTCAATAATAACAATAACAATAAGAACAAGGAATGTAGATTCAAATCTAAAACCCACGTTTTTTGCTTTATTAGCACTTTATATTAAAAAAATTATATTAAGTCTTTGTATTCAGTATTAAGAGGAGTCCTCAAGGCAAAGTTCCATACAAAATGTTTCGGACAAATACACAAAAAGTACGCCGTAATATAGTAATTTCTTCACACTATTCGTTTAGTCTATGTTTTCTGATTGTGTCAACATAAAATTAGTAAGGTTTCATACTTTAATTTAGATTTTATACGTGTTTTTAAGTTAGTTATTTATTGCCAAGTAGTGTGTAGGTGTCAATGTATACATAAATAGTGAGTTTCTTATAGTAAGTATACCTAATTGCATTTATGTATACATTGACACCTACACCCTGTATGCGTAGGGCAAAGCGTAGTATGTAGTAGCGTAGTAAAAAAAAAAAAAAAAAAAAAAAAAAAAAAAAAAAAAAAAAAACAATTTTGCTGTATTGGCTGAGAATACAAGCAAAGGGATTTTATACCCAACTTAAAACTACCTACGTACTACCTCGATTCATTTACGAGATACTTATAGCAGTTTTTCGGTCAGCACGGCTCGAAACTCTGGCTTTGGTTAACTGGTTTCACAGCTAAACACTAATTAGAGCACATTATTCGAAAACCTTTTTCTAGATATCCCAGGACTCATCATCTTCTTGCTCTCATCCCACACTTAGGTGGGGTCGGCACAACATAATTATCTTCTTCTTCCATTTGTCTCTTTCAGCCGTCATCTCTGTACTAACACCGGTTTTTTTCATATCCTCTTTCACACAGTTCATCCATCTCTTATTTAGCCTTCCTCTACTCGTATATCCATCTACTTTCATATCTCACACTCTTCTAGTGACATGGCATTCATAACTCTGCATCACATGCCCATAGGACTGTCTTCGGTAATTTGAGCGACGCGTATAAGGCTTTAAAATAACCTCCTCACTTTCTAGTATCTTAAGTGTTATTTGATTTCCAGCATGGCAAATCTCCTTGGCAAGTTCCGTATAGACTACTCGTCACTGACCATGGTGCAGGACATCACGGAGCCGCCGCAGCCCGACACCAAGAAACTATTCGACGATATCACCAAGAAGTTCACTGAAAACTCCGCTGATCCAGGTACGGTTCAAACTACGCTTTAGGGTGCATTTTCACTGTCGCAGCACCCATACAGAGCTGATGTTCTGAAGTAGAGGTTTAGCTAAATTGAGTGTCAGGCAAGCATAGTCTATTCTTAGACGTTGTTGTAAATCATCATCATTCATCCATTGCTGGGTAATAGGCCAAAATTCGTTGCGAAGTGGCAGTCTATTGTAGAAGTGGCCAGGACCCACAAAGGGTTGTAGCGCCAAAAGATGTGAAAAGTGAAGTGACGACTTGAAATTAATGGAGTTATGATGCTGAATAGATTCTATAGCTATGAGAATAATATAGAATTTACCGAGATGATTTTAATACTGCATCAGGACATTATTAGGGCCACCTACGTCTGAAAGTAGACTGCTATCGATGATTAATGTGGCAAAGATCCATTACTATAATAATAATATAATGTTTGGACATTTTAAACAACGCCATCTAGCCCCAATAAGCAAGCTTATACTTTGGGGACCAGATATGTAACTGATTTTTTTTAAACATACATAGGATAAAAATATAAGACCAAGACTCAGGACAAACACCGATTTTCATCACACGAATGTTTGTCTTGAAGCGGAAATCGAGCCCGCGACACTAGGCGTAGCAGTTTGCCACTCGACCATCTGTGTCGTAGAGTTTTAGCGGGAACGTGAAAAATGGCGCATTAGCGGCATTAAATTAATTGACAAAACTTATATAACTTTGAGTATTTAAGTGTAAAAACGGTGGTGTTTTATCCATTAAATGCTCGTGAACGTGTATGAGTGTTGGTGAATAGTGTAATGCTGTAAAACGTGACTTTTCGTGTTGCCTCCAAAACTCCATAGAAGCCTCTAGTAAAGTCGCAACCACCACTACTTTACAGGGGCATGACTTGACTTATCGACTCTGACTTATGACAAAATAAATCTCTAATTACTTGACACTGGCTATATACCTACTTTTGATGTGAAGCCAAAAACGAAGAAATTAGGTTCTTCGAAAAAAAAAATACTGTGTCGTATTACTGTATTATGTTGTTGTAGAATGTTGCATCAGCGAGACGGAGCTGGCGACTCTGGCGGAGAAGACGAACCGACAGCTGCGGCTGCGCGAGTTGTTGCTGGCCAACTCCAGTCAGTCCAACCTCGTCGTGATGTCGCTGCCCATGCCGCGCAAGGTAACACATTACCCAAATCATCAACCACTAATCAAGTGTGATATTTTATTCCCAACGAGTAACACCTTTTACTCGTTTGGGTGTTACCCGATATGAACCCATCACACTTATAAGTAAAGCATAAACAGCCAATAATGTTCCCACTGCTGGGACTCAGGCCTACGCTCGGTTAGGAAAGCAATTGGTACATAATCTACCACTACCACCCAATGTGGATTAGTGGATATCACATGCAATAAAATTATATTTCCTGTTTTTTAGCACACACCCCTAGGGTGCCTTTAAATTAGTGGCGCACTGGCCGCGCTTCTACTAGTTTTCATACAATATCTAGACGCGCCACTATGTCGCGATAGTGGCGCTTCACCTGCGTCACAGTGGCGCTTCCTCGCGCCTCTAATTTAAAGGCGCCCTTACAGCAAACTCTTACAGAGGTATACTAGCCCAGCACTTTGATTATTTCTATTTTGGAAGCCAGTCAATTTGTTCACAACGAGCTCACTTGCTTCGTGTTTGGACAGTCGATGACAATTTTGATGGAGACTCATGATATAATCGTTGTAGGGTTCAGTGTCCGCGCCGCTGTACATGGCGTGGCTGGAGGTGCTGAGCCGCGACCTGCCGCCCGTGCTGTTCGTGCGCGGGAACCACACCTCCGTGCTCACCTTCTACTCGTAACCTCACTCCTGCACCACCTCATGCTGCACACGGCTGCAGGTGCACTCCTTTTCTCCATCTCAAATGAGCCAGTGGCTTTAAGTTCCAGAGTGGTGCCAAGATACTTAACCCTTCCTTTTCTACTATGACACGATATTGCAACTACTATAAAATACTACTAGTAGTTAGCCCCGACTCTTGAATCGATTTGTCTCATTTATAAACTAGAAATTGTTTATTTGCAGTCACTTGACCGCCATGGTATCACTTAAAATTTTTCTAGAATAAGTTTTCCATACTTATAGTGAAGCCACACTGCTCAGTTGCATTGCGTCGCAGTTTCGTATAGGTGTCTTCACCGTTTAATAGCGCTCGGTGAAAGTGGAGGGGAGCTCTGCGCAAGTGAGGTGAAGCGAGACGGCGCCTATTGGTTCCGCCGCGGCGGGAAGGTGGCTAAGCGACCAATAGACGCCAGCGCCGGGCATCGTCCCCGTCGCGTCGCACCCCTCCCGCCAAAGACATCTAAAAATCGATTTCTGCGCATTCAAGGTCAGCGCTAATAAACCTGTACTGGCATTTTCACTGAATGCGTACAAAATATCTAGCGCTGCGACAACGCAACGTAACGCAACGCTACGAAACAGTGTGACATCGCTCTTTTTTTCGTTACAGTATGTTATTAAAATTTAAACCAGGAATACTAAGGCTAATCCGAATTAGAGGAAATCTTAATTTTCATACCTATGCTTGTCAATTTTTTTTATAGTTTTTAAATAAATTCATATTTTGAACAGGGTTAATTTGTTTACATTGTGCCGTTTGGCCCCTAGTTTTAACCTACCTATAGTGGTAGTAAATAAAACTAGGGTAATCGGTAACAATAAAAATTTATTTAAAAAAACCAAGGATAAAAATATGTTAAAATTTGGAAAATGAATTTACTAGCTCAGAAGGAGGGCACATAAAATTTATACGGTCGTGGTTGCTCGGCCGTCTATTCGTACTCCTTGGTAGGTTTGTACTCTCCTGCGCGAAGAAGTCCGGCCGAAGGTGTTGGCGGCCACAGCAAGGACAGGAGGACTAAAGTCGGTGGTGGTGTCTCTCAGGCACCGGAACGTCCCACCACAGTTCTGGTGGGCGGGAGTCTCACAGACACCGTCGGCGCCGAACGGTTAAAACTCTTAAAGTTGGTGGTTGTTCCTGTAACCCGACAAACCGCGAATTACGGTCGGTACATCTAGCCTCCGCCCTGAATGTCCAACCAACGGCGTCACGAAGAAAGGAAAAGTACTTACATAGTAGTATGCCGGTGTTGGAAAACAATCAGAACGGAGTTTACAAGCAAAAGAAAGCTAATAATGCTGAAGGCAATAAATGAACAAAGAAAAATAGTGAATTTACTCAAACAAAGAAAAAATTACGTTAATGATGGAAAATTTAGGGTAGTTTGTAAAATAAAAAGATGATGCAATCTAACGGTTAAAAGTTACAATGAAAGAAGCTAAATGCAAACGATATGAAAATAATGCTAAAACACAATGATACCAAAGTTAAAATTACAAATGAAAGTTATGTTTGCCATTTACAACGAATTATAAGTCTGAACTCACCCTAATCCGGGAACAAAACTGAATTTACGTATTTATAGTCGTCGGCTAAAGTACCTAGCGACTATTACAATGACTAAAAATGTGCCATCAGGGATAGAAAGTAAAGTGAAAATACCGGGTCCGTGCAGAGACGCCGCACGGACCGGCCTCGAAACAATCTAAAAGCGAATGACGAGACGCGCGCGGGCGCACGCAGTAAAGCCTGTCGGTGCGCCCCTCTCCCCTTACTGACCCCGCTGATGTCATGCGAACAAATCGGCGTTTCATATTACGCACTAGTAAAGCCTAGATGTAATAGAAACTAGTGATTTGTTGCATTTTATTTATTTATTTATTTAAATTAAAAAAGTTAATTTAATAAAAAAAGGTGTAACGTTGCTTCGTTACAACATATATTTAGATTTTATACGTGTTTTAAAATTAACCCTACTAACTTAAAAACACGTATAAAATCTAAATTAAAGTATGAAACCTTTCACTTTTTTTGTCGACGATATCAAAAAACATGGACGAAACGAATAGTGTGAAGAAATTACTATAATAATACGGCGTACTTTTTGAGTATTTGTCTGAAACATTTTATATGGAAATTTGCCTTGAGGATTCCCCTTAAGGATATATGTAAACTAATTAACCCTGTTCAAAATATGAATTTATTTAAAAACTATAAAAAAAATTACAAGCATAGGTATGAAAATTAAGATTTCTTCTAACGATTCCTTTCCTTTTGACTGTCTTTCCTATTTACGGCATTCCGACAGGTTCGAGCCGCCTCTATGCCCCGATGTACACCATCAATGTAAAAAGTAGAAATTGCATGCGAAATAGCATCACAATTTTGTTTCAGTATTTTAAACTTACATTATAATTGATATTACGTTAGTTGATAAGTACTTAAACAATGTTAAAAACAGTGTTTAGTTTATATCCCAAAGAATACACGACTAATGCCAGTAGGCTGCTTTAGTAGACAGTGCCATTCAAACTGAAGTACTTACATTATTTATCCAGGGTCTAGTAATAAAACCCTATAGGAAGATAAGTACTTACCTAAGTTCATACCTTTGTTTTTGAAGTAAGTACGGTCAGCATCAAAAGTCGATGACCACATTCAGATTTTCAAAATCGCTATACTTACACCTTAATATATTTTTGACAATGTGGTGTACAGATTTAAATGGTTGATGATGATGACTAAAATGGTTTAAAGCGATTTCGAAAATCTGAATTTGGTCATCGACTTTTGATGCTAACTGTACAATATTTACTGTTCCAAGAACAGTGCATTTCGGAGAAAAAATATTTTTTTTTCTTGTTTGTATTTTGAAAGTTACCTAATGTACAATTCTGAAATGCACCTATACTTTTTATGTACAATATATAACCTTAAAGAGTAATATTTTTTTCCTAAGGTTCATTTATTTTGCCACGCACTGTATACTTACTGCAAAAGGAGCTGAGTTATAATTTAAGTATTTAAATTTAGCTATAAGCATTTATAAATGTAAGTTTGGAGGTAAGTAAAATTATTATTGTAACGTTTATCACAAAATCATATACTTTTTTTGATAATAGTTAATTATTCAGTCTTTGATAAACTTTATTGCAGCATAAGCTAACCACTACGATCTTTATCTATTACAAAATTTACAAAAGGAAACAATTGGGCCACTCTTAGACCGTTGCAAGCGATCTATAGGTAGCTCAACTGCTCCAACTCGACACCCGATGGCAGCATGCCGAGGATACTGGCTGCATTGCCTCTTTGAATTTAGAATTGTGTAGTTTTACTTACCTAGATAAGTAAGAAAGTAGGACAAAATGAAAACTTTGCATAACTCGATAATGTGTGTGTGTAGCAAAATTATAGCACGTGTTAAATAAAAATGCAATGGGTATTTGTGATGATGATACGTATAAATAAATGAATATATTACCATTAAGTACTATTTAGTCTAATTTTATTAAAATTGATTAACAAAAATGTATTGTAGTCCATTTTTAGGTAGGTCACGAAGGAGAGATGATGGCCCAGAATCCTGCGCGCCGCTATCTCGCACATCATATATTTGAGATTGGGAAAAACAGCTTTGCCCTATTTCCTTTGCTCATGTAAAACATCAAAGTCCTCTTTTGTTCCAATATTTCGAGTCCATCCCAAGGTTGCCTGGTAGAGATCATTAGCGATAAGGCCGCCCATTGTACCACTTTTTCTTCAGTAGGTGTTGTTTCTTCTTCATGTATTTTTATTTAAAATAATAATGATTAGATCTATCAAAACAAAAAATATACTAAAACATTACTGAGGTTTTAGTAACAAATTAACCACTCCACTTTTTTGCAAATTTATACTCAGATAATTTATATCTTGAAAAATGTATGTTGGATTCTGGGCCTTAACAATCGAAAGCAAAACAATGCAAAAAGAAGTAGGTTTTATCCAAAGAACAGAACCGATCATAGTGCATAATGGAGAACAAAGACAAACGCTTACAACTTTTGAAATAAACGTCGATAACCGAAACTATTAAATATTGTTTGATTTAACTCCTACAAAACCTACACCGTATCCCGTAATAAACAAACGTAACACTCATAACCGTTTCCTGAAAATATTAAGCCATAGTATTCATTCACAATTATTATGAAACGAGAACTAAACTCGAGGTCACCCCCTGAATTTTCCCAGTTCAAGACTAGTATTCCTCTTACAATTATGACACACAAGGAGGACTAACCAAATGAGCATCTATAATCATGACTGACGGAAAAAAACTGCTTTTTGTCCATTAATAGTAGAGTCCGTCAGAGAGAAAATCGAACGATTTGGAAAGCGACTCTTGCACGATACCTTTTAAATGGCATGGACACCATGCGCCGCCAGATATTCTAGCTGTGATATTACTGGGCTCTGAAGACTGACCAAAAATCTCAAAGCGGACGAGCGCTATACGTAGCATCGCATCGTCTAGATATAAAGTATACGATACACAGAGTACATTTTCTTTAGTGCAGTTTCAGACTAGCGATTTTTTGTCGTTCTGGATCTTGCCGCTCGGTTTAGGGTAATCCTCAAATCCGAATTCCATACAAAATGTTTCGGACTTAATACTCAAAAAGTACGCCGTATTATAGTAATTCCTTCACACTATTCGTTTTGTCCATGTTTTTTGATTTCGTCAACAAAAAAAGTGAAAGATTTCATACTTTAATTTAGATTTTATACGTGTTTTTAATTTAGTAGGGTTAATTTTAAAACACGCATAAAATCTAAACTTGTCCGAAACATTTTGTATGGAATTCGGATTTGAGGATTCCCCTTAATAGTAGAGTCTGTCAGAGAGAAAATAGAACGATTTGGAAAGCGACTCTTGCACGATACCTTTTAAATGGCATGGACACCATGCGCCGCCAGATATTCTAGCTGTGATATTACTGGGCTCTGAAGACTGACCAAAAAGTCTCAAAGTGGACGAGCGCTATACGTAGCATCGCATCGTCTAGATATAAAGTATACGATACACAGAGTACATTTTCTTTAGTGCAGTTTCAGACTAGCGTATTTTTGTCGTTCTGGATCTTGCCGCTCGGTTAATCTGCAGAGTTCATTTGCACGAGGACGTGGTGGCCGAGTGGATGAGGCCCTTGCCTTGCGATCTGATGGTCGCGGGTTCGAAACCCGGTGGCAGTCATGCGTAAATGGGTTTGTTCGGTCGAAAAATTCTATGTATGCATCCCACGTTCTCGCAACGGTGAAGGAAAACATCGTGAGGAAACCGGCATGTCGTAGAACCTAAAGTTCGAAAACATGTGTCCTGTGCACGAAAGGAGCCTCTTAGAGGCGCACTTGAAATCCTTTCACCACACTGGTTCGATAGAACTAGTGACACGATATATTTTTTTTATTTGCACGAGCAAATTTTTAACGCGCGTTAAAAATCCGTTCAAATAGAACAAATGCATTTTAAAGTAGCTGTTCGCACGTCAGCGCATTTAAATGGCGCAAAATGCATTGGTTCTGTTTGAGCGGATTTTTAACGTGCGTTAAAATCGCTCATCCATCATCATCAATCGCTCGTGTGACTGAGCTCTAAACCGCAAGTAAATATGTCAACCAATGGAATACTCTGTGATATTTGACTTTGTCAATGGAAGATACAATTTAGGTAAATATTGATATAATCTCGAATGAAATTGAATGAAATTCACTAAAGCCCATGCTGTATAACTAAAGGTGTTGCTCGTGGTAACGATGTCGTCAACGCAGCAGAAAGACACTATCTTCAATGGCCAAACCCCCGGTTAGATTACCATAATTTAAAAACCATGTAAAGAAAGGATAAAGGAATGAAAATATCCTTTATTTCTTTAAGCCCCAGTCTTTACCTCTTTTATGCCTCCTCAGTTGTCGAGAGGTGTTCTGTCAACAACTGTAATTCAACTAACAATAGTTAGTTAAGTACTACCAAAGTTATATCGTATACGTATACCACCACGTAACGATAACGTATGGTCAAAACGTATGGTCATGTAATTGATAAATTAATATTTTACATAATAATAAAAACACAACGCCATCCAGCTTTAAACTTAGCAAAGCTTGTTAGATTCTCGAAGTGGGAACTAAATAAGTAACTGATAGAATTCTTGAATTCTTTCTTTTGTAAATACCTACATTCAGATAATACATGGAAAACACCTAGACTCAGGACAAACACCGATGTTCATCACACAAGTGCTTGTTCTGAGGCGCGAATCGAACCCACGACTCCAGCGTGGCAATCCAACACACTTGCATTCGGCCAATCGTGTCGTGGTAATTTTCCTCTGTAATTGACTTCATGGAGCCAATCACTTTATGAAAACATGAAGGCAAAGTCAATCAGCTAATAATACCACGAAAATGACATAACCGATATAAAAAATGCAAGAAGATTAAACTGAAACCGAGACGATACCAAACCTAACAATAAAGATCATGTGTGTGTGCACGTTTACGATGATCGATCGGTTTCAGGCACCAGCCAAGCGAGACCCATCACAGTTCTCGAAAACACACACTTTTAATTGATTTTGTTAATGATGTTGCCATCACGGGGGTCTCGAGTGTCTGGTGATGAGGCAGGTGTGATCCGGTACGGAGCGGTCTTCGGGCAGTCGCCGGCAGTAACCTCCCGACCGCGGCGGCAACGCTCGCTCATAATTACTGAACGAATGTAACGAGAACAGTCGCTAATAGTTTCACAAGCTTATTGTTTGCAAACATTAACTACTAATTGGGATTTATTGCATGCGCAATGACTAAACCTGACACCGACGCTCATACCCAGCTCTTAGATGGTCGTGAAGAGATAGGTAAGATCATAGATGAATTACGTGTTCCTATAAAACACCAAGATAGACAGTATTAAATCAAGCTGGAGTCGTAAGACATGACCAAGAAAAATTCAGACGCCTCGTCAATAAAAATGAAATATCTCTATTTTCTAATACCTACCTATATATTGTTACTTTTTTCGATGGAATTTTATTAACAATGAAAAAGCCTAGTAATTCTTAACTAATTATTATACTAGCGCTGTTCCTTCTCTGTTTCGATAATTAGCATTGGACAAAAATGTAATTGAAGTTAGCTAAGTTTGATCCCATTTTTTGGCGCATTTTCAATGTGATTCTATACTTTAATACTTCTATGGGTAAGATTTATTTGACCTGATTTTTCTATTGAAGTTCATAGCCATGGTTTGCTTCGTAGGCTCTATTATTACTTATTTATATTTTTTCCTACGCAGCATCAAAATCATCTTTAAGAAACCGAAGCAATACTGAAAATGGAAGCACCAAAATTGTTATAAATTCACCAACAACACATAACAAATCTGTAAGCATTTTTATCTAAACTTACTGGTACTGGTTTAAGTAAATACTTTTGAAAAACAGAAAAAATATATTATTCTCATTTACAGATAAGAACTATAAGCTTAAGAAGTGATGCTGGTGGACACGCGGACCCTACCCCAGAACTGTACACCTTCGGAGGAATCAAATTAGGATGGATCCAGGTTGCTACTGACTTCATTTCAGTTTATATACTTTAGGTCAAAATTAAGACCACGCGATGGACCGGCGATATTGTGGATTATTTCCTGAGTACCCCGATCCCCGAGGTACCCGTCCCGGAGTACACCGATTTATTTTATCTTGATAAACTCAATTAAAAGTCAGCTAAGCTTAAATTACCGTCTACATAACTGAAAAAAAATTAAAGATCTGGTTATCTTCATATTGCGGTGGCATATTATAGGGAGGCCATATTCTGTCTGGACATATCCAGCAATTTCAAGATACAAGATACGCGCGAAAAACATAACCCTTCCATGGCAGTCGGGTAATAAAAAGGTTTTGGAGGTTTATAATGGATGATACTCTGTATCCAGGGCGTGTTGATACCATGTCTGCTGAACATCTGGGGCGTGATGCTGTTCCTGCGCATCTCGTGGATCGTGGCGCAGGCCGGCATAGGCCTCACGCTCGTCATCGTTTTCCTGTCAGGCGTAGTCTGCGTCATCACGACGCTTTCGCTCAGCGCCATCTGCACCAATGGGGAGCTGCAAGGAGGTACAATACAACTATCTATAGCATCTGAAACTTTTCCTAGATTCAATTAATGGCACAAAACTGTGCACACACTTTTAGCGAGTGATACGTTTCCCGCGGCTTGTCGCGCGCAAAAACAAAATAAGACCGGCAAATCCGCCCGGTTAATCCGCTAATCTGAAAACCCATTAACGTAAAACTTAACGTTTTCGTCTTCAAACAAAATAACGTATAAAAGCCTCTACACACCAAAGTCGCCGCCTCCCGGCGTCGGCGCCGCCGGCCTGGGAATCCAGGCTCCTTTAAAAAATAGCATACAAAACGCTTACCCGGCGGGTTATGTCGTCGAGCCGGCGGCTTTGGTGTGTAGAGGCTTTTTTTACGTTATTTTGTTTGAAGATGAAAACGTTAAGTTTTACGTTAATGCGTTTTCAGATTAGCGGATTAACCGGGCGGATTTGCCGGTCTTATTTTGTTTTTGCTGTCGACAAGCCGCGGGAAACGTATCACTCGCTAAAATAAACCGAGTGTAAACGCCGGAGTACGCGCGGTTACTTGCAAAACGTTTTAAAGTTTCGCAAATACCAATCCGCCCGTAAACGAGCGACAAAAATACGCTAGTCTGAAAGCATTTACACGAGTTTATAGATTCCCCTCTATTCTCTGAGGTAGCAGCATAAAAATGCAATCTTTTTAATGTAGATGTAGCAATTTTTTTCTAGTTCCACTTTATCAGCAACTACCAATATTATTTTCCCTCTCGCTCCGCTCGCGGCTTTCCTTATCAAAAATAATTAAAATTATTTAAAATCATGAGCGATTTGAGTTGTCAATAATTGCAAAATTGACTCATTCTCACTATTCATGATTGTTCATGCTGTTATGAGAAACGTTTTCGCAAGATAAACATACAGAGGCTCATATTTGTTAATTAATATTATAATGCTGATACCTACTTACGGTACCTATACATTTATTTTGAATTATGAGCCTTACCGTGGGAAAATAAAACTATTAGTAACTCTTAAAGGCTAAACCAATACCTACTTATCCACTTAGTTATGCCAGGACCTATTGATTCTCCATTAATATAAATTAATTTTCAAAAATATTTGCTTAACCTTTGCGGCACATACAATGGATTCATTGTAAACACATAATTTAGCAAATAAACAAATTTTCATTTCATTTATTATTAGGTGGAGTTTACTACCTCGTGTCGAGATCTCTGGGCGCGGAGTTTGGGGCGTCCGTAGGCATAATTTTCGCCTTCGCCAACGCCGTCGCAGCCAGCATGAACACCATAGGGTTCTGCGACTCGCTGAACGACCTGCTGCGCTCACATGGAGTCAAGATCATAGACAATAGCGTGAACGATGTGCGGATCGTCGGCGCTGTGGCGCTGTTGGTGATGTGCTTCATCTGTGCGGTCGGCATGGATTGGGAGACCAAGACGCAAGTAAACTACCCAGCTATAACCGCGTAGTTAATAATTAAGGTCTTGCAAATACATACATCCGTCAGCTGACGCTGACGGAAAAAAACGGACTGAAGCTGACGGATCGAATCCGAAACACCGAGCTGCGCTCCCGAACACAAATCGCCGATGTAGCTTCAAAAGCCGCCAAGCTCAAGTGGGACTGGGCAGGTCACGTTTGCCGCATGTCGAGCGATCTTTGGGCTAAGGTAGCCACTGAGTGGAGTCCCGAAGCAGCGCGGCGTCGACGCGACAGACCGAGGAGAAGATGGCGGGACGAGCTCATCGCGTTCCGTCCAGACTGGAATGAATTGGCCCAAGACAGAGGGAAGTGGAGAGAATGGGGGGAGGCCTTTGCCCAGCAGTGGGACAGTGAGGGCTCATAAATAAATAAAATACATACAACAACCGACTTCAATCAGACGGTTCTAGTGACCGTAGACCACCAATGACAAGTCACAGTAAAGCAAAATACGCATATTTGTTTACTTCGACGCCATATTTTTTTCAGTTATTTTGATTTAAAAACTTAACTACTTACAGAACCGATTTTGATGAAACTTCTACGGGACCAAAAATAATAATCAGAAAGTATATTCTTTCAAACAAATAAATAATTTTTCAAATCGGTTTATAAACAACAAAGTTCTGAAGTAACATACATAAAAAAAACATATAGGTAACTGAATTGATAATCTCCTCCTTTTTGAAGTCAGTTTAAAAGTAGTTTTTAATATTCCAGCACATAACTTTACCAGCTCCTATTTAAACTATTTATCTATGTAACTACGTACCTACTGTGTTCTTCATTGCTTAGTCAACCTACCACTTAAACTCTAGAACCAGGTATAAACAATTTTTATCATTGCCGCCCATTTCATATTTTTTTTCAGAATTTTCTGATAACTGTCATCGTGTTGGCAATATTCAACTTCATCATTGGCGCATGTATAGGACCGCTGAAGGACAGGCAAATCGCGAAGGGTTTTGTCGGACTGAATCGTAAGTTATAATAAAGTTATAGGTACCCTTTCACTGCAAGCTGAAGTGGCAATGGTCAGATCATAAAGGTCGATGAAATGATAACCAGCGCAGGGAGTAGGATGAATTTGACAATGGAGGGATGACATTTGGTATCGCAGGAAGCTGGTGGATAGAGGCGGCTCGAGACGAGAGAAAAAGGGAATTTAAATTTGCGGCGTAGAGTTTCACAATCCTCTTGAACTGAAATCAAAAGAAAAAGGTGAGTTTGTGACTAACCCACGTAAAGTAGATGATATTAGGCTATTAATAAATAGTATAAATATATAATAGTAATAAATCCGCTTAACTTAGGTCCCAAACAAAGGTCCCAATTAACTAAACTCTAGTTTATTTTTTTGTATCTAAACCAAATAGCAGAAAACAGAAAACCCAAGTCGACACGTGTTTCGCCTCTACACGAGGCATCCTCAGGAGATGTCTCAGGAGAATCTGAAACGTGAGATTTATTGATTGTGATTTATTACTATATTTATTGATTGAGCAGAATCAAGGATCAAAAGTGTTCAACCAGCAGCTTGGAAGGAGTCACCTGACGAAGCTCAAAACATCAGACGGCTGCATCGCCCTATCGAAGCCGCATATACTCGCTGAGATTGAAAATTTCTATGGCCAGCTATACGAATCTCATGCCGCTCACCCTGAACCTGATAATCACGATACTAGAGCCACACTCACACGCCACTCTACCGATGAACTGCCGGACGTTAGTGTAGATGAAATTTTGATGGCTCTGAGACAACTTAAAAACGGAAAATCCGACAAAGAACCAAAGTCATCGACATAGCTCATAGGATTAGCAAGCTGAAGTGGCAGTGGGCTGGCCATGTATGCCGAAGAACCGACAACCGCTGGAGCAGGCGAGTTCTTGAGTGGAGACCGCGTATCGGCAAACGTAGTGTAGGGCGCCCTCCGGCCAGGTGGAGCGACGACCTACGAAAGGCAGCCGGTAAAAAGTGGATGCGGAGAGCCGAAGACCGGGCTCAGTGGCGCGTTATGGGAGAGGCCTACGTCCAGCAGTGGACTAAAGTGGGCTGATGATGATATATTTATACTATTTTTTAATATTTATGGATTTCCGCAAAGTAACGCCTGAATAAATCAATGATATTATTAGGCGGATGATGATGGTCTATTCGTAGTGCAAACCATCCAGAAGAACTGGATGCCTGACTTCCGATTCAGCGAGGGCATGATGCACGACTTCTTCAGCGTGTTCGCGATGTACTTCCCGGCCGTCACCGGTGTGCAAGCCGGCGCCAACATCTGTGGAGACTTACGAGTGAGCACCAACAACACGAATGAAAAATACATCAATAGATTTTTGACCGAACGAAGAGTCAGAGAGAATAGTCAATTGAATTTTTGGAACTGTTTAACTTCAAGAAGATCAACTGTTTTGAATCTACGTTTCATGTCATATCATTCAGAACCCGGCGTCAGCAATCCCAAAAGGCACCCTCCTAGCGCTCGGCATCTCCATCACCAGTTACCTGACCATGGCTGTGCTGTCCGGCAGCGGAGCCCTGCGCGACGCCAGTGGAGATCCCGCCAACCTGAACAGGACCGTGCTGGAGGCGTGCAAGCCCAACTGTAAATACGGACTGCATAATAACTATGAGGTAAAGCGTCGATGACACGGGGCTAGCTTACGAGCTGCTAGTCGGCGAGTTTAAAATCTAGCGAGTGCGCGACTTAGCGGTCCGGAAGGATAGTCACCTAGGATATGTAAAAAAGCAGATGACAGGGGGCGAGTATATCCTATCTACATATAAATGTCGGTTAACATAATATTAAATTAAATAAGCATTATAAACATTCACACACACCCCTGCACTGGATTCCCTGTGTCGCAGGTGGCATGGACACACACAAGACATCACAACATCCAAGACCTGAGAACAAACATAAGTGTTCGTCAAACAAATATTCGCCCCGGCCGGGGATCGAACCCGGAACACCTAGCTTCGTAGGCAGGGTCACTATCAACTAAGCCACGGTATAGTCAAATGAATAAATGAATGAAATGATGTGTTGCATCCAGGTAATGCAGCTAATGGCGGTATGGGGCCCGCTGATCTACGGCGGGTGTTGGGCGGCGACGCTGTCGACGGCGCTGACCAACCTGCTGTCGGTGCCGCGGCTGATCCAGGCGCTGGGCGTGGACCGCATCTACCCCGGCCTCATCTACTTCTCCAAGCCCTACGGCAAGCACGGCGAGCCCTACCGCGGATACGTGCTCACGTTCTTCGTCTCATTACTCTTTCTACTCATTGGTATACTTACATTGGTATAGTTACATTGCAGTCGCAAGGAACATCTACATCTCCGAACCCTAGTACCTACTTTTTCTTCTTCTTATCGTGCCACTAGTTCTTTCGAACCAGTGAAAGGATTTCAAGTGCACCTCGAAGATGCTCCTTTCGTGCACTCTCGCGTTGAAAAATTAGTGAACGATTATTAAAACGGTTCCTACTACCTACTATGAACAACTAAGCTACGGTGCCAGACTGCAAACTTATTGTAATTTTCGTGTTCTTACAATTAAATGATGTTTCAGCGGACTTGAACACTATAGCACCTTTGATCACGAACTTCTACCTGGCTTCGTACGCTCTGATCAACTTCTGCACGTTCCACGCGGGCGCTGTTCGCCCGATCAGCTGGAGGCCTTCTTTCCGGGTACCTATCAAAATATGTTACCCCTTTCCTTCGGCCTGCGGTTTATGACCTACAGTCCTATATATATATAGCCTATGATCCTATGGCCTATGGTCTATATTGTCCAATGACTTATAACCCCATGCCCTATGATCCTATGGCCTATATATATATCCTCTCCATCCAAAAGTTGCCTGGAAGAAATTTTTAGTGATAAGACTGTTCATTGTAGCCTCTATTATTTTTGTTTTTTTTTAAGCTTCGTTTTATTATGTATATTTCCTCAGGGTGTACAATAAAGTGTTACTATCTATCTATCTATAGTCCTGACCTGAGATCTACTATCCTATGGGCAGTATGGAGCCTGCTAACACGCTGAAATTTTGTCAGGTGAATGTTAGGTGTTTTATGGTTCTCGTCTCATGTGTGTAACCCAGGGTTCTGGTCTCGGAGTTTTCAGTTGTTATGTGTGTTCTAAATTATTTATGTGATGAAAAATTGTAGCCGGTTTTTATGATTATGTTTATTGATGGCAGTGCTACAACCCGTGGCTGTCGCTGGCCGGTTTCCTGCTGTGCGTGTGCATCATGATGGTGATCAGCTGGGTTATGGCGTTGATCACCACCTTCGTCTTTATGACGCTCTACCTGCTAGTGCTCTACACCAAACCAGGTAGGATACCTGTATTTATCCGATTATGTGCTTGATCATCTTCCAACTCTTAAGCCACTTAGATGGGGCCGACGCAACAAATGAATTCTTCTTATTTTAACACTTAACTTAAAAAATCGTACGCTCGTCCACTTTGAGACATTCAGTTCCGTGAAGGACATAATGGCGAGAGGAATGGTTCCTATCATTCCGACTCCTTTTAAGCTGATTACCCGCACGTCGACTACGCTTCAAATCTTGGGTTCATAACGTCGAGCGCGCTCCATTCTCTTGTCGTCGAGTTTCTTAGCGAGGGTGTACACTTGTACAGTACAGTCGGCAGTTATAAATAAATATTTTTTGTTAAGAGGGTGATAGAACTAGTGTAAAAAAAACGAAGAAAGTAGTACTATAAATACATAAGATTATTATTGAGATTATAAATATACTTATTAACTATCTGAATATGAATGCCCCTATATGGCTGAAAGGGGAATATTCCCCACGTCCTGGCGAACAACTTTTGTTATAGGTACAACTTTTGAAATTTCAAATGTTTTTGGTTTTCAAAAATCTTTGTGAATTTTTGAAAACCAAAAACAAAAAAACAAAATTTTAGGTAATGTTTTCAGGTTTGCGAACCTTTTTAACAACTTTTGAAATTTCAATGTTTTTCATTCATAAAGTTCACGAAGATTTTTGAAATACATAATTTTAGGTTATGTTTTCAGGTTTGCGAACCCCTCGATCGATTTGTCATGAATAAGTAGGAAACCCTTTAGGAAACCTCTAAAACGTGTTATTTTTGCTCTATGTCGCTTCCTTTACGAGATATAGCGGTTTTTATGTTTTTTGAGGTTAGGTTGACATTGCATGGTAATAAATAGATTTAGAATGCATGTGTCATTAAGTTGTGAAAGTTGCAGCTAGATCGCCAATCGGGAAGTGTTCGAAGTTTGTGTTGCAAGATTCAACCCGGAAGGACAGACAGACAAACATGAAAGGGACTCACTAAAAAGCCTCAAGCACCAAACACTTAAGTAATTATTATTATCAGCCTGAGCTGTCCCATTGTAAGTAAGGCAAAGGCCTCTTAAGGGGCATCCTCAAATCCGAGTTCCATACAAAAATGTTTCGGACGAATACTCAAAAAGTACGCCGTATTATAGTAATTTCTACACACTATTCGTTTCCTCTATGTTTTTTGATTTCGTGAACAAAAAAAGCGAAAGGTTTCATACTTTAATTTAGATTTTATACGTGTTTTTAAGTAGTAGGGTTAATTTTAAAACACGTATAATATCTAAGGTAAGGTAAGGATTACCCTTAAGTAATTATCATAATAAAACAAGGACTTCTTATAATATAATTTATTAAATTATTATATACAGTTTTTAAGTTAGTAGGGTTAATTTTAAAACACGTATAATATCTAAGGTAAGGTAAGGATTACCCTTAAGTAATTATCATAATAAAACAAGGACTTCTTATAATATAATTTATTAAATTATTTGTGCACAAAATAGTAATTTTTAAATAAATCTCCGATTGCAAGAGATATTTTTTGCCGACTGAGTACAGTTATACATAATTTATTTAATTATTTATCTCCAAAATAGTAAATTTTATATAAATCTCCGTTCGCAAGAGCTATTTTTTCCGACTGTACTTCATGAAAACATAACTAGAATAATCGCGAAGTTGGCTCGCCATCCTGCATTCGACGTAACGATAACTCGACCTGGTAAAACGCGCTGTTCCAACGCCTCGCGTTAGAAAGACGCCGACGAAACGAGAGTCGACGTGGCAGGAATCGATTTCAAAGGAGTCTGAATAATCGGAACCATTCGGCGAGAGCAGACAGAGACTGGCCCTTGACCCAGCAGTAAGACAGTCAATAGCTCTTTCTTGTACAAGGATATCCCGCAACCTTCCAGGGGTGACATAACCTACACCAGCTCTACTATCCTTTTGAAATCAGATGCGAGCTGGGGCAGCAGCACGGAGGCGCAGCGCTACCAGGACACGATCGCCAACATCCTGCAGATCACGCGCCAGCCCGAACACATCAAGTCTTACAACCCCCAGCTGCTCGTGATGGCAGGGAAGCCATACTCCCGGCCCGCGCTTCTCGACATAGGACATATGATCACTAGCTCTGGCTCTTTTATGATCGTCGCTGATATAGAACAGGTTACTATGCCTTGGAAAATGTTTTCTGGTTTTATTAGTGTATCTACTACACTTATATGTTCTCATTTATCAGATTATTTTGTAGCTTGTATAAAAGTGAAAATTTAAAACGGTGTTAGCTGTACCTATGCTTGATTTCTTAGACCATTGCACAGCCTAAAGGTTACCTAGATCCTCGGGCAGACAGAGATACCTATACTTTTCATCATTCTTAGCCTGACTATACCCAATGATCGTTAAAGGCGTAGCCTAGTTTATTATTAACCCCTATTAACCTTTCCTGCCTTTTAGAAGTTCTTACTTCCCCTTACCATCAGCTTGGAGAGAAAAACCTAGCCGTGAGAAACTATATCGTCAAGATTAGATATAGACAAAACAAAACTGTATCTTATATTTTCATCATATTCACCCGCAGCCTGGCTTTACTCACTTACTGATGGTTAAAGCAAGCTATATGATCAGCATCCATTTACCTACTTACTGATGGTTAAAGCAAGCTATAAGCTCAGCATCCTCGAGCCCAGTTTTCAATTCCTTGTTTTTCACCAAAAGCTCTTACCGTCAGGAAACAACCTCGCTCGTTTTGTCACTTGTTTACATAGAACCTAGCCTGGGGGCCAATTCATTAAGCTGTCATTGACTCTCGTTATCACGAAACTATAGATTCGTGCTCGTTATGAAATGGTGCGTAATTTTTTGGCATTTTGGTCTTCCATTTTGTGCCGTAATTGACATACCTACTATTCGATAACGAGAGCTGATGACAGCTTAGCAAATTAGCCCCCAGTGTGGAACTGTACCTTCTCTGGCAGGCCAACATGACCCAGTCGGAGCGCGTGGCGCGCAGCCGGCTGGGTGAAGAATGGGTGTCGTCTCGTAAGCTGCGCGCATTCTTCGTGCTGGTCAGCGGCATGAACTTGGAGAGCGGCGTGCGGGTGCTGGCGCAGGCAGCCG
This sequence comes from Lobophora halterata, assembly GCA_932526365.1. NCBI lineage: Eukaryota > Metazoa > Arthropoda > Insecta > Lepidoptera > Geometridae > Lobophora > Lobophora halterata. The sequence continues at coordinate 1,739,665 of OW052017.1, forward strand.
GGCTGGGCCGGCTGCAGCCCAACGTGCTGCTGCTCGGCTACAAGGAGAAGTGGCTGACGTGTCACCAAGACGCACTGCACGCTTATGTGAGGGCGCTACAGTGAGTTTCACTACACACGGATTTTTGATCTCCGTCTATCCTTCTAACAAGCGCCATAGCAATTTTGCCCTGGCTATGAAAATCAGTCCTATTTAGGGACGGCTCTGTAATTGTCTTTACATGCAGCTTACGCCGGTGTTCTCCTGTGATTAAACCACTGATAGGTTATATTATGGGCATATCTTATCTGGTTTATTCACATCAGTAGTTAGTTAAGTCTTTAAGATGATAGAGTGAGCACTAGTTTCTATGGTCTAAAAATAAAGGGTTGCGATAGAGATGTAGTGGGTACATTTGTCAGGAATGCAATGGACGAGGAGCTAGCGGTGGCGATACTGCGGGCCCCGCAGAGCGCGCGTCCCCTGCACAGCTTGGGCGGTAACGTAGTGGCGCCCAAGCCGATCGTCCGGGGCGGGCAGAGCGAGATACTGCAGTCGCAGATAGTGGCGCTCATGCACTCCAACTCCGACATCGACGGCTCCATGATCAACCAGAGCGACGAGGACACACCTAGTGAGTAGAGTTTGGTACCTGCTGCCAGCGTGGGCAGAAATATGGTAGCAACCAAGTCGTCCGTCCGGGGAAGGTAGAGCGAGATACTGCAGTCGCAGATAGTGGCGCTCATGCACTCCAACTCCGACATCGACGGCTCCATGATCAACCAGAGCGACGACGACACACCTAGTGAGTAGAAGTTGAAAGTGTTGGAAGTTGGCACTGCCAGCGTGGGCAGAAATATAGTAGCGACCAATCGTCCGTCCGGGGCGGGCAGAGCGAGATACTGCAGTCGCTTAAAGGCTCCTCGACGGCTTCTTGATTAACCAGAGCGACGAGGACGCACTTAGTGAGTAGAAGTTATTAACTACTGCCAGCGTGGGCAGAAATATAGTGGCGCCCAAGCCATCCTTTAGAGGCGGGCAGAGAGTAGACTCTCCACCACCACTTGAGTGGTTAGTAACTTATTCTGCGCCTCCGGTGCGACACCGGAGTTCGATTCCCGCAGATTGGAGCAAACATTTTTGTGATGAATATCTGTGTCTTGTTGATTTTATTAAGGATGTAGGTACACCAAATAAATGGAATACAAAGTTACTGGATAAATGCTAAGAATTATTTTTAACTCCTTTTTATTTTTTGAGATCTGCCATTTGATATCGCAATGTCTGGGAATGGCGAGAAATGACTGTATTAATTATTTTTTGTTTTAATTTTACAGATAATTCTAGTCTTCTCTTTAAATACAAAATGATGTAATCAGTAGTATAGGATCACGCATTGTGCCACAGGTGATACGCTCGTTTCATCCGCTGAAGGCATGCGGAGAACCTCTGACGCTTCAGGACTTAGGAGGAACTCAAAAACGGTCACCATGTCGGAAATTAAACAGCAAACTTTATATAAACCCATGGAATTTGAAAGGGTAAGGACACTGATAAGTAGATTGATAAGTAGGTTAGGAAGGTGCTTATTGATAGTACCTACCTACGCGCACTGAACGAAGTTTAGCAGGAAGAAGCGCGCGAGATAATCTGTATTCCACGGTCAGCAAATGACAATACAACATGAAACAACCATTGAAGTACTTCGGTGGTTGTTGAATAAAGGCCTATGCCCAGCAGTGGACGTTCAGAGGCGGCAATTATGATGATGATAATTGCAGTGCCTACATCTTCTTCTATAAAGCTATCCCAGTTCTTTTCTTTTGCATATTTAAGCAGTACGTAATTTTTCTGGCCTGTATTAAGTCTTTTTCATAGAGACAGACAAACACAGGTCGAGCGCCCTCAGCGCTCACCGAGAGTCCGGTCCGGTGTCACAGTAATGGCATCATTCTACGGCCAACTCATAGGCTTTTTAGTTCTATGGGCCAACTGCATTGAAAGTAGTACCAAATTTTTTTTTCGGATTGATGGAATGTTACCACAGTATCATGTTTTTTTAGGAACGTTCTATAGACACGTGGTGGTTATACGATGACGGTGGCCTGAACATTTTGCTGCCGTACATCATCGCGCGGCGCGGCATGAAGAAGAAGCCGCTCCGGATATTCGCCTTGCCCAGGAGCGGACATAACAAAAATGACGCACATGCTTAGTAAGAACAGAAGCAAAAGTAAATGCTTAATTATTTTATACGTTGGCTGTATGTAGGTAGGTACTACTCGGGCGAATGAATATGACACCTGGCCGACACGTAGCTCGCAACTTGATGCTTCCCCCGCTGCCCCGCGCGGCGCCCTCCGTGTTTCTTCTTCCTCTAATTGCGAAGCCTTATCATTACCAAGTATTACAACAGGACCTCATCTCTATCAAGATTTTCCAATTCCACGCTGTTAACTCGCGCCGCGCCGCGCCAAGGTCATTTGTATGGGCGAGAGCGCGAGCCGCGGATCGACCCTTCATACGGCCGGTGCCGACATTATTTGCTTCCCTGTGACTTTTCAGTGGTGCATACGCACTAGAACAGTCCGATTGAAGTCGGTTGTTGTATGTTTTTGTAAAACCTTGATTATCCCGAATACCATTGACTCGCTAAACCCAAGACCAAACCAACGCGTTCAGCTCGCGTCCGCGGTGGCGATCGGTTGTTAGCCAATCGATAGTGACGTGTTCACATCTATGCGTCCTCTGATTGGCCAACAACTGATCGCCACCGCGCACGCCACCGCGGGCGCGAGCTGAAAGCGTTGGTTTGGAAGTCGCGTTATCTCGTAGTAGGCATTTAAACGCGGACGTTTGGAGTGGCGGCAAAGCGACTAACGCTTCACTGCCACTCCAAAATATGCTGACCCTAAAATAATCTGACATTTGCAGTATGCAAGCGCTGCTCGCGAAGTACCGCATAGACTACACAGAATTGGTAATGGTGCGCGGCGTGGGGGCCGAGCCATCTCCCACCAGCTGGAAGCTCTTCGACACCCTCAGTGCTGGCTTCAAAACCGACCAGCACAACAGTGGTAACAACTGTCTCATTTATTGCAATTCATTTTGACCCTAGATTTACCCGAACGAACCAGTGAATACGTGACTAGGCATTTTTTTGAAAAAGTGACAGCGGCGCGAGTGCAGCGCCCGAGCCGAGATGCAGCGAGCTGGCTCGAGCTAGGTACTCGGATTTGTAAATCGATGAATAAAACTTAAATTATTATCAATAAAGGGTACCGCCTGACGCAAATCCGTAGGAAGACTACTAACAATTATCAAATTTTTATCAAATTCATTTTGACAAAAAATCGACTCAATTGTTTCAAGTTTTTTTGCCATATCTGTGTTCAGTAACGGCAACTGATTAAAGGCCTATCTGCACAAAACAGTGCCGGCACGTGCCGTATCAGTGAAAATTAATATTGTTTCATACATTTCATAAGACACCATTCGAACTGGAACCATTAGAAAATATTTTATAAGCTTAGTATGTATTTCAAACTGTATAAAAAAAAATTGCCAAGGCCAATAAATGACTAATTGAATTGAACTGGTCAGTGTCGGTGACGTTCAGTGATGTCAGTGCTGCGCCGACCAATGATGGTACGGAACGTGGCGGCACGTGCAGGCCTGTGCCGGCACTGTTGTGTGCGGATAGGCCATTAGCGTATTTATTTTTTCTGGTGTTAAAATTTAAGGTGTATTCAATGATTGAAATGATGCTTATCGGTCCCAGATGTGCTGATAACGGAGACAGAGTTCAAGCGGCAGTACTCCAAGAGTTGCCGCCACTTGCGGCTGCGGGAGCTGCTGCAGGAACACTCCTACAACGCCTCGCTCATCGTCATGTCGATGCCGCTACCGAGGAAGGTAATGCCGTATACCTACTACCAAAATAGCAATTTAGCTTTAAATTGTTTTTAGGCCTCGATGATACAGATTTTACAAGCTACAAGCCAGCGAGTTCGTAGCTTGTAAACTCACCCCGTGTTATCGTCGCTTAAACTTATCCTTGTTTACTTTCTCCATCTGTAAAATCTAATGTGTGATGTGCTACATATGTGGTAAATAAATGTTCGTCTATGTTAACTTCGCTTAACTACCTCTTCCATGTCGTCTTTAGCCACCGGGATTCGAACCCGCGTCCACGTCCTCTCATGTGAACTCTTATCGGGACGTATTGCTCGCATAAAAATCAGGGAACAACTAAATAGCCACCCACATCATACCCACAGCTTTGTAATTCAGTTTTGATGCGAGACTTATTTTTCATCCACCAGGGTTTGGTGTCAGCTGCTATGTACATGACGTGGCTTGAGGTGCTGAGCAGAGATCTGCCTCCAATCCTGTTTGTACGCGGCAACGACACTTCAGTGCTAGCCGCATAGCTCAATAATAACGTATTCCTAGTAGAACAAATTATAATGTTTAATTGACTATAATATCATAAAATACCATATAAATAAAAGTTCCTGTAATTATATTACAATTCATTTTATTTCACACATAATTATGATTTAGATTTAAAAATAAAATACGAAATATTTACAGATAAGGACCAACAGATGCTCCAGGTTGACAATTGGATTATACTTAAATTATACATTATGAGGAGAGAATCATTTGCGCTTTAATTGCATTTAAGTTAACTGGTGAATAGAAACAGCTTTGACGGACTACGCATCATTCATCTCGATGTTGTGCCAAAAAACTGGTCATTCCCGGTCGGTAACACCGCGTCGTCAACATTGTTGACGATCGGGAAAAAATAGTCCCACTCGTTCACAGTGTTGACGAACGCAACTTTTTATTTCCCCATCGTACACACCTAGTACAAGAGTCAGAATATAAAATACTGATTTCAATGAAAGACGATACAGATTTAGCAAATGTCAAATAAAACTGAGCTATAACGTATCACACTTTCATTGGAATCCGCTTTTTATAAGATGACTTTTGTACTAGTTGTGTACGATCGGGAAATACAAAGTTGCGTTCGTCAACACTGTGAACGAGCGGGATTATTTTTTTCTGATCGTCAACAGTGTTGACGACGGGGTGTTACCGACCGGGAATGACCCAAAAAAACTCCTTAATTCGTATACATTTTTGACTTTGAGTTGTTGCCAAAACCGTAATCCGCACGGCTGCGAGAGGATAATGTTTTTAAAAATTAGCTCACATCAGAGCGGTAATGAACGAGTCCGTATAACATTTACAATTCGAAATTATATAGACTTCAGCGATATGTAAGTTACGTAAAGGACGGCGGCCAAAATACAATATTATTCCTCTTTTAGATATGTCGCTCTGCTAAATTCATTTAAAAATAAATAATGTCACTAAAATATTTTATTTATGGCATTTTTTACATTTTATTTTCGTGCAAACGTGTCCTTCGTCGGGAGAATGCTACAATTTGGAGCAAATTACATTATTCAGTCTATTTACGTAAATATATAATTATAATAATTAGTCGACGCATCTATAATATAAAAATAATGGCTTGGGATGGGCGTTATTTTCTAAAATAATTTTGACACCGCAAAAACGAATAGATGATTTTAAATGACGATCGAGTGATGACGTGAATTTTTTATCCTATCAGCACCTCATCAACATTCAACTTTTATAAATCGTACCTAGCAAATAATTTCACCAATTTCATTAAGGTCCAGAATCCCGCGCAACGCTATCTCGCTCGCACATTTGTACAGTCAGCTGCACCAATATGTATACACTCTCAAGCTTTCACATTATATTATACTCACATTCTTCTTCTGAAAAGTAAGAGAAATACAATAATTTCAAAATGCTTGCGTGCACTTGTCTTTGCAAATTAAGAGTTTAATATAAATGTGAAAGCTTTAGACTGTATAGATAATTGTGCAGTTGTTGACTGTACATTTTTGAAGATATAAATTTCAAAAAAATTGGCCATTTGAATTTGCTACTACAACCTTACGAAAAGTTTTAGCTTAATTTTTTGTACAGACAGCGTCATAGATAAGTATCATGCATTATAATACCCAGCTTCAAATCCCTTCAAATCGACTGCTGCGGCGTATGGAGAAGTTTTGCTTTTAATAAATAGATTATATTTGTATAACCGTATATTAGCCTAAAATAATTTTAAGTATTACAATTTTTTTAAAGGATTTATAGCTGGGTGTCTCGTGCAAGGGGGATACTTATCTCTGACGCTGTCTGTACACATTTTGTGAGTAATTTTTTATACCTTTTTTTTAATGTATACTCAGCTAATTTATATTATCAAAAGTGTAAAAAATGTGCGAGAGAGATAGCAGCGCGCGTGATTCTGGGCTTTAATTGACAAACCAATAGTTGCCCCCCGTTTAACCTTTGAAATAAAAATACAACTACATATATTACAGACAACATCACACAGCCATACTCCTTACATGTATAAATAAATAGTAAACTAAACTATTACGGAAATATTTTTTGGTTACAATGAATCAATATGCAAATAAATATACGAGGTCTCAATATTCTGTTCTCAGTTCTCGGCACAGGAACGTTTTTAGACAATTTCACATCGCTTATTCTAAAGCTGATTGTATGTCGATTCTGCCAGAGTTATGGGGAATACATTGTATCAATTATTTAACACGGCACAATGAATTATTTCTCAGTAGGGAGCAGTTCGACACTCACTACACATCAGTTCACTTGGGCGAGTTCTCATTCAGACTCCTCGTTGTCTTCGTCAAAGCCGGTCAGCTCAGCCGAGTCTAGGTAGCCCTGCATAGCCTGCCGGTATCAATATTAGTGTAAAAATTATGTCAGCATTGGTGCACAGAGTATGTTAGCATTGGTGAACAAAGTATTTCAGCAATGCTGTTCAAAGTATGTCAGCATTGGTGAACAAAGTATGTCAGCATTGGTGTACAAAGTATGTCAGCATTTCCGTATTTATGAATTAAGGCAACTGCAGATCATTACCCAACAACTAAGGCAATTTTATTTCATACTGATTCCTGAGAAACACCTTATCAAGGTAACTGACGTGGCTAACCAAACGAGCCGGAATTGTTTTGTTCTATCTGGTCCCTGAATAGTACCTTAACTTCAATGGATGTTGAGGCGAGCGAAGCGAGCCACAATTTATTTTCACACCCATTCTCTAAAAAAAACATAACTACTACTCGGGCGAATGAACATGTCACCTGGCTGACACGTGGCTCGGAACTGGATGCGTCCCCCGCTGCCCCGCGCGGCACCCTCCTTGTTTCTTCTTCCTCTAATTGCGAAGCCTTATCATTACTTATCATTACCAAGTATTACAGGACCTCTTCTCTATCAAGATTTTCCAATTCCACGCTGTACTTTGCACAAACGTCATTCGAACTAGGCGTCATGTTCATTCGCCCGAGTAGTAGAAGCCATTTGTTTTGAGAAATCCGTGCGTGTGTGGTTGTGTACGTACCGCGTACTCGAGCAGCGCGTGGTGGCAGAACACGTACTGGTCCGGCATCTGTATGGAGAAGGCGCGCTGCGCGCGGATGCGCTCCACCACGCCGCGGATGTCGCACAGCCGCTCGCTGGCCAGCCGCCACGCGCAGATGTCCAGCGTCAGGAACGTGCCTGTCCACATCACACACATTCATCAACTACACTATAACTGACTGAAACTCGAATCCCACTTCAAGCTACTTCAAAGTTTTAGGCTGAAGCCTGGGAAAACGCAGCTTACGCAAACCCTCCGGCCCAGGGAGGGTCGTAGGGGTATGTCGGGCTCACGACCAGGTTACTAGCTGAGTGACAGTAACTGGTAAGATACCGACTAAAAATCCAGCTACGAACAATACGAAAGCGAGACGTCACAATACTATTCGTTCGCCTTCGCTGTTCCAGGACGGTACCATAATAAATTAATGGGTATTATATCATAGCCTCGCTCACGTCATCGCTCCGCCACGTCCGCCGCTGGATTTTTAGTCAGTATATTACCAGTTACTAACACTCTTACCTAGTGGTGAGCCCGTCATACCCCTGCGACCCTCCCCGGACCGGAGGGCCGGAGGGTATGTGTAAACTTCATTTTCCCATTGTTAAAAAAATTATTAATGCAATTAGTGGCAATAGCTTTATAATGTTCAACTCACCCGTCCGCCCGATGCCGGCAGAGCAGTGCACGACGATCGGCGGCCCCTTGCTGTGGCCCGCCCACGCATCGCCCAGGCTGCAATCAATCATACGCTAATTTACACAAGCGCTAATGGAACGACGAACGGGGTGCACGTGATCTTGAGCAGAAATACACGTTTTGACAAACAAAGTGCATGCATAGGACAATTGGACACACTGTTATGATTTTGTTTTTAATGGGGCGCGGCGAAGAGGCTGATAAGATGACTATTTAAACTAAACCTTCACTTCTATGACATACAGTGGGAAATGCGGGGCACGTAACGTCGCCAATCGGAGCAAGCGCACGACTCGCACGGGCTCTCGTGGTAGCTACTATAGGAATTAAGGTTTGTTTACAATTGTTATTATCTTTAATTATTTTTTTTTGTTATCAATTGAAGACGTGGTGGCCGAGTGGATGAGGCTCTTGCATTGCGATCTGATGGTCACGGGTTCGAATCCCGGTGGCAGTCATATGCATCATAGGCATCCTACGTTCTCGCAACGGTGAACGAAAACATCGTGAGGAAACCGGCATGTCAAAGAACAGAAAAAAATTGTTCTATAGCATGTGACATCCACCAATCCGCATTGGGTGCGCGTGGTGGAGTAAGACCCATTCACTCTCCTGCCGAGAGTAGGCCTGAGTCCCAGCAGTGGGAACATTATAGGCTGATTATGCTATTATGATTTCAATTGTTGACTTCGAACGATTTCTTCGCCGCGCCTCCGCAGGTTGGCGCTGGGCCTAAGTATTGTTATACAAGTGTGTGTGTGTCGTGTGTCTGTGCGGGTACTGACTCGAGCAGCGCCCGCTGCTGCGCGCGGCGCACGCGCAGCAGGAAGCGCAGCAGCGGCATGGCGCGGCCGCCGCCCGGCACGCCGTAGTCCGGCCAGCGCTTGTACTGCCCGTGCCAGATGTTGCGCGTCTGCTCCGTCTGTAACAGTTAAAAAGCTGGTCAGACGAACACTTTCACTACTTTTTTTCCCCGACTGGTTATGTTTATCGCGCGTATCTTCTATGTATGTATGTATGTGTGTATGTAAATTTATTTGTTAACTGTTATCTTCCAAACGGTGGATGGATTTTGACAGTTAAGATATTGTTAGATTCGTCTAAATAACCCAAGTGCATAGCCCCAAGCCAAGCGCTAAATCAAGTAGGATATCAAAATGAAGGTAATTATAAGGATTACAAAATATATATAAATCAAATGTTTAAATTTAATTAGAAACAATGAATTGTCAATCAATGTTTAATATTTAAGCAGTCGGGTTTTCAGTTTAAATAAACTTTAGGCTTGTTTCAAAACCTAGACTCTCTAGTAAAAGAGCGTCGCGGGCCAGTACAGTACTGACGACTCACCCTCAGGTCCGTGAGCAGCAGATGCGTGACGGTGTAGTCATCATCGTGCTCGACGGCCTCGCACGTGACGGCGTACCCGGCGTGCACGTCGCGCGCGCCCGGCGTCGCGGGCCAGTACTGCCCGCACTTGACGTGCCCGCGCTCCACCACGCGCGTCGTCATGACAACCACGAGCGAGCCCTGCTCCCACACCATGCGCCAGAAGTCGCCGAAGGTCTTCGGCAAGGGACCTGGATATTATACTGTATCATGAGACATTGTGTTGGATGTGATTGCGCTAGTAAAGTTGCTGGACATTGAAACTAACCTAGAGATATTTTATATATTATGAAAATGTTCGCCTCTCTACTCACGCGATCAGTCTTAGTAAAATATCGATGACACAGGGTTACAAGTTACAAGCTAACTCGCTCACTCGCTAGCTTTTAAACTCGCAGGCTTGTAGCTTGTAAACTGGCCTTGTGTCATCGACACTTAAGGGCACTTATGGCAACGATAATGAAAGCTCTACATCAAAATGTCAGAGCGTTTTATACGAACGTATAAGCTTGTTTTTCCTAAGCGTGTGTGGGCCCGTCACACAATTCAACAAAAATAAGCTCGTATAAGCGCGAGCCGCGAGTGACTTCTGACACTCGCCATGGTTTGAGCGTACACGCCAGAATAAGGCCGTGTACGCGCGTTCAGTTTTTGGAAGCGCGCGTGTATTCGCTATGCTGATACCGCTAGTTTGAAAGCGCTTAAGTCCTGCCTATCACAATTGTTTTCAAAGCCATCAAAATCTTAAATAATTGCTCATAATCGTAATTACGTATTCCATTCATTACACCATAAAACATTACATAAGGCGCCGTATACTATAAAATAACAGAGTAATCAATAACGTCAGTCAATCGCCGCGTTCGCCATGCCCAAAGGTGGAGAAGTCATTAGTATACTTTGTAAAACAAACAAAGCGCCTAGTTACCCTTGCTACAGTCTATACAAAATAAACATACGTATGTCTACTACTGAGTACGGATATTCGAGGGTATTGATGATATTTTGGGATCATTCCTGATTGGTAACACCCCGTAGTCCATGTCAACACTGTTGATAATCGGGTAAAAAAAGTTGCGTTTGTCAACACCGTGAACGAGTGGGACTTGTTTTTCCCGATCGTCAACAGTGTTGACGACGGGGTGTTACCGACCGGGAATGACTTATTTAGTGGGTGAAATTCATGTATACACCTTCACTTATTTTTTTTTCAGCTTTAAGGTACCTACACTATACAATCTTAATCTACTTTTTATCTGATTTTCTTTTAATATTTTTGTACATCGTTTATGGTTGTCTATAAGATATTGTTGACTAGCAATAAGACTACACTTGTATTTTTATTCCATGTATTGTTGTTGACTAGCAATAAGACTACACTTGTATTTTTATTCCATGTATTTTTGTTGACTAGCAATAAGACTACACTTGTATTTTTATTCCATGTATTGTTGTTGACTAGCAATAAGACTACACTTGTATTTTTATTCCATGTATTGACAGACGGTACAGTATAAAGAATATACCATATTCTTCTTATCACAATGTTTCTGCAATAATATGTAAGCAAATTATTATTATTTGTTTTTTTTTTAATATTACCTAGTCTTATATTTCATTCAATTCAATATGTAAGTAAATAATACAATCAATACTACAGATTTCATAGAGTGTATTAATGCGCATACTGCACTGAACAAAAAAAATATGTTTGTAGTCGGAAACCAACCTTCCGACTGTGTAAATGGTACTTCGGTGTTTACCACACCCCCATTCCAAGAACCGTACATTGCCACGGCCTTCTGAAATGAGTCGACGATTCCAATGAGAGTTCGTTCGAGGAAAGCAGTTTGCGTCAGAAAAATACCGATTCGCGGGAACACAACATAATTCATACCTGGAATCCGAGGGGGATAACGTTCATTCATATCGATTTAGTATTGAGCTTCGATCACACAGCGCTAGTTTACAAGCTACAAGCCAGCGAGCGAGCGAGAGTTAGCTTTCAGGAAGGATTGTCAACTAGCAGATTTTAAAAAAGCCGATAACACGGGGCGAGTTTATAAGCTTTAAGCGAACTCGCTGGCTTGCAGCTTGAATACCTACCTACTACCCCTGTGTCATCGACGCTTTACAGCGGGCAAGCGCGAAGTTTATTCACCATTTTACATTCATAACGTATAAACTAGGCAGTCCCACAGAGGAAAGAGGGTAAAACTCCATGGAAAGTTTTCGTAACTTATTTTTCCTTCTGAGAATATCTATAACTTTAAGTCCTAGCCAAGAATGCAGTATGTTTTGAGGACGTGGTGGCCGAGTGGATGAGGCCTTTACCTTGCGATCTGATGGTCGCGGGTTCGAATCCTGGTGGCAGTCATGCGTAAATGGGTTTTTTCGGTCGAAAAAATCTATGTATGCATCCCACGTTCTCGCAACGGTGAAGGAAAACATCGTGAGGAAACCGGCATGTCGTAGAACTTAAAAGTTCGAAAACATGTGTCGAGTGCACGAAAGGAGCCTCTTCGAGGCGCACTTGAAATCCTTTCACCACACTGGTTCGAAAGAACTAGTGACACGAAGAAGGAGAAGAAGAAAAAGTATGTTTTGAATCGTTTCTTAGATAAATAAAATTGGCGCAGTTACAAGTAAAAAAATCTAAAATAAAATACGTGTTCGCGGAAAAACTGGGAAGCGTGTTATGCAAACCAAAACATGTTGTTGTACAAAACAACAGGTAAAGAGCTCTCGCACTTTACCACGCTGTTATATGACTATTTGCATAATTAATACGGATAGTACGATGCTCTATGCTATGGTGTTGAAATATCATGTCAAAAATATGAATATTTTTGTTTGTAAGAATATTTCTAAGTGCGGTTTATGACTAGCTTAAGTCGCACGTATACAGCGTGTCGTGCATGTACCAGCCTTTAAGATCGGTTTTTCAACCGACTTCAAAATAGGAAGAGGTAATCAATTCGGTTGAATGTTTTTTTTTATGTTTGTCTTTCTTGTTCTCCTCAGTACATTGTTGTTTATAAACTGATTTGAAAAAATATTTTTTCTTTGAGAGGATATACGTTCAGAATGGTCCCATTGTAATTTCATCAAAACCGGTTCAATAGTTTATTTTTAAAATCAAAATAACTTTAAAAATAGATGTCATGAAAGTAAACGAAATTGCGTATTTTGCTTCCCTGTGACTTTTCAGTAGTGTATTGTATGTACATGTTTTTGTGAACAAAACACGAGTGGCGAATACGCCCGTTTAATTATCTGATCTGAAACCGCACTTATGCCTAGATCACACGTACCGAGTACTCGGCCGAGACAGTGCACTCGGCCGAGTACTCGGTACGTATAAACATAGCGCCGAGTGCTCGGCTGAGCGAGTGATGTAAGCTTTCAATATCTCGGCCGAGTAACATTTTACTGTCTCGGCCGAGTACTCGGTACGTGTGATCTAGGCATTACGGCTGAAATATCATGTCCATTGTCTAAACGTCGGCATATGACAAGTAAAGTACGAAATACAATCGGGCGGTTTTCAGCAAACTACCGGTTATTACCGACGGCGAGTCCATTTCAAATAGAAACAATACAATGCAATGTCATTATAATAACACATCTCGGTAAAAGTGTAGTTTTAAAACTAGACATACAAGTTATTAGTACGTTACAAGTAAATAAAGTAATTATAATGAATAGTTAGTCGTAAGTCGCATATTATCTTGAATGAGTCTTCAATCATGTCATGTCGTAAAATAACAATAGAATATAATTACCGTTGGCAGTGTTTTTTCTTCTAGAAATTGTGATTGACTTCCTCTATTGGAACAATACTATGACGCATGAAATATCTACTTGAAACTATAAAAATATCTCTCGAATAAGTAAATCAATTTCATTTCAAACTCATTGTGGTAAACGTCTTCTAGTATGTACTGCATCTAGTCAGCATAATATAATTTAAGCAATGAAAATCCATTTCTCAAAAATTTAGAAAAAGTAAATGCGAACACCGGCTAGATGAAGCAACGAACTGTGGATTGTGATGCATTATACAAAATACCTTCACATTGAGTTTATTTATTTTATTTTATACACAAATGAGCTTATAGATAAAGATATAACAAATAAAGATGCTAGATAAAGATAAAACAAATAATGGTTTTGCACTGTGTTCAGGCAGATACTCATTCATTAATTCACAGGGGTCTATCACAAAAAAATACAACTTTCCCCTTTGTATAAATTACTACCGCACGGTAAACTTTAAACAATGGTATGCCTACAGTTCATGATACAGTACTTATACATGTTACAATGTACTCACCCTGTGTGCAGATGTACGCGTTCTTCTGCTTGTACCCATCGACGTAGTTGGCGTTGATGTAGTCCGTGGAGGGGTCCTCGGGGTCCAGCTGCGACAGGCGCACGCGCGAGTGGTCGTAGCACAGCACGTCCTTGTACCGGTTCTTGGCTGCGTTGGCTGCCAGTCTGGGGGTGAGGGATCGAGGTCAGTTGAAGTTGAAGCCAGGTTGTAAGGTATATGGTGTGCACAGATAGAAATATGGTAGTGTGTGATGGAGGGTGTGTGGTTGTGTGTAAGGGGTAGTGTGTGTGGTAGTGTGGGTGATAGTGCGAGGTAAAGTATGTGACAGTGTGTGTGATAGGGTGTGTTGTAGTGTGTGTGTGGGGTAAGATGTGTTGTATTGTGTATGGTCGTTTGTAAGGGATAATGTGTGTGGTCGTGTGGTTGATAGTGTGAGGTAGTGTGGGCGATAGTGCGAGGTAGTGTATGTGATAGTGTGTGTGGTAGGGTGTGTTGTAGTCTTGCAGTATGTGTGGTAGTGTTTGTGGTAATATGGGTGAGTGTATGTGTTAGGGTATGTGATAGTGTGTGTGGTAGGGTGTGTGTATCGGAGTATGTGGTTGTTGGTATGTGGTAGCGTGAGTGTGGAAGTGGCACGTCACTCACTCCGCGTGGTGAAAGGTGCCGGCGGGGGGGCGCGCGCGGATCTCCTCGTACTCGTGCAGCAGGCCGGCGCGGCCGCGCGCGCGCACCCGCGCCAGCAGCGCCGCCGGGCTCTCCCCGCCGCCGCCGCCGCCGCACTCTTCATCTGACAGACCGGGGGACACCTCGCCCGATGACCACGTGCCGCGCGCTACACACACATATAACCATCATCATGTTCCTGCCCTTATCCCACTGTTAGTAGGGTCGGCACAAAATGTCGCCTTCTTCCATTCGTCTCTATCAGCCGTCATCTATTTACTACACCGAATGTCATCGTTATCATCAATTTGGCCTCTAGACGCTGCTGATCATAGGCCACCCCGATAAGGGTGCGTCCACTGACGCGGAGCTGGGCAGAGTGTAGAGGAGCGGACCGTGTATTGGCCAATCACAGTGCTTGAAGTGGCCAATTCACAGTCCGCTTCTGTCAACTCCGCCCCGCTCCGCGTCAGTGGAAACGCACCCTAATGTCTAGATCACAAGTACCGAGTACTCGGTACGTATAAACATAGCGACGAGTGCTCGGCTGAGCGAGTGACGTAAGCTTTCACTGTCTCGGCCGAGTACTCGGTACGTGTGATTTAGGCATAAGGCGACACAACGAGCGGTCTCGAACCGCCTTCATCCACTGACTTCCCAAGACCGCAGCAAAGCCCGTCGGTCCATCGTGTGGGCTATCCTACACTGCGACGTCCAATTCGTGGTCGATTTTCAGAACCATCTTGATTGAATCTGTCTTTAAAACAGAGCCACTTCAACAAGTATCGCCGTCGAAGGAATAAGGATACGGTGGTCGTGGAGCCATGGTAATGGCCTCTACGACCAATAAATAGACGATCATGCCTATTTTATCTTGGCCGTAACAACTTGACGATTAGATTCATGGACAACTCTTTTTTTATTGACGAACAAAAAAAAGCAATAAACTTGGTCGCTTTTATAAGAAAACAAAGGTTACTTAAACATGGGATAACATGAATATTGCAAAAACCTATGAACATTAATAATAGGGGCATTACCTAAAGATAGGATGGGTTACAGCAAACGGAAACTTGATCAACGAATATCCTTCAATATGACATGATGGATGGAACGGGTAATAAATATTTATATTTGCCAATGTAAATAATCTTCAATTTATCCTACTCAAGCCCCATATTCGTCCAAAGGTACCTACGTACTACAGATATGATTGGGATTCTGTGATACGCAAATTGAGATGTGATATTTACTTTTTCCAAGAATTTGTGCCATAAAAGACAAAATCATTTACGAATCATCATCATCAACCTATAGCAGTCCACTGCTGGACGTAGGTCTCTCCCAAGGCGCGCCACTGAGCCCGATCTTCGGCTCTTCTCATCCACCTTCTGCCAGCTATAGCGCGCAGATCATCGCTCTATCTGGCCAAAGTACGTTACGTGAAGAAATTACTATAATACGGCGTACTTTTTGAGTATTTGTCCGAAACATTTTGTATGGAATTCGGATTTGAGGATTTCCCCTAATACCAATTTTTTTATGATAAAATGCCTATTTGATCAAACAAATTCGTTAATTCTACACGCGTTTGTACAGCTAATAAAAAATCTATTTACCAGATATGGAATTTATTACGTACGCAGTCTACGTTTTCTTATAGAAACGAAATCGACGCAAATATAACTTTGGTTTGGATTGAAACCTCGATAAATAAGGAATCAGTTTGTATTTTATCGCGGCTTGGATAAATTTATCGCGCAAGTTTGAGTGAAAACAGGAACTCACAAATCAACAACAGTGCAAGTGTGTGATACATTGCAAACACTTCCTCTCGCTCAGATATTCGCAACAAGACTGGGCTTATCGCGGCCTAAAACAAATCTGTACTAAGTGCTGCGAAAACACAAAAACATATGTCATTCAACTGACTTAAAATTGTTTTTTTCGTTCGAGGTTATACTTTCAGATTGGTCCCATAGAAATGTTATCAAAATCGGTTCAGTAGTTTAGTTTTGAAATCAAAATAAATGATAAAAAGTCGTTGAAGTAAAAAAAGTTGCGTATTTTACCTCCCTGTGACTATTCAGTGGTGTTTACGGTCACTAAAACAGTCCAATTGAAGTCGGATGTAGTATGTTTTTGTAAAACCTTGTTGTTACGTTGAGGGGAATCCTCAAATCCGAATTCCATACAAAATGTTTCTTTAATTTAGATTTTATACGTGTTTTAAAATTAACCCTACTAACTTAAAAACACGTATAAAATCTAAATTAAAGTATGAAACCACTTCTTTTGTTGACGAAATCAAAAAACATGGACGAAACGAATAGTGTGAAGAAATTACTATAATACGGCGTACTTTTTGAGTATTTGTCCGAAACATTTTGTATGGAAATCGGATTTGAGGATTAGCCTTAACTAACGATCAACGAGACGAGTTAAACGCTCTCCTGATGGTAAGAGATTACGCCTACCCTTGACCAGAACAGTACCCACGACTTTCACACAGGCACATTCATTTTATCTTATCCTACATTCTGAAATAATTTACCGTGTTGTGTTTCCATAACACACATACCAGCATTTTTATTCGCACTACTCATTTATAATTTTTAAACATTAACAATGTAAATAATAACAAAATTGGTAAACAAAACTGACAGTGCTAAAAATGGCAGTAACAGAATTGTGACATTATACATTATAGCCTAAATAAAAGGTCGAATCCTAAACGTTCCGTTGAAAGCACCGAATAGTTTCTATATCATCCGTGTTGTTCTGCCCTGCAAATATAGTTAGGTATTATTGTTCTACGCCCCATACGAACCGATGTCATTTTAGGTCGCAAAAAGTAGATGGATGAATACAGGTCGAATCAAGTCAAACACACTCATGAAGATGAGAAGAGAAGGACTACGTACAATGGTAGGAATTATAACCGGCCACTGCGACCTGAATCACCATCAGATAGGTGCGACGGACAGCGTGATCTGCCGCGGTTGCTTCGCAGAGGAGGAAATCGTAGAACACGTGGTTGTGCACTGCACAGCTACAGAAGAGGCCAGAAAGAAGACTGGGCTGAGGAAAATCCTGGATACGGGCCCAGATGACCCTACCGGGAAACTGGAACGCACCATCCATCAACCCAGGGTCCTGCTCCGCTATTTTGGCGAGCTGGGCTGGCTGGGGTAGAGTTAGTAAAAAAAAAAGGAGGTCAATGCACAATACACCCCACAGCGGGACGTCAGTGCAGACCATACGAAACCCCTTCCCCAAATTAGAATTAGAATACAGGTCGAAATAGCTCGTTCGTTGTGTTGCTTTGGGAAAAGTAGTTTGTAGTATGTTTTTGTAAAACATTGATTATATATATATTATTATATATATTACACACGCACACTTATCAGATATAAATCATCCAAACAATAATTAATTAGATGTAATTTATATTGTATTCACTTACTGCTTAAATCTAAATCGTCTTCATCGCCAGAATTTATATGCCTGCCCTTCATGTCACCATTGTAGCCATGTGAATTCCTGCAAGAGACAGACATACGTTTTATTTAGGTGAAAACTTTAGCAGCAAAATATTTCGTGGGGAGTGAATTGGACTGGGCTACTGGACTCCGCTTAGATGTAACATCACTTCGGCTAAAGTCGGCTGGTATAATATTACTTATGTCTAGATCACAAGTATCGAGTACTCGGCCGAGACAATGCTCTCGGCCGTACTCGGTACGAATAAACATAGCGCCGAGTGCTCGGTTGAGCGAATGACATAAGCTTTCACTGATTTTTCTCGGCCGAGTAACATTTTACCGACTCGGCCGAGTACTTTAAGGTTTAAGTTTAAGTTTTTTTTATCCTTTAAGGTTAAACTTAAAAAATGGCTCATAGAGCAATCTTTCTATGAATTAGATGAATTTAATGCAATGAAATTATAATAAAACTTCTTTGACATTATTTAAATATTATTAATTATCAATAATTTACAATTATTTAGAAAATTATATTATGATATTTTTTATTAATTTAATTATTGTTTTTACTGTGTGCAACTGCATATATGTGCTATTATATATTATTTTTGGAAATGACTTGTAACAAATAGTTGCCAATAAAAAAAACTATGAACTAACAACTCGGTAAGTGTGATCTAGGCATAAATGATGGTAATGTGTCTACTGTCATTTTTTTTACCTGGACGACAAAACGAAAGAACTCAAAAATAAGGAAAACTAAGTCCTTTATTGATTATTCTCAGCACAATGCGCTTTCCTATCCAGTTCCATCAAGGATATTTTTTTTTTAATTTCATTTAATATTTAATTTTAATTTATGGACTTATTATGGATCTTTGATTACCTGAAATAAAATATAACTTTATAAGCAAACTTTGTGACAATAGCTATTGAAAATATCAAAGTTTTGACCCGTTTAGACCCAATTAAAGCAAGTTTCCAAAATGTAGAGTCGCTCAGCCATAAATTCAGGCGACAAAACTCGCAGAAGTGATAGTTTCAAATAAGTTTGGCGCGAAAAGTTTATCTTTGTTGGCTTTATTCGAATCGTAGCTGACGCGAGACGGCACCTTTTTCGAATATAAATGAACGCCATTTGTAATACGTCACCGCTGGCCTATTCCATACTATATCAATATGTATAAAAGGCTTAGACTTGTCCGACTGTCTGACTGACAGACAACGTACCGGCTATACCACTGAACGTAGAGTGACTTGAAATTTCGAGGATATTTTCGTCAGGAGCTGAAAGTGAGTACTAATTCCTAGATCACACGTACCGAGTACTCGGCCGAGACAGTAAAATGTTAATCAGCCGCTTATATCACTCATTCGCCGAGCACTCGGCGGTATGTTTATAAGTACCGAGTACTCGGCTTCCCTTGTCTGAATGAAACGGAGATTCAGTTGCACAAAACATTTTATTGTAGGCGGCACGAACACGATATTATAGCACATAAAGTACGCAATAAGATCTGGTAGTAATCCCGAGTACAGAAGTATATTTTACAGTGAAAAATATTCGCTCCTAAAAGTCTTGTGACATTGACATCAGCTGAGGGCGTTATACAGTAGTGAGTCAACTGGATGTGTTATGCCAAATCGCCACACACTGTCTCGGCCGAGTACTAAGTTTATACGTACAATACATATAATTCAATTAATAAATCAAGAATGCTGCACATGATAATTACAGTGTTTTATACGTAGATATATTATTGATGAATTAATTTAGTACTAGCCGACACGAATTTTGTTTATTCGCAACTCATACGAAGTTGTGGGTGTCTAGCTAGTATTCCATAAACCTTAACGAGTTTCAATCGAATCTCAAAAGTTTTTATCGAGAATATTAAAAAAGTATCTGCTCTCGACTTCAAGGATTTAGTGGGCTTGTTCCCCCGAGACACGAGACTCGGTCAATGCGAGGCGAAAACTTCCTGAGCTTCGAGAATATTAGGTATTCCTTTGCAGACAGCGCGTCCTGAATTTCATAATTATTTTCTCGTAGTTCCATAAAGTCGTGATATTAGAGGCTAGAGGCTAAAGCTTGAGGCAATTTTTCACGTTGTTGCTTTATACTGAAGGTCAGTGTTGAGATATGTACGTACATGTACATTTTTGTTCTATATTAGTTTTAGGCCAGGCTTTAATTTATCCGTCGTCCGCGTTGAATTTAGAATTGATTTCTTCGTTAATAGGTAATCCCATAGGAACCTTACATTTTTCCGGGTTGAAATTACCAAGAAACTATCTCTGTATCAAACTTAACTCAAATTGGCCTTAAATAAAGGCCGTTTTTGTGTGATGAAGTAACAAACATACAAACATCCACTTTTATAATTTTACTAGGATTATAACAATCGTATCTAATGATGTGTATGATTTTTTTAAGATTTTAGAATTTGTTACTGACAATAGAATAAGTTATTTTTATACATAAAGAGTGCTGTTGATTCTATTATACATATTAATAAAAAAAATAAGGACTGAGTTTAGGCCAATATTTCTTTTCTATGGAACAAAACCAGACGTTTGTACATCATAAACATATTTTAGCAACCAGCCTATCTTATAGCTTATTTAGGCTTGAATGTTATTTATTATGGTTATAAAACGCGATGGTACTGTAGTTTATGGCATTCCAGCAAACTATAACAGCACAACTAAATTAATAGAGGCGCTTTAAACGTCGAAGTTTTAATTACGAGCTATAACTTTTGCCGCTGCGAATGAGAGATAGCTTATCTTTCTCCTCGAGTATAAGCCAGTGGCTGGCTCATTGTCTCTTTAGCCAAAAATATGTCTACTAGGCACTAGTGTTTTTTCTGTATTGGTCTACCAACAATAGTGATCCATTGTCGGCCACATCGCCACTAAAAATTAAGTAAGATTGGTGTCAAACGAAGTTTATTTTGCTGATAACTATTATTGGACATTTCACACAACGCCATCTAGCCCCAAACTAAGCAAGCTTGTGGGAACTATGGGAACCAGATGACCGATACAATACTCCAAATACTTTTTTTGTAGATACATAGAAAACACCCAGACTCGGGACAAACACCGATGTTCATCACACAAATGTTATAGTATAGTCCTGAAGCGGGAATCAAACCCGCGACACCGGCGTGGCAGTCCAACACACTTGCCACTCGACAATAAAGTATCAATTGTGACCGTGCTATTTTTTTCACGTCACAATTGATATTTTTTTTTTTTTAATTCAGAGTCTGTCATGCCCCTGTAAAGTAGTGGTGGTTAATTGATACTTTATTGTGGGATTTGAATTGGATTAAGGGGTACCTACCCTGACGTTGAACTCTGACGTCACAGGTCTTACCTGAGCGGGCTGGGGTCGCAGGTGTAAGGCGGGTCTCCACTGATGTGCATGTCTGTACTGCTATCGCCGAGTCGCGCCGCGCGATCGCTGGTCATATCACCCTGCACTATTATACCTGACGAAATACAACCATGTTTAACCTGCACTATTATACCTGACAAAATAGATAAATATAAAGATAATGTATTTGCCGAAACAGTTGTATAATAATTATCATGGTCTTAAAAAAAGTAGTCTCCTAAATACTAAGTTCCACTATTAGTTTCAGGCTTGCAAACGTCGTATTATTGTGCAACTGTTATTTTCAATAGAAAAGAGAGTTAGAACCATTTTTACTCTGCGCTATTAATACCTATCTACAATTTTCTAGCGCTTACATTTTTGTATTCTCGACTCCATATCATAAAGCCCAGTAATTATACTAGCAACAGTGTTTTTCAAACCGGAAAACAGAAATTCTTGCACATGACTACTTGGCGGTAGAACACATAGAACTGACGAAATTTAGCATAACCATAATCCAACAACACTCAGTCAAATAGGTACACAATGTATCGAATACACGCGATTATTAAATATACTTCAAATACTTGAACAATAATTTTTGATTGACGCAATTCGCTATTAAATTATATTTTTTTATAATAAATCAGACAGTAGAACAAAGAATACTTCAAGATTACTAAAATATTATTTAATCTTGTTTCATGTAAAATCACGGCAAAGGCTGAGCGGAAAAAAACAGTTATTTTGAGAACAATTATATCGAAAACAAGGGCTTTTGTAAACAACTTCGAATGAAACATCTCAATGTTTTCTATTATTCTTGAATACAAAAAAATCCCTTTGTTTTCCATTTTCCACATTCAACCCAAAAAAAAACATTCGAAACAATATCCAAGTGATTTTAATTATGTACGATCAAGCCCAAAACGTTTCTACAGCGAAAACGATCCTTGCGGATCCATGAAAAACAATTTTCTTAATGGAATTTCGCTCGAAATGGTCGACAATATATGTACGGGTTTAAATGCGACCGCCCGGCCATACGATGCCCAGACTGACCAAACACAACACACACAAGACACATACAACTAAATGGGTCTAGATGGGTAACTAGAGGGGTCTAGATGGGTAACTAGAGGGATCTTGATGGGCAACTAGAGGGGTCAAGATGGGTTACTAAAGGAGTCTAGATGGGTAACTATTTAGAGGGATCTAGATGGGTAACTGAAGGGTCTAGATGGGTAACTAGAAGGGTCACAAGAGGAATCTAGATGTGTCACTAGAAGAGTCTAGATGGGTAACTAAACTAAAGGGTTCTAAATGGGTAAATAGAGGGGTCTTGATAGGTAACTAGAGAGGGCCAAGAGGTACCTAAAAGAGTCTAGATGGGTAACTAAAGGGGTCTAGATGGGTAACTAGCGGGGTAACTAGTGAGTACCTAACCTAGAGGGGTCTAGATGGGTCCAACACAGTGCTAGAAATTTGGCCGCAAAGCCGTAATGTGTAAGCAATACTGAGTTCCAGATTGAAGGGCACTGTAGTTAGTGAAATTACTGGGCTTTCGAGACCGACCATCAAAATGTCTCAAAGTCGTCGAGTGCTATAGCAGTGTTGCACCGGCCTATGGGAACCGAAGTCCTGTGTAGCACTGTTCTGGTCATGAGCAGTCGGTGTTTTTAATCCTTCAGGAACAATAAACCTGTCGCGAAGGCCACAATCAAGAATTGAATTGAAGCCTTTAGGAGAACGCCTAGGTCGTTTCGAGACTGTTTTACATAAAAAATAAATGATACAATCAAACTAAAGCCATATAGAAAGAGATATTTTTCGTGGAAAGATCCTTCAAATATAACCTTATTTAGTGGCAATTGCGTAGTATTTGATAGCTTTGAAGAAATAAGAATAAAATAAAGTTTAGCAAAAACAATTTCAGCATAAAATCTTTTTAGTTTTTTGTTTCAAAGCTAATCTAAGTTGCGAATTGGACGCATACTTAATGTGGCGTTATCGGAATAAAAGTAAAGTAAAAATGTATAAGGTATATTAACAAAAGCTGGCATGAACAACACATTCACACGTGTGCGCTTGTGTAGTGTCTGTGAATAAGAGGTGCGGCGTGTGATTGTGACCTGTCAAAATTATTCAGTATTCAGTATTTATTTGCAATATTGGGCAGGTTACATTTTAGGTCTTAGTAGGTCAAATAAATAAAGTACAGCTACACAATATTACCCGGATAGGGTGTTGCAAATGATAGAGACGGGCCGATATTTTTAACTATATTGTTAAGTCACTAAATGAATCGTTTATAAAATTATCATCCTACATTAGTCAAAGTGTAGTGAAATTGTATAAGTGAGAGTACTTTGAGAGCGTCAGCTTTCGTTGAGCGACATGTACGTGGATAATCTTACCATTTTGGGGTTTCGCCGGCGGTATGTGATTGCTGATCACATATTCATCAATGACGCCGTCTAACTTAGAGTTCTGTATGTTGTTCGTGTAGCAGTTTTTGCAGTGTTCCAACCTGGAATAGAATCATACGTTGCGTCATCGTAGCAGACATGTCACTAAAGGCCAGTAGCCTAATCACCAAAGTTTTTGACAAACGTAATCAAAGCTAAAATACTCAAGACGATTGACGCTAGAAGACACAACGTTATCTAGCACCGAACAAAGAAAGCATGTGTTACGGGAACAAGATAACTTATATAATACTTTTATCCCTTTTTTGTCAATAATATACTAATGGTTTTCAAATTGAATGGCTTTAAAAAAATCAGAAACGAATTAATGAATGAGGGTGGACATAAAATATCATCAAACAATGTTTCTTTTTTTTTCATAACGTCATTCGCTTATTCACGTCCCGTGACTGTTTTCTGTTCGGTTGACTTTTCGGTGACGGATTCGATACGAATACGCTTGTCAAAAATCTCCATGATAGCAGACAAGTTTCGAGTATTGACACTACGGACCGATTGAAGACCTAACTCAAATTGCAGTGATGTAATTTGGGCGAAAGCGTTAGGTTTCGGGTCACGTATATCGAAGCGACTGCACGATCTCTCATTTGTTTAACTTTTTGTCAAGGGTTGCGCAAACGTAATCTGCTGTTACTACGCGCCTTGAGCATTCCATTTGAAAATTTGAATATAGACAGAAACATCACGATTTCACTACTTCGTCCAATTAATGTTAAAGCGTCGATGAGACACGGCTTTTTTACACGCTAAAAGCCAGCGAGTTCGCTTGTAGCTTATAAACTCGCCCAGTGTGTGATAGCTTTTAATACGTTCTGCTTGTTGACAATCCTTCTCGAAATCTAACTCGCTCAATCTAGCTTTTAAACTCGCCGGCTTGTAGCGTGTAAACTAGCTGTGTGTCATCGACGCTTAAGTGTGGTTTCAGACTAGCCTATATTTGTCGCGCGAATATGGTAGGTTTTTTACTCGCGAAACTGCCCAACGCGCGTATACCGGCGTTTACGCTCGGTTTTTTATAGCGAGGGCACGAGGCATCTCGCGTGTCGCGCGATCACGCACTGCAAAAAACAAAACACGAGCGGCGAATCCTCTCAGTTAATCCGCTAATATGAAACCGTACTAAGTTCCGAAAATTAAGAAAGCACCCGTATTTTATAACTTCAAGACCAATAATATCACCTGGGAATTTGAAATTGGTAAATTGGAACAGCAACAGGAATGATCGAAAAAAAACGCGATAGACAATACGTGATGTGATCTTATCGCTCATTCATGTCCTGTGTAGCACTATTCTGTACATGGGCAGGTGTTATCTGTTACCATCAGTAGAGCGCTTAGCTCGTCTTGCCACTTGTTAACATAAAATCATCTGTTAATTTTCTTGCAAATAATATGACGTTAGGCTTTTATTTATCACCAAGTGGAGACAAAGGTCCGCCCGGAGCTATAAATTGTGTAATTATAGTCCGAAACTTAGCCGGCTATGTCCCACTGAGATTGTTGATTTTACGGAAGTTCCAGCTAAGTTGGTTAACACTAGTAGGTTAAGTACAGACTTTACGACTCTTTTCAGAGTATAAGGGCTTCTAAGTTCAGTCGATGGAAATGAATTCGGGGGGAATAAGACTGTGGAGTGTCAATGGAAGTCGAACGGAAGACGGAATGCAGAAAATAGTGCGTAGAAGTCACACTAATCAGTTTTTTTTTTAATTTTATTATGATTAAATAATGTTCGTTATTCAAAGATGTATCTCGTATTTTGAAAGTCAGTGAGCCGCGACGCGCTCACTCACCCACTGCACTCACACACGCAGCACGGGTCACTCACCAGGCGGCGTGGTCCAGCATGTGCTCTCCGCCGAGCTGCTTGGGCAGGCTGGCGTGCGGCACGGGCAGAGTGAGCTGCGGCGCACTCACTCACCCACTGCACTCACACATGCAGCACGTGTCACTCACCAGGCGGCGTGGTCCAGCACGTGCTCTCCGCCGAGCTGCTTGGGCAGGCTGGCGTGCGGCACGTGCAAAGTGAGCTGCGGCGCGCTCACCGTGTGCACGCGTTCGCGCAACTTCTCCCGCACGAACAGTCGTAGTATTTGGAAGGGCGCGTTGAACCACAGCGGAGCTGTCACTATCAGCACCTTCTTCAACTTGGCCGGATACCCGCCCTGCCAACAAAATAAGACTCTCAACTCTACGTGTCACCCGCAACGCTAACCTAATGCTATAGATTTTCATCTGTAATGCTATTTTACTATAGTATTTTGTGACTGATAGTTCTAGAGAGATATTATGATCAAAATGTTTTCGGTCAGCAGTCAGCACAGCCATAATGTCTGCCGAGAGTTTGAAACTCATTGGACGGAAGCCACGTTACGTCTCTCCCGTTGTATAATGTGTGCCAAACCGAAAATAAAGCACGGCACTACAAATAACAACTTCCCAAGCTACAGAAATAGGATTATCGGAAACGCATCTGGAACATGGGTAAAAAACAGTTTTGTTTATTTGAAAAGGTATTTTTAAGAACCGATATTATTCGCTATGACTAAGACGTTGTTCGTTGAGTTATAAATGCAAATGTAGTAAGATAATGAAGCTCGTAGCGATAGCGGTAATGTTTCTATAAACAGGAGCAATGAGCATTCTACTTGCCAAGACGATACAAACGCGTGGCGAAACTGCTTGCTTACAGCTCAATTCTAGCCAAAGACTATATTCTATTTCATAAACTAGTGACGGCGACTATTAGGGGTGGAAAGGAAACGACCGGCGGCGGTGGCCATCAGGCTTTAGGTAGTCACTCCACTAAACGGCGCCATTCGAAGCTCGTGCCGAGCAAGGATAATCTACGGAATAATTCTAAGGTTAGCCCAAGATACCGCTTCGTCGTCTGTTTGTCTAGGTAGAGATACGTTTCTAAAACATTGCGGTACGCTGCCTGATTGAAGACGACGCGACGGGTAAGAATAATGGACTTATGAACTTTGACACATTTCGGATGATCACGTCGATAACCAATATCGAATAACTATTCCCTCTTGACAGACGTCAAACCTGATAATAGATATATTCTATTGAGATGGAAGCTGAAGTAACCCTTATAAATATTCACGGCTGGAGAGAGTAGTAAGCGTTCGAGGGTAAAATGAGGTCTCCCTTTAGAAGGCATGACACGCAAATCTTGGGTTAACAGTAGCCCTATATCACTGTCAAGGGTTTTAGCTCTTCATGCTTCTTGTGAGAGTAACGACTACAATTACATTTCCCAAACGGCTTAAAGCTCGTTAATTCTTTTAAATTAAAATCCGTTGTACTACTCAGGCGAGTAAACATGACACCTGGCTGCCACGTGGCTCGGAACTTGATGCTTCCCCCGCTGTCCCACGCGACGCCCTCCGTGTTTCTTCTTCCTCTAATTGCGAAGCCTTATCATTACCAAGTATAACAGGACATCTTCTCTAAAGCTTCTCTATCAAGATTATCCAATTCCACGCTGTTTTTTGCACAAACGTCATTCGAGCTAGGTGTCATGTTTATTCGCCCGAGTAGTACCAAGTCGTACCACGAAGGAAATTTCGAACAAAAACGAAATTTGGTTAGTTTGTTGCAAGTCGGCATAAGAGGCAGGTACGCAGGTGGCATGTGAGACGGATGTAAACGCTCTATTCGCATGCGAGCTCAGTTTGTGCTGATATTGTGCCTATCACTTTCCGAAGAGACCATTTGGAGAATTTACGAGGCACACAAAAACGTAGTTCACAGCGGTTATATGTCAGCGTAAATATATGAGACAGCTGTCGTAAGAAACGAACACGAAGCCTAGAAAAGTAATTTTTATCCCAAAAAATATACAAGGTTGATTAAATTGATACGAAAAGCGTACAAATAGTTATAGCTAGCTGGCACCTACAATTTCGTTGGCGTCGCGAATTAACAAATTCCATTCATAGTACGCTTTTACTTCTTGACGAAAACATACGCGCGAAATGTAAAGTCTCTACGTTCAGTTTGGCCTGTGTGTCAATCAGTCAGGACCAAGCTGTTTTTATAAATTGATGAGGAGCGGTTTGGAGGAAAAAAATTAGGTAAAGATTGACAATGGGATCATATCTAAGCATCTCAAGGCCAAGCCAAATCGGAGTGGGAACTGCGAAGGTACAGGTACGCGAAGAAAGCCAGGGGTGAGAGGTCGTTGCCCCCGGTTTAGCTCCCTTCGACGCATGAAATTATTATACCTGACACTAGGGCCCCTCTCCGCATAAAACGCAGATTCATCTAAATATGAATAATTAAACCAACATTTGGACACTCACGTTCATAAAAGGTCAGTCTGGTTCATCACATTGCAATGAATGGTAAGCATTCGCTTTGTCTTAGTACATTTTTAGCAGATAACTACTCTCAGATGCACTTCAAGCAAAGTACGACCTCTCATATGCCACCAAAGTTCCAAAATGTGCATACGAGTACAGATCGGTCAACGAAAGCGCTGTCAAAGTACTCACACTAATGCAATTTCACTACATTTTGACAGATCACAATAGGGTCACGCCGGGCTCTTCTTCACAGACACTACACAAGCGCACGTGTAAATGTTGTTGTTCATGCCAGCTTTTGAAAATATACCTGTGTGTGGATTCTTAAATTGGGTGCATTGTCCCGTGCCTTCCTTATCGTCTGCAGTCTAGACTTAGTGACGTCAAAGATTTAAATCTGAGTTCAATTCTCCAGACGAGTTCTTCAGACGCCTATCAAATACTCTCACCAAATAAATATCAATCTGCGGTTACCTTGCAGCAACTGAACTGGGGGGAGCGGGCAATGCACTATGGCAATTAATCTTGCAACTTTAAGCAAAATTTAAGGTTTATTTCATTTATATTATAACACAGACAAACAACGGCAATAAAAAACGGCTAACTAGACAATATGCAAATGATGAACCTTTTGAACAATGTTATTAAATTTAAACTGCGCAGACTTTGCAATATAGGTGTCGTAAAACCACCTGAAAACCCTAAACTTTGTGTGGGGGTTACACTTCATAGTGACTCTAGTCAAAAAACCAAAAAGGGAATGCTAATTCTAAGTCACTTTTGAACATCACCAATTCACCAAACCACGTTCCAAAAGGTAAAATAACCGTAGTCCGAATTCGCCCTTTTGGATATTTATTTATATGTGGAGAGTTTAGATTAAATTAAGTTTGATTAATTGAACGTATTGTATAACACAAAAGCTAAACATAAAGCTGCTCTTTACATTAGAATGTTGCTAATAAATTACTATTCCATAGTCTTTTTCATTTTCCTTTTGGGACAACGGCAGTTGAACTTATCTAGGCTAAGGCGGCCTGGGTTAGAGTTTAACAATGTGTTGTCAACTTGACTAAGGTATTCAGAAGAAAATAGGGCGCGGGTTGACATTCGTGGCAGCGGGGCAAGATAAACCACTTTGAGGCTACGTCTCCGGCACCCTACTTCACGCTTCTAGCTAGGTCAAAGCTACGTTTCAACTTACAAAAGCTCAACTTTCTGCGTTTTAGTCTTTGTTATCAACATTTAACTAAACGTGTATGAAAAACAAACAAATACCTTACCGAACACTTTGTCCGTATAATAAACATAAAAGTTCCTAAGCGGGTTAACATTATGAGTGCCATTCCAACTAAGGCAATAAGAATGCGTTAGCAATAAAGCAAAAGGCTGCACTTTAGCTGCCTCCATTGATGTAAGCCGTCACAGCTGGAAAGAAAACGGGGTCTTTCTAGAGTAGGCGAGTTCTAACATCCACTCCGTGGAATGGCTCCCGCTGGCGACATTCAAGGAAACGTGTACTATCGTAAGGGCTTACATCGCATACTTTGATACGTAGTTGTGCGACGTTTCGTTGTTCCTACTGAACTACTTAAAAATACATTTGAGGCAGTAACAGCACGCGTGTTCGGTGTACAGACTATCGATTTTGAAGATCAAGGATTCAGCAACATTTTCTTGTATTTTCCCACTTACGTGGGGTCAACACACATAACATGTCTTCTTCTTCCATTCGTCTCTATCAGCCGTCATCTCTGTACTTACATTTTATTCATATCATCTTTTACACAGTCACATCCATATTTTCTTTGACGATCAAGGATTATGCCGGGTATAATTGTGGAAAACGGTTATTGCCACAGTTAAATCGTTCAGTAGCATGTGTCAGACTTAAAACGATATCTAGATATTAATATAATAGATATACAGCCACCAATCGCACGTATACGACGTACAGTTTAAAAGCACTTCGAAAAGCTTTTAGCGCTACGGCCAGCGCCTCTACCAGTAAGTACATTGACATAGAGCTTCGCTTTGAGAGCGTCCGCGGCTCAAAGGAGCTGTCCTGTTCCGTTCCAACGGAAGAAAATTGACCGCATTCATGACGTTAATGAGAAACCAGTGTCTTGGTTGGGAGAAGAAAAGACGCAATATATAGCGAAGTACAACACATGACGATGATCATGGAAGTGTTCAGCGAACAAGTAGGAAAGAATGCGAAAAGAAAATGACATGGGCGGATGATGTTTTTCAATGAGACGAGCTAGGCGTTCTAAAGATGGAAAAAAAATCACGCCCACCCATAACCAAAACAGCGCTGCACAGAATTTTGATTCACATAGGCCGGTGTTACACTGCTACAACTAACTTAACCATTACACCCCAACCAAGCTTTCTTTTTTTTTGTTTATTCGCTTTCCATCCAAAGGTTGTCTGGAAGAAATCGCTTCCTAGCGATAAGACCGCCCATTGTACTTTATATTTTTTTATGTTAAGATTTAATCATAAGTTCTGGCGTACAATAAAGTATTTCTATCTATCTATCTATAGCGCTCATCCACTTTGAGACATTTTGATGGTCAGTCTCGAAAGCCCAGTAATTTTACTAGCTACAGTGTATTTCAAATCGGAACACAGTAATGCTTACATATTACTGCTCTGCGGCAGAATATCTGGCACTGTGTTGGTACTCATCTATACGGCATCCGTTCTTTGCTCATTAACGCTAAAGTAACCGAAATGATTAGTCCGAAATTTGGTATATACATATATGTAAAAAGATCGGGGCCTGAAAAAGACATCTAGTTTTTATCCCGATTAAAGCAAAACTGCGGGCATCAGGTAGTCAGCTTGGCAATTAACGGCAGTATGTCAATATTGTCTCGTCAGCGCTGCGTTGATGGAGATGTTTCGCAAGCGGGCCGCTCGAGCTGGCGCCGTGCCAGCTGTGGACTAGTCATCATCCGGTATCCATGCCTACATTATACGACTTCCATCGTTGTGTAACCTTATTGAAGGTTAAAGGTGAGCGGTTTTTCAGGGACATATGTGAAAAACACAAACGCACATTGACCAAAATACTCGCTATATTAGGCTGTACCTTATACACCGCAAATTTTAATTACCATAAAAACTTAAATGAGCAATGCAGAAGGGGTACTACGTTGCACCTGTGCAGTCAGAATTTTGGGTTTTTACAAAATGACAGAATGACAGCGGGGCGAGAGCGGCGCCCGAACCGAGCTTTGGCGAGCTGGATCGAGCTAGGTACTCGGGTTTGCCAAACGAATAAGAAACTTAAATTATTATCAATATGGCCACCTATTGACGCAAGGTCATAGGAAAACGACTAACACTCAGTTGTCAAATTTTTATCATATTTTTTTTTTAAATCGACATGTTTTTTTAACTTATTTTGCCATATCTGTGTTCAGTCAGAAACAGCAACTCTTTATGCGTTATTTTTTTTCTGGTGATTAAAAATTAAAGCCCGAATAAAGGAAGAGAGAAATACTGGACTAAAAGCATTAAAAGCTTGGTGACGAACTTATTTTCGAAAAGCACTTCATCAAAGGCTCAGTTTTCTACAGGCTATAAGCGTATACGTCACTGAAACTTTTATTTTAGGCCGGCCTGAATACGACGTTAATTTGAACGGTTTCCAGAAAAATATGCTAAGCACATCGCTAGAGGTAATTTTTATTTATTTTGGGATGAAGCCTACAAAAATTACGTAAGTGACAGTTTAACAAAGCCGTTCGCCATTATAAGTTTTTCTTAATATTTTATTATCAAAGATATCTAAAAAGTCCTCAGTCACGTAACCTAATTGAAGTTTGAGCCAAGTTAATTCATTTGATAGAGAATTATATCTATACCTATTGCTAATTGTTTAAAATGAAGCAGACTTTAAAAATAAATATCTATAAAATGTCACAAATGCCTCATAAAGCTGTGACCTTTAGAAACTCTCTAATTATTTTCTGACCACGTGTAAGCGATGTAGCAGCCGGGAGACGGAACTTGCTTAATTTCCACACATACATGTCTAGCTGGTTATATCAAGGTGACCTTTTTTATTTTATTTATATGTGTGCGATGAAGCGCAGTATCCTTGGCGTCAAACGCACGGATACGCAACGAGCTGCGCTCCAGAACACATATCGGCGACGTAGCACTGAAAGCCGCCAACTGAAATGGGACTGGGCCGGCCACGTTTATCGGATTTCAGAGTAGTGGGCCAAGAGAACCATACTGAGTGGACCCAGAGACAGCTTGAAGACGTCGTGGCAGACCAAGTACGAAGCTGATTGGGTCAGTCAAGCACAAGAATAAGGAGAGTAGAAGAAAGGGGGGGAGGCCTTTTCCCAGCAGTGGGATACAACAGGCTGAAAATAATAATAAAATAATACATTTTATTTATTTAGGAACAACAAACAGACCTTTGCACGAGATGTCACGTTATAAGAATTTGATTTAGCCGCTCTCTGCTCACAGCGGCGCATACGGAACAAATGAACATTTTCCAGGAATTCGAAGGTAAAGCCCTTGAGAATTATTATTATTATTATTATTATTGGCCTGACATGTCCCACTGCTGGGCAAAGGCCTCCCCCCCTTTTCTCCAGTCCTCTCTGTCAAGTGCGTTTGTGGACCAGTCCCTTTTATAAATGTCTAACTCATCTTTCCACGAGAATAAAATGTGAAATTCTTTTTACAGAGTATTCCTTGAAGACCGAAGTGCGCTGAAGAAATTCAGGGTTTAAAAATTGTATTCATTGAATTGAGGTTTCAGCCCGTAAATCCCATTAGAAAGGTAGACGTGTGCTGATTTATTGTTTTCATGTACTTGACTATTAATTCCTGTAGTAATTCTTCAAGTGAAGTACGAAGTAAAACTCGCTTTTAGTCCTTCAAGTACATTCGGAAGGTTAAAGTAATTATGTAATTTCGGTTTTCCTTCACATACAATAAGATTATAATATTCACAGCGATAAGCATACAATGACCATCTGAGCGCAGAGACAAAGATATTTAATTATATCATCATGTAGGTATCTAACGTGCGTGTCGCGGCAGCCGGGCGTAGCGAGGCATTGAAGCGTTGAAGTCTGAGCCCGGGCCTGAGCCTCTGAGCCTGTGTCATGTGTCCCCGATGCATAAATAAAACCCTTATCACAACGATACCTCCATAACCATAAAACGCGTAAGGGCCGGCGCACATATGGCGGAGCGCAGCGCATCGCATTTATCAAGAAAGAAAGTAAAAATAAATGAATAATTTTATTGTTGGAAAACTAAACTAATTACTACATAATAATAATAATAAAATAAATTATGGATATTTTATGTAGCTAATGTTCTAAAAGACAAAGGGTGCCTAGCTCAGCTTTATTGCTTCTGCCTTATCACTGTTAAACTATTATTGACAGTGTTCTCATTGAAATAATATCCAATATCAAATAGCACAACAATTCAGCATCGAAGCGAGAAATTAATTGTTGTATTATTTGACATTGGATATTATTTCAATGAGGTCAATGTCGAAAATATTTGACAGTGAAAAATCTGCGCTGTGCTCCGCCATATGTACGAAAGCCCTTACGGAACGATAATATGGATACCGCCCAGAAATCCAATAACTTGTCGCACACACAACATTGCGATAGCTCCTTTATTGTGGAAACTACTGTTGTTAACGAATCGGAAAATGTAATTGGTAATTTGATTAATAAAGAACAAAATCGAATAATACAATTCAAAATAACCTTTAGTTAGTTAATACACGTAAAGAACCTGTAAAACTACATATGTAAAACGAAAAATTAGTTAGTACGGGTATTTATCAAAATCCGCATTATAATTATGGCAATCTTTGCTTCGTTTGGGGCTAGAAGGCGCTGCTGTGTGAAATGTCTTAAAAATATATTACTTTACTTATCTTTTGGTATTATACAACTCGCTGGTCACAGAACACAGACGGTAAAGAAATTAGTAAATAGCTGAGTGACTAGTCAGCCATCTAAAGGCAAGTTAACTGAGCAAAGCTCAAAGCACCGCAACGTCGTCGGTTCCCGACTAATACCTAGAGTGTAGTAGATTTCTGCGTATCCCACTAGTCACACTAGTTAAAATTTGTTAGAATGATGGATTTGGCTTAGGTGAATAATTTAACTCAAATTAGGTGTAGTCCATAAGCTGAAAAATGAAATAGATCACATTTTATCCCGACACCCCGAAGATCGCAGACGAAGCGGCTTCGTCTAGGCTAACCTGATAATAGCATAGTCATTAACTATCATAACCGTGTTATAGAAAACAAGAAAAAAACAAATCTTAGTAAAGTCCCTTGTGGGATAAAATTGACTGGAAGGTGGATAAAAACAGGGGACAAAATTTTTATCCCCAGTCCGTGCTATCCGTGCTGGGGTGCTGTTTTCTATAATGTATGTCGCTCCAATAAGTTTAAAACTAGAGTAACTTTACTAAGATTTGTTTTTTTCTTGTTTTCCATAACATGGTTATGATAGTTAATGATTATGCTATTATCAGGTTAGCCTAAACGAAGCCGCTTCGTATCCCACAAGGGATAAAATTGACTGGAAGGTGGATAAAAACGGGGGACAAAATTTTTATCCCCAGTCCGTGCTAAGCCAAGATGGTGTAGATTAAATAAAAAATCCGCTCTTACCTAGCTCCCATAACAATGGATTTCATTAAAGATGGATGGCAGCCACCAGTCACCAGCGCTGTATAAACTTATCGATACAACCGATTTAAATTTTAAATCACCATGTCACGAATACTTTTTAGTTTGGCCGATAACGAAATAAGAATGGTGCACTCGATTGGCCCAATCATTCAAAGAAATTATTGTTGTCATACAAAAGATTAATATCTCACGTGTTTTGTGTGCGGTATGAAAGTAACTTTAGAAAAGAACATCGCTTGATCACGTGAGTGGCTCAAATGACGTCAGTCATCATAGTAAGGATATCTGCGGGTATAATATATCCTCTTATGATTTCTACAAAACTGCACCCGCAAAAGGGTTGCCGACTACAGCTACCGGTGGCCGGATTAAATCAGTTTTCATACATTTTGTAGCTGGTACGTTGGTACCAGCTACAAAAGCTGTAGTCCAGGTAAGCTGTAGTCGAGTCGGCGACCCGTTTGCAAGTGCACTTAATAGTCACGATATATTGTTTTTAAAGAATGAACAAACCAACATTTTATTCGCAATTATATTTTTGTAAGTTCTATCTAGCTCTGTTTAAAACCGATTTTACTACTTTGCAGTTTAACGGGTACATTTACGTTAGTAATAGCTGTTAATAACGTGGCGAACAAAACATTTTAATCCCGCAAATATTCGCTTTTACAGAGGCCGAGATATTCCGACCTAGTTTCCCAGTAGCGGGACCGCTCGCCGGTACAATTTGTCATCGAAAACGAGATCGGTGTTTATTTTTATGTGTATTTGTCTGAAGAGTGGAGTATGGAGTTGGCGAGGTCTCCAACGAGCCCATCGTGATGTAGGTCAGGAGTACATTGTCTCCGCAGTACATTGTGCAGTGCAGTCGTTCGGACGGACGCTCTTCCCAGTTGCACGACAACAAACGAAGTGAAGCTCACTCGAGTGGAACACTCAGCGACAGCCACCACTCCCCTTCCAATACCTCGGGGATTATAATCCGATTTGATACGATTCACGTCACGCTAAATGGCTGATCCTGTCGACATAGCTGTGTACCCGATACGTCAACATTTTGTAATTATCGAGAGCGTTGAAAGCACGTGGAGAGGATTAATCAATTAACTTGCGCGATTGGTATTTTAATCGTCAGAGGAGAATACGACAATTATATAATTAATATTAATGATTAAAACCTTTACAGATATAACGTTAATTATCCTAATGCGAATGGTACGAACTGTTGATATCACTCTGATTTTAAGATGAATAGGTTTTGCAAAGTCGTAACGAATATCGTGGTAAATAATTAAGCAAGCTAAAGAAATCACGGTTCGTACACTCACCCTAAACGAATTGCATTTGTAGTAAAAATAAAACTATTAGGGACAATTCCGAACGAGGGAAAAAAATACCGGCGATCGCGTACCCGCAGCTGTCACGATACAACTGACGTGCCGCCAGGTGCAAGCCGCCGATCATCAAACTCCCTTCTGATCGTAGGTGAAGGGACTCACAAAATATTGAACCGTTAGAACGCGACAGAAGCCAAATATAGAAAGGAAGTGTTCTGCAGACAGCACAAACAGTGCGCTGCGGTATGGCACCTTCCCAGTAGAAATAACCGATCGAATATCATGCCGGTTGCCGCTAGATCGCCGGAAACCAAACTAGCTAGTATTCCACTTCCGCAAATATTTCGAGAGCCACATAAATGCGAACAAAAGTTTTATTTGTGTGCTTACTGTCCCACTTTTTAAGAAAATAATAAAGTCTAGAATGGGAAACAATGGATGAAACAACGACGACTTGACGATTTCTGGCATTATTTTTTTAAAGTGGGTAAAAAAATAGCACAAGTGATCTCTCTTTTTGGATTTCAACCAAGAAAAAAATTCATGGAATTCTCGCATACATCTAGACAGGAATCCGATTCAAATAAATAGTTTATTACCCTTCACGTCGATAGGATCAAGAAAATGTAATACTTTGTGATTTGTGACGACTTATCTAGCGTAGAGTTTTTGGGAGAGAAATCGTTTGGTAGAGTTTCTTATCCAAATATGGTTATTTTCCAATCTAGACAGCATACCTGTACTGTATTTTATAGATAAAGTTGTTCACGATCATAATTTCTAGAGGGTCGCATCGCCCTCGTTAGCATGATATAGGCACTCCACAATGAGCGAGCCCGCTTGCATAAGCAAAGCACAGAATATGCGCTGATCTCATTATACGGCCGAGCGATTAAAAGCGCACGCAAACAACGAACACAACTGCACTCGATATGTAGGTCAATCCTATTGTTTTCGTGATCTGAGCTGTGCTCCATTTACAAAGATAATCGTAGCGATCGAATATGATACGAGTGTTTATTCTACCGCTGCTGCCCGCCGCATCAATCGCATTGTCAGTCAACGCATCCTGCCCTCAACTCAGGCACATGTTCATTGAAGGTTCGAGCACATTATGCCGGGCCGCCGCAGCGTATCGGGGCGGAGCGCAAATTTGTGAGCGGATTGGTGTGCACGCGCGCACGTGTTCATTTTACGATACTTGCGTTTTTTGACGAACTTCTTGTCTATGCTGTTCATTAACTTCTTCTTCTAACAGCAGGCGAAAAAATAAAGTTATTCGTCAGAACTATCCATAACGTACAGTTGAACTCAAATTCTGGCAGTACACTGTACTGTACATACTCAAAATCCGTCAATGCACTGCGACCTGGCCCCTCACTAATGTGCAAGTAAGCATTTTGCGGTGCGCTGCGGCCCGACATAATGAGCTCGAACCTTGACAGAGCGTTCTCCGTCGATTGGATAGATACAGATTATCAGTTCTGGATAACGATAATATCAATACGTATCTTAATCAATATTGTGCGCTTCGACAGGAATACAAATACGTACGGTTGAGTCATGCGATAAAATAACTGCGCCAATATCGGTTTCGATATCAAACGAGGGAGGATCTCCGTTCTAGGTATTCTAATCGGGTTATCGGAGGATATAATATAAGTAAGGAAGCGGTAGAGAACAACGGTAACTTATACCCACTGTGCCGTATCCGATATCTACTCGAAAATACTCAGTATTCAATTCATTCAGAAAAGATTATCACCGACCTCTGAGATACAGTCTCTGACTAGTTCTGAGAAAGATGTCTTCCCGATCACTGTGCACTAATCACTGTGCTGAGACCAACGGCAAAGTACTTACCTTTAGTAGTTAAGTAAGTTTATAGGTGACATAACACCGCCTTTAGTAAAACTTTAGTTTTACATTGTTACTTGTTTTTTACATTAAAGAATTGTATTATTATTATTATCATCAATATATCAATCAGAGATACATTTGTACAATGCAACGGCAAACAATCAGAGCATTCGATAGCCACATGTGGGTGTTTGCATACCGTATCAGGAACGGCGAGGTTTGTAATTAAGTCCACGTACGTGGACAGCGGAAGTACAGTAGCGGAGGTGACGTCACGGCTCCGCCCGCGAGCGTCGAGCGCGACCTTCTCTCGCCGGATATTAATCATCCCGTGGCACTAGCGTCGATGCCTCGATTCCACTTACGAGGCCGACCGAAGCGGCTAATTGAAAACTGGATGTCTAACTTTAATAATCAACTTTAGTTAGCTCAACGTCAAACCCACGGATGACTTTATCAATATCGTAATCGGCAAATTGGCTGTCGAAATTCGCGTTAACTTATAGTCGTTAGCGCTCGAAACCGAAATTGGTCACGTATCGCGGTACTAAAGGACGTCTGGTTGTGTCATGAAAACGAAAGGATGTCACTGGTAGAATGTAAAGGAATTTCATTAGGTACAGCCAGTTGCACCGACATGTATTCACTCCTAAGCTTTCACATTCATATTACTCTTAATTTTGCAACGAAAAGTGCATGCATGCATTTTCAAATTAATGTAGTCATCTTACTTGTCAGAATTATTGTCCGAAGAAGAATGTCTTTGCAAAATTAATAGTATGATATAAATGTATACATGTCTGTGCAGCTGACTGTACCTCCCTATTGACTAAGTACGGACAGGCCTTGTGTAAAGTCTACTGGGACGGGCGAGCCCCGTGCCGTGTCATCCGCAGCGAACGGCACGGAGGGAAAAATGTATTTCAACTACGCAATAAATGTTTACTAGTAAGATTATAGAGACATGGGTCTATGCTGCCCGCGCGATGACTCAGCACGACACGTGACTTCAAGGTGAAGATCGAACACATTACGTAGAATCATCTCACTGGCTGTTTCACCAGTTTATACATGGTGTTGGAGGAAAATGTCTTCTGCATGCATAATGAGTATCTTCTCAACGATTTCTGGATTTGTACATTCCATTGTCATTTTATGTTCCTACTGCTTCTTACACTAAGGTCTACAATCTAATATAATTGATTGATTCAGGCGTTACTTTGCGGAAATCCATAAATATCAACAAATCACCTCCTAATGATGCCTCGTGTAGAGGCGAAACACGTGTCGTATCTTTAAACTTTGGTTTTCTGTTCGTTGACTCTTTGGTTTAGTTGAACTAAAGTTAAGTTAATTAAAACCTTTGTTTGGAAATTAAGCGGATTTATTACTAAATATATTTATATAATTTGTTGATACAATCTAATATCAAATAACTTAGAATTGTTGCGCTGTAGCAGGGCCCATGTGCATTGTGTACCTAAGCTTCTTACACCTCAGAACTACTGCATGCATATGAAGACAATACCCAATATCTACAAGGATTATTTCATATCATTGATAGCGCCAGTGTATTTACAAACACTTAAACAAATCAGAAATAATGGCGCAACGACTGATTACTCACACCAACTTATGATAATCATAAAAATGTAAACAATATTACAAATGCTTATACCTACACCTATGCTTGTACCTACACCTCGACAAGGTTTTCCTGTATCAGTAACTTCGTAGAATTATATTGTAAACAACACAATTTACCCAAGTGTTTTGAATTATCCGGAAGCAAAATTTCAAAGTTTTCATGTCGTGACAAGGCCGGCAGTTGTCAAACAAACTCGCTTATTTGCACAAAGAAAATATCGAAGGTATGTTCGTCAAGAAAAGTAGGCGCGTACTAAGAAAAACAAATTTGTAAATTCGTAACCGAAACGCAGTTGCGGGTGTCACCTAGTGTGTAATTATAAACCTCTATATATGATAAACCTCTATGGACCTAGTTGTCTGACAATAAAGATATACTATATAGAATAAAAAATATATTAATTAGTTGTCTCAAGTTTGAAAAACTTATCCTTTGGTAAAAAGTGCCTTTCATTATGTTTGTTAAGCTAGTACAGACCATAAATAATAAACAAACCCTGATAAGAATTTTCGGACAAATTCTATTCTACTATAAACTGATAAAGTTCGAAAGTCTTTGTGGTCACTACGTCGATAAGTAGATCTAGGCTATCCGACCTTGCTCTTGAGGACTAGCCGCGCCCACGCCAGTCCGGCCTCCGCAACGCCATACCTCATATAAAACGTATAGTTTAATTTAATAACTTTAGTTTACCTAAAGTTGTTTTTTACTCAGAAATGGCAGAAGGTGCATAGATTATATTAACAAAAGCTGGCTTGAACAACATATTCACACGTGTGCACTTGTGTAGTGTCTGTGAATGAGAGCGCGGCGTGTCCCTTATTGTGACCTGTCGTCAGTGTTTTGAAATTATATTAGTGTGAGTACTTTGATAGCGCCAGCTTTCGTTGAGTGACCTATAAGGAGACCAGTATCTGCGCTACAAGGACGTTTTCAAACGACATCTAAATGCCTGCGTTATAGACCCGACAAGTTTAGAGGAGATCGCTTCAAAAAGGTCCTCTTAGATTAAAAATCAAAAAACTACGTTTTTATGCTTTTGCTCTATCTTGTTTCTTTAACGAGATATAACAGTTTTTATGCATTATTATAGAGTTGTGAGCTACTAGGTACTGTGCGGGATAATGTTCTATTTTCTCGTTCTTTATAAGATCTTGCCATTGTCTTGTGTAGGAGGAGACAAAAGCAGTATTTCCCTGTTTTTATAATCCACTTGTTACGCCAATTTCAGAGATATTTTCCTTGTACGAGAAATGTACAGTAATTTTTCATCCTTCGAGTAACGAAGCGTATCAGTAACTTTTTACCTCTAAGACTATCAAATTATTCCTCGAAATACGAAACGGTAGCACTATCCTAAATAATCAGAGGCGATTATTACAAGCAGTTTGTCTCTTCTTCTTATCGTGTCACTAGTTCTTTCGAACCAGTGTGTAATCGGAGCTCAAGTGCGCCTCGAAAAGGTTCCTTTCGTGCACTAGACATATGTTTTCGAACTTTTTAGGTTCTTTTCCTCGCGATGTTTTCCTTCACCGTTAAGCACGTGTTTTATAATGCACACATACATTTATTTATTTTATTTATTTAACATTAGACTCACAGTTACATTTTTGCGATAGACTGCTACACTGAGTGTAGCGAGTTCGATTTCCGCTTTAGGACAAACATTTGTGTGATGAACATCGGTGTTTCTCCTGCGTCTGGGTGTTTTTTATGTGACCAATGTATGTATTTAAAAAAAAAGTATATAAGTATACTATCAGTTATCTGGTTCCCATAGTACAAGCCCTGCTTAGTAAGGGGCTTGATGGCGTTGTTTGAAATACCCAAACAGTATTTATTATTTATTTATAGCTTTTAATTTAGCTTACATGAATTACTTAAAAAAAATAGAAATAGCTCTGTTCCCTTACAACTTAATTCACTCATATTTTATTTACCTATTTATTAGGCACTTACTAAGCCGTTATAAGCGCAAAGCTTTTAATTTAGCTTAAATTAATTACTTAACGCAAGATAATTAATTTCGCTCTAACCATTTGCCCGCAGAGGAGGCAATATTTCATAATATTTGACGTGCATTGTTCGCATTTTCCAAACATTAAACGTTTAAAAAGACCGACCTTGGTGGGGGAATAACTCGCTAAAGTCAAGAGAGCAGAAATATTAGGTAGAATACTCTATATTGCAGTAAAAACAAGAACACAGGCGAACTTACTGCTAATTAACATTTCCTTTCAGCTAACCTCTGTTTATTG
The DNA here is from genome assembly GCA_932526365.1 of Lobophora halterata. NCBI lineage: Eukaryota > Metazoa > Arthropoda > Insecta > Lepidoptera > Geometridae > Lobophora > Lobophora halterata. Next base: position 1,781,740 of record OW052017.1, read on the forward strand.
TGGAGATGTCGTAGTGCTACTAGTGGCCTGCGCACATTGCTCACGGTACGGCAGAGGATTTTAAATATATCAGTTGAATTTAGTACTACTATTATACTTCTATTATACAATGCTGGGTGATCGACCTCGGCAGATCGCGATTCATCCCGAACTATCGCGCGCGAGTTTTGAAATATATACCTTAGAATTATTATTAATTAGAATAAGACGTATTAAATTCAATATACATATTAAAAACTCCCTGCCGTAAAGTTTGCGCAGGCCATAATGTGGCTTGCAGACGATTCAATACGGCCTACTCTGTGCTATAACATATACCTATCTATATGGATTAGGTTGGCTAACCCTATATGCTGTGTGGCAAGTGTGGAAAGCGACGACACAGACCAGCTTCCGTCGGCCGCGCCCGCCCGCCCACTCACTGATGACATAAACCCTACATTGATGCCGTTTGATAATACGACGCAATAACCTTTTTGCAGCGCTCTGGTGGACATTGGTACCGTTTCCGTTGATACCTTTTTTTGTCCTATTTTAAACCGTCAGGTTTATTTAACCCTGCTAACGATTCGGCCTAGCCTGAAGCAGAAATATGTAAACTTTATTATGTAGTTGTATAAGCGTTAACGCACGCTTGCGGGATTAATCGACTTTTCGTCCATATAGCGGGACTTGTACCCGCAAATTCGACTTTCCGCGTCGAGTTCTTTCCAAATGAGCTGTTTGGACAATGTTAACTTTACTGTAATATAGTAGTCAACAGACAGCATCAATATAGTTATTACTAGCCGACGCCCACAACTTCGTTTGCGTTGCGAATTAACAAACTTAGTATTCCTTTTTTAGTACGCGCTTACATTTCTTCACGAACATATCGAAATTTCAAGTCTCTACATATAGTGGTTTGGTCTGTGGCGTTGTCTGTCAGTCAGTCAGGACTGAGCCGTTAATACTTATACATGTAGATATTGATTAATATACATATTGTGCAGTATTCAACATAAAGTATCAATATAGTCATTATGAAGTGCTGACTCACTACCTTAAGCCAAAAACTGTGATAGCAGTTCTGCAGATGAGAAGCTGCGAATGACGTTGATAAATGGATCTTCTACTTACAACACTGATCGAGCATTTTAAATAAGAAGACTTTATAAATGTACAAAAAACGCAACAGATGTCGCAACAGTCGAGTCAAATTGATCTGAGACAAGGTCAACGTAGTTTAGTCGTCACAAAGATAAAACAATCAGTTACTAACTTATTTGCCGAGCAATCTATTCCAGCTTATCATTTATGAATGAGAAACCGTAATCCACTTTCTTTGTAAATGCATTCATTTCATTACTGAAAGCACGAATAGTCTTGGGATTTTAAATTAAAAGAAAATCGCGATGTTAAGAGTTTTATAACTTTACGAAGTCTTTATTACGAAACCCTGTCAGGCCTGAAATTCAAGCCTTATCTTGTGGGAAATATACTAGCAGGATTGTTTTAACATCAGGTAATGAATTAATTAAACGAGGTTTTATTGAAACATTAAAGTGAAAACGTGGAATTTCCAATATCTATTCGTTTTTTTATGTATTTTACTCAATGGAGTTTATCTCGAAGTTGATAATAGTTCTTCTTATCGTGCCACTAATTCTTTCGAACCAGTGTGGTGAAAGGATTTCCTCGAAGAGGCTCCTTTCATGCAATTGACACATGTTTTCAAACTTTTAGGTCGTATAACATGCGTGTTTTAAATGCACACATATGTAGATCTTCTTGGATATAAAAATCCATTGGTATACTATACGACCGGGTTCGAACTCACGACCTTCGGATCCAAAGTCGATGCACCTCCCACACGGCCAACACGGCTTTTGTTGATAATAGTGATAAGGTATTTTAAATTCATGATAACAATATTTCAATTAAAAGTTGTTATGTTTTAAAAATTATACGAGATAGGTTAAAAAAAATGGTTTAAAGATACTTGAAGAAACCGAAATTACCCATAAATTATACAGAGTCGTACCTCGTCCCCATTAAAAAAGGATAATTAACAGACTCATGCATTAATCGTAACATTAATTAGATATACAGCTTGCCAAATGCGCGAGGCGTGTTCTCACAACTTACAATGCCTTGTCAAGGTTTAGGGGGACAAAAGTTAAACTGAACGAAACTAAACCATATCTCGAAGCAAAAGAATACGTTTCAGATGCAGAAAATGCGCACGGTTGCCGCCGTCTGCCCCTCAATGAAACCAATTTGCATACAAAAAAGGAACAATGTTTCTGTTTAAACAAATTATTTAAATCCAGGTGTTCAGTGTTACATTGTTACTATACGAAGCCTGTTACAAGTTCTTATCAGTAGAATAGTTAAGAGAGCAACAATGTAGTGTTAATTAGCAAAGTAGTTAGGCGATAGAAACGGTAGGTTCAGATAACCGCTCATTAGCGTACCGGTACACCACTCTAATGGAAATAATGAGTTGTTTTCCATCAAAACCGATAAAACTTAGCATTTTTTATCAACAGTATCAATGCCGACGGCTGATGCGATAGTAATAAAAACATTCTGCGCAGTGTTTACATCAAATGTCGCATACATAATGCGTATTGTGATATAGGTCACTCGGACGGCAGTAAGCTTTATCAGGGGCAGCGTTCCTACCTGTTAAGCTGATCTTCTTCGCTCAGCTGATGCTATCGATCGAGCCTATCTCAGCCGGACGTCTCCACAAACGGATGCACTCTTCACCGCAACACCACAATATGACCAATAATAGCCGATACGCGACGGCCACCTGTTCGCGGCGCGCTAATTAACTCTTCGCACCGATGATATCAAACTCCACCGAGAGGGAAATTAGCAAGCGTGCGTTGCTAGGCTTAGCGCGTACTCGCGAGAACGTATCCGGTATCGAGAGGTTAGTGAGTGAGCGCGACACACGTGCGAACGGTTCGCGTGCACGAGCTAGACTGACGTCAGGCTCAGGCGGTAGCAGGGCGGCGCGCGGGGCGGGCGGCCGGCTACGAAGCGACTACGGCCCGCCCGCCCAATGCGCTACGGTAAAATTGAAGCTACGAATTTTCAATGTAAACGCGTCGAATCCGGTGAAAGCGTTTTCACGGCCCGGAATGGAACTTTCATTTGAGCAAATAGCCTTACAGAAAAGCCTTGTAGCGCAGTTTCGTGTTACTTTTGTTTTGCCCGTAAATGGATCAGCAAAGTGATCGAAACGGAGCCGATTTATCAATATTATTCGCATATCGCAGAGTTTGTTTAGGATTTTGGACCGAGGAGTAACCTTTTGTAATGCGAATTTAATAATGATTATAAAAACATTTTTTCTCGTAAATAAATATGAAGATTAACATGAAATCAACGTCGCCGCTTGTCTGTAACATTTTATATTTTATTTCTAAAAAAAAAGTTAATTTAACTATAGATTTAAGCAAGGCAGGTATAAACACAATAAGACATTACTATTTAATACATTCAGAATTGTTTACATTATAAACAATTCTAAATGCATTAAACAAAGAACCATTCATGAATATCATGTTGCCACAACAAACAGAGAGGTTCATTGAAACAATCACGAGACAGGTTTAACGAAAGTAAATAAATTGTATGCTTCATAGCGCCAAAAGTCGATTATCTTTTGACACGTCAGGCGTATCAAAAACGATGAACACGTGTTTTGTTGTGGGTTGACCTTTATAGGGTTGTTTCCACCCCATTTAGTCTAATTTTCGGTCGCGCATCAAACAATACAAGGTACGCTTCGTGTAGTATTCAATCTGAATTCAAACCAGTTTGTTTTTTTTTGGACCGCAGTAATCGTCGTCTGCAGAGGAGCAAGGGTTTGCTTGATTGCGGTGAATATTGCAATGTTGCCAAGCTAGGAACTATGACGTTTGATTGGAAGAATATTTAGTATCACCGTTTTTTAACTAATAGTCTTATACATAATAAGATCTAGATCTACCCGTCTAGATGGGAACCAGCATAGTGCACGATGTATTGGCATTATGTACTAACAAAATATGGTGTCATTAAATGAACTGAAATAAACAATTTTGATCTAATTAGATTTGATTACTGTTCCGGTTGGAACGGCACATTAGCTAGTGTCTGAAGGTAGACGCGCTATAGCAGTGTTACACTGGCCTATGGGAATCAAAGCTCTGTGTAGCACTGTTATGGTTATAGGTAGGCGTGATCTCTTTCCATCAGGAGAGCACCTAGCTAGTCTCGCCACTTGTTTACACAAAATAAATATATACATAATATATTGAATATAACCGTGAGCAACATATACCACAGGCTAAAAATTATAATTTTTAACTCGATTTTCGTTAGACTCGTTAGTTTCGTTAGTTCGACTTAAACATTCCACGTATACATTTAAAACCGATTTTTTGAAGAGAATACCGCCAGCAAAACAACGCCTTTTTTAATTTGACTGAATATTTATTTAATTTTTCTTTCAATCCAAGTACTTTCTCGATAGTCTTTGTCTTTACACGCCCTGGAAAATCACAACTTGTACAGAATAGACTTACCTTGAGCATGGTTAGTATCTTCTTGGAGAGCTGGTAGTCGAAGTTGGTGTACTTGGAATCCGACATGTCGTAGATGAACACGAGCCCGGCGCGTTGCGTGTCCACTGACTGTAGGGCTACGTCCAGCTGGTACACCACGCCCTACAAACAACGCAATGGTTTCCAAATCAGGGGTTCCCAAACTTATTTTGTCTACTGCCCACTTTGAGAATAAATTATTTTTTATTTTCCCCCATTTTTTCACCTACCTACTTAAAAACCACTATAACTTCAAATTAAATTAATCAATTATTGTGAGCTATATTAGCGGAGATTAAACATTAATTCTAAACGAGACTTTTACTATAACTGCAGTGGGTGTCTAAGAGGCCTCCTACCTAAAATAAATTACAAATAACCCCCCAAACATCTACACAACGCCCCCATTTTTTTCTGGGTCTCTAATCGCCCCCCTTTAGGCCTGCAGCGCCCACAATAGGGCGTTATCGCCCACTTTGAGAAAGGCTGATGTAGATGAACATGAGTAGTATAGCTGTGCATGTCCTGTCGACCGATTTGAGGGCGCCACCCACCCAACACACAACGCATTAGTTGCAATCAATACCACATACAACCGTCTTCGGATTTTCTCATTTGCTTTCCAGTTTTGTTTTATGCAAACAAGCGCTGAGAAGATCTAGACGTTCTCCTGATGGTAAGGGGTCACGCCTGCCCATGGCCTAAACAGTGCTAAACCGGACTTTGATTTACATACGCCAGTGCAAACATTGATATTAGCGCTCGTCCACTTTGAAACATTTTGATGGTCAGTTTAGAAAGCCCAGTCATTTTACTAGCTGCAGTGCCCTTCAAACCGGAACACAAGTTATGCTCATCTTAGTATGTTATAATTATTGTAATGAGTGTAAGCAGAACCCGAACTTAAAAGGTATAAAATGGTACACAAACTGAAGAAATTATTTCATTATAGCTTTTATGATACTTACACAAATATTTTAATGTAATAAAAGGCCAACGAAAGAGAAAAATGATTTAGAGCAGTAAATTCATAATGAAACAGAGGCCATTCAGAATTAATTGTTAATTTACGTGAAACGAAAGCGACGAATATCTAACAATAAATGTCCGCTAAGCTTTCTCCATTGAAAGAAGTAAAATGCATTCATTTTTTTATCACTAAAACAGAGGCACTGAAACTAATAAGCCTCTACAATATAACTAGCTCCTAATCGCGGCTTCACCCGCGAGGCATCTCTTTATCTTGATGATAAAAGAGATGAATGAATGATTGATTTATTTATCTCAAGTATGGTTATAGTACGGTGACACACGGCTATTTTCCACGCTACACGCCAGCGACTTCGCTTGTACCGTGTGACGTCGCCCAGTGTCCTCGGCGTCTTACAATCAGCTTGTTGACAATCCTTCCCGAGAGCTGACTCGCTCACACACTAGCGTTTAAAAACGCCAACAATCAGCTTGTAAAAAATCCGTGTGTCATCGACATTTAAGGCTCAATCGATAGCCGGCGAATGCAAATCCACAAGTGGACTTAGGGTGCTTTTCCACCAGAGATGTGCTATGCTACGTTGCTATGGATGCGTTTGATATCCACCAATCATATTCATTGTGCACATAGCTTAGCACTGGTGGAAACGGATTCAACTAAGCTATGTTTTTATATATGGAAGGATGCGTGCTATGGATGTGTGCTAGGGATGTGTGCTATGGATGCGTGCTATGGATGCGTGCTATGGATGTGTGCTATGGATGCCTGCTATGCAGCTTTCCTACTATCGATACATCGCATAGCTCGAGCTGCGCATCTTTCTCGCACAGCTACTTTGCGGCGGCGCATCTTCATAGCGCATCTTCCTCGCACAGCTACATAGCTTATCATTGGTGGAAACGGTCACATATTTTCGTAGCGTAGAATTCACATCTTCGCAGCATAGCTGCATAGCACATCTCTGGTGGAAAGGCATCCTTAAGTCTTGACGCCCACAATCAAACTTATCACGTGATGCAAACGGACGTGCCTTAGCATGAATATGAATCACTTGGGTGAAGAGGTGAAAGGTAAGTGTTTTGACGTAATGGGCACCTGATGATGCAAACAGGGATATAATAATCAAGGTTTTACAAAAACATACAACAACCGACTTCAATCGGACCGAATCTAGTGACCAAAGGTAACTGAAAAGTCACAGGGAAGCAAAATACGCAATTTCATTCACTTCAACGACTTTTTTTTCAGTTATTTAGATTTAACAACTAAACTACAGAACCAATTTAGATAAATTTCTATGGGACTAATCTGAAAGTATAACTTGGATAGGAGAACGCTCTTTCACTGCGTTACCGATTTATTTATCAACCTTCAAAAGCAGGAGGTTATCAATCCGGTTAAAATTATTTTTTTGTTATTTACAGAGACCGATTTTGATGAAATTTGTATGGGACCAATCCCCATACAAATTTCATCAAAATCGGTTCAGTAGTTGTTTTTATTTCAAAATAACTGAAACAAATATTTCGTCTAGTAAACTAAATTGCGTATTTTGCTTCCCTTGACTTTTTTTTTTACATGGGGAAAGCCTCATGGATGCTCACCGCCCTTGGGGGAGGTGGAGGGGTATGTCGGACTTTAACCGACTGAAACCCCATGGTGTCCGACCTTTGCGCATTAGAGGAACCCCGGGATATCCAAAGAACACGTACCGGTGTCCCTCACGCAAGTTGCTTTGAGGCCCATCCCAAGGCAGGTTTGCGCCGACCCCGAGCTCCGCTTGCAGTGCATGCCTCCCCGTGCACTGCAGCCGTCCCGGGCTCGAGTATAATGCAGCCAGAGCCCCCACTCCGACCGCTCTCGATCCCAGCAAGATCATTGGCAGGAGACGCCGCCGCCCCTCATGGGGCGGACGGCCCGGGATGTCTCACCTGGACACCCCGGCCCCGCCGTCTCCGAGCGGGATCGGATCTCTCGCGATCCCGCTCAGCAGCATCTTTCTGAACCATGACGGTCTCACAGAAAGAGGCTACTGCCCTCCACGCTGTCGCCTCTGCCAGCATTGCCGCAACAACGCTAGGCAGGGCGAGGTCTTGCCCGATTTGGTCCATCAGGACCCGCCGTTCAGAGCTCCACGCCGAGCACTCCTCGAGCGTGTGCTGGGCAGGGTCCTGGTCCCTCCCAGTGTTTTAGTGGTGCCTACGGTCACTAGAACAGTCCGATTGAAGTCGGTAGTTGTATCTCTTTGATTTATTATTAAAGCTATTACTATTTTTCCCTATTTACTAGATTTAATTAATGCTGTCGTACCTGAAGCGTAATTTGATGCGTGGTCTCAGTGGGAAAGTGTTTGTTCGCGGTGAACACAGCAATGGCTGCCCCCGTCGCATCTCTGGTTGACTGTAAAAAAAATACATTTCATATTAGTCTTGGCTAAGAGAATGCTAATTAGTATTTTCACTTCTCATGCTCGTAAAGTAAAGCTCGCTGATAAAAGTCTCGTATAAAATGGCTTCAGGACCTTGGTGTACAAATATCTATTGGTTCGTATGTGCAGTTGTTTGTTCATAGTGCAATGAAGAATTTTCTATCCTTCCCAATATTTTTGTCTATAAAATATTAGTAGAAAATAAATAGGTATAAAGTCTTTATTCTACATCAAAACTTATGGGAAAAAAATACATTAAAGATATCGAATAAAATGGACGGCCTTTTCTACTCGGAAAGGGGTCGTCACCGTATCAACTCGAGCCATTCAGTATTATTTGCATGAAACTCCCTACTGCAACGCACACTAATCGCCTAGTAATCGCCTCGCCTCGCCTCGGGCACCGCGCTTTCGGCTCGACGTCCCCGCGCTTACGTCTCGTCGTCCCCGCACTTACGTCTCTCTTCACTACACTTCACGTTCGGATTCAAACTGATTGAACTGTTGCCGCCTAGACGTCCACCAGCGGTCGGCGAGCCGTAAGCGCGGCGTCTCCGTCGCCTACCCGTTACGTTCTTACGTTACGTTGACGCCTGGTTGACGGCGAGGCGATAGGCAATACGGTGACGATCCCTTTCCGGGTTGAAATATGTGCTTATAACCTTAAGACAAGCTTTGTATTGAAGCAGTATGTGAATGGATTAAAGAGTCAAAATCTCACCAGTATAGTGAACTTTCCGGTCTCCAGCTCGGTCTTGAGCGGGTGCTCGAAGGGCTGGAACCTCGTGAGGCCTTCGCGGCGGCGCGTAGCTTCATGCTGCCTCCAAAGCGCGTGCGCACGTGATACGTCGAACTTGCGTGCAAGCAGGAACTTAACCGCTGTTGCGCGGGAGACGCACTGCGCGCCTGACTCGCTTAGCGCGTCCAGGAACGCCTTTGTCGACTGGAAGATAAAGAATCGGGTTATGAGGATATGTGAAAATTTGGAGTAACTGCGATACCTTCTTACTCAGTAACGGTACAGGTTACAAGCTTGATGTTTATACAGTGATTACTTGAGGATATTATCTAAATAAATGTAAGACAGAAACACGATTGGTGAAACTTTTCTTAATAGATTTATTTTTTTAAATCGGCCCTCATAAAATCTGTTTTACATTCATCCTCCGAATTTAGAGAATATTTAAGGTTATTTTTTATACTATTGAGTGAGCAATAAAATAACTTAGATAAATGTAAAATATTTTTTTTATAAATTCAATACTTTTCAAGCGATACGATGTTTTATCATTTGTCGCTTACGTCAGTTACTTTTGAGCGACAAAAATCTATATCTAGCCTCTCTCTGTCTCTCCTCCTTTGGGGGTAACGTGTGTAATTGCGCTATCACTGTCTTGCAATTCGGCCACTGTCATTTCTTAGTTTTTACATAATTATGTATTATACTCTTTTTTACACGCTACAAGCCAGCGAGTTCGCTTGTAGCTTGTAAACTTGCCCTGTGTCATCGGCTTATCTGCTTGTTGGCAATCCTTCCCGAAAGCTAACTCGCTTACTCGTTAGTTTTTTAACTCACCGGCTTGTAGCGTGTAAACTAACCGTGTGTCATTGACGCTTAAGCAATTTCTTTACTCGCTTGGAATATCTTAACGGTCTGGATCTGGACTGCTAAGATCTTCCAAGCTAGTAAAGTAATTGTTTAGGAACTACAAAATTTTGGTGCAAGTTGGCATAAGAATCCTACTAATATTATAAACGCGAAAGTTTGTAATGATGGATGGATGGATGGATGGATGTTTGTTACTCTTTCACGTAAAAACTACTGAATGGATTTTAATGAAACTTTACAATAATATAGCGTATACATCAGAATAACACATAGGCTACAATTTATAGAGATACCTGCGCAGACGAAGTCGCGGGCACCAGCTAGTTATAAATAATGCCTAGATCACACGTACCGAGTACTCGGCCAAGACAGTAAAATGTTATTCGGCCGAGACAGTGAAAACTAAAATCTCTCGTTCAGCCGAGCACTCGGCGCTATGTTTATACGTACCGAGTACTCAGCCGACAGCACTGTCCCGGCCGAGTACTCGGTACGTGTGATCTAGGCATAATAAGAGTTGGTCTCGACAGTTCAAACTGCGCCAGCTTAATTTATAACTTGTAAAGCTACTTTCTATTTAACATGCAAGAGATTTGCATTGTCATTATCGCGGTTGACCTGGCGACAAATTTCACGGAAGTTAGACGCAACGGTGCATTGAACTGCAGCTAATTAAATTAATTCACAATTTCATAACGATGACACGTCTCCGAGCAAAGCAGTGGTATCGACCCTGGTTCACTTTCCACAGCTGATCAATTCTTTCACACTTCATTGGAGACTTGGCGTAATTTTTTTGTTTACTGTTTATAGGCTTGCGTTTGATCACCATCTCACCTGATGGTAAGTGACGATGTAGCACGCTATATGATGACGATGTATGATGTAAATGACTTATATTAGATACTCTCGCTGATCTTCTTCTTATCGTGTCACTAGTTCTTTCGAACCAGTGTGGTGAAAGGATTTCAAGTGCACCTCGAAGAGGCTCCTTTCGTGCACTCGACACATATTTTCGAACTTTAGGTTCTACGACATGCCGGTTTCCTCACGATGTTTTCCTTCACCGTTGCGAGAACGTGGGATGCATACATAGATTTTTTGACCGAAAAAACCCATTTATGCATGACTGCCACCGGGGTTCGAACCCGCGACCATCAGATCCCAAGGCAAGGGCCTCATCCACTCGGCCACCACGTCCACTCGCTGATAAGAAACAGGATACTTATTATGAAGGCCGAAGGAAGAAATGATAAAAGTACCCGAAGAAGCTTCAGCAGTTTCCGAAAGAACACCATGTCCAGTTTCTTATCAAATTCTTCAGACATTGGTTTGTCGCACTTTTATAACGCACTGTTTATTATAATAGTCACTTGGTTGCACAGTTTTGTCACACTTTCATCGCCGTAAGAATCGTATCTTGACACAGGTAGCGTTCGGACTGAATCCTAAATTGCGATTTTAAGCATTGTATAACTTGGCACTTAGGGATCAGGGACATCGACGACGGTCTTACCCTATCACATCTAAATTATTTAACAAACTAACTGCGTCTCAACAAATTTAAGTAACTTCAACGAAAGTTCACTTCTAATCCCGCCTGATAATAAAGACAAAAATAAAGGCAAAGCTAAATAATGTGGAGATAGGATTAGCAAAGTATCGGATAACCGATGAAACTTTGAACGCCCAACTTATCCCGGCTTCGCAGCAAAGTGGCGTCTAGTTGTTACGCTACGACAAACTTTCTAATGAGTGGTGGCAATAAATGCTGGCGATAGAGAGTAGGGAGTAAACAAGAGCTGAAGGCAGACTAGAGTTGGCAGTTGGGACCGTTGCATATGTATATCGATGCAAATAAGCCGGCGGGACGCGGGAGGGTTAATTCTTCCGGGATGTGTTTCCGGCGAGCACCGGTTGCGCCCGCATACGCCAATAGCTATTAGTATGAGCGAGCACGCACTACTCCACATGAGCTCCCACTGGAATCAAAGCCGCGACATCCGTTATCCTTCATCACATCACCTTACAATACAAAGATGCTCTCATAAAAATCCCCCGCAACAGAATTTAAAAAGAAAATTCTTAGCTGAGGTCGATTTAATAACGGACGCGACGTTATACTTTGGATAATCTAGGTCAACGGAAATTATTGAACAGCGTAAATCTAATTGATTTTAATTCATTTTTTAACAAAATATTTATGGAGAAATAACCGGCAACTTTTAAAGAACAAACGCAAACAATCCCAGTTTCAAAGGGACGAAACGCTACGGTCACACGATCTAGTTAGTAAATCCATCAGCGATCCGCGAATAATTAATTACATAACAACAAACTTTGGTTACTGTGCAGCTGTTGGTGGAAAAACAACGGGTGTAGGCGGGCTTTGGTCGTCGCACGCACGATCGAATCACCTCGAGCTCGCCGTAATACTGTCAAATCGAAGAAAGGTAAACTCAGCTTGGTAAATAAACGTCATGCTTAAAACACTTACAACTTTTACCAAGCATTGACTCCGCAAGACAATAGTATTTGCCACGAACTGTTGCATATAATCCGTGGCGGTACCGCGCTGTAAATTAATCCGTTTCATAACAAACCACCGAGAAATCATAATTGGAATCTCGTTTCGAAAATCCAGGTTAAATGACATCAAAGAAAACTTTCCTGACCTGAAGAATCGTGCCACGTTGGAAAATCTAGCTCTCTTCGCGGGGATTTAGCAGTCGGAAGCAATTTTTGAGTCATTGTTACGAATTTGTAGAGACTCAAGCATGGAACTATAGGTACAATGTAGAATATTGCGGATAGTTTCATAGTTTACTTTATTGTTCTCATTTGCATACAGATGGAATACAACTTAGGTGTAAGTAGCTAGTACACAATGCACATGAACCCTGTCAGGGCGCAACAACTTTGAGTTCATTTTTATATTAAGTAGGTACTTTACTTACATAATATTATATATTATATATACATATATATATATATATATATATATATATATATATGATATTCAATGATTTGCACACTTTTCTTCGCAGACTTATCTATAGTTCCATGTTCTCAAATGTAGAGGTCTGGCGACGACATCTGTTCTGCGGGATAGGTTTCAACCTCATTAGTGCCGAGTTTACAAGTGACGACTTTATTTAACCGGAGGCTGAGGCTGTGCTGTGACTGACACAGGCGTAAAATATGTTTTCCGCGAACACCGACAATTCGGAGCAGGCGAACCGATCCGCGATTATTTCGCGGAATTTACAGCTCGAGGTGGGTTAAGTATGTTATGTACACTCGAGCCTATATGTGATATGAAACATGAATGTAGGTAACATTATATGAAATGTGCTCCATAATACTAGAATCTTATGGCCCATAAGATCCTAGTATTATGGAGCACATAAGTTATGGGTCGTTTGAGGAACAGATATAATGACGGCCAACTAATTCAACGAATCGTTACTGTGGTAGTTCCAACATGGAGGAAAAGATTTGCTACTGGGTCAGTATAAACAGTGCATAATTTTCTGTTGTGAACATTCTGCTTTGTTCTGGTTTAGTTTTCTAACTGTCCAAGGCTTCAGACGATATATTACCGGTTAATATAATCATGCTTTCGTCATTCCCATCTCCCTGATCTTCTTACTTCTTAGGTCAGTCAAATAAGGAAAAAAAAAGGATGAACCTCGGAATGAGAGATGACAAGCTGGAAACTCGTATACAATACCTACACCTTCAAGGTGAAACCCTAATTTGACTGGCCTATCTTGTGAGTTTTATAAATCTAAGAATCACGTTATGGGACATGTTATATAATTATTATTGGGTGTGACTATTTCTATGAAATAATCATCATCTATACCACGTTGGATATGTTTTAAAAAAATCAAATCCTACGGTTTCTTTGTGTTATTAAATAGATGTATATGTAGGTACCTATTCCAAACAACACCCATGCTAGACATGCTCAAACGTAACATCGCTAGACATGAACTGAATTTATAACTCTTTCTTTCATAATCAGTACATTGGAATAAGTACATCTTCTTCTTGGTCGTTACACTCTTGGCAGAGTGGTCGTGGTTGTCATGGTGGAGGTTGTGACACGCTTCACAATCCTGCGCCATTCATCTCTGACAGCGGTTTTCCTCGTGCATTCATGTAAGGGACCATCTAGTGCTGCTTTGACTTGGTCAGTCCAACCCATTGGAGATCTTCCTCGCCCTCGTGTGCCCTCGACTTTTCCCTGTACCACCAGATGCGTTGACGAAATCAAACGACGTATGGCAATCTCGAGATCTGCTATGGATAAGCTAAAAAAGATCTGGAGAAACCGCAACATCACAAAAGCCACTAAGACCAGGCTCGTCAGAGCATTAATACTTCCGATTTTCCTCTACGCGGCCGAAACCTGGACCCTACGAGAAAGTGAGAAAAAGAGGATAGACGCTCTCGAGATGTGGTGCTGGAGAAGAATGCTTGGGGTTTCTTGGACAGAGTTTCGTACTAACCAGTCCATACTTCAAGAACTCGGCATCAAGCAACGTCTATCATCTATTCTGCAAGCTCGTATCCTCACGTTCATCGGACACGTGCCGCGTCGTGGAGAAATGTCCATCGAGCGTCTGGTGATAAGTACATAAGAGAGCAAATTAGTCCTCCAAAACCTGGGTTCATCCGTTACGGTCAAGAGATAAGCTCTTGGTTACATTGTCGCACTTTGTATTGTAAACCTGTTGAATAACGTGAACAGTGAAAACGGGACACCTTCAGAAAATGTGATACTTCCCCCGTTATAGAGTACACATATCGCTTTTCTAGTTCAGTTTGGTTGAAATTGGATCCGTGTCCACTGAATTCAGTTTTTTTGTGTGAAATTACAGGTTATACGGCCTAGTAAACGTATTAATAAGAAGGTATAGGTAGTCTTTTTCTTATCGTGTTACTAGTTCTATAGAACCAGTGTGGTAAAAGGATTTCAAGTGCGCCTCGAAGAGGCTCCTTTCGTGCACGTGTGGTATAGCTATAGGTAGTAACAATACACGTTTACGTATGTACAGTCAGCTGCACAGACATGTATTCAATCCCAAGCTTTTACATTTATATGATACTTTTTATATGATACTGTTAATTTTGCAAAGATAAATTTTCTTCTGACAAGTAAGGGGACTACATTAATTTGAAAATGCTTGCGTGCACTTTTTTTTTGCAAAATTAAGAGTAATATAAATGTGAAAGCTTGGGATTGTAAACATATCTGTGCAGCTGACTGTACGTTCTTACGAGTACTAACGAGTTTTACAAAGTGAATTTTGTAGGAAATTGTATTTTCAACATTGTGTGACTCAGTAAGAGTCAGAACAAGGAGGTACGTTACAAAACAACTCTCCTCTCCATCATATTGAAGGGGCTTCAACGTCCGGCCTATATCAATCACACTTAGGGACCTGCGCATTGGAGCAAACTGGGACAAAATGCAATGCAACATTAAATATTTTCATAATATTTTTAATTAATATAAATTTTAGAAAACCACCCTAACCAACTGGCCCGAAAGCTCTCATATCCAGGTTACTCGCGAAGGCTCAAGTGTAAATCCGTCTTGGATGAGAAAGAAAGATGTGCGATTACAGGGGTGTACTCTACCTGACAAATCACACTGACCAATAATATAAAAGGTTTGGACCCCAATTGACTGACTGACTGACAGACACCGCACAGGCCAAACCACTGGACGTAGAAACTTGAAATTTCTAGGGTATGGTCGTCGAAAAATTTTTTTTTGTAAATTGTCAATTTTCGCAACCCAAATGAAGTTGCAGGCGTCAGCTAGTCGCAAATCAAACTCACAAAATAAATGTACTAACTTAAAGGCCGGTGCACACATGGCGGAGCGCAGCGCAGAGCATTTATCACTGTCAAACTATAATCGACATTGTCCACATTGAAATAATATCCAATATCAAGAAATTAATTGTTGTATTATTTCAATGAGGACAATGTCGATAATAAAGTTATCGACTATAGTTTGACGGTGAAAAATGTTCTGCGCTGCGCTCTGCCATATGTGCGCCGGCCTTAACGATTTAAATCAATGCAGTTGTATAAAAAATATAAAAAAAGGGATTGAAAGTTATCCCATGCCGTTTTCCAATTTGCTCACAAAACTGTACTGAATTTCGGCCTAATTGGTTCAGTTAAACCTAACGTGTGCATTTTAACTATTTATTACGTCAATTTTCCTTAACCTATTTTAGTTTGTTTGTAAGAGATTATTTCACCCAATATTTGTGACTTTCCGGACGTCTAAATATCTCGGTATTTCCAACATTTCCCAGAAGTTAGTAAGTTATCTTTTCCTAAACATTAATTTCACAGAACTGTTACCTTGATTATGGTATATTTTTAACTTTTGTGAATGTTTAATCCCAGAAATTCTCTAATGGGATTTGTGTCCAGTTATAAGAGGCTGCATGCTGACCTGAGGAAAATTACTAAACCAGTCTTAAAAATAGAGATTCCCATAAGGCAAGTAAATCTTAAATAAGTTATTAGAAGTATAGTAAATTAGTTTTGACTGCATATTTTTTTTCAATCGACTTGATGGTTGTAGTTATTTATTTCATGTTTGAAAATTGTTTATCAACCGATTTGGAAAAATCTTTTTTCATTTGAAAGGATTTTCAGATTGGTTTCATTAAAATTATATCAATATCAGTAAAGTATGTAGTTTGATTTTTATATCAAAGTAAATGAAAAATATATGTCATCTAAATAAACTTTGTGCATTTTTGCTTTCCTGTGTACATTACGGTCACTAGAATAGTTACAATCAAAGTAGGTTGTTATTTTTTTTTGTGAAAAAGGTCTTGTTTAAACATTGATAATATAATGATGGTTAGTTAGTCCTACCTATTAAGTACATTCGGTATTACAAACCGAAAATGTGTTTGTATTATCCACATTAAAACCATTTATTTCGCTCACACCTCTATCTCTGGTTTCATACTAAATCCTTTTTTTTATATTTATTAAACAACAAACATACGTCACCCTAGGTGTACAGAGCAGGGTGACCGATGGGAATAATTCCTACAAATTACCTATCTACTGCCTCTTCCTGAGAAGAGAAATACAAGCAGTTTCTTGGCCACATTAGACGATGGTGACACCTATGTTGATTATGAACCTATGTTATTGGTAAACAATCAAAAACTGCGGCGCTTGGCCGAGTTCCGTACACACAACTGAATCCTTGCTGCACAATTCTGACTCATATTTGCGCACTATACAGTATAGGTAGCTAATATCATGGTGGCATTTTGACAGCCTGTTATCTCAATAGCATTTTAAATTTTATCACAAATATTTTTTTTTTTTTAATTGGGTTGATTGATAGGTATTTCAATTATTGACAGTGCATAATTAGAACAATTAACTTGTACCGAGGAAAACCAACCATCCTTACATTTTTGCATTACTGTATAACTGCTAAAACTAATACTTTTTATAAATCACTTAAAACTAAACAAATTATCACATTGAACCTTAGAGCGGAAATAGGAGGGGCATACTAAATAACACATTGACCACTCTCCGGGATAGTAAGTAGGTACAGAGGATACAAAAACAGTGGAACCAACAGGATGTTTTAGATTACGCTTCTCACTTCTAGTGTCTTGGGACTTCGAGATAGATTGATTTGGAAGACTGTGAGTGGTTTACAAGAGAAATGTATAATTTCAGCTTGATGTTACCAAGAATGACTGTACAATCATACGTGTAAGTAACTTTATGAAATCAAAACAAACACTGATGACATGGAAAAACGACGCAAGTTACGGCTTATTTTTATCGATGAATTAACACGTATACAACAACTTTTACAACACAATTTCGATATCTGTTATTATTGGAATATCAAGACTAGATAAATAATCGTCAATTACACTGAAAACACACTTTTATATTAATTTACTTACCAATTCCTGCTCGGGTGACAGTGCCACCGCCATCTTTTTGAAAATTCTACTGACTGACTGACTGACAAAATGTTTACTTGACACTTGACAGCAGGCAACGAAACACTCTCAGAAGAATGAAGTAAATAGAATACCTCCTAAATTTGACAAATTCGCTATCTTCTTTGCGCATACCACTTTTGCACTAGATAAAACGAGACAAAACATGCATTTGGCGTACGTCATAATATAGGGGGCATCTGTCACTCGTTGAGCCACAGAGATGTCCAAGTCATAAAATATCGATATCGATATTAACAGTTCGATGATCCGATACCGATATCGATATATCAATCCTAACAACTTAAAGTCCGTGACTATGATAACGTTATCTAGATTCACTCTGGATTAAAGGAACCTTGAACTTTGTAAAAACCACGAATTAAGATGACATTTTTTTATTAGATAAAATAATATGCAACATACACAGGTAAATGAGTACATTACAAAATTTATACTTAACAAAAGTTAACACTTGAGCTTAATACTTTTTTCAGCTAAACCTTGTTCTGCCTGCCCCCTACCTAGTTATAGATTAGTGCCCCGAAGGGGCTTACATGCGATTCTACCACTTTGTTGGTTTTTTGTTAGTATTTTACTAAATGAAGATAATACATTTATTGAGTATTGAGTACTTTCCCCGTCATTGGGGTAAGCATAACGTTGACGATCACATATTGATGGTAGAAGTTTAATTTATCAAATCTTTTTAACTCAATGCTACACGCATGTGGCGAAGACTCTTTTGCTAAATATATTTTATTATCTATTAATTTATTTTCCTTAACTTTATTTATAATTATTATATTTTCTTGGTATACTTTATCAGTACTTTTTTTTCAAGGCTTTTCGTACGCTGTCTGAAACAGTTAATTTTTAGCAAACTGGAGTAGGCTAGGTTTTTATCGACCATCTCACACTGCACATTCTGTACATTCTACGCTAGTGTTCTTCGGTGGTACGTCTGAAAACACTGATGAACTTATTTCTGTAATATCCGAAGGTCCTGGCTTAGGTACATTGATGAAAGGGATATCCTGAAACACATTATATTTTTAATTTATAGTTCATGTAATAATAATTATAATATACCTATAACACGCAATTTTAAGTTCAGTACTGACCGTTAGCTTGCGACGCTTTACGAGCATTGCATTTGGTTCAACTTGAAGAATAGCCGGAAGAACATTTTAGTTCTTGCCGATCGTTATTGTACGCCAAAGGGACACCCTGAAATATTAATAGAAACTTAATATTTTCCGTGATTATTTTGAAGCTCTCTTTTTTTGTATATTACACTATCATGGTTGAACACATAGATATTGTGTTTAACCATGGTACAGTAGGCAGGACGGCAAATATATAATATTAATAAATAAAATATGAATCGAACAAAAAACAAAGAGTGTGAGTGTGTTTAATTGAGATGGGTCAGCTACGGGATCCCTCAATGGCTCACTTTATTCGAAAAATCTTACTAGGTATAATCGTCGTGTCTGCATAGCTTTATCGACAAATCTTTTTACGTTTTATGACATCCCTAGTTAGTATATCATAGCCTCGATTTATTCATGATTTTAGCATGAAAAACGCCGATTCTTTATATTTCTATACTTATTGGACGTTATTCAACGTTTCTACGTAATAATTATGTGTTTAGTATGGGTTATTAATGAGTAAATACACAAATAGATACATACCGGTGAAAATACAGGTTCTCTTGATTTTTCATGATACTTGCGGAGGACTGGCATAATACGAGGACACAATTCGACATTTCACATATTTTTTTCACTATTTACAATAGTTCAATACGTTTTAAACAATATAAATCATCCAAAACCCCGTTGAAGAATAAACAAAAACAATGACATTTTATGAGATTAAATTTGAAAGATAGTCAATGTAGATGGAAAGCGACAGAACCATTTAACAATACACTTGGTTGGATAATTATGTCCCACATAACAATTGTGGGACTTTCTTTGAAGTTTCCTATGATTATCTCTATTATAGGTATATCTCAATGGGTATATCCAAACTCTTTGGAAACACTACGTCAAAATGAAATTGGCATATCTACTTCTTTTATTGTCTATGCTCAAGTGTTGCCAGCGATCTCGTTTATTTAGTTGCAGAGCAAGCGATCGACTAAGGAAGGATTCGTGGGGAAGACCTTACGGGTGCAGGCGGGCTAGCGATCTAGCGACCTTCGAGAATCCAGCAAACTAGCGACCCTGCCCTACATCGGGGTATTGAATATAAACAATCAAATTGTAATGTGATGTCAATGTCAATGTCAAAACAAAACAAAAACGGCTGTTCTATTTTAGGTTATTTTTATTACTTTACCAATACCGATAGAAAATAATTTTATTTTAGAAAATAATTACTACATAAAAATGTCCACTCGATGGTTAGTTACAACCAAATAAATGTAATATGTATAATATTTGTGGAAATGTGCGAGTGGCCAATAAATTACAAATCAAACATCTTCTATTTCAGGTATCCTATTTACCAAAGAGGAAATCCTCAGCTGAGGGTGTTTTTACCGAATTTTTGGATGAAACTCGTTCGCCCCTCCCGCAGTCAGCTGCCCAACACTGTTAATTTTCAATGTTCAATGGAAATGACCAAACATGATATCAGAAACTATCTGCAAAAAATATACAACATTCCTGTCGTGGATGTGAGGACTAGGGTAGGGTTGGGAAAATTCAAGAAGGATATTGGAAAAGGCTACATTATCAAAGAGGACGATATAAAATTTGCATTTGTCACATTGGTAATTATGTTACACTTTTTTACATTTTTATATTAGGGCAGAGAGACCTTGATATGTAGGTTAGGTTACCTATCAGTTTTGTCTAATTTGGAAATCATGGTTTACAGCCAAAAGACCAAGTATTTGAATACCCAGACCTGTTTGCCGCTAAAAAAGAAGATGAAGAAGAACAACAAAAATCATTGGATGATGCAAAGAACACATTCAAGAAATACATAGAACAGAACAAAAATAGATCAGATGTTCCAAGCTGGTTCTCCATATAAACTGCTGATCATGGTAAATGAAGTAGAAATAATTAGATTGTAATTTATGTAGAAAGATACTTGACTATGAATGTCTTCATTGATCTTAATGATTTTATCATTATTCCTTAGTTTTGCTGTGTACATACATAAGCTGAATATTCTCTTGCAAATAACTAATATTTTTATTCTCAAGTGAATTCTTTATGCTATGAAAGAAAATGAAAACCCATATTTAGCTGATCAGCTCTTTTATTTACTTAATAAATATAGGAATGTTTAAGATATTCATTACTCAGTTTTACCCAAAACGTATATCATGCACAACAAGTAATATTTTCAGTCATGAAAAATAAGTTGTTAACACAATAAGTAACTGGTGTTTGGGTACCAAGAATATCAACCTAAGTCTTATTTTTTAACAAAACAAACAAAAAGCGCAATCAATGCATAATACTTTCTAAACAAAATTTTACCTTCAAAATTATTATATTTTAAAAGGCAAAATTGGAAACTCAGTGGCTAACAAGGCAATTTCAAGGACAATAAAGTTACTTTAAAATATTATTCAACAATAATACTTGCAAGTAGGTGATTGACCCTGTAATTGAAACTTATTCATAAAGAAACAGTCAATAAAATATTGTCTTATGGAACTAATTCAATCAACAATAATAATCAGCACTATTTAAAGTACTAAGTTACACATTTGTGCAGTATTCGTCCATAAATGAGGATGAGTGGCATCGTGGACACTCCGCAATGTCCAAAAGAAACATTACCTGCAATCAAAACATACAATGCACTACTTTTATGGAAAATAAGCAGTTTAGAGATCCAAATGGGAGTCAATTGAGCGAGAGGGAGCGCACTAAGTTCTTAGCAGATTTTTATTAGATAGTGCACTGACTAGAAAACCCATTGATATCCTTCCATCATCTTGTTGCTAACTAATGCATCGGCAAATCACTCATATAATAGAAAAGTTTGCTGGTGGATCAGCAGTTGATACGGATAATTATTTATTGTGTAAACAAGTGACAAGATATGCGCTCTCTTATACATGGATTACTTTAATCACGATACCACACAGGCAAAAGAGTTTTCATGTAGCCTGAAAACGTTAGGCCTGATTTATACAGAAACTGCATAAGGTTAAGGTACAGTACGCAGGCAGTACAAATATAATCGCGTAATGCGTTGCTTACTTTTGCATGAACACGACCGTGCCTTCACCTTCTTATTCTAAGTAGGGGGTACAGTGGTCTGCACTGGCCTGCCTTCACCTTACGTTGCTTCTGTATAAAACAGGCCTAAAGCATGCAATCTAAGAAAACCCCGAAACAGCAGGGAGCTAAGGTCAAAATAGGTATGATACCAATAACCACCAGCTTGATAAAATGAAGGTGTAACTTACCCGTGGATGTATTTCACACGGCAAACGGATGCGCCCGTTGCAATAGTAGCCACATCCGCGGCAGAAGACTATCGTCTTGTCCCTACGGCAGGAGCACTTCTTGATATAGGCATCGGTGATATCGGGAACTCCACGCCCGACACGTTTCGGCAGCTTTTGAACTTTACCAGCCACTGCGGCTACTATCGGTGTTTTTTCGGTATCCATTGTAATTTTGCTGTGCGGATAGTAGGTATTATATTTTTTAAACATAAACCACTTTATAAATACTTAGCTTTTAAAATTTGATTGAATTGAATGGAATTTGCTTCAATAACTTTTAATATGCTTTAGTAAATTTTTATCGCAACTTTGGCGGGTATTTCCATTTTTATAGAGCACAAAGTACTTTTTTAAACCTTGCAGCATGGTCGGGAAGTTGGCTTTCGACTACAACAATATTTTTAGTAAAAAAGTAACGCTTTGCAGTACCAGTACAAACGGCGTCGTCCGTTTACAACGATCGCTGTTTTGTAATATGCTGTAGGTAAACTGTAAATTGCCTCGTTGTTGTTTAAAACTTTATTCCAGGTAAAAGTTGGGTGACGGTAGGTTATTAGGTTTTTTTTTGCTGACACGATAAGAATAAGAAGCCCAGTTCAATTCACTCCCCACGAAATATTTTATTCAGTGCGCATAAAGAAGTTTTCACTTCAAAAATAAAATTCAAACGTATAGGAAGTTCATCTTTTTTTGAAGTCAGTTGGAAATAAACTTACCCAGTGTGAAAGTGTAACATACTTACATTAAAGAGGAGCCGGCGAAACTCTTGCTATTACTACCTTCCTACTTTTATCGCTTCTTAAAATATTTTATGCCCTAAATTTTCCAGTAAAACTATGACATGATAAAAAGTTTAGGTAATTGGTAAGTAGGTACCTGCAAGTTTTTATTTGCGTTACGCAAGTACCAGTATATGTTAGCCACAAATTATGGTATAAGTAGTTGTCATAGATAATTACTAAATTGTCTTATTGTGCTACTCAGTACCTATACCTTGGCACGTAAATTATAGACTTTTAATTTCATCGAAGCAATTATGTAAGTACACTACTGCATTTTTATTTCATATCTTTCGCATGCATCTTCTCACCGGAAGTTGTTGAATTGTTTGTCAAAGGTCTTATCTCTGTGTGTCATGCAATAGTATTATGCTATAAAAATGCATCCAACTTGTTAAAATTCCATTTAACAGTGATAAGTGAAGATGAAACATCAGTTTCATATGGCTGCCTTTGTTATTTGTTTTGCCATCTTGCTCGGCTTTGGGCAAGCTTTGGCTATCCCTGTACTGGTTCCTTCCGAGTTTTCAGTAGCTAACTATGAAAGTCAGCTTGTTTTGAATAGAGTGAGTTTATACATTATACAATTTAATAAGTTTATGATAATATAGCATTCAATCATCATTACGTAAATATTAATATTTCGTGCATTTAATAGGTTGCAAGACAGGCTCCACCAGATATGCCGCCAATGCCTCAAATGCCACCACCGCCGGAATGGCAAAAGAGTCTTACGTCTGAATCTCGTGCAAAGAGAGAAGCTAAAGGAGGAGGCTCCATGCCAACTAGAAAAGGCTAAGTTAACTTTATGGTTGAACTTCTCATTTCTTTTATTTACAATGATTTCTGCAATGTTTGGAATACTGTTACTTTGAAACTAAAATTATATTATTTAGCAGCATCACAGAGTGTTATTATTCCAATTTTTATAGACTAGCTGACAAATATACACTCCAAATGTCAAGTCTCTACGTCCAGTTTGGCCTGTGTGTTGTCTGTCAATCAGGCAGGACCAAGCCTTTTATATGTATATATTGATACCTACCTACCTTACAAGCATCGTGTAGTATTCTGTACCTGATGTGAGATCCTTGTTTTGCTCATTCAAATAAAAGAAGGTGAACATACACCCTATGTTTTTGTTCGTTCGTAGTACCTAAGTAACTAGGTTTTTGGACAGACAGAAAAGCCAAACGTGAAAAAAAATATTACCAAACGAATGCCAAACGAAGATACTTTTTGACCCACCCGTTATACGCGTGGCGAATAGCGTACTCGAGTTTTCTTTAATGCCCTGACTTCTACTGATGGGACAACAACTACAATTCAAATCCGCCGAAGGCGGGGCCAAAAAATATTAATAAGTAAGTAATATCTTTGGGTCGTTCTGGATTATTGAAATTAATAAAACATTATATTTTCATAAATCAAATTAACAGTACCCACGGGCCTTGATTTATTTATTCTCGTACAGGGTGAATTTATGATCTGGGCTTGGATGGCCATACCATATCCGAAGATGAGATGGCCAATATGGCCATATGCGGAATATTGAAATAAGTTTCAAGTCTCGGGGCCAATTTTGATAAAAACTAAAACTAAAGTTCTGATACTGAACGCGTCGTATCTGACTAGGTAGTGTCAATTTTAAATGATAATAACGCATTTAGCTGCTAAATGCTATCATTATTTAAAGGTCGGTGTGCTAAATTTTAGCACACCGACCATTGCGGCGAGATACAACATACGCCATATTTTTTTTGACAAATATTCCGCTGTATTGCTTCCGCGTATCGCCGCATCGATCAGTGTGCTAAAAGCGTAAATAGACCTTAAAAAATATCCTACTATCCTACTTAATATTATAAACGCGAAAGTTTGTAAGGATGGATGGATGGATGGATGTTTGTTTTTTCACGTAAAAACTACTGAATGGATTTTAATGAAACTTTACAATAATATAGCGTATACATCAGAATAACACATAGGCTACAATTTATAGAGATACCTGCGCAGACGAAGTCGCGGGCACCAGCTAGTTAATTATATATTAACAGACTACTGCGCATAACTATATTGTTGCAGTCGGAAGCCAACTTTCCAACCATATAGCAGGAAGTCAAATATTGACATTTAACTATATTTTACTCTCATTGTGTTTTTTGTTGACATGTGGTTTTTGGCGGAAACGTGAAGATGTCATGTCGTGTACTCGTGATAAATTAGTTTCTAAACCTTACTTTGCTCGACTCTGACTGATGACACTCAACGTAGTGGTTATATTCTCTTTGGATGACACCTGATGAGATGAATCTTTAAATGTTGATAGAACTAAATATATACATAATAAATATTTTCATATGTTATTTATTTGTACTTAAAGATACTTAAAGATTATGCTTTACGTATAAGGTATAACAAATAACATTAAAAAATATAAACGTTTTCATTTCTCATACGCGTAAAGTTCAAGACAAGGGGAGTAAAACTTCATTTTAGGCCCTTGGGCAAAAAAGTAACTGCGTTTATAAAATCTGTTCAAAAAGGTTCAGTTCGTAATAAGAATACGGAAGCTGAGAACTTTTTCAAATTTCGCAATATTTACGGAGTCGTCGACGGTAGATCAGGGTATTATGAGGAACTTAGATATAGATCTATTTTCAAATTTCGAATATCGTTTTTAAAATATTGCTCGCATCAGGCATGCTTCAGGCCCTTACCTTGGCGTACAAATCAAGTGGTTATATTCTCTTTGTACAAATAACTATTGACGAGGCGGTATAGTCCTTAGCCATCGAATACGCTGATAAAAAAGCAAATTGACTTGACATGTAAACATAACCTAGAATTTCGTAAGTTTTAGATAAATATTATTATTTATTACTGTTTCAATTATTTTCTTTTTAATCGTAATAAAAACCACTATGAATTCTGGATAATGATCTGCTGAGTATTAGTATAATAAGAATAATATACAATATGATGCAGAATCTGAAAAATGGATCCAACGTCTTGAACAAGCTTGGAGGAAGGGTTAAATTTCCAGAAAAGTTTAAAGGAACCGTAGTGGAGAAATGGGCTGATTATTGGAAAAACTTATTCATCGACTATCGCCAGATGTTACAAGATTTGAGAAGCGACATTCAGGAAGAGCCGCTCAAGGCTCTCAAATGGACTGCAGGCATCGCTGTAACCTATACGCTGTCGCAGAATAATCCTAGCGAATTAGACTTTAAACATGACTTGAAAAAGATGGAAAACGAAGTTGCGCTAGTATCTGAAGATTGTATAAATAAAACATCTGTTGAACATGTAAGGTTTTTAGAAACTTGCTACAATGAAGGGGTGATTCACTACAGGAGTTTGGGGGTCTTCTCAGTGATGTATCTGACGGAGCTGGGTAGCGCGTGCGACCTGTACAAGACACACTGTTCCTACACTCAACCCAGCTTCCTCAGCTACCCCTCTCGCATTGTGGACATCGGCCTCATGGGTAAATGGTGGAACTTGTACAGGAGAACTGCTAACTATGATATTAATTATTAGGTCTCAAGTGTTGTTATGTAGTTATTTTATAGAGTTCTATTCAGTTAAATAAAACAAAATTCTGAAGAAAAGGTTTGTATTATATTTCTTACCAAATAATCTTAGACAATTTATGTAAAAAGGACTTAACAGCCATTTGAAAAATGAAAATCAAAAACTTAATAAGACTTTTCTTGGTTTGACAAACAGTTAGTAGGTAATGTAGGTATACCGTTAAAACTTAAATATCAGTTTTCAGTAAATCAACAAAAAAATATTAGCAAACCTTTTTGTAATGATTTAAATTTAATAAAATAAATCTGCACTGCACAAAACAATAGTACCTATGTTAAAAACCTTGTGAATCATCTTCCTTTAATTAATTTTATTCTTTGTTCATTTAACAAAACCATATTTTCAGAGTTATAGTAAAATAAAGGCTATCACCATGCTAGCATCAAAAATTATAAATAACTTAGTTTATGTAAGCTAGGTTTATACATACAATGTGATTAAAACAAAATCATTCTTTAAAATATAACAAAAACTGATTATGAAGTGTAAAGAACATTAAAATTACTAATATAAAAAACTTCACAAAAACTATTATAAACTGAATTCCACTATGATGCAACCCAAAACAGACTCATGCTCAAGAATTGTTATACATATTTTAAGTTTATCCACAAAAATATATGAAATAAATATTCCTCTAAGTAGGTACCTAACCTACCTATTTTTCAAAAATAACTTAACATTGTTTTCACTATGCAACAATTTCTCTATGAACCTCCTTTTATTAAATTTTAAATTATGTATGTAATAAGAGGACATTATTTACATTACTAAACGTTAATTGTGCAGTAACAGTTACAGGTTATATAAATACCTAAAATGAACACACTTCAAACAAGGCTAAAAAGTAAATAACAAGATTTGAAAGGTGAAAATGTAACAAAATAAAACTCACTAAATTAGCATAAATTTTCCACTGAGACTGATTGGTTGTTTTGCTTGTAAGAACAATAGGAAATGCCAATCTTAATTATTTGTGTAGTTCTAGAATTTCACACAATACTTGTAAAAATGCATACAAAATCCTATTTCTATATTTGTATGAAGCTGCATTGCAAATGTTTTATAAAGACATCTAAATCTAATTAAAAAAGGAGGTAATGAACACACTGAATTAGTGGAACACAATATTCAAACTCAAACATAAGGCCCATTTCAAAACTCTAAACTATCTATGAAACTAGTTTTTTTAGAATAAAAGACATTAAAAGGTAAGTATATTTAGTAAGATATAGATATTTTTTGTAAAAATTACAATGGTCTATTTAATACAATGGATGGCAACGGTAATGTTAGAAATGTATCAATTTCTAAACGACATTGCAGCAAAGTAACTACTAACATTATGATTAGTTTGTATCACAATACTATCAGACTTGCATAAATAACTTTTGCTCGAAATACACATGATAAATTATGCTTTTATAATGTGAAAATAATAAAGAATGTTAATCAAAATAATGAAAAAAAAAACAATCACAGATAGCTCTATTTTTTACAACGTTTAAATCATTTCAATTCTCTAAACAAAAAAAAATATGATTATTCATTCAAAAGGTGTCTAAAAACATGCAAAAATAGGAAATGAGACAAAGTAAGAAAAATAAACTAGTAAGATCTACCATATACGTTGCTGCATATTTGAAACAATTCAAACCTAGACCTCTTGAAGCTTCACTGATCTGCCAATAACAAAATCAAACACTTCTAAATCAACACTGTTACAATTATTAACAAAATAAAGTTCGCTTCCGTTACAACTTTTAATATAAATTAATGATTACTTGGCAGCGAAAAGTAGCTTATGTACGGAGCTCGCAATGTTCACGATTTTCACAGTTTGTAAAACGCAGCGAGTAGGTATGACTGTTTTGTGGACCGCTTCTCCGTCCGTCATCTAAACGGAGGCGCCTCGCTGCCGCTACAACAGGATGAGGTCCGGATCGTGGATGTATCCGAAGTCCCCGAATTCCCCGTAAAGCTCGAAGTCATCGTCGTCCATTAAAAGTTCATCTATAAATCAAACAAGATTCTTTAATCATCCTATCATCATCATTTTCGGGTCCTTTTCCCACTTACGTGGGGTCGGCACAACATGTCTTCTTTTTCCATTCGTCTCTATCACCCGTCATCTCTGTACTTACACCTGTTTTATTCATATCATCTTTCACACATACGTATACTTACCATCCTATTACACTATAATTAATAAATCAAGGATTTACAAAAACATAGACAACCAACTTCAATTGGACTGTTTTAGTGACCATAACACCACTGAAAAGTCAAAGGGAATCAAAATAGGCAATTTGGTTTACCTTGAAAACATGTTTTTTCAGTTATTTTGATATAAAAAATAAACTACTGAACCGATGTTGATGAAGATTTTTTCAAATCAGTTTATAAACAACAGTAAATGAAACTTAAAAAAAAAACTAAACTGATAACCTATAGACTGATGGATAAGGATGTTTGTAGATCAATCACGCCGAAAGGACCTGTAACATCTTTCATTGAAATCCACTTTTTATATTCTGACTTGTACATATACGATTTTACGATTACTGTTGTGTATACGATTGGGAAATGAAAAGTTGCGTTCGTCAACACTGTGAACGTGGAAGTGAGTAAAGTGGAACTTTTTTTTCCCCAATCGTCATCAGTGTAATAAAAAAGCACATAGGCATGTATTGAGTGGTCAAAGTGTATTCACCGGCAGCTAGAAATGGTCCAAGTGTTCACTAACTTAACTCACCCAACCGCGGGCGGCTAATGAGTGGTCGAAGTGTACTTACTGGCGGCTAGTAACTTAGTGTAGTGAGTGGTCGAACTGCACTCACTCGCGGCTAAAGAGTGGTCGATGTGTACACACCGGTAGCTAGAAATTGTCGAAGTGTTCTCACCCGCCCGCGGGCGGCTAATGAGTGGTCAAAGTGAATCCACTTACTTGCAGCTAGTTACTTAGTAAGTGGTCGAAGTGGAGTATCCGGCTCTTCTCCGTAAGTCACATCTTGATGTGAACTGAGACGTATGTGTGTGATTATTCTGAGCCAAAACTGTGCTTCGCAGTTCCAAAATTAAATGAGTGGCCAAGTGCACTCACTCGCAGCTAAAGAGTGGTCGATGTGTACTCACCGGCGGCTAGGAAGGCTAAGTCGTCGTTGTCGTACAGGTCTTCGAAGTCGGAGTCGTCGTCGGAGTCGTCGAACACGCGGTCCACAAAGTCGGGTCGCAGCTGCGCATCGCTCAGATCCTCGAACTTGATACGCAACAGCTTGTGGGACGGCATATCCTGGAAACACTACACGCACATCAAAGTTTTACAACAAATAGTCATCTCTATAGTTTATTGTGCAATTAATATAAGCTGTGTTGGTGGTGGTGCCTCGACTTTCGATCCGAAGGTCGTGGGTTCGAACCCGGTGGTACACCAATAGATTTTTCTGTTAAAAAAAATCTGTGTGCATTAAAACACGTACTTAACGCTGAAGGAAAACATCGTGAGGAAACCGGCATGTCATAGAATCTAAAAAGTTGAAAACATGTGTCAAGTTCACGAAAGGAGCCTCTTCGAGGCGCACTTGGAATCCTTTTACCACACTGGTTCCAAAGATCTAGATGATCTTCCAAAGATGACACGATAAGAAGAAGAATTGTGCAAATTGCAACGGCTTATTCCCGAAATCCTCATCAACCATCGCCACAAGTGAGGATTACGGGAAAAAAGTCCCCAAAAATATCTATCCCTTAATCCCCACTAATACCAACCGCAGTGGAGATTTCGGGAATATTTTTGTCTCGAAATCCGCACTATTATGAACAATGAACATATTTCAAATAATACATCTTCACATTTTTTTTCACTTTACATTATTAACAAAAAAAAAATTCCCGAAATCCCCACAGCGGTTGGTGATTGATGTTAGTGGAGATTTAGAGACTTTTTCCCCAATATGATGGCTGGTGTGGATTTCGGGAATAAGCCTTTCGCTATTATTTTGACGACGTGCAAATTTTATTTTTTGTCTGTTCTGGCAGAGTGGCTGATGAGGCTTGTCTTTTGATCTTATTGTCGCTGATAGAACCGTTCGAATCCTGGTGGCCTTCATGAGCATATGGGATTAATTTTATAATGGAAACATCTCCAATGCTCGAACCAGGCGTTTTGCGTCAACCTTTATATTGAGCACAAGCAAGGAGTGGAACTCGCTACCGGCGTCTGTATTTCCGGACCACTATAATCTTGGAGTCCTTAAGACTAGAGTGAATAAGTTCATACTAGCCAAGCGTGCTCCATCTTCGACCACACTATCACTTACCCCCAGGTGAGGTAGTGGTTAAACGCTTGTCTATCCTTAATAAAAAATAAAAACTATGTGTGGACACAATACCTCTGCCTGTGCGGCGGCGGTGCCGGCGAGGTGCAGCGTGAAGGGCCGCGGGCGAGCCTCCAGCGCCGCGCGCGCGCCCCGCGCCGCCTGCTCCGACACGCCGTCGCAGCCCGACACGTCCACCATCTGCACAACACGCCGTCATATCACAGAGGTCATTAATGTACAATAGAAACAAGGTTGGGCCTAGAATACTACCTTGCGGCACTCCAAAACCAAAACTTTAAAGGGTAATCCTCAAGGAAAATTTCCATACAAAATGTTTCTGACAAATACTTAAAAAGTACGCCTAAATATACATGTTTTAAAATTAACACTACTAATTTAAAAACACGTATAAAATCTTAATTAAAGTATGAAACCTTACTTATTTTTGTTGACACAATCGGAAAACATAGACGAAACGAATAGTGTGAAGAAATTACTATAATACGGCGTAAAGCCAAATTGATTAGTTGATAGTAATCGTTTCGTTTCTAGGTACTTTATCAGTCGCTTATTCATTAGCTTTTCTATAATTTTCGAAGTTATCGGTATTAAAGATGTATTAAAGATTAAGTCTTAAGTTTGTTATGTCTCTTCTGTTTCAGTTTCATAGTTTATTGTTTCATTTGCATACACCATGGCATATAACTTAGGTTTAAGTATTGACTCCTTAACCCTGTGGCCAACCACAGATCAAGCCCATTCCTATGCCATTAGTTAGTGACTGATAAGTGACGAACAATGGTCTGACTCCCAGGATTTGTGACAGCCCCGTTCCTGAGATATCAGCGAAAATACCTGGCCCACGGTTCTGGATCCAGAACCCTGTGGCCAAGTACTTTTTCAAATAATACACAAACCACTGCATCTTATGGCCCCAGATTTTTAATTTGCGTTAGAAACGCCAGTCACTAAGCCCTAGACAAAAAACTAACTTCCTAGACCCAAGAATACCGAAGTTAAAAAAGTCCGGTCTAACATTTTGAGGTTATTTTTATAACCTCAAAATGTTAGACCAGCTACCCGAAAGAAAAATGCTAGGAGGCTGATTACTATGCCGAACCTTAGTGACTCATTTGTGACTAACAATGAACTGAGTCCCGGAATTCGTGACAGCCTAGTTGCAGAGATATAAGCGAAAATACTTGGCCACAGGGTTCTGGTCCAGAACCCTGTGGCCAGGGCTTTTCGCTAATTTCTCAAAAACCGCTGCATAATAAGACTCCATTTTTTGTATATGCTTTAAAAACGCCAGTCACTAAACCCTAGACCTAAAATTAGCTTCCTAGGTTGTTTAATAATAAATCCTAGAAACATGTTTTGAGGTTATAATTTATTAACAGAGTGACCATATATTTTGCTTCATTGAGACTTTCCTTGTTTTGCGTTACGTAACAAAACGTATTGTTGCTTAACGTAAATGCTATAATTACCTATTGTCTATTCCATTCACATCCTAGCCTAGACTATTGTAGAAGACTACTGTTTTAGGCAGGTAAGCAGAGACGGATTATCCTTAAGGCAAACTATTAAAATTATTGTGGTGTGTTTTTATCTACGCAATAGAGCTCAATCATAAAGGCGGTCAATAATAAAGTGGAGCTGCAATAATAATAATCCCACATTGAAGCTGCGTTTAAGACAAAATCACAATAAAGTTCGAAAATAAAGCACGCATCCGGAGTATAAAATCTACACTCATGGTCTACAATATAAAATGAACACAAAATCTACACTCCATGGTCTACACAAGCTCCAAGTTACTATTGTACAGCAGTTTCCGCAAAAATATACTTCAGTTCAAGCAAAGTTTAAGGTAAATTGGCAGTTCTAATTTATGACAATAGCCGTCCCGACTCATATATTAAGAAAAATTAGAAAGAGTCGTTATTTTTCAGTATTTTTAGTACTTTTAAGCTTTTATTGCGTGCTAATTCAAAGTATTATATTCACATGATATCCACATGAAGGTTTATTACAAAATTTTCGAATCAAGCAAAAGGGCAGTGTAATGGAAAATAAATGTATTATATATATATATATATATTAAGATTGTAAACAAAACAAGACTGATATACCCTATGTATATAATAAGGACTGAATCAAACTTTAAATGTAAGTATTACAAGTCTAGCTGATTGGACTACAGTAGGTACATAGAAGTATAATAATAAGTATATTTTCAGCATTCCTTCTACGGAAAGAAGCAGCAGCTAGATCATCGTGAGCACTAGCGCACTAGCGCAAACCAGCGCAAAATATTAGAAGAAGAGGCATGCATATTTAGACTGAAAGATCTCTACATAGGTACTTGCCTGCCTAAAACAATATTCTAGGATATGAATGCCATAGACAATAGGTAACTATAGCATTACGTAACGTAACGCAAAACAAGGAAAGTCTCAATGAAGCAAAATATATGGTCACTCTGTTAATAAATTATAACCTCAAAACATGTTTCTAGGATTTATTATTAAACAACCTAGGAAGCTAATTTTAGGTCTAGGGTTTAGTGACTGGCGTTTTTAAAGCATATACAAAAAATGGAGTCTTATTATGCAGCGGTTTTTGAGAAATTAGCGAAAAGCCCTGGCCACAGGGTTCTGGACCAGAACCCTGTGGCCAAGTATTTTCGCTTATATCTCTGCAACTAGGCTGTCACGAATTCCGGGACTCAGTTCATTGTTAGTCACAAATGAGTCACTAAGGTTCGGCATAGTAATCAGCCTCCTAGCATTTTTCTTTCGGGTAGCTGGTCTAACATTTTGAGGTTATAAAAATAACCTCAAAATGTTAGACCGGACTTTTTTAACTTCGGTATTCTTGGGTCTAGGAAGTTAGTTTTTTGTCTAGGGCTTAGTGACTGGCGTTTCTAACGCAAATTAAAAATCTGGGGCCATAAGATGCAGTGGTTTGTGTATTATTTGCAAAAGTATTTGGCCACAGGGTTCTGGATCCAGAACCGTGGGCCAGGTATTTTCGCTGATATCTCAGGAACGGGGCTGTCACAAATCCTGGGAGTCAGACCATTGTTCGTCACTCACTAACTATCAGTCACTAACTAATGGCATAGGAATGGGCTTGATCTGTGGTTGGCCACAGGGTTAAGGAGTCAATGTTTAAGTAGCATAAAGGTACACAATGCACATGAACCCTGTCAGAGCGCAGCAACTTTGAGTTCATTTTTACATTTAGTAGGTACTTTACTTACATAATATTAGATTGTAGGCTCATTAGTAGGGTTTGCAATTCGGATATTCGAATATTCATTTTATCCGAATATCCGGTCCAATTTCAAATTCGAATAATTGCTCTTGAATTATCCGAATATTCGAATAGTTAATAAAGTAATAAAGGTACTTATCTTAGCACTAAAATGCAAGTGGAGATGGTTATCTTTGACAGCGATGGACAACGTGGTAAATATTTAACCTGAACATATAATTTACTGATCTCTATCCCATCTTCCAGTGTCAAAGAAGACGTTTTTCTTCGACGAGTTACTTGTGTCACCGCTTAAGAACAAAAATGAATGCCAATACTTTGGCCGATGGGTTCCCATCCAGTAACACCCAAAGATGCCGCCTCAAGTTTT
The DNA here is from genome assembly GCA_932526365.1 of Lobophora halterata. NCBI lineage: Eukaryota > Metazoa > Arthropoda > Insecta > Lepidoptera > Geometridae > Lobophora > Lobophora halterata. The sequence continues at coordinate 1,816,220 of OW052017.1, forward strand.
TTACGTTCATATTATCAAAGTTTAAAATAGACAGTTGATTATTTTGTAATTTGAATGTTTATAAATCAGCCTACAATAAATACTGAATGAATTATTTATAAAATCTAACTAAAGTTCGAATATAAATTGTCAAGCTCGAGAGAAACCATCTCGAGAAAAACCATTTGAAGAAGTCCACGCTCCAACCTATTCCAGTCCAAATCATGGCAGCCGGAAAGATTCGTTGCATTGGAGTATTGAGGATGTAGATGAGGCCGTACATAACGTGGTTGAAAGTCTTAAGGATAAGGGCACCATATTCTGCCAAATGCAGCGTACCTACAGACAGAAAGTCCAAACTCTCTGATTAAACTCTTCGGCTGATGACTAAAAAGCGAGAAACCACTCAGGCAACCTCGTCAGAGAGGTAAGAACTGAACAATCGGATTGCGAAGATGATACGGCACGACCTTTGGAGCTTCGATACTCGCTAAATTGGCGAGGCAATAGAGTGAAACTGAGGGTCCAAAGTATTCATTTTGCAGCAACTTGGAAGGAGCCACCTGACGAAGTTGACAACTCATGCAGGACCGCTTTTTCAAAGCCGGAGATTTTCGAGTACGCCACACATGCTTCTCGTCCGGAACGTAACGACCACGTCTTCAGAGCCACCCTGACACGCCACTATACCGACGAACTGCCTGACATCAGGGGCTTAAATTTAGCTGTCGTCAACACAAAATAATGCCAAAACTGGCGTACCATTCGGTGGCGAGAGCTGATGACAGCTTATCGTATTGCTCCTGCCTAGACTAGATCGTGATAGCTCTAAGATAGCTAAAAATTGAAAGGCCCTCGGTGAAGACGGAGTTACTTCAGAACTTCTGAAGGCAGGTCGAGCACCTGTTGTACAAGAGCTGCTTAGTCTTTTGAAGCCGCGTTTACAAAGCAGTCTAAGCCCATCCAACTGCGTAGAGGTGACAGGGAGATGTCATATCCCCAAAACTGTTCACAAGCGCATTGGACGGTGTGACCAAATTCATGATCAATGACCATGTTGATCCGAGAGAATCCATCGTCATCACCTTTTTGAAGTTGTTTCGGAGTACACGTGCACTCCAAAACAATTTCTAAATCTGCCCTAGGTGCAGTCGGCTGCACCTACATGTATACGTTCCCAAGCTTTCTCATTTATGTTTCTCTTAATTTTGTACGGATAAGTGCACGCAAGCATTTTCATATTAATGTAGTCCTCTTACTTCCTAGAATCCTAATGTCTTTGCAAAATTACGTGTATAATGTGAAGGTGAGGGCTTGAAAGTGTATACATACCTGTTGGTCCTGCTGGCTGTACGTGCCTAGGGCAGATTTTACAGATAGGTAGAAACAATTTTGAGAAGGAGGATTCAGCTGGTCTGGCCAGCACTTGGAAAACTATGTCAGTGTCGGTAATAATTATAATATTTGATTTTATTTGAATAGAGTTATGCCTAAATCATATCGAACCCCAGTCTAGCTGCTCTTGTGTGTGTTAAATTGATTTTATATTAAATTCAATCAATGTAAAAAAATATTCGAATATCCGAATATTCGAATATTTTTCTCTTGAATTATTCATTTTATTCGAATAGCAAAATTTAACGAATATTGCAAACCCTACTCATTAGTTACGGTTACGGAAGGTTTCCTATTTTAAAATATTTGTATTGATATCAATGATGTCATCAATCTGCCTGAAGTTGAAAAATAAGTAAGGCAGAGTGTACCGACCTCTGACGACTTGAATTGAGTTGAGGACGTGGTGGCCGAGTGAATGAGTGGCCTTGATGGTCGCGGGTTCGAAATCCCGGTGGCAGTCATGCGTAAATGGGTTTATGCGGACGAAATAATCTATGTATGCATGCATCCCACGTTCTCGCAACGGTGAAGGAAAACATCGTGAGGAAACCGGCATGTTGACAACCTAAAGTTCGGAAACATGTGTCGAGTGCACGAAAAGGAGCCTCCTGGTTCACACCACACTGGTTCGAAAGAACTAGTGACACGATAAGAAGAATGATGTCATCAATCTGCCTCTGAAGTCGGTTGAAAAATAAGTAAGAGAGAGTGTACCGACCTGCAGCTCGGGGCAGCCGGCCATGCACGCGACGAAGGGGCTGGCGGAGAGCGCGGGGTTGCCGCGCGCCGTGAGCGCCTCCAGCCGCGGCAGGGACGCGGCGTGCGCGAGCCCGGCGTCGGACAGCGCCGCCAGGTACGACACGTCCAGCCGCTGGAGCTGGCGACATCAGAGTGTACCGACCTGCAGCTCGGGGCAGCCGGCCATGCACGCGACGAAGGGGCTGGCGGAGAGCGCGGGGTTGCCGCGCGCCGTGAGCGCCTCCAGCCGCGGCAGGGACGCGGCGTGCGCGAGCCCGGCGTCGGACAGCGCCGCCAGGTACGACACGTCCAGCCGCTGGAGCTGGCGACATCAGAGTGTACCGACCTGCAGCTCGGGGCAGCCGGCCATGCACGCGACGAAGGGGCTGGCGGAGAGCGCGGGGTTGCCGCGCGCCGTGAGCGCCTCCAGCCGCGGCAGGGACGCGGCGTGCGCGAGCCCGGCGTCGGACAGCGCCGCCAGGTACGACACGTCCAGCCGCTGGAGCTGGCGACATCAGAGTGTACCGACCTGCAGCTCGGGGCAGCCGGCCATGCACGCGACGAAGGGGCTGGCGGAGAGCGCGGGGTTGCCGCGCGCCGTGAGCGCCTCCAGCCGCGGCAGGGACGCGGCGTGCGCGAGCCCGGCGTCGGACAGCGCCGCCAGGTACGACACGTCCAGCCGCTTGAGCTGGCGGCAGCCCGCGCTGATCGACACTATGCTCTCGTCGCTGATACCTGCACAATAATATACAATACTGATGATTCTATTAATAATAAAAAAGAAAAGAAATTTGTTTATTGGCTCCTCTAAAAAGGTATAGCTACACATGTAAGCAGGTACATAAAACATTATAACATAAATAACTAGGTATGCCTTAAGTCATGGAGACCAATAGGTCCGGTCTCAGCATATTGTCGTCCTGAAATGCCTAGGTACCCAGCAATCTAGATACCTAGAGAAGGCAGGACAACGCTGGTTTTCAGCTCGGGCCTATGAGCAGTGACGCCTTCCTTAGCAATTGAGAGCTTAACAAAAATATTATATATATATATATAATAGTTATAATCTTATCTGATACTCAAATTGTAATGTTGTTTTGCGTTTCTACGCGAATATTTTGTATGCCAGTTCTTGGTGAGACATGTATGTACATACTCTGTTACCTACCATCTAACCTACCGTGTTTCGTGCAAAATAAAAATCTTTATCTTTAACGTCCGTGTCATACTTGTATAAGATGATACCTGCACCGCCAATACTGGATCACGCAGTTACGGCCAACATTACTACTTCCGTGAACCATAAGTTCTCATCATAAGTCAAATATATCTATACATATAATAAAGTAGTAGATCCCGAATTCCTGTCTTCTTCTTATCGTGTCACTAGTTCTTTCGAACCAATATGGTGTGGTGAAAGGATTTCAAGTGCACCTCGAAGAGGCTCCTTTCGGGCACGAATTCCTGTACATATTACGGAAACGTGTTCAGACGAGCTTAAATAACAAGCCCCAAAAAATATTTTTTTTATTGGAAGACCTTGTTTGTTCGTACGTTTCGCGTATGAGCGTCCATCACGTTAAAACTACTGAACGGATTTAACTGAAACTTTACAATATGATAGCTACTAAGCCTGAAAAGGATAGACTATACACCACCATTTTTTAATTACCAAAAAAAATTAAATGGGTAATGCAGTTAGGGTACTACGTTGCAACTGTGCAGTCAGAATTTTGGATTTCTACAAAATGGCAGAGCGACAGCGGAGCGAGTGCGGCGCCCGAGCCGAGGTATTGCGAGCTGGCTCGAGCTAGGTACCCGGGTTTTCTAAACGATGAATAAAAATTAAATTATTACCAATTAAAGATACCGCCTGACGCAAATCCATAGGAAAACGACTAACGGTAACAGTTATCCAATTTTAATCAAATTTATTTGACAAAAAATCGACTTAATTTTTTCAAGTTTTTTTTCCGTAAATGTGTTCTGTAACGGCAACTGACTATGTGTATTTTTTTTTATGGTGATAAAAATTTGACCGTGTATATTAATAAGCTACATCTCTTCAGAGGGTAGATATAGGAGTATGAGTATTCATTGACTGGCTTAATACTGACACTTTACGATTCTGTGCAACTTCGTGCGCGGGTGGAACAAGCAACATCGACAATAATAATTTCTTCAACGAGTGACGAAGTCACACGCGGGATTTTTGGCGGGAACATGAAAAATGGCGCATTGGCGGCATTAAATTAATTGACAAAACTTGTATAACTTTGAGTGTTTAAGTGTAAAAACGGTGGTTTTTTATCTATTAAGTGCTCGTGAACGTGTATGAGTGTTGGTGAATAGTGTAATGCTGTAAAACGTGACTTTTCGTGTTGCCTCCAAAACTCCATAGAAGACTCTAGTAAAGTCGCAACCACCACTACTTTACAGGGGGCATGACTTGACTTATTGACTCTTGACTTATGACAAAATAATCTCTCCAATTACTTGGACACTGGCTATATACCTTTGATGTGGAGCCAAAACCGAAGAACTTAGGTTCTTCGAAAGAAAAAAAAAAAAAAAAAAAGTTACGCGGGTTAGCAAGTACATAATAAAAAACGCAAGATATGCTCACCTGGATACGGTTTCCTCTGATTGCACCCGGACACATTCAGATCTTCTAACTCCGTACAAGTGTGTGCCACTTGTTTCAACGTAGCGTTCGTAACATAGATGTTCCTACTCAAATTCAACACTTTTAGTTCAGTCAGAGTCGCCATTGCTTCGTTAAATTCCGTACTTAGCGTGCAGAGACAATCCACGGTTGTGTATTCACTGAGCGATAGTTCCACTAGTTTAGGCAGTTTGCTTATGATGCACGGTATGATTTTCCACAAGGATATGGGGCACATGTCTAATCTGAGGCAGGTCATGTTGGGTAGGGTTTGTAATGCAGAGCACAGCACAGTTCCCTGGAAAAAAGAAGGTATTTTATTCGCTAAAATGACGTATGTATGTTTCGTTTTAAAAATAGCAGTGTAGGTGTGATGGCCAAATTATACCTGCAAACTGTAGCATATGAGAAATAATGGCCAAACTATACCTGCAAACTGTAGCAGTTGAGGAATGATGGCCAAACTATACCTGCAAACTGTAGCAGTTGAGGAATGATGGCCATATTTTACCTGCAAACTGTAGCAGTTGAGGAATGATGGCCAAACTATACCCTCAAACCGCAACAGTTGAGGAATGATGGCCAAACTATACCTGCAAATTGTAGTAGTTGAGGAATGATGGCCATATTTTACCTGCAAACTGTAGCAGTTGAGGAATGATGGCCAAACTATACCCTCAAACCGCAACAGTTGAGGAATGATGGCCAAACTATACCTGCAAATTGTAGTAGTTGAGGAATGATGGCCATATTTTACCTGCAAACTGAAGCAGTTGAGGAATGACAGCGACATCAGCGGCGGCGTCTTGGAGCTGGTGAGGAATAGGCCGGTCACGTGGGAATTGTTAGCGATCGCTAGCTCCTCTATACTGGAATCATTCTTCGCTATTTGGACTAAACTCGAATCTGTTAACTGAAAAACAGGTTTAACTTATATTTAAGTATGTAAATTGTAAATATATACCCAGCCAACTAGCTTAATTATTAGTCGTTCAATTTTTATGAAAAATGATTTATTTTCAGAATCTTAATCTAGATACTTTGACTTATAATGTAGGTAGTACCTGCTAGAGTACAGAGAGGTATTCATAGGTCATTAAGGCTGTGCACGCTCGCTTTACTCTGGTGGGCGCAAAAAAAAACCACCTTCACCCATATTGTATGATTTAGATGATTTTCTGTCATTATGGACTTGTGTTGTGCACGCTCATTTCAAAAGGTTAGGCAGTTAATTGAACGGCTAATTGAGCTTGTTGGCTGCGACATATTATACATAGCAAAACAATAAAACAAAATTCAACAAAAATCCAAAAATTACTTTAATTAAAAGCCTAATTTAATTAAAGTAATTTTTGTATGTCTACAGATGATCTTAGAAGCCATTTCAGACTCCTTGGTTTTGCTTTGCAATGTACAGTTAGTAATAGGATCTTACCTTATTACAGGATGCAAATGTCATAGACTTTAGTTGCTTGCACCCGTAGATTAGTGGATTCCAATTCTTGGTTTGCATTCCGGCAATCTGGAGAGTATACCGAGTAACATGTTATAACACTTAAAACATAACACTTGTTACATTCTGAGACCAAGTCTGTTACACAATCACCGGTGATATTCGCCCGGCGAGCCCCAGCACGCGATTTTGTACGCTGTGATGTCATGATACTTGTCACCATTCACAATTTCATTCGTATCGTACAAAGAGTTTGGATATACCTATAATAGAGATAATCATAGGAAACTTCAAAGAAAGTCCCACAATTGTTATGTGGGACATAATTATCCAACCAAGTGTATTGTTAAATGGTTCTGTCGCTTTCCATCTACATTGACTATCTTTCAAATTTAATCTCATAAACTGTCATTGTTTTTGTTTATTTTTCAACGGGGTTTTGGTTGTTTTATATTGTTTAATACGTATTGAACTATTGTAAATAGTGAAAAAAATATGTGAAATGTCGAATTGTGCCCTCGTATTATGCCAGTCTTCCGCAAGTATCATGAAAAATCAAGAGAACCTGAATTTTAAGCGGTAAGTGTCTATTTGTGTATTTACTCATTAATAACCCATACATAACACATCATTATTACGTAGAAACATTGAATAACGTCCAATAAGTATAGAAATATGAAGAATCGGCGTTTTTCATGCTAAAATCATGAATAATTCGAGGCTATGATATACTAACTAGGGATGTCATAAAACGTAAAAAGATTTGTCGATAAGGCTATGCAGACTGAGTATAGTAAGATTTTTCGAATAAAGTGAGCCATTGAGGGATTCCGTAGCTAACCCATGTCACTTACACACACTCACACTCTTTGTAATTCGTTCGATTCATATTTTATTTATTGGTATTATATATTTGCCGTCCTGCTTACTGTATCATGGTTAAACACAATATCTATGTGTTCACTGTTCAACCATGATAGTGTAATATACAAAAAAAGAGAGCTTCAAAATAATCACGGCAAATATTACGTTTACACTATTAATATTTCAGGGTGTCCCTTTGGCGTACAATAACGATCGGCAAGAGCTAAAATGTTCTTCCGGCTATTCTTCAAGTTGAACCAAATGCAATGCTCGTAAAGCGTCGCAAGCTAACGGTCAGTACTGAACTTAAAATTGCGTGTTATAGGTATATTATAATTATTATTACATGAGGTACATTACATGAACTATAAATTAAAAATATAATGTGTTTCAGGATATCCCTTTCATCAATGTACCTAAACCAGAACCTTCGGATATTACAGAAATAAGTTCATCAGTGTTTTCAGACGTACCACCGAAGAACCGAAACCGAAGAATGTACAGAATGTGCAGTGTGAGATGGTCGATAAAAATCTAGCCTACTCCAGTTTGCTAAAAATTAACTGTTTTAGACAGCGTACGAAAAGCCTTGAAAAAAAGTACTGATAAAGTATACGAAGAAAATATAATAATAATTTTATTAACTTTATTTATAATTATTATAATTAAAGTTAAGGAACTAATCTATAGGTAGGGGGCATGCAGAACAAGGTTTACCTGAAAAAAGTATTTAGCTCAAATGTAAACTTAATTTAACTTAATTTACCTGTGTATGTTGTATATTATTTTATCTAATAAACAATTGTCATCTTAATTTGTGGTTTTTATAAAGTTCAAGGTTCCTTTAATCCAGAGTGAATCTAGATAACGTTATCATAGTCACGGACTTTAAGTTGTTAGGATTGATATATCAATATCGGTATCGATGAGAATAATTGTGGATCATCGAACTGTTAATATCGATATCGATATTTTATGACTTGGGTCATCTCTGTGGCTCAACGAGTGACAGATTCCCCCTATATTATGACGTACGACAAATGCATGTTTTGTCTCGTTTTATCTAGTGCAAAAAGTGGTATGCGCAAAGAAGATAGCGAATTTGTCAAATTTAGGAGGTATTCTATTTACTTCATTCTTCTGAGGTATCGTATTGTGAGCTGACTGTGAGTGGAAGTGATTGCGTGACATCGTGTCATGCGTGAATTATTACAACAAATTATATGACAATAGTCACATTGGGCCACTTATGAAAAGTAACAGTATGTTATAAAATCGCCGGTTATTCAGCTGTTATAAAATTATATAATATCGCCATGTGACAATGAAATAGAAGTAGCAATTATAATCATGCCTACTAAGTACTATCGACATCTAGTTTTTCAAGAAAAGTACTGGGTTGTTTATGGACTATAACTATAATTTTGTGAGACCCAGTACTTTTCTATTAAACTAGATGTCGTAAGTAGGCATGAAAATGATTGCTTCTTCTTCTATTTATTTATTTATTTTATTTATTTAACATTAGACTCACAGTTACATTTTTTTCCTATATAAGCTATGAAATATATACTATTCTTAAACCAAATTGAGTCTACATTTTGTTTACTGTAAATATATAAGAATTATAGGTAGGTAAGTCTGGGTAGATAATTAGTAACTCTAACAGCAGTAAATTACAAACAAACAAATAATCGCATTGTGTTTGTCAGTGGTGTGTGTGGAGTGTGAATGTGATGTGTGGGTGTGTGTGTGTGTCTTCTTATCGTGTCACTAGTTCATTCGAACCAGTGCGGTGAAAGGATTTCAAGTGCGCCTCGAAGAGGCTCCTTTGGTGCACTCAACACATGTTTTCAAATTTTTTAGGTTCTATGACATGCCGGTTTCCTCACCGTTAAGCACGTGTTTAATGCACAATTAGATTTTTTGAACAGAAAAATCCGGTATACGACCGGGTTCGGACTCACGACCTTCAGATCGAAATTCGAGACACTTGGCCAACACCACTTTTTGTTGAAAATGATTGCTACTTCTATTTCATTGTCACATGGTGATATTATATAATTTAGTAACAGTTACCTTGATCTCCTCTAGGTTGGGACAGAACTTGCCGACGACGTGCGCGACGCGATCGTTGAGCGACGACCAATGGTGGTCGATGTGCAGGCGCACCAGCGACGCGCCTATCCGCTGCAGGATGCGGCGCAGAACTGCCGTGGTCAGCGACGGGGGACTCACCCCCCACCACGACGTCTTGTACGTGCGCATACCTGTGGAAAGTTAACAAGCACTACAGTTAAGTATGCCACTATCAAGGACGATTCAGTTTGGCAACGTTATGGTAGGTTCATTTTACTATTTTTTACACGGGGAAATCCTCATGGATATCCACCGCCCTTGGGAGAGAGCGGACGGGTTATGTCGGACTCTAACCAACTAAAGCCCCATCGTGGCCGACCTCTGAACATTAGATGGACCCCGGGATATCCTCAGAACACGTACCGGTGCCCCTCACGCACGTTGCGGTGAGGCCTATCCCAGGGAAGGCTTGCGCTGATCGCTGAGGGACCATTCGCGAAACACAATATTTATGAACAAATAGTTTTTCAACCGACTTCAAACAAGGAGGAGGTTATCAATTAGGTTGATTTTTTTTATTATTTTTATGTTAATACTATTCAAAAAGTTGAGACTCGATTTTTTTCACTCACCAGCGAGATATTCGTGCACCATGTTCCGCCACCGCTTGCTGACGCGCTCGGAGCGGATGATGTCGGTGAGTGGCACGTAGCCCAGCACGTGCGTGAGGCAGTCACTGTTCAGGAAGTCCAGCATATCGAAACTGTCGCTTTCACTGTCACCCTCAGTCGATACTTCAGGTTCCTGCAACAATTTGAACCGTTTATTCAGGTACAAGGTCCACTACACACCGTTCAATTACTGACTGTCTGTGCAATCAATATTAATAATAGGCTTGGACCACACAGCCGCTCATGTAATCCTGGAATGCGTGGGAGTGGCAAAACAAAGAGAAGAAATCCTTAACAACCCGAGGTCGCTCCGCGAAGCCTGCAAAGAACTCTATCAGGATATACGATGCACAAAGGACCAACAGGAGTTCAAAAAGGGAGTCCGCTAACTAACTAACTAGGCTTGGACCTGACTGATAGATTGACAGACAACGTAGAGGGCAAACTGCTGAGCGTAGAGACTTGAAACTTGGAGGATTTTTAAATATTCGCACCCTAATGTGTCCAATTGGGGAGTTAAAGTTTTAACATAAATGCCGTATATCTCTGAAACCACTCGTTCTAGAAGCTTGATATTTGGCATGTAGACTCTTTGACAAAAAATTACAGTAATTTTTTTTTTCTAGGGATTTCCTTTGAACAACGTACAGGTGAAACCACAGACCAAACAAGAATGAGGAAAATGAATCCTATGTATATGGTTTGTGCATTTAAGCAGAAAAAAGTAAATTATACTTACGGGCGATTCAGTTAACGAGGTAGCAGTGGATGTTTCTGGCAGATCTGATGGCTCTTCTGTACTTTCAGGATCGGCAGATGTTGTATCTGTCAAAAAACAAATATTAAACGTTACAGGCTAATAGAATAGAATATTTTTTTTATTTTGTACCAAATTATACATTTCACAGTTCACATAACATAGTATTACAAAAATGGTATCCACTCAGCATATGCTGCATCCGTTTTTTGTTTTCTGTTTTCTGTGGAACTGAGTTTGAGTGGGTGCACAGATAAACCAGAAAAAATAAAAAAAAAACATTACTAAACATCCACAACCTGGTGAGAACAAACATAATTAATTATCAAGCCAACAAATCATTACTTATTATATTACAGGCAAATACTAAGAAAATTCAGGTTTAGGATGAAATTGGGTACAAACATACTAAAATTATGCGCTAAGAATTGCTAGGGTTTTTGGATCTTGCCCTCATGTGAGCCATGTTAAGGCCTCTACACACTAAACCCGCCGGCCCGACGACACAACCCGTCGAGTTGGCGTTTTGTAAGCGATTGTTCAAAAGGAGCCGGTTTCCCACGCCGGCGGCTTTGGTGTGTCCCCTTTAGAGTTCACTGATGGAGCATTATCCTCAGATTGCACCAGATGCTTACCCTGTTCTGTGCTGGCGTTGGCAGTAGCAGGGTTGTAGGTATGCACCTTCCACCGCACGCGGCCGTCTGCATCCTGTACAGGCTGGTGCCAACTGTCTGCGGGAGATATCCTCAGATTGCGGCCACGGAGGGACTTTTCGTGAAAAGGCGCTCTCAATGCTCTGAAACATATTTTTTTTATTTAGTAATAATAACAAACACTCGAACACTTGGTTACGAACCAACAAGACTATGATAAAAAATCCAACACTGTGTGACATAGACACATCAGCGAAAGCTGCTTGTCTATCAACAAATAGAAAAATTATAGAAAGTTACTCCATCATACTCAATACTCAATACTCAATAATTTGATTGTTGTCACATGGTACGAGGGTAACAGTAATTCACATACAGTGGTAGGATCTCATGCGAGCCCCTTTAGGGCACTACAATAGAAGGCTGGCAGACCGAGGTTTTGAACAATAGATAAGTAACACATTTATATTATTTATTTTTATTGAAGTATGTCAATTTAAAACAAATAATAATATCTTTTTACGGTTTTTTATAATTTAATACTAACGATTTTAATTTTATTCTAGGTAAGTAGGTAGGTACTTATTATCATTTTTCTTCCAAAAATTCTTTTAACTCATAATAACATTTTTCAACTAAAAAGTGATTTAATCTTTTAGTAAATAATGATTCCGTTTGCGAGTTTTTAATGTCTTCTGGAAGTTTATTATATATTTTTATGGACATCTTATATGGACCATCATACAACATTGGAAGTCTTAAGTTCATACAATATTGTATGGAATATGTGATGATTTGCACAACTTTCTTTTAAAAACTTGTTGATTTAACCTAGTGTTTAATCAACAGCTTTTACATGTTTTTTTTATGTCTGCTATTTTTAGAAGTCTTTGAATTAAATTTTTTTATTATTAAAAGTAAAGTAAAACTGTATCACAAGTGCATTATATGACCCATTCAAGATTTCACCATACAGAGTACATCTATGTATGTGTATGTATATAAATAGTTACTTATGGGCATCAGCGGGATTACTGTATGTTACGAAGGCATAAGTGGGAGTAGGATTTCTTGATGGTCCCCTTTCTTCCATTCGCAGCCAGCAACTCTTTAAAAACCCATACTGTGCAAATATGCCAAATAGTTCTGATCTTGTTGTCTGTAACAATCAAAAACATAATTGTTAGATAAATAGACTAACAAACACTTTGTTGTACACCGACAGTGACGTGACGACACCATGGCTTAGTGATCCTGCCTACGAAGCTTGGTGTTCAGGGTTTGATCCCCAGCCGGGGCAAATATTTGTGATGAACACAATTCTTGGATGTTGTGATGTGTTGTATGTGTCCATGCCACCTGCGACACAGGGAATTCTAGTGCAGGGGTGTGAGTGTGTGAATGTTTATTACGTTTATTAAAGTGTATTTGTGCTATTTCATCATCATCATCATCAACCTATACAAGTCCACTACTGGACGTAGGTCTCTCCCAAGGCGCACCACTGTGCCCGATCTTCGGCTCTTCTCATCCACCTTCTGACAGCTATAGCGCGCAGATCATCGCTCCATCTAGCCAAAGGTTGTCCTACACTGCGCTTGCCTAAACGCGGTCTCCATCTATCCAGTTACATCAAGTTACATTATCAAGGAACAAAAATAACACGAGTTTTCATTTGACTGAAACAAATAAACTGAAATTTGGTATGAGTAAAATGTTTGAGCAGTAAAAACACTTAGGATACTTTTTATTTCAATACCAGACGGACAAGGCCACTGTCAATTCATGAATTTATTAATGGCAATGTTGTTGGGTCACACAAGTATTAAAGAATAGAATCACAATGTAGTTCATTGAAAATGCGACAAAAAAAAGAAGCTAACAGAGCTAGATAAATAATATATGTTAAAACTACTAGGCTTTTTCATTGTTATTAATAAAACTACATTGTCAAAAGTAACAAACATTTTTTGAAAATATTTAATTTTTATTGACAATGTCTAATTTTTTGGTCCTGCCTTACAACTCCATTTTGGTTTGATACTATCTATCTTGGTATTCTATAGGAACACCGTTATTCATCTATACATTGGGTGGATCAAGGATTATATACAATACAATGGAGGCCCAACCGTATGGAAATATGGGCTGAAGTTGATGAACGAAATTCACAAAGACATCGGTGACACTCACATCATCACAACTGCATATGTAGGTACATTTATAAGAACAGCTGATCATCAGATACTCTAATTCTTTGTGAGAGGTAATATTTTTTTACTTACTTTTGGAGGTATATTCGACACATACAGCTTTCTGATGGGTATACCATCTTCCGTATGGGTTGGTATCACGGTTCTGTAGGTAGGTGAGTTGTGATCGAGACTAGTGCCTATAGCATCTGAAACACACTACTGTGAGAAATTGTGCTGGAGGATTTAATGGAGTTAGCTATTGTTAAAATTACATACAAAGCTCTCTGGTGAAAAAGTGATAGATTTCCGGATTTCCGAAAAGGTTATCATCGTCGTCGTCGCCGAAATACATGGCTTTTGTATAAATTCAGATGCAAACGAGCAGCTTCTTTGAGTACAAAAACGAATTCGGCAAATAATCTAAGCACAATGCCGTGTAACACGAGAAATTTCGAGCAGATACCCAAAAAATAAAAATGATTTTCACAAACGCAGTCAACATACAAAACGGTCAGTCGTGTTTTTTTTAAATGATTGATAATTCGCTTTCTGTTTGCTTTGCTTGCTTGGATGATGTTGCCATGACGCATCACGATCACACGCCTACAGACGAGCCGATTAAATTGGGTGGTGGTCACTGGTGGTATGAATAATACTGACGGAATGCCTCTAGCTTCCTGACCGACTCGTATCAAGATTTCTTCTAATCTTGCAAACATTTTTTTTTATCTGTGGTACTTCTTATCACTTTTCTGATGCTTTTCTGCATGACTTTTCTGCATTGTCTGTCTCTCTGACTAATTTGTGGTCTGTGTTGATTTTGTAATGTTTGTTTTTACTGCGTTTGCAGAAAAATAGAAAGATAGTATAGAAATAATTTCAGCCACTTCTCATCGAAACCCATCTAAAAACATATAGGTATAATGTCTGACTTAAGAAAAAGGCAAAAAAGTAAGGAATCTAACAAAAACGTTCGCAATGAAAAAGAAGAAAGTGAATCTAGCAATAGTGATTCGAAAGATCGGTTTGTATTTTTCTAAGATTAGGTCTTCATGAATCAGTAATTCAATTATTTAGGTAGTTATATAAGGAAATATAATAATATATAATTGTATCTGCTTTGCACTTTTTAGGGCTCCACCAAGAGGCTCATCCATAAGCTCCCTCAGAATATTTTCCCGTGTTGCAGTAATATTATCGTTACTCACAATAGTTTATTTCTCTTCAAAAGAAGATAGCTTGAATACATTTGCGAAACAATCAGATGCTATACCTGGAAAAGTACAAATTGTTGAATGCTCCCCAGAATATTTAATAGAAATAAACAAATTCCATGGCTGTCGTCCTGAAAAATGTAAAAGAATTGTTACCGATAAAGTGGTTACTTTGACGGAAATACAAGAGTTGTTGGAGATTGCCAAGAAAGGGTTGAAGTTAGGAGGATCCTCTGGAGGAGCTTCTATTCTAGATCTTCATAGTGGAGCTTTATCACTGGGTCAGAATTTTGTCAATATATACAAAATTGATAAAAATAAAAATGTGTTCCAGCAATCTGACTTTAATATTTATAGAGTAAGTTTAAATTTACTGTGTGATCTGTTATATTCAAATTTATACCAAATCTCTAATTATCTTCTAATTTTCAGATAATCAAGGAAAAAATTAAATATGCAGTAGCTCATCATTTTGGCTTAGATCCAGACAATATTTATTTGACCCATCCAACATTTTTTTCTGAAATTACTCCAAAGGCAGCAGTCACTGTGCATGATGAATACTGGCATCCCCATGTTGATAAGGTAAAGCATGTTGTTTCAAAAAGAGAGATAAAATTTTTTGCCTTTTAGGAGACAGATGTAATAAGATGTAGATAAGGTATATAACCCGTTTTTTTTTCAGGAAACTTATAAATCATTCCACTACACAACATTATTGTATCTTAATGATTACAACATTGATTTTAAAGGTGGTAGATTTGTTTTCATTGATGAAAAAACCAATAGAACTATAGAGCCAAGAAGAGCTCGCGTAAGCATGTTTACCAGTGGAAAAGAAAACTTGCATTTTGTAGAAAAAGTTACATCTGGCATAAGATATGCTATGACGATCTCATTTACGTGTGATAAAGAATATGCGATAGAAGATCCAGGTATTCATAAATATAATAATTAATGTTCCAAAATATTGTTTTATTCAAATTCAAAATGATTTATTAGGAACACTTGGTAGGTCCAACTGTAGAAGTCAAAATCTTTTGAATCAACCAGTCCAGTTTCTAATTACAGGTTCATCACAGGTTCTAATTAGAAACACTAATAGTGAAATCAGAGCGTTTATTTTTAAAAACACAGTACAGTTGTTAAAAATAAACTTCAGCCGCTACGCGCAAGCCATGGGTTATTTATTTTGCTACCCGTCGGTAGATGGCGCTACTAATTGAATTTTGTTTGATTATCTATATGTAATCAAAGAAAAGAACGAAGTATAGCCAGGCTTTAATTTTGTATCTATAGCTGATGAATGAATATGTAATCTTATATATACTGTGTGATGAATTGAAAAACAAAACACGGTCGCAAAATAATCGTGTGAGTTTTTAAAAAAATCTGAAAAATCTAAAAATGTTCTAGTAATATTTTAAAAATGTAAAATTTCTGTGTCTATGGGCTTTGTTTCATAAATTTAGTAAATAAAATTAACTGTTTCAAGTGCTCCAAAGGTATGACAAATTGCGACTAATTCGCCAGAGATAGGTACTTGCGTTATTTTCATGATTTTACAAAAGGGTTTGGCGTTTATCTTGCAGCGTTCACAAATGGACGGTTCTGCGGTTGACCACAGTGACTCTGATTCGGGAGAGAGCTGGACTCTGCTCGAAAACCACCCTACATATGGAGATGATGCGCCGGACTTTTCAGAACCCGTAAAACCTTCCCCATTCGAAAGGTAGGAAGGAACACATACTTGCTTGATTTATTTTATGAATGAAAATTGATCTGTAGAATATGTTACTCAATATGTCATGAGATTCTGTTATAGCCCATATTTGCTGGCCTTGACCCAGTACATACGCACTCAGGGCTGTTGTTAACTTGACACAATCAATAGTTTGCTTTAGATTGAGTACATAGGGCCCTGGGAAGCGGGTTCGATTTGGAAATCTATATCTGCTTGTACCAGGCAACCTTTTCAAGCCTCTAAAATATTAAGAGCGCATAATATTTTTGATCAATGCCTTGATAAATTAGGTAAATAAGGTAAAGTAGGTATAACATACCTACTATACCTTATTATATACTATACTTTCTTTTATTAGCTGGACACAAAATCAAGAAATTTACCTACACCAAACAAATTTACAATGATGTAATGATAATAATTAAAATGCTTTTAAACAACTACATTTGAATTTGTTATCCAATATTTGTAATGCAAACAAATCTTAAAATCTTGTTATCTCGATTCCAACCTTAACATCGATAAGTTATCATAGCACAAACCTTACTATTGTTTACGTATGATAAAAACCTGACACAATATTTCATTGTTTTCAGGAACCACACTGAAGCCCATCTAGAGAAAGATGAAGACACTGATGGCATATCTATCATCAGTGACAGTGACCCTGAATTGGTCCCCTGCGACCCCAATTGTAACCAATGTTCTGCAGAGAACTTCTCATCCCAAGAACAAGGCATGCCTTGCATCTTAAACGACCCTCAGGCTCCTCACGATAAGAAGACCATCGAATCACTATGTAATGAGGACGACTTCCTAGAAGATGGTACAGTCAAACTCAAGACATATGTTCACAGACGTAACAAGCGTCTGAGCATGGTGCTCAATATCATCATGTTGGGAAGTGTCATCACGGCTGCTGGGGTGGCTATTGGTCACATGTGGGGAGCCAAAAATGAATGTGGAGTCCCCATTCCCTCCGTCAATAAAATACTGTCCAACCTTTACAAGTTACAGGAAGAGAATGCTTACTTGAGGAACCAGTTGAAAGAACTACGACTTGCTAGCATCATTCAACAGCAAAATCAGCCTGATCAAGAAAAAGTTTCAATGACACAACGCCGATACAAAAAAGTCTTTGAAGAGCCATTGAATGTCGATAAACCAGCCAAAACCTTGAAATGTGGTTATCACGACAGTCATAACAAAAATAAAAAGACAGCTGGCAATGATCAAATTCCCATACATGAACAAGAATTTTTGAGTGATATTGGAAAACTGAAAAGAGTTTACAACCAGAATAGAAGTTGGCTAGATGAGCACATCCAAAGAAGGCTAATAAATGAAAATAACATCAGGAATAAACGGAATACTAAATTAAATGAGGGTAAAAAATTTTTTAGTGTGAACCAATTTGGACCTGCACTCAAACTATCCAAAGTTGAAGAACATGATGAAAGTGCTAACGATCTAAAGAAAGAGTTTCAAATACCAAATGTAGAAAATAATGTCTGGAACCTTCATAAACAAGGTGAAAAACTACCGAGAAATGAAAAAAATAAGAACAGCAAACCAGATATCAAAATAACTGAGAAATCACACAAAATCGTAAATCTAGAAAGGCAATTGACTCCAGAGAATTTGGATAATCTGATTAAAGATTCTGAAAATACTGAAAATTTCAATCATAATCAACGTGAAATAAGTTGCAGCAAACCTCTCCATAATGAAAAGAAAATAAGCTATGCTGACTCACTAAAGTCTGAATCAGACAGTGAAAAAATTAAGAATCTAAACAATAGTACTGAACAACCTAATTTACCTATCAGAGGCATGAGAGGCTATGGCCACAAGAGGAAACTTGGTGATGATAGTATTATTTTGAACTCACAATCCTTGAGCGAGGCTGAAATCCAAAAAGATGACAGATACACTGGCCCTAAAATTAAGGGAGATAAGAGGAAACATGACCGCCACAAGATACACAAAAAACAGAAGCGAAAGAATAAATACCAACAATGGGAGATGAAAGGGGGGTACATGAAAGATTTCGACGAGTTCTCTATGACGTCATCTCAGGTGAATTTGGGCAATGATTTCATCATCAATCCCGATAAAAAGTATCACAATAACGATTTCGAAGTGTACCTGAATAAATTGACTGATTCCGACCAGAAAAAACCAAAGAAAGGTGATGATATGAAGTTGGAAAAGAAATGTGATAAGGGTAAAAAGGAGGTAGATTGGTTTGATAAGAGGCACACACTCCGAGCCGAGGCTAGAAAGAAACTAGAGAAAGAGCTTTTTGGAGACACGAGTCCTAACAATGCTGCATGGTACTTCCGGCGCATGAACAAACGCGAGCAATGCCGTACTCAAAAAGATAACAGTACCTCCAGGAAATTAACCAAGCAAAAAATGAATTTCAAAATGAAGCATTAAACCAAAATTTTAATTAGTACATAGATTTAGCAAGTTCCACTAGATGTCTCTAAGAGCTAAGAATTTCAAAATTGCATTCTAGATTTGAACATCTCATCATAATTAAGAATTAGAATAGTTTTGATGTCCAGATAGTATTACTTATGCTGATTTACACCTAACTTGAAAAGTTCCTAAGCAATGACTTTACTCGCTTGGTCGTCTTAACAGTCCAGATTCTGACCGTTAAGAACTGCCAAGCGAGTAAAGTAATTGCTTAGGGACTTTGACAGTTTGGTGCAAGTAGGCATTTTTTGTATCTTCAACTACTAAAAATATTGCTAAGTAATGTAATGATTCACCTATCATAAATGTGCAGGACACAGCATTTTTTTTAGTGAATATCTAAGGTACCTTAGATATTTTTTAACTAACATTATTTTAGCTATGCACATAGCAATTACTAGGTACTACTTAATTTAAATTTACGCCTACTATTTAGTGATATGTTAATCATATTTACTTGCCCCCCTATGGATATTCATCCCGTGATATTTAAGTTTTAGGCAATAATTTTAAAAATTACTAGTAATAAATGGTTAAACTAATATTGCCCTTTTTAACACCCATTTCAATGAAATAAATAAATATTTTGGATATTTCACACAACGCCATCTAGCCCCAAACTAAGCAGAGCTTGTACTATTGGAACCAGATGGCTGATAGAATACTTATATACTTTTTTTTTTAAATATATAGTAAACATCCAGACTCAGGGCAAACACCTATGTTCATCACACAAATGTTTGTCCTGAAGCGGGAATCGAACCCGTGACACCGGGCGTGCCAGTCCAATACACATTTTACCATGCATTTCGTTTTTATATTTGAAGTTGTTAGAAAAACATTGATGCTAATTTATAGTAGTTTTAATGATAATTAAAAGGTACATAGAGATAAAAAATACCCACTAGGGATTCAAAATATTACTAATTTAATAAATCATCTCCGATAGCTCCGCTAAACACCAGGTTTATGGCTGCATTGACGTCACCTGAAATCAAACAAAACTTAATTCATGACTTAAGGCTAATCCTCAAATCCAAATTCCATACAAAATGTTAAGTTAGTAGGGTTAATTTTAAAACACGTATAAAATCTAAATTAAAGTATGAAACCTTTCATTTTTTTGTTGATGAAATTAAAAAATATGGACGAAACGAATAGTGTGAAGAAATTACTATAATACGTCGTACTTTTTGAGTATTTGTCGGATTTGAGGATTAGCCTTAAAAAGGAATCACGGAAAAATAAAAAATCCTAACTGCCCCTGAAATGGCAAATAGAATATTTCTAAGAAAACAATTCCCTAACTTACATACTTATGGTCATCATCTAGTTAGATGTGTATAGTGCTAATACATGATAATTATTTATTTACCCGAACAGTGCTAGTGCTATTTAAAAAGAACACATTAACGGCGTGTCTTCCCCATAACAGAGACTGTAAGAAATGTGCTATTGGACACTTTCTTGATATTTTAATTTATAAAACTATGTTAGAGTTCAATTACTCATTGGCATACTTTGGCTAGATTGTAACAGTATTAGAGTACATTAATAAGTAATGATTGTGTAATAGACGAAAAAAAAAATTACCCGCACAGATGAGTAGAGCGCGCACATTGAGCGCATCGTTCACCAAGCCCATCTCCTGCATGTGGCTCAGCTGAGCCGAGTAGTCCTCGTCGGGCGCGCTCTGCGACGACGACGCTGCAATTTGACAATACAATTATACACGTGGGTGTGTGATCCATGAACCTTCTGTAGTGTGATCCATGGGCGTGACGGGTGTGAGAGGGAGTATGCGGCGCGGGTGTTGGCGTCGCTCAACAGCTTTCGACTGATGTGCGAAAACGTATGATAATGATAGTAAATGTAGTGATAGTCCGGTTACCTTCCGTAGTGTGATCCATGGGCGTGACGGGTGTGGGACTGTGGGTGTGCGGTGCCGGTGATGGCTTCGTTGAACATCTCTCGCATGGTGCGCGGAGTCGTATGAGAATGATAGTAAATGTAGGGATAGTCCGGTTACCTTCCGTAGTGTGTTCCATGGGCGTGGCGGGTGTGGCGTGTGCGGTACGAGTGATGGCGTCGCTGAACATCTCTCGCGTGGTGCGTGGAGGACAGTTTAGTTACCTTCAGTAGTGTGTTCCATGGGCGTGGCGGGTGTGGGCGTGGCGTGTGCGGTGCGGGTGATGGCGTCGTTGAACATCTCTCGCGTGGTGCGTGGAGGACAGTTTAGTTACCTTCAGTAGTGTGTTCCATGGGCGTGGCGGGTGTGGGCGTGGCGTGTGCGGTGCGGGTGATGGCGTCGTTGAACATCTCTCGCGTGGTGCGTGGAGGACAGTTTAGTTACCTTCAGTAGTGTGTTCCATGGGCGTGGCGGGTGTGGGCGTGGCGTGTGCAGTGCGGGTGATGGCCTGGTTGATGGCGTCGCTGAACATCTCGCGCGTGATGCGCGGGGACGCGACCGTCGGCGCTCGGGATCCGCTGCCGCTTGCGCCTGTACCGTAAAGCGTCGTTGACACGGGGCTAGTTAACGAACTGCTAGTCGCTTTTTCGAACACATTATTTAATCACAATTTATTTTATACTCTAACTACACTGGTATACTACTGGTATTATATTCTTCAGTCCAAAAATGTAAGCTTCTCCACTCGCACGATCAGTCTAAAGCGTCGATGACACACGGCCTTTTTTACGAGCTGATTGTTGGCGAGTAAAAGCTAGCGAGCGAGCCAGTGTCAAGTAATTGGTGAGATTATGTTTATTTTTGTCACAGTCAGAGTCGTTAACTCAAGTCATACCCCTGTACCCTTAGTACGAGTTTGATAGTTTCCAAAACTCAATAATTTTGGTGAGCTCGCTCAAACGAATAGTTTACGTTGTAATCGGCAGTACGGGCTAAATTTTTCGTATTAAGTTTACACGATATCAACCATCGACTAGCTCGATTGAACGAACTTCATGGTGTATACTTCTAACTCTTTTACACGTCGGCAAAAGAAAGAGACGAACATATCCTTTACGTTTGGCGCTTTGTACCACGTTTTGTTTTTTTTTTTAATTTGCGCAGTGTTGGCTAAAGTCATAAGACCGTATGGTCTGTATGGTATGCCTTGTCATACGTTTGTTATTATTTTTTATGGAGGCATCGTTTTTTTAAAGGAAATATGAGTTTATCACAATTTAAAATTATGGATAGATTTCATAGAGTGGTAATTATTTCTCTCTCTGGAAAAAAGTCTACAAGATGTGTCTCGAAATTTGTAGAATTACCCTACCCATATCCATAATTTTAGAAATGGTGACTTAAATAAACCGGCTGAAGGCCCTCATGTCAGGCTGAGAGCAATAAAATGTGGCAGGATTTGACGAAATCAAAAAACATGGACGAAACGAATAGTGTGAAGAAATTACTAAAATACGGCGTACTTTTTGAGTATTTGTCCGAAACATTTTGTATGGAAATTTGTCTTGAGGATCCCCTTATGGATAAAAAACCATCGTTTTTACACCCAAACAATCAAAGTAATGAATGTTTTAAAATTAAATAATGCCGCGAATGCGACATTTTCACGTTCCACCCAAAACCGGAGTGGATTTCTAAAGATTGACATTATATTAATATTTGGTCAAATACTGACCAGATGCTGGCGGCGACGCGAAGCCCGTAGCGGCACGTAGCAATCTGAGAAAACTGTCGTTATTGCCCGTTGCCGATTGCTGCTGAACATAATAACATAAAAAAATAAATAAAAGGACATATAACATAGAAGTATTAAAGTACTAGCTGATGCCCGCGACTTCGTCTGCGCAGGTATCTTTATAAATTGTATCTTAAGTGTTATTCTGATGTATAAGCTATATTATTGTATAGATTCATTAAGATCTATTCAGTAGTTTTTATGTGAAAGAGTAACAAACATCCATCCATCCTTACAAACTTTCGCGTTTATAATATTAGTAGGATAGGATAGGATTGAAACACAATTTAGTTGAAAATGCGTCAAAAAATGGGAGCTACATTGTCTAAATTCTAGTACATTTTGGTCAGAGGCAAAATTTCAAAAAAGAGAAGTAACAGGGCTAGATACATACTATAAAAACTACTAGGCTTTTTCATTGTTAATAAAACTACATCGTATATATGTAATAAACATTATTTGAAAATAGAGATTAATGTTTATTGACAAGGTTTCTGTCCTATATACACGGTCAAATTTTAATAACCATAAAAAATACGCATAGTCAGTTGCCGTTACAGAACACATTTATGGCAAAAAAAACTTGAAAAAAGTAATTCGAATTTTTGTCAAAATAAATTTGATTAAAATTGGATCACTGTTACCGTTAGTCGTTTTCCTACGGATTTGCGTCAGGCGGTACTTTTAATTGATAATAATTTAAGTTTTATTCATCGTTTGGCAAACCCGGGTACCTAGCTCGAGCCAGCTCGCAAAAGCTCGGCTCGGGCGCCGCACTCGCGCCGCTGTCACTCTGCCATTTTGTAGAAATCCAAAATTCTGACTGCACAGATGCAACTTAGTACCCCGTCTGAATTAACCATTTTTTTTTGTGGTGTATACCGCATCGATTTTGATTTGATACTGTCTATCTCGGTGTTCTATAGCAGGGGTTCCCAAACTAATTTTGTCTACTGCCCACTTTGAGAATAAATAATTTTTAGCGCCCCCATTTTTGAAATTTTTGGTAACCATTTTTGAACTTAATTTTTATTTCCTCGTTTGTTGTCGATTCTATAAGTTCTTTTTCTGGGTCTCTTACCGCCCCCCTTTAGGCCTGCAGCGCCCACAAGGGGGCGTTATCGCCCACTTTGGGAAGGCTGTTCTATAGGAACACCGTTATTTATCTGTGGTTGAATAAATAAGTCCTCTTACCTGCAAGGCGGCGGCCACTTGCTCCTGAGTGATGGGCGCGGGCGGATCCGTGGGCTCCGAGTCTTCCTCGTCAGCGTCTTCATCCTCGGACAGCGCTTCCAGTGAGTACGCGAAACCGGACGTGGGGACTGCAACCACACATCACAAGAAGACTGAAGATCTCACATGACTCAAAAATTTCAGTACCTACACATTAAAAGAATATTTTGAAAACGAAAAATATATACGTCAGTCTTAGTTTTTAGACAGAAAAACTAGGACTTAGACGTAGCTCCGCAATTCCACCTCCATTGGGGTCTTGTAATCCAAACTATCTGGTCACTACTTGGCACTCACAATACAATTATATTATTTTCTTTCTTCAATCACACACACATCTAAAACTACCATATCTCCATAATACGCAGGTTAGCTGGAAGAGAATGCTAACGCGCATTAAGTACGCCTATGTTTTTTTTTTTTTTCAAAATAGGGTTACGTTTGACCACGACTCACCTGATGGGAAGCGATGTCGTGGTCTATTTTAACACGTATACCTAGAAGATGCTTGTTAATGCGATCTTTAAATACACCCAAGTTATAGGTGGTGGGAAACACAGACGAAGGTAGAGCGCTCCACTCTCTTGCTGCACGTGATTTTTTACTTTGTGCACAGAGTACTAACATATACACAACTTTGTGCAATAAAGCATTTTCTATCTATCTATCTATGATATTTGTTCATACCGTTGTCATTGTGCGGTGCGGTGGAGGCGCGCGCCCGCACTAGTCTCGTGAGGTGGCGCAGCGCGTGAGGCAGCTCGGGATGCGCGTCGGCGCCGCGCCGCATCGTCTGGATGTTGGCTCCGAGGGCGGCCAACAACTCCAACCTAGATTGTTGACCGTACCTCGTGTGTAACATACCGTTGTCGTTGAGCGGTGCGGTGGAGGCGCGCGCCCGCACTAGTCTCGTGAGGTGGCGCAGCGCGTGAGGCAGCTCGGGATGCGCGTCGGCGCCGCGCCGCATCGTCTGGATGTTGGCTCCGAGGGCGGCCAACAACTCCAACCTAGATTGTTGACCGTACCTCGTGTGTAACATACCGTTGTCGTTGAGCGGTGCGGTGGAGGCGCGCGCCCGCACTAGTCTCGTGAGGTGGCGCAGCGCGTGAGGCAGCTCGGGATGCGCGTCGGCGCCGCGCCGCATCGTCTGGATGTTGGCTCCGAGGGCGGCCAACAACTCCAACCTAGATTGTTGACCGTACCTCGTGTGTAACATACCGTTGTCGTTGAGCGGTGCGGTGGAGGCGCGCGCCCGCACTAGTCTCGTGAGGTGGCGCAGCGCGTGAGGCAGCTCGGGATGCGCGTCGGCGCCGCGCCGCATCGTCTGGATGTTGGCTCCGAGGGCGGCCAACAACTCCAACCTAGATTGTTGACCGTACCTCGTGTGTAACATACCGTTGTCGTTGAGCGGTGCGGTGGAGGCGCGCGCCCGCACTAGTCTCGTGAGGTGGCGCAGCGCGTGAGGCAGCTCGGGATGCGCGTCGGCGCCGCGCCGCATCGTCTGGATGTTGGCTCCGAGGGCGGCCAACAACTCCACCTCATGCAGAATGGATAAGGCAACGCAGTCTTCACCCAGAGACGGAGCTTGGTCTATTATCTCGGAGATTACCGGCTCTTCGTTTAGCAACTGTAAAATGGGAACATAAATAAATAGTTTGGACATGAGCAGAGCTTGTACTATGGGAACTGAGGACTCATTTGCTCGAGCTATTATTTAAAGCGCGTTCTAATTCTAAGTAGGGGGTACAGCGGTCTGCACTGGCGTCCCGTTGAAGGGTGCATTGTGCATTGTTCTAATTCTAATTCTAGCTTAACTTAAAGCGCGTTGTAATGTGTTGTACGTGCCAGCTTCTGAAAATTTACATGTAAAGAATTGTTTATTGTTTATTGTTTATTGGTAATCAACAGCATACATATTATTTATATTTATGAATAAGTTAATAAAAAATTGTATTGTACAAAAACATGTTACAATGAACAACTAAGGTTTTTACAAAAGGCGGTCTTATCCTTAAATAAGATTTCTTTCAGACAACCTATGTACTATAAACTAACTTAACAACTAAGGGTAATGACTTTGCCGTTGGACTCAGCTTAGTGTTAAGTGAATCTGGACGACATCTCCCTCCGAACTAGTCAGAGACTGTATCTTGGAAATTGAAAAAAAATGAAAAAATGTACCTGCATAGCTCTAGTCCACCCGGGCGCATTGGGCGTACACCCAAGCGTCCGGAGCGAGTTGTTTAGCTGTTGTAGCTCTGCATCAGAGTAGGTAGGTGGCGGGGCCGCAGAGGATGGTTCCTTCTTCTTCACCACATGTACCATCTCACCGTTCTTCACACCACTGTCTTGTAGTGTACTATTCTCCTTCAGAATCTTGCCATGGTGAATAAGTTCTACAAATACATTATTATCAGCTTTAGAACAGTAACAGAGTGGTGCACAACTGGATTTTACTGCTTGAAGATGTTTCTGCCACATCTACCATGTTCAAGAACAAACTCAACAGTCAGATTTTCTACTAGATTGTGCTAGGTCAAAATTTTTACTTTAATTTAATGACGTAGGAAATTATAGGTAAGCAGAAAATGAACTAATTTAATAGTTTAAATGACTTTCAACTGGGACTTTCAAAACTTTTCTGAATTTGAAAGGTGATTTTTGGATAATTTATCCAAAAATCACCTTTCAAATTCAGAATAGTTTTGAAACTCTTTAATGCAAAATACCCTTAATTAAAAAAATGCTATACTTGTAGATGTATGAAATCAAAGGGATTTTTGGGAACCCCTTTTAACATTGTTATTGCTAAATATCTATCTCTTACCTAAGGAAGATGAAGGTACATTGGCTTTTTTCTCAGCCTCAGTCTTGAGGTTGTTGACCGTGTTGTCAAGGGTATAATTATCTAATTTGAAGCGTTCTATTGGTCCTGGCTTCACTTTTATGCCCAAAAATATGCAGGGCTGAATTTCCATCATGAAAGCCTGAAAACAAAACAAATTCAAAAGAACATTATGGCATTTATCTTCAATTATTATGTTTTTTTGTACTGAAATCCTATTAAACGAATACTGAAATTGCAAATGTTTGTGAGTTTGATTCAGGACCTGAAAAAGGACCTTATTCGCGGGCAGCATCTGGTTTAGTCGGACAGCTGAGTTGCGAGTTCTTTATTTATATACCTAAATGCGGAAGTTGTTGAGAACGGATAGATAGAATAGAATATAGATGGAAGTTTATTCATCAACTACGGCACAACTGCCGAACCGATTGGTCTGAAATTCAGTGTGGATATAGTTTGTAAGTTTATCTCGAAACCATTCGAGTAGCAGCTGGACTTTTAATTTACAAAACATCGAAAAGTTTCATCTCACAGTTCTTGGTTTATGTTTGAGGGCTTCCAATTAGACTTTAGTATTGTTAAGTACTTTAAATATGCGCAGTACCTGACACTGACCAAGTGACCACAAGTCCACAACACAATAATCACACAAAATTTTGCAGCAACAACAAGAGGAAGCTATCGAACAACAAGATCAAAACCAAATCAAAACATGAATGAAAAATAACTTGGGAACGAATGGGATGTCAAAAATTTCTTGATTGTCATTTCCACAGATGACATAGAAATAATAAGTTGTACGTAGTCGACCGATTCTAGTAAGCAAGGGTTCTATATTTTTAAGTTGGATCGTTTGTATAGTCCTTTTCATTCATAATACCATTCACTATTAAATATAATCTGTGGAATAATGTCATGAATGACTGATAGTGAGGTTTTTGTGAAGTTTTGGATTGTCGTAAATTCCATGAAATGGCTAATTGAAAATGATTTCAAACGCAATAATTTGTTACAAGATCGAATATTCCAAGATTTTAATGCTATCAACATCTTGACCAGTAGTAAAATGACCTGACAATGAAGAACGGATCTGACGAACTTTTGGAGGCTAAAGTTGCAGAGCGCAATGAACGTGCTAAAAAACTTTATCGGTGAGGAAGTTTCATCTTTTACTTCATAAAATCATCACTTTGAAATAGTCTTTTGTAATATATATATATATATACTTGGAAATTAAAGTTTTCTCAGTTATTAAATAGTACACATTCTTATTACAAGTTGACCTAGATCACAATATGTAATAGGTGAATTTATTTTTTAGCTATGTGAGCGAACTTGCCAGGCGTGTTGGCGACATGACCACATCAAGCCAATCTATCATGGATCTCTATTCCATGCACTTAGAGATCCAACGTCAAAAGCTGAGGGATAACTGTGAAAAACTGCTTTTCCTAGACCCTCTGAACTATGGGAAAAAAACACTGGAGCTGCTGTGGCGAAAAGTGTACTATGACACAGTGTCCACTGTAAAGAAACTGCGAGAAACAGATGTGGAGAATGATAACTATATTTTCTCCCACATTGTCTGTGGAATAGGACATTTCCATCATTTGATTTCTAAATTATCTGCAGAAATGAAAGTGCAATTTAAAGAGCTGGATTATGTAACAGAGTATGATGAAGAACAGCATGAGCACAATCCACCATCTGAAGAAGAACTACTGTTCACTAAATCTGCTTTACACTCTTGTTTGATATATTTAGGAGATCTCAGCCGCTACCAAGCAGAAATATTCCTTAGCTTTGAATCATCAGTAGCAGCTCGCTACTACCTACAGGCTGCCCATTTAGACATGTCCTCAGGTATGCCTTACAATCAACTGGGAAACTTATACCTTGACAAAAACTTTAATCTGGACTCTGTGTGCTATTATATTCACTGTTTAAACTGTGCTACACCTTTTGAAGGCGCTATGGATAATTTAAAAAAGATATTCATAAAGAACGAACAGTTTGGTGAAGCTATTCATGATGCCGAAACTCTTACTCAATCTGAGCACATACAAAACACAATTGTCAGTTTCCTGTCTCTCATAGAGATCTGGTATCTGGGTAAAAATGACACTAATATCCCACAGAGATGCAATACTATTGCCCACAACATTAAAGTTGCATTGGACTTTGAGAAAACCCCACTTCCAGATTACAATAAGAACTATGAAGACCATGTTATGGCTGTTGAAGATGAGAACACCAACCCTTCATACTTCAACCCCAATCATGTGCATAAAGTTGTGCAAATCTGCCTATTCACTATAACTAAAATGGCAGAACTAGACGAGACCAAGGCATTTGCTTGCAAAGCTTTTACATTGGCACTCCTTGCTCAACTTCTACAAACACTCCAAAAGCAATTGCAGGCTATAGGACTTAAGAACCCTGCAGCCAAGTATAGGGAGAGAAGTGTCTCTATACAAGAAACTATTGTGGAAACTGAGGATCCTAAAGCTGAACCTGATGAACTGGAATTGGACCTTCCAGAGGAACCAGAGATAACGAATGGCGCTTGCTTAAGTGATGATGAGAGTGCAGAAGAGAGTATAATTATTGAGGAAGGAGATAAAACACAAAATGGTGACAGTGACACTAAGATCAATGGTAAAAAAGTTTCCATGAAAAGACGCCGGCGCAGGCGCGCCGATTCATCGGATAGCTCTAATGCGAGTCCAGATGAGACAGAAAATAGTGATGTAGAAACCTTTGAGTCCTGCTCTGCTGAAGAAAACGAATCAGACTCTAGTTACCAATCAGACAGTGAAGATTCCATCGGAACTGATATCGAAACAGAGAAGTGTAATGGCGATATAAAAGAAACAGAAAAAGAAACTGTAGTCAATGGAGATGTAAAAAAAGCAACTGAAAATGTAGAATCAAAAGATTCTCAAAAACTCAATGAAGTTGAAGTGAAAAACTTTCTGCTAGGGGACAATACTCTAGCTAGTATCAAATTACTCCAAGACTGGGCTCTGACTGAGAAAGATTTGATTCTCTCCTGTGGCGATAGCGGAGAGTCTCTATTCCAATGTGTAGTAGACTTGCTCAACATCTTATCACACTATTTTGTCTATAACAGTGATTTGTTGTCTGAAGGGCATAATAATTGTCCAGTCTTAAAATATGCAAGAAGTATTGCTACTAAAGTTAAACTGGAATACAAAAACACGCCCTTACCTGAAGACGTTAACTTGCGCGGAACTAATATCTGTAAGTTCGATAAAGACGCGGCCGAGTGGCAAATTCTAGACAGGCAGAATCTATCAGTTTATGAAGAAAATGTCGTAAGAATCCTGAACTTTATTGATTTTGGAAATAACATTGCGAAAATTGTACCTAAAATAAGGTATAACAGGACTATGAAGATATACTATTTGAAAAAAGCTTCACTTCCGAAACTGAATACGAAAATTATTCACAAGAGAAGCAGGGAATGGCATAATTCCAAAAATCCACCAGTAAGTTTCTGTTTGATACATATTATTAGGTACTGAAAAACAAACTCGAATTACTGGGAATGCAGCAAGATTTTGATTTTGTGCCGTTGACTAAAATTATAAAAATAGAAAATCGGACCCACAAATTCACCTGGTGCAGGTAACGTAGCAATGTCTCGTTGCGCCTTCTGTTAGCAAAAGCATATGTTCCAGGATGCTCCGTCCGAAGGGGGTTTGCTGCGTAAGCTAGGAAGGCTGTGGCTGACGTCGCAAGTGCGCGAGCTGGAGCGCAGTGGTCGGCAGCCCGCCAGCCCTGCCTTGCTAGCGCTCGACACGGCCGTGCTGCACAAACATCTGCGCCGCGTCAAACAACTGCTGCGTGCTAGGAACTTCATATTGCTCATTCCTGCTGTTGGTAAGAAACTATATTTTCTGGTTTGTCCATTTGAGAGATCTATTTATAAGTCATCAGTAAAATCTAAACTAAAGTGACATTAGATTTATTGTTGAACATGACATTCTGAAGATATCATCATATGCCTATGTAAATATTGTACAGTAGTGGAGAAATGATAGGCCCTTGGCGAACTCCTACGAAAAATTGAAGGAAAACTTTTTTTATAATGCATGATCCACACTAGCCGACGCTATTGGCTTTTATTAAAATGCCTGTGGACTGCACTAGGTCTTTTGGAGTATCCTTTTCGACGAATTTTCAGAGAGAGAGAAGGAGCCAGAGATTCTAAAGCCTTTGAAAATTCAACAACCATTGTTGTTTATCATAAAATAATACTTTCTCATTTGGTTTTAATTAACTTTTCAGTGCTCCAAGAACTGGATAATTTGAAACGAGAGCAAAGCGGTGCTCGCGACGCTATCCGTTGGCTGGAGCTGCAGCTAAAAAGCGGGTCGCGTTTCGTGCGCGCGCAGCGAGCCGGCCAAGCGCGCGCGCTTCCGTTGATCAAGTACCCGCGGAAGGCGCCGCCGCACATACACAACTTCATACAGATCCTCGAGTTCTGCAACCATTTCGTCGGAGAAGACAAAGGTGTCGTCGGCGGGAGCGGCGATTCCGAGTCGTCACAAGCCAAGTCAAGCCCGCTACTCGTTCTTCTCATGGGAGAAGATCCCAACGGCGACGACTACAAGGAGTTCAGCGTGACCGGCGCCGCCAACTCCGCCGGAATAACGGTCCAGCACATTGACGACTTCTATACCAAGTGGCGGCACACCGTCCACAAGAGCGGCAAAAAGAGATGAAGGAATCTGCGACGAAACCGGGATTTGATCACCAGAGATTCGACTATAACGCTCGTTGGCTTTGAATAATCGTGGGTTATCTCTGAGAAGGAAACTGGCATGTCTGCGGATATTTCAATGAAGAGCGCAAAAACACCAACTTATGCTGACGAAAAGTTCGGCAAACTCGTTTTCTGAAATATGAAAATGGTACTTAATTTTTAATTCTGTAGGTACTATAGTTACTTTTCTTATTCTTGATTGATTTTATCATTCTCATAGGTAGGTGGTAACTATCATTATTATTTGAAAAGGTAGGTATTTGGTTCATACTTTAATTCTAAAATTGTATTCATATTTATCACCATGTTTAGCAGTTGGGTTGGTCATTCATTTATATTTTATAATAATTTCATCATTTTAATTAAATGTTTTCCATTACACAAATAAATTGACTTTTATTTCACTACCGTTTTTATCCTTAAGTAATAAGATACACACTAAAGTACTTTTTTAAATTTATTTATTATCTATGTAAAACTATTAAATAAAAAATAAATTACTTTGTATAACAATAAAAATGTACAGATTCCGATAAAAACCAAGCCAAAACGACACTGTTTTTAGTAAGTATAATTATTTAGATAAAATTACATCAATCACAATGCAAAAACATTAACTAAAACAGTGATGTTAATAATTACATAATATTGTTGTTCTCTTACAATAGGTACAATCTTAGATTAATAAATTGCAGTGCAAATATTTTACACTTATTTATTAATCTAACTAGCATTTCATTTTATAAAGTACTTATTGCTTTCTAATTAAAATAATCTTCAGATTAGCTCTAGTTTATACATGTAGCCTAGCCTCTAGTGGTTCACAAAAACCAGAGGTTTCAAAAACTCTTAGCTTCAATAATAATGTACAAAATATACATTATGCTATAACAATCTTTCAACAGTCTTATAACATCAACTCTTTATTTTTATTGCACAAACAACTCAAGTATCAGTAAGTAGTGTGAAGATATTATCCAAGTGTAACACTCGTGAGATTTTATCCTAGTTATCGTAACTTACATGAGACAAATTCAATTGATAAATCAACAAGTGATCAATTATAAAAAGGCAGGCGATTAATTCATAGGCATAAATTACATATTTAAATACTATTGTTTATAATAGTCCCAGTAATATGGTTCGCGACCATAACGATTCCGCTAGCAACCAACTAACCGGATGAGCTGCTGTACAGTGGAACGATCTAGTAAGCACAGGTCAAAGTCAAAAGTTTGAGTGTTGACTTCGTAGCGTCCCGTCTCTGCTATGAGGTTGACGACTCTTTCAAGGTCCTCATTATCTTTGATCTTCATGATTCTGTCCTGTAGATCTCGCAGTTGGACCATGTAGTCGGGGGATATGTCGCCGGGCTCGGCGTCTTCGCCGAGACTGCTGGAAACACCGTTATCTTGGACCTTAGTTTCAGTGGTGAGGGATCCACTGCTCTCACCCCTCTCTGTTTCTATAAATGCGGGTCCCGGTTCTGCAGTCTTAGCTACCTTTCTATTCTCGCCATCTTCCTCTTCCGCTTTGCGTTTGCGGCGTTTTTCCTCTCGTTTGGATGACTTGTCTTTGTGTTTCTTTGATTTCTCTTTGGGTTGTGGAGGAGGTACTTCTACTGGTTGTATTTCAGGCTCCACCTCAGGTTCCACCTCAACTTGGGGCTCTGGTTCAGGGGTCGGCTCCCTGACAGGCTCTGGTGATGGGATAGGTTTGGGTTTTTCTTCATCTTCTATTATGATAGAACTCTCTGAATCGGAGTGACTGCTGTCTATGACGTGTGACGTCTTTGCGAGACCACTCTTTGAGCTGCACTGCGACGCTGTGTCTATGGAGATAGGTGAGCCAAGTTCTTGATGAGGAGGCTCTTTTAGGACTGGTGTTTCTCTGTGCACTACAATCTCGGGTTTCTCTACAGGTGTTTGTACCTTCTCATGTTTGTGTTTTTTTTCTTTGCTAGATTCTTTGTGCTTCTCTTTGGATTCATCCCGTTTTTTATCCTTTTTCTTATGCTTGTGTTTCCGTTCTGGGTCTGCTTTGTCTTTATTTTTGTGATGACTTGACTTTTCTTCAACATCAGCGGGTGGCGTTTTCTGTAGATACCCAATAGAGAATTTGTTTATTTTTTCTGGTTTTAACTGCTTATCTTTGACCGGTGTGGCTTCCTTTTCCTTGGGTGTGTCTCTGGTTTTTAGCACTTCTTTGGGTGTCTCTTTAGCAATTTCTTTGACTGGTGATTCCCGTCTTTTGTGATTTTCTTTTTTGTGTTCTTTCTTCTCTTTCCTCTCTTTTTCTCGCTCGTGACTCTTCTTTTCTTTTTTCTTTTTTTCTTTTTGTTCTTTGTCAGGTTTTGGTTCGGGAGGCTTCTCCTCCGGCTTGGGCTTGCGGGGCTCTGGTTCCGCGTGCTTGACCGGGCGGTACTCGTCCTTGCCGCTGGCGGCGCTACTAGCGCGCGGCGGGGGGCTGGGCGGCCTCCTCACGGGACTTACACACTTTTTCTTGATGACTTCTGGTGACGGAGGTCTTTCGCTTGACCTTTTACTGGCTTTTTCTCTTGATTTTTCTTGTTCCTTGTTATAATTTTTAATTTTATCTTGTTTGGCTTTTTCTTTGTCTTCCTTACTTTTGACTTTGTCCGGCTTTGATTCTTTATGTTCATGTTTGGATTTCTTTTCGGAACTTGATCTATCCTTCTCTTTTTTGTCGGGTTTGGCTGTTGTTAAATTTTTTTCAAGTTTTTTAGGATCTGGTGACACTTTAGGAGGTTTCTGTATGGGAGGTCCAAAGAGATTTTCAAAGCTGCTTGGTCTGTGTGGAATTTCTTCCTTATGCTCTTTTGGTTTGTGTTTTTTTACATTTTCTGATGAAAGCTTGGGCTTACTGAGAAGTTGTTGTTTCTCTTCGGAGAAGGAGTCTTTGCTTCTGGTTTCCTGTTCCAGATTGGTGTAGTATGATGGAGTATAGGCGATTGGAAATCCACCACCCTTTAATAATTTTTTCTTAAAATCATCATTGGGATTCTTGAAGATGAACCTGTCTTTGAGACACCCACATTGTTGTAGATTTAACTCATATGAAAACTTTATCTTCTTCGGTTCATCTTTATTCTTCAGGTATATTTCTATTGGTAGTGTAAATCCAGCATACCCGGATTCCTTGATTGTGTAAGGTGGTTCCTTAACAACTGAAATATAGATTATTTGTAAATCAATTATTCTACCTTATATCACTGACTTAAAATGAGTATGTGTGTAATGTTAGTATGCAGGCATAGCATTTTATTTTTAAAACATACCTAAGTTTTTAGATTTTTTTTAACAAAATAGATACACTCAATGAAATCCGATTTATTTGTTAGGAAGTAAGAATACAATTAGACTGTTCAAAACATGAAGTAGACTATCAATGGGTCAGACTCAGGAGTCAGCATATCATTACACAATACCTACCTACCACTAACTCATTCTGTCTGTTGGTAAATAAAATTTTCATCCAATGATTTATTTTATCATAATGTAAAAAATATTACAATAAAAAAATGTTTGTTTATTTACATACCTCTTCTGGGTTTCGGGAAAGTGTCGTGAAGAACAAAAACAACTTTTTCAACATAGTGACTGATATCAGCGCCTTCCTGACCGCGAACGAAAACTTCCCAGTCATGGGTATAACCGTCAGGAGTCTTCTTAGACCGCAGGGAAGCTTCGTGACCAATCTCAAAGTTCACTCTAATTGCTGTGTTCCCAGACATCCTCCTCAACCTGAAACGTAAAAATTAAACTGTAAATCACATATCGTCTACAAACAAAAATAATTCGATGTTAGAACAATTTGACTTACTTTGATTATGCTTTTGAGTCATGTATTATCTTTCGTACGTGCCGATTGTGATGCATGCAAGTTTTAATCGTTTAGTGATCGGAAAACGTTTGCAAACAGTGAAAAAGATCTTTTAGCGCCCTTGTTATTTTGATCCGCCATATTAATTTGACCATAGAGAATTATTTATTTTTGATCATTGACGAGCACGGGGGTACGTCAAACCACAGAATAGGTAACTTCAACGTCAACTTCGCACTTATTGTTGTTTTATAGTCTATGCTGTGAACATCTGATTCTGACGTGAGCATTGCCAGTACCTATGTTAGCTACAGATTTACGTATCTTTGCCAACTGTCCCCACAGTGTCTTGTTGTACTGCCACTGGGTGGGTGTAGTACCATAACGTAATATTAACTTATCTTATAGTTAAATAATCTTGGGTGCACAAAATATCTATTAAAATGCGTGCGCACTTGGGGTCAGTGGTCGTTATTACTAGGTGCAAGTTTGAGATAACGTTTTGTACTTTCAGGATAATCCCTTCACGTACGTAGTTTTAGAAAATTCACACTGTTAACACTTGTGTGCTAGTCTTTTATTTTCTTTGAAATATAATTCAAACACTCTAAAAATCATAAAAATTGATCTAAAGTAATCGGAAAACAAGTAAAGTGATGTCGGGATTAATGAGTGCAGTATTTCAACCTTTAAAGTGCGTCTTTTATCAGCCAAACAGAACCTAACCTTAAAAACTCTTGGTTAGTATTTTTAACAGCATCCCGTCTTTCAGGTTGTTGCGACAAGGCTTTCATAGTATCTCGGCAGTAACAACTACGAGCAGCTTGGTCCAACCTGAAAGTTTTTCCCTAGCGTCCATTAGAACGAAGGTTCGGTGCTATTTCCCCAGGCCTAATGAAGTGAGAAGGGTTCGCCGCCACGGCTGGGCCACCCGTATGTCTACGCCCAATGGACGCAAGATCATCATGAGAAGGCTACTGAAGGGAAGATATGTGCTGTCCCACTAACTGTTATTTATTTTTGAATAGAAGATAGAAATTAAAGCTAAACTAAGTTATTATAACATTATTATGTTTCATTGGAACCTAGCAAGCAAAATTACTAGTTTGTAGGAATCTGCTAGGTAATGATACTCCACAATAGGCAGGTGTTGTCTCTCAGGAGAGTACCTAGTCTCACTGGCTGATAATCACAGCAGCCAAATCTAAAAGGCCACAGACCTACAGGTTCATCATCATTAAAACTATAGGAGTCCACTGCTGGATGTAGGTCTCTCCCAAGGTACACCACTGACCCCAATAGCTGGCAGAAGGTGGATGAATAGAGCCGAAGATGGCTAACATGAGGGAAATTATAAAATAGCAGTTAAATATGATTCTTTATTCAAAACAAATCTGATTCAGTGTTAGATAATCTCTGCCTGCAATTAACATCACTAACAAAGCTTTGCCATTTAACTTACTATCTAGCCGATAATCAATACAAAAATAACAAAAAACAACTATAAATCAGGCACCTTAAAATCATTAGTGAATGGTGACAATTGGTTATTTCATGGTTAAAATTTCATTAATTTAGAGATTTAACAGATCAACATTTACTAACAACAGAGACTAGTTAAATAAATATTTTTGCTGTGAATGTACAGAGTCTTCAGGGCTTGTTGGAGACTTGGCAGGCTTTAAGAGGTTGGAGACTTCTGATACTACTAATGTTGTTAGTTTTATTATAGCCAAGTGTGCGGCTAATTGTAATACAAGAGCTCCAAAGCCTTTGTAGAAGCCAGCAACACCTTCTCTGGCCATTGTTGAAGTGTAGCAGTCCATGAAACCTTCATATCCCGTCAAGATCGGAGTTACTGATGAACCTGTATCTAAGTTGTCTATGATAGTTCGTGTCCCCTGAAATGTGATTAAATGCAATTAAGAATTGATGCACTGGTTAATTAACTTGCACAGTTATATAAGAAATCCACCAATTACACCCTTATGCTTAGTACCTATTGGGAGGTCTGATTGCTGTTAAGCAATCTCTTCTAGACAACCCTAGCATAAAGGGTGCTATAAAAAGTATTCCAGTAGTTGCGCATTTGCTATTTTTGGTATCTCAGACTTCCTCGCCTCGTCTTTTATGAACCATTATTATAATTCTTTTTTATTTAAAAGAGGACGTGGTGGCCCAGTGGATGAGGCCCTTACCTTGCGATCTGATGGTCGCGGGTTCGAATCCCGGTGGCAGTCATGCGTATGCATCCCACGTTCTTGCAAGGGTGAAGGAAAACATCGTGAGGAAACCGGCATGTCGTAGAACCTAAAGTTCGAAAACATGTGTAGAGTGCACGAAAGGAGCCTCTTCGAGGCGCACTTGAAATCCTTTCACCACACTGGTTCGAAGGAACTAGTGACACGATAAGAAGAATTTAAAAGCATATACCTACTTTGAGATTGTTTCCAAAAATTTTTAATCTTAATTTGCTTTCTAAATACCTGGAAAAAATATGACTCTGTCCTTTTCCTGAGTTGTCCCTTTTTTCTTGTAAAAAAATAACTTGTTATGTAGTCTCACCTGTATGTGCAGTCGATGTATGATGGTCTCGACAGGGTAGAACAGCACCTCCATCGCGATGAATGAGAAGATGTTGGCTCGGAGGTTGATGTGTTCAATGAGTGGGTTCTGACTGCTAGCGGCGCCGGAGTACGAATCGCTGAGCTCGTGTTTGTGCCGCTGTTGGAAGCGCAGCACACGCGCTGTTATGCTCTTTAGGGTTATACTAAAAGGCAGAATAAAAGTTCATCATTAATATCTATAAGACTTGGTCCTGATTGACTGCCAGACAGCGTAAAGGCCAAACTGGTGGATGTAGAGTAGAGACTTGAAACAAGGAGTATGTGTTTATCACAAGCTGAAAGTGCATACTCGGAAATAATCTTTGCAAATTCGTACCACCAAACGAAAAGTTACTGAGATCTAACTAAAAAAGTATCTGTGGTCTTCTCAATGACCAATCGGCAAATATTCTCAATACATAATTATTGAGCCAGGTTCTTGGTGACACTGAGAGCTACAGTGGGCATGAATATGGCCCAAATGGGCAGCATGCAGCTGCGACTGAATGTTCCCCACTCCAGCATTCCAAAAGAACACATCTTTCTCAAAACACGGTAAGTTGGTATGTACTAGGTAGCTAAGTCACTTCAACCTCTATACTTACTGAGCTAGGTACTTGGTGACACCAATAGCCACAGTGGGCATAACTATGGCCCAAATGGGCAGTATTCGGCCGCGAATGGGCGTGCCTCACACCAGCAAGCAAACAAATATTTTTTAAAGTATGGTAAGTTGGTAGGTACTAGGTAGCTAAGTAACTTCAACCTCTATATTTACTGAGCAAGGTAGGTACTTGGTGATATCAAGAGCCACATTGGGCATAACTATGACCCAAATAGACAGTATTCGGCCGCGAATGGGCGTGCCTCACACCAGCAAGCAAACAAATATTTTTCAAAGTATGGTAAGTTGGTAGGTACTAGGTAGCTAAGTAACTTCAACCTCTATATTTACTGAGCCAGGTACTTGGTGACATCAAGAGCCACAGTGGGCATAACAATGGCCCAAATTAGCAGTATTCGGCCGCGAATGGGCGTGCCTCACACCAGCAAGCAAACAAATATTTTTCAAAGTGTGGTAAGTTGGTAGGTACTAGGTAGCTAAGTAACTTCAACCTCTACACTTACTAAGCCAGGTACTTGGTGACACCAAGAGCCACAGTGGGCATAACTATGGCCCAAATGGGCAGCATGCGGCCGCGGCTTGGCGTGCCCCACTCTAGCAGTCGCACAAATCCTTCCCGAAACACATCGAATAAGGCTGGCTTGTCACTGGCAATGTCGCTTTGTACTGTCTCCACAAGACTGGCCGAGTAGAATGGAGTCACTATTGCTAGACTGACACTGAAATCAAGAAATCGGTTAGAATTTTTGAATGAATTTTGAATCAGTATAAGAGACCCCCCACACTAGCGTTTTTCGAGCGTCTCGTCGTCGTGCCAGCGTCCGCACAGCGTCGAAGCGACGTCGACACCGCGGCGACGACGTGACGCCCAGCGCTGGCCGGCTACTGAATGCTTACTCTATAATACTTGTTCTAACGCTGTGCGGACGCTGGCTCGACGACGACGCTCAAAAAACGCTAGTGTGGGGCGTCTCTAATAACTCATAAGTTTTATAAGATTCTTACCATTTTAATGTAATGTGCTGAATGAACTGCAAAACTGACCCGCATTTTTCTATATCCCTAAAACAAAGACAGATGAATTGAAATCTTTAAGTTTGTTCTTAGAATGTTATTTCCTGTGATATTTCAAGGAGCTAGGATAGCTGGACCTACATCAGTAGATAGCGTTTTTTTGCTAGAACCAACTACTTACTTAGGCCACCCAGTTCCCTTTGTAACAACATCTTCAACAGCCAAGTTTAGCCCCTTGACAATGCAAGTGGAGCCGATGCCTTTCCAAAGTGTAGTGACGTCCTGTCTCCGATGCATCCTAGCTACCACAGGCAGCAGTGTGTATGGAACTATGTGATAGCTTTTGAGGCTGTTGTGAACCTACAAAAAAAAACTTTTTCTATAAGTACCTACTTACTTTATTGTATGGTGAATGTTTTTTCAATAATTTTCCTTCCCAACTCACTTTTTTTATATTTACACTCACTATGCATAAAAATTTGTTATATAATGCTGAAACTACAGTAAAGAGTTTATTTGGAACCATTATGAATCAAATTGAAGTTATAATTCAGTATAACTACAGAAAATTAATACATACCTGACATTGCCTACGCAGGACAATAAATGGGTGACTGAGCAGGTTTTCAGTGATGAGACTAGCTACACTTATGGCTGTGGTAACATATGAGTTGCTATCTGAAACAGATTAATACCACGATTTTCAGCAACAAGCTCGATTAGCATTAGACGACTCTGATGCACTCATTTCATAAGTTTAGTGTATTGTATTTACTTCTTTGCTCTGGGGTATTACCAGTATTACTAATTAGCAGTGTTACTAAATTGATCAGCTAAGCTTTGTGTTCTGGTTACAATATGTAGGTTAGGTACCATAGGTAAGTAAGGATATTCTAGGTACACAGGTGTCGCCCACGCACTGGAAATTGGCAAATAAATCAAAAGAATCATACCTTCTTCTGGAATATCGTCCATTACCAAGGGAGGACCCTGAAACTCTTCGGTAACAGGAGTATGATAGCCGTAGATCTGCTGGTAGCGCGTATCATACAAGTCATTGGTTTCCCTGTGAGGATCCAGACCATAAGGCCGATTATATCCAGAGTAATCACCAAACCCAGCCATTTTAGAACATAATTTGTTGAGCAACTGACTATTTTACTTCATAAAAATAAATATAAAATCAAGAAAAATCGCGAATTCCTAGCAATCAGGAAATCTGGCAATCAGCTGATTTGTTGTGATCGATTGCTGTTAATATATTTCGTATGTTATTGCCAAACTTTGCTATAAAATTTTACGAAATTTTAGAATGTTTAGCATTAAACTAGTTTTTCTTGTCTTCTACAATAAGAAAGACAAAGATAGCATCGTATAATGTCAAAAAACATGAATGTTTTAATGTCAATAGATTTTGACAGCCAGTGCAAGAATTAATTACTTACGAATGCTGCCAACTTGGAGATTTTAATGCAGGATCTAGCCCAAAAATGTGTCACACCCCTCGAAAATATCCTATTGGGTCATGCCTGCATCAAATGAACCTATCATAAAGTAATGTAAACTTAGTAAGTTTACTGACATTGGTGTTGTGCATTCACCTCACACATATCCACATACCGTGCAAAATTGATTAGGTTACTACTCCCCTGTCATCAATCAGAAGTTGAGAATTAGTGTTTACCAAAATCTGGCTATAGAATGAGTATCATCGGTTACCGGAAGAGGATAACATCTGAAAGATCTCAGTGAGCTACTAAATTAAAGTTGAACTGCGCTCGACATTTTCTCCAAAGCAGAAATCTGAGGGTTACCACTAATCTGTGAATCCCAATTCCCAAACAATAGGCAACGTGAATAGATCTCTGAAAAAAAGACGCAGGAACAGGTAGATAGGGAAGTAGGTATCTTATTTTATTTGGTAGGCAGTAGTCAAAATGAATCAAAACAAAAAAGCCTGGAGTAGGAGGGGTGATACCTTTGCTAACTTTGTGCAGTTGAATAACTTCTTCATTCTCACCTAAAGGGTTGGCTGGTAGAAAGTGCCTATCCTCACAGGATATATACATAAACATAACTCGCCTGTTTTATGTTTTTCCTCTCGAATGATTAAGCTTTTTCCTTAAATTCAAGTTGGCAACACTGACCTTGTCAAACAAAAAGGGTTTTCGTTTCGCGCAACTCAAAGCAAAAGCAAAACTTCCCAAGTGTTTCAAGACGCATGATCAAAAATCGAATAAACGAGGCGAGCTACCAACGACCACTGGATATCGATTATAAAACAGAACAATAGTCCGCTAGTTTCTCACAATGAATATAATATTTTCAGTCATCATTTGATATCAAAACAAATCATGTTTGTTAGAGCTGTTCTATGTTTATGGACTTTATATTTTTACGGTGAGCGATCAGTGTGTGAACTGTGGCATTTATGGTGAAGGTTATCAGGCTGAACGTAGGGTTATATTTCAGAAGTCGCGGCTCAGGGAGAGTGCATAGATTTGCGCGGGAGGACGGTGTCCAGTGGGTTTCATTATGTGCCAGGGCCAGATACGTGCACGCTATGCGTGTGTGAAATGGGGCAGCCGAAGGTCTGCAAAGCTGTGCTCTGTTCTCCACCTCAGGTGAGTAGTAATTTAGTATAAATGGTACTTTCCCACGACTGGACCTTTCGCCTTTTCCGCTATTCATATAACCAGGCTTACTCAGTCCAGAAAGACAGAAGTTAATTTTAATCAATATCTTTAAAGAGCTTACTCCTGACTAACTGACTGACACAATGCACAGGCCATACCTCTGGACGAAGAGACTTGAAAATTCCAGGGTATGTTTATTATAAAGGCATACTAACTAACTACTAAGGAAGGAATTATGTTGGTTCGCAACACAAATTGTGGGTGACAACTGGTTTTATGTATTAGGTAGGGACAATAAACAGATGTAATATTCAATTTTAATGATTATAGTACCTACTTATCATGGATGAACAATGGTATATTGTTGGTGTTCTATATATAACACCATAGATAGACAGTATCAAACCAAGATGCGAGTCGTCGTCAAACAGAGGCAATAAGTATCAGACATCTTATCAATAAAAATGAAATATTTCCATTTTCAAATATTTTTTGTTTATAGTTTACATATTACAATGGAGTTTTATTGACAATGAAAAAGCCTAGTAAGTCTAAAATTATACCTTGAGCTACTTGATAGAAGTTAGCTAATAAAGATCCCTTTTTTGGCGCATTTTCAATGAAATACAATGTGATTCTATACTATTCTATGCTACTTCTACTATAGTATAGCAATGCAATAAATAATTTCCTAAGACTTACTAATAACAAGAAAACTAGGCTATAATAACATCTCATATCTTATATTTCACCATAAACTAAACCAAATAGAAAAACACAGTTGATCCGCTGTGTTTGTGTTAGTCATTGTTGGTGTGAGAAATATTTTTATTGAAGAACTATTTTAGTCTGACAATAACAATAAATCTCAGTTTCAATGTCAGTGATGGAAGCGAGTATCGGCTCTGATTCAAAACCAATCTTGCTTGCTTCCAATTTTAGTTTCTATTTTGGTTATCTTATCTGTAAAACAATAGGTACTTTAAAAAAAAATAACGTTTTGAGGATGGATGAATATTTGTGTTTATTTATACCAAATAGGATGTACTGAGCTGAAATGGCTTATTCCCAAAATCCCCATTAGTGGGGATTTTTGGAAAAAAACTTCTCTAAATCCCCACTAACACCAACCACCGACCGCAGTGGGGTTTGGACGTGCTGGCCGAGTGGATGAGGCCCTTACCTTGCGATCTGATGGTCGCGGATTCGAATCCCGGTGGCAGTCATGCGTATGCATCTCACGTTCTCGCAACGGTGAAGGAAAACATCGTGAGGAAACCGGCATGTCGTAGAACCTAAAGTTCGAAAACATGTGTCGAGTGCACGAAAGGAGCCTCTTCGAGGCGCACTTGAAATCCTTTCACCACACTGGTTCGAAGGAACTAGTGACACGATAAGAAGAAGTGGGGATTCGGGAATATTTTCGTCTCGAAACCCCAGCTATTATGAACAATGAACATGTTTTAATTCGAATAGGTAACAAACATCAAAAATATACAACTGAATCCAGAACCTTTTTTGAAGTCTTATGTTTAAAACATACTTATACTTCTAACTTCAAAAAGGCGTATTCCCGAAATCCCCACTGGCCATCCCCACC
The DNA here is from genome assembly GCA_932526365.1 of Lobophora halterata. Classification (NCBI taxonomy): domain Eukaryota; kingdom Metazoa; phylum Arthropoda; class Insecta; order Lepidoptera; family Geometridae; genus Lobophora; species Lobophora halterata. Next base: position 1,860,015 of record OW052017.1, read on the forward strand.
CTATCACTCATGGCTACGATGTACAAATCTGAACTTCTGACAAATAACTTCGGTGTGCCACAAGGCAGTATATTAGGACCTTTACTTTTTTTACTTTACATTAATGACCTACCGTCAGTAACAAAGAGACAATGCGTCCTTTTCGCTGACGACATATCTATAGTTGTAGCTGACGATAATAAAAATATAAAATACGAAGACATTTTGAATGCTGAGGTAGAATTGATATTAAATTGGCTAGAGTGTAATAATCTACGTGCAAATATATCAAAAACTAAATTTATTCAATTTCATAACTATAATAACCATAATGTTCCTAATGTAAATTTGACATGTCGCAATGAAACTTTAGAAAAAGTAAATGAAATCAAATTCTTAGGTATAAAACTTGACAAATATTGTAACTGGAAATCACATGTAGACTACACTTGTAAAAAGCTGAACCGATATGTTTTTGTTATAAAAAAATTAAGACGTACCTCAGGACATAAAACAGCTTTGACAGCTTACCACGGATATGTTGCTTCTGTTTTGCGATACGGACTTTTACTCTGGGGCAATTCAACAGATGTTAGTAAAGCTTTCATTGTCCAAAAAAAGTGTATTAGAGCCGTTTGTGGTGTAGGACCACTAACTTCATGCAAACCGTTGTTTAAAAATCTACAGACATTAACTCTACCAGGTCTCTACATATTTCAAGCAGGTTGTTTCGTAAGAGAAAATGTCCACTTATTTGATAAATACGAGGATCAGCTAAACTCTAGGGTAAAACTTAGAGACCCAACCAGGCTAGTGGTACCAGCTCGCAGGACAGCTCTAAGTAGTAAAAATAGTTACAACATGACTGTAAAAATATTTAATCAAATTCCTAAAACTATAAGAGAACTACCTATTAAACAATTTAAAACTAAACTTTATAAATGGTTACTTGAGAAATGCTTTTATAATCTGAATGAATTTTTATCCTAATGTGTTATAAATATTATCTAAAATCTACTCTATTATTATACTATTATCTTTTATTATAACCACTACTATATTATAACCTGTTAAAAAAGTTAGAAAATTATTTTAAGTCAAAATTTGCATGTCGACTACCGACGAAATATGTGATACTATACTATTAATATAAGACCTTGTAATGACCATACTTCAGGCAAATAAATATCATTTCATTTCATTTCATTTTATCTACCAGGATTTATTACTAGGCCAGTCATTTCTTGATTACGATTTTAATCCAAGCCAACCCCAGAATACTAAGTCGGGTGAAACGATAAGCATTGTGAGTGTTCTCCACTGTCTTAGGGCTCTTTCAATTACGACGTTTCGTGTCGCACGTGCGGCAACCGTGCGGCATCGTTCAATCGTCCGTACCGTCGCCGCACGGTTGCCGTACCGTGCGCTTTATATGAAAATAAATGACCGTCCGTACGCAGCACGACAAACGCACCGCTTCGGCACTGCAGCGGTCCGACACGAAACGTCTAAATTGAAAGAGCCCTTACTCATTGCCAGGACTGCCGTTCGTTCCGCGTGGGCACGACGTGCTGCGAGTTCATCTGCCTCGACGACGTGGTGAAGCCGGCGGACGGGGCCGAGGCAAACGTGCGGGTCGCGGCCGGCGGGGCCGCGGCCTTCGTGCTGCTGGCGATCGCGCTGGTTGTGTACAGGGTGCGTAAGCAGAAGCGGCGGCGGAACACACACGCTGACGACCAGAGGAGCCTCACTAGCATCGGGTGAGTGTATACAACTAAACACTGTACTACAGGTCTTCTAAACCTATCTAAGGCACCAGTCTCTCGCAAAACAGGTCAACTAAACCTCTGAACTGAAGGTACTTTTAGTTTAGGTTGTGACGTGTGATGTCAGATGTGATAATATGTTAAACTTTAAGTTTTTTTTGGTACAAATAAGAGTTCTCATTCATTTATTTATTAATTCATTCATACAAACAATTTCTTTCCAATGAAAAATTTGTTTAAGGCATACTGAAGTGCAGAGTGCCAGAGACCAATTTGACTATTTGGTATTCAATCATTTTTTTTTTTGTAAATAAGTGACGAAACGAGCTAGGCGTTCCCTAATAGTAAGAAATCACGCTTGCCCTTGACCAGAATCCGTGACCAGAACGTGTGATGTGAGACAGTGATACACAGCTTCGATTAAAATATTGATTATTCTAGTAAATTATCTCCCCCCGAAAAGACTAAAATGTATGAGTTCAGTTTCCTATTTCTATGAAGTTCCTTTGCGCCTCGCCTGATCTATGTCCTCTACTGAACTTCCAAGCTCAAGTTATAAGTACTGTTTTGCATGCCATTCCAGTTACATCAGCGGCAGTATGGGGTACATGGGAGGCACGTGCGAGACGGCCCTCGGCGTGTGGAAGCCGCACGGGAACTACCTGCCGCGCGGGGAGGCGCCGCCGCCCTACGAGGAGGTCGTGGCTCAGTGCCAGATGGACAACGTGAGGTAACCGTCACGCACACACAGTATGGGGTACATAATAAGTAATATTTTTTTTCCGCAAATAATGATTCTAATCAGCAACATAATCCATTAATTCAATAATACAGGACGTATTTTTTTTGAAAAATCATTCGGTTCGATTTCCGTCAAAAGTAAAAGATTAAAAACAAAACTAAATATACAGTTTTTTTTTTTCTTAAAAATCGAGGGCTTGACTCCTTTCACGACTTGTCTCTAACTCTCGTGGTTTCGGACTTGGCCATCAGTACCCTTCTCAAAAAACCACCCTGTATATACAGAGTTACTTAAGTCGAATGGGTTACTATAGTTACACAGAGTGTTGTTCATCATGGTATAGTTCTGTCGGTCACAGGATGGCGAGCGAGGGTCCGCCGTACCACCGCACGTACCCCACCACGATGGAAGCCTTGGGGCGGCCTGACGACTTGCAGTGCAATGGCCACGGCTACCCTAACATGCCGCGCCCCGTGCAACAGGTAGTTCAATCTATATTTTTATGTCAACTTAGTTTTTTGGGTGATGAGCCAGCTGTAAGCAGCTTGAATCACGAACCGCGAGCTGCGAACCGGCAGAAGTATGCGTAAGTCGCTGGCTCGCTTCGCTCGCCAGCTCCTTGCGCTACCGTCCTCGGTTGACGTGACGCTGACCACCAACCCTAGCTTCGTTCAGGTTGCTGCCTCGCAGCGTGCTGGCTCTCTTCGCTCGCTTGCTTCCTGCAATGTGTTCAGTTAGCGTGAAGCTCACCACCAATATCTTTACGGCACGAGGGTCGGGGGCTCGTTTCCTTAGCCCTCTTCCTCGCTTAAGAAAAAAATTGGAACATCCCGTATAACCTAAAGTCTAAAATATAAAGTCACCATCAAAAGGCAAGTAGTATTTTAGCAGCATTAGCAGTATTTAAGCAATAAAAAAATATTTTTGTTCACAGATAGCCAACTCCCAAGTGTGCTACAACGCCCCGCTGCTGCAGCCCGTGCATCCGGCGGAAGTGCGGGATATCAACGCGATGAACCATCACGCATTTGCCGCTAACAGTGAGTCTACACTGTCACATTATAACCCCGAGTCCCTGATAAAATTCCACTCGTAAATACTGCTAGACCAAGTGTAGGTCGAGAGGAGCGGACCGTGAATTGGCCAATCTCAGTGCTCGAAGTGGAGTGTGAGGTGTACGGCTCTAATTACTACGTGAAATGACAAGACGGTGTCTAGCGAGTAACTGGTTTATTGGAGTGCATTCAAAGACTAATATAGGACAGAGCAATACTTAACCTACGAATAGCTGGGTACACCACAGAGTGGAAGTGGAACGTCGCCCAGCTACGCGTCAATGCAAACGCACCCTAAGACCTATACACTCTCTTAGCCTAGCCTCTTAGCTTAGAGTAGACGTGAATCTGACCAGTGGGAACTTCATAGGCTGATTATGTTTATGGTGTGTGCTATGTGCGATGTGTCAGCGTGTTGCGTGTGCAGTGGGCGCGGTGGGGTCGCGCGCGCGGCTCACGGGCTCGCTGGGCGCCATCAGCGGGCGCGTGGCGGTGGCGCGCGAGCCGGACCACGAGCGGCCGCACAACGTGCCCGGCTTCTACGGCAACTCGCACGCGCTGCACACCGCGCTGTGAGTACAGTGGTATCAGGGTACATAACGTACATAAAGTATACATACATAAAGTACTCGCTTTCATCTCCATCTTCACAAAAATTCTGATATTTAATATAATGCGAAGTGAGTACGGCCGCGGGGCAGGAAAAAATTCCTACATTGACTTGTTGTTACCTGTCTCTGTCACTGCTGCGTAATTATCTTGTGTCACGCTCGCACAGATGCAATAACCTTCGTCCGTTTACTCAGGAGCGACAGCGATCAGGTAACAAGGTCAATGTACCAAATTCTTCCTTCATCAAGGCTACTCATAAGACGATTTTAAAAGCCATTTCATAAGCTAGCTAGTAGTAGTATGATATTTTATTTTGTTTTCGTCAATGTTTTTTTAAAGTGTCCCTTGTGTTTGCAGACACCGCACGATCCCGCGCATCACGACCGCTATAGAAGCGCTGGAGCTGGGCGCGTTCAGACGTGCGGAGGGGGGTGGCATGGGTGTTGCGGGAGCGGGGGAGGTGCGGCGGTCCTTCCACCGGCCGTGCGCGCCGCGCCGTGACACGGGCCGCAGCGTGCCCCGCCACCTCGACCTGGCCTCCGCGCCGCTCGCGTGAGTACACCACTGCTACACCCCGCCCTGCCCTGCGCCCGTGTGGAATAGCGGGGGAGGGTGTAGGGAAGGTGCGGCGGTCCTTCCACCTGCCGTGCGCGCCGCGCCGTGACACGGGCCGCAGCGTGCCCCGCCACCTCGACCTGGCCTCCGCGCCGCTCGCGTGAGTACACCACTGCTACACCCCGCCCTGCCCTGCGCCCGTGTGGAATAGCGGGGGAGGGTGTAGGGAAGGTGCGGCGGTCCTTCCACCTGCCGTGCGCGCCGCGCCGTGACACGGGCTGCGGCGTGCCCCGCCACCTCGACCTGGCCTCCGCGCCTCTCGCGTGAGTACACCACTGCTACACCCCGCCCTGCCCTGCGCCCGTGTGGAATAGCGGGGGAGGGTGTAGGGAAGGTGCGGCGGTCCTTCCACCTGCCGTGCGCGCCGCGCCGTGACACGGGCTGCGGCGTGCCCCGCCACCTCGACCTGGCCTCCGCGCCTCTCGCGTGAGTACACCACTGCTACACCCCGCCCTGCCCTGCGCCCGTGTGGAATAGCGGGGGAGGGTGTAGGGAAGGTGCGGCGGTCCTTCCACCTGCCGTGCGCGCCGCGCCGTGACACGGGCTGCGGCGTGCCCCGCCACCTCGACCTGGCCTCCGCGCCTCTCGCGTGAGTACACCACTGCTACACCCCGCCCTGCCCTGCGCCCGTGTGGAATAGCGGGGGAGGGTGTAGGGAAGGTGCGGCGGTCCTTCCACCTGCCGTGCGCGCCGCGCCGTGACACGGGCTGCGGCGTGCCCCGCCACCTCGACCTGGCCTCCGCGCCTCTCGCGTGAGTACACCACTGCTACACCCCGCCCTGCCCTGCGCCCGTGTGGAATAGCGGGGGAGGGTGTAGGGAAGGTGCGGCGGTCCTTCCACCTGCCGTGCGCGCCGCGCCGTGACACGGGCTGCGGCGTGCCCCGCCACCTCGACCTGGCCTCCGCGCCTCTCGCGTGAGTACACCACTGCTACACCCCGCCCTGCCCTGCGCCCGTGTGGAATAGCGGGGGAGGGTGTAGGGAAGGTGCGGCGGTCCTTCCACCTGCCGTGCGCGCCGCGCCGTGACACGGGCTGCGGCGTGCCCCGCCACCTCGACCTGGCCTCCGCGCCTCTCGCGTGAGTACACCACTGCTACACCCCGCCCTGCCCTGCGCCCGTGTGGAATAGCGGGGGAGGGTGTAGGGAAGGTGCGGCGGTCCTTCCACCTGCCGTGCGCGCCGCGCCGTGACACGGGCTGCGGCGTGCCCCGCCACCTCGACCTGGCCTCCGCGCCTCTCGCGTGAGTACACCACTGCTACACCCCGCCCTGCCCTGCGCCCGTGTGGAATAGCGGGGGAGGGTGTAGGGAAGGTGCGGCGGTCCTTCCACCTGCCGTGCGCGCCGCGCCGTGACACGGGCTGCGGCGTGCCCCGCCACCTCGACCTGGCCTCCGCGCCTCTCGCGTGAGTACACCACTGCTACACCCCGCCCTGCCCTGCGCCCGTGTGGAATAGCGGGGGAGGGTGTAGGGAAGGTGCGGCGGTCCTTCCACCTGCCGTGCGCGCCGCGCCGTGACACGGGCTGCGGCGTGCCCCGCCACCTCGACCTGGCCTCCGCGCCTCTCGCGTGAGTACACCACTGCTACACCCCGCCCTGCCCTGCGCCCGTGTGGAATAGCGGGGGAGGGTGTAGGGAAGGTGCGGCGGTCCTTCCACCTGCCGTGCGCGCCGCGCCGTGACACGGGCTGCGGCGTGCCCCGCCACCTCGACCTGGCCTCCGCGCCTCTCGCGTGAGTACACCACTGCTACACCCTGCCCTGCCCTGCGCCCGTGCGGAGGGAAGGGAGAGTTGGGGGTTAGGTGCGGCGCTCTTTCCACCGGCCGTACGCGCCGCACGGTGGGACGAAAATTGACTTTCAAAGACATAGGGATTATAAAAATAAGTGTCGTTTTATTTGCTTGAAACGGCTTCTACTAATCAATATTATGCCTAAATATTTCATGTGATACCATTTGGCGGAGAATATCTCAAGATATATTTTTTTAATGAAAAAAATGTATGAAAAACATATAAAAAATCCGGATATCTCCGGAAGTGCACGCCCAACCGTTATATCCTTGCACATAGTTATAGTACCAATTATTTATGATTTTTTGGCATACCTCATATTTCTCGAACTGCTGCGGAACTTTTTGAAAAAAATATGAAATATTTTTTATTTTTTAAGTCCCGATCTTCCATTTGTATGCTATAGATAGTTACAAATGTGTGTTAGTTTTGTTTTTCTGATATTATAACGTTAGATAAACACACATTTGTAACTATCTATAGCATACAAATGGAAGATCGGGACTTAAAAAATAAAAAATATTTCATATTTTTTTCAAAAAGTTCCGCAGCAGTTCGAGAAATATGAGGTATGCCAAAAAATCATAAATAATTGGTACTATAACTATGTGCAAGGATATAACGGTTGGGCGTGCACTTCCGGAGATATCCGGATTTTTTATATTTCTAATTCTAATTCTAATTTGGGTAAGGGGTTACATATGGTCTGCACTGACGTCCCGCTGTGGGGTGTATTGTGCATTGACCCCTTTTTTGTACTAACTTTACCCCAGCCAGCCCAGCTCCCCAAAATAGCGGAGCAGGACCCTGGGTTGATGGATGGTGTGTTCCAGTTTCCCGGTACGGTCATCTGGACCCGTCTCCAGGATTTTCCTCAGCCCAGTCTTCTTTCTGGCCTCTTCTGTAGCTGTGCAGTGCACAACCACGTGTTCTACGGTTTCCTCCTCTGCGAAGCAACCGCGGCAGATCACGCTGTCTGTCGCACCCATCTTGAACAGATGGTGATTCAGGTCGCAGTGGCCGGTTATAATTCCTACCATTGTACGTAGTTCTTCTCTTCTCATCTTCATGAGTGTGTTCGTCAGTTTCTTATCAATATTCGGTAGAAGCATCTTAGTGTGCTTGCTGTCCGTTCTTTTGTTCCAAAACTTTTGGTGTTCTTGTACTGAATGTTGATTCAGTCTAGCTTTTATTTCCGCTGTTGGCGGTTGTGTCAGGATTTTGTCCGATGAACTAGGGACTAGTTTCGCCCCCTGTTTTGCCAAGGAGTCGGCTTTGACATTCCCTGGGCAGGATCCATCGTTTTTGGTCCACTTTAAACTGACCTTATGTGCGGTTGCTAGGTTCTGTAGTGCTGTATGGCATTCTGCCACCGCCTTCGATCTTGTGTCAGGTCGCCTGAGTGCATTTAGCAGTGCGGCGCTATCTGTAGTGAAGATTATTTTGTGAGCCTGTCTAGTTCTTGACGGTCGTTCAAGTTCCGACAGTATTTCTTTTGCCGCCAGTGTTAGCCCCACGGTTTCCGCCTGGAAGGCTGTCGTGGTCCGATTTAGGGGCTGAGCCCTTGCCATACCAGTTTCCGGACAGTGGAAGCCACAGCCTGCGCCTATTGTTTTCTTGGCTCCATCTGTATAGATGTATAGAGTAGGAGGTATGCAGTCGTCGTCAGGCGACATCTCCTCTGTCATGAGTTCATATCTTTTATTAGATAGGTATGTTGTAGCGATTCTGTCCGTCCCTTTCTGGGCTTCTGGTACTATAGATATCGCTTTTTCTATAATCCTGCAGTGGTTGGTCAGTCTGCTACTTCCCTTCCACTGGTTTGTTGATTTGATTCTGAGGGCAGACGCCATTGCTTCTTGCTGGATGTGCAAGTGAGTGAGTGAATTTTTTATATGTTTTTCATACATTTTTTTCATTAAAAAAATATATCTTGAGATATTCTCCGCCAAATGGTATCACATGAAATATTTAGGCATAATATTGATTAGTAGAAGCCGTTTCAAGCAAATAAAACGACACTTATTTTTTTTAATCCCTATGTCTTTGAAAGTCAATTTTCGTCCCACCGTGCGCCGCAGCGTTTGCCTCAGCCGTGCGGAGGAGGGCTGGGGGTGGGTGCGGCGCTCCTTTCACTGCGCTACGTTACAGTACAGTACCCTCCACTTACAACTTAGTTGTGTAGCCCACCCACCAAGCTCTCAGGTCAAAGTAGTCACGGTTAATTCCCATCTGTCACCCTGCTCTGTCCACCTAGGGAGACAGATGGGACAAAAAAGTTCAATCTGTCCGCCTTCTAGCAACAGGGGGACAGACTACCTAGAAGTCTTAGTTTACTTCATATAAAGGCACCATTACAATTACTTCTTCGGACAACGCTCAACTTCGCACCCTAACTGTATTCTTGTGTGTATTCCCCAGGTCGAGTCTCCGCCTAAGCTGCTCGAGCGGGCGGTCGCGCGCGCACAGTGAAGACAACGTGGGCGGCGAGCCCTCCCCGCCCCTCGAGCCGCCACCCACCCCCCTACCGCCCCCGCTGCCCACCGCGCCTGCGCTCAAGCCGGACCCCGTCACCGTACCGCAGAACACGCTGCCACTCACTGTAGATAAAGCAAGTTTTTTTTTTTTCACGAAGAACCTAAATTCTTTATCGCGATCGCGCAACGCGACGCGATGCCAATTGGGACGCCTATTTGACGTTAGTACGTTTGAACTTGCGATGGTCGCGTGATCGCGTTCTATTAGGACACCGCCTAAGCGCGTCACCATACTAGTTCATACGACGTTGCCAGCGCGCGGCATATGAGCTCTAATTCGTTCATTTACAGCCGTCGTGCGAGTGTAGCTACGCGGAGCCGGGCGGGTCCGGCTCGACCGAGACGCCGCCCGTCGACGAGACGGACGACTACCGCAGCGAGTGCGCCAACTGCAAATCCGCCACCAGCTCCAGGTAACGCGCGCAACCGACCAATCACAGCGCGAGTTCTAGATCGCGCAAACGAAGTTCTCACGCGATCTGACTATGTATGAAATTTTTTATTGTAGGTGGGTGTCTGAGGATGAGTGGGCAGATGAAGCGGATGAAGGCACGCAGACGCTGCAGCGGCGCGCGCCCCCGCCTCCCGCACCACCCGCCCCCGCCACGGCCACGCTCCCTCAACCCGTCACCAAGCAGCCGTGAGTATCTACAGTGCACACCCATCCACTGGTTGTAAATGAAGACACGCAGATGCTGCAGCGGAATCAATGGATAGACATATTTCGAACATTAATCGATCGATCGATAATCCGCCTCACTGCAGTTAGGTAGTAAGCACAATTTCGAAAAAGAGCTTAAAACTTCTACCTATTGTGCTGAAACGAGGACACTTACGATATGGCTTTCTCCTAAGGATAAAATCCGAAACGAGGTCATTCGACTAAAAATTAAGGTGTTCGACATAGCAAGCTGTCAGCAAGCTGAAGTGGCACTTGGCCGGCCATATCTGCCGAACGACCGACAAACGTTGGGGTCAACATGTTCTTGAGTGGAGGCCGCGTCTAGGCAAGCGCAATGTAGACGACCTTTGGCCAGATGGAGCGATGATTTGCGCGCTATAGCTGACAGAAAGTGGATGAGAAGAGCCGAAGATCGGACTCAGTGACGCGCCTTGGAAGAGACCTACGTCCAGCAGTGGACTGTGCTATAAGTTGATGATGATGATTTATCATCGTGTCGGGTTCTGGACGTTCACTACTTGACACCCCCGATTGAAGCCATGACGGACGAGTGGTCTCAAGCCTTATCCATCAAAATTCGACCTATATCTTAATCTTGCAATTTATGAATTTATAATCACGTAAGTTAAATAGTAAAATCCAACTTAAAAAAAATCAAAATCTCTTCACAGCCGCAACGCCATGGGCCCTCCTTCTAACTGGGAGAACTGGTTCAACACCATCCCCGACTCCGATTCCGAATCCGAAGAGGAGTAAAACCCACCTCTCTACACCAGCCGCGGTATCTATAAGGTTACCATTTACCTCAAGAGCGTACTAAGAAAGGAATTTTCGATGGACGTTTGTTTGGTGTAGTCGCTGTTCGTGCGTCGACATTTTAGGTAAACAACGAATTTGGTTGGTGGTTGACTAATTAGACCGTTTGTTCCTCAAACACGCCAAAACTACGGAACCGATCGTAATGAAATTCGGTATGGATGGGCATAGTTTATCAGCTGGAAAAGGAAAGAAAGGCTTTTACAATCCTGGTACAAGGCGGGCGATGCCGCGGGCAGTCGCAAGTATGTAAGTAACGGTTTTCAAGTCGATAAATTGTAGAATTTTCGGCCAAAGCGGAACTGACTGAATAGTTCAATCGGAAAGTTACACCAAAAGTTATGTACAAACATGATTTTGAAAACACAGCGGGTTCGAGTCCACTGTGGTCGAAAACTTTGAGCACAAAAATGACTAGTTTAAGGATATGTATGGATGTTTACAAACCGATGAAATAAATAGCTAGGCCTTGCCTATGTTTCGCCTAGGTTTCGCCTAGGTTTTCTAGGTTTTGCCTAGTTTTGCCTTGTACTGTCGCAGCAATAATGTACTTACCTCTTTAGCGCTTAAAGTTCGCAATTATATAAAAAATATAATTTTTATTATTGTATCTATCAGGTTTGTGTGAGTGAGTATTGATGTGTCATTCATATATAATATTAAAAAAAAACACTTCAATCATTATATCTAAGGCCTTTCGCGCACTAGGCAGCCAGGCAGAGGTATTTGAAATATTTGAGTAGCTAAAAGTCACAGGGAAGCAATATACGCAATTTCATTTACTTCGACATTTTTTTTTCAGTTATTTTGATATAAAAATAAACTACTGAACCGATTTGGATGTAAAAAAAAGCAATATTCATCCGAATTGATAACCTCCTCCTTTTTTGATGTCGGTTACAAATAGAAAGTTCTCGATTCGGTTGTTTTTTATTTTTTTAAATTATTGTTACCTAATAACTTTGTTGTTTATAAACCGATTTGATTTTTTTATTATTTGAAAGAATTAACTTCCAGATACTCCCATAGAAATTTTGAAATTCAAAATAACTGAAAAAAAAAATGCGTCATTCATGTAAACGAAATTGCGTATTTTGCTTCCCTGTGACTATCCAGTGGTGTTTGCGGTCACAGACAGTCCGATAGAAGTCGGATGTATTATGTTTTTGCAAAACCTTAATTATTTTCATCTATTATGTCCATCATAAACCGCATGATTTTCATATTCCGCATAATACCTTTTTTAGTTCACAATTCATTTATTTATTATGTCAGATATCATCATTATTATTTTCACCAGTGAATTAATGAATTGATTCTCAATCAAGAATTTTAAAAATACTGCCACCAAATACTTAAATTGTTCAATGTTCTTCGCGATTTTAGTGACATTGTCTTTTGTATCAGAATGCAATTTATTTATAGTGACTGTTTATACTTATTTATCACATTTTAGTTCTAAACTAATGAAATGAAAAAAATCCCCTTTAAAGCACATAAATACGTGATATTTTACCAAACACTCTATTTTGATGTTTTTTTATTGTTTTATATTTCGCACATATGATGTGGTTTTTATTTATTTATTTTTTGTAAGAAATTGTTTTTGTTCTTTACAAAAACTTTGTTTTTACTTTGTTGCACTATTCCATACCAAAGATATTCTTTGTTATAATTTAAAAAAAAATTAACACATCACAAGTATTGTGAATAATAGACTAGTTTTAAAATGTAATAAGTAGATAGGTAGGTATGTCAAGGTTTTATTCACTAGATTCCTCAAAATTTAGATTAGCGTTGACGTTAAGCCGCTGTTCCACTGAGGTGGACGCTACAAACTCTACAAAGCCACGCTCACAGTAAAACGCAAAAAACTTGTTACTATAAAAATATTTATTTCAATAACGTGTAAAGCTATTTGAATAAGTCTGGTTCGTATCAATAACAGATAATAGGCTAGGCAATATTCTGAAACGATCTTGAGTTTGACTAATCAAACCTAAGTAAAAAAAGTAAAAGTAAAGTAAGTAGTAAGTAAGTAGTAGTTGAGCCTAAGCTCCACGCATTTGAAAACAAATGCCTAATCCTAATAAATACTTAAAATACACAGCTTAAGGGGAATCCTCAATGCAAATTTCCTTAAAAAATGTTTCGTATGGAAGATTTAATTTAGATTTTATACGTGTTTTAAAATTAACCCTACTAACTTAAAAACACGTATAAGATCTAAATTATAGTATGAAACCTTTCACTTTTTTTGTTGATGAAATCTAAAAACATGGACGAAACGAATAGTGTGAAGAAATTACTATAATACGGCGTACTTTTTGAGTATTTGTCCAAAACATTTTGTATGGAATTGTATTTGAGGATTAGCCTTAACAGATTTTTATGAGATCATTAAAAATAAAATTGAATCAAGTTTTGTTTCAAATCAGTCAGTCAGACGCGGAACGATCATTTCCACGTCGCGCAAGCATTTTTTCTGTCGTTATTTTATATATTACGTATTGGAACGTGTGTAGCGTGGTTATAGAAAATAGCGTGCATAGCAATTGAACAGCGACTTTATAACTGGTTTCTAGTTTTAAGCCGTTGCTCTCTAGTGTTAAATGGGTTGAAGTAGAAATAGGTGCCAAATGTATTGATAACTACAGTATGCGCCACATAAACTATGCAAACTTCTGAAACTTTATTTTCAAATATGTAATTATCATATCCCAAATTAACTTGACAACGTAAATTTGTCTGAGACTTACGCAAATAGTATCGAGCAAGTTCAATTACATTGTCGTGCGTATAGTGATGAGCGATGAACCAACATAAGTGAAATATTAAAATTATTAATATGACGCATACTTATGTGGCGCAGACTGTACCTCAAAGGTGAAAGGGTCTGTACTAAACTTAATGACGGTTATATCTGTAGGTGTTTCGAATTTAAGAATATCCAGTTTCAAATGTAATGAAAATGCTACTTTATGGTTATAGGACATATTCTGCAAATAAAAAAATATGCAAATAAATACCACTAAAAGGGTTCAAATGTTACATAAATAATATACAAAAAAAGTTTAGTTTCATAACTATCGGAAAAAGTATTTTATTGCAGCTAGAATAAAACAAATTAGAAATCGTTATAAAATAGTAGGGTATATATTTTTGAGTAAGATAAACGAATATTAGCTTTAGAAATATTCGCCTCGGCACCTTGTCGCTTTGGTGGGAACCGGCCCTTAACTCTTTAATTTTCTTCATTCTTGTAGAAATGGAAGAAGCTTATATTTTTTAACCTTTTCATTATATTTTTCTACTTTTGTTGACGGTACTTTCTTATTTAAAATTATTTCTAACTGTATCGGCAAAATGCACAAAATGAAACTATGCAAAATTATTTACACTGTGTAAGAAAAAAAAAGTATAATTACCTAGTCTGAATTTTTATGTGTTATTCCACTTGTATTTCCACCGATAATGTAAGCATTCCATTGATTTCAAATATAACTTTGAATAAATAGTACGGAAAATGTAATGAATTGCCCAATTCCTATATTTCACGCCTGAGGAGACTATACAAATAACTTTTGATTAATACAGGCTAGTTGACTCCCTCGTAAAGTAGGCCTCATTATTAATATTGTCCGATTTTATTCCTTATTTTCATAACCGTAAAACTTTATTATAAAAGTTTACTTGTCGTAAACAAGCAAATACGCTGTCAGCCATTTTAATCTATATGTTATCTGAGCTGTGACGTCATAATATGGGTTGAAAACCAACATTTTTGGAATTTATCTTACGTTAAATGGTAATGTCACAGGACAAACTACATAGCGAATTTCATTCGTATAAGATCCGACATGAAATTTGCTTAGAGTCCTTTGACGTCACAAGTCACAACATGGCCGAGAGCGTTAACAGAGTTAAAAAAAAAACAAAACAATTTATAAATTTAAAATATGTAGCCTATCTTACACTTTTAATGTCTAAAATCAATAAATATTGGTTTCTTTAGTTAAAAACTACAGAAAATGTTTATTTATTGCGCCAAATTTGATATGAGTCAAGTAGGTAGCCTATTGTTCATGTCAGCCGAAAGTTGTCGAATATAGGAACTTGGGCTTAAGTAGCGTGTCGACACGACAGTATCAGTATTATAGGCGTTTCCGAACCAAATATCTACGTTCAAATTAAATAATAATTAAATTAAACGAGTTTAACTTGAATCAATTGGTTTTTATTTTAACATTCCAATAATTTTAACATAGACTTAGATAGATTAGTGACTTTAAGGAATTGACTAGATAGTACAGTCGGCTCTGTAATGGTCTTTACACCCAGCTTACGCCGGTGTTCACCTGTGATTAAACTACTCACACAAACACATTATGTGTCTGCGTGAGTATTGATTAAACCACTTAAGGTATACTAATATAAACTACAAGTGATTTAATCACAGGAGAACACTGGCGTAAGCTGGGTGTAAAGACAATTACAGAATTGGACCCTAGTATGTAACTTTTTTCCGTTTACAAACTATTTATAAAGTAGAAAGAGACTCCTTAACTTAGGATGACTTATGCCCACTTGCACCAAACTATCAAAGTTCCTAAGCAATTACTTAACTTAACTTGCTTGACCAATTTGTAAAAATTGTCCAAATTCAGACCGTTAAGAACTGGCAAGCAAAAAAATTAATTGCTTAGGAGCTTTGACAGTTTGGTGCAAGTAGGCATTAAAGGTAAGTATAGTAAGCGAACAACCATTTGTCTTCTCGCAAACCACGTGACATAGATGTCAGAAAAAAATTGAACTAAGAGTTACGTTCTGCGCATCTTTGTTACGTGGTTCGCCAGAGGACAACTTGTTTGTCGCTTATTATACCTGCTTAACGAAGTCCAAAAGTTAAGAAATTCAAAAGCAGAATGCACGTTAGAAGGTACTTTGAAGACAGATGAAGCTGTGCATTACTTTCTTCGACGTCAGGAAGCCACGGGCCGCACTGTCTGTAGCCCTCTTCCTGTAAACAAATACCGTCAGCAAATAAACTGGAACTTGATAACAAACTTTTTAGTTACCTATAACTTGATAACTAGGTATATCTAGTTTGGTAGAACTTAATAACCTTTAAGTAAGATGGAACTTAAAATAAGACGCAATGACGGAGCTGCGTCAAACCACGACCACTCTGGTAAGTGCGCGTCTAAGAAGAAGATGGAACTTGATAACTCCCATCCTAAGTGGAATTTGATAACTCTCAGGTTAGGTTAAACTTGATAACTCTCATGTTAGGTGGAACTTGATAACCCTCATTTGAGGTGGAATTGTATAACCCCCATGTAAGGTGGAACCTGTTAACCCTCATGTTAGGTGGCACTTGATAACCCTCATGTTAGGTGGCACTTGATAACTCTCATATTAGGTGGAAATTGATAACCCTCATGTTAGGTGGCACTTGATAACTCTCATGTTAGGTGGCACATCATAACTCTCGTGTTAGGTGGAAATTGATAACCCTCATGTTAGGTGGAACTTGGTGACTATCCTGTGACGTCACTACATGTGAGTAGTTATGCGGGAATCAGGCGGTCTGGGGCAGCCGGCCAGGCAGCGTGATCCCTCATGTAAGAGCGAACTTGATAGGTAACTTTTATGTTAGGTGGACTTGATAACCCTCATTTTAGGTGAAACTTCATTACTATCCTGTGACGTCACTACATGTGAGTAGTTATGCGGGAAGCAGGCGGTCTGGGGCAGCCGGCCAGGCAGCGTGATCCCTCATGTAAGAGCGAACTTGATAGGTAACTTTCATGTTAGGTGGACTTGATAACCCTCATTTTAGGTGGAACTTAATTACTATCCTGTGACGTCACTACCTGAGAGTAGTTATGCGGGAAGCAGGCGGTCTGAGGCAGTCGGCCGGGCAGCGTGATGCGGTTGCGCCAGCACGCCAGCTTGCTCGCCTCGTGCCGCGGTCTGCCGTCGGATTCGTACGGCTCTACACTTTCCACGTACTGAATAAAAGGAAGAAGAAATAAATAATTTTATTCTTCTTCTTATCGTGTCACTACGCTTACACGCTTGCCCATTTCCAGTACTACTCAGGACTTTAAGATGTATAAGGCCGCTTGATTGCAGAAAACCTGACTGTTCCCATTCGGTATCCCTTTCGGTCCGTCGGTTTCGCTATACACTCCGAAGTAGTTTGGAATTTTGGATAACTGTAACTGGGTGAGATGTAGGTATAGTGTGTAGTGATTAGTTCTACATACCGGTATGTTGGCGAGGGGATCAGGTACAGGCTTGCCCGTGTACGGCTTGTCGCAGTTGTACAGCGCGAGTAGGATCAAGTTGGTGTCAGGCACGAAAGCGCCTACAAGTGGCCAACTGCAGTCCTCTAATTGAGCATGAGTCGGAGTTCTTGACAATACGTCGATTGTCTTTTGATTTCTCTGTGAAAATAAATCTCTATTAATAGAATTTTGTGCATGTATAGCACAGTCGGTGAAGTTAGGTGATGATATTATAGAGTGAGATAAACGACATGGACACCAACGAATATTGAAGTGAGAAGCAATGATAGGTAGGTACGCGAACTTCAAGCTGGCCTAGATCCGCTGGCCGTACTATACTAGCGATCGGACTCGAATCGAATACGAGATCGAACTGGAACGTGTTGATAGAGAGGGCAAGGCAAATAAGAAGGTCCGAGATATGCAGATAATCAATCGATCGCATACTACCAACTTCGTCCATATTGTATCTACTTCCATGGTTCTATCTAATTCGTTAGTAGTGTAAGCTAAGGGCGCCTTCAAATTAGAGGCGTGAGGAAGCGCCACAGTGGCGCTTCTACTAGTTTTCATACAAAACCTATTTAGAAGCGCCACAGTGGCGCTTCTACTAGTTTTCATACAAAACCTATTTAGAAGCGCCACAGTGGCGCTTCTACTAGTTTTCATACAATACCTATTTAGAAGCGCCACAGTGGCGCTTCTACTAGTTTTCATACAAAACCTATTTAGAAGCGCCACAGTGGCGCTTCTACTAGTTTTCATACAAAACCTATTTAGAAGCGCCACAGTGGCGCTTCTACTAGTTTTCATACAAAACCTATTTAGAAGCGCCACAGTGGCGCTTCTACTAGTTTTCATACAATACCTATTTAGAAGCGCCACAGTGGCGCTTCTTCGCGCCTCTAAATGAAGGCGCCCTTACTCTACCTCTAGCTAATAAATTTGCGTATGACAGCACTGACTAGAGTATATCTTCTCCTTCTTATCGTGTCACTAGTTCTTTCGAACCAGTGTGGTGAAAGGATTTCAAGTGCACTTCGAAGAGGCTGCTTTCGTGCGCTTGACACATGTTTTCGAACTTTTAGGTTCTATGACATGCCGGTTACCTCACAATGTTTTCCTTCACCGCAAAGCACGTGTTTTAATGCACACATAGATTTTTTAACAGAAAATCCATTGGTGTATGACAGGGTTCGAACCCACGAACTTCGGATCGAAAGTTTAGGCACCTCCCACTCGACACGAGAGAGTATACCTACCTACCTGTAGCTGGTAGAAGGCGCGTGTCCTGTCGCAAGCAGCAAACACGGTCTTGTTGATGAGCACGCGCGGGTCAAACAAATCCTCGTACTTATCCCGCTCGAAGTCATGCTTGAGTCTTCGTTGACGCTTCTCCTTTTCTTTCCTTGTTTCGGCTGCTGCCTCTGCACCTTTATGGCCTGCGCACATAGGTGCATGGTACGGCTGAGCATTTTGAATTTATCAATTTAATTTAATACGTATCCAATCGAAATAAGGTAGGTATTAAATTTCAATGCCGGGTTTCCGCAGCATGTCGTAGCATATATTTAAAATACTCTGCAGTACAGTGCGCTTATGTGCGTGAGCAAATTAGTCAGCAAGTTTTTAACACATGAGTGAAATTTGAAATAAAGAAGCCCAAGGATGGCAGTGCAATTTATTCATAAATATTGTCTAGTTATTTATCGGTCATTCAAGATTCCTGATCATTTGATTTAATTGCCAGTCCGATATTACCTGCCTTGCCTGCCCCGCCGTTTTTTTTCCAGACCCTCTGTCTTGTAATGTCGCACGTATTAAACTTAGCCTGAACTTCTAATAGTCATTTGAAGTTAAAATTGGAAAATAATGTAAAGTGCACTTACTAGTTGAGACCATTGCTATTAGTGCAGCGACTTGGTGCGCGATTCGACACACCGTTTTCACAGAATACCATATTGACTTCAGTAGAGAAGGAATCATCTGTAAAAGCAAAAGTGCACCTATTTTATTTCATCTTTTCATCTTGGCTCTTATCGCCTTTATACAATTTGTAACGATAACCTCACTAGTTAACTATGAAAACACCACATATGATAAAAACTAGGGGTGCTTTGTAGGTTCTTTGGTCAAAGACTTCTTGAGTGGAGATCACGACTCTGCAAGTTTAGTGTGGCACGCCCTGCGGCCAGGTGAGGTGACTCACATAACACTTCCAGGCAGGAAATAGATGCAGGAAGGGCGCAATGACAACACTTATTAAGAGGTCTATATGCCTAGGCTATGTCCAGCAGTAGACTGCAATACGCTGATGATAATAAAAGTTGGCATACGAACGAAAACTTGAGAATAAGTACTTCTTTGTTCTGTACTAAAGGATCTGCAGGCTCCAGGACTTAAAAAATCGTTTTTACTTTCTAACGATACGTCCTAAATCCTTGTTTTCCATTTTGCGCGCTACCCATTCAAAAACCCTTATTTTCCACCCTCAAAAGAATACAAACCGGAGCTGCGTTGAACCATGGCGGAAAACAGACTCCCTGGTAATCGTGGACCCTGTTAAGCTGGTACACGCCCGTCTTGAGCAACACCGCCATCGCGGCTGGGTGCAGCGTGGCCAGGTGTTCGCGCTCCTCTGCAATGGAGGAGTTGTCGTTGCGAGCCACGATCCAGCCACCCTCGTCCACTAGCACGCACGACCACGAGTCCTCGCAGATTGGCTTGCAGAGCGATTTGTTCTCTTTATTGTAGCACTGTTCAAACACAGAAAGAAAATACTTGAATATAGTTTATCACATCAAGAGAAGGTAAGGAAAAAGTATCACTCGGCTTTGTTTTTCTTATGAATGAGACCTTTCATAAGTTTTCTTTCTTTCCATAAATGGCAACATTTAAGGCCGCTGTTTCGCTCGCACATTTGTATATTTTTGAAGATATCTATAAATTAACTGAGTTTAATGTTCAAAAAAGTGGAGCTGTGAATTTGTCTGTTATATTTTTTGTTTTGATATGTATGTTTAACTTATGAGAAGGAAATAGGGCAAAACTATTGTTCCCAATCTCCGAATTCCCAGATTTTGATCCAAATAAGCGACACTCTATCATAGCGCAATAAGGTTCGATTCCCAGCTAGTATAATTGATTTTTATAAAATCTGAGAATGCAGTTTTAGTTCTTATCAAAACCGGCCCCGATGGTCTTTTAGCGTTTTTCCAAGTCCAGTTAAAAAAATCAATCTGTATATTGTTTTTGTAATGTTAAAGTTGTTAAGCTTTGTAAATTTTGTATATTTATTTGTAATAGTTACAAGTAGTTGCGTTACTAGAGTTAATTCACCTTTCATGTAAACTAATCACGCATCCTGTTCGATTCGATAATTACCTCCTACTAGTCCTCTAGCATTGTCTATTTCGCTACCTATTTCATTACAGATTGCTTAGACAGATATTAAACCGTATCAGTCGCTCAGTTACGCACAATACTGATATGCATCTAAATACCTATCTAACTAATCGGCCGGTAACAGCAAAGGCTACCGGCTTCTGGGTACCTAACCTACTTAAAGGGTAAATGTCCTCTTACGACGCGACTTCTGCTGGCGACGACGCGACGGCGACTTTTTATCGCGCAGTGAACGCACGTTGGTCGCAAGGACAACTCTACTAAAGCGCGTCTTTATTTATGCTAAACAAAACAATACAATAAAAACGCGTTTTGAAATTGCGCGATTATAAACTAGGTACTGTATGAATAGGCTCTAAGTATAGTGCGAGACTCAGATTAGCGGATTACCGAGGGGATTCGCCGCTCGTGTATTGTTTTTTTTCAGCGCGTGTACAGCGACATCACTCGTTGGCACACAGTTTTTTTACACGCTACAAGCCAGCTAGTTCGCTCGTAGCCTGTAAAATCGCCCAGTGTCATCCTTCCCGAAAGCTAATTCGCTCATTCGCTAGCTTTTCGCCGGCGCGTGAAACTAGCCGTGTGTCATCGGTGCTTTAGCGCGTATGCCTACGTATTTATGCGGACGATACTCTTCCCATAGTGCGTCGGTGCGGGCTGATCCGAGTCCATCCGCAATGTCACGCACCGTGGGAAGGCTGGATGGCTTAAGATATATACGTACGGGCTGTTCAGTGACTGAAGCGAGAAGATCCACCATGTGCTGCGGGTAGAAGTGGAATCCCGCGACTCCGATGAGACCCTTGTCAGAGGAGAGTGTTCTCGCAGCCGTGAGCCATTCGAACTTTGTTCCGAGCTGGAAACAAAAGAATAATCTGGATGTTAATTCTCATGTAAATCGATAGAGACAAATGTCGTTAGAGCGCGGAGGCCCTAGTAGAAAAAATCACCCTGTATAATCATTTAGGCCCCGCCGTAAAATGATTAGAATTAGAATAATCATCGTGATTACCATTCATTTAATCAATAATTTCAGCACTGATTTAATCTTATCAAGCCATGTTGTTACGAAATAAATAGCTCTTCCTACTTAGGTACTAGATATTTTGGCCTGGGAGATGCAAAAACTTACGTAGTTTGCCCATTCTATTACTTATTCCATTCTTTAATTTAGTGTCAACCAAAAAAATTATTATGAAATAAGTAGGTACTTACTTTATGTTTTTATGTTGTATATATTGTACCTGTACTACCCCATTTTTTAGCAGTAAAGTAAATTAAAAAAGCTATTTATCTATTACCTAACCTACCCATTTAAGTGATGTCCACCGTTAAATCAGAAGCAAAATAAAATAGCTATCGACGTGTAAGTAAGTAGGTACTTCACAGATATTAAAGTTAATTATCAAAATTATTTGATCCATCAACATCAACATCAAACAGTATGAAGAGCAAAATGGTGTAAAAAATCTTATCATAGATCAAGGAATTATTGTAATCATGTTTTCTTACCGATTTCGACTAGACATTTGCACTCTAAAACATTTTAAAATACTATCTGAAATCTCAGATAACGATATGCAAATATCATCGAATAAAATAAAAAAAAGTTATGACAGAAGTGAAAACTTCTTCAAAGGCGAGGTTCACGTTTGACAGTGAGTACATTGACATGACATAGCCGACTTTACTTACCTCCGAGCGTTGGGGCCCAGTGGCCCAGTCTAATTTACTTCCCACGAAATATTTTGCTCAGTGCGCCTAAAGAAGTTTTCACTTCAAAAATACATTTGATGAGTTTCTTACATTTTCTCGAATGAACATTTTTCAGACTGACAACAACATCGAAAGAAACACGATCTAACGAACGGCCCCAGGGAATCGGCATGGGGGTTTTGTGTCTGAAGTTATCAAATAGAGCTGACGCCCGCAACTTTGTTTGCCTAATTACGCACTTTCAGCACTTAACGAACACACCTTACAATTTTCCAACACCTTACAAGTGTTTTTTTTTAGTTTCAGTGGTATGGCCTGTGTGTTGTCTGTCAGTCAGTCAGGTCTAAGCCTTTTTTAATAACATAATACCTATACCTTTTTTAATAACATAGTACCTAATATTAGGATAGGAGGTGTCATCTGTAGATAAGAGGGCGATCTCGTCACCGCTTCGAAAAACTTAACAATTGAAATTACGCCGCTTGACAAACGCACCGCTTTGGCACTGCAGCGGTCCGACACGAAACGTCTAAATTGAAAGAACCCTAAATCACCGGGGGAGGTCGCTCGAAGGTCTTCCTGAGTCTCCTCACAGGCGCGACGGGCGCGTGCACGATGAGCGTGCCGGGCCGCGCGGCCGCTCGCCTGTACCACGGCTCGGTGGGGCCGTGCGCCCAGGCCGCGCCACTCGGCGGAGACGCGTGCTGGCTCGTCGCGTGGTACTGCTGCCAGCGGGTCAAGCCGCTCTCTGTATATATATCATCAGGACCATATAGACCATATATAGACATGGACCTTTTTATGTAAACAAATGACGAGATAGGCAAAAAAACTTCTGGAGATCATGACTGCCTATGATGATTACAGTGCTACAAAGGACTTTGATTCACATAAGCCGGCGCAAAACTTATTTAGCGTCTACCTAAACAGTTTTTTTCAGGCTTACTCATAAACTACAGCTTCGAAGTTGATTGTGAGTGAGTTCTGGGGATATTGGTGTCGTGGTGTATGACGTGATGTGTGGTGTAAAGGCGCGCCTTCAAATTAGAGGCGAGACGCCCGACTGACGCACCACTGTGGCCCGTCATTGGCGCGTCTAAATATTGTATAAAAACTAGCAGAAGTACCACTGTGGTGCCACCGTGGCGTTTCCTCAGGCCTCTAATTTAAAGGCGCCCTAAGTCTCTTAATCTGTACATGTCACCTGCGACAGATACTCCAAGTGCAGGGGCTTATCTCATATCTTATGATCTTACCGCTAGCAAAGAAAGCAGTGGTGGAACCCAGTTCACACTTGGAGCAGTCTCTCTCCGGGCTGTCGGGCGTCTCGTGCTCTCGCGACCACTTCTCCGTTGCTATGGCTTCCTTACACAGCTTAGCCATTAGACCTTCATCACCTGTGAAACTCATTAGTTTAAAGTTCCACGCTGATATGATACAAGTGTTGATGAGATATTAAACTACTCTTTCACATAATCTCCTATACTTTAAGGTCATTGATAGCTATAGTTAGTTCTGGGGTTCTGGTTCAAACAATAATAAGTTACTGTGGCCCGATCACGAAAAGAGTTCGTATCGTATCTGTCACAGGGAAGTAGAAGTGACGTTTTGAACAAAATCGTACAATCTAATAACCCTTCTGTGGCGGATACGATACGAACTCGATTGTCAGATTTTTTCGCAATCAGGCCTCTGATCGAGGCGTAGCTACGTTTCGTTCATTGTCTCAATTTTTGGGAAGAACACATTACAAGCACGTATCTGATGGATCGATGTAATCGTGAACTCACACTGGTAAGTTTTCTCCAATAGCGTGGGTGGTATGGGCGAAAACTCGTATCTGATCTTCTTCATGGCAAAGTCAGGCTCGTCACTCCGCCGCCTGATGAAGTGCAGGACTTCTGCCTCGCGGTTGTCAAAGTGAGGCTCAATATGTCTGCAGTATAACCTAGAATGAATAGGTATTCAATAAGGTACTATAATATCAGAAAATTTACTAAGGTATACTGCAGCTCTACCGTTCCGAGCCAGGTGCCATGTTAATTCACCCGAGTTATACCTACCAATCAGATTGCACAGCAAAGTCCGTCCCGGCGATCGCCTTCCACGCCCTCTCAGCGCTGTGCTGCTTGTAGGCTCGGGCACGACGTGCAGGCGGCTGTATACCGGCAGTGCCACCACGGCCGTCTAGTGCCCAGCTGTACCTACCAATCAGGTTGCACAGCGAAGTCCGTCCCGGCCAGTGCCTTCCACGCCCTCTCGGCGCTGTACTGCGTGAAGGCGGTCTCGGGCACGACGTGCAGGCGGCTGTATGGCGGCAGAGCTACCACGGCCGTGTAGTGGCCCAGCACCCGCCGCCAGTGGTACTCGCGCATCTCCGTCAGTACACGCATGCCCCCCTCAAAGATACTCTTCGCGTACATCGTCATGTTGCCTTTCTCATTCTCGATGATTAGCGATTTGCGGAACTGTATTGAGTAATTCTGTATTGCATTTTTGTACTTTATACTTACTAATTAGCAATGACATTGTTTTTAATATTTTACATAATTAATAAAGCGTTGATGACACACGGCTTTTTTACAGGCTGATTGTTGGCAGAAAGCTAGCGTGTGAGCGTGTTAGCTTTAGGAAAGGATTGTCAACAAGAAGATTCTGTAATTCTGTAATTCTTTATTGTACACACAAACATATTAGAATACAAATCATAAATGAAAAGACATGTACAAAGGCGAGCTTAACCCTAATAAGAGTTTTCTTCCAGCAAACCTTCTGAGGTTAGAGAGAGAAAAAAAAAAGATTGAAAAATGCCGGCGAAAAACTGGGCGAGTTTACAAGCTACAAGCTAAGTCGCTGGCTTGTAGCGTGTAAAAAAGCCGTGTGTCATCGACGCTTAAGAAGTAGGTGACCAACAACATTACTAACTAGTTATTTGAAATCTCTCATTATTATTATCAATTTGTATTCCACTTTTGTATGTTTGCTTTTTACTTATAAGTACCTAATAATTTATTGTTGCGTGTCGAATTTAACGATCAAGTTAGTGAAACCACTATTTTTTAAAAACTACTACCATTTTACTTGTAACAAATAGAGTATTTGAATTTGAATTTGTATTACAGATGTCTTTACCTTCAGCCAGTCTCCGGGGTAGTGGCGAGGCGGATGATCCAACGCAGACTGCTCGAGGTCGATGAAATCTACCGTACGGTATCCAGGTTTCAGGATGTCTCCATCAAACTTTAACACAAGCTTAAAGTTGATAAAACAGAACACCTGACTGAAAAACAGTTTTGCTTTATAGGCGCATTATATGATATACATAGATGAATTTGAATTTAATTTAATTTAACTTAACTCTAATTTAATTTAGTATAGTACCTACTACATCGAAACTATGTACTTACCTATAAAATATTCTATTGTAATCTGTTGTAAACAATATTGGTTTCACAATTATTATAAATCTAGGATTATTAGAACATATTAACTTACACATAAGTCTTTACTGTGTAACTGTTTGCTTACCCAAATAAATAAAAGAAATAAAAATTTATTAAATTTAATTATTGACGACACCGTGGCTTAGTTGGTTGTGTCCCTGTCTACGAACCTTGGTGTTCCGGGTTCGATCCCCGGCCGGGGCAAATATTTGTGTGACGAACACAAATGTTTGTTCTCGGGTCTTGGATGTTGTGATGTCTTGTATGTGTCCATGCCACCTGCGACACAGGGAATCCTAGTGCAGGGGTGTGAGTGTGTGAATGTTTATGTTTATGTTTAGCAATACCTAGTCGTTAAACCTCGCAATCATGCAAACATAACTCCAATTTCTAGTATTAGATACTGACTGACCGTCGATTTGATGTTATCGTGTATAACGATGTTGCCCCGATGGTCGACGAGGAACAGTGACCCACCACCTCCTACCTAAATCAGAAAATAATATTAAAACACTAGTAAACTAAAAATGCCATGAATATTCTGCTACTATTCGGTATTTGGCCTATTTGACTGCTTTTTTACTATTAATTGTTCCAAATTTTATGTACTTTTAAGACACATTGATCGAGATCGAGATTATAAGAAACTTAAGCCATAACTATTAATTAAACGAAAAATTGTATACTGTATTTTACAGTGAAGTATCGTGACTCTACTTTTTACATTCATAAGACCTGTCTGTAACTAACCATGCTTGAGACATATAAATCATTTATTCATTCAGTCGGTATTCAGGCGAATATTGCGAACCATTCGGTAAAATTAAGCCTTTTTAAAAAAAAAAAAACTTGCCCAACCAAAAAATATTATGAATGCAAAACTATGTCCCATGTTTTCATAGGAAAAAAAACTGTCACATATTTTAGTAGCTTAGCTTTCACATCCTGCAAGGTAAAATGTATAGTTTACTCGTTGGCTATTGCTTCAACTAATCGGTTTTATCTTTATCAATATCTCTATCACATTTCCTAAAATCTAATGATGTGACGCCATCGAGTACCTAATTGTTTTGCCAAAAATGATGAAATAGCTAATATTATCTCAATCTTTTCATTTTTACGACTAAATAGGTAAAATAGATAAGATTAAAATGGAATAGTTACCTACAGCCACTTTTGTAGATAAAAAGGCAATACAGGTGATAATACCGATTTAATTTAAATCCTATATTTCAAAGAATATCCATATTAAAGGTAGATTATTGCAATAATTAATAGATAATACCTACTAATTTCTAAGAATGAACTGAATTCAGTTTGATTTATTATATTCATTGATAGATTAATATATATTTGAATCAATATAATTTACAGAATTTAATTTACGCCCGTTTATAATTTTTATTTATTTATTGGAGAACCAACAGCTTTATACAGCTAGGTAGACAATAGTTTAGCTTTAGAGAGCCAATTACGGGTTCCCACGGACATAAGAACATTTAGAAAATTTTGGTACTACGCGCGTTTACCGGCGTTCAAGATCAGTTTTTTCTTGCGAGTGTCAATAGCATGGCGTCTCTCGCGGTTCGTCGTGCGTATACGCGCTGCAAAAAGCAAAACACGAGCGGCGAATCTCAAATACTCAAAAAGTACGCCGTATTATAGTAATTTCTTCACACAATTCGTTTCGTCTATGCTTACCGATTGTGTGAACAAAAAATAGTAAGGTTTTATTACTTTAATTTAGATTTTATACGTGTTTTAAAATTAACACTAGGTACTAATTTATTTAACTCTGAGATCTTATTTCGTTCAGACGGAGAAAAATAATTAGTTGTCTGTGAAGTCGGTTTACGGACGATAGTTTAACGTGACTACCAGCGTTACCGGACAATGAGCGTCACCGGACAATGACAGCGTTACCAATGACATCAACGTTTTCGTGTATGCAGCCGGCGTTCATCGATTTATTAGACGTATAGTCACGTCAAAATCTCGTTATGGTTACTAAAATTCTGTCTGAATTTGTCACAGCGAGAATATTTTAGTACAATAATAATAATTCCTGCTAACTAAATTTAGTAACGATTACGAAATTAAGTTATTTAATGGTACAAGGAAATATATTTAGTTTACTATTTAGTCTTGCTATCCCATTTTTTCCATGTTTTTTTTTTAAAACATAAAAATGTTTTATTTCTAAAATGTCTTATAATAAGGTACATAGCATAATAATATATAACTAAGAATAATACAATAAATCATAAAATTATAGGCAAACAATTTAAAAAGAGAAGGAGTAGAGTGGCTATTATACTTGTAATTTAATATAAATTGTTCACCGTGTGTGTATAATATATAGTATTCAATTTATTACTATTGCAAATTTGCACGACCTGTACTATATAAAACTTCGGGTTCCTTGATCTAACAAAGTACCTGCTGGACTTGTGTGTAGATACAAGGGACCTCTGTTTCGGCTGGTACTGGGCTAGGCACTGACTTTAATAAATTTACATACGTATGTAGTTTCAATAGTGATAGGGTACATAGGATTCACTTACCTGATGATAAGGTAGCATCAGTTTCAGATATTCTATCGGGATATCTACTCCCGCCACACCCAATAACCGATTAACCGGATACTGCAAATAATAATATAAAAATAAATATTCTGGAAATTTCAAGTAGTCTCGAAAGCTTATTATTTTAAAAACAGTAAACTGAAACAAAATAATGCATGCGCCATGCATGTTATGCACCATATAGCCTATTCGAGGAATAACTTGCACTGCGATTGTACCCATCTAGAAAGTTTTTGTAATAAATGATTCATTTATTTAGTTTTATTAGAATTATTGTTACATCTTTTTGATATAAATATATTTACCGTTCTTGTAGAGTTCCTTTGTTTTTCCTAAAATAAAAATATGCTGCTATTATCGATGAGTAATATGATAATACATATCATGATTAAGTACAATTTTCTTTACCTCATCCAAAACAATTGTAATGTTCTGAAAATACAAACAAAATTAAAATAACACTTTGAAGAATCTAAATTAATTTCGTAATAAAAAATATCTACTTACTTCAATAGTGGTGTTTTCGAAGACGGGAACGGACACACTGATTTGTAGTCGATATTGAACATCATCTCCCTCATAGTAATAGCCCAATTTATCCTAAAAATAACAAAAATAAGTAACTGGATCATAAAGCTACGATTTGGCGACGCCGTAGCAGATTGTAGCACTTTGTCGAATTAAGGTGCTACGTTTTAGCTAACTCGTAGTGAATAGTGATTGTAGATCTTTGACACATTTGCGTACTACGACTTGGCTACGCCCGTAGAAAATTGTAGCAATTTGCCGGATTATGGTACTACGGCTTAGCTACGCCCTAGCACATTGTAAAACTTTCACGGATTATGGCGCTAAGACAAGTCGTAGACGTCAAATTGCTACAATATGCTATGGCGTAGCCAAGGCAACGCCGAAGCATGCTGTAACAATTTTAATGATTATGGTACCACGACTTTGCTACGACGTAGGAGATTGTATCACTTTGACGGAAAAGGTGCTACGATTTGGCTACGCCGTAGCATATTGTAGCACTTCTATGACACTTCTATATTTTATATTTATATTTTTTTTTTTTTTTTATTTTATTAGGAAAACACAGGAAAGGCTGACAGATTTCTCCAAAACGCCCAAACGTTATTATACTTAAACTTAATGCTAAACTTACTTATTATTTACAAATTACAAAAGTGTTATTGATTGTTAATAAGGTAAAATATTCATATCATTTAAACCTAAAATATTTATGTCATAAAACTATTGATATACCTAAACTATCAACGGCCCACGGTGCTACAAAATGGTTGCGCCGTAGCATAATATAGCACATGGCTACTAGATATTGTATTGCGTATTACTACTAAAAGTTTATTTTAATTCCTCTCACTCACAAGACTCTCCTGGTACATGTGATCTCTGTACAGCCTCTCAGCACTCAACAGACTCTTCTTATCTTTCCTCAACTCTCTGTATCGGTATTCCTGTTCCTTCCTCTCCTTGTTCTGCCACTGCTGCTCACCAACTCTTGGGTCCTGTAAATAAGTAACGTGTCTCATAATGGACGAGCCATATAGCAGGTCTTGCACCTTCCTATGTCAATCGATGTTTTGTGTGTCCATTGCGATCATAATGAGTGGACTCTCTAAGGGTGCGTTTCCACTGACATGGAGCTGGGTGGACTCTAGCCAGTGCGATAGAGAAGGTAGCATTGCGGAATTCATCACGCATGCCAACGTTGCGGAGGACCCTGCAGGTGTTAGGGTGCATTTCCACTGACCGTTAATTGGCCAATCAGTGCTCGAAATGGAGTGGAAGTGAAATTTCGAGCTCTGTGAACTTCATGACCTTCTCCGTGACGTCAGCATGCGTAGGTAATGAACTTCGCAAAGCTGCCGTCTCTATTGCGCTAGCTAGAGTGATAAGTCTGTAATATCTCACCGCAACATGTGCATACACGTCGCTGTAGACTCTGAGCCGCTCCCTCCGCTGCGCCACAAGTGGCCGTTCTAACACCTGCAGGATCTTCATGACCTTCTCCGTGACATCAGCATGCGTGATGAATTCCGCGAAGTAGCCGTCTCTGTCGCACGCGACGTGCTCAGCATTTGCACGCGTGTTGTCTCGCAAGCCGCTTGGGTCGTGCAGCCAGAGTGTGAACAGCCTAAAACATATGTATAACTCGGGCGAATGAACATGACATCTGGCTCGAATGACGTTTGTGCAAAGTACAGCGTGGAATTGGATAATCTTGATAGAGAAGAGGTCCAGTAATACTTGGTAATGATAAGTAATGATAAGGCTTCGCAATTAGAGGAAGAAGAAACATGGAGGGCGCCGCGCGAGTAGCAGGGGAAGCAACAAGTTCCGTGCCACGTGTAAGCCAGGTGTCATGTTCATTCGCCCGAGTAGTACACACACCGTTGAAAGGCGTCCTCTGCAGGACTCTCTCGAGATGAGTAGGTATACAGTGACTGATATTCTGCCGCCAATCAGTGTAAGGCGCTCTCCTAATTGGCTAATCATCGTATAAGAAAACGATGCGATCGTGCGGTGGCCCGAAAGATGTCATAATTGATTGTATAATACCAATTTAGGATTTAGTTTGCTCGTACGATCACTAGGGCAGCGAGCGCCTCAGAATGTTCTTAAAGGGTGGTGTATCTAGAAAAAATATTGGGCTTTCGAGACTCTACATAATCATAACGTCTGTGGAGCAATGTTCATGGTTACAAACAGTACGGGCGTGATCCTAGCCATAAAATAAAATGGCTCACTCGTCTCATCACTAATTTATAAAAAAAGGACGGTAAAATGTGCTCACCTTATCCGTCCGCGCGGGTCAAGATGGCGCATGAGCGTGGTGTAGTTAAGCTCCATGCTGTCGGTGAGGAGCACGATCGCTTGCTGGCAGGAGGCGGCGCGGTCGGCCGTGCCGCGCTGGCGCTGCAGTAGTCGCACCGCATATTCCAGCACGTCGTCTATACACGACACGTTCCTGTAGTGGTATGGCTTCAGGGCTGCTATCATCGCTGCTGAGTTCACGTGGTTTGCCTGAAGATACGATTGGGTTTAAATATAAATTCAGCGTAAAGTTTAGAAAATGGAAAAGTAAATAGGGTGGTTTTTATACCGATACTAAGCGGGTGAAGCCGCGGCTAGCAGCTGGCTCGGGGCCTCGGCATTTTAGAAATAATGAAGTATACGAGGGTTGATAGATGGATAGAAAGATGTTTGTTATTCGATCACAACAAAACTACTGAACCGATTGGCCTGAAATTTGTTATAGGTAAAATTTTAGGGCTGGAAAAGGTCTTAAGTTTTTTGTCTCGATACCACGCAGCTGTATCCGCGGGCAGGGTATAGTAAGTCTACAATAAAATTAGCTACTTCTCTTACCTAATCTACCTCTTATCTACTTACTATTTACTATTATTTTAACTTTTTTTAAATACATTTCTATTGTATTAACTTAGGCGCTTTGACCTAGACTGTAACCCATTTAAGTATAAAATAAAATGTAAATGAAATAAAATCTTCGAGTAAAACTCACCGGCACCAATTTATCATTGAAGCAGCTGACCGGTGACTCTACTTCCACATTGAACCGCAGCACATTCACTTGGTCGTCATCCGTCAGCGCAGTCAGCATGGTCAGCGTGAAGGTCTTCGCTATGAAGATATTCGAGGAGTTGCACAGAGATCCCGAAGAGTCGAGGAGAATCAGCACGTCACGCGGAGCGCCCTGAGCGCTCACATACCAAGGGCGCAAACGGCAATCGTATAGGTCATTCTCCTTGTCATAGCCCAGTTTGAAGTTGCTGGACCATAATGTTGCTAGGATAAAGACGGTATAATTTACTATTGTATTATTTAGTTTGAGATTCCCACAATCGTTCAGTCATCAGTCGGCCAGCCATTCAAGTAATTTCAATTTCTCTTCAGTTGAAGAAGTTGTAGGTACTTTCTTAAGGCACAGAATTCAGCACGTCGCTATCTCACTTGTACGTTTGTATATTCTTGAAGATATAACTTGACAGAGTATAAATTAAAATAAAAAATGAATGGATCATTTTTTTTTCTTATTATTTATTAGGCTTACCAAAACAGTTATAATACAGGAAAACATAATTAACGTACCTAGTTAACATAATTTCTAAAGACTTAAGATACCTGTCCTATAATAACCAAATACAGGCAAACACCACTTGCATAAACATCAATCAAGTAATGTAGGGTTTATCATAAAAATACATTTTCCGTTTACTCGCAAAAACAATATTTTGTTACTACAACCTCACGAAATGTTTATATTTTTGTTTTGATATGTTAAACCTAGGCGAAGGAAATAAGTCAAAACTGTTATCCCCTATTTTCTTCGCATCAAAACAAAAAATATACTAAAATGTATAAATGCGCAAGTGAGATAACGACGCGCGGGATTCTGGGCCTTAATTTTAGTACTTTACGAATTCAATGTTTCTGTTTGCCTACAACGACACAATCACAGTTGTGTGCTGCACATATCTGATAAATGTAACATCTAAAAGAAAAATTCCATTCCATTTACCTACTTACCAGGATAGTGCCTTAAGAATCCCGACGCACTACAAAAGTATTGATTGTCAATAGTTGAATCTTGGGCAAAATTCTTCTGGAAAGTTGGGAGTAGTCCCTCTGACCACGCCAAGTGTGGTAATATTCGGGTATCTGAAATAAAAATAATATGCATCACCGTGTTTCAGCTTGATGGGCAGTAGTTGTCAAAAGGAAACTTGATTATGACTAGTTTTGTTTTACTCATGCCAGGTGTGATATAAAATAAAATAAAATAAAATAAAAAGGCATTTATTCACTTATACTTGCTAACCTAGTACAAAAATGTTTTAAAGCTAGGTTGCGATATTCTGAAAAGGTCGAGGACTCAGCCACGCTGTTTTTCAGCCTCGCCTGTAACTAACCTACAAGTCGGGTTCTCGAAATTGGTCAGCCTCCGTCTGCACGGCCTGACCGTTTCCGAGAACCACCCCCCGCGTATATTATAACTAAAGTTAACAAAAGTTATTCTATCCTATTCTATATATAAGAGAGCCACATTGGCTAACTTCTAGTACATTTCGGTCCGATGCCATGATGCAGTTTTCGAAAATAAAAGGAACAGAGCTAGATAAATAATATATAATAGGTATGTTAACACTTCTACCCTTTTTCATTGTTAATAAAACTACTTACTTTTTGACTAAACTAAAAATTAGAAAATATTATTTGAAAATAGACATATATAATTTTTATTGATCTATGGTATAATATGCATTTATAAACAAGAAAGAACTAAGTAACACCGTAAGTAGGTGCATTGCTCTTGTAAAATAGGTTAAGTTATTAGATAAGTACATGTTTGATTTATATATAATGTTAGTTTATAAGTAAAGGTACCAATTTTTTTTTGTTGTGCAAGTAATATTTTTTTTTATTTTTTTTTATTTTTACAGTAGGTTAGTATTTGCGTTTTATGACAATAATAGGCGTCTAGATATCTCAACATCAAAAGAGCGCTCAGCTCGTCTCGTATCTTACCACAGAAGTATATTAATCACAATGTCAAAAATCACAATCACATTAAAAATGTGTCAAAAAAAGAGGAGTTACTTTGGCTAACCTCTAGTACATTTTGGTCCAATGTTAATTTTCGAAAAAGATAAGTAACAGGACTAAATAAATATTATAAATGTTAAAACAAACAGGCTTTTTCTTTGTTAATGAAACTACATCGTAAGAACCGTGGTCACGGGTTGACTGGCGTATGGGACACAAAAACATATGAGGTGAGCGCGATAAATACCCGTTACAATCAAATAACTATGTGTGATAATCGCGAAAGTCTACGAAAAACTACATCGTAAGAAGTAACAAACATTATTTGAAAATAGAGATATATCATTTTTATTGACAAGGTGCCTAAAAATTTTCTGTCCAGTATTCCGCATTCATCTTGGTCTGATACTGTCTATCCTGTTGTTCTATACCTATAGGAACACCGTTATTCATTTATGTATCTAACATACAA
Organism: Lobophora halterata; assembly: GCA_932526365.1. Lineage (NCBI taxonomy): Eukaryota > Metazoa > Arthropoda > Insecta > Lepidoptera > Geometridae > Lobophora > Lobophora halterata. The sequence continues at coordinate 1,894,111 of OW052017.1, forward strand.
AATCTTTGGACTAATACTTAGACGACACGGATGGTCGAATGGCAAGTGTATTGGACCGCCACGCCCGGTGTCGCAGGATATATTCCCGCTTCAGGACAAACATTTGCGTGATAAACATCGGTCTGGGTGTTTTCTTTGTATTCTATGTATGTAGTAACAAAAAAAAAAGTATTTAAGTATTCTATCAGCACACTGGTTCCCATAGTACAAGCTCTACTTAGTTTGGGGCTAGATGGCGTTGTGTGAAAGGTCCAAAATATTTAACATATTTATTTATTATTTATAATAAAATGATCGTGTGAATAGACTAACCACAAGCGAACACTTCAGCAGCAACATGGACGCTGGTCTTCTTCAGCGATATTGGCGCGTCGAAGTGCTTGCTCGGATACAACTTCACTTTTTGCACGCTCTTGCAGCTCTCGAGCCATTCGTAAGGAGACTCTAGATCGACGGAGGACCAAACTGGTTTGGTTTGGTCCAATTCCTATAATATAATCAAATCTGAGTAGGTACTTCCCTAATGATAGGTATAAGTGAAATAAAATTACTTGTTGTTTTTTGAGTTGGGTGCATTGATGTCAAGCGCTGAGTCTAGTAAAGTGAGCTGCACTCAATCCACGGTGGTAGCATTTTGGCGCGGTCACAGTATGGTACGGCCTTATCAAAACTTTATACATCGATGGTTGTGTGCATTTGTTCACCTGTTATGCATCATCATTTTCATCATCTCTTATCAATAGTGTACTATTGTTCATGTACCGTGTGTGTCATTAGTACTCGTTGAATAAAGATTTAAAATTTATATTTTGAATACAGCAAGCCAATATTTTTTGTTTGAGACATTTATATCTTTCAGGCTAGTGAACGAAATCATACAAGCTCTGCTTAGTTTGGGACTAGATGGCGTTGTGTGAAATGTTTAAAATATTTATTTACATATTTCAGTGATAAAAATATTCTTCAGGCATCTAAATTATCATTAGTCTTATACAAAAACTTACAACTGAAGAAAACTCTTGTCATTATATAGCAGAAATACTAACAAAGCTGGCATCGAACGTGTACGTAGCTGGAGGCTGTTCCTTGGGCTTAGCCATCTCCTCGGCTTTCCTCATGATCCGCTCAGCAGCCTGCACCCGCCTCTGCAGCAGATCCTCAAGTGACTTGGCGGTTCGCTCCACGATCGCAGCCCCGTCTCGCACCTCCATTTTAACATCGCTAAACCCTTTTAGCAATTCCTCTTTACGAACTACTTTTTTCTCAATTTCTAGTAAAGTGTTCGATATATCTTTCGCCCAGTCCTCGACTCTATGAGAAAAAGGAGTATACTTTACCTGATTCGATGTTATTTTTATAGATTTATTTTTGGCCTCAGAATTTTATTATTTTATTTCGCAATCATGTAAAAAAAAGGTCATAAGTCTTACTTTCTTGAAGAAAGTGAGTTCTAATACATAGTGTGCAGCATAAAAAGATAGGCTATCGACTAGAAAAATAATCTAGTAATTTAATAATCTACTCGTAGTAATAAATAATCTAATAAGACAATCAGTATGTAGTTTTGGTTACAGGCTGCCGTATAAAATATAGTCTCATACTTTACTAACTAATTCAGTATGCAAGAAAATTTAAATGAAATGTTACAATACTGTAGTAGGAGAGTTAATTTGATCTAAACTAAATCCTAATATTATCTAAGCTTTTAGTAGTAAAATTACTTACGCAGCATGCGATATAATTTTCGCCAGAACTTCAGGCTTTTCCGGAGGAGGCGCAGGCGTTATTTTTATTTTAGAGTAATTTGTAATTTTCACCGGAGAATCTTTCGCTTTGTTCAGCTTGGAGAGTGTCTGCTCATGTTCCTCCAAAACCTTTTTAATTTCTGCATTCGTTTTATTTGAAGGCACTTTAGTTTTACTCGAGAAAGAGACGGTTATGGCTATAGTTAGCAAAAACATTTTAATTTTCATATTTTCAAAAATTTCGCACTCCGGTTTTATGATTACTGTGTTCTAAATAAATATGTTTAACACTAGTACATAATGAACATTTTTCAAAATTCAAAATAATTTAAATATAATTGAGATTTTTGTTCGTTGTTTCGCGAATCGCGCGTTTTGGTTGGATGGGCGGATGATACTGCGGGCAGTGAAGTAGGGCGGGCGGCTGGCAGCGGCGCCCGACATCCTGGCGCCAACGCCGCCGTCTCATCGAGGGACCAAATGATTGTCCTGTATAAGATTTCTTTCACTTTGCGGCTGAAGAAATTGAGAACAACAATTATTTTGGTTGAAAATGAGAAATTTAATTGTCGTTACCACAGATAAATTTAACACTATTAATAGTAATAATAAAATTCTTTATTGCTCTTTAAGTACATACATTTTAGGTTAAGCTCTAATTAACTAATGTAAGTTTTATAAACAACTTGTAAATTATTAATACCTACAAATACGTACCAACTTACACATATAAATTCATTTCTTGTTTATTCAACCAAAAACACTATAGTTTCGTTATTATTTTAAAATTGTATGGCTCTCCTTATGTTAACATTTTTCATAGGTAGAAGAATATACAAAATTATAGTCTAACTTAAATAGTACTTACCTGAACTGAAAAACAATGAACTTGAGGTAATATTGTTTTGATATTTTCATATAACCAGAGTTTATTCCACCTTTCAAAGTCCGACAATGGAATTGATATCATCTAATTAATTATCTCGCTAGATCAATCTAGAAACAACTTACCTACCTTTATTTTACCGTTTTGGGAGGTTTCTCCTGCAGGATGCTGTCTAGATGGGTACCAAAACAGTGCCAGATATTCTATCGCAAAAAAGAAATGTGTGTAATCATTACTGTGTTTCGGTTTGAAGGGTAATGTAGTCACGTAGCTAGTGAAATTACTGGGCATTCGAGACTGACCATCAACATTTGTTAAGCGCTAAAGCACTGTAGCACGGGCCTTTGGGAATCAAAGCCCTGTCACACCCTGTGCAGAACTGTTGTAGTTATGGGCAGGCGTGATCTCTTACCATCAGGAGAGCGCATAATAAAAAAGTTAATATCAAAACCTATTAAGTAGCAAGTGGCATAGAAGGAACTACTGGGTAGATGGCTAGGTATGTTGTATAAGAATACCTAGCCATATACCGTATATACTTACTGCTACTACTGAACCGATAATAAACGGAAGGGCTTCAGAGTATACTACCATTATTAGGCAGACCTACCTACTCACTAATTATTTTGATAATATCAATTCGATTGCATCTCTACCGTTTATAGACAAGAAGTATTAGACTTCGCTGTGTTCCGTACATAAATTTATAAATGATTTTATTTTTGTATTTTAATGTTTTCTATTTAAACGTGTGTTCATACGAGTACCTAACGTAGTTTAGTTTTTATTGTAATACATTTAATTTATTTGTCTTTTATATGAAACTTGCTGACTCCCGCAACTAAATAGGGATAAAAAATATCCTATGTCCGTCTCCTGGTTCCGAGCTACATCCCCACCTATTTTCAGCCAAATCTAACCGGAACACGTTTATGTATGTTCTTGAGTTTTTTAGTGTAACTAACACGACTTTCTTTTATTTATATTGATGATTGATTGATATACTTTGACCTACATATTTACAAGCTTTTACGAATCGAAGAAAGTAAATAGCGTGATACTCAATGGTAACTAAAGTTTCTCTGCGTAGGCCGCCGTCCTCGTTGCATTTTGTAGAATTCTAATAATAATTGTTGTTTTAATATATAAATCTGAATTTTAATCTGGGTTTTTAGATTAATGAGTGTACTTATTATCTTGATATCAAAATCGCAGAAAAACAGCCGATAATAACTAAATGCGACTCATCTGGTTGATTAAATTGTGTACATTGAGTATAAAAATTGATTCAGGCATAGAATTACAACATATACCATCTGAAGTTCACCATGAGAGGTGCGTGAAAGTAGTTTTAAGTGTAGCGAGACATCAGCCGAAAGTTTAGAGGCTGAAGTTTCGGCCGTAATATTCCGTTGGTATGACAAACCAATCGCTCTGAACGCGGCGTCTTATTCAGTACGCTACGCGACGGAAAATTACGTGGCGAGTCAGTCGGTGTCGGCACTTGTTTCGATCGCGTAACGCGTCGTGTGATGTATCGCTTGCTTTGCAAAATACGTTGCATGCGTTTTGACTGAAACAATCGCTCGATGGAAGGTTTGGCGCTACGCCGAAAAACACTGCGAGCGTATACCAATCGTACGATCGGTGCCGTACGTTCCGCAGATGTTAGCGAAACATCTGCACTAAGGGTTAAATATAAAGGAACTCTCGCAGATCAATTTCAATAAACGCTCGTCTTCTTCTCGCGTAAGCCAGTGGCTGGCTTTTATGTCGGAGTTCAAGGTGGTTAGATTAGGATTAATCAGTTCAAATCGTTTCAGGATTATCAGTTTTGTTATTATTGGGCGCGGTCGCGGTGGGCAGAGCTCAGGTCTCTGAGTGCCCGACTGACCAAGCCACCGACTGGAGCATCGAGCAGCTGCTGCGGCATGAGGACTGCAACAAGTTCTACAAGTGCACCTTCGGCCAGCCTGTGGAGTACAGCTGTTACGATGGCCTCTACTTCAACCTGGCTACTTGGGAGTGCGATTGGCCCCATCTCGTGGATTGTGAAGGCAGGAACGACCCTGCTCTGACCACGGTCGAGCCTACCACTCCTGAACCCACTACCCCTGAACCCACTACCCCGGAACCCACTACCCCAGAACCCACTACCCCAGAACCCACTACCCCGGAACCCACTACCCCTGAACCCACTACCCTGGAACCTACTACCCCAGAACCCACTACCCCGGAACCCACTACCCCGGAACCCACTACCCCGGAACCCACTACCCCAGAACCCACTACCCCAGAACCCACTACCCCGGAACCCACTACCCCAGAACCCACTACCCCAGAACCCACTACCCCGGAACCCACTACCCCAGAGCCCACTACTCCAGAACCCACTACCCCTGAACCTACTACCCCAGAGCCAACCGCAGCCCCAACAGCCGCCCCGACCGCTGCTCCCACGACAAAGGAGCCAGGCTGCGAGGTGGAAGTGTGGCCTCAGCCGGAGTCTCAGCCGGAGTCTCAACCGGAGCCTCAGCCTGAAGGTTTCCTCGCTAACGGCTGCCCCGCAGACCCTCACGTACATTGGCTGGTGCCGCACGCTGAAGACTGCACCCTGTTCTATTACTGCGTGTGGGGAGAGCTGGTGCTGAGGGAGTGCAACAGTAATCTGCACTTCAACCCCGTGCTTCAGGTACTTTGAGGTTTTTTAAACTCCTTTTTATTTCTTACGATCTGCCTCAATGGGCATTTAGGAAATTCCCAGAATGTAGTATTTTGATAAAACTGAAGAGATTTAAAGTGCCTGGCGAGGCCACATCTGACATAAAGATCACGGGATCTGCGGGGGTACAAAAAAAAATGTTTGGGGTACAAAATAGTACATTTTAGGTATGTTTTTTTACTATCCCTATCTCTAAAAATTAAATGTAACACATATATATAACCATTTTTCAAAGATGTACGTGTCTTGAAAATAGAGGAAGCCGTAGGCATCTATGATGATTATTTACATGTTTTTTTTATTTATTCCAGGTGTGCGACTGGCCCGCTGTCGCTGGCTGTGCCGTCTCTGTTAACAAGCATGCTGATGCCAGGCGTAGTCTCTTCGCGAAGATCTTCTCTTAAATTCCATTGAACACCGATGAAATTTGCAAATGACGAGCGCGACGTGACAAGACAAACACTTTTTTTTTTACTTTTTAGTGGCTTGCATTTGACCACCATCTCACCTGATGGTGACTAGCGGTCGACGATGTAGCACGCTTACCTAGAAAATCCTATTCAGTCCTGCCTTCAAGACACCCAAATTATAGTGATCGGGAAACACTGACGCCGGCAGAGCATTCCGTTCCTTAGCGGTTCGGAAAATGAAAGTGCTGGAAGCAAAGCGCTTCGTGCGAATACGTGGTATTTCCACTATGTAGAGATCTCGAGCGTCTGGTCTTCCAGCGCACACTTTCCAAAATGCAACTAGATTTAACTACTTGACAAGCGCTCGTGAATTGCAAGGATAGGAGGTACGCGCCCAGAAACGATAATATCGACGAAGCAACAAATTCTTCTTGTATGGATACTTTATAAAATATCAACTAGCGAATTATAAACACTTCTTGGTGTTTTCGCTAATTGTTATCTCAATTAAATAGCGTTATATAACGTGTTGATTTGAATCGTTGTTTCATTAAACCCGACTAGGATAGGATAGGATAAAATATGGAAAGCATAGGGATGAGTGACATTCATTTATAACTTTGTTATATCAATATTTCAACATTGATTTAGAATTCTACATATAGGTCTATCTTTTACTTAGAGAGACAAATTCAACGGTTCTGATAATCATTACTTCTGATGATAACTTTCATAGACACCGGATTTTGGCCGAAGGGTGTCGTGTTCAGGACGTTCTATGGACGACTGATGATTCTATGACACGATAATTGATATTTTTTTATAAATATATACATAAGTTAGTCTATAAGGTGTAAATCATATGGGCCCTTGTAGTTAAACTACACTGTACTTTTCTTGTGTCTGAAATAAATTATTATTATTATACATAAGCGACTGCATTATGCCACTTTATTGTGTTGAGTTGTACAGTAGTGGAAATATCGAAAAACTAGATCCTGATAGATCTCATAAAAAGAAGGTTACCTACCGTTAAGTTATATCTACTGTACCTACCGAAATCAGTTATGATACTTTCTGTTCTAAAATATTTAAAGCCATAATATTTAGGTAATACTAGTTTACATTCACATCTCGAATCTCGCTCTCAACTCCGTTAGCCTTGCGAATTAACAATTTTTTTTTGACAAAAAAAAATTTTAAGTCTCTACGTCCAGTGGTTTGGCCTGTCTTTCAGTCATTCAGTCAGTGAGGGCTCTTGATCGATTCGAAAATATTGATATTTTATGTTTCATATCAACATGAAGCTAAATATGGCCTCATGATGGAGCGCATACAAAATAAATTCACACGGTATCTCTACTGGAAGTCGTACGGTGTCTATCCTTTCTATCCATTGATGTATCCAACCTTGTTTGTTTTGGGCATGGTTGGATACAACAAGCTGGAATCAAGACGGGATCTGGCACTGGCTGTGTACGTGCTTAAGGTACTCCTGTGCAAAATTGCCAACCTCTTACTGTTACGGACCAACTTACTGCGCAAATCACCTCTTGCACGCACCGTGCAGATGCTCAATTTAATTGCTGAGAAGATTGATATCTTTCATGATTCTCTGAATGAATTCTCAAAGGCCACATTGTATAATTATTAGATTTTTGTAATGTATTTGTAAATAATTATTAAATTTGTAATATTTTAATATGACTACACTATTGCATTGGAGACATCTGTAAAAATAGTTGTATGAAGATTTTAATAAATACTTAAATACTACTTAAATCAGTATCGATATCTGGGTTGATTACACTCCAAGAAATACTATTAATAGGTACCTAAGACTAACTATAGATTATAAATGAGTGTAGTTGTTCGTAGTTCAAATAAATAAAATAAATAAATGTTAGTGAATTTAGTCAAGATTTATTTTTAGACTTCAGATTATAATCTACAAAATTGCTCGCCTAGCTGACATCATTTTGAGATAGAAATTTCGTCACATTCTTTCCAAATTTCACTCATATTCATATTTGGACAGACCGCGTCTTCTAATAGTACGATGACACACGGCTTTTTTACACGCTACACGCCAGCGACTTCGGTTGTAGCGTGTAAAGTCGCCCAGTGTCGGCGTTTTTACAATCTGCTTTTTTACAATCCGCTTGTAAAAAAGGTGTGAAAAAATTGAAAGCCCGGTCTAATTTACACGCCACACGCTGGAGTGTTGGCGTGTAGCGTGTGTAAAAACACACAAAACTTTCTAAACGCTCAGAAGCGAACTAGCTAGGCGAATGTGTCATACGCAAAGATGTCGCTACAAGCCAACAAGCCTACACGCCAGCGATGATGACACACGGCCAAACACGGCTTTTTAGAAGCAGATTGTAACAACGCCGATGACACTGGGCGACTTTATTTTATTTAATATTTTATTACACAAAAAACAAACATAATTGTACAAAAGGTGGGCTTAATGTTAAAGCATTTTCTACCAACCAACCTTACAGGTAGTGAAAGGTGTTGGCGTACTAAAAAAGAACAAGAAAGAAAGTACTTACATATAAAATAAAGCTACACATTACACGCTACAAGCTAAGTCGCTGGCGTGTAGCGTGTGAAAAAGTCTTTTATCGTACATATTTAGTTCATAGTATTTACAACGTACTCATAATTTAAACTGGTGTCGTTATTTTTTATCTAAGGGAAGGTTCGGTGATAATTAAGTGTGAAGTATTTTGCATTTGTAAATTTTAATTTGACATAATTGTAATGTTTTGGCTCCACAACTATTGAATAATCTTAACATAATACTAGAATAACACATTTACCAGAATAACAACAGTCTGAATTAATATTAACAATTAACTTTTTAAAAAAGGCAGATTTTTATTTAAAATATTAACAATTAGATAAAAAAAAATACAAAAAAAGACATATAGCAACTAGTTACTCAAATGCTTGGGCCTGCCCCTTCAATGAATTGGCAAAAGTAACTTTGAAATACATAAAGTAATTAGCAGTAGTAAAATTCATCAAACTTTTTTAAACTTATTTTTTAATCTATAAAATTGCTCGTCTGGCTTGCATGTGCTTGTTGAGGGAGAAATTAGCAGTGACGTCACGTCCGTCGCAGTCGACTGCCGTGGGCCAAGTGCACTGCTTGGTGTGAGGTTCGTAGAAGAGGCTAGCGGGGCAACTGCGCGCTATGGGCTTGCCGTTGAAGCACACGTAGTACTGGCTGCAGTTCTCGTGGGCGATCAGCTTGCCATCCGAATCGCTGCCGGCGCAGACGCCGGGCGCTTGCCTCGAGTTGCACAGACACGGGCCACTCTCTTCCACCTCTGGCTCAGGGACGATTCGATCTCCGCATTGCACGTTAGTTGGCCAGTCGCAATTCTCGATGCTGGGGTTGTATAGCGTGCTGGCAGGACACTGAAGAGTCACCGGCGAGCCGGCGGAACACACGTAGAATTTGTCGCATTTCTCGTGAGCGACGAGGACTCCGTCGGAACCGGCGCCTGCACAGATGGCGGGTGCTTCGCTTGGATCGGTGTTGGGATTAGTAATGGTGTTTTCTTTATCTTCGGTGTCCTCGCTATCGATGCCGCTTTCCTGGTCCTTTTCGACAATGATCCTGTCGCCGCAATTTACGTTGTTAGGCCAATCGCAAGCCTGCAGAGCGGGATTGTACAGAAGGTTACCAGAGCAAGGCATGGTCACTGGGATGCCAAAAGAGCATTTGTAGTAGCTGTTGCAAATCTCGTGCGCAATTAGGACACCTTCAGAATTTCCAGTCGCACAAATAGCGGGTGCTTCTGCAGGATCGCTGTTGCAATCGACATCACCGTTGCCATTTCCGGTACCACTGTCTCCACTGTCGTTGTCACCATTGCCATTGTTTCCTGCTTCAATCTCAACAATAGGCCTTTCGCCGCAGTCAACATTCTGGGGCCAATCGCACGTTTGTATGACAGGGTTATACAAGAGCTGACCATAGCAGTTAAAGGCTATAGGGACACCATTGGCACATTTGTAGAATTGGTTGCAGTTTTCATGAGCAATCAGAGTTCCTCCTGAACCATCAGTAGCGCAGATACTAGGGGCTTCACCGGGGTTGCAGTTGCAAGTGCTGGATTCACCGTTGCCACCATTTTCATTTACGTTTTCGCTGTCTTCGCAATCAGTATCACTGTTGCCGCTGTCTCCATTACCGTTTTCACCGTTGCCATTGTTTTCTCCTTCAACCTCAACAATAGGCCGGTCACCGCAGTTGACGTTTTGGGGCCAATCACACTGTTGTGTGAAAGGGTTGTACAAGAGCTGATCATTGCAGTTAAGGGCTACGGGGACACCATTGGCACATTTGTAGAATTGGTTGCAGTTTTCATGAGCAATAAGAGTTCCTTCTGAACCATCAGTAGCGCAGATACTAGGGGCCTCACCAGGGTTGCAGTTGCAAGTTCCAGATCCGCCGTTATCACCATTTTCATTTCCGTTTTCACTGTCTTCACAATCAGTATCACCATTGCCATTGTCTCCACTGCCGTTGTCACCATTGCCATTGTTTTCACCTTCAATCTCAACAATTGGTCTGTCACCGCAGTTGACGTTCTGGGGCCAATCACACTGTTGTGTGAAAGGGTTGTACAAGAGCTGATCATTGCAGTTAAGGGCTACGGGGACACCATTGGCACATTTGTAGAATTGGTTGCAGTTTTCATGAGCAATAAGGGTTCCTTCTGAACCATCAGTAGCGCAGATACTAGGGGCCTCACCAGGGTTGCAGTTGCAAGTTCCAGATCCGTCGTTATCACCATTTTCATTTCCGTTTTCGCTGTCTTCACAATCAGTATCACCGTTGTCGCTTTCTCCATTACCGTTTTCACCGTTGCCATTGTTTCCTTCTTCAATCTCAACAATAGGCCTGTCACCGCAGTTGACGTTCCGAGGCCAATCACACTGTTGTGTGAAAGGGTTGTACAAGAGCTGATCATTGCAGTTAAGGGCTACGGGGACACCATTGGCACATTTGTAGAATTGGTTACAGTTTTCATGAGCAATAAGGGTTCCTTCTGAACCATCAGTAGCGCAGATACTAGGGGCCTCACCAGGGTTGCAGTTGCAAGTTCCAGATCCGCCGTTTTCACCATTTTCATTTCCGTTTTCACTGTCTTCACAATCAGTATCACCATTGCCATTGTCTCCACTGCCGTTGTCACCATTGCCATTGTTTTCACCTTCAATCTCAACAATTGGTCTGTCACCGCAGTTGACGTTCTGGGGCCAATCACACTGTTGTGTGAAAGGGTTGTACAAGAGCTGATCATTGCAGTTAAGGGCTACGGGGACACCATTGGCACATTTGTAGAATTGGTTGCAGTTTTCATGAGCAATAAGGGTTCCTTCTGAACCATCAGTAGCGCAGATACTAGGGGCCTCACCAGGGTTACAGTTGCAAGTTCCAGATCCACCGTTATCACCATTTTCATTTCCGTTTTCGCTGTCTTCAGAATCAGTATCACCATTGCCATTGTTTTCTCCTTCAATTTCAACAATAGGCCTGTCACCGCAGTTGACGTTCTGAGGCCAATCACACTGTTGTGTGAAAGGGTTGTATAAGAGCTGATCATTGCAGTTAAGAGCTACGGGGACACCATTGGCACATTTGTAGAATTGGTTGCAGTTTTCATGAGCAATAAGGGTTCCTTCTGAACCATCCGCAGCGCAGATACTAGGGGCCTCACCAGGGTTGCAGTTGCAAGTTTCAGATCCACCGTTATCACCATTTTCATTTTCGTTTTCGTTATCTTCACAATCAGTATCACCATTGCCATTGTTTTCTTCTTCAATCTCAACAATAGGCCTGTCGCCGCAGTTGACATTCTGGGGCCAATCACACTGTTGTGTGATAGGATTGTACAAGAGCTGATCATTGCAGTTAAGGGCTACGGGGACACCATTGGCACATTTGTAGAATTGGTTGCAGTTTTCATGAGCAATAAGGGTTCCTTCTGAACCATCAGTGGCGCAGATACTGGGAGCGTCACCAGGGTTGCAGTTGCATGTTCCAGATCCGCCGTTATTTTCATTCCCGTTTTCGCTGTCTTCACAATCAGTATCACCGTTTCCATTGTTACCTCCTCCATTGTCAACAATAGGCCTGTCACCGCAGTTGACATTCTGGGGCCAATCACACTGTTGTGTGAAAGGGTTGTACAAGAGCTGACCATTGCAGCTAAGGGCTACGGGGACACCATTGGCACATTGGTAGAATTGGTTGCAGATTTCATGAGCAATAAGGGTTCCATCTGAGCCACTGGCAGCGCAGATAGCAGGAGCTTCATCAGGGTTGCAGTTGCAAGTTCCGGATTCTCCATTATCACCGTTCCCACTGTCATTATTATTGCCACTTTCAATCTCGACAATAGGCCTGTCACCGCAGTCTACACTCTGAGGCCAATCGCACTTTTCAGTGATAGGGTTGTAAAGCAGATCACCGTAGCAGTTAAGGGTCACTGGTACACCGTGAGCGCACTTGTAGAATTGGTTGCAATTTTCATGGGCTACGAGAACTCCATCGGAACTATCTGCAGCGCAGATACCTGGAGCCTCACTAGGGTCGCAGTTGCAAGTTCCTCCGTTGTCGCTGTCGGTGCCACCATTATCGGTTACGTCGTTTTCTGACTCATCTTTGGTATCCTGAACATCTGCTTCGACGATGGGCCTAGAGCCGCATTCTACGTTGGCAGGCCAGTCGCATACTTCCGCTAAGGGGTTGTAGAGCAGATCGGATGAGCAGAAGAATGGCACGGCTTCACCATTGAAACACTTGTAAAATTGGTTGCAGTTCTCGTGCGCTATTAGTTCGTTGTCGGATCCATTTTTTGCGCAGACAGAAACAGCTTCGATGGGGTTGCAGTGACAGATCTTTCCACTGAGTGTGCGCAGGGGGAGTTCAGAGTGCGCAAGTGCAACTGCGCAAAGCAGTAATAGAGCGATACCTGAAAAAAACAACAGACTAATTTTATAGTCGCTCAGGTTTGTAAGTTACGTTCCTTTTATTGATCATCAATAATCAATATATTGATAAAAGGCTTTTTGATTTACAGACAACCTATTCAGGTTGTATACGAATGTATAGGACCTAAAATTAACTACACTTCTGCACAGGTACAGACAGCGTCAAAGATGAGTATCCCCTTGCACAAAACATTCGGCTTCAAATCCTTTCAAAACGCCGCCGCAGCGTAAGAAGAAATTTTGCCTTCAAAGATATATTGTATTTTACAACCATGTAAGCCTAATCATAATTTTATACTATTTTTAAGGGATCTGAATCTGGGTGTCTTGTATAAGGAAGGGGAGACTTATCTATGACGCTGTCTTTACGTCACGGTTACGTAACTTTGATCCAAGTTTTCGAACAATAAATACTACTCGCGTCTGTAGCATGGAGCCATGATGGTTTGTTAATTCGCAACGCAAGTCTTACCACTTAGTGTAGGTGTTGTGACCCTACCGACAGGGCCGCGGTCGAATCCGACCGGGACCCCGTGACCCTGTCTAGTGCTGATGCGATGTCAAACCTCTCGTCCAATGACGAGTGGTTTGACGACGCATTGGCACTGAGGTGATTGAAGGAATATCAATGGGTTTTTAGTCGGTATGCCCTGGTGGTGAGCCCGACATAACCCTTTGGCCCTCCCCGGCTAAAAGGGATGCGTAATAGCATTTTCCCAAATAAAATTAAAAAAAAAGGTGTTGTGACGCTACATTTTTTTTTGTACAATCAAGCCACGTTAATATAATTAAATAACTTATTTGAAAATGTGATTTATTATTATGCTTGTTATGGAATAAATTAATTATGAAATACATTTAAATTATCCATTGCCTTAATTTATATCTTCTAGGTAAGTACTTCATTGTTAGTATTAGTTTATTAAGTAGCTTAAGTTTTTTTTAGTAGTTTAATATGCCGCCACCCACGTTTTGTTCAACAGTCTCTTGTCCATCCAAAGGTTGTCTGGAAGAGATCGCTTTTAGTGATAAGACCGCCCATTGTCCACTATTTTTAACATTATTTTCTACTCTGTATATTTATGTTTTTTTTTTGTGAGGGTGTGCAATAAAGAATAATCTATCTATCTATCTATCTACATTCAGCAAGTTTTTTGTTAATTTCTTTTGCAGATCAAGCTCAAAACGCTCATGAAGCTCGCTTCAACTACGAGTAGGTATAAAACTCAAAAGAGCTACCGCCCCAAGCGATTATGATAAGACATCGTTGTATCTAAACTTTTTTTTTATTGGCTTAATCTATCTGATATGTGACAGGAAATGATATCTTAGTATCTGAGTATTGGATTCAATGTATTTAATTACTAATCAGTGTTAGTAACCGCTGTGTTGATTTCAAAACAGATAATAAGCTTGATAGATTGCAAATAATTATAATAATATTATTTGATGGTGAGGTAGATTATTTTGATAAATTCATAGTCAAATTGATAATTCCATTAAAAGGTCTTTGTAACATTATCATATTAATTTTATTTGTATGGTCATTGACATTGGTAATAGCACCTAAGTATAAAAACTATTTGTTGAATTTCGAGTAACCTCTTTTTTAAGTAAGAAACGCGTAAAAATCATAAAAAACAATAATTTTTTTATTTTTTTTTTTGTATTTTTGGTATCGCTTCCTTCCTGTATTGAATGATGGTAATTTGATTATACAAAAGGTACTTTTGATTTTTTAAGAGCCTTAAGAGAGATTAAATTCATAAATTGGTCGATTAATATGATTATCAAGATGTTGCAGTATTAGCATTCTAGCTAAGCTATTTCAATCCTACGAATAATTAATCTTGTGCAATGTAATTTAATTTTTATTTTGCAATAAAGAATTGAAATAACTACTAAAAAAATGTGAGGTGCATATTATAATGTACCTATTAATTCTATTCAATGTCTATCTACTATTTTTTTTATCAGCCTTCATATATTGTCCCATTATTGGGCAAAGGTCTCCCCCAATTTCTTCCACCTTTTACCAATTATATCCGAAAATAGTTTTGCTTCAGATCGATCTCAGTTTTAATGCTCAAAGTTGTTTAATTCACTTTTGCTGTTGACTGTATTTCAGTAAATGCAATACGAGTATGTAGTCAAGAATATAAAGTGAGTAATATCTAAGTGCCCTGATTCACTTTGATAATTTAAACCATAATACCATTAAGCAATAAATTAAATTAGGTCTTGATAACTTTGAGCATCTGGGTTACGTACGTACCTAAAAAACTGTTTAATTTTTTTATTAAAAACGGCTATTATTAATAAAGGGACTATTTATTAATAACGGTAGGGATGTACCTTAGTGCGGTGCCGGGTGGATTTGCTGCCCGTATTTTAATTTTTGCAGCACGTAACGCGCGATTAGCCGCGAAAGACGTGACAGTCGCTAGAAAAAACCGAGCGTAAACGCCGTTATACGCGCGTATACATGCGACAGGCTTTTGAAGTTTCATGAGTACCAATCCGCCCGTATACGTGCGACAAAAATACGCTAGTCTGAAACTGCACTTAGGCCTGAGTCACGATATCTGATAAATCAGATATTATGTAAGTAAAGAAGTTACTAATTAGGTACTAACTACACCAATTGATAGATTCCTCCCCAGACTGGCACGATATATTCCTAACGTAAGATTCGATAGCGCATCGACACTAGGCGTCCCCAAGCTAGACGATCAATTTTATTGCGCAATATGACGAATTGTGCAATATTATTGTTTTATTTTGAAGGTTTATATTGAATCTTTCTTATTTTAATTTTATTGTACAATACCGCCTAATTTCACGTCAGTGGAAATTCACCCTAAAGCTATAAAGACGTCTCTACCGCCCTTATTTTGTATGTCCTGGAATATTAAGGACATCCTCCGGCGAACCCACTTTTTTTTACATGGGTAATTCCTCATGTATGTCCAACGCCCTTAGGCGAGGGCGGACGGGTTATGTCGGACTCTAACCGACTAAAACCCCATGGTGGCCGACCTCTGCACATTACAGGGACCCCGGCATATCCGAAGAACGCGTACCGGTGTCCCTCACGCACGTTGCTCTACGGCCCATCCCAGGGAAGGCTTGCGCCGACCCTGAGCTCCGCTCGCAGTGCATGCCTCCTCGTGCACTGCAGCCGTCCCGGGTTCGAGTATAATGCAGCCAGAGCCCCGACAGCTCTCGAACCCAGCAAGATCTCCCTCATTGGCAGGAGACACCGCCGCCCCTCATGGGGCGGACGGCCCGAGTTGTCCCGCCTGGACACCCCGGCCCCGCCGTCTCCGAGCGGAATCGGATCTCTCGCGATCCCGCTCAGCAGCCTCTTTCTGCACCATGACGGTCTCACAGAAAGAGGCTACTGCCCTCCACGCTGTCGTCTCTGCCAGCATTACCGCAACCGGCGTACCCCCTGGCCCAACGTATATAGTAGTAGCTGGCAAAAATGGATAGGACGCTTACCTTTCATTTATTTGCTCTTTTTATATACTGCGTGTTGTTTCTCACAAGGTTTACACTGCCACTGCTAGATTCACATTGCTTGTACATATTTATACTTTTTGCGACGTTTTTGAGTAAGTAGATGATAATCAGGCTGATTAAATTGAATCTTTGATTTGCAATGATTACTCGGAAATAAAATATATTTGATAAAACGTGGACCTAGTCACAAATAGCAATTTCCATTATGGTGGTAGGTACCTATGTAGGTAAGTACCTACATATTTCTTAACAGTCACATTGTTTCTAGTCTACTAAAAATAATAAACTTGAGGGAATATTGTGTCAGAGTTGTGTGTGTAAAGGTAGACATCACACATCTTGTTCAAGATGTGTGATGTCTACCTCTACCGCATAACACGCTCGGTACGCTTTCCGAAAGCACTGGTTCAATTTAACACTGGTTAATTTTTTCTCGGTTTTGAAACAGTAGAAATTTTCTCCCGATCGTACCTAAAAAGCTGCAACAATCGGGAATAGACGGAATCTAGGGCTCTACGACTACAAGCTCTATGGCTCTACCCTACCATGTTTTATTCTGAATGGGAAAAATTGACAACCGATAAATGTAAATATTTTGGGTGCATTCTGTTTGAATATTTCTTGAAAAACTAACAGCCCAGAAATGGTACTTACGAGTATTTTTCAAAATAATAAATCAATTTGGTTTCTTTCAATAGTTTTAATCGATGTCGTTTTCTATCAGAAAATAATTTTCCAAAAAATGTACTTACCAAATCCTACTTTGGCAACTCAATGGATTTCGACAAACTGTGTATTTGGATTTACATAATTGACGAGAGAATAAAATACTGAAAACTATCGCGGCTGCAAGCCAGCACTTAAAATAAGCTTCCGAATCAAAAATTGGTTGCCTGTAAAGTTGGTTTACGGACGATAGTTTAACGTGACTACCAGCGTTACCGGACAATGAGCGTTACCGGATAATGACAGCGTTACCAATGACGTCAACGTTTTCGTGCATGCAGCCGGCGTTCATCGATTTATGACGTAGTCACGACAAAAAATATATTTCGGCTCATAGTAGAAAAATCATAATTAGCCACTTCAGAGAGCATTTGGGATGGCTTAGGTACAGAATGAAGGCGTATTTTTCAGAAAACTCCTAAACCAAACTACCAATGGGTATTTAAAAATTGCATCACCATTATATTTATGTATTGATCGGCAATTCTGATGTGCATTTCCCGAATATCTTAGATCGGCAACATAAAAAGTGATGATCATTATTTATAAAAAAAAACTGATTTGCGTCTTTGATAATGGTGATAATTATTTTTGTACTGGGTGTGATTATACCAAGTTCATGAAATAATCGAAAGATTTTTAAGAGATAAAAGTAATTTGGTATTATTCCATGAATTAGGTGGTCAACCACCTTATCTTTCTATACATAGGGGGCATAGCGGTCTCCACTTACTTCCTGAAAGAGAAAAATGTTTCAAATTATAAGTAGGTAAGTACTTAACTATAAAAAATATACATTCATAATTCACAATATATTTATTCCATAACAAACATATTAACAAATATACCTAATGATAAATTAATTAATTTAAGTGGCCTGCTTGTACAAACATATAAGGTTACCTACAAAACCTACACGAATTCACCACCTAGATAAGTACTCATACATAGTAGTTATTACCTTTATATATCTATTAGGTGTATTTAAGTTATACATATTTAATTGAATATTGATACAAAATATGTAAGGTCAAAGAAAGAAAGATAGAAAAGTGTAAAGTTACATAAAAAAAATATAATAAAATAATACTACCTTTATGTACCTACCTATAGGTAACTATAAGGTATATGTATGTATATTATATATATATATATGTAAAAACATATAAACAAGGAACTACTTAGTCAATTTTAATAACATTTTCATGTTTCTATTACTGTTATAATGGCAATCATTATCAATAAACCAATGTTATTAGATATTGACTAATTGATTGGAATAATATATTTTGACCGATTAGTTAAAAGATAAGCGAAACGGAAAAATAAATTTAGTCAGCCAATGATACCACTAGGATATACGTATTAAAATAAAAGTTCACATATATTTTTACTTACAAAAAGATAGACTTGATCAGAAATTATAAGAAATCGTGAAATTCTCGTATAGTAATTGAAGATCAATTCATCGATGTCATATTCGAAACTATAGTCGACAATACGGTAGTAGGTGGACCAATTTGATGTTGCAAACTGCGTAAGTGAACTTTCCGTCCTAAAAATTATGTTTGAAGAAAATCTATTTATTAAAGCGTATACAAGTGTTAATATACAAACAAAATGAGACAATTGGGCCACCCATAGACCGTTGCAAGCGATCTTTAGGTACTAGTTTTTTTTTAGTAGCTCGACTGCTCCAACTCGATGCCCGATGGCAGCGTGCCGAGGATACTGCATTGCCTCTTTGAATTGCAAGGCTTATTCTTTGGGTGAGATAGCTGCCAGCCCTTTGATCACGCGTCGCTTCAACCAGACGCTCTAATTAAATTTTGAAAATGCGAAAGGCACACGTTCTCCATGGACCTAGCTAGGGTCTCGATTTGAACATATCAGAACACGTTTTGTTCTTATTTTACTAGTGCCTATTTAATCTGCATAGCAAAGTGTGTGTTCTAGAGTTTGTAGGAAATTTTAAGCTATATCTGTTCTGTACCTACATAACTGTGTGTGACAAAATAATCTATCCCACGTCAGACGTTTTGGTCCTCCGAGCCGGATCAAATTGAGCAATCTAGCTACTTAGAAAAATCTTTCATCAATCATTTGATTAGATCAAGTCATGAGGTTTTTTTTAACAAGTTATCTATTTATTAAATAGACTGAGCCGTACAATGAAACACATCGGATGGTCTGAACACCCCGACACCAGAGCCAACCACTGGCTCACACGAGAAGAAACGAGTGAAATGGAACGTAAATTGGTAAATCTAGTCAAGGAAAACAAGAGGAAAACTGATCAGCTGGCGCGCGTCAGCAAGTGCGGAGCGCGGGAGTCGCGGGGCGTACAAACGTCAGTCGTCACGTCAGTTCGGTACGTCAGCGATCACGCTCGGTCGTGCGCCGCGCTTGCGCCTCGCGGCTGGTGATAAACAAACCGGCATACGCTAGTTTCAACTATCCAACCATGGCTCAAGACCTCTAAGAGGCCCACGCTCGACCCTCCGTCTTCATGCCTCTGTGTTCACCCACAAAGCATCACAAGTGAGAGCCAGAATTGAAATGTATTCAGCCAGGTATCACCTAAGCAAACTTGGTTCACGTGACCTTGCTGGCCTTTTGTTGCAGATGTCAGCCGCCGCATCGACAACGGCGGTTCTATCATATACTGGAAAATGACTGAAGGCTCCTTGATACAACATGATAAGTCGGTGAGTGCAAAATTTTTAGCAACGTAAACAAATAGTTAAGAAACTTATGTAAGCAATAAAAAATACTATTGCAAACGTATTAGAGTTGATAATAGAGTGAGCTGTTTTAGCCAGGTGGTGTGACCACAAATTAGAGTTCTGGGTGGGAAAAGTGACTGTCTATCTTACTGCTTTCCCGCGTAAATAAATATGTATAATCTGTACTCATACGGGTATACTCATTGGTAATTCCGAAAACACATTTTAGTGCGTATCTTAACAAATTTTCCTGCTGCTTTTACATTGTTTTAGAAGATACTATGTATAATGTGAATTGTATGTAACTATGTAACTCTGACATCTACTTTTAAGCCAAGACTGCTCGCAAATTCTTCTCATAATCCTTTCCAGTTTCATATATAACTAGTATCAATAACAAGTACCTAATAACAAGTATCTACACCTGCGTACACAATTTATTTAAAAGCTACGTTCCTACCCTACCTACTAAGTAGGTAGGTAGGTAGTTTTACGTTGAAGCAGGAAATCGTGAATCAGATTGAAACCCGCGTGAATACCAGTGATACGTAGGTACCTTATTGATAACGAATGTATTGATACACTATTAACCTTCAATAGATCGAAATTATATAACATGAATCTTATTTATTGTAAGTAGGTACCTACCTACTTACAAAAATTACGAATAGGTACCTACTTACAAAATATTAATTCATTTCAAAAAAGATTACACTCTCTTACAATGTCAATTTTTGTGACGAAAATAACTTAAGTACTTACTTTAATATATTAGTTTCTGTATAGCTAAGTTAAATCTTATAAGAAGTACGTTACAATAAGGACCTATCTACATGCTTACAAAAAATACGAATACTTAGGTACCTACACAAATATTTATTTTAGAAAAAGCACTCTGTTACATAAGAATTTAAATTTTTGTGACCAAAATAATGTTATTTTGGTCACAAAAATTTATATACTTACTTAAATATGTTATTTTTAAGTTACATAACTTCACAGCCAAATCATCAATCATCGCAACTACCTACTTCATCAAGTGAAAATCAGTAGGTACAATAATTCACAGCTAATCAATTTATGATTATGATAAACATTCAATACTGGCTGACGAGACTCACTAATAGCCCGTGACTTTAGTTGCCTAAGACCCGAGTTCATCAACAGAGAATAAGTAATATTATTACATAATTTAAATTATTTATTTTTATTATTATTTTTTATTTAATATATTGGTTAAGTTTTAAACAGTTGTTTTGACGTTTTTGACACGAATTTGCGTCAAAGTTAACGGACGAAGAGGCCTAATCTTCCGATTTATCTTATTGGTGAACAAACACAGACCTTTAAACCTTTAAACTAAACTTTTGTTTATTTACTTAATAGTTCTCCTAAAATTATTTCAAAATAAACAAGGAAAACCTACTTTTATTATTATTACATATTGTACCTACATTATTTTGTCATAAAGGTACATTACACAATGGATATTACACATAAGTTACCTATATCATGTTCACATAAAGAGGGTTTTATTCTAAGTATAGTTAATTGTTTTCACCATCCGTTCTAAAATTGGCTAAGGCGTTGCGCAAACGAGTATCCTGTGTCTGGCACAAGACACCAGCAACTGTAGATTTTCATACAAAACAGTTGCCGCAACGCGCCACTTTTTGCACCAGTTGCCGCTACAACAAAAAGTGGCGTTTTGCGTCAACTGTATGAAATCTGCAGTTGCCGGTCTTGTGTCAGACACAGCACAGGACACTTATGCAGACTTGCACCAAACTTTCAAAGTTCCTAAGCAATTATTTTACTCGCTTGGCAGTTCTTAACGGCCAGAATCTGGACTGTTAAGAATTATCAAGTGAGTAAAGTAATTACTTAGGAACTTTGACAGTTTGGTGCAAGTAGGCATTAGTCTTGCTTGCGCAGCGCCTAATAGTCTTGTTGACATTGAATTCTGAGAGCTGTTACGTAAAGGAGACGATATCGGTCCAAAAACATTGGTACATCTTAATTATCCTATTTTACTGTCTTCGCCGATGCCAAGATAAACAAACTGAACTAAAAATTTAACATTATTATTTTATCAAACAAAATCACCAGATAATTGGTAATTTTGTTTGATAAAATAAAAATGCGAAATTTTCAACCGACTTCAAAAAAGGAGGAGGTTCTTAATTGGGTTGCTTTTTTATGTGTGTTACCTGAACTTTGTTATTTATAAACCGATTTGAAAATTATTTTTTAGAATGTACGACACGGAATCTAAGTCCTAGCCTAGGCTTTATATTACCGTGTCGGTCATTTCCATATTTAG
Organism: Lobophora halterata; assembly: GCA_932526365.1. Classification (NCBI taxonomy): domain Eukaryota; kingdom Metazoa; phylum Arthropoda; class Insecta; order Lepidoptera; family Geometridae; genus Lobophora; species Lobophora halterata. The sequence continues at coordinate 1,916,194 of OW052017.1, forward strand.
GTCGCGCATTTCAGCCCTGTACAACATTTGTTTGGGCCGGAATGCCCAACCCCGGAATGTACATCCTGGAGTCCAAGTCCTAGGCTTTTATTCCTATGTCCTACAATCCCGCGTCGTGCATTCCTGCCCGTACAAATTTTCGAATGGTATGTGATTTTAGCATAAAATGGGAGACTAAAATGCCAAAATTGACGTACCATTCGATAACGAGAATCGATGGCTGCTTAGCGAACGGGCCGGAATACTCAACCCCGGAATCAAAGACCTAAGATTTCGATTCCTGTGTCCATAGCTGGACACCGTTAATCAAATAGTTAACTTCGTTAATCGTTAATCCGCCACAAAAAAAAAGCTTCGTTAAACGTTAAAGCGTTACATTTCAGAAGAATTAACGCAAGTTAACGTTAATCGTTAATCCGTTAATATGTGTAAAATTGTATCTTTATATCGTTGCGTTAGTGAACTTATAAAACCTGTTGGTTTAGGTTCTTTATTAATTATCAAGACGCAAATGATTACTGACAGTAATTTATAAGAACAACAATCAAACAAAACACTCGTCACTCTAAGCACCGGCGCTAAGTAATGAAATGGTCAAACGAAACAAATATCTTCGTTTTTTTTCAGTTTTCTTTCTCACTCGCACGCGACGGCAAAATATATCAAGTTTTGTTTCACTTGCTGCCACGCGCCGCCCAGCATTTCTTACTTTTCTGAACCGAGCCGCGTCGCGGTGCCGTGCGGTAACTATTATTGAGCATTGGATTAACGATTAACGGACTTCTGCAATGATTAACGGAAGTTAACGTATCCGTTAACATTTTTAAAAGTTAATCCGTTACTCAAAATGTTAACTTTGTTAATTAACGATTAACGGATTAACCAGTTAATACCCAGCTATGCCTGTGTCGTATAATCCCGCGTATTGCATACAGGAATGCAAATTGTACAAATTGTGCAAACCGTACAAATTTTGTATATCGGGTTGAATGCGCGACACAGGATTGCGTGTCATGGGAATGCACAGCCCAGAAAAAGAAACCCGTTAGGACGTGGATTCCCGGGCTCTATATTCCAGGGCCGTACATTACCTTGTCGTGCATTCCGGGGGCTCATTACTAAAACTAAAAGACACGTGTAAGACTACGTGGCATTACAAGACGCACTATCAGTGTGCCTATTATTATCTATTATCATTATCAACTAGTTATCGGCTAATTATTATTTGTTTACATACCTACTTAAGTATGTTGGTATGCATACGTTTCAACGTTCTTACATTTCAAAGAATGTACCTAATCTTCTAAGTAAGTATGTACGATTGTTTTATGTAAACAAGTGAGGAGACAAGCAAGGCGCTCTCCTGATGGTAAGAGATCACGCCTGTCCATAACCAGAACAATGCTGCACAGGACTAAGATTTACATAGGCCGGTGGAACACCACCTTCTCAACATTTTGATTTCTAGCACTGAACCTGCGTATGTACTGACAGCATCATAGATAAGTATTCTCCTCACAGATGAGTCAAAGTACTTGATTCTTCTGGCACAAGACACCCAGTTTAATGTATAGTAATAATCCCGTGAGGAATGAAATTGATTTGTTTCAAAAATAAATTTTAGTTTATATTTAATTTTAACAACCATGTTAGCCTAATCATAATTGTATAGTACCTACTATTTTTACCCGACTGCCACAGAAAAGTTATGTTTTTCGCGCGTATCTTGTATTATGTATGTTATGTATGTATGTATATGTAAACTTTGTTACCTCGTATCTTCCAAACGGATAGATTTTGACAGTAAGAGTAAAGGTATCGTTAGATTCGTCTCAATAACCCGAGTGGCTTAATGGGTTTTAAAAAAGATAATCAAAATTTTTGGCGCTAAATAGTAAGTCTCAAAAATATGCATAAGTCATACCTATGTTTAAATTTAATTTGGAAAAATGAATTGGCAATCAATGTATAATATTTTGGCAGTCGGGTTTTCAGGATTTATAAACTTTAAGCTTGAATGGATCTTTGTGCAAGAGGAATCAACTATCTATGACGCTGTCTGTACTTACGTCAATATTATGTTTATTATCACTTGTGTCGTTGAATGTACATTGTAAAACCAGTGCGACCGCTCGGTAAAGCAGAGTCAGAACCAAATATCGAAACCAGTTCCACAATGTCTTCCTCGTTAGTCAGGCTTTTAACTTGTTGCTGGAAACATACAGGGGGTTCATTTGGAAGGGGCAGTGAGGCGGTGGGGCGGTGGGGCAGTGGGGCAGTAGGTTTGGTAGGTACCTACCTTAACCGTCGTAGCTATTGTTCATAATATAATCAAAGTTTTACAAAAATATACAACAAACTACTTCAATCGTCTTTTTATAATTTTTAACAAAACTTGCCTATGAGATATGTTTTGAATACATAACATATTTTAGGTATTATTTGTGTATCTTAGTACTCTGTAGTATTATCTTGCCTTTTTTTAATTTTTATAAAATATGTATTTATCTATGTATCTGTGCATATATTTGCACGTATATATTGTATATTTAGAATATGACTCACCCAACCAGACGCCGAATTCATATTACTCATCTCCATCCTAAGGTTGCCTGGAAGAAATCGCTTATAGCGATAAGGCCGCCCATTGTAACCTCTTTTCTTTTTGGTTGTTTAGCATAAGTTTTTGTTTCAATGTGTATGTTTCTCCGGGGTTTACAATAAAGAGTTATCTATTTATCTAACATAAATCGTCTAATCGGCAAAAGAAGTAGGTGTACCTACAAACTTACTTTCTGAAAACTGTAAAATAAACTCCTTTGTAAACAGATATGATAGAAAGATGAATCAGAATGACAGCATTAATAAAACTCAGCTGAAAAGTTTCTAAGAAAGTTAGCGAAACGGTGTATGAACATTATTTTTAAATGTAAGTCCATTATTAATTATTGTAATATAAAGTTAATATTATAAGTATTTAATTAATTGCGTGGACTATTTCGTGAGAATATTTGTGCCACGGTAGTATGTCTCGAACGAAATGAGCCCTTTTTCATTTTAATTTTTTCGAACATTGTTATTTTTGATTCTTTGTGGTCATGTTATATGATTTCTATTAATTATATTTTTTTATTATTAACCCTCAATGATCAAATATTATATTGTTATTTGGTGAGTCTGAGTTCGAGCTCTGCTTCTATAAATACATATAAGTATCTTAAAAAAGTCAACGTTCACAATACGATTGATCATTCTGTGTCAAGTAAAGGGTGCATTCACCTACTAACTTTATTTTCTATACTTTGCTAGTATATCTGCATCTTCATCCATCCACAAAGATACATACACACATACCTACTTGTATGTACGCTACCTAGTTGGCACATAAAATACTCCACAATTAACAAAATAATGATTTTACTTACCTACTTATTCATTGGTTCTCGGACTTCTAAGACATCATTTTTTTAAACGAAAGATTATCTCAAAATTATATAAACGTCCTTTACTTTATGTTTATTCCGTATCCGTACTACAAACTTAAACTATTTCTACCAAATAAATATAAAAATATTTCAGAAGTTTCGGCGAGATTTTGTAATATCGATATGTAATGTAACATCCAGCCAGATAAGTGTGAATACCCAGATTATTTAAATTTATTAAAAAAATATATACGGCTCGAACCGACATTCCTCGGTTTTTATTTACGTCGCTCGGTTAGAAATAGGCTCAAGATTGAGTAAAGTAAAAGTAAATATCTGAACCAAACAAGCAAGTTGAAGTGGTTGTAGTAGACTACGCTCGTTCAATCAGCGAACACTCGGCACTACTCGACAGTCATTGCCAAGGCCAAGTTATGATGTAACCAATCGTCGGCGTCGGTCGAGTTGTTTTTGGCAGTGCATAGTAATGCAGAAATGTTGAAATGGATTTTAAAGACAATGATTTTCCTAGAATCAAGGTTTTATTTATGACCTTTTAAACAAAAAAATTAAACCCACTTCGATTAGCACTATTATAGTGACCGAAAAGTACACAGGAAAGCAAAATACGCAATTTCGTTTAAAGGATGACATATCTTTTTCCACTTAGTTTGTGTTTTTATGTATATTTTTATGATGAAAAAACTAATTTTCTTTTTTGTACTTCATTTACTTCATTCTTCTTCCAGTATACTATAAAGTTTCTCACAAAAGACTTCAACGCGCACCTCTGTAATTCGACACTAAGTCCTCTTTCAGGTTCCAAACAAATCACTAAACGATTCAGTCGTTTTGACATCAATTCAAAAATGTCAAGAGTAACAAAGTTCTGCCTCTATTAATGTTTTATGTTTACCCGACTATATGTTTATTACGTGTAATGAAGTGTAGGTATAAAGATAGTGAATAGATAGCATAGCACAATGTTTGTTCATGTTCAGAGTATATTTTCTTCTTTCATACTTTTTTGGAGCGTGATTTTTCAGTAGTTTTTGAACTTACTTTGTCAAAACTACGTAAGTAGGTACTGGATTTAACTTTTCATACAGCAAAATACACAGTATCTATCCTACTGAAAGTAAACGAATACAGTAATATGTATGAAATATTGCATCTTTTGCAATAAACATATCCAAATTAAGGTACCTAGATGAAAGTAGGTAAGTGCCTGTATTTCGGAAACACTGAATAAACACTGAGTAGACACGGACTCTCCCGTTCGACTCGTTCGACTGAATAAACATTCAACTTTTTCTGTGAAAAAAAATGCCAACGGTAGAAATTCATTGGAATACGTATGACATAATTTGACTGATTCTCATTACAACGACTTAGTGCTGGCTAAGCACAAATAACGTACCTATCAATGTGCTGACTTGTTTCTGTACCGTTATTAAACCTTTAATAAAAACATTTATTTGCCAGTCCGTAATTTTGAAGTGTCTGAACAACTGTGTAATTTTTCATTTGCTATATTGTGATCGCTTAGTCCTTCAATCTTCAATGCTTCATTATAATATCAGTCTCTAGACGTCCACTGGACTATAGGTCTCCTCCATAATACTCCACAACGAGAGGTTTCGAGCCTCTAGCTACCATCCATCGACTTCCAACGACTGCAATAATGGTAGGTACCACATATTTGTCTTATTATGTAGGTATAAAAAAATGAATTGCTGTTCGTTAGTCTCGCTAAAACTAAAAAACGGTTCGTTATACGGTGGTTGAATACAGGCATGGTTGAAAAGAAATGGTTTGGAAAAAATGGATGGACCTAGTCGCACGGGGTCAGCTAGTCCGAAATAAAATTAGATTTCTACCTTTCGTCTACAATTCTACATAATTTTATCACTTAGTAGAGCGTGTATAAGCCGGGCGAATAAACATGACATCTGGGTGGGACGGAACTCGATGCTTCCCTCCGTGTTTCTTAAATTCTTCCTCATATTACAAAGCCTTATCATCACCAAGTATTTTACGTCTTCTTCTGTACCAAGGTAATCGAATTCCACACTATCATTTCTACAATCGTCATTCGAGCCAGGGCCAGGTGTTATTATGTTAATTCGCCTGAGTTGTAGTTCCATCCAACGCCAAATATGCCTTCTCTCATCGAGATGCCGGTGGCTGCGCCTGCGTGGTAACGTGATCAGACTAGTTTTTTAGACATTCTTAAAAATAATTCCAATTATTTGTTGTTTCAGATGTGCGTACGCATATGGCTAGAGGTAGGGCACGCTTGCGAACCTCGCCACTCCGCCAACGGACGCGCCTTGGCGTTAGACTGGCGCGTGTGGGTACGCGGCATCAGCGGCCGCGACATCAGCGCCTTCGTGCACAAGGTGGTGTTCTACCTGCGACCGCCTTCCGCCTTCGTGTATCCTAAGCGAGGTGAGACATCGTCCTCTCCTATCGCTCTCTATCTAACGCTGTGTGGGTGCGCGGCATCAGCGCCTTCGTGCACAAGGTGGTGTTCTACCTGCGACCGCCTTCCGCCTTCGTGTATCCTAAGCGAGGTGAGACATCGTCCCCTCCTCTCGTCCTCTATCTGTCGCTGTGTGGGTGCGCTGTCAGCGGCCGCGACATCAGAGCCTTCGTGCACAAGGTGGTGTTCTATCTGCTACCGCCTTCCGCATTCGTGTATCCTAAACGAGGTGAGACATCGTCCCTTCCTCTCGTCCTCTATCTGACGCTGTGTCGGTGCGCGGCATCAACGGCCGCGACATGTATATAACAAGATTACTCTGTGCGCGACATCAGCGCCTTCGTGCACAGGGTAGTGTTCTACCTGCGACCGCCTTCCGCCTTCGTGTATCCTATGCGAGTTGAGACATCGTCCCTTTTTCTCGTGTGGGTGCGCGGCATCAGCACCTTTCTTCTCAAATTATGTTCTACCTAGCCCTTTCACACTCTCTTCCTGAACATTGAATCTACATTCTAATGTTATTTGCATTCGCCAGGTATCTATTTAGGTATTTGAATTTTCTTTGGTCAATCAGAATTGGATCAGCAAATACTACCACGATTTACCGACGCAAAACCGACTTTGACATTGAATTGTTACAATATTTATGTAAGTACTCAAGTACATCATATTTAAACTCTCCTCCAGTAATAAATCGTCATTATCTGTCGCTGATAGCCTGCATTCAACTTCGAACTCGCCTTTTACCTTATCATCTAGACCTCTAGAGTGATACAGCACCAACTTACTCTTCATTTACGTAAACATTTACTCCATTTCTTTCGCAATAATTTCCACAATTTTTACTTCACAGTTCTCCAAGAGCCGCCATACGAGGTTCAGGAATCTGGTTGCGCTTCCATTGACATTCCAATTCACGTGTACCTGAAATATACGAACCAATTGAAGATCCGTCTTCGGTACAGCCTTCAGATCGAGAACAATACAGTCATCAGTTCGGAATCCCGCTGCGTTTACTACGATTTGGAGAACCCTTCTGAAGAGCTGTGTAATGCTCTTATGAGCAGCGGAGGGGAAGTGGTACCTCGCGCCGCAAAGCGCCTTGTCGTAGTATTATCAGACGAAGAACGAGCCATGAAGCCAATAAAAAAGTACAAATTCGTCGAGCCGATGCTCTGTAAGCACGCGTCGAAGAAACGATCCAAATCGTACCTTGAAGAGGTGTGCACAAAATGCGGAGAGTCTACGACTGCTGTGCTAAAGAAACAACTACGTGAGGTCGCCGATATGAAAGAGGATGAAGTTACTATGGTTTCTCAGCTGTATCTTGCCTACACGAGCTATGAAAAGTCAGTGGATGCGCTGAAACTGCCTCCACTCACTGATCCGATATACAGGGTGCCCGAGATCCCCGCGTCTCTACGGGAGGCGCTGAAGAACGCGGACGAGGCTGACTACCCGGTCCTATAAATTTGACTAGCCGGTCCTATAAAGTGACTACCCGGTCCTTTAAAGTTGACTACCCGGTCCTGTAAAGTTGACTACCCGGTCCTATAAAGTTGACTACCTGGTACTTTAAAGTCTACCCGGTGCTGTAAAGTTGACCACCCGGTCCTATAAAGTTGACTACCAGGTACGGTAAAATCTACCCAGTCCTATAAAGTTGACTACATGGTCCTATGAAGGTGACTACCTGGTACTTGTAAAGTTGACCACCCGGTCCTATGAAGTTGACTATTTAGTGTTTAGTATGTATTTACATGGTACTGTTAAGTCTATCCGGTACTGTAAAGGAGACCCTACACGGTGCTATGAAGTTGACTACCTCGTGATAGGAAGTTGACTAGGTACCTCGTGCTAGGAAGTTGACATCCTGGCGCTGTGAAGCTGACTACCTGGTTCTGTAAAGTCTACCCTGTGCTGTAAAGTTGACTACCTAGTGTAACTGGTGCTATGAAGTTGACTACCTGGTGATCTAACGTCTTCCCTGATATCTCATAAGTGTTGTGATAATTTTATTTTCGGTGCCATTTGGTGGCGACCGAATACTTATTCGTAAAAGAGAGACTTCATAACAAAATTATTTTATACATTATTATGGATAGAAAAGATTTTATGTGTGTTGTTCAGTTTATACTATTAAGTCATACTTTGATCATGAATAGTTCTATCTGTCCCCCTATTGGTGACAGGGGGACAGATAGAACTTTTAAAATTAATAAAAGTTCCATCTGTCAGACTTTTAGCAACGGTGGGAGAGCTAGAACTTTTTTGTCCCATCTGTCACCCTAGGCGGACAGAGCAGGGTGACAGATGGGAATAATTCAGGATAACGAGTAGGTACTACGGCGCTGTGAGAAAAGATCTCATTAAATTAAAAGTGGTGTCTATTCAAAAATATTTATCATTAGATACTAGGTAGGTATAAGTAAAGTTGTATATGTATGTGTCGAGATAAAAAAATCTTTATACCTAATCAAAGGAATATTTTTAGATGTGTTTATATTTTATAATTTAAGTTACGATTTTGGCTGTGAAAATGTGAAGTCATTTCGTTGCTCCGTAGAAATTTTAATTAGGTGTTTAAGTACAAGCCCAAAAGCATATGAATAATGCATTAACGTCGAAAAATCGAATACTTTGTTAGGATTTTTCTTTAAGTACTATCTAAAATTTAACTTAGATACATTTTCATTGCAACAAACAGAACACACTATGTAACTCCCAAGTCTGTTGTTTTTTAAATTAGTGAATGAAAGATACCTATAGAGGAGAGAGGTCGAGAAACGGGCTCCATAAGTTAAGAAATTCTTTAGGCATAAGATAATTTCTTATCGTTGGTGCAATGAATCTGGATCGTAAGATATCCCTAGCGAGTAAAGTAATTGCTTAGGAACTTGGACAGTTTGGTGCAACTGGGCATTAGCCTATTAAAAACATGATTATTTACCATTATTTGTTTAGGATTTATCAAAAAACAACAGGATTCATTATATTGATAGCGCAAAAATATATCGTAAACAGGGTATTTATTAGGGTTTATTAATTAAATTATTTGTTTAGCGATAAACTATTTATGTGTAAGTATATGATTGTAAAGTAGGCACGTATACGTGTCTTATTTACAAATGTAGGTAGAGTACATTATGTCTTAGTTGAGCTGGTTGAGCGTTGTATTTATAAAGTTTCTTTAGGTTAGTCAGTAAACTATATATTTTTACATAAATGTTATTTAGTTGGACAGAAATAAATTTAACTAAGCCTTGTTAATGTTTACCTTCTTACAAGTTAAAATAAGTTGAGTACAAAAGTTGCTGTTAATCTAATAAATCCATACGTTTTATGTTGTTTTCTTGTAATAACGATAAACGATAGATGTATTTAAAGATAGACTTTATTTTTTGCCAAAAGGGATAGTCGTCGTTATTATATAAAAACCGAAAAATGACAAAAAAATTAAACGCAAGTACCAGGCTGCTGCGCGGTCGCCCTCTGATTGATGGGTTAGTTAGGTTGTTTTTTTAGCCTTAGCGCACTCAAAGTAGGCTCTTCTTACTGAGTAATCGTTTACACATTTACGATTTTAAAATCGTCAAATCGTTTTGCGAACGGTCCTTTGATTGGTATTTTTCATAGCAGTCTCTTGTAGCGTCAGTAATGTTTAAAATTTTCAGACAGTTTTTAATTTAACGTGCTTAAAATCCTTTAAATTCTAATTTTACGGTTCTTACAAAATTACGGTAACAGATTAACCCTATAGGTAATTAAATAATATATACGCCTACCTGAATTATAGTTGTTCTTGTTTGCTATTAAAAAAGTTTTCTCTAAAGTTTTTCTCTCAAATTCTGCCGTAAAGTACCTACCTACCTAAATGTAGATTCCTATCCATATTGAAAAAAAGTCTATGTTTTTGTCCTACACTTCCCCTTTTGGAAACATATTTTTTCTGATAGCAAGAAACGCCCACGATCCCCTCAGATTCAATCCATTTATCAGAGTTCCCTCCGGACACTGTGTAGGTAGGTACCTACCTACCTACTACGTACCTACACTATCAATATATACAGGTCCAGCTGAAAATCAGTGTTGGGTGGCCATTTAGGTTGTCCCACAAACTGAGTGCCTTTTCGTATTTATGTCAAATAAATACTTTACTTCACTTGACTTTATAGGTATAATCTAAACTTGTATGAACTGAAATGTTCTCTCTAAAATTTAAACAAGTTCTTTTAGCATAAAGCTTAGTTGTGCAAAAAGGACTACTGGAGGTCTACGCAAGTAAGATGTAACTTGTTGCGTGAACGTGACTAGCATTGGAGCTTAATAATTTAATGATAGGTATTTGAACAATCAGCGAGCCATATTCAAAAGAAACAACAGAGCCATCTGCATTGTTTAAAATAATCATGTAAAATTCAGGCAGCTGCGTAAAACAGAACGTAAATCTGCTTGATGGACTAGTGTCAATGTCATGTGACAAGGATGTCAATGTCAAAAATTACAAAAAACAATTTCAAGGTAAAAATCAAATAAAATAAAATCATTTTATTTCACACGGAAACAAAATCGGCCTTGCTTGACTAATTATCTGACTGGCTCTGGACAAAGAAACCAGTAAAGCACACCCAGCTAGATCAGTGATTATTTAAAAATGGTTTGCGTTCCGTGTTTCATCATCCCCGCACTTCTTTTCCTGTGGCACCGATTTATTCAGCCCTATGTGCTGCGTTTCTGGAACCCCTGGGCAGTGAAGGACGAACAAGGGAATGTGGTGAAAAGTGAGTTTCCCTTCGCCTGCGAAGGCGGCGTCTGTGCTTTCAAGAGGAAACCAATTGAGAAGAAAGATTTGTCCTCGGAGAATGATAATAATACTTCTACAGAAGAGCTAAATCCACATGAAACCATTGCCAAACCGGATAGATTGAAAGCAGAATAATCTAGCTAATTAAATTTTAATTAATTAAATTACCATTGTTAGTAAATTTCGGTATTATAATGTCAGAATTCTCAGCATTTATTGATGTTAACAAATAATTCTAGTAATACCCTCTAACCATTCCATCAAATGTTATTATAAAATAAAAACAAATATTCTGGAATTAGAATTTTATTACAGATTGCAAAGTGTCTTAGGTAGGTACTTTATTTCGGTGTAATAAAAAAACATTCTTGGCTATAGAATCTAGTGTAGCTGCTAAAAATGAGTACCTTACATACCTAAAGATATAAACTTAAAAAAATATTTTTTTTCTTAGATATAATAGTATGAACTGAACTAAATCTAAAAATATAAAAGCTTGACAATAAGTGCACCCCTGAAAACAGTTTGTCCGTAAATTTTCATTCATGTAGCTGTTGCATGCTACACATGTTGCCGGTGTCGGCCATGCGCTTCACCAACTAAATGTATGAAAACTGACAGACGCCGGCCACCGGTAGCTGTAGTTGGCGACCTGTTTGTGGTACTAATATAATCACTGTTTACTGCATTAAAAATAACTAGATTTAATTGCCATTTAAGTATGTAGTTGTTCTAGTACTTAATTTTCATTACAAATCAGAATTACATCATTCTGGAATAGACGTACAACAAATCCATGACATGACATTCAAAATTCCTATTGAAAGTCTCAATAAAATAATGGCAATTTATACATTCAGGTATTTATTGATGGTCCAGTTCAATCCTTAGATCTAACATAATTAAAGTATGAACTTAGTGTAAAATGAATAAGATGCACCACAATTACACACACATTTACAATTTCCAAAAACTAATCACAATGGTAAAAGTTACAAAAGTTTTTGTTAAGTCAAAATAAAAGGAGCACATTTATCATTGAGATTAGATGGGGAACAACATAAATGCAGACAGATGTTCATAACAAACACACTAACAATAAAACAGACATTCAATGGCAACTTCCAAATAACATTCATTCACAACAATATTGTTCTTATCACACGAACGCAGACTATTTCAGATTTTCATTTGACTTTTTTCAATTCAACATCAAAAACTAGAGTTGCATTTGGTGGGATGACTGGGGGCGATCCCTTGGCTCCGTACCTGTAAACAAAGGGATTATATTCAAACCTTACAAGTATACTAATTTGTATAATTAAGACATCAATATTTTTGAAGGTCAAGGGATGTGTAAAATCTGAGAAAGTGTGTCTAAAAATTGACGTTGAAGCTAGTAACTAGCTATTTCGCATTTTGCAAGTTTAAATTAAAGTGGGAAAACAGTCTAATATTTCAAATTTTTTAAACATACTTCCTATAAAAAACCCTTTTACATTAATCTAAATTCTGTGATTAATTACTCACTCAATTGTCTAAAAATTTATCGAATTTAAATTGTATTGGATTGGAAGTGTATTGGATTGCCACGCCGGATGTCGCGGGTTCGATTCCCGCTTCAGGATTTAATAGGAGCATTGTGTGATGAACATCAATGTTTGTCTTGAGTCTGGGTGTTTTCTATGTATCATATGTATTTAAAAAAGTATACTTATAAGTAAATTATCAGTCATTTGGTTCCCATAGTACAAGCTTGCTTAGTTTGGGACTGGATGGCGTTGTGTGAAATGTCCAATCATTATTTATTTATTTCACACATTTCACAAGATGCAAGAAGACAGTTACTTACGCCATAGCGGGCGGACAGACGATCCTCCTCTTGCCGCCAACCTTCATGCCGTTGATGCCGACGTCCCAACCGCTGATGACCTCTTTAGCGCCGAGAGTGAACTTGAAGCCAGGTCCTTTCATGCAGTTGTCGAACATTTTGTTGTTGGTCTTCAGGCGACCCTCGTAATACACCTGATAATACATTGAGCTTAAGACATGTTGAAGGCCACACGAGAATGTTCTGTCTGTATAAACATGTGCTGAGCTATAGGCGTTTTTTGGCTGCCTCGTATCCACTACCCACTAGGCAACATTTGACGCGCAACAGGACTCGCAGCATCCGTGCAACATGCAGTTGAGCATCAAATGTTGTCATGTGGTAATCTAATTCTAATTCTAAGTAGGGGGTACAGCGGTCTGCACTGGCGTCCCGTTGAAGGGTGCATTGTGCATTGCCCCCCGAAAAAAATGTGTTAACCCTGTCCCAGCCATCCCAGCTCCTTAAAGTAACGGAGCAGGATGCTGGGTTGTTGACAGCACCGTTCCAGTAAAGTGCTGGCCGACACATTTGATGATGTGACCACACATGTGGTCATGTGACGCGCAAATATTTTTTTTTACTTCTCGTGCTCGTAAAGTTTAATATTATGTACAGACAGCGTCAGAGATAAGTATCCCCCTTGCACAAGACACCCAGCTATAAATCCTATCAAAAAAAATTAAATACTTAAAATTATTTTTAGGCTTACATACGGTTATACAAATATAATCAATTTTTTAAAGGCAATACGTCTCCATTCGCCGCGACTGTGATTTAAAGGGATTTGAAGCTGGGGATTATAATGCAACGGGGATACTTATCTATGACGCTATCTGTACTTAGACATGGGGTGTAAACTGCATTTTGGGCCCTAGGGAAAAAAGTAATTGCTTATAAAATCTGTTCAAAGACGTATAGGTAGTAATAGGTTTCATGCCGGAAGATATTAGAACTTCGGTTCTTCACAATACCCATTGATCAGGGTGTTATGAGGAACTTCGAAATTCGAATATCGTGGTATAACATTTGATGGCTGTCCCTATTTTAGAATTCCGAAATGGGCGCTCATTTCAGTTTAAATTTGTTTAATTTAATCGCAATTGAAATGAAAAATTTGGTGTATACCTCGTTCCTGAAGCCCATTTTATACTCTACTTCAACTCAACATCAAGTCGAGTAAAAAAGTCTTATATAAAATGCCTTGCTTCAGGCCCGTGAAAATAACTATTGTTGACCACAACTGTACATGACCATTTTATTCTATGGTAATCTTACCATGACAACTTTCCCCGGCTTGGCCGCTGGTCCGCTACCGAGCTTGGTGTCCTCGATGTTGACGCCTCCGCTTAGCGACTTCTTCTCCTTCTTCTCTGCTGGGGCCTCCTCTTTCTTGGCTTCATCCTTCTTCTTTTCAGCTTTCTGTGGCTCTGCTTTCTAAATGAAGATAGTTAGGAGGTTAGGTAAATAATGTTTGGTACATTTCACACAATAACGCCATCTAGAATCAAAATAAATAATCCGAACCAGTGGTGGATGTGCTCGATTTGGTTTAAGATTAGTTTATATTTCATAGCAGATACACCGCAAATTTTTAATCACCAGAAAGAAATACGCATAATCAGTTGCCGTTACTGGTCACAGATAATGGCAAAAAAACTTATACAAAATGATAAAAATTGGCTAACTGTTACCGTAAGTCGTTTTCTTATGGCCTTGCGTCAATAGATACCCATATTGATAATAATATAAGTTTCATTCATCGTTTGGCAAACCTAACCGAAACCCAAAATTCTAACTACACAGATATAACGTAGTACCCCTTTCTGCGTTGCCCCTTTGAGATTTTTGGTAATTCAAAATTTGTGGTGTATAAGAAAACAAATGTAACTGTGATTCTAATGTTAAATAAATAAAAATGAGAAGTGCCGAAGATGGGGCTCAGTAGCGTGCCTTGGGAGAGACCTACGTCCAGCAGTGGACTGCTATAGGTTGATGACGATGCTACTTACCTTTGCCTTATCAACGCCATTCATTTGTGGTTTTTCCTTAGCTTGTTGCGCAAGTTTCTTCTTCAGGCGCCTCTTCTGTCCCTTGGTGAGTTTGGACATGTCTATCTTGCTTTCCTCTTTGCTGGTGTCGAGTGAGGTATCAACCGCTGAAGAGGCATTCTCCTCTTCATCGTCATCTTCCTCTTCATCCTCTTCTCCACCCTCTTCCTCTTCTGCCTCTTCATCATCAGATTCCTCTTCATCACTGGAAAAATAGAGAATTTTACTACAGCTTCTAAAGATGTGTAACTTTCTACTGAACTTTGTAGTTGAACATTTCACCAATACATTACATTAATAAGGCGAATGTATAATTTAATGTGTTTTTATAAAATTTAATTTTGTAACACAATAATTTACAAACACCATAAAAAGTAGGTGTTAATAGGAAAGAAAATTTTTCTTTCTTATCTTTTTGCTTTAGTGCCCCGTTTGCTACACCCACCCCAACTAAGTTCCCACCTGTCGACTTCAGCCGAAGTGTTGACTTTGAAGGACTCATCATTGTCATCGGTATCGATTTCCTCCCCGTCCAATAACTTCTGGAGCTGGTCACCATCGTCTTCGTCATCATCAGAGCTTTCCTCTGCAGCAGGCTTCTTGGATTTCTTGTCATGCTATGAATGAAACACAAAATAGTTACATTTGTTTGTAGGTTTTTTTTACTTTCTGCAAAATATGTGAGAGAGAGCCAAGAACATCCATTATGTTCTTGGCTCAATCACGCCGAAACTACTGATTATGAATCAACTAAACAGTTGTTTCGGCGTGATGGGCTGAGCTATAGATTATAAATGTGTGTGCTATAGTTAACAAACTAGAAAAAGCATATTTTTATGTGCCTACATAAAAAAACATATTATTTATAATACAAAGGCAGCTTAAAGCTTTTATCAGTGCACTTTAAATATTTGTCCAGTCTATTATTATTATAATTTATGATACACAGGCAGCTTAAAGCTGATATGTGTATATCTTGGTTATTTTTTGTCAGTGCACTTATTTATTTATTTATTAAATTAAAACGGTTAAACCAATTACATTAATTTAAAATTAGAATTAGATTAGAATAAAATTTGCATTAGATTAGAATATAAGTAATAAATTATTAACAGAACAATTAAACAAATTAAATGAAAGAGAAATAATAATGAGAATTACATAATTTAGATAACTAAATCATAAGTCACACAAAAATTAATTTAATTCTACACTATTCTACATTATGTTTGTCCAGTATATTTTTGAGAGAGTTCACTGAGATGTTTTAAACACTGTCTGTGGCAACTTATTCATCTATGGCAACACAGTTTGGTTAAATATTTTTTTAACAGAGCAATAATGACATAGAGATGTTTGTTCTTCACCTTAGGTTTCTTAGTGGCTAATGCATCTCCTGCTGCGTCGAGTTTCCTCTTGTTCTTGGCAGGGATGAGCTCTGGAACCTCTTCTTCCTCCTCAGAACCTTCCTCATCCGAGGGCTCGTCTTCAAACTCTGGGTCCAGATAGCCCGTTAGATGGATGTTGCAATTGCCTGCAATAGATTTCAAATAGAAGGTTCTTAATTTGACTGTATTATTATTATTTATGATACATGGGCAGCTAGCAATGTGTATTTTAATTATTTTTTATCAGCACACTGTGACAGTCAGTCAAGTGTGTCAGTTTTGTATTGGCATTTGCATTACAACATTAGATTTGGACACATGTGCCAAATGCCAGTGCAAACCTGCAACGCAATGGAGCAGTGTGGCTAGGCTCTATACCCGTTGTCCCATAGATTGGAAACTTGAATCATGTGTTTTTCAAGAGGTAAAGTGCATTCTAAAAAGAAATTTTGTTAACTCACATCTATAGCTAGTAAGAGACAAGAGATCTACTAACCATTGGTAAGGAAGGACACAGCATCTCCAGTTTTGAAGTAAAGGTCAAGCGGCACTTGGATTTGTTTGCCCTTCTGCAGCGTGCAAACAAGGAAGTTCTTGCCATCAACCACAACCATCACCTGACAGGCATTGTTATCTCCGGTGGACGTGTCCATAGCGGCCTGTGAAATGTGGAACGGCTTCTCTACCACTTGGGTGTACCGCTTGTTGGGTTCCATGATCAGACCTGGGAATTAAAACAATATTATTTATAGGTCCACGTCATATAAGCAGCTGGAAGCCAGTGGATCAGGCTAGTTCAAGATTTCAACAAGTGGCGTACTGAAGAGGAGGCATATACCCAACAGTGGGTGCAAGAGGCTGGTTAGATAGATAGATAGGTCCACGTTCCTTGCATGCAGTTCCATAAACCTATGGCAGTCTACTGCTGGATAAATCTCACAAGCTAGTAGTAAGCCAGAATTTCGGCACTTCTCAGCCTGTTACTGGCTAATACTACGATTATCCTAGCTCTTTCAAGCTGAAGATTGTGCTGTTTCGTTTCAAGAATATGTTTTCCCCAAGGGTTATGCTGTTGGGCTGTTGAAGTTTAAATAGAAGGTAATTTGTTTCATTGTCCACAATGAAACATATTTCTACCGAAACATTGCGGTACTAGAAAAAAGCTGCGCATGTAAGTGCATAAAACTTTCACTATATAGGAATAGAGTTTGCATGCTATTATGATAACTACCACAGCTTTCAACATTATCTAAGAAATGTATAATGGGGAAGAAATACGAAAAGGATTAGTCGTTACAACACGTGGTGTTTCAGAACCTTTCTGGCCGGCTGAATGGAACTTACCCCAAAACATTTTGAAATGGTATTTTATTGAACTGGTTGTAGTTAAAACAGGTGAAACTGGGTCCCACGATAGTTATAACAGCAATAAACGCTCAAATCTTG
Source organism: Lobophora halterata (assembly GCA_932526365.1). Taxonomy (NCBI): domain Eukaryota; kingdom Metazoa; phylum Arthropoda; class Insecta; order Lepidoptera; family Geometridae; genus Lobophora; species Lobophora halterata. Next base: position 1,933,663 of record OW052017.1, read on the forward strand.
CGAATCACTGGCTTTAAAACTATTTTTATACAACGTGCACGTTGTTCACTTCACCCGGCACCAAAGAGAATATAACCACTACGTTGAAGAGACGGGACTTCAAACAAAAAAACAACAAAAAAAAACATTGATCATTCTACGTCAAAACGAGGAAAAATCGCCATTACCAACATTCTAACAAAATAATCGTTAGGAGCCTTACCAACATGAAGAAAAAACTAGTGACGTCCTGGCAAAATTATCGATAGCTTACATATCGATGCTTGTCTAATTTAATTGAATCAGTAGAGATTTAAAGTCACACATGTTTATTTGAATATAAAATACCATGTTCATTAAAATGCGAGGTTTCTAACATTTTATTGAACATAATATTTTTTGTTCAAATAATCATTGTGTGGCTTTAAATGAAAATAAAAATATATATATATTTGTAATTTACAGTTTATATATATAATATATATATATATATACATAACATCTCAAATGAACGCATTATTATTATAAGGTCTCCTGCTGCTTCCACAGCCAGTCTAGAGCAACGTCCAAACGTCCCTTTGCATATTTCAACGCGCGCGGTGCTGTATCCTGCAATATACAATATATCAATTGGACTGTTAGCCTCAAAATTCTAGTAATAATTAAATCAAATTGTGTTAACTACAAGTTTCTTGTCAGACTTAGAACCCTGTAAACAATTATGTTTATTGACCTGGATGAGCTTGGTGCCATTTTATTGAACATTATGGCAACCCGACCACAGAGGGTCCTGCCAATGCGGATGTCACGCGGTCGGCTACCGTCTCGCTTCATCATAGACTAGTGCACGCGTGTGTCTCTTGCTATGTATTTCGCGCAGGCGCGCTGTATTTAATGTCAGTTACTCTTTTGTTTTAAACGCGTTCACTATTCTTTCGCACAGCTCGCATTTAACTTATCTAAAACTATCTAAAACTAAGTGTTTCTGGGCTCTTAGACCCATGTAATTTCTTTTCGTTCACCTAATAAACAATACCAACTTTAAAACATTATTTCATATGAGTTCCTGAGCTAGCCTCCCTCATAACATGGTATTTAATATGTTTGCCACGTATAAATTTATTTGCGTATAACTTTTCAATGGGTATATACGCCAAATCTTCTTTCCCTGTCATCTTAACCCACAGCTTGCACCTGTACACATTAGAACAAATATAATTTTATCGATATCGATATTTTAATTTGACGCACTATTTTCCAAATCCACTATTTTACAAATAAAATGTAAATAATATGATGTGGTTTAAACACTGTTTACCATTGTATCATTTTACTTGTGTTGTACTTACCGAGATTCATCATTTCGAGGGAATCTTGCCATGAAATACCTTCTTTTACCATCTTTTCTTTTCGATATCAAACCACAAATTTCACACTTTCGGTACGTCATAGTAACATTCTACAGTCATAAAACTGAAAGTATTTTGTAACAAATCCACTAATATATGATATAAATCACATAAGAAAATTTAGAAATAAATAAAGCAATGATCGGAATGTCGCGAATGAATGACGTGAGACAGAAGAGCGAGAGGTTGGAGACGTGAGTGAAACGTATATATAGCCACCATTAAAATTTTGCCTCCGTCCATACAAAGTTTTTTTAGCCCGTAGTTTCGACAGCCTGCCCGGCACAAACGCGGCAATAAGTATTGCCCGTATGAAATTTTGCAAAGGTACAAAACTCTATGAAAGTAGAAGGTACGGAATTAGAACCGGAATTTCATATTCCGGAATTTAGGTTTTTAAAATGGACTTGTATATCGTGCAAACCCATTATGAATTATTTATTACTTTCGCGTAGCAATTATAGGAGTGAATTAAGAGTAAGTTAGTAAGTGGATGAAAGGAGCCTCTTCGAGGCGCACTTGAAATCCATTCACACTGGTTCTTTCGAACACGTGTGTGTGTGATTGACACAATAAGAAGAAGGAGATGGGTAATTTAAATAGAGATTTCAACTTGTGAATGCGTTCCATCCATTGTTTATACCTACCTAATTGTATTGAGTGTTGTAGTACTGCACTATTTTAAATATTGTTGCAGTTGAAAGCCAAAATTCCGACGGTGTAGCAAATTCTTAATTTGACTTTGTTCTGAATAAACGTAGGTATTGACCCTATTATTTTCGGAAAAGAAAAGTGCCGTTGGGAGCAGAAAAGTACGTAAATAGGATCTTTTATTACATACAGGTAACACACGAAAACAGAAAAAAAAATTGAGTGGATGAGTGAATGAATTAAGCAGTGCAGTGCAGTCACAGTGCAGTTTATTATCTTTAGTAAAGTGCACTATACACGTTCCGACTTCTAATGCAGCAGTCTGCTGTGGGGTGAGTGGGGGCGGGACGGTAGTGAACAGTCTAATGAGCAGACTGTTCTACTCCACCCCGGCGTCGTTTCCACCATCCAGCAATGTCCTGCATGCTTATTATACTAAAGCATCCGATCCTTAGTTAGTTACATTAAAAATCTGATTAGCCATCTTCCTTCTTGCTCATTGATATATATCAGCACTAGTCAAAGTGTGACAAATAACTACTTGCCTTGCCTTATCAAACAAAGAAAAGCGATATCAGAACAATTTCGTAATTTTTTGTAAGGCAAGGCAAGTAGAAACTCTTTAGGCATTTGTGCTAATAGAACGCGATCACGCGACCATCCACCAAGTTTGCGCGGACGTCGTCGGTCGCGCGAACTTGCGATGGTCGCGTGATCGCGTTCTATTAGGACAACGCCTTAGCAGACAGAACGAGGACACGACGGAGTTAGCAGAACTTGCTGGGCGATCATAAACGTATGCAGGAAAACCCGCTCTACGCTGTACGCTTCGAGACTGTGGGGTAACAATTCAGTTTACACACGCACGTAGGAGCGTGAATAGACAACAACAACATTACAATCTAGGCACTCTAGGGTTTATTGTATCATCTGTGACACGAACGAATGATAGCAATAAATGACAGTAGCTAGCAAAGTAACAGCATGTGTCACTGTCAAATATCTTTCTGTCTTTTGAATCTGTCAAATCAGAATACAACAGTGCTTCAGCCATGGTAAATAATTTATTTCAGTGAATAATCCTAAAAAATCCAGTGAATCTTTGGAATATGTTGTGTGGAAATTATCATGTTATCATACGGAATGCATATCGAAACTCTGGTAAGCTTATTTACCTGATAACCTTATTTTCCAGGGTCGTGTCAGGACCAAGACCGTCAAGAAAGCGGCGAAAATTATCATTGAGAAATACTACACAAGATTGACTCTTGACTTTGATACCAACAAGAGAATATGCGAGGAAATTGCTATCATTCCCACTAAGCCTCTTCGCAACAAAATCGCCGGGTAAGTTGTAAAGACAAATAAAATGCAATGTCAATAGGAAATAGTTGAGTGACCGTAATTAGGATCTCCGATCGTCTGCTACCAACCCTTTAAAACATACCATTGCTTCACGGCAAAGTGCGGACACTCATTGAAATTGTTATAAAACATGATTTGTTTAATCATGTTTTATATATGTTTCCTTGAACTTTTCATCTTCCTGAGAAGTCCGTTCATTCGCCTCTCTAAGCCATCACCTTATATGCCATTCTATCAAATTTTGGAAATCATAGGGCCATGTTATGTTAGGGCTCCTGGTTATAATGTTAGTGTTTTTCTAAAAGGGCAATGTTATTTGTAGATTTATTAGAGGCCCATTTTAGAGGCCTAGATTATCCAAAAACTCATTTGTTAACTAGCTAGTTGGACTGGTAGGGTAAAAATGACCCCTTGATTACCTAGTATACTAAGGGACAAACAAGTTATCCTCTGGCGACCCACATAAAAAAGATGTGCAGAATCAATTCTTAGGTCATATTGGTATTGGTTCGCCAGAGAACAACATTTTCGTTCCTTAATATAAATAGGTTACCCTCCAATCAACCGTATCTATCTCATGTCTAATTCACTGTGTCACTGTGTGACTATTTTGACTAATATCCAATACTCACGAGAATTGTGATTAACAATATTTTCCATAAAAACTTTGTAATAACATGTCATTCATTTCAGTTTCGCCACCCACTTGATGAGGCGTCTCAGACACTCCCAGGTGCGAGGAATCTCAATCAAGCTGCAAGAAGAAGAGCGTGAGAGGCGTGACAACTATGTCCCTGAGGTCTCGGCCCTTGAACATGACATCATCGAGGTTGACCCTGACACCAAGGAGATGTTGAAGATGCTTGATTTCAACAACATCAACAGCCTTCAGCTGACAGCGCCCGCTACCTCTGGTGGCTATGGCGGTAGGCGTAATTAAGAATAATAAATAATGTAAAAAATACTGGTTTATTTCATTTTGTTTTCTTTGCTAGGCTAGGCCATATACGTTGTACTTATGTAGTAGTAACTGGTCGGTGCTGTAGGTATCACCGCCGCGTGCCGAAAATCAATACACTTGGTTTGATAGTGTAAAGGGCCCCTAAACAAAGAAAAGTACCGTTTTCGTTCCACCAATAGAAATCGAGCTTAAAGTGATAACCCTCGTTCACACTCGCGCGTATATTCGTTGAAGGGTGTCAGCACAGATATATATTTAAATTTATGTCTGTGGGTGTCAGTTTGAACTTTTTTTTAATAAATATTTTAACTTTACCCTATTGAGAGATATTGCATATGATATCTCACCATGCATGAATCTCATGGTTTGCTTTGGGAATTTGGGTTATAGGTACAGACGAAATAACAAACATCAGCTCGTGATTGAGCAACAAATACCTATTCTCATAAACATTCTTTAAAGTTTAAAGTACCACCTTCTATCCTAATAATTAAATTGTTTAAAGCTTAAACTATTGAATTATTAGGATAGAAGGTGGGATCAATATTCGTAAATTGACTCGCGAAGTGTAGACTCCATAATTATGGTCTCTTGCGCTACGTTGTTCACTCATTCATTTCGTACTAATATTCGGTCGTCGCAATCAGTCAGTTCAGTTCAAAGGTTCAGTTTACTGAATGTGTGGTCTGGCTGAATTTTGTGAATATTTCTGATGAATGATTTTGATTGGTTTTGTTTGTAAGCGAAGTTTCGTTTGCGAGCTGTAAATCTATCTTGAAAGATATTATCGCGCAAATGTCTATTGCCTGAGTTATTTCATGTACCGTTTTCCTTGTTAGTATTTTTATGAGACATATTATGAATTATGGAATGTCCACATTTGTTAGATAACATCAAGGTGGATCTAAAACTTGAGGATTTTACGACTACAAAGAACTTCAACTGCTCAGGTAATTCGTGTTTTTTGTCCTAAATCCTGTGCTTGTTTATTACCTTGCTTTAATATACGAGATCTATGATGCGTCATTGCATTATTACCAGGAGGTTAGTTCAGAAAAATCGATACCTACAGCGAATGTTTTAATCAGCTGTTTGAGCGGGTTGCGGGGAGGGCAGCATGAGTGACCGTGAACGCCGATCCGCGTTCTAAATTCGATGACCTAAACGTTTTCTGATCTAATCAAGTCAAAGCTATTTCCAAATGAAAGCTTTATTATCCAAATCAAAATTTTACCCTGCCGCAAAGTCGTCCACGCTTACGCCCTAGTCCTGCTAGCCACTGAATAAATCAAATAAAATGACTCATTAATTACAGTAAAGAATCTTGCGATTTCCTGCTTGCTTCTGCGCAGTTCGTTTATTTAGGCGTACAAAATAGCCCAGAATTTATCATAGGACTATCTTCATAGAAGTTCCCATTGATAAGTAGGTAAGGTAATCAGAAAGTTCATTGCCCTATAAAATTAGGTAGCAATCTGGAGCATTTCATTTTAAATCCATTCCGACACAGATACAGAACTTATCAAACTGTTGATAGTTGATAGAGAAGCTGTCTTCTCAATCATTTTCAGCTAATACATTCAACCTTGTAAGCAAAATACAAGTTTGGGGTGTAGCAAATTTTTGATCATAAATTTGCTTCCTTATACTTACTTACTTATTCTTATTCCGGAGTGGGGATACAAAGGTCTACACTGACCTCTCGTTTTAGGGTGCATTGTGCATTTCCCCCAAATATACCTATAACTGATAAAATAATTTTAAAACTGCACTGTACCCAATAATAGTTTCATCCATTTATTTTGGATAGGGCAGTCCAGTCTTGAGACAATCATCTGTAGGATGCTGTTGCTGCTGGCTCACGCACGCTGGAGTAGGGACGCGACTTATTTGCGCACAATCGCTTGAAAGCCGTCCTTGCGCGCCTCCGCAAACATTCCAGAAACGCTGCAAAAGAGGCAGCCGCATCAGCATCCTAAAGATGTTGTTGTACTGGACGCGCAGTGCGCTGGCTGCCTTTTGAGCCAAAGGCTACTCGAGTAGAAGGACTGGCAGTAACTTTTGCATTGTACTTCTGAGTCTCAAACAAAACCTAAAGATGCCCTATTACGAGAGGTGCATTGCATGCAACCAGTCTGGAAAATTAAGCCTGGCTTTATTAATTGCTGTCTGTTGCTTTGGACGCATGGTATTGGAAGAAACATATGCTCTTCCAGGTTCTGATCTCAACTATACTATTTCAAAGGCAGTCTCAATATAAATCTTGTATTTATACTGAGTTTTTCTAATTCATTACCAAAGTTGAAAAAAAGTACTCATAAAGAAATCAACCTTTTATAATTTTATTAGTCTGAACTGCTTATTCTACAAGTGTCTTGTGATTGTTCCCAGTATGTTCAGTATCGGAGCAGAATTGGCTGTGCCTGGAATGTGGAGTGGTGAACTGTGGGCGCTACGTCAGCGGACACGCTCAAAGCCACGCTGAGGCGGCAGACCATCAGCTGTGCATCAGCTGTGACGCTTATTCAGTCTACTGGTAAGGACACTTGCAGCCGACAGCTGTGCCTGCAGTGTGGAGTGGTGAGCTTTGGGCGCTACGTCAGTATACACGCTCAAAGCCACGCTGAGGCGGCAGACCATCAGCTGTGCATTAGCTGTGACGCTTATTCAGTCTACTGGTAAGAACACTTGCAGCCGACAGCTGTGCCTGCAGTGTGGAGTGGTGAGCTGTGGGCGCGACGTCAGCGAACACGCGCAAAGCCACGCTGAGGAGGCTGACCATCAGTTGTGCATCAGCTGTGACGCTTATTCAGTCTATTTGTAAGTACACTTGCAGCAGACAGCTGTGCTTGCAGTGTGGAGTGGTGAGCTGTGGACGCTAGGTCAGCGGACACGCTAAATAGGTATAACTTCAAGAAAAGACGTTAATGTGATCACCTCAAAGTAGAAATAATTATCATTAACCTATAGCAGTCCGTAGGTCTCTCAAGGAACGCCACTGAGCCCGATCTTCATCTCTTCTCATCCACCTTCTGTCAGCCATAGCGCGCGATGATACAGCTCGTTTAAAAAGTTACTTGTTATAATAAGTGATCTTGCGTTGTTTAGTTGTAAGTAAGTACCTTTATTTCCGACACAATGTAAAAATTTTATGAAAATAAATGAAATGAAAATGCTCTATCTGGCCATGGCAGAAATGATGGCATATCTACGAATCTTCGTTTGTTTGTTGTTGTGGTAGAAAAAATACAGATAAAAGCTAATTCAGCTGCAGCATCCACAAACTTGTTTTAGAACAAACTCGATACAAAGTTACGAACCAAAAGGACTATGTTAAAAAAGTGACACTATACTTACTTATTATTTATAAATTTTTATTTCAGTTACAAATGCGACGATTATGTTTCAAATGACTTAGATAACTGTATAGATAAAGTGAGACAAAGTATTATGAAGACAAAACAAAATGACTTAGCAGATTCAGAACAGAATGACGATAGCAAAGACGGCAGTGATCGGCCTTCGTCCGAAACCGCCCTGGATAATGAGGTCGATGGTGAAAATGAGGTCAATAATGGTGATAATGAGGTCAATAATGGTGATGATGAGGTCAATAATGGTGAAGATGAGGTCTTGTTGGCAGAAGTGACGCCAAGTAGCTCGTGCGATATACCCAATGATCAGGACACCAGTGAAATTAAAGCGGCTTTAAGTATTAAAGTGAGTAATTTTCATAATCATATTCTGTGTACTAAGGTAAACTGTTTAAGTCATTGGTAAGCGTGATTGCTTGACCATCCGGACGGTTTCCCTTATTTTATTTACAGATCTTTTTATCCTCAAAGGTTTGCTGAAAGAAAGCTCTTGTAAGGAATTAGCTTGCCTTTGTCATATATTTTAATTTATGCTGTAAAGCACTTTCCATATGACAACAATATACTATTGAATATGGAGTACTGAAAAGCTATGTTATTGTATGTCACCGTAATTTTGTAAGAACCGTAAGTTTACAATTTAACGGTTTTCAAACACGTTAAATTATAACAATCGCAAAATTGCAACCAATCAAAGTACCGACAGTAAAGGAAAAAAAAAATCAACCTAAACTACCAATCAGAGGACGACTGTGTAATTATGATTGATCTGTTTCAAACAGTACTTGCGTTCACAATTTTTCGACAGTTTAACGGTTTTCATACCGTTACATTGTAAATATAGGGTTCTTACAAAATTACGGTAACATGTACGATAAAGAATTACGAATTACCATTTTCAGAACCCAGAAGAGCCAGTGCGTAGTCTAAGACCCCGTTCCCGAAAACGCACACACTCCGGCGATCGTAGCTCCACAGAAAACTCAACACCCAGCCGAAGCAAAAAGTCCCCATGCAACGGGAAAAAGGATAAAAAAATTGTCGGATTAAAAAACCTCGGGAACACCTGTTTCATGAACGCAGTGCTTCAGAGCTTGAATAATATACAAGAGTTTAGTTATTACTTCAGTCAGCTACCGTCGCTTGAGGTTAAAAGTAATGGAAGAAAGGTATACCATTCGAGAAGTTATACGAGGCAGGAAATGCATGATGTTGTTATGGCTGAAGAATTGAGAAAGGTGAGAAGAAAATAATTATATACTTTTTTATTTCAGTCTGTTAAAACGGCGACGTGAAAAAAGACAAAATCTGAGTATTTGAAACTTATATTCACAACTATGTTTGCATTGCAAATCAACCAAATGCTCTTAGTACGCTCTTACACTCATTGACGAACATACTCTTGAAATTTCAAGGCATTATGTTCAGTCGTTTGATCTGGTAACTCTAACTGGCCTTTGATACCGCATTCGCGTCACGATAAGTGTAATGGCGGCATCACACGGCCTGTGCTAACACGGGCCGCGCCGCGCCAAGGTCATCTGTACGGGAAAAGGCGCGACGCTGACGAGTACGGATCACCCCTTCTCACGGTCTATGTTAAACACGGGCCGCGCCGCACGAGTCGATCTGTACGGGCGAGAGCGCGCCGCGGCCAAGTCCGGGTCACCCGTACTCACTCCGCACAGTCGCTGGACATGCGACAAACGTGTCCGGTCCAGTCCCACTTGAGGCTGGCGGCTTTCTGACCAACATCAGCAATTTGTGTTTTGGAGCTCAATATATACTGTTCCGCTTATTTCTAGAATACTGCGCTCCACGGCTCGCTGGCATACCCCGAAAGCGGACTTCTGAATAAATAATAAGAAAATAAAAATTCTGTCAAGTTATATTTTTTTCTAAATAAATAATTCTAATTCTATTTAATTACAGGTGCTTATAAATCTTAACACGGGTGGCTGCGGGTCCAAAGGCGCCATATCCCCGGAGTGCCTGTTCCTGGTTATTTGGAAGGTGGTGCCGCGGTTTCGCGGGTACCAGCAACAAGATGCGCACGAGTTTCTGCGTTACATGCTTGACAGGTAAACTAGCTGCGCACTAAACGCGTAATGTAAATATGAGAGTCCAAAAGTTGGTGTAAATATGCTCTTGAAAGGTCTGAACAAAAAATGTAGATTAAAATCGAAAAAACACGTTTTTATGCTTTTGCTCATCTCGCTTCCGTTACGAGATGAATATGTGATGAGATATAAGTTTTAGAATGCATTTTCATCGAGCTACCCTGAAAGTTTCAGCCATAGCTAGTCAGGTAATATGAGTTGAAGATCAGTTATCTGCTTCCCGGAACGACACAGTCGCCATGTACAATGTACATAGACTGTTATGGTGGCTTCTCACGGCCTGGAGCCGCTCGCTTCACACGCCGTGAGGCGCGGCCCGGCCCGTGCTAACACAGGCCGTGTGAAGCGAAACTATAGTTTCGACGAAAAACACATGTGATTAATTAGATACTAAAAGGTATGATTTATCCACAGATTACATACGGAGCTTCAGCAGTTGCTACCGGCGGATAAGATAGAGGGGGGGTTTGTACCGCGCGCTCCCTCCGCCTCCATCGTCACGGCTGTATTCGGAGGCACGTTGCAGAGCGAGGTAAGCTGTGATGACGTAGTTAAGAAACATTTGACGACACGGATGGTCGAGTGGCAAGTGTGTTACGACTGCCACGATCGGTGTCGCGGTTTCGATTCCGCTCAGGACAAATGTTTGTATGATGAACATCGGTGTTTGTCCTGAGTCTGTGTGTTCTCTATGTATTCTATGTATGTATTTACAAAAAAAAGTATATTAGTATTCTATCAGTTATCTGGTTCCCATAATACAAGCTTACTTAGTTTGGGGCTAGATGGCGCTGCTGTGTGGAATGTCCAAACATTATTATTATTATTATGTTACATACGCGGCCCCTCCCCGTGCAACGGGGCCGTCCCCCTTTGGCCCTTAGGGCGCCTTGTTTTGGTTTATTTCAAAGGAATGAATGAAAAAAAAATTAATGAATTTTATGTTCTATGTGTACTTTAAATAATGTCTAGGTGCGGTGCCTCGCGTGCGGCACCCAGAGCAACAAGTTCGACCCGTTCCTAGACCTGTCTTTAGAACTGCCGGATACGGGAAGACACGACGCGCCCGTCTCGCTTGCAGACTGCCTTGCCAGCTTTGTACAGGTATACCATCACTAGCTGCTAACTTCCTCACTATATGCCTGGAATGATGGCTTCACACGGCCTGTGCTTACACGCGCCGCGCCGCGCCAAAGTTATTTATACAAGCGAATGCGCGCCGCAAACAAGTCCGGATCACCCCTTTTCACGGCCTGTGTTAACAATTAGACTGTTAATCTTGGTTGTATATTGACATATTGTTTATAGGTTGAAGAATTGGCGGATACGGAACGCTACCTGTGCAGCAGTTGCAAGTGCAAACAGAAGTCCACCATCCAGTTCAAGATCCGCCGCCTGCCCAACGTGCTGTGTCTGCATCTCAAGCGCTTCCGGTGGCACAACTACTTCCGGTAATATTCAACCCCTGAGGCAAGCCTAAACGGCATGGATCAAAATGATGCGACAGGATTCGTAAACCTTTCTGTGTTCTATAATGATTAACAGTGCAATAAATAAATAATAATAATCAAGGTTTTACAAAAACATAGTACAACCGACTTCAACTGTTCTAGTGACCGTAAATACCACTGAAAAATCACAGGAAAGCAGAATACGCAATTTCGTTTACTCTGACGACATATTTTTTTCAGTTTATTTGGTATAAAAACCGATAGAACCGATTTCCATGAAATTTCTATGGGACCAATATGAAAGTATCTCTCAAACAAAATGTGTTTGTGAGAATTTTTCAAATCTGTTTAAACACAACTTCGTTCTGAAGTAACAAAGATAAACAAAAAAAAAACATATAACCTCCTTTTGTGAAGTCAGTTGAAAATTACGCGTAGCAAAATTTCGTTGTTTTAATGTATCCACTTATCTATACAATACATTTCTTCAACTGAAGCCCAGTTTTCAATACGCTTGGCGCTGTGGCGCGGCGCAGCCCGTGCTAACACAAGCCGTGTGAAGCCATCATAACGCGAATTTCGATCAAATTACATATCCTTAAACTTAACCTTAACTCTTTTCCCAGGACAAAAGTAGACACGACGATATCGTTTCCCCTCCACGCTCTGGACATGAGCAAGTTCGTGTTGAGCAACGTGCCGGACACGCGGCGCTCGGGCCGCGGCAACAACCTGTACGACCTCGCCGCCGTCATCGTGCACCACGGCTCGGGGTGAGTGTAGCGCTCGTCAAGTGCACGAAAGGAGCCTCGAAGCGCACTTGAAATCCTTTCGTCACACTTGGTTCGAAAAGAACTACACACGATAAGAAGAATACCATCAATGTATATACAGTCCTAGCAAGTAATTATATAGGAGGCAACCGGGGGTTGCAGGAAAAGGCATTTCTTCCTGTACAACTTATAATCAAGATTTGAATATAACTTATTATCTAATTAGCATAGTGTCAACCGGTCGAAGTATGACACGGAAGTGACTATCGAGCGCCGTGCTCTCGTTCTCGTAAAGTGGATCATCACGTAAGTGCTGACGCTGCAGAAGCTCCGGCGTGGGAAGGTCGCGCTGTTGCTCTGCCGATGAAGCAGTCTGTACTCGTAACAAACTTATCTGTGAGGTGGCAGAAAATGGAACTACAGCCACTTGCATACAAAACTTAATTCAACTGCCAGTTGCGTCGTGTACCGTTGCGATCACAGCGACGCTCCTCAATTCATAGATAAGATGGTAGGACTGTAAAAGGCTTGGACCTAACTGACAGACAGACGCGCGTACTAAGGAAGAATTTGGTCAATTCATTTCAATATAAAAATCAATAGAAATGCTTTATTTTAAGATAATATTATTATGGAGCCCTGGTCTGTAAAAAAACTTTTTTATTTTTTATTTAATAAACACATATTTATTTCAGTGCGGGATCCGGCCATTACACAGCCTTCGCAATAAACGACGAGCAATGGTTCCACTTCAACGATCAAACGGTCCGCGCCAGCGACGCTTCCGCCGTGGCCGGATGCAAACCCTACATTCTATTCTACATCCGGCGGGAATTAACCCTTCCCGCCTCGTGACAACCTGGTAACCGACAAACTAATACAGTCAAAACAGTATCCGTGATATCAGAATACGCCCAAAGCCTGATGAAACGGTTAACGAGCGTGATACGATCCGTGTTGTGTCGCAGAGGTAACTAAATGTAGTTTATCATGTTCAAATAAATACAGTATCCGCGATATCAGAATACGCCTATAGCCTGATAAGACGGTTCACGAGCGTGATACGATTCGTGTTGTGTCGCAGAGGTAACTAAATGTAGTTTATCATGTTCAATCTGCTGTATACTCAGTTCAGTATTGTGTGGTTACAGTTTATCACGGTATAGATAGTTATACAATTATAGGTAATTAACCCTTCCCGCCTCGTGAACACTTGGTAACCGCCAAACAAATACAGTCAATCCTGTATCCGCGATATCAGAATATGCCTTTAACTTTATGAGACGGTTAACGAGCGTGATACGATCCTTATTGTGTCGTAGAGGTAACGAATGTTAGTCTGTGGTATACTCATTTAATTTGGGATAGTGTGGTTACAGTTTATCACCGATATAGACGCATAACCTTTGTCGCTATATTGTAAATATTCAAGAAAAACTTTATCTGTAATGACTTGAGTTGATCTTAGCACTTCAATCGCCTTATAAATAACCAAACCTTTGTCGTGACAACCTTGTAACCGACAAACAAATACAGTCAATACAGTTTCCGCGATATCCGAAATTCAGAATATGCCTATAACAATGATGAGACGGTTAACGAGCGTTATACGATTCGTGTTGTGTCGCAGAGGTAACTAAATGTAGTTTATCATGTTCAATCTGCTGTATACTCAATTCGGTATTGTGTGGTTTAAAAAGTGTTTTACTCTAATATCTTAGATTTGATCTTAGAATTATGAACACGTTACATCCTGCTACACATTCTTCGGTAATAAATCCTACCCGATTGGGGACAACCTGGTAACCGACAAACAAATACAGTCAATACAGGATCCGCGATATCAGAATACGTCCATAGTCTTGTACAAACGCCAAACAGGCCCCGTGGGCTCTACGTGACGTCTGTGAAAATACCCTATGCTGTGACCCTAGTATGTGGTGTGTACGATCGCCTGTCCATTCCGACGATTCTGCATATTTGCTAGTTCATCTGCATTCTTGAGTTGTATCTTCGTATTGGTATTTTGGAGTATTAAAATTAAAATTATTATGTTCAAAACAATGTTGGTTTGAACAGTCTGATGAGACGGTTAACGAGCGTGATAGGAACACGGATGTTGTATCGCAGAGGTGATTAATGTAAGTCAGTGTATGTTCTGTAAAGCTTTGATTATTGTTATTTCGATTCGGTGAAATAAGTCAAGTACCGCTAAAACATTACAAAGAACATTGATTGATCGTGCGAATAGTTAGTATTTTCTTATTTTTGCATTATTTCCCGATCTCAAAGTATGTGAATTCGATACAGGATTAGATTATTTGCGAACAAAGTATGATTATTTAAGAAGCTTAGCAATATTCAAATATACAAAAATCTATGGATTTATAAGCAATTTGGTATTTTTATTATAAGTTTCAAACGCCAAAATATACACACAAATTAACATCTAGCTAGAAATATCCCTATTCTAACTTCAATCGACTTACATATCCAATAGTAGACTTGCGTGCTATCACAAAAAAAATGGTGTCTTCATATGAACACATGACAGAAATGAAAACTTCATCAAGGCGACTCGAGCCGAGTTTACCCGAAGGAGTGATACATAACCGAGCGTTGAAGCCCAGTCGCATAAATTCCTCAAAAAATATTTTGTTTAGCGCACCTAAAGAAGTTTTCACTTCAAAAACACTTTAAAATGTCTATAGAATAAGAGTAGGTATCGTTTGAAGTGAGAATCAGACTGCGGCCGGAGGTACAAAATACATTTGAGTAAATTTCGCCTTTAAATGAGTGTTTCTCAAAGACAAAAGAAATAAAAAATCCCCGCGATAAAACGATTTATTTGCACACTTTCGTTAGCTTTTATAATACGACTGACGATGAAATCGAACGTGTAATATATTTGGGCATTAGTTATTCGAAATCATGTGTTGTCTAACTTATTAACTTTTTTTACTGTGTCAATATAAAATGGCAGTGGTTTTGGGTAAACTTTGACCAATATTCACTGTCATAAATGTACAGTTGCATTCCTAGGATTAAATTGAGCAGGTCTCAATGATCGTGTTTTTTGATAATATTTTGACCAGCCTTCAGAATAGTCCCCGGATCCTATTGAAGCGTGCGAAATTATGTCGCACACTACATTTAGATATTTTGTCACCGACTTTGATACTAACATATCTTTTTTTATTTTTTGTATTATTATGCCATTATGTTGATTTGATTTATGAAAATTATAATCATAACCCTTTAGTACCCTAGGGTACAAACGACAGATAATTTGTTTTTTCTATGTAAGAACCTAAGAACTAAACTATGCCATTATGTTGATGTGATTTATGAAAATTATCGTTACCCTAGCGTATGCTAGGGTACAACCGACAGTGAATTTGTTTTTTTTTTATGTAAGAACCTACCATTATGTTGATTTGATTTTAAAAAATATCATTACGCTGGAGTTTCTTAGGGTACAAACGACGCACGTCGAATATTATAAATGATGCAAATTGATTCTCTTAATAAATACTTTGCGGTTATCTGTTTGGGTACTTACCTATTTCGAAAAGTATCTCTTAAAAAAATACAAAAACTATAATCTTAGCAACGAAGTTAATATAAAGTTGATATAAACTATCTTTAATAATGCATAGACTTGTTCAGTAAACTTAACGAAATAAACTTTTGAGCTCCTAATAAATGTTTAAATTATATCAAACGTATTAACGTATGTGTAAATGTTATATAGTAAAGACGCATGTAAAGTAAATGTAATAGTTCTTGCAGAATTTAAGTGTAAATACTTTTCAATGTATACGCCCACAGATTGAAATAGTCGCAGGAATGATGCAAAATTCTTAAGTTTATAAATAGCTTGTAACGGCTAAAAAACCCGGCAAATTATAAACGTTGCAAAATTGTGAACACGACGTAAATCTGCTATGGAATGGACCAATCGCTGCACAAGTTCACAAGTATACGATTTTTTCACGCGTAAAGCTGTAAACAATCTCCTGATTGGCTGTTGTGTGGATGAGGTCGCTAAACTCGCGTACTGAAAAAAAAATAGGTCTACCCTGCCAATCAGAGGGTTACTGACAGTGCCTCGATTGGTCTGTTTTGAAGAACATGGTAGTTGGTTCACATCCTACGAAAGTTAAGCTTCTCGTTATTTTACGGTGACACAAATACCAGCATTGAAGTCGCGTGTTTTCATATTTTGTAAGAACTACCAGCCATGTTGTGATGCATTTCATTTATCGTAAGTTCTTTCTACAAAGTTTGGAAGATTACATTCCCATAATATTTTGTAACATTTTCACTTTATATTTGTCTGAATCTGTTTATTTTTGGTTTTTGTTTTTTTTTCTGTAATTGAACTGGTCTAGCCTTATAGATCAAACGAGACTCAGAACACAAATCGGCTTTATAAAGACAATTGTTTAAAGTAGTTAAAATTCTCCAATAGAAAATATTGTACATTTTTATAAGTATTCAGACAGATTGGTCCAAACATCTTATGGTGGCTTCACACGGCCTGTGATAACACGTGCCGCGCCGCGCCAAGGCCGAGACCGGATCACCCCTTCTCACCTTAACACGGTGCTTCACACGGCCTGTGGCCCGGCCCGTGCTAACGCCATGACAAGCCACTATTAGCATTATGAATGATAGCACATAACTTGAATGATTTCCTGTTGAAAATAATATGTAATCTGACTGCTAATATTTATATGAATTTGTGTCTATAAATAATTTTGACTACTTCGGAGTATAAAGCGTCAATGGCACAGAAGCTTTTTTACACGATGATTGTTGGCGTTTTTAAAAGCTAGCGTGTTATAATACGATGATAGTGACACACGGCTGTTTTACACGCTACACGCCAGCTACTTCGCTTTTAGCGTGTAAAGTCGCCCAGTGTTATCGGCGTTTTTACAATCAGCTTGTTGACAATCCTTCCCAAAAGCTAACACTCTCACACGCTAGCGTTTAAAAACGCCAACAATCAGCTTGTAAAAACGCTTGTGTGTCATCGTACTATTAGCTTTTGGGAATGATTGTCAACAAGCAGATTGTAAAAACATCGATGACACTGAGCTACTTTGCACTCTACAAGCGTAACCGCTGGCTTGTAGCGTGTAAAAAAGCCGTGTGTCATCGTACTATAAGATTTTTTTGTCGCTGACTGTCCAGTGCCGTGTGTGAATGGTGTGCTAGGTTAACTGATGTGTACATACGAGTATACTGTTTTATGTCGTGATTCTTTCGCAAAGTACCTTATTGATAGCAAGTTTATTTAAGTTTCTTTCGATAAAGTGATTGAATTTAATAAATTCGCAAATTCAAACGAATAGTTTAGTTTTTTATTTATTTCACGAATTTTTTTTTAATTCAATCTTGTGACAAGACGAGCTAGGCGTTCTCCCGATGGTAAGAGATCACGCCTGCCTATAACCAAATCAGTACTGCACAGGACTTTGATTCACATAGGCCGGTGCAACACTGCTATAACGCTCGTCCACTTTGAGACATTTTGATGGTCAGTCTCGAAAGTCCAGTAACTTCACTAGCTACAGTGCCCTTCAATCTGGAACACAGTAATGCTTGCACATTACTTTGCCGCAGAATATCTGGCTCTGTGTTGGTTCCCATCTAGACGACATCCTGCGTTCAGCCTTCCAACGGTAAACAACATATAACTTTGACACGATTGGTAGTGGTCCGTGGTAGTGGTAAGTGTGTTGGACTGCCACACCCGGTGTCGCAGGTTCGATTTGCGCTTCGACAAACACTGTGTGATGAACATCGGTGTTTGTCCTGAGTCTGGATGTTTTCTATGTATTCTACGTACCTATGTATTTACAAAAAAAGTATTTAAGTATTGTATCAGTTATCTGGTTCCCATAGTACAAGCTCTACTTATGCCTAGATCACACGTATCGAGTACTCGGTCGTGCTCGGCCGAGCGAGTGACGTAAGCTTTCACTGTCTCGGCCGAGTAACATTTTACTGTCTCAGCCGAGTACTAGGTGCGTGTGATCTAGGCATAAGTTTGGGGCTAGATGGCGCTATGTGAACTGTACAAAATGTTTATTTATTTAACTTTACAATGATTTTACTTACAACATCTTAAATATTTTACGATACGTTTGAACCATGGTTTTTTGTCGCCAATAGAACTCAGTGATAAGTGTATAGAAGGGGGAGTCCCCGCTATCGGTAAGTATTCTGCCCACATCGGCGATTTCATCAGTTTAGCGTTTTTCATCCATAACCTTTTACTTACAGAATTTCTGCGTCTATTCATTTCATCTATGCTTACATCTCTTTTTTTCATACTTTCTTTCAAAATTCCAACTGGTTCGTAATACAAATCAGTAGTTACTTCATTGTCTTCTTCAATGATCCATTTGTTGCTATCTAGTTTTTCGATGGGATCCGTTATTACGTACGTTTTGTCTATTAAAAGTTTGATATTAGGCTTGCTGTTCGGATTTAAGACAACGTTTTCGTTCTCAAAATCGACCTCAGTATCTGCATCTGCGTACGAGATGTCAATTGATAGTGTTTTCGCAACCTTTTTCTTTTCTACTTCTAAACCAACGCTAGCTATTTCTGCGTCTGCGTGTTTTGCCGATGGAATACCATCGGCATGAATATCAACATCTACTTTAATGACGGATGATATTCGTGGCTTCTCTTTAGTATCTCCTTCAGCATACGTAAATGTTTCTCTTTGATTCTCGTGCTCATAAGAGTTGGTGTTCTTGAACCTTCGCCTTCTCTCCCTCGGAGATAAAGCCATCCAATTCACAATATTAGGAATTTTCTTTGATTTCTGATTCCTCTCAGCCAACCAGTTGTTAATAGGTTTTATAATCAGAGATTCGTTTGAGGATGCTTCAGAATACTTCACTTCAGATATTTCAGTGACTGTGGATAAAGTTTGCGCTAGATCTAATCTCGGAACGAATGTAGCTGGAATCGGTGAAGCTATTCTAAAAACATTAGTGCTCTTATCCAGCATGTCTTCGTCTGTTAAAGAATTTGACGTGGAGGTATCTCTACTGGGTATATTTACAAGTTCAAAATCATTTTCAGATAGACGACGTTGATTTTTGAAGGAATATATCCATACTGTGCGTTTTTCTGAGTTGCTATCTGGATCGTACTGCTCCATATTCTCGTTGTAAACATGATCCCAGTATTTCTCGTTGTTTTCGGTGTAAAAAGGTTCTATTTCTTCTACTCTTGCACAATCATTGTCTGACGAGCTGTCTGTGTCGATAACATGTTTGTTTATAATCGTGAAGCAATTCATTTGATGTTGTGCTGGCGCTCCGGAGCTATCAGAATCATCATTGAAGTAATGGAATCCATTGAAGTTGGTTTGTGTGTCGTGATCGTGTAAGTATTCATTTGCGTACGTGATGTCTTCATTGTCTTTTCGCCTTCTTTCCCTCGCTGTTTCGTTTATTCTAAAATCTTCATTTGCATCTCGAAATCTATCGTTGTTGATGAAACTCCAGGCCTGGCTGAAGTTATTTGCGGTCTCCTGAGGTTCCCCCGCCTCAGAATTTGAGGAGTTAAGTTCTATTATTTCTACTCCATTTTTGTGATCGTCCTGCATCCATATTTCGCTCACGAAGATCTCTGGAGTAACTCGATTGTTTCTTACAACTCTACTCTTAATATCTGAAAATATAGAGTTTTAATTTTGTGAGGTTGTTTATTATTATTAAGGGTGTTAATCGCTTATTTACAGAACTGATTGTACTGAAATTCGATACGGATGTTATCATTATTCATCATCATCAGCCCTTCGCAGTCCACTGCTGGACATAGGCCTCTCCCAATCAATAACCGCGGGGGTAAACGAGTTCTTGTGTGGAGACTGCGACTCGGCAAACGTGAGTAGGACGCCCTCCGGCCAGGTGGGGTGACGATCTGCGAAAGGCTGCAGGCAGAAGATGGATGCGGGAAGCCGAAGACAGGGTGCGATAGCGCGAGTAAGGGGAGTGGATGAGGCCTGTGTCTAGCATTGGACTGCGATAGGTTAATGATGAAAAGGACATAGCAGACTTGTCATCCCGATACCGCGCGGGCTTAGTCCCGCGAAACAGCAGTAGTTCCTATGATATCAAACGAAACCAATGTGGTTACATCCATAAATAATAATTATAAGTCTTGTCGTGTGTAAGGTTGCGTTTCCACTGACGCTGAGCTGGGCGGAGTGGAGAGGAGCGAACCGTGAATTGACCAATCACCGTGCTCGAAATTCCAATTCCACTCCACTTAGAGCTCTATGATTGACCAATTCGGTCCGCTCCTCTCCATTTAGCCCAGCTCCGCGCGCGTCAGTGGAAACGCACCCTAAGCCAGTTGTCGGCTGAAATGTTGAAGTTTTCAAAGCGATCGAAGGCTTTTGACATGGTTTGATTATTAAGCACTTATAGGCTTCTTGTCTGCACACGATTTATTGCCGTACACGCCTTTGGTTAGTTTGCCGTGTGTAGGCACGGTTGACAATGTTGTATTGTATGTATCACTGTCGAAGATCGTTGTAGATTTTTACGGCGAAAAATCATCTGAACAAGAGCCCTAATTGTTGTAGTTTTTATTATTTGAATACATTATTAAATTACTAACGGTTTAATATATTTGAAGAATTTCGGTTAATATTATTGCAGTGATTTCTGCTATCCATGATTTATCCAAAGATTGATCATGCAGAAAAAGTAAAATAGTTACAAGAAATCAGATAACAATAAACTCACAACAGAAAGCAAAACACTGAATGACGTTAAATGTCACAGTGTCGCAAGATTTTTGACGTCTTAAAAATATAACGCATAGAAGTATGTATTAGACAAAAGTCGTTAAGAAGGTTTTTCGATCAAAACTTTACCCTTTTTTAACTTAACCAGACTTTCGCCCGCGCTACGGCAGTGTATTAGACGTGTTTTCCTTGTATGCAATCGCTCTGTGTTGTCGTTTTTATTAGATTTTATAGAGTCCCACTAAAGTATGGAAAAAACTGGACAGCAAAGTGACATAATGAGCAATTCTCCACCGCCGCCGCTAGTCCAGGAAGATGATAATATTCCTTCGGACTCGGATTCGATGACGACTACAACGCGAAGCGAAGCGGGTAAGACTGACCGACCAAATATGACGTGGTTCAAAAGAAGGAAAACTGCGAAGACCGTTGCTATTCATGACCTTCATACCGGAATGAACTAACTGAACTGATTAATGAAAAATTTAATTTGTTACATACTGAAATGGTTCAGGTGAAAGAACAAAACGCTGAAATGTGCAAGAGCCTAGAGTTTTGCTTACTGGGCTATGAAGAGATAAAAAAGAAGAATGATATGCTTGTAAAGGAACGGATGGAAGATAGAAAGTAGGTATATCAGAGAGTTTGAAGATAAAATTGAACTTGCGGAAAAAATCAACCGGAGTACTTCAGTCGAAAACACAATCAAATACCTACCTACTGGCTAAACATATTTAGGTACATACTAAAGCATAGTATTTCACACTAAAAACTGCGAAATTTAACAGCGTAAAAACGTTTGAAAGCAATTTGTCGCTAAAAGCATCTTCGCGGTAGTGGCTGAAGCAGGGACGGTAGTTGGCAAAACAGTAAATGGATTGATTGCGCCAATTTCCGTCACAAAGGGACACAAATTGCATTAAAAGCTC
Organism: Lobophora halterata; assembly: GCA_932526365.1. NCBI lineage: Eukaryota > Metazoa > Arthropoda > Insecta > Lepidoptera > Geometridae > Lobophora > Lobophora halterata. The sequence goes on from OW052017.1 coordinate 1,955,463, forward strand.
CGTAGCGCGGGCCATAGAAGCACTTGCTCCATTAGGAGCGGCCAAATAAAGTTACTAGTGGTGTGAAATGTATCCTCGTAGCACTATCTTGCTTATTTACTGAAAGCTTAGAGTTTAGGAAGGAAGAAAACCACCAACACATTTGTACCTCTTTTTATATGCAAGCTAGTGACCAGACGCATCGTTCTCCGGTAAGAGATCATAATCATGGTTTATTAATCCTAGAAAAAGCCCAGTAGGTAATTTTAACTTAAAATATTTCTCTAGCCTGTTACCTTTTTTTTCGAAATTTATGACAAAAATATAGAAGTTAACTATTTTTGGCGCATTTTCAATGTAGGTAGTAGAAAGATAGATTTTATACTTTATTGCACCACACCATCACAAAAACTAACAAAAATATAAAGAAAGTAGAAAACAATGGTTAAAATACCGACGACACCGTGGCTTAGTTGGTAGTGACCCTGCCAACGAAGCTTGGTGTTCCGGGTTCGATCCCCGGCCGGGGCAAATATTTGTGTGAAGAACACACATGTTTGTTCTCGGGTCTTGGGTGTTGTGATGTGTTGTATGTGTCCATGCCACCTGCGACACAGGGAATCCTAGTGCAGGGGTGTGAGTGTGTGAATGTTTATAAAAAAAAAAAATAGTGGACAATGGGCGGCCATGTCGACAATGGAAAATATCGCTAAAAAGCGATCTTTTCCAGACAACCCTTGAATGGACTGTTGAAAACAAAACGTGGACGGCAACATCCTCTTCCTCCTCCTTCGTCGTGACCTTTACGAAGGACTTTCGTTCGGATGATGTGCCGCCATCAAAATCTGTCTTCTGCAAAGTGTATGATTGGCGTCGCACACGCGTCCAGCGTTTAGCGGATTGGGTCGCTCCAACGCATTGCGTTCGTGATAGTGTAAGGCGTTGTCCTAATAGAACGCGATCGTTAGTACGTTTGATCGCGTGATCGCGCGATCGACGTTCGCGCGAACTTGCGATGGTCGCGTCATCGCGTTCCATTAGGACACTGCCTAAGTATCAAAATTCTAATATTATACTACGTTTCTTAATGTCAACAAACTTGGTTTCTTGGTACGTAGGTACTGAACTGGATTTTTTCAGTTTTGTACTAGCAGTTTTCAGGATAGGCCACAAGATCTCTCGAAAACGATCGTTATATCTTTTTTACCAAAATATTTTGACTGTAAATTATGCGAGTAAACCATTACTTTTTTCTGGAACACTTTCCGATAGAACAACATAATGCTTCAATATTGTCAATGGTAATTTTATGATCTCTTCCTCAATTTTTTTTTAAAACACCTACTCCAAAATTATCGGGTACCTAACCTACATCGCTGTCCTCGTACACCTACTAGCTAAATTAGATTTCGCGTCACAAACGCGAGTGTTCGCGTCAAAGGTTAATTAATTAGATTGGTTGCGCTTGAGTGGTCGGCCCTCACTGCAGCGCTAATACGCCAATTATTCAAGCGCTTTTCGTAAATTATCACAGCGCTTTTCCAAAAATAGCTTAGGTATGCCTGCGGCTTCGCTTACCAACTGGTACAATACCTACCGGAGTAAAAGTATCGTGTCTTGTAATCTTCTTCTTATCGTGTCACTAGTTCTTTCGAACCAGTGTGGTGAAAGGATTTCAAGTGCGCCTCGAAGAGACTCCTTTCGTGCACTCGACACATGTTTTCGAACTTTTGGTTCTACGACATGCCGGTTTCCTCACGATGTTTTTCTTCACCGTTGCGAGAACGTGGGATGCATGTACATAGATTTTTTCGCCCGAAAAAACCCATTTACGCATGACTGCCACCGGCATTCGAACCCGCGACCATCAGATCGCAAGGTCCTTGCCTCATCCACTCGGCCACCACGTCCTCCGTGTCTTGTAATGTTATGTATACATATTCCTGATAAGTATTCCAAAATAATTACTGGCTATGAAATTTTATTGCATTAATCGTAAATATATTTTACTATGAAAAAAAAAAATGAAATTACCACTGTTGCGGTGTGTCGTATTAATCTACGTTCCTATATGTACCGAGAGTCATCACATTCTAAATTTCATCCAATTCGTTTCAGTATGTTCATCGGATTGAGTATAATCACTCGTGTACAAACTTTCGCATTAGATATTAGTGTGATAGATAAACAGCAGAGTGGTGAGACTTTGAAATTATCCTCTCGATTGTCCCCCCATTAGGCATCATAGCACGGCGCGCGCATCTCTCATTTATTGTCCTAATTCTATCATAATTGATTTATCAGCCAAATCTCGTGTTCTATTACGAAAATTTTAAAGCTATCTTTCCCAAAATAATGATGAAAATTTACACCATTAGTAGGCTAACAAGAGGCCTTTGCGGCGCGGCGGCATAAGTTACATATCTTTTCAAAAGTATAATACCTACATAGGTAAATGAGAGAAATAAATTAACTGAGTGTATACTTGTTACGTACCTAACTTAGGCACTTATCTATATTTTGAGTAGAGGTACCTTGTAGAAAATAAACAAGTTGTTACTTTATGGAATAGAACGCAGATTCGCTGTTAAATTTAATTGACACAAGCAACAACTATCTTCACTTTGTCTAAATTGTATTTGGAATAGGTTTGCCTTCCGCCTTTTATTAATTCGGTGAAACAATTGTTACCGTGAATAAATTAAAAAAAAGATAAGCACGTTTACGTTTGCGGAAACAAAAAAAACGTTTGCCCATCCGACAAACCATCCATTAGCTTGGGAAAACGCGACCAAAACAAAATGGCTGACGTGTAATTACACTTTATTTTTGTCTATCAAAACGTTTTTAATTGTAGTAAAATAGTGTGATGTGTGATTATGTGTATAAAGCTGTATATTTGCTTAATGGAAGAACGAGATAAAAGGTAGCGCTATCGGCGTTGGATCTTGGGTATAATTAGAGGGGCAAAGCCGCCGCCTTGGCCGGGCTCCTCTTTACATACCACTTTAAACCACACTCTTTACACCGAAGTATTAAAGTATAGAAACACAATGTATTACATTGAAAATGCGACCAATAAAAGAAGCCACATTGGCTAAAATCTAGTACATTTCGGTCTGATGCTAATTTTCGAAAAATAAAGAAGTAATAGGGCTAAATAACTATTATATGTTAAAACTACTAGGCTTTTTCATTGTCAATAAAACTACATCATGAAAAGTAACAAACATTATTTAAAAATAAAGACTTTTCATTTTTATTTAAATTTTCGGTCCTATATACCGCATCCATTTTGGTTTGGTAGGTACTGTCCATCTTGTTCTATAGGAACACCGCTATTCATCTATGACTCTTTATATTACAATATAAGTGTAGAGAGAAAACACGAATTTTAGGGGAAAATATGAGCTGCATCATCAAAACAAAACAAACATTCACACACTCACACCCCTGCACTAGGATTCCCTGTGTCGCTAGTGGCATGGACACATACAAGACATCGCAACATCCAAGACCCGAGAACAAACATTTGTGTTCGTCACAAATATTTGCCCCGGCCGGGGATCGAACCCGGAACACCAAGCTTCGTAGGCAGGGTCACTACCAACTAAGCCACGGTGTCGTCAAACACAACAAAACAAACAAAACAGGCCTAGTGGCTAGTTCTTTTACCTATCTAGTTGCATAACTTCTAGTCCCTTTTATCTATGCTCTAGCTAACTAGAAGATTGAGGGCAAAGCAATAAGTTTTTGTGACTGTATTGCAGTTTATGTCTCATAATTTCATTTTCTGGTCCCTTTCCCACTTACGTGGGGTCGGCACAACATTACTTCTTCTTCCATTCGTCTCTATCAACCGTCATCTCTGAACTTACACCTGTTTTATTCATATCATCCTTCACACAGTACATCCATCCATCTTTTTTTCTTTTCTTTCTTTCCACTACTCTTCTAGTCACATTACATTCTTCCCTTCGCATCACGTGTCCATACCAAGTTAGCCTGTTACCGCTTAATTTATCCATCACTGGCACCTTCAGGCTCCTATTTACCTCTTTAAACTACACTCCTTATATTACAACATGAGAAAATATATATAGAGAGAAAACACGAATTATTGAGGAAAATATGAGCAGCATTATCAAGACAAAACAGACCTAGTGGCCTAGTTCTAGCCCCTTTTATCTATGGTCTAGCTAACTACTCAATACTCAATAATTTTATTGTTGCCACATGACAACATGAGGGTATAAATAACTAGAGCGTGTCACATGACCATAATAAGCTAGCCTGTTACATCTCACTGGCGCTACCTGCAGTCCTCTTCCTTATTTTATCCATTCTCGTCAATCCACTCATCCATCTCAATATTCGCATCTCTGCTACGTGCACTCTTCTTTGATCCGTCCCCCTGATGCCCAACATTCAGATCCATACAACACGACAGGTCTAATAACTGATTTGTATATTTTATAATTTTGAGTGATTATTTATTTTATTTACGATCAACATTAATGTTCATCACACAAGGTTTGTCCTGAAGTGGGCATCGAACCCACGACACCGAGCGCGGCAGTCAAACACACTTGCTACTTGACCATTCATGTCTTCAATATTAGGAAGCTTGTACAAATTTTATTTCCTTAAGTTTCAATTTGAAGCAAAAAAATGCAATTTAGGGAACGACTAACGTCCATCTTTGTAGCATTACACCCTAATCTTAGCACATAATCTTATTGCTTTTAGTTAAATTGCTCTATAAATATTCAAGCAGCAAAAAGCATAATAACATGGTATCGGACTATAATTGCGAATTTGCATTACTTAGGTAGGTACCAACAAACATATGCTCGCTATAATCAACTGGCAATTTTAAACTACGTACCTACCTATGACTTAAAAGAGTTTCTTTGGGATAAACCTCCTATTAAACCTATTAAAGCGAAAAACAATTAAATCAGGAAAGCTACTTTTGAATAAAATGAGAGTTTTACGGTCTCCCTGTTTTTGTATGTTATACAAAATTGGGATTTCTGCTGCCTACAACATTGTTTATAACTTATGTTAACAATACTAGTAATATTTAGCATTCTTTGTCAGTTAAAAATAATTGGTTCTCTTAGTCCTGACTGACTGACTGACAGACAGCATGCAGGCTAATCATTTGACGTAGTCTTTTAACTTTGTGGATATCTTCGTTATATTAGGAGCTGACAGTGCGTAATAAGAAAGGAATTTCGGAAAAAAACGCAAACGCCAGCGAGTTTGCTTGTAGCTTGTAAACTCGGCCCGTGTCATTGGTTTATTTAAATCTGCTATTTGACAATCCTTTCCGAAAACTAGCACACGCTAGCTTTTAAACTTGGCAACAATCAGCTTGTAAAAAAGCCGTGGGTCGTCGACGCTTTAGAATGAAAGTTTACCAAGTTGTAGTAGATGGAAATGTTTTGTTAAGCTATAGAAAGCTCGAAAAAAATGTTTTTCGGTGTTCCCTCAAACTGTTTTCTTGGTAAAGTCCCATTTTTGATGGTAAAGTGTGGAAGATCTGTATCGGCGGTGCGTGTGGTGCGGAGTCGGGTAAACAACCAAACTACACTGTGACTGCCAGGGAAGAAAAACATTTAGTTTTTTAATGAAATTGAATTAATGATTAATTAGTCTCAAATTTCTCAATTATGTACTTATTATTGTTAACCACGTTTTTATTATGTCACTTTCTTGTTTGTCTGCCTGTCTGTCTGTTAATCGTTCCGGGTGGAATCTTGCAACTCGAGCTTTCTTTCGAGCACTTTTGATTAGCTATCCGGCTGAAATTTTCACGATAGCTCACACAACTCGAAGAAAATACATTCTTAAACCATAAAAACCGCTATATGTCGTAAAGAAAGGAAGTTTAAAATGTTTGAATAGGTACTTTTAGATTATATTTACGTCAATGTTGAACTCAAAATATACCTACCACTTAGAGTAGTTTCTCTTCTAAGTGATGTTATTTCTTTATGATAAAATCAAAATCTTTTACCTGCGGGGAGCGAGTTAGAGAGCATAAGAATAAAAAAGTGATTTTTAGATTTCTATCTGCATTTTTATATATCTCTCCATCAATACCTACATTTATCCTCAAAATTTTATCAGAGCGTCTGGTCGGATTAACACGTGTTCGGGTACACGGGTAGCGTGCAGAGGGCTGGTAGTCCTCGGCACGCTACCATCGGGTATCGAGTTGGAGCAGTTGAGCTACCTATCGTTTACAACGGTCTATGGGTGGCCCAATTGTTTCTTTTGTATATTTTGTAGTATAGATTGTAGTACCTAGTTATCTTATGCTGTAATAAATACTTCCTCATAAACATTTGTCTCTATGATATTACAATGAACTTAATGAAAGACAAAATGTTGCTAACCTATGTGTATCGGGTGCAAATGGAATGCATGATTCGCCACTTTTTCCAATGTTTTAGGAAACGGCGGCGCTCACTCTGTTATCCAACTGGCTAATACATCTGTTCCGATGGTGGATAATTGACATGTTTTACACTACTGGTTTTTGGCTGTGGCTTTGTCTGCATTGTATGTTTCATTTTTCGATTCGACTTGTGCCTAGACTTTCAATCCGAAGACCATGGGTTCGAACCCGGTCGTACACCAATGGATTTTTCTGTTCAAAATCGATGTGTGCATTAAAACACGTGCTTGACGGTAAAGAAAAACATCGTGAGGAAACCGGCATGTCATAGATCCTAAAAAGTTCACAAAAAATTGTCAAGCGCATGAAAGGAGCCTCTTCGAGGCGCACTTGAAATCCTTTCACCACACAGGTTCGTAAGAACTAGTGACACGATAAGAAGATACATGAAATTGATTTTCGAGCTAAGCTAGTGCACGGAATTACTTCTAAGACTAATAGGTACACATAATATCATTGATGATAATGATAAATGTCATATAATGTCATGATGGATGTTTCTTTTCGATGCTGAACTGATTCAGAATTAAATTATGGATTTAGTTCAGGGCCTATAAAAATACATAGGTTACGTTTTATTCAACATCTTTAAATTAAGTTACAAACAGACAGACAGAACTTATATCCAATGATGAGTCTTCAGTTTTGCTCACTCTCTAGAAATAACACACAAATGTGCCGGGCGTTATAATTTTGTGACCAATTTCCGAGTGAAAGGCGAGTGGCTGTGTAAAGTGGCGTTTTCAACAAAAAATTAGAATCAAAAACACTAATGAAAAACTGCCATTTATGAACCGGGTACCCTTGTTCTTAATAGTGGGTAAGAGCACCCGCAAACGGGTCGCCGACTACAGCTTTTTAATGCGCTTACAGTAGTAGCAGTAGTACTTAATTCTAGTTTATAGTTTTCAGATAATTTATTGATAGGTACGTATTCAGTACTTAAACAAAACTGTTTTTGTGTCCCGACGTTTCGACTGTATTGCAACAGCCGTGGTCACGGGCTGACAAATATCAGATAACTAATTACTATAATACGGCGTACTTTTTGAGTATTTGTCCGAAAAAAATTGTATAGAATTTAGATTTGAGGATGCCCCTTAATATTAAGTACTAATACCTGTAAAAACGGTACTAAATCAAATAGAATTGGGTTTACAAGAACTCTCCAGATTTGTGAATGTCGGCTATTATCAAATAAACTGCTTCAACTAATTGCTTGTTATATCCGAGTCATCCAGCGGAGACGCGTGAGAAAAGGTTTTTTTCTAATTGCAAAAGAAACTGTACACTCTAACAAACTTAAGGTGGTTTGTACAGTAAATTGATGTTACAATTTTCTGTAGAATCATGGGCATGTGTGAACCTCTTTTTTTTGTGGAAATGCACAGGACTTGCATTGACAAGATATATTTAAGAACTCTTAAAATTAGGGACTGCTATGCTATTTACAGTTATTATTCTTGAAAGATATTACCTTTGTAAATAAAATACAGAATATATAGGTACTTACAATATATTTATTTTTTAATTTTATGTTTTATTTCAAAAGAAAGTTTACAAAGTTAACAATGTTTTTTGTTTGTTTAGATTATTTGTAGAGTACGTTCTTTATACATATAGGTATATACGAGTGCTTTGTTTGTATGTATGTGAGTTATTGTTAGTTTAAATAATAAATCCGTGGGAACTTCAAACCTTTTCTTATTATTATTTTTTTTCTCGTTAAAGTCGCTATAAATAACTGGAATCTACGCCTTGAATTGACAATCAAAGCAATTTTATGTTTATGTAAAAAGTAAGCTTTTGAAAAAACTATGCTGCCTGAACGAACCATATGTACAGACAGCGTCAGAGATAAGTATCCCCCTTGCACAAGACACCCAGCTATAAATCCTTTCAAAAAATTATAATAATTAAAATATTGTCTTACATACGGTTATACAAATATAATCTATTTTGGAAAGGCACAACTTCTCCATTCGCCGCGACGCGACGGTGATATAAAGGGATTTGAAGCTGGGTATTATAATGCAAGGGGGATATTTATCTATGACGCTGTCTGTACATATATGAATAAACGCAAGCTTTTGAAAAAAAAAATATTATGCTTCCTGAACGAACCACCTTATACCAGAACCACTTTGCTTTTTGTTTAGTTTTTTTGCCACAGATGGAGTGTCAATTATTTCATCAAGTTTAGTGTTTAGCGATCTTTGGATGCCGCCGCTCGATTTCATCAGATTGACACATTGGAATTAAATCATATCGACCAGCGATGATGTTTAAGATTTCTTCCTGTGTTTTTGTGGTCTAAGCAGTGAGTCTATATGTAAATAAATACTAATGAATATTTAGCACTAACTTAGATGCTTTTTCTTACTTGAATTGTTGTGTGTTTTTTTATATATATTTTTACTTCAGGAATTAGTCACATAATAATATACATAGTCCTACTAACAAAATATTTTTTATATTGAAAAAAAAACGACATTTTTACAAGTTTTTTTTGACATATATGTGTTCAGTCACGGCAACTGATTATGTGTATTTTTTCTGATGTTTAAAAATTTGCGGTCTATAAATGTGTTTTCAGAATTTAATCACAATGGTTTTAGTAGTCTGTTTTTACAGCATAATAACTGGAAAAATATGTATAAACAAAACAGTTTCGGGTTCGGTATTTTTTAAAAATTATATTTGTAATAACATTTTTCAACAGTCCAAGTAAGTTAGTTAAAGAGCAAAACATTTATTACCATTTGTAGGTATTAAAGGTATTTTTTTTATAGTACCTGAAAACTTAGTTATTTGATTGTAACGGGTATTTATCGCGCTCACCTCGTTTTTGTGTATGTGTGATAATCGCGAAAGTCTACGAAAAACTGTCTGAAAACTTTCAAATCGCTGCATCATATACCGCAACAGTAACAACTCCGTCTCTATTTATGTTACTATAACCGTATTTTTGTTTGTAACGTTCACATGGCGGCCGGCACTCTTGGGTGGATGTGGCTAAGTGGCGCTGGCTTGTGATTAGCGCGCCGCCAGATTACAGGCCGCCTAATGCACCGGCCGGCTAAATTATTGAGTGGTAATTAGTCGATCGACTCCTAATCTGTCACCTAATCATTGATCAGTGGCCAGTGAGGGGTATAAGTACATCGTAGTAGGCACTATTACCTACCTATGAGTACATGAGGCATATAAGTACCTACTTAAGTACAGTACCTAGTTACTAGGCAAGTACTTATGTACTGTGTATGTACTTATGTTATGTATGCCTTATGCTAGGTCCTAGTCTTAGTACCTACCTATATAAGGAATATTAACAAATGTTCAATCGCATCACAAATCCCGAATGCTAGAATACCGTCAATATATTGGATTTAAATAGGGTAAAATAAAACTAATCATAAGTAATGAAGGATAAAAAATATCATAAAACTTTACCTTTTATCTATATTTTATTTTTATGATTTGATTTTCGAAAAATACTTTGTTTTACCCTATATGTATATGCATATCTCGGTGATTTAGTTGCGAGTGAGAGGTATGTAAGTTAAGTACCTACCTAAGTTTAGTTATGCCTTGTTCCTACCTATGGGTGGCATAATGTTCAAATAGCTGTTCTAACTCAAATCCCGACTGTTAGGTACTTGCACCGAACTGTGTAAGTCCCTAAGCAAATACTTTATTCACTTGGTAGTTCTTAACAGTCCAGATTCTGACCGTTAAGGCTAATCCTCTAATCCGAATTCCATACAAAATGTTTCGGACAAATACTCAAAAAGTACGCCGTATTATAGTAATTTCTTCACACTATTCGTTTCGTCCCTGTTTTTTAATTTCGTAAACAAAAAAAGTGAAAGGTTTCATACTTTCATTTAGATTTTATACGTGTTTTTTTAAGTTAGTAGTGTTAATTTTAAAACACGTATAAAATCTAAATTATGGTGCAAGTTGGCATGGATTTGATAATATAAATCGGGAATTAACATTGTGTAGAAGAACCAAGGGTCCCTTTGTAAATATTTCTTAAATTTTATTTTATTTTGTTACATTATGTGACGTGCGAACGCACTTGCTACGCAGCGCCGCAACGTGTCCGCTACGCCGCTACGCACCCGCTACGCCGTTACGGCTGTCTACGGGCGTCTACGCCATACAAAAGACTGCCACAAAAACGGGATCGACATTCAACAAGTCATTGTCATTCCTCTATTAGTGATGTAACCAATAGAAAGTGTTATTTAGATAATATTTTTCGTAATAAATAATACCTAAGTTATCAATTAAAAAAAAATATGTTCTTAGGTGCTACCAATTCTTTGGTAAGATTTCTTTAAAAATGATTTTTATTTTTTTTAAGTAAACATGGCCTGGACAAGCTAAACTCTAGGTCTAAACCCTGCGCAGTGTGAAATGATAAAATATAATTAAAAAATATTTTTTTATTATAAATTTTAATTACAGCATAAGCTAACTACTACAATGTATAAAACAAAACTTACAATCTATAAAAAAAATACGAAAGGAAACAATTGGGCCACCAATAGACCGTTGCAAACGATCTATAGGTAGCTCAACTACTCCAACTAGATACAAGATGGCAGCGTAAATAATGAAACAAAATCGTTTAGTTACTATGGAAAACATATTAAATATTTCGCTATGCAAGAGACTTACTATAAGAATTTACGGAATTTTCACGATTAAATCCCGATGACGCAACGTTCAAATTATCAAAGAACACGACAGAAAAAGGTCTCTCCCATCTCTATCCTTTTTATAGCAATCAAAAATCAGTGAGAATCATTATTCGAGCGAACCTTTGTTGTACAATAAAACAGTGCCTAATTGAAATGCTACATTACGACAGTCGAATAAGGGCACTGGTCGCCGCTTTACAAATATAAAACAATCATTTGGACGGTTCAAAGAGTGGCGCGAGGTAACGCAACGGTGGGGTGTGGCGCAAGGCAAAAACTTTTAGGTGGATGTAAAGCTGCACAGACATGTATAATAATAATAATAAAATTTATTTATTCAGACAGCAAGGTCCACAAGTATACAATACCTACTTACTATCTAATCTTAGAACTAGGTGTTAGTATTTAAAAACTAAGAGAGACAAGTCCTCTGAATGAGTTGCCACATCAGAGGACTGTCGTACCTATTAGCTATGACGTTTAGGATCCTGTTGCTGCTTCCGCGCACTGTGCGTAATAACGACGCAGATTTTTTGCGTCAGATGGCGTCAAAGCCGTCAACGCGCGCTTCAGCAAACATCGCCGATGCGCTATAGCGCGTATATGCGTATAGCTCAAGCTTTCACATTTCAAACAAACATTCACACACTCACACCCCTGCACTAGGATGCCCTGTGTCGCAGGTGGCATGGACACATACAACACATCACAACATCCAAGACCCGAGAACAAACATTTGTGTTCGTCACAAATATTTGCCCCGGCCGGGGATCGAACCCGGAACACCAAGCTTCGTAGGCAGGGTCACAACCAACTAAGCCACGGTGTCGTCAAATTTAGGGCACTTTCAATTTAGACGTTTCATGTCGGACCGCTGCAGCCCTAAGAAAAGTGCACGCAAGCATTTTCAAATCTAACTTATGAGAATTTTTGTCAGAAGAAGAATCTTTGCAAAATTGAGAGTAAAATATAAATGTCAAGGCTTGGGAATAAATACTTGTCTGTGCAGCTGACTGTACATGAAAATATTTTTTTGTCTGTTATATGATGCAAGCTGACGCCCACAACTTTGTTTGCTTTGCGAACTCTTGACGAACACATCTTCCAAGATTCAAGACTGAACGTTCAGCGGTTTGGCCTGTTCGTTGTCTGTTAGTCAGTAAGTTAGGTCCAAACTTTTCATATATTTTACATAAAAAAAAGTGCACGAAAAGAGCCTCTTCAAGATGCACTTGAAATCCTTTCACCACCCTGGTTCGAAATAAGTAGTGACACGATAAGAAAGTCGCGTGCTCTCTTGCCACCAGGATAACGCTCAGCTCGTCTCGTCTCATGATTACATTAAAAAAATGAAATCCTTTCACTACACTGATTTAAGGAAGTAGTGACACGATAAGAAGAAGAAAAAACTTATTAATTTCCAAGAAATTAATTAATTGAAAAACTGGCACACCATAAATCGTAGAACATAAAGGCACAAATACTCCTATTTAACAAACTTTGTGTAAACTATGATCTGGCGATTATAAATCTTGAATTTTGAATCTTGAATCTAGAAACGTCAGCTTATGAGTTGCGCCGCACCGCGGCTCGCGCCTCGTCATCGCGCGGCGCCTTTCAATCCTCATCTCAACTATCCTCCCCCTCAATACCGCCACAAAGCCCCGTCTCGTTATGTAAAGCCGAACAAACAAAGCCGATCGCTTCTCACAATCGACTCGAATCAACGCCTCACGTGTCTCACAACAAGACATGAGGTTGTAACAAACGTGCTCAAACGCTTTTGTCTAGAGGGCCACAAATACAGGCCGCTTTTGCAACAATAGATAGTACTAATAACTGTATTACCTATACGTTTTTCAATCGACTTCAATATTCAAGTTTTTACAAAAACATACAACAACCGACTTCAATTGGTCGGTTCTAGTGACCGTAGGCATCACTGACAAGTCACAGGGAAGCAAAATACGCAATTTTGTTTACTTCGACGATACATTTTTATTATTATATCATTTATTTATATTTTTCTCTCATTAAAATTTATTTTTTACAATAATATTTAAAAAATAAACTATTTAAAAAAAACAGCAGTATTATTGTAAAAAATATATAAAAACGGTGGACCACCAGCCGCGGAGTAGAGCCCAAGCGGCTGGTGGCTAGGGCTGCAGAGTGAGGAACCTTCTCACCATGCGAGCCGACTCTAATAGTACCACCTTTTGTTATTATTATTATTTGTTGATAGACGAGCAGCTTCCGCTGATGTGTCTATATCACACAGTGTTGGTTTTTTTCAATAGTTTTATGTCACTTTTTTTAACATAGTCTTGTTGGTTCGTAACCAAGTGTCGAGTTGGTTCTTGAACGAGTTTGTGGATGCTGCAGAAACAACATCTTCTGGCAGTATATTCCAGTTGTGCACCACTCTGTTGCTAAGGAATTGATGAGCCGTAAGGGTGTTGGTTAGATCACGATTTAATTGGAGTTGGTGCCCACGAGACGATTTTTGTGGTTTCTTTGTTGTGTATATGTCTTGAAGCTGCGGCAGGTTATCAGTTATTTTGTTTTAAAACCTAAACTACTAAACCGATTTTTACCAAATTTCTATGGGACCAATCTGTAAGTAGTCTGTTTCCCTACACGGGGAGCCTGACGGCCGTAGACCTCGAGGTAGACCTAAACTGCGATGGCTGGATGGCATTGAAACTCGGAGTCAGCGACTGGAAGGAGAAAGCCAAAGATCGGCTTGGATGGCGCCGTTTACTTGACCAGGCCAAGATGATGATGAATCTGTAAGTACAGACAGCGTCATAGATAAGTATCCCCCTAGCATTATAATACCCAGCTTCAAATCCCTTTAAATCACCGTCGCGATAAATGGAGAAGTTTTACCTTTAAAAAATAGATTATATTTGTATAACTGTATGTAAGCCTAAAAATAATTTTAAGTATTACAATTTTTTGAAAGGATTTATAGCTGGGTGTCTTCTGCAAGGGGGATACTTATCTCTGACGCTGTCTGTACCTATATGTACATTAAATCAAAAAAGAATTTGAAAAATATTTTACGGTCACTAGAACAGTCCAATTGAAGTCGCTTGTAGTATGTTTTTGTAGAACCTTAATTATTTTATGTAAACACTAGCTGACGCCGAAATTCCTTTCTAAGTACTCACTTTCAGCTCTTGACGAATACATCTATGTAACTTCATAAGTGGGATAATAGCCCAATCGAACATTCTGATACCAAGTTATCCTACTATTCAGCTACCTACACATTAAGATCTCTATCTCTCTAGAGGACGTGGTGGCCAAGTGGATGAGGCCCTTACCTTGCGATCTGATGGTCGCGGGTTTGAATCCCGGTGGCAGTCATGCGTAAATGGGTTTTCGAAAAATTCGGTCGAAAAAATCTATGTATGCATCCCACGTTCACGCAACGGTGAAGGAAAACATCGTGAGGATACCGGCATGTCGTAGAACCTAAATTTCGAAAACATGTGTCGAGTGCACGAAAGGAGCCTCTTCGAGGCGCACTTGAAATCCTTTCACTACACTGGTTCGAAGGAACTAGTGACACGATAAGAAGAAGAAGGTCTCTATCAAATTATACCTAAAATCACTGTTCACGCCAAGCCATAATGTCCATACAAAGTGGACAATGTTCTTTAATATTATTATTGAATCTTTATAGTAATCATGGTAAATATCCCGTTTAGTAAATAACAAAATAATGTGTCTATATCGCGAACGAGCTGCTTTATTGAGTGGATAACATATTTCTCTGACCGCCTGATTACCAGCTGTTGAATAGAATATTGTACATGAGTCATAAATCATGAATCATGATCCACGTGCCAAAATAAAAAGAATTTGCAAAGGCCGACTGAACACCAACAATATTCTTAAATCAAGTAAGTTGGTGACTGAAAACCATCATCTGTTACCACTTTACTATAATCATTTAATGTTCGTACTTATCGTTTCTACTATCTTGAAAGGCATAGGTGTGTCTGTGAGGCAAGAGATGCTAATCACGAGAAAGATCTTAGGGTCGTTGTGAAACAATGCTGTCTTTTTGAACGTTCAATATGTATGTAGGTAAGTGTCTGTTATGTGTAGTCACGAAGGTAGGTATATTACCTTCGTATACAAGTATTAATTGTTATCGATAGGTAGGTATATTATACTACGATACTAATCATACTGTCCGCGATGCTCTTTCCACTGGTGCCTTTAAATTCGATAAATTTTATTCGTGCTGAAAATTGTATTCCACTACACTGTGATGAAATCACCTATTCTTTAATGATTGTTATATACTGCCTTCTATGTCTAAAAGACAGTTGAGTGAAACCAAATTGTTGGGTACAGCCAAAAACTTGCTACTACAGACCTACCACTAGGATTAGTAAACCATTATTAGCTGGCACATTTGTGGATGTACCAAAAAAAATTATACCACTAACGTTATGGTTCAAGAGGCATACTTCTGGGAGTATCACATACTTCGTCGGTAGTCGACATGCAAATTTTACTTTATAATAATTTTCTAAAATTTTTAACAGATTATACATAGTAGGTACAGTCGGCTCTGTAATTGTCTTTACACCCAGCTTACGCCGGTGTCCTGCTGTGATTAAACCACTTGTGGTTTATATTATGGGTATATCTTAAGTGGTTTAATCACATCAGTAGTTTACTCACACGCAAACATGATGAGTTTGTGTGATTGGTTTAATCACAGGAGAACACCGGCGTAAGCTGGGTGTAAAGACAATTATAGAGCCGACTGTACATAGTTTGGCTTGGCACTCGTTCAATACCTAAGTATTTTCCCTACTATGTATGAGTTCGCAGTTCAAAAATCGCAGTAGTACACTACTTATAAATGGTTTATGCTCGAGTTGCATCCGGTGCCTATGGACAATAGGAGAACTATGCCTTTTTTCTTTGGACAATAGTTAGTATTCTTTGCGTACGTTGTCTGTCTGTTTACCTCCCCCTTGACATGGTGTTTGGGTGTTTGCCACATTCTTATCTGAAGCACTTTGACCGCACTGACCTCTTCGAGTCTTCGCCCACAGCCATCATATCTGTGGGTCATTGTTGTGTTGTTGGGCCACCGAGACCACCGTGCTTTTGTTTTTACTTGTTGGTAAAATAGTTTTAGAAATATACCTATTTATGGGTAATCCTCAAATCCGAATTTCATACAAAATGTTTCGGACAAATACTCAAGAAGTTCGCTGTATTATATTAATTTCTTCACTTTATTCGTTTCGTCCATGTTATTTGATTTCGTTAACAAAAAAAGTGAAAGGTTTCATACTTTAATTTAGATTTTATACGTGTTTTTAAGTTAGTAGGGTTAATTTTAAAACACGTATAAAATCTAAATTAATGTATGAAACCTTTCACTTTTTTTGTTGATGAAATCAAAAAACATGGATGAAACGAATAGTGTGTAGAAATTACTATAATACGGCGTACTTTTTGAGTATTTGTCCGAAACATTTTGTATGGAATTTGGATTTGAGGATGCCCCTTAATGTTATAATGTGTATTGTACCTACTTACATTTGTACCTATACCTACTTACTTAGGGTAGCCAATAAACAAATTTTCTTTCTTTCTTTCTAAAATTAATATTATATCAACCAACTTAAAAAAATGTTTGTTACCTCAGTCAGGACTTGGTTGTTTATGAACCGATTTGTTATATATATTTTTTTAATATGAAACGATTCTAAATAGATAATTGATTGATTCAGGCGTTACTTTGCGGAAATCCATAAATATATTTATACTATTTGTTGATTCTAAATAGGTCCCATAGAAATTTCGTGAAAATTGGTTCAGAACTATGGTTTTGAAATCAAAATAACTGAAAAAATACGTCATACAATTAAACGAAATTGCGTATTTTGCCTGTGACTATTTCATTTATTTATTCAATCACAATTTCACAATCGTATATGAATGTCTCTATAGTACACACACACAAAACAAAAATAAAAAATTAAATAAAAATACAGAAAAAACTAGAATACAATTTCAAAGTACAAGTATACACTACCTAAACTACTACCTAACAGCAGCAAACCTACTAACTACATACTATCCTATGTCACTAAACCTATCTTGTCATAAACTCGTCAATTGTATAGAAGCACCCCTCCAACAAAAGTTTTCTCAGTTTATTTTTAAACACGGTTGGACGGTTAATTGTTTTCATCTCATTAGGTAGAGCATTAAAGAGAAGAACCGCTTGATAACGACAGCCATGCTTTGACACATTTAACCGCATATGCATTGGAAGCTCAAGGTCTTTTCTTCTAGTATTAAGCCTCTTTGCCCTATTCTCTAATGTTTCATACTTAAGTGGATGCCGCACAATATCCATGAGAACCACTAAAATATACAAGCTAGGAAGGGTCAGTATTTTTAGTTTACGGAAATGATCCTTACAAGACTCCCAGGGAGGTATCCGTACTATGGTACGAATTGCCCGTTTCTGAATTACAAAAGCCCTATTTATATTATATATGTAACTATTTCCCCAAAACTTAACACTGTATCTTAATTTTGACTCAACTAGAGCATAATAAATATTTTTTAGCTGCATGAGATCTACTTCATCTCTAAGACTTCTCAAAGCATAACACGCCGAGCTAACAGAGTTTTCAATTGCTTCTAGTTCTGGCTTCCAGTTTAAGAACTGATCAATGAGAACTCCCAAAAATTTTACACTATCAGTAAAGTTAACTTTAGTTTAGTAATTTAGTGGTGTTTACGGTCACTAGAACAGTCCCGGTGAAGTCGGTTGTTCTATGTTTTTGTAAAACATTGATTTACTAGTATATCGTCATCTTCAGTCATCGTCAGTGCAAAATAGACCTTTTCAAGTTCATTTCTCTGTAGGCTTTCCTTTCATTTATTGCAACAGGTCAACAAAAAAAACGAAAATCGAGGTCCCAAAGGGCTTATTTCCAAGAATTGTTAAATAATAATTGGTTCATACTTCGATTCCTAACGGGTCCATTACATTTTGAGATAAATATTACCTATTTCCTTACCCAGCGGGTCCATGGAATTGATTGGTACAGGTAGCAATATAGGCTTCGATAAGATAGGAAAAATATTTTATACTGTATATGATGTTTTTTTTTTGAGGTGTCTGATTATTTGTCCTGATTAAGACTCCATCTTGGTTTGATACTTAAATCGATGGGTTCCCATCGAGTAACACCCAAACGAGTAACACTGTTACTCGATTTTTGTATTATTGACTTTATTTGTACAAATATTTTTTTGAACTTGTCTTGTATTTGTACTATATTTGTGCGTATTTGTGTTTTTTGTTCTATTACGTATAGATATAACGATTTGGTGCAATAGTTACTGTAATGTTATAGTCTAATGTCAATAGAAATCTTTGAAATCGATGGGATTTTTTTCCTATCGAGTAACACCCTTCGTCAGGGTGTCATGGTGTTTATTTACAACAACACCGTTATTCATCTACATATTTTGTATTTATTCCATATTTATCTCAGCTTACTGTAATACTAACTACATAATACAAGTAATACCTACAATTTATTCTTTGACTGAGTAGGCTTAAGACATAGAACCTACCGAGTAAGTACAGTAGGTACATTATATTGCTGACAAATGGAACCCGACACCGCTCCCGCCGTGTTGGCAATGCTCTCCGAGCTGCCACTACACAGAATAGAAAATTCAACAAACATTGTTTGAGGAAGCCTTAGTTTTGAGATGAAAATATTCTTGGTGGCGTTTAAATAATAATATAAAGTAAAGTAAAGTAAGTATTTATTTGACATAAATAAATGTTCACAAAATAGCATAAATGTAACATGGTAAAAAAACAAGGTTTATGTCAAAAAGGCGCTCAGCTCAGCAGATTGTTGGACCACCTGGGACGACCTAAATGGCCACCCAACGCTGATTTTCAGCTGGACCTCTTTTTGTGAAGGGTAAGTTGGCACGTGACGCAATATAGTAGCACAGTATATATAAGTAGGTACTCAAAGAGCTTCTATACTATGTATCTAGAGAGCTAACACGCCATTTTGTTTTATTTAAGGATTAAGAATTCAGAACCTTATGACTTGGGAATAAAGTTCTTTTTTAATTAAATCTAAATATAAGGATTTTAATGCTTGATAAAGACCCCCTCGATAAGGAGTGTGTCTCGTTCACACAGTTGCCAGCATACAATTAAAATTAAAATGGCCATAATTTTGGAAATAAGTGGGACAATTTTCGAAATTAGACGATTTGCTCTAAATGTTATTCAGATTAATTTGAAAGGTTTAGTACAGTCGCTGTCATGTAGGTTAGGTTAGGTTAGTGGGTACCTAACTGCCGAGAAAAATAATTACTTTCGAAAGAAACAGTATTAAAACCATTGAATCAGATATACCTCACTAGAATGCGGCGCACCGCCCTCTTTTTTGTTGATATTTTAATGCACCTATGTATAATATAATTTTAAAACAATAATGCAAAGTAATGTATGTATATAACATTGATAGCTTATTGAGCAGATTGAATTTTCCCTTGGTTGGTTGTTTATATCTCAATGAAATATTCAAAGTTCAAAAATTATGGTCGCCCTACAGAACGAGACACACTCCTTACTGGTTCTAGCTCTTTCGGCTCGCAGTTTTCGTGTGAGTCGGCATTCTAGATACATAGTATACAAGTTCTTTGTAGGTACTACAACAACATAAAAGCACCGAGTACTAAATACACAGATAATAGTATCAAAAAGCTTAGTTTATCTATAATAATAAGCAGTTTGTTTAGATATGTATGTTGAAAGTTATCTATAACTAGAAAATTAATAATGCGGCTGCAACCAACCTATCGCCTATTTGTATTTTTCAATTCAACAAAATCGATCAAAATTTGATTGGTATTGAAAAATCTGTTATTTATTGGACTCGTTTTAGTCATGGAAGTATCTATGTAGATATCTTAAGAAATCGGTTTATTGTATTTTTTTTTATCTCGGAACTTTGTTGTTTTACAAAACTAATAAGAAAATATTTTTTTTGTTTGAGAGGTGTCTTTAAAATCTAACCGATTTATTTTCAGATTGATCCATAGAAATTTCATCAAAATCAGTTTAGATTAGCTTTTAAATCTCTAATAACTGAAAAAAAAAATATGACAGCGAAGCAAATGAGATTGCATATTATGTTTCTCTGTGACTTTTCAGTGGTATTTACAACAACGGTCACTAAAACAGTCCAATTAAATTAGTTTGTATTGTATTTTTGTAAAACCATAATTATTTTTAAAAAATATTTAAGGTATCAAAGACACCTTGAAATATTAAAATCACTTTACAAAAATCATCGATCACAAAACCACATAAACAAGTACTTTCTTTTCTTTATAAGTATAGATTACTAATACGGCAGTTCAAAAATGTTTAATCATCTCACAAGCGGTATTGAGGAGGTACGTGATGCTTAGGGATGAACCATGTCGATGAAATATAATATCGATGTTTTACGGTTTCAAATTTACAACAAAATGACAAAGACATGCTGAGGTCTAGATTGTGTACCTACGGATACAGTTTATTTAATTTATGAGCTGGAAAATAACAAAGGGTACTTTTTATGTTGCTTTATAATCATTCAAAGACGCTACACTTCGAAATAAGAAAAAGAAAATTACACATAGGTACACATACTTGAATATTAACTTTATTTGCTTTTAATATGTCTCTATTTTGATTATAATTTTTACCATACATATTTTTGTATGATAATGAAGTTTTCTACTTCACCATGGCCACTGCCGATAGATTAAATAGAGCGCTAAGATTTTTTATGGCGGAAAATCGATATTATCTATCGTTATTTACCCTATCCCTAGACTCAAGTGCAAGCATCGACCGCTGGAGATGTTTGGTTGCGTCTCAGTGCAGCGGTATTTATTTACACATGTACGGAGATGTGTCTTTAATGAGCTCCTGGCCCTTAGGATCGGCAATCGTGTTACGATCGACAAAACTATTTAGTTTGGCTCGTGTCGAACCAGTTCAGTCTTAACTCAGTGCTAGTGACACGATAAGTGATAAGTTTTTATAAATATATACAAATGTTAGTCTCTAAGATATATATTATATCGGCTCTAGTTAAGATACATTGTACTTTTCTTATTACGTCTGATTTTTTTTTATTATTATTTAGTCGATCGATAGATAGACTATGGATCAATAGCTCGTCTCGAAACAGTAGGTATAGTTTCTAAACTTACTTAGTATTAAAGGTTTTTAAGGAGTCAGTTAGGGACTAAATACATAGCTTGCAAGATTTATGTGACAAATCTCCAGGCTTATCATAGTTTTTCCATATTTTTTTGTATTTATTTACACTTTTATATAGGCAATAACTATTAGATATAAAAATAAATAAAAATAAAAATATTATTCTCGCTGCTTTGGAGCATACATAGCATATATTTTCAATCAACGCTGTTTGTACAGTGTCACAAAAGTATTTCATGCATATATGTAGGTTGAAAAAAAATCGGGACCTGGGCTCCATACAATTTGCTCAATGAAGGTCTAGTTACTATTTCGCACTTTTCAGTTTTAAATAAACATAACTCCTAAAGATTTTCTCTGACAGTTCATTAAGTCCAACCCATCGTGCGGTCTTTTACTCAATAAATAAATCCCCTGTTATATCAACTACCAGTCTTTGTGCGCGATCGTAACTCGTTCATTACGACTGTGCCGGAACGGTCAAATATTTGGTCAAAACTTTCGTCCATTAATGAGCTACCAAGTTTTTTTCTGTTTACTTTTACGTAATAGCATCAAAATCTCGTTTAATGTGTTTGTTATTCCCCTGTTATGTTATTGCTACGAACGTCTTTACCAGGAATAAGAATTCTCTAACAATAATATTGATGGGAAAGCAAATAATTTACTATTCATTCGTTTAGAAGTGTTCTTCTAATTTGACAGTGGAGTTGGGCAAATATTTAAATCAAATATTATTTTGCTGAATAAGTGAGTTAGTGGTGAAGTTTATACTATTGATTTGCAAGAGTGAAGTCTCGATTCGTGGCTCGATATTTTACGTTAACAACGAATAAGGTTTTGTGTGTTTTAAGCGTCGGTGACACAGGGCTAGTTTACAAGCTACACGCCGGCGAGTTAGCTTTCGGGAAGGATTATCAACTAGCAGATTGGACACGGAGCGAGTATACAAGCTACAAGCGAACTCGCTGGCTAGTAGCTAGTAAACTAGCCGTATGTAATCGATGCTTTACAAACGATAAAAAAATATCTACCCATAAGTTGGTAACGTTTCGTGATGTTTTGAAGGACATTATAAAGACCTTGTTTACCTAAAACATTGACGCACGAATCGATTACACATTTGCAAGACACTTTTTACCTTATTACTTGGCAAAAGTTTATGAGAATGGATGTCGAGATGGAAGTTTGTTCCTCAATCAGGTCAAACGCACTGAACCAATTACTGAAAGCAAATATTATTTTCTAAATTTCTGTTTACTTACTGAAATTCGAAAATTTGGCATGGTATTGTTTAGTA
Organism: Lobophora halterata; assembly: GCA_932526365.1. Taxonomy (NCBI): domain Eukaryota; kingdom Metazoa; phylum Arthropoda; class Insecta; order Lepidoptera; family Geometridae; genus Lobophora; species Lobophora halterata. The sequence goes on from OW052017.1 coordinate 1,978,238, forward strand.
AATTTTATCTTCATAACACTCCTTTTTTATAGTGTATAATAAACTGAGATAGTAAAGCAGATAATGTATGCAGTCTGTCTTCGCATCATAAATTCCAGAGAACAGAAACGAAAGCAACTTGTATAACAAAAACATTTAAAAAACGAAACTGATACCAACAAAAAACACTTTAACCCCGATAAAATCCAAAATCAACACCTGCACAAAAACGGAATTTTCAATCACCATTGTCGATATTCAAATCTACAAGTCATCTATACAAACTGGCTAGGAATAATCTGTTGGAGGCGCGGTTTTGCTTCCATTGTGGCGATCCTGAGTCAACACTTGGTTCCTCGAAGGCTTTTGTGACACGTCCACCTCTTCACTTGGTATCACGATATTGTGTCAACAAGTGATGGAACCATCTAAGTATCGAGTGACAAAAATTAGACGCGCTCAACGCATCTCATAGGCAGTTTTTGTTGAGCGACGTAATTACGTATTAGATGTGTAAGTACATATTTAGCAAAAAATACTGATTTACTTAATTATGTAAATATTAATACAAAGCTATTGTTATACAACACAACTCTACTTATGGATAAAGACTGGGTAGGTACATTAATAAAATCAGAAAATAAACCTTTATATAAAGAATTCTTTTAAAAAAAACATAAAAAATAAATATTTATTACCTATTATTATTAGCCTAAACTGTCCCATTGTAGGGCAATCAAAATAATTAAAAAATACATCTCTAAGCAATATTATAGTTTATTAATAAGATCAAATATTGCTTATGAATTACTAATGTAGGGAGAGAAGGTGATCCAAAATTCCATAGATAACTGACCTTTATAACAATGTAATAAGTTAGTGTTTCAAAAAACTTCTTGAAGACCACGTGACTGCTCTGTCAAGAGCGCAACGAAGAAGAAGAAGGAAAAGAAGAATAAGTGTTTCAATAAATAAATGAAATGAATTGATGCAGGTAACTTTTGCATCTTTTAAATCATGAAGTTTTATAGGTAAAACACTTTTGACGTGACTACGTCTAATAAATCGATGAAAGCCGGCTGAATGCACGAAAACGTTGACGTCATTGTCCGGGTAACGCTGTCATTGTCCGGTAACGCTCATTGTCCGGTAACGCTCATTGTCCGGTAAGTTGGCTAGCTGGTAGTCAGGTTAAACTATCGTCCGTAAACCAACTTTACAGACAACCAATTTTTCATTATTTATATCATCTTGAAAATACCGCCCATTCAAGTTCTAGCAATTTATCACAACAAGAGAAGTCAAATGAAGGCAAAACATTGAAATAAAAGTTTGAATTGAATATCCGATTGTGTGGTGCGACGATGTGTGCGGCATTGAGAGTCGACGGCGCGGATACATTTAATTGTGACGGGTTCGGTGCCCGTGCAGGGACAGATGCTGATTGCGACTCGCGACAGGAAATTGGTCGAAGTATTATCGCTTGCTTGGATTTAATACTGATTTTTTCATTTATAGTAACATTGTATTTACTTGTATGAGTATTAAAATATTGTAATATATTTCGTTCAAACTGAAAATTTTCAACCGTCTTCAAAAAAGATGGTGGTTCTTAATGGAATACAACACAAATATAAGGGCTGTTTAAAGTTCTAAAAACCTGTGTTTTTAACTGACTACAAAAAGGAGAAGGTTATCAATTCGGTCGTATTTTTTTATAAATAACTTTGTTGTTTATAAACCGATGTGAACAGTTTTCTTTTGTTCGAGAGGATAATACTCGTTCTTTCAGATTGGTCCCATTAAAAAATTCAGCGAAATCGATTCATAATTTTGGTTTTGAAATCAAAATAATTGAAAAAAGTTGTCGTCGAAGTAAACGAAATTTCGTATTTTGCTTCCCTGTGACTGTGTGTGGTGTTAATGGTCACTAAAACAGTCCAATTGAAGTTGGTTGTTGTATGATTTTGTAAAACTTTGATTATTTATGCTTATTTTTTTTTCTATGCATGCTATTATACATTTTCGATGGTAGAAGATCACGCCTGAGCTAAAATTCGGTATTTAGTCGATATTTCGGTTCAAAATAAACACAAAGAAAGTTTATTACCAGCATAAGCTAACTACTACTATCTATATTACAAAATGACCAAAAGGAAATAATTGAAATAATTATCAAGGTTTTACAAAAACATAGTAGAAGAACCGACTTCAATTGGACTGTTTTAGTGACCGTAAACACCACTGGAAACACAAGGAAGCAAAATACGCAATTTCGTTTACTTCGACAACATATCTTTTTCAGTTACTTTGATCTAAAAACTAAACTACTGCACCGATTTTGATGAAATTTGTATGGGACCAATTTGAAAGTTTAGGATGATTGACCTCCCAAAAAATGATGAATTTTTCAAATCGATTTTTAAACAACAAAGTTCTTTTTCTACCTAGTAACTTTTTATTACAGCATAAGCTAACTACTAATCTATATATAGGTATATTATAAAATTTACAAAAGGAAACAATTGGGCCACCCATAGACCGTTGCAAACGATCTATAGGTAGCTCAACTGCTCCAACTCGATACCCGATGGCAGCGTGCCGAGGATACTGGCTGCATTGCCTCTTTGTATAGCAAGGCTTATTCTTTGGCCCAGATAGCTGCCAGCCCTCTGATCACGCGTCGCTTCGACCAGACGCTCTGACAAAATTTTAAAAACGCGGAAGGCTCCCATTCTCCATGGACCTAGGGTCTCGACCCCAAAGGGCTCAAAAAAAGGTACAAAGTTCTTAGATAACAACAATAAAAAAAAACATTCTACCGAATTGATAACCTCCCCCTTTTTGAAGTTGGTTGAAAATAAAGAAATGAAGCACTCAGCAAACTAAAAAAAAATTTTTTAACATATTTCGCCGGTCGCAATTTAACTGTTTACCTTCCAATAGTTTATATAATATTGTTCAAATAGTCAAACACTCGATCGTTGGTGTCGAATGCCCTGATTCCGTGAACCCTTCTGCGGAGTGCGAATCCGCGGGCGGTCGTCTTGAACTGTTTGTATAGTCGTGTGGCCAGTCGCGGCGTTAAACTGTTTGTATAGTCGTGTGGCCGGTCATGGGTGTTGACCGTTTATGAGGTTTTATAGCGAGGTGTGAAGGGAGGAACTAAAAATATTATAGAGCACTTTTGTATGTACTTATCTGTATGTGTTTTGTATATTAGGCTATTTCACACAACGCTATCTGACTAGCCAAAAACTAAGCAGAGCTATGGAAACCTGATACCTGATAGAAAAGAAATACATATGTACATACGTAGAATACATAGAAAACACAGAAAACACCCAGACCTAGGAAAAACACCAATATACACAATCTTTGTCCTGAAGCGGGAATCGAACCCGCGACACCGGGGCTTGGGCGTGTCTAACACACTTGCCACTCAACCACCCGTGTCGTCAAAATCACAATTTTTTGGATAGATGATGGATGGATTCAGTCACACTGAAAGTTGCGAAGAAGTTGAATTTCACCATTTTCATTTGCAGAATTTACCTCTCCTTCCCTTATTCATTCACTGATTTAAGAATATGTTGCAAATTAAAAAGAATTGTAATACAAAATTCAAAGTAACTTATTTTTTATCTTGAGATTTTGAAATTTTTGAGTGATGTGAAATCCAGAGTTGAAATTAAACACACAACTTAATAAATCGGAACCCCAACGGAATAAAATTAATTCATTACCCATTGAACTCAAAAAATCACAATGTTGTCAATCATCGGTCCAACGATTTGTTATAAAAATACTAAAAAGCAGGGGCGGACTGAGGCGACGCTGGGGGCGCGCAACGGGCGACCTTTCACTCTGCTCACAGAATCACGCATTAACACCTATTACGTACGACTCTATTGTCGCCGCGCACTTCCACGCAAAATACGACACTTTCCTTTTACTGTTTTGTTATCGTTTGTTTAACGTTGCAAACCGTGAATGTAGTCGGTGCGCCTCGATGAGCGCTTTCAAGTCGTAGTAATTTGCTCCATTCGCTTATTGTTGCGCCTAAAAGTCGCCTTTGTCAACACTTGACTGGATTGGGAGCGTTTAGATTCGGGAGTGGGCAATTCGCGAGAGTGGACGCGTTTTAGCGAGCGCCCGAATCGACCTTTTCACCTCAATGGACGCCTAATGGACCCATTCATTTTTAGGATAAACTGGAAATCACTACGCTGCGTATAGGTTTCGTAACGTTACTAGTTTTAAATGCATTGATAAAGAGCTTTTTGTGTTATCAGCGAAAATTTTGTTGAATTTTTATTTTTTTAGTGCAAATATCATTGACCGTCACATCCAGCTATCGCGTATGTATAGTATAGCGTCCATACTATAAACACAAGCAACGTAAATGTAAAGATTTATTTCCTCTAGTCCTTCTATTATCCCATGGTTATAGAAATAAAATAATTGAATTTAAATTATCAAAACCCGTATATACCGTGACTTTGTTAGATTTTGCTTACGATTCATATCGTCAATCTTTAGCTACAAAATAACTAAGTAAGAAGTCCGTCAAAAAAAACCTTAATCCACAAAGTAGGCACAACTAAGAATGACTAACGTAACTAAACTATGTCTTCTTGTATTACGTCCAACGCAAGCGCTTCCAGAACTTACAAGAACTCTCAAACGATGCTCATTATGCAAACAGTAGAACACAAGCTGAACTGTCTGTTCAAACAAAGCGCCTCCAGTATTTCTCGCACGTTCATTAGGAAGGAGGCATGGGGGAGCGAGGAAGGGCATTTACATGCGCAGCCCGGCCAGGGGCGGCCTTATTGCATTACCGCCTGCCAAACTGCTTCCTGGTAATGAACGGACCAACATGTTCAGGGCTTCAGGGGTTTTGGAAAGTACCTGTGTGTACTGTGGTATGTGGATTACTTGACTGTAATACCTAGCCAAATATAGGTACTACTCGGGCAAATTAACATGACACTTGGCTGACACGTGGCTCGGAACTTGATGCTTCTCCCGCTGCCCCGCGCGGCGCCCTCCGTGTTTCTTCTTCCTCTTATCATTACTTATCATTACCAATTTACCAAGTATTACAGGACCTCTCTGTACTTTGCACAAACGTCATTTGAGCCAGGTGTTATGTTAATTCAACCGAGTAGTAGACCCTTTTTCGGGGTTTTAGGTATGTACACTGGTTTGTACTAATTTTAATTGGAAGGTTGAAATTGTATCAATTTCTTAAGGCACAGAATCCAGCGCCCCACTGCTATCTCGCTGGCACATTTGTAATTTTTTTAAGATATAAATTAACTGAGATTATTTAAAAAAAGTGCATTGATCAATTTGTTACTACAACCTCACAAATTGTATTGGTATATTTTTTTTGTTTTGATTTGTTTAACTTATGCGAAGGAAATAGGGAAAAACAGTTCTGCCCTATGTACTTTGCATAAACTTTGAACTGATATTATAAACAATCACCTTTTTGCCCTAGGGCCTCAAATGCAGTTTATACATATTTTTGCATTTTGCGTAAAATTTAACTTTATGAGCATGAGAAGTGAAAAACTTATTATTGCACATGGCAGACAGTTCTACATGAAGACAATAAGCAATAAAAGTTATGTACATCAAACTTACCAGAAATACGAAACCTGATAATCATGAGAAATCGACATAATTTACCCTTATCATTCAAATCATCCACAACACTTGTAGATAAAAAAAACTGATTGTATCTCCTAATCTCGGCTTACCACAACTTGACAAAAGGTTTATTAGGAGAAGTAGGCCGGAAGTAGACGCATAGGTCCTTTCCTCAACCTGTTTGGAGTTTTGAGGATTATCAGCAATCAGTAACTTAACTGATAACATTGATGAGACTGTATTTGTGAACATGTCCCTGTATTTTGTTAGTTAAGCTTTGATTGTAAGCTATTTATTGAATATTTCTTTTTTAAATTTTCTTTTTTCTTTCTATTTAGTAGTTTAGTTAGTAATGAGTAGTTTTATTTTACCACGTTATTATCTGATACTAAAATAATATTAGTATTATAAGTACTAAAATAATATTAGTAATAGTTCGAAAAACATAGATCAAGTGCCCGAAAGGAGCCTCTTCTAGGCGCACTTGAAATCCTTTTACCAACTGGTTCGAAATAACTAGTGACACGATAAGAAGAAGCAGACCATATTCGGAAGATGTATGAAGACACCCTGTATATTATTTATCTATTTGTATATCACACAGACAATTTCCTTTATGTTCGTTTCATGTTATTGATCAGTAAGACGGCGCACCGCAAATTACAAGCTCTGGGTTTGCATGTCCAACTTGATTGACGTCACATCAACTTATACCAGCGATCGATGTATAATTAAATGTATATCGTGATATAAGTAGCACTTATATCACACTTATCCACTATCGCTGATGGTCAATGGATTTAGAACAGTTAACGACTTACAATTTTGAACTCATACTATACCTATGTAAGTTATAAATAATAAATATTTTGGCAATTTCACACCATCTTTTTTGCCCCAAACTAAGCAGAGCCTTTACTATGGAAACTAGATGAGTGATAGAACACTTAAACACTTATATTTTTTTTAAATACCTACTGAAATTTTCTACCTGGAAGAAATCGCTTTTAGCGATAAGGCCGCCCATTGTTGCCTCTATTATTTTTGTTTTTTTTTATTTTTAAGTTTCCTTTTATAATGTATATTTCCTCGGGGTGTACAATAAAGTGTTACTATCTATCTACCAACATAGAAAACATCCAGACTCAAGATAAACACCAACGTTCATAAAACATCACACAAGTTTGTCCTGAAGCGGACATCGAACCCGCGACACCGGCGTGGCAGTCCAATACACTTGCCATTCGACTACATTCTGCTTCACGACACATCCGTGTCGTGAAGCAAAATGATTCTAACACTTCTTATCATGTCACTAGTTCCTTCGAACCAGTGTGGTGAAAGGATTTCAAGTGCGCCTCGAAGAGGCTCCTTTCGTGCACTCGACACATGTTTTCGAACTTTAAGTTCTACGACATGCCGGTTTCCTCACGATGTTTTCCTTCACCGTTGCGAGAACGTGGGATGCATACGCATGACTGCCACCGGGATTCGAACCCGCGACCATCAGATCGCAAGGTAAGGGCCTCATCCACTCGGCCACCGCGTCCTATTTCCTCCCATTCTAACACTGTGTAATGATGACCACAATTTTTTTGTCATTGACCATGTCTGCTTCTTTAGAACTTGATGTGTATGAGACATAACTATTTTTACCACGCTTTTATTATGTCACTTTCTTGTCTGTCTGTCTGTCATTCCGGGTGGAACGAGCACTTCCCGAGCTTTCTTTAGCTATCTGACTGAAACTTTCAAGTTAAGGCTAATCCTCAAATCCAATTCCATACAAAATGTTTCGGACAAATACTCAAAAAGTACTTTATTTATTTATTTTACTTTAACTAGAACGGCTTACACCAATTATACTAATTAAAGATTATACATTACACTATGTATAATCACTTTTATATATGTATAATCATGTATAATATAATAAATGTATATATATGTATAATGTATAATGATTATATATTACATTATGGTACGCTGTATTACAGTAATTTCTTCACACAATTCGTTTCGTCCATGTTTTTTGATTTCGTCAACAAAAAAGTAAAAGGTTTCATACTTTAGTTTAGATTTTATACGTGTTTATAAGTTGGGTTAATTTTAAAACACGTATAAAATCTAAATTAATGTATAGAACCTTTCACTTTTTTTGTTGACGAAATCAAAAAACATGGACAAAACGAATAGTGTGAAAAAATTACTATAATACGGCATACTTTTTGAGTATTTGTCCGAAACATTTTGTATGGAATTCGGATTTGAAGATTCCCCTTAAATGTTAATATAAATAGACTTCTTTTTCCGCACTTGGACTCCTGTTGGTCCTTTGTGCGTCAGATGTCCTGATTAATAGTTTAGCCAGCCTAACTCCGCCCAGAAACACGGAAGTTTCCTGGGTTCTTTGCAGGCTTCGTGGAGAGACCTCGGGTTTTTGAGGATTTGAACTTTAAGGGTAGCTCACAAATCGATGACAATGCAATCTAAATCTAAAAAACTGCTATACATCGTGAAGAAAGTGTGATAGAGCAAAATCAGTAGAACGTGATTTTTGGATTTTAATCTACATTTCTTGTTATAAGATTATGTATCTATAGAAATGCCGATGTCCTTTTTAAGCTACCTACCTACCTACTTACATTTCTTAAAACCATACCAAATTTTAGCACAATTTGTTTAGAAGTTTAGACATGTTTATGTTTGAGACACAGAAATGCCATGTTATCCATCCTCACATGTAAAAAAATAAATTAGTTAGGTATTTATTCTGTTCGTGTGACGTGTGATGAACTTAACTAGGCATACATATCTATGCCTGTGTAGGCATACCTATTACTCATCATAACATAAGCACAACTTTATGCTTTATAAGTCAGTAAAACTTTCTTAATTTTTTTACCTGTTACAACCGCTTTAAACATCATTAACAATGGGTAGGTAATAGCTATACAAAAATGTGTGTATTTGATGAATCATGCAAATTCTATGTTTAAACAGAAAACCGATTAAAAGCTCAAAGCATTATGCTAAGCGGGCAACAATAGAAATGAGTGTGAGAAATTCTCACTCATTAGTGTTATCTACCTACTAAATACATTTCTGGGTAAACCCTGTTTTATATAAACCCTGTGTTATGCAATTTCTATAAAAGTATTTGGTCTTGCCACTTAAGGACTTGAATCCCGCGAGCCGCTTTCTCGCTCGCACACTCTTACATTATTTCAATTATATAAATTGTCTGAGAATAAATTTAAAAAAGGAGGATAAATATTTTGTTACTACAACCTTATGAAATGTTTTAGTATAGGTTTATTTTGTTTTCTGGATCCTGTGCCTTTCTTTGTTTTTATGTGGGTAGTTTTCTGATATTATTTTTTTGCAGATTCTTTTTAATTAGGTATCTATTAACTATGTAGGTAGGTACCTAATGCCTATTCAATTAGATAATATTAGAATTTTTGAGTCAGAATCAAAACAAATATCCTCATGTTTAATTCGTGTTGATAGGAATATGAGATTAAAAGATGAAAATTTGTCGGTAATACTTCTATTTATTGGGAAATTTCATAGAACTGCAATTTGATTATTATTCATAATCTAGTAATAAACAACAGTAGGTACGTTTATATGTTAACAACAAAGAGTAGATACCATTACATTTATTTACAAATAGTCTACAAGATCATCTACAATAGCTTGGTCGTTCTCAGACTTTAAAATAATGTTATTACTCGCACCAAACATCGTTCTATTCATTACATACATCAAAAACTAATGATACATTACTATCATACAAAATTTACACGATTATCACTAATTACTAACGAAAACAGGATATAAATAACAACACGGAAGTGGTCAGTGTTACGCGTGTACAAAAGACTTCAACGCGCTCACCTCGATCCCGAAGATAGGAAATAGGAAACAATCTCAACAGAGAAAGGATAGACAAGATAAGAAAAGAAGGAAAGAAAGATTTAAAAACACTACATCACTAGGCGCGACTTCCCCGACGGAAGTTAATAATACTGAGTATTCACATTTGTACAGTCTGGTTGAGCACTGGTTGTGCTTAGGTGTCGGGCGGGCGATGCTGATCGGTGGGGCTGGGCGGCGCGGGCGTGTGAGCCGTGTGCCGGCGCAGCTGGTGCAGTAGGGAAGGGTCCAGGGCGGGCCACCAGCCGCCCAGCAGCGGGTAGTGTGGGGGCGCCGGTGGCGGCGGTGACGAGCCCTCCTCCGCGCCGCGCTCCTCCTGATCACTCGCCACGACATCGATATCTTCCTCGGGTTCTTCTTCTCCACTGCTCTCTCGCTGGCGCTTCACGGGCGCATCGTCCGGCGCCAGCAGTGACGCCACGTCGAACTGCCGCTTCCTCGCCTGCGGCAGCCGGCCCGCGCTCCAATACGGCAGCGGCAGTGCCGTCGGCGGCGGCGATTGCGGCGGCGGAGACGACGAATCCTCCCCATCGTCATCGACCGCCAACCCCATATGCTTTCTCACTTTTCGCTGAGCTTTACGTCTTCTAAAATCACCCTTCCGGAAATCCTCCACGTTCGCCGGATGGATCGCCCAGTAATGTCCCTTGCCGTTGGCCGATCTCCCGGCTTTCACGAAGCAATCGTTGAGCGAGAGGTTGTGTCGGATGGAGTTGCGCCAGCCGGGCCCGCGCGACCGGAAGTACGGGTAGTTGTCGAGGATGTGCTGATAGATGTCGGAGAGCACGAGCTTGCGGTCCGGCGAGCTAAGGATGGCCATGGCGATGAGGCCGATGTAGCTGTGCTGCGGTTTGGGTTCCTCGGGCTGCAGCGCGCGCTGCTGCAGCAGGGACATGGAGAGCGCGAGGCGCGGGCCGTACGGCGCGTAGCATGGCGCCGGTGGGTACAGGCGGAGGCGCTCAGCGACGGCGTAGTTGTACAGCTGGAGGCGGTAGTGGTCGAGCGCGGCCGCGGTGACGGTCGGCGCGTCCTTGCCGAGTGGCCAGGGGCCTCCTTCAGCGCCGCTGCACATGTTGTCGGTCCGAGAGCGCGTCACGGTGTGAGCGGCGGGCCGGGGCCGGCGAGGTCGCGCGCCGAGGGCGGGTGCGCGCCGCGCTGCAGCCAATCGCCGCGCCTCGCTACTTGTGTACGTGTTTTTGTTTCGCGACGCCCCACTCCACTGGTTTTGCGACTCCACGCGCCCTGCCTTGAGGCTACGGTACTGGCAGAAGCGAAATTCTAAGTTCAATTAAGTTCTATTTCGACTATTCCTTTTTAAACCACTACAAACTCTTATTATTATTATAATATTTTAATACTTTATTTGAAATCTAAAACTCAATTTAGTACCTTGACTTTTGATTTTTCTTCAACAAATACTGATCTTTTTATGTTGAAAACATAGGGTATTTTTTTCTTAATATTGTATTATAAATCATCATTGATTTTAAATGATTATGATAATGTTCATTCTATTTAGACAGTCACGATCAAAACAAAGTAGCAAAGATTGTTTTTATTAGAAGAATTTTTTTTTTGCAGTCCATACTTTGCAAAACCGTTACAAATGACAACTTCGTAGCGAGTGCTTCCCTGTTATTTCAGAGATATCACAACACGCAACAACATATTACTCCTCAGGAGGTGAGTGCGAAAGAGACACAGCTATAAAAATAACTCATCCCCCCCGTGTTAGAAAAGGATAGAACACCGTGCAACAGTTCTACTTGTCGCTACGAAACCGCAACGATCACTCTGTTTGAGATTTCGTACTTGGCATTTTCAGCTTTAGATGGTTTGTTATAAGTTTGAAAATTCTCTGGCGGAATTTTAGTTAAAGCGTTTTATGGGTAGGGTAGGCAATGGAAATAAAGGGGCTTTTACAAGAGCAGGCTTCGAGTGCGAGAAAGGCAGTGATACCGGTGTATCGCAAGCGCCAACAATGCAGTCGCCGCCCATTTAAATAACGCCATTTTGTCGACTGTCTCCACGACTTTTGTGTTTTATACAGAAAGCAGTGTTTTGTTGAATAAGTAAATTACAGGAAATATTTACTCGTTCAGAGCGTAGACAATGGGGAGTAGCCGAAAGTATGTTTGCACGTTCCAGTTGACAAAATTTAGTGGATTTTGTTAAATACAACTTTTCTATTATTTATTTATTTTCTAAAATTATGCCATATATTATTTTCCAATTATTTTTTTCGCTTCAAACGCGTTCGTGTCAAGTTTATTTTTGAACTTTTTTTTAAACATAATTTTTAAATTTAATTAACTTACTTCATATAAGTATTTCGGTAGCTTTAATTTCGACATCAAGTATTTTTTTTCAACGGTTTCTACGTACACAATAAGTCTAAGGTTTCTTTCACCCTGTTTAAGTAAAGTAAAACTCAAAAATGAGCCTTTATAAATTTTGCTCTACTTACGCCTTTGTATGTAGGTGATTCAATATTACGAGAAACATAAATTTTGGGGAAATACCTCTGAATGAGTCAGAATGAGAAATGAGTTAAGCGAGCCATCGTACAACATTTAAACTGTAAACTAGTTATCATGCAACACGGCATGTTGTGATTAAAATGCGTGTTTGTTGCGCGGCGCCGAACCGTCGACCACGCAATTGTTTTTCAACGACCAATCGCTTGTATAAAACCGTGTGTAAACCACGTAAAACCGCATCGACGTGATGCGATTCCAAATATTTTTTTACAATTTTGTATGTACGTATTTTATACGTCATCTGGTACCCTTAATAAAAGCTATAGTTTGGGGCTGTTTTTTTCTTTTGGATGGACGTTTAATGCAGTTAGGCGCAGATGGCCATTACTGCGACACCAGACTTTCGGCACAGCTTTCTGTGAGCGCTGAAGGCGCTCGACCTTAAAAGTTAGGATGGGCAACAGCAAAAGGCAAGGGCAAGTTTGGGGGTGTGTGAAATCTCAAAAATATTTATTATTAATTTAATCATTTAGTTAAAGTAATAAACACCTACCCAGAAATTAATCAAATTGACTGGGCATTATTCATAATTCCCCGGGTCGCAACAAAAGCAGCCCATAGAGCAGTCTTTTATTGTTTTTTAAAATACTGCTTATTAATCTGACACTAAAAACGAATAAGTAGGTAAGTAAAGGTAAGTGACTTTATATAGGTTAAATTATTAAGATATTTTATATAGGTTTAATCTTTTTTATTTTGATAACTAATTAAATAATATTATATATTTATTATGTTTTAGCATTTAGTTAGTAGTTGATTGTGTAAATAATTTCATTCTTTAATGTGGAGTCAAGTGTGATAGTGTAAGTGCTCAGTAGGTATAATAAATAATTAAATAAGTGCTGAATAGGTAGATCATTACTATGTTTACCTTTACTTACCTATTTATTAGTTAATAATGTCAGTAAACCAGGTTTAGTAGCAATCAAAATGTCACACAGGTTTCAAATACTCAATTGCTCAGGTTATGTTTCGAATGGAGCTGTGCTCGGCTTTTAATCCTATTAAAAGTTAAATTCCCCTCACCATTTATGGAAATTACTCAACTCTGTACCTGGCTCCATTGTCGTTATAATTGCCGAAGCCTCAAGACGAAGGCGGGCCGTCCCGCCCACCGCTCCAAAACTCTTTGTCCCCGACTGTACCCACTTGTGTTAATTCATTTATGTCCTCGATAATACCAACGCCCTGCAGTTTATTTTATGTTTGGTATTGTTTGTTTAACTGTACCAAAATGAAGGCGGTTTCAAAATTATTTTTGTTAGATGGTGCTGATCGAATTTGGGAATGTAACGGTAAAATTGGTTTTATTTGAGAACAAAAGGATTGAATGAAAAATATAACCACATTTGGCTATGCTTTAGTTACTTATTAAACAATATTATAAAAATATTGTTAAATAAGTAACTAAAGCATATAATTACCTATAGATACTAAACTATGTATCTATAGGTAATTTGAATTGTTACTTATTCTATATTTAAGATAATTGTTATCTTATGTATGCTGTTGATTACCAATAAACAATAAGTATAACTTGTATTATGGGTCCCACGATTTTATTAGAAAGAATCACTGAGGTTTATCACACACAGTTTAACACTCTATTAAACTATTTGATTAGAAAAAATATACATAGGTATAAACATTACAAAATTAATACCTATAAAAACCTTTCATATCAACAATTTACTCACGAGTTTATTATTTTACTTTTTTCCACGGTTTTCCCCCAATCCCTTACTCTTTACAAACGAGAAACAAAAAGTAACTCAACTCAACAAAAATGCTACAGTAAAAAACATCGCGCTCCCTGCCTAATTTATACAGCGTCGGCAACTCTGAATCTACCGCCGTATATTGAATTACTGTGTGGAAAACTGCGCGGAAAATATTTTGTCACAAAGAAGGTATTAGGCGTGGTGTGGTGTTCATAATTATTTAAGGGGAAGACGGAGTACCACTCCGTCTTAAGTTGATTTATGAATGTTCCCAAATTGTACTATTTTGTACCCCAAACAGAATATTTTTTACCAAGTCCTGGTGCTCCCAGCCAGAAAGCATGCTCTTTGTCTTGATTTTTTTGGTATAGCATTCAACTTCCTACGGCGGATTGGCCCTGCCAGGAAGTAGAGCACGAAGAATGCCTGCGGTGTAAGAAAAATCGAAACTAAGTTAATATGTAGATGCCTACACTACCTAGCTGTTTTTTTGTAGGCTAGTTATTCCAGAGAGCTACTACAAACGGGGCACTGAGGCAAAAAGACTAGAACATTTTTGACGAAAAATTTACTTCCTATTATTTTTACCATCAGAGAGGGGGTGACGTAAGGAGAAACTTTGGTTTAAGACATTGACCTCTGAGGTCAACGAACGCCTAGCTAGAGGTCAAAATCTACCAGATAAACTGCCTTATTGACAATATAAAATTCTAAATAATATTTTCCTCAGTGCCCTGATTACGAAACTCTGACCTACATAAATACTCGTAAGAAAAATTAACAAGTTTTTATCGATTTTACAAGAACGTTGCACAAGGTGACTTTCTATTTGGACTACGAAACGCAATAGTTTTACCTTAAAAATATTTTGTCCGACAGCAAATCCGATATTACTTGCCATGATGAAAAGCTAAGAAACCTTATAGATTCACAAATCTGCGGTAAGCCCCTATTTCAGACTCTCGAGGGACAACCGAGAGACGTTTGCAACGCTGTAACTATACTCTACCTCACAATATACCCTTTGAAATAGCCCTAAGGGTGCAGAAGCCACGCTAACATTTGACGAAATATTTGCTGTACATTCGAAGGTGAAGTAATATTTGCTGACATTCGAATGTGTGCTATGATTAAAGTTGAAATGACCAATGTGCCACAGTTATGCGGAAAAGCGCAACTTTTACTACTTTTCAGGTAGACACTGAACGTAGAGACTTGAAATTTCGAGCGTACGAATGAATGCAAATGCAAATAAAGATTCATGCATTCTAAAAAAAAAATGAATTAATTAATGATAATGCTTTATTGTACACCATTAGACAAAAAATAACATAGAGAAGGAAACATTACACAATTTAGTACAAGCGTAGGTATGTCCGTCAAGAAGAGTAAACATATGTATCTATGTAGGTATATGTAGTTACTTAGAAAGGATTTTTGTTATTTCGCAAAACAAACGAAGTTGTGGGTGGCAGCTAGAATAAGATGTATGTAAGTGATATGCTTATCTCTTTAGCGTGCTTACCACATCCACATTTAGCGCTCGATGTTGAAGCCGTAGTTATTTAGATCACAAAGCACGGTCGCAGTCGAGTAATACGCTTACTTGAAGATAATCCGCCTCGTGGAATACCCGGTGATCTGTACAGCTTCCGTGAGGTTTGGTGTAATCATGCCCGATACGGCCCTGGGAACGGATCTATGTAGTTTTAGAGGTTTTGAATTGGATAGCTACTTTTTGTTTGCAAGATATAGTATAGACTTACATCACATGTCACATCCGGAACAAACTTTTACCTTTTATTTCTGAAGTAATTTAAAAGCAAGACTTTTGTTGGTATTACTCAAATAATATAAACAAATTATAAATAAAAAATGATCGTTGAATGGATTACAATAAATATAAAAAAATGGTTGTCTGTAAAGTTGGTTTACGGACAATAGTTTAACGTGACTACCAGCGTAACGGGACAATGAGCGTTACCGGACAATGACGTCAAGTTTTCGTGCATGCAGCCGGCGCGGGGGCATTCATAGATTTATTAGACGTAGTCACGTCAATATACGTTTGTGGCTCACTTACAGTCAGCACAGAGATGTATATAGAGCCCTCCCAAGCTTTCATATTTATATTATACTCTTAATTTTGCAAAGACATTCTTCTTCTCACAAGTAAGATGACTACATTAATTTTAAAAAGCTTGCGTGCACTTTTCTTTGCAAAATTAAGATATATAAATGTGAAAACTCGGGAGTGTCTGTGCAGCGGACTACATTTGTAAAGCAAAAATCAATGTTATGTAAAGGCTTCACAAATAGGTGGTTGTTTTGGGTGGCGTCTGTGTTTTCAGGGAGACGAGAGGGGGCGAGGGGGCTAATTACAGAGCCCGACGGGGGCTCTATCTGTATAGTCTGTGTAGATGGATCTGTATTCTACGGCTGTAGTAATGGCGCTTGTGTGATGTTTCTGAGTTTGAGCTCGGTTTTTGTATTTGTAAAACTGCTTGTGTTTTCACTAGTTCTCAAGATAAAACAAGTAAGTAATGTGTAGGTTGTTAATCTTGATTACTTTGTATGTATTATTAACCGACAAAAATAAGAATGGAGCAACGTTCTCTTGCCTACTGTTTTTTTGCCTACTTTGTAATAATAATAGTTATAGTTGTGTATATCTTAGTACTCTGAGGTTGTAGTGTTATTTTATATCTATGGGACTTTGAGCTAGTATAAATGACTATATTTTTTATTTTATGGGTAATTGTCTTATTATCCGACTGTGGAGGGAGAGGTACCAGGCTTATTTTCAATGAGTAGATCGTTAAAAAAATTTGGCGATGAGTCTATAAAAATTGATTTTGCAATATAACGCTGATCTGGTATATATTTTGTCAACCTTTTTCAGAAAATCTTTAAAATTCTTCTTTATAAAAACCTCACAAGAGGCTCTTGAACTAATAATGCCACAAATCCTCAAAACTTCATTTCGAGACGCAACACTTGAATAATCATATTTTATTAGGACACATTATTCATAACCTTTTTTCGTTATTTTTTGCGCAATCCATTTGTAATTGTAAACTTGAAGCGCCTCGATCTATTCATACACTCTATAGAAATTGGCACCTCCATTCGGAAAGGTTGACAGTTTTATACGGACCCGATTAACAAACGAAATTAGAACCCAATAATATTATTAGGGGTTTTTCAAACGACCTATAAACACAATAGAACCCCCTTGCTCTACCTCGTGAGGTAAAATGGTAAAAGTAGCACTCGGATTACCACCTACGTATTTGTGTAAACACAATAAATATTTTTTGGGAGTTCCTTTATCTTCTGAGTGTAGATTGGAGATATTTTGTCGTAGATAAAGTTGTGAGATAAAATGAATTCCCAATATTTGCATTGAGGGGTAATTTGAGCACATCATAAATGTTGACATATTTTTGCTTTTATTAGCGGTTCGTGGAAAAATATTAGTTCTACTTATTGCATAATCTTCATAACTAAAATGAATCTATTTACCAATATAGTAGGTTGGTAGAATTAGCTAATTCTTCATGTCCTCGTTTGTTGTGATTTTCTAAATTGAAATCAATTTATAAAATCCAGGATAAATGTTTTTGAATATAATGGATTACTTTCAAAATCAGGATTAACCCTGCTTTGTTAATTATACGGTAAAAAACAGTTTCTACTGGTCTATAACATCAAGCAAAAAACTAATAATACATGGATTTATATTTTAAATAAAAAAAGCACTTACTATCTCTGGAAAGTAACTCCCGAATCGACTAAATTATATCAAGCAAGAAATATAACAGGACTCTCATACAGAATACCTATATACATAATACATAAACTGTGCCTACTAGTTTGGTAACTGTGTTTAATGATATATTCAGCATTTAAAAAACTATTATTTTGTCACCACAACAGTCATGATTGAATTATTACACGCCGCAGAGCTGTTGTGAATGTGTAACCAACTGGTATTCATAAGTGGATTAGCGGACATGTGGCTGCCTTCCGCTCGCATTGTAGTGGGTACTTGTAGCTCTCATGACAAATGTAATTCGTCGTAATCGAAGGATTTGGATGGATTTGTGGGTACGAAAACAGGGTGCTCTTGTGTTATAATTTGGCAAAGAAATATTGGCCAAATGGTTTTTTTGTGTGAAAATTCTGTTAGAACTATTGTCAAGGAAATTCATACAATTAAGTTATTTTTTATTTTTGATGTGATTGAGATGGACACAGTAAAATTAAAAAGTCTGAATTAAAAGCGATATTCTTATGTATGACGCTCAATAAAATGAGTTCGCGAAAAAGATTTATGTTAAAATTAGTAGGTAATAAAATACTCGAAATAAATAAATATTGAACATTTTTCAGTGGATGATAACTGTGAAAATGCACCATTTGTTTATTTTTTCATGAGTTTATAACTGTTTGTGTATGCTTATTGCTGTATGTGCAAATAAACATTTTCATTTTATAATTTTTTTCACCATGATGAACCAATTCTTTTCACACATATAAAATAAATAGATCTGTAATTTGGCATTGTACCAGGGGATAATACCCCATGGCTATTCACAATGGCACGGAAGCTCTCGAGTGGTCAATGGAGCGCCACTCTACACTCAAAACATTTGACAGGACTAGTGACTAGTGCTAAACTTCAATAGCCGGACAATTAATAATTGAAAAGCCGGTTACTCCACATTGATCGGGTTTTAAAAGTGAAAACTTCTTTAAGGCGCGCTAAGCACTTAATTTTATGGGTATTGAATGAAATTAAGCCGCCACGCTCGGCTATTTAACGCCCCGAGCGTAAAGTCAAATATATTTTTGATGAAGTTTTCACTTCGTACGTGTGGTCTTAAGCACACATCATTTTTAATTTGACTAAAGGTCATTATTTTTTAAGACTTGTTTCTGAAATTAAGAGTGCATACCTTTCAGGAAATTAGAAATTGAAGCACTTGCAAAATAAAAATATTTATCTTTATCTTGCAGCCTATTTAGCATAAAAATATTTATCTTTATCTTGCAGCCAACATATTTTGTAGTTTTCAAAACGTCGAAATATAAGTTCCTTACGCTACCACGTTTGACGTTTTTCCAAACAGGCTCTACAGCTCTACATTGCCAGGTTGTACCTAACTTTTTGAAACAAAATATAGCGTTCGACCGACCTTCTGTACCAACATTATATTCTAATTTTTGTTGTCTATAGATTGGAGGTAGGAGTTTGTTGCCGGAGAAATTTCTCAATGGCAGATATAATATACATTGCCAGGTGTTACATTTTGAAACAAAATAAAACGTTCAACCTACATTCTGTACCAACATATTCTTATTTACGTTGTACCTATAGATTGGAAGGTCGGAGTTAGTTGCCAGAGAATGTTCTCAATGGCCGGACGTTTCCCATCCCTAAAGGGCGCAAGCAGGACAAATGGTACAATGAGTCCATTGTCAATCATTTTGTTTGGTCAATACGTAAATATTGAAACAGCTTAATGTTTAACCCTTGGGAAAGGCATTGTAAAGTTTTTGCTTCAGTTTCTTTTTCGCGGATTAACTCTTATTTAGATTTATCTCGTAAATCTCTGTAATGTTTTATTTTCGCGATCGAAAAGAGTATTGCAAGAAAAAACATAACCGGAGAAAAATTGCCGATTCATTCACATGACAAAATAATATTTAGATAAATTTTATTACTACGTTTTTATAAATTCACTTTTTTGTCTGTCGTTCCGGGTGGAATTTCTTGTAAAGGAAGCGAGATAGAGCAAAAGGATAAATACGTGGTTTAGCCTAGTGATACATCCAGGCGTTGGGAACCTCTTAGCCCAGTCCAATTCACTCCCCATGAAATATTGCGCCTTTAAATTACGCCTAAGCGCAAAATAATTTACAATTTCAATTGAAATTTCTTCGCATCGTAGCCAGCTGCGAAATCCAAGATGACCAAAGGAAGCACTGTCCCCAAGGATTCCCAGAACGGACATCCACATCACGCCTCTAAGTGCTTATTTCGAGTAAGAGGTCAAAAAACTGTTACTATTGTCGTTTTTGCCCCTACTCCACACAACAATACATCTATTTTGCCAACAATAACTGTATTTTGACGCGTCCGCACAGTTAATGCTAGTCAGCATTTTTTCAGCTAAGCCCAGTAGCTCATTGAGATACTCTAGCAGCTAGAGTTTCGCTTTAAGATGATATGAGAAAATTTGGAGTCGCTGCGTTACATTCTTACTCAGTAACGGTACATTACTACTACTGGTTACAAACTTATTACTATGTTAAACTTGAGGTTATAATCTAAATAAATGTAAGACAGAAACAAGATTGGTGAAACTTGGAGTCAACACGTAGACTAGAGCCTAGCTTAAAGCGAAAAATGCGTCCTTACCGTAAGCTATAGAACTTCGTCATTTATCAATTGATTAGGAAAATTCTTCTTATTTTTGAAAGAATATACTTTCAGATTGGTCCGATAAAAAATATAATATATATATCAGTTCTGTAGGTAGTTTCGTACTTAACTCAAATTAACTGAAAAAAATATATCATCCAAATAAATGAAATTGTGTATTTTGCTTTCCTGTGTACTTTTCGGTCACTAGAATAGTCCTAATCAAAGTTGTTCGTAATATTTTTTGTTAAAAAGGTCTTGATACGTGGTCTAATGAGAGGGCAGTCTTAACTAATATTAAGTTGAGTACACACGGTCAATATTTTTTTAATCAACAATTTGTATTTACATCTGGAGTGTTCCCTGATACGATCTTAAGCATGGATTAGTGGGGTGTTAAATCCTTTGTCCGGTTGTCCGTGCATTATGATAAGTGATGGTGTTGCCACCTATGAGGCACAATAGTCCCACTGAATGGTCAAGATACTCCCACGAATCACAATAGTGATTAGTGGAACTTAGGTGTTATGTCCTACTTTCAATATCCGGTTCAAACTTTTGTTATGAATTAGGCTTGATTTACATTTTAAGTTCGGTCGTTTTTATGTACACTAATTTAGAAATATCTTTGGATAAACGAAGGTTTGCTTAAAGAAAACTCTTTTAAGGGATAATCCTGATTATTAAGCTCACCTATATTTATATATGTTTAATAATAATACCTATATGTAAAATATTTTGTATAAAGAATCTATGAAAAACTGAGTTTTAACTCCTAAAAACCTCCTAACGATCTTCAGTAACCTTCATTAACATTGATAAAGCCTTTCCTCTTTATTACTAAGAAGGTTCTATGGTTTATTTTTACAGTCAGTTGCTGTCAGTAATATTAATCTAAGTCAATGCCTTACAACAACGGCTAATATTTTTTATGGAGTTTTGGCGGGAACATGAAAAATGGCGCATTGGCGGCATTAAATTAATTGACTAAACTTGTATAACTTTGAGTGTTTAAGTGTAAAAACGGTGGTTTTTTATCCATTAAGTGCTCGTGAACGTGTATGAGTGTTGGTGAATAGTGTAATGCTGTAAAACGTGACTTTTCGTGTTGCCTTCAAAACTCCATAGAAGCCTCTAGTAAAGTCGCAACCACCACTACTTTACAGGGGCATGACTTGACTTATCGACTCTGACTTATGACAAAATAATATCTCCAATTACTTGACACTGGCTATATACCTTGGATGTGAAGCCAAAACCGAAGAACTTAGGTTCTTCGAAAGAAAAAAAAAAAAAAATATTTTTTATATTTATATTTCATGTTTTAATTTATAAATGATCTACCCTTTTAAATTAGCTCATCAGTTAACAAAATGTTACTTAAAAAGCTGGCCAATGGCCCTGATTACTTTATTTATATGTACCTTTTTGCATATTTTTATAATGGGAGAAATCCTGCAGTTTCTAAAAAACATCTCCTCAATGATTACATTGACAGATCCTAATGAAGAAATACTTCCTCCTAAATACATTTTAACATGGGACAGGTATCATTTGATTATCAAACGAACCGGCAGAAGCATTTTCCTAGGGTTAAACTGCTCGGTATCAAACTGCATCTTTACGCAAAACAGGGGTCTACTTAACGACTACACGGAATTCGATGCTATTATTTTCAACCATTTTCATTTAAATATAAAAGAGGGGAGGCCGACTCGTCGTACCAACTCTCAAATATACATATTCAGTACAATAGAATCTGCCGCAAATTTACCCGCCTGCGAACTTTATAACGACGGATTCTTCAATTGGACTTTCACACACCGACTCGACTCGGATGTAGTCTGGAACTACTTCGTGGTGCGGAACATCACCGGAGATATTGTGGCTCCGAGCAAGACAGTCAAGTGGGCCAGGATAAATAACTTTATAAGCCCTAGTGTACGATCCATTTTGCAAGGGAGGACGAAAGTCGCAGCTTGGATAGTTAGCAACTGCGTAGCCGATAGTTTACGAGATGAATATATATCGAGGCTGCAAGATCA
Organism: Lobophora halterata; assembly: GCA_932526365.1. NCBI lineage: Eukaryota > Metazoa > Arthropoda > Insecta > Lepidoptera > Geometridae > Lobophora > Lobophora halterata. Next base: position 2,000,556 of record OW052017.1, read on the forward strand.
TCTTTACCTTTACTCCATACGGATCGATGTGTACGGCCACTGCACTGGTAGGAAATGTGAGAACAATGATTGCAACAAAATGCTGAGAAACAATTACTACTTTTACATGGCTTTCGAGAACTCTTTCTCGGAAGACTATGTGACTGAGAAGGTGTTACATGCGTACAAAAATTACTTGGTGCCCATTGTGTTTGGGGGCGCTAATTACAGCAGGTAGATGACTTAACTCTACCATTCGATAGTTTACATTTCCCACGGTAGACAATAGATTAAGTTATGCGAAAACTTTATGATATTTGTTTAGCTCACTCTCACCTACTTAGTACATACTTATCTTACTGTCAGTTGATACCATACTAAGTTGGAATTTCACTAGCTTAATTTTAATGAACTCCATTCAATAAGGTTCTATTCTACAAAACATTATGTGATTATTCCGATTATCTTCATTAGCCTTTGATCCTTCACTGCTGGACTAAACTTAGGCTTCCTATAAGCTTATCCAAACCAAACTTAAATACTTATTTAATGTATACTCGTAAGTTGGAGCTACTCAGGACTTGGTTCACATAAACCGGTGCAACATTCCTTTAGGGCTCGTCCACCTTGAGACATTTTTATGTTAGCTTGTTTTTGGTACAATTAAATTTATCTTTATCTATATCTTTCCCCAGATTCTTACCGCCAGACTCATACATAAATGCAAGAGAACTCCATCCATACAACCTCGCATTCATCATGCATCGCGCTATGACTGAGCCCAAACTATACGAGACCTACTTTAAATGGACCAATTTTTACACCATAGACTCAAACCCTCAGTCATACCATCCACTCTGCGACCTTTGCAAGGCTCTGAACAGCGAAAGACCGAATGTACCAGCAAAAAAAGACTTTAGAATCTGGTGGAATAGATTGAGTGGAATGAAATGGTGCCTACCGTGGGAGTATTGGAATGAAACTGGTAGAGTTAATTTAGATGGTAGCTATATTTATAATAATTTGTATTGATTTATTTTTTGAAGATATGGATTTATTATACTTTTCTATAAATAATTTTGGACATTTTACATAAAGCCATCTAATCCCAAGCTAAGCACTTTTTTTTGTGAATTTATGTAGGTAAACCAATGACGTGACGAAACTAGCAAGACACTTTCCTGGTAGCAAGAGATCACGCCTACCCATAACCATAACACAAGACACATGGTACAAATTACATAGGCAGACAGTATAGTATAACTACGCTCTATCGCTCGTCCACTTTAAGAGAATTTTATAAATATAGACAAAGTTTAAGACCAATTGACATAAACATAAGCCAGCTCGCTGCAGCTCAGCTCGGGCGCCGCACTCGCCCCGCTATAACTCTGTCATTTTGTAGTACCTAACCAAAAATGTTGACTGCTGAGTAGATACAACGTAGGTAGGTAAGTACTCCTTCTGCATTGCCCATTTAAGTTTTTTTAGGTAATTAAAAACTTGTAAGTAGTTAGTGTATAGTTGAAAGGATTTATAATACTTTTACCTAGATCGTTATTAAAAAAAACAGCAGCAAATAATCTTTTAAATAATCCGTACAACTGTGATTGGGCAGTTATACGGCTTGTAAGTAATTAACTTCAGAGAAACACGCGCCACTACTAATCCGTATGATCCGTATCCGTATCGAAAACTCATCAGATTTGAGCCGCAGTATGACACATAGTCACTACGGATAAGGCACAGAATAAACCATAATTTGTACGAGTGTAGTATTGGTACCCACCATCACATAGATAAGTTCTTTCAAAATGCTCAATAGTTTCAACCCTCTTTTGCTTCGGTGTTATTATTTTCATAACACACAAAAGAGCATGATACTCATTGAATACAAATACTTACTTTTAGGTCCTTCACTTAATTATATTCCAAAATTTCAAATTTATTTATTTGGTCCACACATAGTATAAAGATAATAAAGTGTTTAAGGGTGATACTGTGTTACATTTTCCAGTTTTCATTCCATCCTTAAAGTAAGGTATAGAGAGAATTTGACTACAAAAAACAAGGTTAAATGCAAAAAAGGTACGTATATACTTATTGTAAGGTAGAAATAAAAAATATCATACAAGTATTTTTTTCTAGTAAAAAAGGAATATGGCGTCAATAAACGGCGTAGCATTGCTACGAAAATATCGTAACACTATTTTCAATTACATTTTATAATAATAAGTAACGCTATTTTGCTGCGCAATTGCTATGGATAAAAGACGTCCTGATTGACTGACAGACAACGTAGAGGCAAAACCACTGGACGTAGAGATATGGAATTTCGAGGGAATGTTCGTCAAGAAGTGGAAAGAAAGTAATATACGTAGTACCTAGTGTACCTACTAGTTAGCAACGCTAACGAAGTATTTAATTATTTATTGCCATATTATAAGGTAGGTACATCTTCAGGTCTTAATAAGTTGTCTATAAGTAAGAACAGCTACACAACATTACCCATTTAGGGTGTTGCAATCAATAGAGGCGGGCCGATATAAAAGTTTACCTTTTATAAGCTTTTATTAATTATTTTATTTTATTATTTTGTTGCGTATGTTAGCTAGTCTAGTATGTTAGCACAAAATAATGATTTTTCACTTAGTTATACGTTGTTTCCCTAAATATAGCACAAAGACGTAAGTAATTACTGTTCAGTTGAATCCGCGTCCCCCGAGAGCGGCGGCTACACAATACGCCAGTTAGGGGAGCGATCGTTTAACGAGCAAATTATTTAGTAAATGTTGCCAAATAATAACATTTACGAAGGCCGGAGGGGTTAGGTTTAGTTGGAGACTTTAGAATAAGATTTTCCTATGCTACGGCTACATTAGCGCGTATTGGCGAATATTCGAGCTATCGCGACAAGTTTGTCCGAGTAGTTCGTCGCATCGTGATGTATTCGGAGACATGAACATTATACACGATGTTTATATGATGTCAACGCGACACGAATTATCGCGCGATAATGTAGCCCCAGCATTAGAGGAGACCCTAACTAAATCTACATTACGTACACCATTTTTGCTTCGGTAAGCGACCATTATCACATTAATGTAGATAAAGCTAGGACCTGTCTGACTGGTTGACTGACCGACAGCCTACAGGCTGAACCATCAGAGTAGGCAATTGAAATTTAAAAATATTCGTCAAGAATCGTATCACGTATTATGAAAATAATTTAGTTAATTGGCAACGCAAACAAAGTTGCGGGTGGGTGCCAGCTATTCGCTCTCCATCCAATGGTTGTTTGGACAAATCGCTTTCAAGCGATAATACTGCTTATTGTAAGTAAGCTTTTTTATGTATAATTAATTACTTTCTAAATCAAAATGCCCTCGAAAGCAAAGGTTGAGGCATTACCAAAGAATAAATAATATTATTACATAGAAATACTTCCATTTTAAAAAGAAATGTATAATTTGCTTGTTGACCGCACTTTATTTACTTATTGAACCCTGATTAAAACTGACAGTTCGCACAGAAGCTCCCTAGTAAATGCCACTTATGTGGTCATCCTAAGTCCCATAACGTAGTTACACTGACTATTAACCGGTTTAAGTCATTGTCTCGTAAAGAACTTGCAGTCATTTGGACTTGCAAAGAAGCGTTCACGCGACTGCACATCGGTGGCTCTATTAATTCACGAACATTAAAATCATAATTACTGTGGCGTCTACAATGGAGCATTGAAGGAGCCACTCAATTATGTGGCATTCAGGATCGCTGTTTGCATTGGTACTAGAGTCGATAGTCCCTCGCTGTACCGTCAACACAAAAACATGACCAATGAAAATGAAATTGAAAAAAATATATGAAACATTCGCCCCATATTCAAAAATAAAATTGTAATAGCGAGGAGAATCACGTTTTATTGTCATTATTTCGAGAATCAAACGGTATGAGTAATTTACCCGAATTCTATTAGGAACAAAGTACCTACAAAATACAATATATATAAAATAAATAAAATACTACGATACGGTACTTACTTTTTCACGGTACTTATGTATTTAAATTTTTTTTAATTGAGAATGGTTTCAGATCTTAAATAACTTTATTTGGGACGACGCCATTTTACCGTGAGTCGTAGGTGGTAAATTAGTTTTTAATTGCGGCTGTGTATTTTGAAGAATCTTCGACGAATCAAAGATCGAGTAAAATAGAGGGCCAACAAAGGCGACAAATAAATTCACCTTTCCTTGATTAAAAATCACGTGTAGGTACAATTTTTTTCTGAAATTTGAATATTGCAATTGTGTTATTTTTTATACTGTCGGTACTACCAGTACCAGAAAGTCGAGTGCTCTCATTGGCTCACCAAAAGGCGCGAGGGGCGCTCCCTCGCTTCGTACCAGTTTGTTTTATAGCTATTTGCTTTCTTTGACTGTCTTCTGAAGATTTTGGATGAATAATTTATGGTGGAGTTTTGTAATGTAATTGTAATAAGGCCTTTTGGATGTTGATATTTCACTGTTTTCTCGGCATTTATACCTGTCAAAGAGTATAATTTTTGGACTAGCCTCTGCCCTTAATTATGCCCTCGTATCTTCTTAATAAAAAAAACAGGCAAGCGTTATTGTTTCAGAATATAAACTACATCTGTACAGAATATAAATTTAATTTGTAGATATAAATAAAAGATATTCGGTTATAACCAGACAATTCAGACATACAAATACAAATTAACAACGCATCTCAACGCCTTTTTTATTTAGTGAGCAAGAAACTTAATAGATTTTCATCAGGCACTTTTAACCGCGTCCCCAAACGCGCATTCAATTCAAACTCCTACAATGACATCCTTATAATTTATTCAAACCGTTCATTAGCAAAACTAATGATTCGCTAAACACCCACTACTCTATTCCCGGTTGGTTTGAGACCAAAATCTATTTATTCATATCATATTGCTAATTCTGGATTACGCGGCGCGTTCCTACGGTTATTGAATCTTCCATTCCGTTTGTGGGGGCGAATCCCCCCGGGATCTGTTACCAAGGACTTACCACGTTTAGCCGCCGTTCAATGGGTAATATTAGGATTTAATTTCGTTCTACAGAACAATACATTCAAAATATCAGTTTAATGAACGGTCAAAATTTACGGTAATACAAAAAGGTGACTATGAGACTACCTATTTGTACTTTGTTAATATTTTATGTGGTAAAAAAATAATTTCTAAACAAATTGTCAACCGACTTCAAAAAAGGGAGGTTATCAATTCGGTTGTATGTCTTTTTTGTATGTATGTTACCTCAGAACTTTGTTGTTAGTAAACCGATTTTAAAAATTCTGTTTTAAAGGATATACTAGGTACTTTCAGATTGGCCCATAGAAATTTCATCAGAATCGGTTCAGTAATTTAGTTTTTATATCAAAATAACTGTAAAAAATATGCTGTTGAAGTAAACGAAATTTCGTATTTGGTTCCGTGCACGACAATGGTAGGGGACACTGGGGTAAAGCGGTAAGCGCGGCAAAACGTCGCCAAAACGTTGAGCTCGCAGCGTGAATACTGAATACATTACTGTTTCAGTTTACGAATAAATGTTTAGCGCGCGGTGCGCCAATTATGTGTGTAAATAGGTAGATACAGAGGAAAGTTACTTCCATTGAAGTTAACGTTATTCCAAATTCGTACGAAACTCTGTGAATAAATAGAGATCTACATTTTATGAATAAATCATATCAGGATGTTTCTATTACAAAATAAGGACTTTGCTTGGCTTGAGGAAAACAGAAGCACCAAAGTATAGAACTAGTATGTTTATTCGAAAGAAAGTTTGTTTTATAAAATTAAACAAAATAATACAGCACTTTGTTTCATAGTTAACGGAAAAGGCACAATAACCTGCAATTGTTATTTATCTATAAGTATTACTTATTTCAGATAAAATGTATAACAGTCATATTTTTAATTGCCACAAAACATGTGCTATGTACATTAATTAACTTTCTATTCTAAACCAACATCTATAACCTTGGCTAGTCTCACAGTGATCTCAATCTAATCTGGATCAAACATGCTGTCTCTCAATTATATCGAATACATTCACGAGATGATACGCCAATTAGACGCGCGGAAGCTGCGCGCGTGCGCACTGCCTAATTGCTTCCGACGTTCTTCCCCCCTTTTACCCCCTGTCCCGTTTCTCCCCGTTCTACCCTCACCCTGAAACCTCCCTTGCTTCGGGCGAATATTACACAGCTGAGTAGAGCGGTGTAGGTAAATATTTTGATAGTAGTTTAATGGCGAGTGAAGCTTTGTAAGTTTCTTTGTTCTGACTGATTACACCGGAAATTGTCATATTGGCTGGTAAAATTCAGAGGAAGTATACTTTTATACTGAATTTATGCAGATATTAACGTAATGTTTTCTATAACTATTTTCAAAGAAAGTATTTTTAGTCTACCTTCGATTATCTGGGAATTTTCCACATTAAATTTAGTCTTAAATCGTATACCAGGCCATGGCCTTACTTCTTTTACTAAATAGGCTATATAGGTACTTTCTAGGCATACGTTTTATTTTTGCCTATTTTTTTAAGCAGAAAAGGAATAGGATTTCCGTAATTCCGGAAATCATCATCATTCTCTTATCTTAGTAGAGTGATCGTGGGTGTTGCCATGAGGCAAAATACAACAATAACGGTCCAGGTGTCCACAATAATAATTTGATACCAACAGTCCAACAATTCTGCTAACTAATTTTTTTGTGCAATTAATGCTACGCGTTTTATAATGAACTACTAACCAAATGACAGGTTAGCTTTATGGTTGAAGCAGGCAGTTGGACATAGCAAAAGCTATTATTGTTATAATTTAAGTAGGGTTTTACAAAAACATACTACACCCGATTTCAACTGGACTTAGTTATTAGACTGTAACGGGTATTTATCTAATTATTATATTAATAATAATTAAACCATGTGTGATGTGATAATCGCGAAAGTCTACGAAAAAGTATAACTGGACTGTTATTTCAACTGGATTGGAAGCAAAATACGCAATTTCGTTAACTTCGATGATATTTTTTTTTAACTAAATTACTATACCTGAAATGGGGGAGGCCTTTGCCCTACAATGAGACAGCTCAGGCTGATGATAATAATAATAATAATAACTAGACCGTTTTGATAAAATTTGCATGTGACAAAACTAAAAGAATTATCTTTCCAAACAAAAACTTTTCAAATCGGTTGATATGGGACGAAGTTATGAGGTAACTAATGTAAAAAAACCGAATTGAGAACCTCTACTTTTCTCCTAACCGACTTCAACGGTTGATAACGAAGTTATAAAAGTAACAATCATAAAGAATACAACCGAATATAGAACCTCCTACCCTTAATTATATACCTACTTAGTTATAATATTCTTAAATTGTATAGGTTCATTTTGTAATTTTAGCCTTCATTCATTTCTTTCTTCATTTTGTGCTACGTTTACTTAAACTTGTACCTACCTTTATGCTAAGACCTTTATGAAATAAATGTTATTTATCTTTAAAAAAAAATTAGAACCTCGTCCATTTTTGAAGTTAGTTGAATATAATGTAACAGTCCACCATGTGTTTTTATGAGTACCTACCAATACTTACATGTACGTACATATTTGATTTGACATCCGATATTTGGTCAGCCATCCACACCGCTATTGTCGTGTCCACGGGTTGATATGGAGAAGCCGAGCTACTACACCGGCCCGGAAGCAATCTGTGCACGTGACCCGCTACATAACGTCAATATAATACAGGGTGGCACAGCTGTGCAAAAAATAGAACATGTACTACTTATCGCGCTCAATAATGAACTACTGACTAAGTGAGCACGTTAGCTTTGAGCTTGTAAGGAGTATGGGTTGTTGGATATGACATCAAATAGTATAGATAATTTTTACAAGAATGTAACTAAAGCTACCTTTTTGTGGGAATAAATAGCCTACTCTACCCACTTGCACTAAACTGTCAAAGTTTCTAAGCTACTCCTTTTTCCCTTATAACCTTATTACCTAGGAATATCCGTCCCAGATTCAGTTACAAGTAGGCATACATATTATGTCTTTACTTGTAATGGTGCATAGTGCTGCTATTTTTTATTATGCCACTGTTACATTATGGTCAATATTTTATTCCTACAAATATGTATTAAAAAGGTGTATAGTAAAGATAGATTGATGAATGTTTGCTCTTCAATCCACCCAAAACTACTGAATCCATTGAGCTCTGATTTGGACATAGCTGAGGACTTAGAAAAGGTAATAAGATTCTTTTTATCTCGATACCACTCGGGCGAAATTGGGTAAAAGGTTAAAGTTTCAAAAGCACAGACTCTTCAATCGCTTAGCCACCCTGTATTGTCTATGAGTTCTATGAGCGTGCTTTACACGTGTCGAAGCGTGTCGTCGATAGACTGTGGCAAATGCATCTCAATTATGTTGCGACTCACGCTTGTTACTTCATCATTGTAATGACAGAGCCTTTGTTATGGCGAATTGAGAGAATGGCTGAATGGGAGATTAATTGCTGATAGCTCTTTAATCAGCTAGAGAAACCAATAAAATTACGAATTGATGCCTACCAAACTGTATTAATTCAGTTGATAACTTGAAAACAAAGCCGGTAGCTTTGATGAGAAGGAAGAAAGATGATATAATTCCTTTTTTTTTTTAAATGTATAGTTATAAAGTCACGTCCAGAGCTGGGCAAAAGCGCCGTTATTTATAGTATATATTTGAAACGAAATTTTCCTTTTGTTTCATCGGACATTGCTTGAAAAAGACCACCCTTTTAGCGATAGAGCCAATGGAATATTATATTTATAATTTAATACATTTTTTAGATTAACATTTTAAGTAGGTACTCTATATTTATTTCTATAAATATATATTTGTATACGTATATTTTACATAATTTATATATTTATTTAGGATAATAATCCCACGCGATTGTCCACAATACACAAAGGTTTAGCTGGAAGATAATGCTACATAGCATTAAGTTCGCCTTTAAACTATTTGTTAAATGTAAATAAGTATTTTCTATCTATCTATCTATCTATCTAATTTTAACTGGTAGATTCGGTCATAATCTTCGAACTATCAACACGTTAAAAAAAGCATATCCCTATATTTACTCATAAACATAATGATAGAGCATAATTCTCTTAGGAATAGAGCGACAGTCGGTTTAATATCGATAATACCCAAGTTACACAAAGCTGGGTAGTGCGGGGAGTAAAAGGGGTAAGTAAGGGGTAGTGCGGGGTAGTAATAGTTCATTATCCGATAATAGTGGGATTAACACGATACAACCCTTTATGGGTGGTTGAAAAACTTTAACAAAACATTGGTACGTGGCCTAAATTTATTATAACTAGATTGCGTCTGGCAGATGATTTCGACGTAGAGTTAAAATACTGTTTGTATTAAATGAGTTCAAAGTTTAGTTTTTTATTCATAAATTTCGGAATGTAAGCTTATTTATCGTTCAAGAGATTTCTTTTAAAATAAAAAAAACCACGTTGCAGAACATTCTAATTAGGCGGTGGGGACAACGACCGACTGGGTTATTTATATTTTTTTTTATATATATTGTAATCTATTCAAACATTACTTTTATTATAAAATTAGTTCTAAGTAGGTAGAGCAAAGTAGGTATAGATCCCAATTTTGTATGTATAATAAGATCCAAAAATTAACTTATATCCCCTTTACTCTTATATATATATTAATTAAATAAATGTTTTGTATTTTTTGTATAAATTTGTATTTAGTTGTAAGATTAGCATAGTGCATAATTTTGTTAATTATTTGTCTAGTTGTCACAAATAAATGATCTTTTACTTACTTTACTTATTAGAAAAAGTACCGAGAGGTTCCTTTAAATTTATTTTGAGATGCAAGCTTTATCTACGTAAATACAACTACAGTTGTGACTCTAGATAAAAGTGGTCAGCAGCGCGTTGCTAATAAATAATTCGAGGCATGTTTAATATTTGCTCTGTGAATATTATATTAAGGATCGACCAAAACTGTTGCGGATTTGCCAAACCCATGTTTTCAATATAGATACATTTATTGTATAAATGAATGAATGAATGAAACTTTATTTGCGTAATACAGGTACATTGTGGTCTTACTTTAAATTAGAATCACTGCATCAACTTTTGTCGTGCAAATACTTAAAATTAGAGCTAAATAATTGTTAATAATACTTACACAAATTACTAATAAAAATAATTCATTAATAATTATATTATTATTGTAGCAACATATCAGCGATGTAAGCAGAATTTTCTTCACCTAATGTTTTAAAATTACGATAATAGAAGCAAAAGACATCAACGCGCTACTTTTATATACATTTTTGGACTAAGTGGTTCAGAGGTCGATTACAAAAACTACTAGTACAAACTCTACAAAATACTTATTCACAAACACTGTAACCCTTCAAGTTTATCGCAACAGGAGGCGCAAATTACTCAATATAATATTCACATCACACGTTTTACAAGCCCCACGTTATCCTAACAACCACTTTCACGCCGCGCTGTCAATTTATATTTGCTTGCGATTAATCGAGGCGTCGACGATTTGCCCAGAAGTATGAACTGTCTGCCCTGCCTCCCGACACAGTTATAGTACTGAACCAAAGGGGGATCTGTGCGGAGAATACTGCGGCGGCAACACTAAACTGGTCGAATGAAGAGGTGTCAAGAGCAATGCGTCAGAGCGTCCCCTGGGCAACGCCGAGACGTGCCCGTAACCGGACCCACTCATAATGCTACATAATTCAATTGATTCCCCGACACTACCCGCACGCTTCCTCCTAACTTCGTTTGGAGCGTTTTGATATCGGATCCGCCCGCGTTTGACGCTGCAATTCTTTCCCCTAGATAAGTCAATAAATGAGAGAGGTAGGTTTTAAAGTGTATTCAACAAAATAAATAGTTTCTTAGGTAACTAAGTTTATAAATTAGTGGTGGTAGGAGACGGCGGGGGATGAGAAGGTGACTTGTCCGAGGTTGGCGCCGTAAGCGACCTTCGCGACGGGAGCGGCGGCGTACGCGACTTTAGCGACCGGGGCCGGGGCGTAGTGGACCGGGGCCGGAGCGTACTGGACCGGGGCTGGGGCGTATTGGACCGGGGCTGTGGCGTAGTGGGCCGGGGCCGGGGCGTAGGCGATTTTAGCTACCGGGGCGGCGTAGGCGAGCTTGGCGACATGGGGCGCCTCAGTGGGGTGTCCCTCGTAGCGTACGAGCGCGTTGAATCCGTGGTGGCTGTCGGCGGTGTAGTCGACGACGCGACGCACACCGTCGGGCTGCACCAGCGAGTAAGAGCCAGTCACGGCGTCTCCAGCGCGCGACTCCTGCTGCTGCTTGATATCTCCCGTGTGTGTGTCGTGCACAGAGTACTGGAACTCGTAGTGAGCGGGCGCTTCGGGTTCAGCATAGGCGAGCTTTGCGACTGGGGCGGCATATGCTACTTTAGCGACAGGGGCTGGGGCGTAGTGGACTGGGGCCGGGGCGTAGTGGACTGGGGCCGGGGAGTACTGGACTGGAGCAGGGGCGTAATGGGCTGGGGCGGCGGCGTAGGCGACCTTAGCCACGGGGGCGGCGGCGTAGACTGGGGCAGGGGCGTAGGCACCGTGGTGCACGGGCACCGCTAGGGCAGCCGCGGCCGCGACCAGGCAGGAGAAGATGGCGAACTGTGAATAAAAGTTTGCTTAAAAAATTTGCAAAGCCAAGTCACGAACGGAGTCAGAGAGAAACAGAATCGGTAGGTAATCAATTTTAAAAAGTAATGCCTGATGTTTATACAGTCTCTTCGTATGGATACTTCTTGAACTTAGAATACTATAACAAAGAACTCTTAGGTATTTTTTTACGTTATTTTCACAAACTATTTAAATCAATCCAATCAAACTTTTAGTGTGAAATTTTGATAAGAATGTCAATTCGTGCCAGGAATTTGAGAAGAATTATGTCCCATTTAACGGTATATTTTTTCTAATCAGTTTATTAGTTCAAGTCAGTGTAACTTACTTTAGCTACCATGTTGATTGGCTTATTATGACTTAATGTGCTCCTATTCGGTATTTCGGAGCTTTTATAGTACCTACCGAATAGTTGCACACACGCATGTTCTGTTGGCATTTGCCCCGGAGCAAGTTAAAATAATTGTATCACTGGGTTATGTAACCCATTCAGATTAGATACTTACCTACTATTTTGTTTAAGAACATAAGTAAACATATTTGGGATTTTACGTTCGAGTGGTTAACATACATATTTACAATTGTTGGCAATTTCAGTAAGAGATAAAAATCCTTTATTATCAAACAACTAGGTAAACTACCACAATCCAATAAGAAATATTTTGCAGCTGGATCTTCAAGTTAGATCCAAAATTTTGTTCCCAAAAAAGTTTTTTTCGTTTTTGACTTTTGGATTGAAATTTATGTTTACATAGATGCAGCAGAGTCGTAGTAGGTAGGTACACACACATCACCATTATTTTCTATAAGCAATTACAGAGATGAGTGTACTAGTGCGCAACAGGAGCCTCTTCGAGGCGCACTTGAAATCCTTTCACCACACTGATTCGAAAAAAACTAGTGTCACAATAAGAAGAAGAAGAAGAGATGGGTGTCATTTAATATTGATGAGCAACTAAAGAAAGAATCATAATCGGAACAACGAACACGTTCTCAATTTCACAAACATCCATATTTTATCACTACAATAAATCGCTATCAATAAATAACAGTGCCATTTTGGTGCCATTCGATCCAATAAATAATTTAAATCGCCAATCAATATCACAATCATTAGAGGATGATATAACGGAATAACTGAATCATTAGTCTTATGAAGTTCTAACAGCATAATAAATCATAAGCATAATAAGCATAATAAGCATAATAATCCATTATACAACGATAGATGTCGGTTACCGGGTTGCTACTGGTATAATCCTCTGGTATTCTAAAAAGATAGAGATAAAAGAGCCTTTATTCTGCAATGGGTTACATAATTCTTCTTCTAAAAAAAAAAAATCTGCTATTCTATCAACTTTATATTGTGAATATTAAATTCTGAAATCGCTATCAATAAATAACAGTGCCATTTTGGTGCCATTCGATCCAATAAATGATTTAAATCGCTAATCAATAACACAATCATTAGAGGATGATATAACGGAATAACTGGATCATTAGTCTTATGAAGTTCTAACAGCATGGATTATACAACGATAGATGTCGGTTACCGGGTTGCTACTGGTATAATCCTCTGGTATTCTAAAAAGATAGAGATAAAAGAGCCTTTATTCTGCAATGGGTTACATAATTCTTCTTCTAAAAAAAAAAAAATCTGCTATTCTATCAACTTTATATTGTGAATATTAAATTCTGAAATCGCTATCAATAAATAACAGTGCCATTTTGGTGCCATTCGATCCAATAAATGATTTAAATCGCCAATCAATAACACAATCATTAGAGGATGATATAACGGAATAACTGAATCATTAGTCTTATGAAGTTCTAACAGCATGGATTATACAACGATAGATGTCGGTTACCGGGTTGCTACTGGTATAATCCTCTGCTATTCTGCGATAAAAGAGCCTTTATTCTGCATTGGGTTACATATTTCTTCTTCTAAAAAAAAATCTGCTATTCTATCAACTTTATATTGTGAATATTAAATTCTGTGTAATAGTTGGAATCTGTGCCATTTGTAAGTTTTTGGAAGTTGGAAGGCATACCCTGCACGATACAATCGATGGGTACCAACACTACCGACCAACACAGTCCAAATATTCAATGCAATGTAATAATGTGTAAGCATTACTGTGTTCTGGTTTGAAGGGCACTATAGCTAGTGAAATTACTGGGCTTTCGAGACTGACCATCAAAATGTCTCAAGATGGACGAGCGCTATAGTAGTTACACCGGCCTATGGGAATCACAGTCCTGTGTAGCACTGTTATGGTAATGGGCAGGCGCGATCGCTTACCATCAGGAGAGCGCCTAGCTAGTCTCACCAATTCGTCACAAAAAAAAGTTTTTTTATATCTTACAATAAATTTGATTATTTTTAGCTGAAATTATGATCATCATCATCAACCTATAGCAGTCCACTGCTGGACGTAAGTCTCTCCTAAGACTCACTACCGAGCCCGATCTTCGGCTCTTTTCATCCACCGTCTGTCAGCTATAGCAAATCATCGCTCCATCTGGCCAAAGGTCGTCCTACACTACGCTTGCCTAGATGCGGTCACCACTCAAGAACACGTTTACCCCAACGGTTGACGGTTCTTTGACAGAAATGGCCGGCCCACTGCCTCTTCAGCTTACACAGCCTACTGCAACTTAATGAAATTATGATGTTAATGAAGATTTGGTTTATAAGCGTTTAGTTGGTTTGGTCAGCAGTCAGCATCAAAAGTCGATGACCACATTGAGATTTTCAAATCGGTCTACACCATTTATTATGCCTTAATTGCTCAACATATATATATTAACTGTGAATGAATGAATGAAAACTCTTTAAGGTACCAGGAACTTAAAGACAAGTATACAGGTTATTAATGAGCATGTACAATGGGCGGCCTTATCGCTAAGCTTATCCTACCTTATCGCTAAGTAAACTGTGCACCACATTATTTAAAATATGATATGGTATAAAGCGATTTTGAAAATCTGAATATGGTTATCGAATTTTGATACTCACTGTTATTACTAGCAAACACTCGCCTAGTGAGATGAAATTTTCCTTTCTAAACACGTGCTTATTTTAGATCTATTGTAACACCGTACTTGCACCTAATCCACGCAGAACAGGTTTAATATTACAACTTATTTTTTAAGTACAAGCTTCGATCTTGTTATAAATTGCCTAACTAACTTTGCACAACACTTGCTTAGGTAAGAAATCTTTGTTACTCATGTCATTTGGATTTATTGGAGACTAATAAGTGTAGGTAGGCAATTTTTAAATGGTTTTATTGAGCTCCAAACTGATATGACTTTTATTATGTAAATCTCTGCTTATTTAAATGTAGTTTTTTTTTTCAAATCAAATTTATTCTTTGCATCACACACAATCTTAGGTCTAAATCTAAGTATAGGTAGTTCTCTAATGCCTTCTTACATCAAACTGTCAAAGTTTCTATGTAATTACTTTACTCGCTTGACAGATCTTAACTTTCTGGATCTGGACTGTTAAGAACTGCAAAGCGAGTAAAGTAATTGCTTATGAACTTTGGCAGTTTAGTGCAAGTCGGCATAAGTATAGTAATCTAGATATAGTTAAGATAACCTTTTTAAAATATTTATTTCTACATATATTAGCTAATATCATACCCAACCTTGAAGTGGCAGGATGCCGTAGATGGGTACCAACACAGTGCCAGATATTCTGCCGCAAAGCAATAATGTGGGTGAAACCATCACTGTGTACCGGTTTGGAGGGCACTGTAGCTAGTGAAACTACTGAAGACTGAACATCAAAATGTCTCAAAGTGGACAAACGCTATATCAGTGTTGCACCGGATTATGTAAATCAAAGTCCTGTGCAGCACTGTTTTGGTTATGGGCAGGCGTGATCTCTTACCATCAAGAGAACGCATATATCGTCTTTTACTTTTTTTAAATAAAAAAATATTTTAAAGAGCCCATCATAGGCATAAGAGATTTACCATTTACCGTGGTTGAGGTGGCTTCACACCCATGACTTTCATTCAAGATTGATCATGATCTTATCAATAAATTAAAGATGTCAACATAGGTGAATTTGAATACCAAACGAATGCAATAAAAGTGCTTTTCTTTGTTATTTCGAAAAATACTTGTCTGTTATGTAATCGAAAAATACTCTGTCCATTGAAATAATGAGAAACAAGTTTACATATCACCAAATATTCAAGACCTCTGAGCTTCGCTCTTAAAGACATGGAATCTCTTCAATAGTGTAGTTTCAAGTCTTTTCAGACTTTTAGAAGTCTATAGTCTAGTTTTATGATCAGTCGTCGGCCACAATAAAATTGTCGTGTACCTAATCATTAATGGTAAATCAAGGTTGGTCAAAAATATATATTAGTAAATGATTATAATTTAAAGTAAATATCTAAATTGATTTTCATTGCGATCTCCACGATAGAATTTGTGTAAGTACGTCATATTTCACTAGCCCTTAGACCTTTCCAGCGGAATCCGGGCGGCGCCATAAAGGCGTAGTAGACGAAGAAAAATACATCACACATACGAGCCACTAAGCCCGGTCCTCGACTCTTTCTATCCACTTCTTACCAGCATCACATCGAAAGTTGTCTCGCCCGACTACCTCTACGCTATGTTAGCCGCAGTGTTGGATTTACCAGGCTGAAAAGGCTGGAGCCTAGGGCGGCAAATTTGCGGTATTTTTTTTTCTAACAATAATTTTATTCATATTAATCTAGGTAAGTACCTAACTAAGATGATAGTGCACAAATCATAAAGTTACAATTTCATTGACATACTTGTAATTTATAAGATTGTGAACTAGGGTATCAAACTGTAGAGGTCGGTAGGGGCGGCAAATTTAGCTTACAGGCGGCGAATTTGTAAATCCGCCAATGGTTAGCCGATTCGCGCTCTATGATATAAAAACGTGAGGATCTATTTAAGTTGGTCACATCGTAAAAGAAATTAAAAGTGGCTTGGTGACCATTCTGACCGAGGCCTTGACCGATTTCGGCTGGGCGCGGTTCAATGGTGGCTCATGTGTAACACGCTTTATGATGGATTGTGGCTAGAGGCTATAAGTGGTTTACTTGATTGTACCTACCAGATTCAGATAAGATGCTAATTCAAATTGAGATTTGTGTTTGTATTGATATCTTTTTAATAAGGATTAGGTGTTGAATGATCCTCTTAAATCTTTATATACGCCACAATACCGATGGGATGCATCCCCTGCAGGATGCCGTCTAGTTGAGGAGGTACAGTCAGCTGCAAAGGTCAGATATATACACTTCCAAGCTTTAATTTCATTCATATTACTCTTAATTTTGCAAATAAAAGTGCACACAAGCATTTATAAATTAATGTCGTCATATCTTACTTGTCATAATAAGAATGTCTTTGCAAAATAGAGTATAATATAAATGTAAAAGCTTGGGAGTATATACTTGGCTGTACAGGTCACTGTACCAACATATTGTCAAAGCATGGCTGTCGTTATCAAGCGGTTCTTCTCTATAATGCTCTACCTAATGAGATGAAAACAATTAACAGTCCAAACGTGTTTAAAAATAAACTGAGAAAACTTTTGTTGGAGGGGTGCTTCTATACAATTGACGAGTTTATGACAAGATAGGTTTAGTGACATAGGATAGTATGTAGTTAGTAGGTTTGCTGCTGTTAGGTAGTAGTTTAGGTAGTAATTTTGAAATTGTATTCTTTTTTTTTCTGTATTTTTATTTTTGCTTTGTGTTTACTATATACGATTGTGAAATTGTGATTGAAATAAATGAAAATGAAAATATTCTGCCGCAAAGCAGTAATGTGTTAGCATTACTGTGTTCCGGTTCGAAGCACATTGTAGCTAGTGAAAATACTGGGCTTTCGAGACTGACCATCAAAATGTCTCAAAGTGGACGAGCGTTATAGAAGTGCTGCACCGGGTCATGTGAATCAAAGCCCTGTATAGCACTGTTCTGGTCATAAGCAGGCGTAATCTCTTACCATCAGGAGAGCGCTTATAGCTCGTATCGCCCCATGTTTACATAAAAAAAGACTTTTACAAAGTCAAGACAAAGCTTAGAGGAAATAACACACACTTATTTGAGTGCCTTCCTTTTTCCCAGGGCTCGGCTGTGGTTTCAAAGTTTTGAAGTCGCCTGAAAACCTTCGATTTTAATCGAGTTCAATTTACTGCCTTGCCTTTAGCTAGCCAAATAACTTCATGCATAACGTGACGGGTTCGGATGAATTGGGCAATCACGACTTGTCATGTAAGGTTATTAATTCCGTGATCTCTGGGAGACAAGAGTTTAAAATTCTGACCGCGCCTAAGTGCAGTTTTAGACTAGCGTTTTTTGTCGCACGTAGGTATACGGGCGGATTGGTACTCGCAAACTTCAAAAGCCGAACGCTCGTATATCGGCGTTTAAGCGTCGATGACACAGGGCTATTTTACAAGCTACAAACCGGCGAGTTTAAAAGCAAGCGAGTGAGCGAGTTAGCTTTCAGAAAGGATGCTCAACAAGCAGATTGTAAAAAATCCGATGACACGGGGCGAATTTACAAGCTACAAGCGAACTCGCTGACTTGTAGCTTGTAAACTAGACCTGTGTCATTGACGCTTAACGCTCGGTTTTTTTTCTAGCGAGTGTCAGTAGCATGACTCGTCTCTAATGCCTAGCTCACACGTACCGAGTACTCGGCCGAGACAATGCTCTCGGCCGAGTCTCGGCCGAGTACTCGGTACATATAAACAAAGCGCCGAGTGCTCGGCTGAGCGAGTGATGTAAGCTTTCAGTGTCTCGGCCGAGTAACATTTTACTGTCTCGGCCGAGTGCTCGGTACGTGTGATCATCACGGATTGTCGCGCGTACACACGCTATAAAAAACAAAACACGAGCGGAAAATCCGCTCGATTATTCCGCTAGGTTTAACGCTAGTCTGAAACCGCACTTAGCAATGCAATAAAGCAATGCGTAGGTTAGGTACTACGCCTATTGCTTTATTTTCTCTGTGGTACAACTACGGTCAACCTTCACCTCTCAATCAATGATTGTAGTCTAATAAGCCCCGCGGGTGTGTCACAGTGTCACTGATAACCAGAACAGGTGATAACGCATGTATAAAAACTTGTGCTTGACCCGCTATTTGCACATTCAACTAATTGAATCTCCAACAATGGCAGCTAAGGTGAGCTGAATTAAATCACTGCACATATTTGCAATTACTAAATTTGGTTTACGTTGGTAATTTCTCCTCTGAACATTTCCATATCCTACATAAAATATTGTTTTCGATTCGATATCTACATAAGAATTTCAATAGTTTTATAATGTAAATGTTCTACGGATGGTACGGATCGCACATTTCACATGAACCTTCACAGCATGGGACTACAGTGCCCTTCAAACTGGAACACAGTAATGGAGTCGTTCATGTAATTTCAAAAAGACTTCAAAAATGCTACAGTATTTTTGCAGCTAGCACCTTTGAAAACTTCAAAATTAGTTTCTTTAGACTTATCTTAACAATTTGTTCCAGCTTTTCATCGTCCTATCCGTGGCCGTGTGCGTAGCCTCAGCGCTGCCCGTGCTTCCCTCATACAATTATGAACCCGAAGCGCCCGCCCACTACGAGTTCCAGTACTCCGTGCACGACACCCACACGGGAGACATCAAGCAGCAGCAGGAGTCGCGCGCCGGAGACGCCGTGACCGGCTCCTACTCGCTGGTGCAGCCCGACGGTGTGCGTCGCGTCGTCGACTACACCGCCGACAGCCACCACGGGTTCAACGCGCTCGTACGCTACGAGGGACAACCCACTGAAGCGCCCCGTGTCGCCAAGATCGCCTACGCCCCGGCCCCGGCCCACTACGCATCGGCCCCGGTCCGCTATGCACCGGCCCCGGTCCACTACGCCCCGGCCCCGGTCGCGTACGCCGCCGCTCCCGTCGCAAAGGTCGCTTACTCTGCTCCCCTTGCTCATGTGACCTTCTCTTCCCCTGCTATCTCCTACCACCACTAGACCGAGTTTGAAAACTTATTCTGATGAAGATGGATCTGACTTATTCTGATTCTGATGAGGGGTCTGATGATGGATTTTAGTAGCATTAGTAATATTCAGAATGAGTTTTAAGTCATGGTTATCTTGTTTGGTAAATGAATAGTTGTTATTTAATAAATTATTTATTTGATACTTTACTTCTGCATTTTTTTTAATTTAAATTTGATTGAGCTAGCTGAATATCACATTCATTCAGGGTTGATAAAAACATGATTTTTATGAAAAAAAACTAAATTTACGGATTATTTGATTTAAATCCGAAATAGTTAATTAAAATGAGATTATTTAGATTAGGAATTATTTATATTAATTGATTTTGAGTGTGCCACATTTATTATCAAAATAAGCCACTGAATTATTTTGATAATAAATGTGAGTGGAATTGTCGGTTCTTTGGGGCCTCTCTCAGGATGGGGGCCCTGGGCACGGGCCCCGTGTGCCCTTATGGTAAAGACGGTATCGAATCCTTTACCACCAGAAAATGGCCTTTAAAAAACTCTGTCATCAATCAAAATATTATAGTTGCGTTTCTATTGTTAGTTTGAGGGTAGTTTGGTAAATCACCACCTGCCCGAACGTGAAGAGCTCGAGGCTCATGAGTGCATTGGCGGGAGTCATTGTGATCGGATGCGTGTGGACGTTCTACTCAAAATCCGTCGATTTTCCCTCCATTTTTGGCAGTGCCAAATCTGCATCTCAACATTTTGATACTAGTGAAGTGTCGCGGGTTCATAGCCGTGCTGTGTGCTTTTCCAAAGACTTTTCGAACCTGGACATCCACAGGACCTTGCCTGCCACCAAACCAACAAGCAAGGAACAGCAATTGAAATCAAAGGTAGGTGTTCAATTGCCTTCGGAAATCAGGAGAAACGTTTTCAGCCCTAGACACTGTACTTTCAAAACTTAAAACACATACTCCAAATCGCCAGCATAATTAATCTCAAAAGGTTTGGTTTAAAAACCGCACAATTATTATTTCTCTTGCAAAGACTCCAGTGCTTCAAATAAGCTACGAACGCAGTTTTCAGTAAGCTACAACTAGGCCGGTAGAGACCAACTCTACCTACCCAGTCTTACTTAGGCTTTCACAAGCTAACTTTATATCAATAACCGATATTACGGGTGGTCAGTGGGGGCAGGGGGAATCCTGAATTATTCATACAGCCGCATAGTGATTTCATCTCATTGAATGGACTGCCACCGGCTAGAGCCATTACGTCACTGATACCTCCTCTCCTATACGGACTGGACAATACGCTTGTCAACTATGCAATCATAGCAGCTAAATCGAGCTGAACTGAGACAAAAATTAGAATGTTTTAGTAGAATAGACTGTTCGGGATTAATAGTTCTGACGACTGTTTGAACTCAGGTCTTTAGAATGTGTTATGCGTAATGAGAAAATTGCTAAAATTTTATCAAATAAATTAATTAATTAATTAATTAATTAAAGTTTTTACAAAAACATACTACAACTGACTTGAATTGGACTGTTCTAGTGACCGTAAACACCACTGAAGAGTCACAGGGGAGGAAAATACGCAATTTAGTTTACTTGGCTGACGTCATTTTATTTCAAAATCAAAGTACTGAACCAACTTTCATGATACCTATTTCTATGGGACCAATCTGGAAGTATACCTCTAAAAGTCATCCTCAATTTTTCAAATGGGTTTATAAACAACAAAGTTTGAGGTAGGTACTTAAGGGTAATCCTCAATTCCAAGTTCCATACAAAAATGTTTCGGACAAATACTCAAAAAGTACGCCGTATTATAGTAATTTCTACACACTATTCGTTTCCTCTATGTTTATGGATTTCGTT
This sequence comes from Lobophora halterata, assembly GCA_932526365.1. NCBI lineage: Eukaryota > Metazoa > Arthropoda > Insecta > Lepidoptera > Geometridae > Lobophora > Lobophora halterata. Next base: position 2,022,203 of record OW052017.1, read on the forward strand.
AACAAAAAAAGTGAAAGGTTTCATACTTTAATTTAGATTTTATACGTGTTTTTAAGTTAGTAGGGTTAATTTTAAAACACGTATAAAATTTTCCTTAACCTTTCACTTTTTTGTTCACGAAATCAAAAAACATAGAGGAAACGAATAGTGTATGGAAATTACTATAATACGGCGTACTTTTTGAGTATTTTTCCGAAACATTTTTGTATGGAATTCGGATTTGAGGATGCCCCTTAACAAATATTAGAAAAAATAACATTCAACCTTATTCAATGTTATTTTCACATAAGTGAAGTCGGTTGAAAAATTGGTAAACATTTTATCAACCCACCTGCCGCATTTCATGAAGATCGGATGAGCGGTCCGACATCGACAGTTAGATTTATCTAAACATACTTTATAAGTAGGTGCAGTCAGCATCAAAAGTCGATGACCACATTCAGATTTACAAATCGGTCTACCTACACCATTTATTATGCCTAAATCGCTCAACATGACAAGCTCCAATATTAAATGATTATCATCAAAGTTCAAAATTAACTGTTCACCACATTGTTTAAATATAATGGTGTAAAGCGATTTTGGAATCTGAATATGGTCATCGACTTTTGATGTAGGTACATACCCACATACATACATAAATACTCTGACAGATCAAACTCCGATTCATCAAAATAATATCTAGACTATTAGACCTCTTCGTTCAGTCAAAAAAAGCAGTGAGTAGGTATAACAAGGCAAACAATGTTTAACTTCCAGCGCCGCGGCAGGTAAACCATCGAGATTGGTTTTTATCTGTGCACCGACAAATTGAATGTAAAGTAGATTTCCCAACGGCCGCGTAATTCCCGAGAATTAAGCCCAACCAATTCAGTTTCCGATGTAAATAGGTAATATTGATGAATACCTCCCTGTATAAGCACAGTTATAAACGGTGTATGAAGCCGTAGATTGTTATTTTTTTATAAATCTTACTCATTATTTTGTATACTAAAATTATTATAAAGAAGAAAGTTTGTAAGGATATTCAATGTTTTATTTGCATTAAGTATTGAGGTGGGAAGTTAATGTCCGGTGTTACGTGCCGTTATTTATATATTTTATAAATTATTTTTTAATTACATATACAACACCCAGTTTCAGGACAAACGCCGATGTTCGTCACACAAATTTTTGTCTAAAGCGGGAATAGAACCTGCGACAGTCTGCGTGGTAGTCCAAGATGCTTGTCACTCGACCATCCATGTCGTGTCGTCAATGATTTTGAAAACCTACATCAAAATACAGGATGAATTTATCAACTGAGTTTGGACGGCCAAAGCCTAAACTGGAAAATGGGGAATATCGAACAACGCTCAAAGGATACCGATTTCGAAGAAAACTATAACTACATACTCTGGCTAGGGTAATAGATTTTATAAAAATCAAACCATTTGATATTTTTTTTCGCCCGCTTTTGAGCGTTTTCGATTATCCTCATATTTTAGGATTTGGCCATCCAAACCTAGTTGAAAAATTCACCCTGTAGATATACCTGCATCTATTTGTAAAGAAAAACGTTGGCAAGTCCGTAATAACCGGCCAATCCTCTTACGCCGAAATTAATAAAGGGCGTTACTGGCGGCTTAGTGAGGGGCCGAGTGCAGCCAACAACGCACGACACGACTCAAACACGATACGAATATTCAGTGAATACGATACGACATTTAGTGAATACAATATGAGTGAAGCTGAGTCGTATAGGTGTAAGACATGGCGGCTTATTGAGGGGCCGAGTGCGGCCAACAACGCACGACACGTCTCAAACACGATACGATATTCAGTGAATACGATACGACATTTAGTGAATACAATATGAGTGAAGCTGAGTCGTATAGGTGTAAGACATGGCGGCTTATTGAGGGGCCGAGTGCGGCCAACAACGCACGACACGTCTCAAACACGATACGATATTCAGTGAATACGATACGACATTTAGTGAATACGATATGAGTGAAGCTGAGTGAAGCTGTGTCGTATAGGTGTCAGACATCCTATAGTTTCGCACGTAATATAAATTTTGTGTTGTACCTACTAGCAGCTTCTTGAGCCTAAAAATAATAAATAAAGGATTTCATATTTAAACATAATAATGTTTAACCTTATAGAGTTTATTATTCACGTAATAAATAGGTTGGCAACACTTATAATAATAATGTACATATTAAATTCTACTTTTTCTTAGCCGGGGGGCACCCGTAGATGTTGATGCTGCGATCTCTGGAGACTGACAGTAACTTTGTACCCTCAGGGTTGAAATGTACAGCCCAGGCCTAAAAAAAAATTGTTGAACAAGGGCTAAAACTATGTACCTACTTATGTATATCTTTTTGACACGAGATATTTGAACATCTAGGCGTGTCAACAAATTATGTGTAAAAGGCGAATACATAATCACTCTAAACTAAAAGTAAATACTTTTGGGATAAAATTGAATACTCTTAGGCTAAAAGTGAATACTCTTAGGATAAAAGTGAATACTCTCAGGCTAAAGTGAACACTCGTAGGATAAAAGTGAATACTCTTAGGCTAAAAGTGAATAATCTTGGGATACAAGTGAATACTCCTAGGCTAAAAGTGAATACTTATAAGCTAACAGTAAATTCTCCTTCCTTTACGAGGTATAGCTATTTTTATGTTTTAGAATGCATTATCATCGAGTTGTGAGCTACCCTGAAAGTTTCAGTCGGATAGCTAATCGGGAAGTGCTCATAATTTGAGTTGCAAGGCTCCACCCGGAATGGCAGACAATCAAACAGGAAGTGACTACATAAAAATGTGGTACAAAGATGACATACCGTTTCAGTATGTTCTTTGAAAGTGTGTAGCACCTCCAGCTCCAAGGATTCGGTTCCAGTCTTATCCTGAAAAATAGATTATATAATTCCACAATCCTTCCCGAAAATTTACTCGCTCACTCGCTAGTTTTTAAACTCGCCGGCTTGTAGCGCGTAAACTAGTCGTGTCTAATCGACCCTGGAATTTTGTTAATTTGCAACGCACACTAACAGATTTTAACTAAAAAAGTTAAAGAAGACAACTAGTAAAATTTATAGCATTTAAAAACTGATGTTTTTTTTGTTCTCCACTCACGCCATAACTACTAAGTTAGTATTCTAATAATTGATTGATTCAGGCGTTACTTTGCGGAAATCCATAAATATCAACAAATTATATAAATATATTTAGTAATAAATCTGCTTGATTTCTAAACAAAGGTTTTAATTAACTTAACTTTAGTTAAGAACTTTAGTACATATTACTATATTATAAACCAAAGAGTCAACGAACAGAAAACCAAAGTTTAAAGATACGACACGTGTTTCGCCTCTACACGAGGCATCATCAGGAGGTGTGGACTCGCCGAAGTTCGAAACGAGAGAAGAGTGACTCTTTCTTTTTGCTTTATCACACGGACAGAAGCAAGTATGGGAATCTGCCATAATAAAACTAAGTGAAGTAAAACAGATTATAGTAGGTACTTACAGCAGCAGCAACCACGGTTTTAACGTTGCCGTTCGAGATCGAAGTCATTGTATGTCCAGTTTCTTCCTATAAGAAATACGGTACCCTAAATAAAACATTCAGTACATATCAAAGTATGTAGGTCTAGGTACTTCTTCTTCTTATTGTGTCACTAGTTCCTTCGAACCAGTGTGGTGAAAGGATTTCAAGCGCGCCTCGAAGAGGCACTTATAGTTGTGTATATCTTAGTACTCTGTGCTTATCGGTATAAGCACAGAGTACTAAGATATATATCGGTATAACCGTTGGGGAATAAAATACTTACAGCACATTTTTTTTTTATTACAAAAAAAACTTAAAAGGACAAAAGATGTAACTGTGCAGTCAGAATTTTGAATTTCTACAAAATGACAGAGTTTCAGCGGGGAGAGTGCGGCGCTTGAGCGATATCAATTATTTTCATATGGAGGTAGTAATTAAATTATAAGCACACACAAACAGTTACAAAACTTTGAATGTTGTTTGAACTCACGTCATCGGAGTCCATCTTATGGGCTTTGGGCCTGGCACGAGCGACACGTGCGCTGCCGTCCGCAGCCGACGTTGCAATGCGCGTTCCATCGCGGGAGAAGCGCACACACATCACTGCGACACTGTGGCTTAGTGTACCTTTTAGAACACCACTTTTACTGCAATAAAAAATGTGTATAAGCGTTATTTAGTATTGTTCCAGGCTAGGTATCCTCACGGTTTAATAGCGCTGACCTTAAATGCGCAGAAGTCGATTTTCATATGTGTTTGCCGGGAGGGGTGCGACGCGACGGGGAAGGTGCCCGGCGCCCGGCGTCTAATTGGTCGCTTAGCCACCTTCCCGCCGCGGCGGAACCAATAGGCGCCGTCTCGCCTCACCTCACTTGCGCAGAGCTCCAGTCCACTTTCGCCGAGCGCTATTAAACCGTGAAGACACCTATGGCACTGTTCTAGTCATGGGTAAGCGTGATATTTTACTATCAGGAGAGCGCCTGGGTTGATAGTTGTAAAGTTTTTTTTACTCAGTACTTAGTAACTTTTGTATTTAGATTTGCAATAGCAATACAGGTCGGTCAACGAAAGCTGGCGCAGTGTTCACACTAATGCAATTTCACTACACTTTGACAAATTTAGGATGATAATTTTGACAGGTCACAATCGGGACACGCCGCGCTCTTATTCATAGACACTACACAAACGCACATGTGAATGTAGTTCATGCCAGCTTTTGTTAATATACTGTACTGTAGCTTTACTGCACATTCATAAATCCACAAAAACTTTTCCCTTCTCATTTAATTATGATTACCTACACATTGAAAATCTTCACTTTCCCATCCATAGAAGCCGTAGCAAGGAGTTTTGAGTTTGGAGAGAATGCTATGCCCCTGACGGAGTCCGTGTGAGCAGATATTGGCAGACAGTGGACTCCGCTTCTGGACATGTTGAAAGTGTGGACCTTTCCATTTGAAGATCCAGCTCCTAACCAGTTTCCGTCCAAACTCTGTCACAAGCAATGTAGATTAAAATCTAAAAACCATGTTTTTATGATTTTGCTCTATCTTGGTGAAAGAAAACATCGTGAGGAAACAGGCATGTCAAAGGACAGAAAAAAAAATGTTCTATGGCATGTGACATCCACCAATCCACAATGGGTCTACGTGGTGGATTAAGATTCATTTACTCTCCTAGCCGAGAGTGCCGAGAGTAAGCCCTGAGTCCCAGCATTGGGAACATTAAAGGCTGATTATGCTCTATCTTGCTTTCTATAGGACGGTTTTAGAATGTAGGTAACATATTGTATCAAGTTGTGAATAACCTAGTTTCAGCCAGATAGCTAATCAGGAAGTGCTTAATATTATAGTTGCAAGATGAAAACGTGGTAACTGGTGGTAAAATGAGTTACAATTCTAAAATCATGCCCTGCTCTAAAAGCTTGCGCTAACCCAAAACACAAGTTGCCTAAAACACAAGTTACACTAGGCAATGGGTGTCCCATACTCATTAATTTATCTTAACCAGGTCACAATACAAGTTACAGAATCAATATACTCTTGTCTCTTACCCATGCAACACAAACGATAAATCGTTCTCTCGTTTGCAATATCCTCTCCACAGTACATTTAGCCACATCAATAATAGCAATATCCCCGCTTCTTCCAGCTGCAGCTATATATTCCCCGCACGGAGAAAAAGCCACGCTCCAGAAGTCTTTGCCTGTGTTGTGCAAACCGTGAACTTTCTTGCCAGTTTGAAGGTCCCATATGGATAGTTTGTCGTCCATTGAAACACTAGCTAATGCTGAAACACACAATGAGAAGTCAGACCCATTTTGTAATCGAAAATCAAGTTATCATATTATATCCTGCTTGTTTCATTCGGCAGTTTTGCGCTTAGTAGAATCTAGCTGACGCCCATAATTTCGTTTGCATTAAGAATTAACAAAATTCCTTTCTTAATATGCTTACACTTTATGACTAACGTACCCTCCTAATTTCAAGTCTCTACATTCAGTGGATTTTCCTGTGCGTTGTAAGGACGAAGCAGAATAATTTTATACAGGGGTATAGATAGATAGAAGATCTATAATTAGAATTTCTCAAAGCGGATTTTAATTATTGTAGTTATTCGGGAAAAATATGCCACTTACTATGTCCATCTGGGCTGACTGCTACAGATATAATGCCCATGGAATCTTGCTGCAACTTGCAAACCAGCATCAGTTCATTATTATTCAGCTCCCACACCTTTATCACAGCATCTCGATCACCTGTTGTGATGTAATCTCTGAGGACAATAGCAAGATTGGTTTACCTTCTGTCCTGTGCCACTTGCTCATGCAGTTTTATGACCTCCTTATCCCACTTTATGTATACAGATATTAAGTGTCTCGTTTCAGCCCATTTGGTGTGACTGAGAAACAAATATCCATCTATTTCTAACAAGTGGGCAAAACACACACACACACACACAAAGACAGCCCACTCTGTAGAGGCTGCTTGACCGAGGAATGCGTGGGAGTGGCAAAGCAACGAGAGGAAATCCTCAAAAACTCGAGGTCACTCCGTGAAGTCTGCGAAGAACCCAAGAAACTTCTGTGCTTCTGGGCGGAGTTAGGCTGGCTAAACTATTAGTCAGGAAATCCGACGCACAAAGGACCAACAGGCGTCCAAGTGCGGAAAAGGGAGTCCATTTACATTTACAAGTGGGAAAGTAGGATTTCGTTTTTCTCTAGGTAAGTAGGTACCTGAAGTAGGTACTTACATTGGAGCACCACTACCGGCTTTTATTTGTGACCAAGTCCCACAATTTATAGTCGTATCATTCTCCTTTTTGGACAACAATGAGTACTGAAAATACGAAATAGAGTAATAACATAAATTAGTTAAAAACACTAGAGAATCTTGATAAAATATTTGGAAAAATTGGATACGTTACATACCACCGAGAACATTGTTGTTTTGCTTTATAGTAACTAAACAAAGGTATTTCTATACTCAGATTTCAACTGTCTTTTAGAATTATTAAAATCCATGCACGAGATATTGAAAAATAACCAAAATAACCTTTCTCGTAAAAAACAGATTGCAGCCAAAACACAGACAAAACAACAATAACAAAACCATTGCGTTACACTGCTCTGAAAAATGTGTGAGCGTAGAAAAGCATTGTCCTATGTATTAACCTACGAGAGAACGTGACGAAACATAATTATGCTTGAAGTCACTTTTATGGTTTGAACCAAAAATCATGATAAAAGAATCTAAAATTTCGTATGGCAAAGTCAATTTTGACGTTTACGTTGAAAAAGGATTTTATTTGGGAAGTAAGGGTCGAGTCAGTTGAAAAAGCTTGCATGGCGCTGAGCACATTATGATAAAAAAGTAGACGAGACAGTCAATATTTTCGCAATATTCCTATGCACTGTATATCCACAATATCTACTAGGTACTTCTATTTAGTTCACAGCGACCTTACGTAAGTCTTTCTAAAACCACACTATTCTTGCAAGCTCAATTCAAATCTAACATTTAGGTAAGTAAGTACTTAAGTAGTATAGGTACCTACTAGTTTATATCAAAATTAAAAAACTTATATATTTTACAATTATTATATTAAAATGAATCTTATTCTACTTAGATACTATAATGGGCAATCAAAAACACATATACTCTTGTCTTCTGATACTGAAATTATTTGATTGCTTTCTGCGTTGAATTTTACACCCCAAACCTGAAAATAAAACTGCCGTTAGCTTGTCAAATTATAAAATCAAATATTAAGTGTTAAGTATTTCACAATGTAAGGAAAGATGGAATATGTTTGTTGCTCAATTGTCTCACATGGTATAGGTACCTAACACTGGCTGAAATTCAAAATTCGTATAAGACCTGTAATAGACTACTTTTAGCTCTGAATCATGCAGCTCGGACCTATTCTTTTCTAATACCAAAAACTAATACCAACTCGCAGCTTATGCAGCTCATGCAATAAACCTCTACCAAATGAGGCACTGAAGCTAGTAAAATTACTGGTTTGTGGCTGACCATTAAAATGTCTCAACGTGCAGGTATGACCTTAAGGCCCAGAATTCATTGTTTTTATATAACTAGGGCAAAACTGTTTTTCCCAGTCTTCTTTGCTTTACTCAAACATAATCAACAAAGAATATACTAAAACATTAATTGAGGTAGTAAAATCCACCACTCCACTTTTTTTTTAAATTTATACTCGGTCAATTTATATGAATAATCATAAATACCTGGTCGGCATGTTCCTTAAAGACATGTTGGCACTCCATCGTGTCGAGGTCCCACACCCTAACGGTGCGGTCTGCGCTGCCAGACACGAACCGTTTGCCATCCGGGGAGAATGACACGGATAACACCCATGAAGCGTGCCCGGATAGCGTACCTGCTAGATTTGCTTGCACCCTGAAATGAGAAAGCATTGACGACACTGTGGCTTAGTTGGTAGTGACCCTGCCTACGAAGCTTGGTGTTCCAGGTTCGATCCCCGGCGGGGGCAAATATTTGTGTGATGAACACAAATGTTTGTTCTCGGGTCTTGGATGTTGTGATGTCTTGTATGTGTCCACGACAGCTGCGACACAGGGAATCCTATTGCAAGGGTGTGAGTGTGTGAATGTTAAAAATGTTAATCGTATGCTTCTTATTATTATTGGCTAAGCCGTGTTGGCCGAGTGGAAAGTGCCTCGACTTTCGATCCGAAGGTCGTGAGTTCGAATCCCGATAATACACCAATGGATTTTTCTGTGTGAATAAAAACACGCGCTTTACGGTGAACGAAAATTTTGTGAGGAGACCGGCATGTCGTAGAACCTAAAAAGTTCGAAAAACACGAAAGGAGACTCTTTGGTGCAATTGAATTCCTTTCACCACACAGGTTCGAAAGAACTAGTGACACGGTAAGAAGAAGATTGGCTATAAACATAGAAGTATATCTTTCAGTACCCTAAAAGCATTAGGTCAACCAAGATAAAAAATTCAATATAAGGCATGATCCATGGCTGTACCAATGAATACTTACACATCATACAGCTTCATGTGTCCATCATCAGAGGCGGTGAGTAGGAGCTGTGAATCCGGCGAGAAGCAGAGACTTCTGATCGGCATCGCGTGCCCTTCTAGCGTGTGGACGAGCTTGCCTTGTGCTACGTCGAATATGTTGATGATACCGTCTAAGGCGCCGCTCGCGATGTGTTTACCGTCTGGACTCTAGAAATTATATATTACCATTTATCTAAAGACATTCGGGGCCGTTTGGAAGATACGAGGTAACATGCGAGTGAAATGTGGACGAGCGCTGTAGGTGTGTTGCACTGCACTGTCCGAAGTGAATCAAAGTCATGTGTAGCACTGTTCTGGTCATGACCAGGTGTGATTTCTTACCATTAGGAGAGCGCTTAGTTCACCTCGTCCCATGTTTACAAAAATAAATATACGGTCACGCAATAAGAGTCGGCGATGTCAAAGTACTCACACTATTGCACTCACTTTGAATCATAACACTGACAAATATAGATTGATTTTTGACAGTACACAATAAGGACACGCCGCGTTCTTATTTTCAGAGACTACACAAGCGCACGTGTGAATGTGTTGTACATGCCAAGTCTCGTTGCGCAAGCTATACATATTACCAAAATACAAAAATGACAAAATTACTAAGGCGAACATGCTATAGGTACTGGAGGACGTGGTGGCCGAGTGGATGAGGCCCTTACCATGCGATCTGATGGTCGTTGGTTCGAATCCCGGTGGCAGTCATGCGTAAATGGGTTTTAACGGTCGAAAAAATCTATGTATGCATCCAACGTTCTCGCAACGGTGAAGGAAAACATCGTGAGGAAACCGGCATGTCGTAGAACCTAAAGTTCGAAAACATGTGTCGAGTGCACGAAAGGAGCCTCTTCGAGGCGCACTTAAAATCCTTTCACCACACTGTTTCGAAGGAACTAGTGACACAATAAGAAGAAGGTACTAGCAACAAGTTAAAATAATACTCACATATGCAACACTTAATGTGAACTTCCCTCTGGTATCCAAAGCCTGTTCTTGCTCCCCAGTCTCCACATTGAATATCAGTATCTTCCCCGCATTGCTCCCCGAAATTATGTGTTTACCGTCCGGGGAAAAATCCAATGTCCAAACATCATTGATGCCAGCTTCAAATGACTTTATCTTGTCACCAGTTGCTATGTCCCAGAGTATTAGTGACGAGTCTTGGGAACTGCTGGCAAGAACTGCAATTAGTTTATTTTGCAGTTAGGTATTAAATTTTACATTTTTATGACAGAATTTTTATTTATTTTATTATCTATGACAGAAAAATATATTGGTAGTAGTAGTAAGTATCCAAGTAGATAAGTAGTGTCAGACTCGCTGGGAGTTTTTAGCAAAATATAATAAGTGTCTAAGATTCATGTCTACACCTAGAATTACTATATTGTAATAAGTTACTATAGGTAGGTAAAACTCACAAAACTATTAAAAAATCCAACAGTTTGACTATCAACAAATGAATAAATAAAAAAAAATTGTTGTAACTTAATAATTATTGCTTAGGTCTTTGTTGTCTCTAAAATAACTATTTTAACTTGTAAAAAAAGTCTAAACACCAAACAGGCAGCTTTTTTCTCTACCACATCTTTTAGTATTTTTATTTTTAATTTAAGTGTTTTTTTTAATCATGTTGGAACCTTTTTTGTCCTAAGGAAGGTGCTGACTGCTGCCACAGTTTTTATTTAAACATTTGCAGTGGTCCACGCTCCCATTTTATTGTTCCTTTTATATTCCAAATAAATTATTTTAATTTGAAAAAGCTTATAATTAAGAAAAAAAACTTACTTTTCCCATCAGGGCTGACAGCAACAGATATAACGCCTAATGAATGTCCCTCCAATTGCTGCTTTACGGTCAGTTTGCCATTCACAATCTGCCAGATTTTGATGATGTCGTCCATTCCTCCCGTTATTATGAAGTTCTCTGAAGTTTTCTCAGTCTCTTCTGGTGGTTTCTCTCTGAAATTGTATAACTGTCACATCGCACGGTTTTCTATCCATACATAAATTGAATGCCAACATACTCTTAGTCCATACTCCATTCATACATAAGATTTGTGACTTAAAAACTTCTCATTCTGATACTGTATATGTATTTTAATACCTTTTGGTATTGTTTATTAAGCAATTGAAACCTAATAAGTTCATAAACATTTGTGTAGTTTTATTATAAGGCCTGCCCCAAATTATTTAAATCTTATTAGAACCCAGAACCCTTGATACCCAGAACCTAGAACCTGTTATATGAAGTTTCATCTATGCACTATCTGACTGAAGTACGTATTTCTTTCTTCCTTATTGTTAGACATTTTGGCTAGTCATAACTGAAGAACCGCTGAAGTATTTCCGAACATTCCAATCCAGTGGGTTTGTACTCACAGGTTGTTTTCATCGGTGGTTTCGGCTTCCGGCTCTTTGGGTTTCTCAGTAGTTATTTGACTCCAAGTACAGCACCAAATTGAGTCATCATGCGCATTTTCAAGCCTAGATTGTAAGTAATACTGAAACAAAACAAGGATCAATCAACTGTGTTGTTCAGCCAAAATAACTTGAAGTCATGAGCTTTACTCACCAAGGTTGTAATAGACATTTTGTATCTATTATTGCTAGGCTCAGCAAGGATCTATATTATGCAGTTTAATTTAAATTAACAGAAAATCAGACCGAAATGGCGAACGAGCGCAGCACCAGCACAGAAAAACGTAAATCGAAAATCAAAGAGAATTTCCGAACTATCCAAAATAAGCGGTGCGGTATGGCAAAGAGGGTAGCAGGGTTGTTTTTATCCATTGACATTGACAACATAAAAAAAATTACATAGATTTTTAGGTACGGTGTTTCCAGCTTCTACTATTTAATAAGATTGAATGAATGATAATGAATGAATGATAAAGTATTTACCAACATAACAAAGCGAAACAAACAAGCGTTAGGTTAATGTCGTAGTACTCTGACTAATCTGTGGTTAATGTCTATTTTTACGCCGATTAAACGGCTATGTGCATGTCAAACCAAGCATCATGTAGAGTTCCTAGTCATACCGACAAAACCTAATTAATTTATTTAACCCAACATCAATCTTATCATATCATATCATATCTTTTATTCATAAACAATTTATCAATCGTATTTGAACATTAAACTTAAAATTATGCCTAATATTATTATATTACACCTACATTAAATTATAATCAATTACCTAATACTACATGATACTAAAAATCAGAGAACATGATACAATTTTACTATTTCGTTAATTTCTGCAGCTTGTATTCATCGACAGAGTAATAACAACCGGCTAATAAAAACTTTTTCAATTTACTTTTGAATACATTTGGACTTTCGATAGCTTTAAACTCAGTAGGGAGAGCATTAAAGAGGTCAATAGCCTGATATTGACAGCCATGCATTGCTACATTTAGCCTCGGACACCTCGGGACTTCAAGGTCTTTTCTCCTTGTACTAAGACGTTTCTTCCTACTCTCTGATGTTTCATATCTCAACGGATTGCGTAATATGTCCATGAAAACTATTAAAATGTAGAGACAGGGAAGAGTGAGTATTTTTAATTTTAGGAAGTGGTCTCTACACGTTTCCCATGGAGGTATCCGCACCATAGTGCGAATGGCCCGTTTTTGTATAGTAAAGGCTCTTGATATTGTACTTATAACTGTTTCCCCAAAATTTTAAACTATATCGCAATTTAGACTCTACTAGGGCATAATAAATGATTTTAAGCTGCTCGATACTAACCTCATCTCTTACGCTTCTTAAGGCATAACATGCTGAGCTAATACAATTTTCAATAGATTCTAATTCAGTTTTCCAATTTAGAAACTGATCAATGTGTACTCCTAGAAACTTTACAGTATTTGAAACATTAATCCTTACATCATTTCTAAATATATCAATATTTTCATGTTTATGCGCAGTCGTTCGTTTTTTTTCATTTATTGACATGATAGTTTAGATTAGCTAGGTAGCACGTCCATCAGTGTAATAAAAGTGGCCTTCTGATTATAGCGATGACGATTGGCGACCTCAACAGACGATCGCGAATATGTCGCGCGACCCACTGCTTAGAATGCAATGAAGTGGACTCGGAACCCTAAAAACAAAGATGTGTGATGTGTATGTTTGATTGATTGACGTCACACGCGCTCGACAAAGATGGCGTACCCATTTTCGTTCGAAATATCTATGGAGTCTTTGTAAATAGAGAGTAATAAATTTTATTTGTTGCTTACGTGCTTTTATAATTTGTCGGATCTTGTATATCATATCTCTATCTTCGTGTTCTCAAGGGTTTCATGACACGCTGTGTAATAAGATTCACTACGAAACATGGCAGTTTCAAAATCAACAAATACGTACAATCGTCAGAATTGGGAAGATGCCGTGAGTTTTTCATCAGATCCTTCGTCAGACCTATTAGCCCTACGGCTGAGCTTATTACTAACGGTATTACTGTTTTCCAGGACTTTCCGATTCTTTGTCAAACGTGCCTCGGAGATAACCCTTACATTCGTATGGTGAGTACAATCCTGGTAGCATATTTAGGAAACCAAGGAACGTTATTACTCATAAATATAACTACGTTGATTTATCTTTTTCCTTCCTTTTTACAGACGAAAGAAAAGTACGGAAAAGAGTGTAAAATATGCTGCAGACCATTTACAGTCTTCCGCTGGTGTCCTGGTGCCAGAATGCGTTTCAAGAAGACTGAAATCTGTCAGACTTGTTCTAAACTCAAAAACGTTTGTCAAACGTGTCTTTTGGACCTTGAGTATGGGCTGCCAATTCAAGTAAGGGATGCGGCCTTGAAGGTGCAAGATGATCTACCTCGGAACGAAGTGAATAAGGAGTATTATATCCAGAACTTGGATAATCAATTGTCTAAGAATGATCCGGCACAGCCGAGTAACCCTGCGGTAAAGTCTAAGGGGAGTTCAGACTTGTTGCTACGTTTAGCTCGAACTGCTCCCTATTATAAGAGAAACAGACCACATGTCTGTTCATTCTGGGTGAAAGGGGAGTGCAGGAGAGGTGAAGAGTGCCCGTATCGGCATGAGAAGCCAACTGATCCTGATGATCCATTGGCTGATCAGAATATCAAAGATAGGTATGATATTTATTTAATAATTTAATTCCAGCTATTGCCCAAAGCTTTGCTTGTGTGGTACCTATCATATTAAAACAAGGCTATGCTATGCCCTTTTTCAGTTCTTAAACTTTTCTACTACCAAATTGTATGCAATTTGTACCTTTATGCACCCTAGATGACTTAAGACAAAGATTGAAGACAAACAATATGAATATGAAAAAGAATTTCAGCCAAATCTGTTCAGTAGTTATTACTGTAATTGAAGAACAAACATACTATCTATTTATCCATATCTCCTAACAACCTTTTTTCTTTCTAACAATATTATCCCTAAAAATTAAAATACTCACAAAAAACAAATTTAAGCCATTGCTAAATCATCTTTAGGTACTACGGAGTCAACGATCCCGTAGCTGACAAGCTGATGCGCCGCGCGGCTGCCATGCCAGCCCTACCGCCGCCCGAGGACCGCACTGTGACCACTCTGTACATTGGCAACCTTGCAGACAACTGCACTGAGGAAGAGCTGAGGGGCCACTTCTATCAGTATGGAGAAATCAGGTAATTCATTACACTAGAAGTTTGAAGGCACATCAAAACTATACAGGGACATGAGATCTCAGACCAAAACCGCACCTCTGTCAATGGTCTTTTAAGGACTTTGAGGGATGTCTCGGGAGTATTTAGGACATCCCTAATGCTGAACGTTGTGCAATGCCGGGATGTGGCTCTTCTCTTAAGCCTTCGATTAGCATAATCTGCCTATATTGTTAATTTATGTACCTAGTAAAATGAAATTTTCACATTCACACTGCTGGGACTCATGGCCGGATGGGGATTGGGGAGCAATAGATGTAAATCCACCACGCCGATCCAATGCGAACTGATGGATATCACACATTTTTTTCTCTGTTCTATGGCATAACGGTTTCCTCATGATGTTTTCCTTCACCGTTTTGAAGGTGTGCGCACTAGCTAAAACTCAATTAAGCATATCTTAACACGTCATATGTTTTAATTTAATGTTTCAGGACTCTAACGCTGGTGTCGCGCGCGCAATGCGCGTTCGTGCAGTACACGACGCGGAGCGCCGCCGAGCACGCCGCAGAGAAGACGTTCAACCGACTCGTGCTCGGTGGGAAGAGGCTTACCATCAAGTGGGGCAAGTCGCAAGGTAAAAACTACAAAAATTAATAATTAAATAAATATTACAAACTACCTAATTGCACAAATACTGCCGCCACTCGATGAGGTTGAGGAAGCTTAGAATTTTTGCTGGCTGGCTGCCGATATAATATATTATGGTGGCTTCACACAGCCCGTGCCTGGGTGCGTATTGTTGATTAACACAGGCTATGAGAAGGGGTGGTTGGCGTGTAAAGAAGACCTTGGCACTGTGCGTGTTAGCACAGGTCGTGTGAAGCCACTATTAGATTTATCATTCTATGATACTCATGCCCAAGAATTAAAAATAATAAAATCTTTCAGTTAAATTTTTGTTGCATTTTAAATTCAATGTTGCCTTGTTTGCATCTTTGAATAATTCAATCTTTTACAAACCAGAACAAACCCAACGATGATATTTCCAGTACCTTACCTACCCAAATAATCTAGCTACATCGACATCTCATTTGGACAACGTTTCATTTCATAACCCTTGTTAAATACCTATGCAAAAGTGGCATTTGGCAAACTTTTTTTTCATTCAATTTGTGGTTCCCCAGGTCGTCAAGGCTACGTGGATAAACTGGAGCCAGCTCAGATGTTGGAGCCGGTGCCCGGGCTGCCGGGCGCGCTGCCTCCGCCGCCCGCCTACATGCATCCATTCCCGCCACAGGTAACCACAATCCCACTAATATTATAAACGCGAAAGTTTGTAAGTATGGATGGATGGATCTTTGTTACTCTTTCACGTAAAAACTACTGAATGGATTTTAATGAAACTTTACAGTAATATAGCGTATACATCAGAATAACACATAGGCTACAATTTATAAAGATACCTGCGCTGACCAGTTAGTAAATAATAAATAACACAAATATAATAATTATATGGTTCCCAATAGTACATGATAAGTAGTTTGGGGGTAAATGGCGTGGTGTGTAATGTTTAAGTGAACAGAATGCCACTGGAATAATGTAAACTGGACATAAGTATCTAACACTCGACTCTGTTGTCCAGCAAAGAGTCGAGTGTTATATTGTACTATTGGGAACTAGATAATTTATTATAATACTTTATTTTTGTAAATACATACATATGTAGGAGACAGAAAATACCCAGACTCAGGACAAACACCAATGTTTATCTCACAAATATATGTCCTGAAGCGGCAATCGAACCCGCGATACTCATATCCGGTCCAACATACTTGCCACTCGACCATACGTGTCGTTAATTATAACGTGTTCAAATAAAAAAAAATGTTTCAGATGCCCCCACCACCCAATCGTCCGAACGACTTCTTCGGCCTCCACCACTACCCTGGTCCTGGCCCGTGGGGTCCATGGGGTCCGCCGGGGGTTGCGCCCCCCGTGCCCCCGCCCCCGGCCCCCATGGGGCTCCACTACCCAAGTCAGGACCCCAGCCGTCTGGGGGCCCACGCTCACGCGCAAGCGCCGCAAACATAATTGTAATTAGAATATTATATACCTATGGAATGTGTTCTGAATTATGATTAAGTGACGAATAAATCAATTAGTTTTAAGTTTTGTTTCTATTGAAAGTGCCCTCGATTCGAATGTAGTTTGAATGCTAGTGGCTTTTTTACACGCTACAACTACAAGAAGCGAGTTCGCTTGTAGCGTGTAAACTCGCCCCAGTGTCATCGGATTTTTTACAATCTGCTTGTTGACAATTCTTCCCAAAAGCTAATCCGCTAGCTTTTAAACTCTCCAACAATCAGCTTGTATAAAAGCCGTGTTTCATCGACACTAAACAAGCAATTATCTTCAGTAGGTAGGTAAAATGTGAACTTAAAGCGTCGATGACATACGGCTAGTTTACACGCTCTATGCCGGCGAGTGAGCGAGTTAGCTTTCGGGAAGGATTGTCAAGAAGCAGATTTTAAAAAAGATGAGAGGGAATGTTATTAGGAGGTTTGATGCAAACGAAATGTCAACCCTCTTTATTTGCTAGATTCTCGACGCTCTCCATAGTAGAGGTTGGGAGTATAAATAATTTCCGTAGGTACCTAGGTAAGTATAATGAAAACAACCATTTCTGAAACTATATTTATTTAATATTAATCATAAGTTTATAACATGACTTAACCGTTACAAAACAGTTTAAACATTTAGGTATAACTACGAGCCTTCGCTTACCATTCTGGGTAAGGACGGTATGATAAATTTACAGATAAATAGGCCCAGAACTAAATATGCCCTATTTAGAAATACAGTTCAAACTTTTACTAACGAAGTTTGAAGTCGCGTCAATTTGAAGGTAACCCAAAAATTTAATAAAAATTATGAGTTAATAAGGAAATTTGTATATTTTTGACCGTAGGTAAGGAACGCCCCATTGCCCCCGTTCCTACTTGTCGGGTGCTTCATTTTATATGAATCTATGTCGGAGCCGACAAATCGTGTCGGATATGTGAATAACTCAATAAAAAATGATCAGCCACTTAGAGCATTCGACATTTCGTTGGGCCCGACACCCGACAAGTGTGAACGGGGCCTTAGTTAGTCTTAATTACTGAAAAACTTCCAATTAATGTCACACACAATCCTACGTGAAAAAGACTAGTCGATTGTCCAAAGCCATTTTTACAATACACTTATTCTCATGCATGCTTATTCTAATGTAGTTAAATATAGTCTGTGGTGTGCATATGCATATCCAAAACAGGGCAAGAGATTTACACACGATAACAAGGGTCAAATACAATGACTTATCAGGTTTATATATAATGATAATTGAACAAGACTACAAATAGATCTCAAAAATACAATTCACTTCAACCTTGATTCTACGACCCTAACATCGGTTGACCGGTTGACAGACAATCTTTTTAGATACAATGTTGACAAATAGTCCAATAAATATCAGAGAAATCCGGAATAGATAACTCTATCAAAACATATTTTCAAGCGAAAAGTTATTTACACAGTTTTGGGAATGTCCACAAAATAATACATTAAAATTTGTAGGTAGTCAACAATTTGGAAAAGCTGAGTGAATATGACCTAATTAGGTTTTTGGCACACCGCAGCGTTTACTTCCAGTTTATAAAATCATGCAAATCAATTGACATGCCTTAGCGAGCCCTTTTTCCTATTCGGCTGAGCGAGAGATGTAAGCTTTCACTGTGTCGGCCGAGTACTCGGTACGTGTGATCTAGCCATTACTTTCTGAATTCAATGTTTTTCATATCTAGAAGTGAGATAGACTTCATTGCTCACCTAAAAAATATTTATGGATGTAATTCAATGTTGTGTGATGTAGTATGTGTTATAATACGCCACCTGTGACTTATAATGAATATGGATTGACTTTTTTTATGTAAATTTCATAATAACGCGAAAAAAATGATTGGGATGGATATATATTTTTTTAAAGCATTTGTAAGCTCGTATCAATTCAAATAAACTAGCAATAACTAAATTCACTATTACCTACTAAAAATGCGCGTATAAGTACTTACTGTGAAATTTAAATATAATTTTATAAGGTTTAAGTTTCTTAAAGATCAAAGGAAATAATAGATAATAATGACTGAAAACATTCAAAATCATTCAGTACTGGAATAACAATATTTATTTTGTCAAACTAATACTAATCTTTAACTAAAATAAACGTAGAACTAAGAAGGTTAAATACAATTATTACCTTTTTACAATAAAATATTGTTCAATAAATTCAAAAACATCTGAAAATCTCTTTCAAATAAGTTATACAAGACAAAGAATTCAAACTGAGTCCCTTTCAAGAGAACTTTGAACAATATTTATTTGCATCAGGTATTTTATTTATATAAATTATGACACAGCCATAAGACTTCGGCCGCTAACTTATTAACAGACAACTGCAAATAAAATTGGATAATCTATTAGTTTTTCACTTAACTTTGATAAGGCCACAGCTGATAGTAGAATGAAATGTGTAGGTATGTACTTACGTATTCAAACTATTGTTTTCGCATATAATTTGCGAAACATTTTTATAGTCAAGCCATAGCTTAACCTAGTCATTTAGAAAACGAAAATGTTTTGAATTATAGACGAACGCGAGTAAATTCTTATTGATCGGCAAAATTCTTAGAAAGAATAGTCAGAATGTTTATAATATAACGAAAAGGAAGTTTACTAAAATACATATTGCTTTACTTTATTATTGTTTTTTTTTTATAAAATAAATATTTTTTACATGATCGAAATCGTTGCAAAGTAACCCTTATTTCGAAAATAGTATAAGAAAATATCACGCCCGTAGTAAAAAAAAACTTGAAACTTTGTTAATTTATCTTTTCAAGAAATAAGATATTATCATTATTAATCTCTGTCTGTTTTTCATACATTCTTGACGTCACGTTGCCATTTACACTTTTCAACCATAACCTGAAACAAATGTTTTATGTATATTTTTAAAGAGATATAAAAACCACAACTAGTCGCGGTTTCCGTTGGCCAGTTTAGCCACTCTTACCTATCGGGTGGTCTAGTTGCGGTTTACGTTGGCCAGTTTGGCTACTCTTACCTATAGTGTCTTCTACTATCGGTTTGCGTTGGACAGTTTGACCACTCTTACCTATCGTGTCTTCTACTATCGGTTTGCGTTGGTTAGTTTGGCCACTCTTACCTATCGTGTCGTCTACTAGCGGTTTGCGTTAACGAGTTTGGCCAATCTTACCTATAGTGCCGTCTACTAGCGGTTTGAACTGGCCAGTTTAGCCACTCTCACCTATCGTATCTTCTACTATCGGTTTGCGTTGGTCAGTTAAGCCACTCTTACCTACCGTGTCCTCTAGTAGCGGTTTGCGTTGGCCAGTTTGGCCACTCTTACCTATCGTGTCGTCTAGTAGCGGTTAGCGTTGGCTATTTGTGCGTTGACGGCGGCGGCGGCGGCGCTGGAGGCCGCAGTTTGCACGTGTTGGTTACGAAGAATCTCTGTCGTGAATTCGGCTTGGGCTTTAGCCATCGATGCGCCCGTTGATCGGTAGATTCGGTGGACCTGAGAATGGAGAGAGAGAGAGAGAGAGAGAGAGAGAGTTTAGTTCAAATATATAATATTAATATAACGTGTTCATTTCTAGTCGTGTACGCTATGTTGCGTAATGTGGATGGTATATGATATATTACATTTTAAAATTTAGTTGCTGTGCCCGTTTCCTTCACCCAATTTTAAACTCAATCAATTTATATTAGCCATGGAAATGAATGCTACCTCTACTTCATTGTCACATGGTGATATGATTTCATTTGTCACAGTGAAATCACCGGTGATTTTTCATCAGGTGTCTAATGTGATAATGTCACATTTTGTTAAAATAATTAACGCATGACGCGACGTCACGCAATCACTCCCGTTCACAGTCAGCACTCTACTGACTGTCTGTTATTGAAATTCTGTGACTTAAAAGAACACCCAGATACATAAATAACTGTTTTATTGTCACAAAAATAATACCTATATCAAGTACATACAAATTTGACTAAGTCTAAAAAACTTAAATAAGGATCGTGAACCACAGTGGACTCTGTTCCCCGCACTAGGTCTTAAAAGCCTGTATAGCGGGGTCACAAGGACACGCCGACGGACTCTCTCTAATGTTTGTTACGAATTTATCAATAAGATGATACACAATGCATATGGACAATAAATACTTTACAGTGCAAGACGGTTAGGAAATTAAATAAAATAGACTAGGAGCGTAGATAGTCTGATAGGCTAGCTAAAACATGGTGTCACATACCTTAGCCATGAGCATAATATCGGCCACCACACACGTGATGAAACCGATGGTAACCAGCAAAGTGATCACCCCCACCGCAGCGTTGATCTCTTGGAACGAGTAGATGCTCGTGATCAAACCGCTAGAAACATAGAAAGTTTTACTATTATGTACAGACAGCGTCAGTAAGTATCCCCCTTGCACAAGACACCCAGCTATAAATCTTTTCATAAAATTGTAATACATAAAATTATTTTTAGGCTTACATACGGTTATACAAAAATAATCTATTTTTAAAGGCAAAACTTCTACATTCATCGCGACGGTGATTTAAAGGGATTTGAAGCTGGGTATTATAATGCAAGTGGGATACTTATCTATGACGCTGTCTGTACATAAACTAGCAGTTAGACCTCACGCGCCTAAACAACCGAAGTTATCTTCTCTACAAACTCAATTTTTTTTTTAACTTACCTACCCAGCGGGGTAAGTTTGGACGGTGCGAGTTATCGTCGGCCAAACATATCGTACATACATATCCACATACATAGACATACATGCAAACGACGATTTTTTCCAGTATCTAAACTCTGCCTACGAGATCTATAGTATTGTGTGGCACTGTTTTAGTCATGGGTAGGCGTGTTCTCTTAACATCGAGATAAGCAACAAATTGGCTTGCAGTCTCTTTATTCATCATCAAATTACTTCTTTCTATTGTCGATTGCAATTTTTGCTTAATTATGTTAAAACATATGAATCGATTTTGGTGAAGTTTTGTATACTTTAGAAAAAGGGCATTTTTATCTCGATACCTAGAAATTTGAAATTTTAATACGATACCACGCAGGCGAAGTTATTGATAAAAAATATGAACAGAATAAAAATTATCAAAAAAAACTTACCAAGAGCCTCCACCGCTGAACCCAATGGACTGTACCACAGTTATGACGATTTGGAACATAAATATGAAGAAGAACACCATAAAGTTGAACGAAGAGTCGCTTCTAAACGCCTTGTATATCGGCCGGTACCAGCAAACGAAGCTGAACGGAGTCAGGAGCATGAAGTATAGTATGGCCAGCCCAAATGTGGTTACTCCGTGGCCGGTGAACATTATGGACATGGCTCCGATTATGTTCAGGGATAGTACAAGGGCGTAGACTGAAAAGAAATAATATATTGAATGTAGGGAATACTTAATTACCATAAACAAGGTTTTACATAAACCTTCTTCAATACCTCCTACCAATAGATATTGTAGACTACAATATCTATTGGTAGGAGGTATTGTAGTCATCTCACATGTGATTCTATCACTTTACTGTGTACCTATTTGTTAGCATTTTTACCATGTGAAGACAATAAATGTAATGAGTATTCAATCGGTTCTAGTGACCGTAGGCACCACTGAAAAGTCACAGGGAAGCAAAATACGCAATTTTGTTCACTTCAAGGACTTTTTTTTCAGAAAACGAGAAGCAGAGAAAAGTCGTGAATGGAGTCATCGATTTATAAGAAAAAAATAACGGCATATTTAGATGTTTCTTTGCAAAGATTGATAATTATTACTTATCAGCAACAGAATATATTTGTTCATTAATGCAGAGATCATTTTTTTTTTTTAAATCATTTGGGTCGATTTCCGTCAAAATTAAAAGAATTGAAATTAAATACTCACACATCCACAAGTGGTACAAATGACGCACGACCCTTTGGAACTCCAGCGGAATATCCACATTGATGTCCTGGTAGAAACAGGGTTGGATGGGACAGAAGGCGGGTAAAGGCGGCCAGTTATTCCGCCTCCCAGCTGACCCCGCTCGGAGCTCTGCCTCCCGTCTCGCTAGCTCCTCAGCTTTGCGTTCCAACTCCTCTTGCCTCCTCTGTAGTTCGTGTTCACATATCATTGTTATTTCACAGGGGTATAAGTAGCTTCTAAACGTGACTACGCCTGCGTGCTCGATAGTACCTAGTTATTTAGGGTCAAACTAAATCTGACTGGATTCTCGTCGATCGTTTTAGTATCAAAAACGGCGTGATTAAAACCATAAATATATAAATCGTCACTTACTTTCACACAACACAAGTAATGAAGATTAAAATTGCATGTTTGATTTAATCAAGCCTAAATAAGTGAACGGATTTTAGATAGATAGTCGCTTTTATTCCGGAAACACGCAGGCGAAGACTCAGATAGCGGCTAGTTTTATAATTGCTATTCAAAAAATCACATCAAAGAAAAGTTTGAAATAATAAAGCATAGTTGATTATTTTAATTTTTAGTTTTGAAATGGAGTTTGAAAAAAAAATCCAACAATGAAACTAAATAGGTAAATATTATCTTTATCAGACAACAATAATAATGACCAAAATCTTGA
This sequence comes from Lobophora halterata, assembly GCA_932526365.1. NCBI lineage: Eukaryota > Metazoa > Arthropoda > Insecta > Lepidoptera > Geometridae > Lobophora > Lobophora halterata. The sequence goes on from OW052017.1 coordinate 2,045,702, forward strand.
AATCTCGATATCAGTTTAAAATAAAATAAAAAACATTTTAAACACAAAAAGAAGTCTACGACACGACACAATAGAAGTAAAACTGTTCCATAAACGGAAGATTACCGTGTCACGGAAATTGAACCCACGCATGCTTCATTTAATCCAGCGTGGAGGATATAAATTGAAATTGTATTATGTCAAGTGTGCCATAGCTAAGAACCTAATATTATTATAAGAATATGGATGGTGTTCGTGCGATGCTCGACACTGTAGCAGATTGAAGTAGGTGCTTGTACGGAAGCATGCATGGCTAGGTTTTTTTTATATACCCTTATACTTATTTTATATACCAAAATCTACAAAGATCTAGCTGATGGGCTAAAAGAGTCTATACGTGACTAGAATGCCGGCTTTTACTTTGCACAGCGTATAAGCATTGCCATTCAACGTGGCAATGCCGCCAGCGTTCTGTACCCTTAGTACGAGTTTGATAGTTTCCAAAACTCAATAGTTTTGGTGAGCTCGCTCAAACGAATAGTTTACGTTGTAATCGGCAGTACGGGCTAAATTTTTCGTATTAAGTTTACACGATATCAACCATCGACTAGCTCGATTGAACGAACTTCACGGTATATACTTCTAACTCTTGTACACGTCGGCAAAAGAAAGAGACGAACATATCCTTTACGTTTGACGCTTTGTACCACGTTTTGTTTTTTTTTTAATTTGCGCATAGTGTTGGCTAAAGTCATATGACCATACTGCCTTGTCATACGTTTATTATTATTTTTTATGGAGGCATCGTTTTTTTAAGGGAAAAATGAGCCCATCACAACTTAAAATTATGGATAGATTTCATAAAGTGGTAATTATTTCTCTCTCTGGAAAAAAGTCTAAAAGATGTGTCTCGAATTTGTATAATAACCCATATCCATAATTTTAGAAATGGTGACTTAAATAAACCGGCTGAAGGCCCTCATGTCAGGCTGAGAGCAATACAATGTGGCAGGATTTACAAATATTTACAAATACTAGCTTGTTCGCATAGTCTCACCGATTTTTTTCTAGTGAGTGCGAATACTACAAAAGTTTTCGTAAACGTCCTAGTTTACTACCGCTGACTTGTCAAAGTTAGAACTCGTACTGCCAAAGTGCCATAAACAGCTCGAAAACTTTTTTGGTTTTCGAATACTATGTTTCGATCAAACTCATACTGCCGATTTTAGTTCATGAAAGTTTTCGCTAGGGGCGCTGTAAGCAAATGTATGGAAGGAAACGAAACTACATATAGTTTTCGAAAACTATCAAAACTCGTACTAAGGGTACTGGGCACTTTGCCTTCTGATGGTGACAACCACCGACTAGGTTATTTATAATTTTTATTTTATTTTTTTATATTTAGTGTAATCCAATCTCTTAGTTGGTAATTAAAATTAATAAAAAAAATATATCCTTTAAGTATGAGTACATTTTTTACATCTCTAATTGTAGAAAGTTGTGGTGGTTAAGTTTCTGTAAGTATCTATAATAATGTAAAAACTACATAACCTACTATGTAAAAAATATTGAGAATGATACAGAATATGATATACACTGATAAATTTTCAAATAGCCTACTACTACATAAAATGTTTATAAATGTGCAAAATAACCTAAACTTTTATATAATAATTATGAATTTATAACATATTAATACATGCATATTAGAAACTACTTATTGGTTTAGGTTTTACATAATGATCCTCCTAAATGTCAAAGATTAGCATTTTAAAGCATGGCTAATTTTCTAAAAGCTAGTGTAAAAAACTACTGGTATAATAAAATGGTAATCGTGAAGTGTTTACCTTTAGCTCCTGAGGTGTGATTTGGGAAAGCAAAAATGTGCATTAATATCTGTTAGCATGCATTTTATGTCTAATTAATTTACAAATCAAAGGTGTTTTGTGATAAGATCAGTCATTTTTTTTGTACAAGTTTGAGTAGATTTGTGAAATATTAGAGCATATGTTTTTAGGATTTCATCAGTATAGGATAAAATGTCAGTTATTCTGAGTCATACATAGTAAATTCCAAGGTTGTCTTATCAATTTACTTAAGAAACTGTCTCATATGTAGCTACTGATAAAATTGGTATTGTTGTTTATACTTAGTGCATACTTTATCTTTTAACATAAAAATTATTTTCAGAGATTGCATTGTATGTTCGAATCACAAATAAAATCCCTTTAATTTACCACCTAATTAAAACAACGAATCCATATTGTTTTTAATTTTCACTGTAACCTTACAATACAGGCTCTTGAGGAGACCTAGTGTAGGGTATAAAGCTCCAGTAGGTACATCTAAAATCTAAGAGTCTGCCAGGGTATAAATATCTATTACAATGTACCTGATCCATATTTTAAAATAAACAATTTATTTATTATTATTATGAATTATGTAAAAAATATTATTTTATTAACAGCCGTCATATTTTAAAACTTGAATACTACTGCCACCCACAAAATCAGCAATAAATTACAAGACTCAACACATAACAGAACATAATTGTTCTATGCTTAAAATTCCCTGATGGTAGCCTTCAATATACAAAATACCTCTACTGCTGATCACATATGAGTCAAAATAATAATAATTATTATTATTTTCAGCCTATAAGGTCCCACTACTGGACAGTCTCTTCTTTCTATCTCTTCTCAATCTTGTGCCTGATTGGCCCGATTAGGAACTTAGTAAGCTTGTGCCGATATCTTGATATTGGTCTGCTCAAATAATTAACTTAAAGCAAAGTAAGGAAAAATATGTTACCTGAAAATCGGCAGTGGTAAAGTTAGGAGGTGGTGGCTGAGCTTGTTGCTGGGGGGGAGATGGTCGGGTATATTGCCCAGTGATGGGCGGAGACACGGCTTGCATTATCGCAGGCTGTGACTGCTGCTGTGGTGGCTGCAACAATTTTTTATCACATTATTTTATTTTATACTCGGGTTATTTATTTTTATTTTAAAAACAAACAAACATTCACACACTCACACCCCTGCGCTAGGATTCCCTGTGTCGCAGGCGGCATGGACACATACAAGACCCGAAAACAAACATTTGTGTTCGTCACAAATATTTACCCCGGCCGGGGATCAAACCCGGAACACCAAGCTTCGTAGGCAGGGTCACTAACAACTAAGCCACGGTGTCGTCAACAAAAAGTAAAAAAATATCAGGTAAGGTTTATTCTATTCATCTATATAATTTTCGTTACAAAAGATCTATTGGTTATCATAATAGTAACCTATTGTTTTTATATTTACCTAACATTTAAGGGATATCTCTGTTGTTCTTAGTTTATTCGGTTTATTGAATCATCTAACTATAAATATTGTACCTGAATGTTGCAACTTTTGATTATCAATGCTGGTTAGTTAGTGGAAGCCCAGATCATACAAATATTTTTAGGTACATATTGTAAAACTTAAATTAACAATGTATTGCCACAATAGAAAGACAATTTCATATACATAACATTTTCTACTAAATGAGGGATGAATACTATTAACCTGCAATAATTTCTAATCAACATCTATTAGTTCCAATAGCAACAATGTCATTAACAAACAGGTTATTCACTTTCTGATAGCAGCGGTACCTTTCCAGTCTTTCAACACCCACCAGAGTACCACGAATGAGTAATATGATTTTACCGTGGTTTGATTAGTATTTGTCTGGCCATCGAAAGGGTTGTAGTCATCCAAGCCTTGTGTAGCATTGTTTGTACTCCTAGCGACCTGCTGCACCGCTGGATCCTGAAACAGACCACTAGAGTCAGCCGATAAACTCACAAACAAGACTTTTCTTGTAATGAACAGGGGCTACATACAGCGAACGGATTGTCTACCGCCGGGTCACTGAACGGGTTATCTTCGAATTTAGACATTGTTCTAGGTTTATTCACGCCAGTTTAATGCTAATTACGCATTGGAAACACAAAAGAAAGCACTATTTCACAGTTTTTGGATAAAATCGCAACATCAATGAACCGATGGCTGACTGATGACGAAAGTGACAGGTGACAGCAACTTTGACAGTCTTTTAAGTGTTGCAAGTAAAATTATAACGTAAAAGCCATTTCATTCATTCAGTAAGTGAATGTCGCATGGATGGTTTTATCAAGTAAGTTTGCCCGTGAAAAGCCGACTGTGCTATTGGCTTGAAATATTACAGGAAAATAGGCACTTTCTTTTATTTAAATGGTACTTTTTTCATATATTGATAGTCTCCTCCAGCAAGGCGTTGGTTGTAAAAAGCAATTATACTGAGTAGGTACGTAGATTGTGGAAGCAAGCCACATTAGATAAGAATTAGCATACATTTTGTTTTATTTTAGCTCATTTCCTGTTTCGTTCCTGAATGTTGGCAATAAATTGTTTGAAATGGAAATGAAAATGAAAGTTGTTTTTGCTGTTGGCAGCTGCAAGCAAGCAAGTGTTCAAGTGTCATGCATGTCAGTTGATTGAATGATTCTGTCAAAGTAGGTAGCTGTTTACGTTTTGTAGAATATTTTGCGATAGTTTTATCAAAACTTTTATTTTGTTTTATGATAATATTTTACAAATACTTTTGTAGTGTTAATGGTCGTGTTATTACCGTGTGTTACTGAGCCATGTCAGATGTCAAGAGGTGAATAGCCCGTGTTTTGTGTGCCTAACGTGTGTGTGACAGTTTTTGTTTTGGATTTGGAGCGATTTACGATAAACGGTGAGTATTTCCCCTGCTTTTATTCGTATACATACTGGTCAGCACAATTTTCTACGTGCTACGTTGGTTTTCAGTCCGAATAAAATCGCTAAAGTGGACTGCCAAGGTAGGTACCTACTATCTAGCCTCTGGTTGGTTTTTCTGGGCTTGCGTAATTGTAAAGTAGTGTTATTGTGTTGGTGGAGGTACGAAAGAGTATTGTTAGCATATCGATGAGGTTACAAGGCTTGCAAGTCGCCAGTGTAGCTCAGGGCGACTGGGGAAGGCCATGCAACTCCGCTAGCCCCAGGCGAAAGTTGTTTGCTCTCAGATCAAGGAAGTAAAGCAAGCTACAGAATACTGGTCTTACCACACCTCACACATAGTTTCTTCTTAAATATATTATTCAAACTGGTCCTAATTGTCAGGCAAAAAAAGCTAGGAATGCGCACATACCTACTCTTAAAGAAGGTATCATAAGCTAATAGGTTTCTAAAAGAATTTTAATAATACTAGCTGTTGAGCTCAACTCCTAAATCATCAATATACTTATATAAAAAAGGCTTGGTCCTGGCAGACTGACAGACAATGCACTGGCTAAACCACTGAACCTAGACTTCTGAAATTTGGAGGGTGTCAAGAGCTAAAAAACCGTACTAAGAAAGTAATTTTATAAAATCACAACATAAAATTCATAAAGAGCTGATCTGCTGATTGATTCACAGCTTAAACTATAACTCCCAGAAGCATCATACTTAAGAAGATTTATGCCTACTTGCACCAAACTTTCAACCTTCCTAAGCAATTACTTAACTCGTTTGACAGTTCCTAACGGTCTGAATTTGAACCGTTAAGAACTGGCAAGCAAGAAAAGAAATTGCTTAGGAGCTTTGGCAGTTTGGTGCAAGTAGGCATTAGTTTCTTTATGGTGTAGGTACTTAAGGGTGTACTAAGAAAGCAATATTAACACAAAGTATACTAAGCGTCAAACCAGTTGTCCTCTGGTGAACCATGTGATAAAGAAGCGCAGAACCAATTTCACCTGGTGCATCATCATTGCGTGGTTCGCCAGAGAACAACTTGTATAACACTTACTATACCGGGGTGTATGTCTGTCCAATATAAATTTAGATACTTACATTGTATTAAAATTTACCAAGAACCTATAGCTGTTTGTACATAAACAGTTCTTCAAACTGATTTGATAAATATGTCAAAGATCATCCAACCAGTCTTTTTATCATTGTTGTGTGGCCTTGACTTTCTGTCATTTACTAATGTTGTTGCGTAAATTGTTTTTCAACTAGCTAATGCGGCCAGTTTTGCCCGGGTAGTATTGGGATAAAAAGTGGCCTATTTCCTTTTTTACCTCATAAACTCTTACCAAAAATCAGCTATTCCTTTCAATGGGTTATTATTTAGTCCAAAAATTAAATGACATGGATACTCAATCGAAATATAAAAAAATATATGAAACTGAATGACTGACAATCATAAAAATCTAACTTTAAACTAAACAAAAATTATAATGTTTAATTTAGGGAAAAGGTGCAAGAGCCAAATTATCAATGAAATTAATCAATACAATGTGAAAATTTGTTTGTGAAATAAATTAAATTAAATTAAATATCATTCGAACAAGATTGCGGGAGTGTGTACTAAATCTTTTATAATTATTGAAATTATTATTACTCTTAGCCTAGCCCCAATAGATATAGTGATGAATGATAGCTGTTCCCAATGATGTGAACTTCATTATATTGTCACAATGCAGGTTCACTACCACATGGTTATCATAACAGGGCAATGTGCAAAAACAAACATTGAACTAGCATATAATCTAACAAGATTGATAATAGACTTTATTTCTATGATGATAAGGACTGAAGTTGAGATGTATGATGCTATGTGGTGACCTGTTCCTGCCATCTGGTGAACTCATCCGTCATGAGATTTGGTTTAGCATTGTTATTGAATGAAAAAGAAGGTAGGTAACTAACCTATTTAGTCTAACCTAAGAAAAAAACATACGTTGTGAAGATAAATGGTTTTATGGAGGTTTTGATAATCTACTTCAGAGCTGCGTCAAAACTACTGAGCCGATTTGGCTGAAATTCCAATCGTACAATATATGAGCAGGAAAAGTCACTTATTATATCGTGAGCAAACAGCCAGTTATTTTATAATTGCTAGATACGAATGCTCTATTATTTAATTGGGAATTCCCATCAGTGCTCCGTAACTCACGCTACGTCAGAGCGTAGTAATAAGTCGGAACTTATTTACCTACAATTTTGGCTTAGATTCGAGTCTAACTATAAAGTTAGTATCTAAAGTACCTATGTACTTGTACCGACAGCCGAAAGTATACGAGACCAGTGAGTCAAAACTAATTTTATTACAGGCGTGTTATCCGCCGCGTTCGTCGCGCAACGTCTTTTTCAGGATTTGAACGTGAAAACGTGTTTTTTTTAAATAAAAGCATAACTCTACCTAGGTCATTTCAGAAACAGAAATAGAGGCAGTTCAGAAACCCGTCCATAAATCTTCTTGATACCTAGAGCAAAATGGTGTCCGGCTCAAACGAACATACAGTGCAAAAAGATCAAACACCTAACTCAAACATAGCTGTCAACAAAGCTGATTATAACTCCTTCAGAAGTCCCAATTAGCATTCTTTTGTATCGAATTAGCACGGCTATAAAACCAGACAAATAGGCTTGAATGGAACGATACTTTATTTACACGTGTGAACTGAACATACAAAGGCAATATTGGTTCAGTCACCTCAAATAAAAGTAGGTAGCTTTACTCTAAATAGCGTAACTAATGGCACTTGAGAACTCTTTAATGCATGAGGTCCAAAGTTTCCATAAAATTCAGATACGTCAAAAAGTCGTTCCATCTTTACGGTCTGCTTTGACTACTTCTAGCCAGAGTCGTGACGTGTACAAATGGCTTTTTTTATAACCTCCTTCACAACTTGTGCTCTACACTAGAATAACGAGCGCATAGAATGTAGTGTCCCGACGTTACAACTTTTTCACCAGAGATGTCCAACTCATGAAGACAAAGTCGCAAATTCGCAATTTGGCAGAGGTCAGTTTTGGCACAGTAACATCCCAGTAATACAGTAAGGTAACCCAGTTTGCGGCGCATTTTGGCCATCATGAAGTTGTACAAAATCGGTTGTACGCATTGTTGGTTTGGTCGGTCAACGAAAGCTGGCTCTGTCAAAGTACTCACACTAATTTCACTATTACTAATTTATAAACAGTAGCAAAAGCAAAACAGTAACCATCTCTTTGAGAGAGAGAGAGAGAGAGAGAGAGAGAGACAGACCGACTTTCAAGATCCGCATGCAGTGAGACGTCACGCCGCGCTCTTATTCACAGACACTACACAAGGGCATGTGTGAATGTGTTGTACATGCCAGCTTTCGGTAACAGACCCGTAGCATTAATAGAGGTACAGTAACATTTGCATAGAGACACAGCAAGGACAGTGTCCATACTTAAGTGGAACACGAAAGGAGCCTCTTCGAGGCGCACTTGATATCCATTCACTACACTGGTTCGAAAGAACTAGTGACACGATAAGAAGAAGAAGTGTCCTTACTACCTTAAAATAAAAGTCATATAGTGGTGCGGTTTCACAGACTGGTTGCCGAGCCCGTAATGAATCGACGCGAAAATGCGTTGTATGTGGGCCACAGTTACGTAAAGAACCTCGAACTTTCCGGGCGACTGCACTTGTACGGTACAACTTCGTCGATAAACGCCGGACGGCGTCATTCCGACTGGGTTATAGGCGTGAAAGTCACTTTATAGGTCTGATTCTGCCGAATTAATGTTTTGCGACCGACCGCAATTTAGGCGTTGAAAATTTACTTGGTCAGACGAAGATGGATGCGGCAAACAAAAACGGCACTATGGTGAACATTGAGAGCATAATCAGCCTATAATGTTCCCACTGCTGGGACTCAGGCCTACTCTCGGCAGGAGAGCGAATGGGTCTTAATCCACCACGAGGACCCAATGCGGATTGGTGGATGTCACATGCCATAATTATTTTTTTTAGTCCTTTGACATGCCGGTTTCCTCACGATGTTTTCCTTCACCGTTGCGAGTACGTGGGATGCATACATAGATTTTTTCGACCGAAAAAACACATTTACCCATGACTGCCACCGGGATTCGAACCCGCGAAATCAGATCGCAAGGCAAGGGCCTCATCCACTCGGCCACCACGTCCTCATTGAGAGGCTTACGTCCAATTGTGGACTGAAAAAGACTGGATGATTATAGTCAGATATATTTTACTTTGCCGTCTAAATGTTAGCTGGCCTGGCCTTGCTGGCTTTTTTTATATAGGTACTTGCAGTATAGACTAGATAGCCGAACGAAACTGTGCAACCAGCATCTATTAACTCATCTAAATTCATTATAAATAAAACAGACAGCTACTAAGTCCAAGGTGATCTTAATGCTGGTCTAGTTACAGGAGAAACGTCACTGTAATCCTACGAAATAAAGTTTCTTACCGAAAAGCTGCTTACAGCAGCCAATATCAATTTTCTTCGGAAATAATCGGAGCACATAAAAATGAGATTTCGATCAAGCAGTGAGAACACTTACAGTATAGCAGTCCACTGCTGGACTTAGGTCTCTCTGAAGACGCGACACTGAGCCCGATCTTCGGCTCTTCTTATCCACCTTTTGCCAGGTAAAGCGCGCAAATTATCGCCTTACAAACCCGGAGGAATATTAAATAACTTTCGGGTGGCTTAAAAGCTCCGGCACCAGAATTATTCTGGTTAACACGAGACGAGACGAGATTGGAATGATCTAATACGATTCTGGTTGTTCAAATTACAAAACCAGCATAGCACTATAATGAACGTATGAAGGTTTTATCGTTGCATAGCAATTTTCCAGACAATGGGACGAATAAAATATAAAAATGAAATGAATCGTTAACTTGCCATTTGATTTCAAAGATAAAACATAAGAGATTAAAGGAACATTTTTCACATTTGCTTGCTTGTATTAGTTTACGTACCGCAATATATGTATTTCTGTGGTTAAGCCCTATTGAAGTACTTGATAAGCTTATTGTGGAGTTTTTAAGTATCGCCGAATTAGATTTTCGTTCAGTATGCAATAGAAATTTAATCTACCCCATTTTTCTGTCAGTATCTATTTGATTACTTAACAGAATTTCGACCTCTGAATACATTATCTATTGTAAATTTTACGGTAGATTTTGTAAAGTGAACTAAACACTCGACGAAGCGATAGCGATATTTTGATGATTATGATGAAATAAACTTTAAATCAAAGGTACGACCTCTCAGGTTAAATATAAGACGATGAGGTCATTGGTGGATCACATCACACATGAAGGTCTAAATCTAAAATAACCATTTCACATTCGAAACGAAACGACCCTGACAACAGAGGAATAGAACGTGTTTCAGACGCATTATTAATTATTACAAGTCGAAGTTTCATCACGGGTCGGTCACTTATTATGTGTTTAAATAAATACGGATGTACAATCAAATTATTCAAGTGCTACTTAGCCAGTGAACGGTTGACCTTGCATTGTCAGCCGATCACAATCTCAACTTAGGCTTTATTTTATAGACCAAGATTGACATAGTAAATTAAAGTAATACAATCCTGATTATAATCTTAGCATATTTATTTCAAATACGGATGTCTTGGGCACGAGCTTGAGGCATAGAAGACAGCTATAGAAACGACGAAAAACTGTATGGTTATTAAGACGACTTAATAACCATACAGTTTTTTTTCGTGGTGGGTAAAACAGGGTTCGATGCCCCAAAAGGATAAGTGCACGTTTTCCTAAAAACCTTACTTTCGAAAATCTAATAAAAGTTATAGTAGGTCAAGTACGAAGCACAATAAATATGCTAAAAGTTTTACCTATTATTACTTCCATTTGATTTTCGATTGTAAGGTTTTTAGGAAAAGAGTCACCTATCCATTTGTGGGCATCTAACCCTGTTTTACTCTATACCAGCAAAGTTGGCTGCATTAATTGTCAAATAAATTTATTTGCAATAAATGACTGAATTACTGATGGTTTTAATTTGTCTGAAGGCCTATAACTTGATTCAGGACTTTACTACTTGTTATAGTTGAAATCAATGTAAAATACCCTCTTATGTAGAGTGCTGATTGTCTTGCCACTTTGAATTTATAAACTCCTGGCAAAACAACTGTGAACGGATGAGAGTAATGACGCATGAAGCTAAGACCAGATTGAATGGAATAAAATGGCCGGATACTTGAGCATAGTCTTGCTCAAAGCTGTTTCCGGTTTATGGGACAAGTCACCAGCAAATCACTGAGCTGACGAGAATTTTACTATGCAACCTCTCAAACTTGACGATCATAGACCTCGTTATCCTAGCAGTTTCATTCAAAGCTTTGTGATTCAATGTCATCATCATCTTCCTGCCCACACTTAGTTGGAGTCGGCACAACGTGTCTTCTTCTCCGCGTACATAATAAGTATTGTAATCAAGGTTAATGTTTGTTCGTTATTATCGTTGTCCTTTAGACACTAATTTAAACGTGACAGTCGTTTTACGATCATGAACTGACTGACCTTGACATTTTGCTTAGTTTCATTATTATTGCTTTGGTAACTAAGACATTTTTTATAACTGATCGAACAAGATGTTCTTCAGTGCATATATGCCCATAACTAAAGAACAGTAGTACTACGCATCAATTTTTAATTAGAATAAACAGAGCGCATGTTTAGAATATATGGTATGGTAAAATTAAATACTGCATTTTAAGATTACTCAACGGCAGCTTTAGTTAGCCAAAGTCAAATTTCTCCTGAGATAAAACAAAAGAATTTGTAAGTTACAAGGTATGTTTTCAAAAGCTGGCATGAACAACATATTCACACGTGTGCTTGTGTAGTGTCTGTGAATAAGAGAGCGCGGCGTGACCCTATTGTGTATGACCTGTCAAAAATATCATCCTAAACTTGTCAAAGTGTAGTGAAAATGCATTAGTGTGAGTACTTAGACAGCGCCAGCTTTCGTTGACCGACCTGTTGTACCCTGAAACATGAAAAAAGTTGTTGTAAAAGCAAGCACCTTATTGTTCATCAAATTTCATACTTTTGCTTATGTCAGCATATTTGATGAAACATTCTATAGGTATATCTTACTGTTCCAATTCAGCCTACAAATTCGAGAATCGAAAACCGCGTCTTTGAATTCAAAGGATTCATGATGAGGCTTACCGACTAGCACCCAGACTAATATGGAATAAACCAAATTACTTACTATTGAGAGTAATCAATCTATTTGATAATCGAAAGCCGCAGACTGTGACGAATCAATGTTTGAACAAATCAGAGACCAAATTGAAATTAAATGTTCGAAGTTGTGCGTAGATCTCTAAAATGAACCATGTAAAATGAGAAATATAACGCTATTTATTCACGGAAAAATGATTACCACTGGGGTTTTGTTCGTAACTACTGCATTATATACTGAAAAAGAAAAGGTACTCCTTCAAAAGATTAATCCAAGCGAGCAAATCTCGAAACTTGAGCACAAAAGCTATCTTAAATAGGTCGGTATTTCGTTTGCCGCGTTCATATTTAAAGCTTGCTTTATTATTCTAATGCTGCGAAAGAGGTTCTTTGTTATTATCAAGATGGAACCTTGACAATGAGTAATATCTCCTTCCGTGAAATCTCTGCGGATGATAAATTCAACGTTGAAGTAAGTATTACATCGTAATAGTGATAAATTGTCCGTGGTTCGTCATATTTCGGCTTTTATTGTCTTCGAAGACGCCTGACCGCCCGTGGCAGTTACCGGCAGTCGTTTGCGTTTCTCTCACAGATTTATGTACTTACTGATGACATAACTTCGTGCAAATTGCCCTATAAAAGTTATTTGTGTACCATTATCCAATACTTCTGCAGTTCCCACTGCAATCAAGCCTAATTGACATCCTATCTCATATACCATCATATTGTGTAATGGCGTTGGATAGCGGACAATGCTTTTAGCAAATTAATTATGATTATATGTACATTTAGTTGGGCTACGAATTTAAATATTAATAATACCACAACTAAAACATATTAATATTCAATTAACTAAAGCGTTGAAGCTATTTATTTCGTGATGGGTTTTTAGGTCATTGCGAAAATGATAAACACGCACTTGAACTAGTAAACTGAATAGCAACGATAAATTGTTAAGTGTTCTTGTTCATCAACCTTAGACGTGCCACTGAGCTCGATATTCATCTTTATTTATCTATTGAGACGTTTCATCAATTAATCGACTTAACTTTTTTTTGCCATAATCTGTTTAGTGTCGGCAACTGATTATGCGTATTTTATTTTTCTGGTGACTAAAAGTTTACGGTGTATATAAAAAGCTTGGACCTGACATACAATGTACAGTACAGGCCAAGCTTACAGACAAAGTGCATAAACTTACTATTCACTTTGTAATAATATAATAGCTAGCAGTTAGATATAGCCACAGTGCTGCAGTGAAACATAACTGCGGTAAATTAGTATATTTTCATGCAAACTGCAATTTATCTAACAAAAATATATCATCGAAGAATGAAGCTTGCTTAACCGGTAATTTGGATGCCGTTCGCGACCTCTAGTTGAGTTGAATGCGGTCTTCCTGCGAGCTCACATTCAATTGCTAGATTTATCCGTCTCGCAGAATTTGAAAAGCCAGAGCGTACTCGTAACCTTGTGTTTTTATCATGTATGAAGTTTTTTCTACCAATCGTCTTGTGTACTGCTACGTAGAAATCAGAGGCTTACAATTTGGGAAATAGAGAAGGTATTTTCAAACACCATAAATACACCACAAGTTTTTAATTAGCCGAAACAATACGCTTAATTAGTTACCGTTGCTAAACACAGATACCTATGGCAAATAAACTTTAAAAATACTTCAATACTTTGAGACTAGACTGAATAAGTTCATACTAGCCAAGCGTGCTCCATCGACCATCATACATACACCTTCATACATTCATACATCTTCGACCACACCATCACTTAACCACCAGGTGAGGTAGTGGTTAAACGCTTGTCTATTCTTAATAAAAAAAAAATAAAAAAAATAACTCAAATTTTCTTCATAATAAATATGGTAAAAATTGGCATTTTTTTTTCTATAGCCTTGCATCAATCGGTACTACGCAAAGTACGCATCATTGATTATTATTTGAGTTTCATTCATCGTTTGGCAAACTCGGGCGCCTAGCTCGAGCCAGCTGGCAAAAGCTCGGCTCGGGCGCCGCACTCCTCCCGCTGACACTCTGTCATTTTGTAGTAACCAAATACTCTGACTGCACAAATACAACGTAGAACCAAATAATATTCTGACTGCACAGATCTAACGTAGTACCCCTTCTGGATTGCCCATTTAAGTTTTTATCGATATTAAAACTTGTGGTGGTATACGTACGTGAACATTATGAAATATAAAATGAGTAGGTATACAGTTAAACCCGGGGTATTTTAAAAGTCGCACAATTGTACCTTTCTTGTAGAAACTTTAATTCTCGCGTTGAACGCAATGAAAGGACTTTCACGAGAAAGAACTCCTAAGTTATTTGCAAAATAACTAGGTAAGTAGCAAGTTTGTCTTTCACAAAGGCTGGTGTTTAAAGGAAACTTGCTGCTACAAGGTAGAGTTTTTTCTACGGTAACATATTTCTGCCCTATTTTAAGCTTGTTCGTTTTTGTAATTTTAGTCTTCAACTCCCATTTGAACCTTTGCTTACACAGTAATGATTAATGTAACAGTCACGCGATCCAATACTTAAGAGTTTTCCTCGGGGTATGTTAGGAGAGACTTGGTGTACAAATACAGATAGATATATTTTCAAAAGCTGGCATGAACAACACATTCACACGTGCGCTTGTGTAGTGTCTGTGAATAAGAGCGCGGCGTGATCCTATGTGACCTGTCAAAATTATCATCCAAAATTTGACAAAGTATAGTGAAATTGCATTAGTGTGAGTACTTTGACAGTGCCACCTTTCATTGACCGACCTGTAGGTATATCAATTTTTACTCGACTGAAGAGGAGAGTAATGTTTTTGTGCTGACTTTTGGACAAAATGTTTGTGGTGATAAAGCGTTTTATGTGGAACCAAATGTTTTGCGGTTTCACGTTTGAGGAGCGTTCAACTCTATTTTTACCCAACTGTGAAGACAAAGGCTAATGTTTTTCTAAAAAAAGAAACAACATTTCGATGACTGCAGATTGACTTAGATTATAAATCTTAGTCGCACGTTCTCAAAAACGTTTTTCACGGTACGAATTTACCTTTCTTTGTATCACAATGTGTTGTTTTTTGTAGATACCTAAACATGTAAAACAATACGCTTGTTTTTCTTAAAAACTATGCTTGAGCGTAAATAAGTAAGTACCTAACCTTCTTTGTTGAAAATGCGACATAAAATAAATAATTAATAAATATTTTAGACATTTCGCACAACGCCATCTAGCCCCAAACTAAGCAGATCTTTTACTATGGAAGAATCAGTTAACTGATAGAATACTTTTACTTTTTTTTTGTAAATGATGCCTAGAATACAAAGAAAACACTCAGACTCGGGACAAACACCGATGTTCATCGCATAAATGTTTGTCCTGAAGCGGCAATCGAACCCGCGAGACTCGGTGTAACAATCCAACGCATAACTTGATGATTATAACTATCACTCAATTGAAAGTCAAGATAATTCAATCGGGATAAGTCACGTTATAAGGGATAAGTCCTCGAACCTTATTTTTCATAGATGCTAATGAGAACATTTATTTGTTCTTACCTGCTTGGCTCAGCGCAGTCAAGTCGCGAATCAAGAGTCACGCAAATTGAATCTATTACCCATTGAGATTGTTCTCAATATTAAATAAGGATGGATTTCGGTAAATGTCTTAAAATTAGTAATTCAATTCATTTATTTACACAAAACATTTCACATAGGTCATTTATCGGTGGCCCCACACTAGGCTCTAATTAATAATAATAATTAATGAGAATGTCATAGAATAAAATTAAAGTGTCAGAAATCCAAAAAAAAATACTTATTTTAAATAAACTACCTTCATTAGAAAGCGAGGAGACTTCGAATTAAGTAATTAAGTTAAGTACGAGTACATACTACAAACGAAAAAAAAGATCGCGTTGGGATTTTTTTAAATGACCTTTCGAGAAAGACTTTAGGCTGTACGCTTTTATAAGTGCATTATTTACTGTACTTAGTTATATTTGTCGGAGTAATTGACATTTGCCAGTTTGACTCCTACTAGGTTACCTACTGGCCTAAGATACTGGCTTTTCAGTAAGTGTTAAGCGTCGATGACACACAAGCTTATTGTTGGCGCTTTTAAACGCCAGCGTGTGAGCGTGTTAGCGTTTGGGAAGGATTGTCAACAAGCAGATTATAAAAACGCCGATGACACTGGGCGACTTTACACGCTACAAGCTAAGTCGCTGGCGTGTAGCGTGTAAAAAAGACGTGTGTCATCGTACTATTAGACATAATGACTTTTTAGTTTAGAATTACTTCATCATCACCATCATCATATATATTCATATGTAACCTGTTTTCGAAATAAATAATTTGTATTTTGTATTTTTTGTATCATATCAGCCCGTCTGCCTGTTTTTTTTGTTTACTCTCCTGTATGTGTTTGTGTCTATTACGTCAAATAAAAATGATCACGCGATAGCGGGAAGCGACATTTGCAGGGGTCCTTCTCATCAGCTGCAAAAAAGTTTCTCAATTGCATTCGAATCCATTTTAAAGCATTATAAATTATAAGAGCCATTTTTATTCTCAACCGCTGCAGTGTCAGATAGAACTTTTAAAAGTTCTATCTGTCACCCTGTTGCTGAAAGGGGGACATATAGAAATTTTTTGGCCTATCTGTCACCCTAGGCGGACAGAGCAGGGTGACAGATGGGAATAATTCGTAAGTTAGTGCAAAGTACAGGGGAACGGCAACAACTTCAAAATTTAAGAGCGAAATAGAATGAAATTGCAGTGCTCTTTATATTTATATGCAATTTTTAATATTTTAAAACTATAAAGATACCAGGTTAATGTACTGCAGTTCTTATGCAGTACAGGTTAAAAAGCCCGAAGAATATTCTTTTAAAGATGGCCCTCTTCTATTGTAAAGTAACAGAATGTAGTAACGATTCACGAAGTAATTTAATTTAATTTATATTGAAATTATCTGATTCATGTAATGCTGATTATTTTATTTTTATTCTGTTTATTTGGGAAAATCAAAATAACTATATAAATGTATAGGTTTTATTTTATGTATATTAGTTATTATTGGTATGAGTTACTTATAATGATGACAGAACCCTAGAGACTAGTCATTTATTGCCTTGCCTGTTCGTGAGCCTCTTCGAGGCGCACTTGAAATCCTTTCACCACACTGGTTCGAAAGAACTAGTGACACGATAAGAAGAAGAAGATTACGATAGGAGCTTAATAAATAAGGTCTGTAAAATATCAAAATAAAAGAAAACTTCGCTGACTTCTCTTTAAAACTATTTTGTTTGATACGTTATGATATTACATCCTAATGTGACATCAATATATGTATATAAAAGGTTTGGACCTGACTGACTGACAGTCAATGTACAGGCCAAACCACTTGAAACTTGGACGGTGTGTTCCTCAAGAAGTGCAGGCGCGTACTAAGTAAGTAATAATTCTTAATGCAAATGAAGTTGCTGGCGTCATCTAGTATATGAATATGTCCGTATTCTGCTGCTCTATTTGGCCGAACTCTAAATATGGCCCAGTTCAGTTCTACTTTTCACTTTTAAGTTTCATTTCTATTGTTATTGTGAAAGCAACTGTGTCCCGTGAGCTGTGACAAGCACATACATATAAATTATCAATTACTACATTTACTTTACTTAACAATCTATTTGTAGTGACCTCTGACAGGGCGTCTCATTAATAAATGCAAAATTGAGTGCTTAATTACTACATTATTACGTGGTAGATTACAACTGGGACGAATTTATAAACAGGTATTAATCTACCAATCTATATTTACTTCATGCTATATTTGTGAGATAACATAAACTGAATCAAGTCTTGTTCTAAATATTAACTTTGAGTTCGGTTGGTACAGTCAGCATCGAAAGTCGATGACCACATTCAGATTTTTAAAATGTCGTGTACAGTTTATTTTGAACTTTAATGATGTTCATTCAATACTACCGCTTTTCATGCTGAGCGATTTAGGTATAATAAATTGGTGTTTTGAAAATTTTGAAAATTTGAATGTGATCATCGACTTTTGATGCTGACTGTACCTATATTCTCAAACCTCTGGTTCGGTTTGCCTGTGTTTGACCTGTAGCGTAGGTGTAGCAAAGCCAGTAGCAGTATAGACATATAAATTACATGAAAATAATGACGTGCAGACATTTCACACAAAGCTATCTAGCCCGAAACTAAGCAAGCTTATATTAAGAGAACCAGATAACTGATAGAATACTCATATACTTTTTTTTTGTCAATACATACATAGGATACATTGGAAATACCCAGACTCAGGACAAACACCGATGTTCATCGCACAAATCTTTGTTTTGAAGCGGGAATTGAACCCGCGACACTCGGCGTAGCTGTGTCGTCAAAATGTTATTGCAAAGCTTACATGTTTTATCTATAAAATGCTTGCCACTAAGGTTATTATTTTAAAGAAAATATAACAGAAAATAACCCTAGAAACTAGAACGAAATGTAGAAACATATCATAAATTCAGTAATATAAGGTTTTCCCGCTTGCTAGTTGCCTTTCGAGTGAACTTCCTTTCAGCCCCGGGAATATGTTCGCTTTGTTTTGTTGTGTTTGCGAGGAACGGCAAATTGTTGGATTACACAACTCCTAAGTTGTTCGGTCAACATTTCTGCGGAGTCTTAAATTCTAGCTACGCGCGGTTTTTGTTTTGAACCCAACTTCTCTAACGAGCATTACGCATGTGCGCTTCATAATTAAAAACATCCCCTACTTTGTTGTCCCAAGAATGCAAAGTTTAACGCAAACAAAGCTTAATTTTCCAAATTGCCTATTAGCGGAAACCTTCGGCGGGAACGAGCTGTTTCTGAAATCTGTTTTTTCTTTTTTCAAATAAAAGCTAATATAATTTAAGATGTTTGTCGTGAATTTTGTGATTTATGCTTGTTTCCTTTACTGGCCTGTTAGTTCCGTCCGTTCGCTTCCTTTGGCGCGGCTTTGTAAATAAGCTGGGAGTTTGTTTGCTGTTGTTTAGCAATTGTAAATTTTATGAGAAAAATGCAAGACTTCAGGCAGCCGCTCACCAGGCAGATAGCGAACTACCTCTTATTACATATGCATGAGATTTTAAAACACTCTTATTTCTAGAAACTGGTCGATTTACATAATGATCCACAAAATTGGTTGGCTCACCTGAATATTTATAAGCCGCGTGCGTTTAGATTCAAACTATCGAAAGAATAAGTGAATTTCCGTATTAACCCGCGAAATCCGAGCGTCTCATCGATGTTTACCTTTAAAATTCCCGCGTTCACAACCCCACCGGGAGTGGCATCCGTTCAACTTCCTCCACATCCCTCCTCGAGGTAAATAAGCGCCACCCTTTGTTTGCAGGTTAACGGTTGTAAATTGTACGGTAATAACGGTGCGGTTGTGCGAGACCTGGGCGCCAGAAACGGAAGCAATCCAACTCTTTACCCCCGTGCATATTCATAGGGCTGCCGTAAAAATTGGATCTGGATTGGCCTATATTTTACCACTATCTTCTGCGGCTAGCAAGGTGCGGGCCTTTTGAATAATAATTTGATTGCGGCTGTATTTTTCGGATATCTACCTTGGCGGTGTAAAGAAACATTAATAGTAGAAGATATGCAAGCTCTGTAATTACAGTTCATGTGATTAAATGTTTTTCTTTGTGAAAAATAACTAGTAGCAAACTTTCGCGGCACCGTCCTCATCGTGCTGGCAGGTAATTTAATTAAGTTTTGAACAACTCCGTCGTTCGTAGATCATATTCGCGTTGATTGTTTCTATGTAATCTGATTTGATTACTCGGACTTACAAAAGAAACTGCATCTAAGGCAGAAGTTTAACTAAGTCCATGTCAAAGAGTGGGTGGTTCGGGCGTGCAGTCAAAACTTCATTAAAGCCAGCCAGTTGGGCAGTTTGCGGCACCGTCGCCGGACAGTCAACCTCGTTACTAACTCTTGTCACGTACGTGACTGTCACGATTCGAGACTGTTTTTCCGTGGTCAGGAAACTCTTCGTGGACTTGGCGGAACTTCAGTTCTTCAGACTTGTTCTTATGCAACTGAGTCTTGTGTTTTGCGACCTTTATGGCTTAACGGCAATGCGATGCCTCGCCTCCTTGTTTTTTGAATGTTGCGACTGGTTGTCAAGTCTGTATGTTTGCTTTTAGCTGCCGGACAAAACGAAATGCTTCTTGAATTGTGTCTTTTGTGATGGTTCCTATTAAATCTTTTCCCGTTCATAGTGGAAAGTGAACAAATACGTTGTCTGGACAATTCTGTTCACGTCTGGTTTCAGAACAACGCTTTTGGCACCGTCCCCGTTAATTCTAATGTTGTTCGTTCTAACGGCGATATTTTCGAAACTTTTCGTTTCAATTCAGCTTACTTGTTCAGACGTCTAATGGGAGCACCCGCCTTTGTTGTCTTATGTTCAAGCATGACATAAAATAAACATCCATTGTATTGTTTAAATGTGTGGTATCTGAGAAAAATGTTATTTCAGTTCAAATGGTTCAGTATTTGCCAAAATAATTGTTCAAATGGTAGTCTAGATACAAATTATTTTCTTTATCAAAATATATTTCTGATTGCTACACGGAAAAAAAAAACTGTGTAAAACCAAGAATATATCTATTGGTCAAGACATTGCGTGTTTCATATATGGGGAAAACAATATATTCTTAGGATTAGTAAATATTTGTCTTAGTAACCATTTTTCGTCCAAGTATGTATTAACTCTATCCAACATATAATTTATTCTTAGAAGAAGAAAGTATTGTTGTCTTCACTAAAGTAAATCATTGTTTAAATGTGAAGAATCATAAATTATCAAATCAAATCAATTTCCGTCTTAAATCTAGACTTCCTACAAACCAACGTACACAGTGAAAGTTTCTATTCAAGAATATATTTATTGGTCAAGACATTCCGTGTTTCATATATGGGGAAAACAATAAATGATTGTACTAAAACAATAATATTCTTACTCAAAGGAAATATATAGTTAAGTCAAGATATTATTCTTACATCTAGAAAATATTTACTTGAGATTAAACAATATTTTTGAAGATAATATTATTCTTGAATGAACAATTTGCCAGACAGGCCTGCATTATCTTTCTCCAATAATATAGTTCTACATTCAAGAAAATTGTCTTCTCAGAAGATTTTTAGGACTCTTGCTATAAGTATTTTCCGATTTACATAAAACAAATGTTTTATTGGTCTAAGATAAGTGACTCTAGAATAAATAATCAACAATGTTGTGTCAAGAAACGTAGTAATTGAGAGAAGATTATAAACTACTTTAACTTAAATATATTATTTATTTCAAGATCGCTGGTATTATTGATTTAAGACTCCATATAATAAAAAAACCGTTGTTAGAAGAACAAATATTCTTATCTAAATACTATGATATATTTCAGATAAGCAACGTCATTACTTGCGTTAAATAATTCTAGTTTTCATACGGAGATCAGTTTATCTATAATGAAGAATTTCAATAGTCTTAATGTAATAATTAGCGTTCTGCACTGAATATGTTTTAGTTCTTAGTTCAATAATATTATGTAATTTATACGAAGATAATATTGTCTTCAATGAATAATGTCGATGTTATTGGTTCAATAAATGTGTATTTCACTGGAAGAAGTCTCAGTTCTTGGTTCAACTCATTACAAGTTTCAAACGGAGATCAGATTGTCTACTACGAAGAATATCAATTATCTTGGTTCAAAAAAGTGTATTTTACTGGAAGAAGTCTCAGTTCTTGGTTCAACTCATTACAAATTTCAAACGGAGATCAGATTGTCTACTATGAAGAATATCAATTATTTTGGTTCAAAATAGTGTATTTTACTGGAAGAAGCCTCAGTTCTTGGTTCAACTCATTACAAGTTTCAAACGGAGATCAGATTGTCTACTATGAAGAATATCAATTATCATGGTTCAAAATAGTGTATTTTACTGGAAGAAGTCTCCGTTCTTGGTTCAACTCATTACAAGTTTCAAACGGAGATCAGATTGTCTTTTGTGAAGAATATTAATTATCTTGGTTCAATAAATATATGCATTTCAGTGAAGAATTGTTCGGTTCTTAGGAGGCCTCTTGGCTCCTTATAAATCCAACATCTTTGAAATCCCTTATAGATTCTAACTTTCAATGCCTGTTCAGATCTACGCGGTCCTATATCGCTCGCGGTATGAAAACGTCAGATCTTTCCAAACATGAATAAGTTTTCTCATTTCGAAGATGTTGAATTTATAAGTTTGTAGAGGAGCCAAAATACATAAGAACTGAAATATAACACTAAAACATAAATAAAATTAAACCAAGATTTAGGTTATTCTTCAAAGTATTTGTTTATAGACAAACAGAACTCCGTTTGAGAAATTACGGTGATTGAACAGTAACTCTCCTTCGCTGAAAATCATTATTATGCCAGGATAATTGATATGTTCAGATGTATGCAATGAGATATCAGTATGAAACCGGAAATGAATAAGAAATGCACTGAAACTCACTTACAGTAAAATAACACGAAATATAGCGTAGCACGCATACTGCACCGTAGATCTTCCAATCTGATCTCCGCATATCATATTCTGTCTGCAAAGAGAAGTATGTAAGAAAAATATGGTTATCAAAGTTAGATCCCTTCAGATTTTGCCTATTTAACTTGGTATGTGAGTGTTTAAATAATAACAATAGAGTAATTTTGAAAGTAATCATTTATTTAAATAAAATATACATTCATTTTAATACTTGTTAAGTGGACGCGCAATTACACGCGCCGCAGGAGTCGTAGTCATCGCATTTTATAAATATTTATATGAAATAGTATGCAGAGTACGAAGCGGATAGGTGCGCGGGACCATCCGAAATAAGATAACTGCGGCGCGTACGGCTTCTGCGGCGCGTCTAAGCGTGCGTCCGCTTTTAACCTTCCATAACATCTACACAACACAAAATTTTGATCATAGTTATAATATTTACTTATGTTAACGGATCACACACTACACCGTATACCTACTACGGCGGAGCACCGTCCGTCCTACAAGCGCGGTTTCTTGTTCTTCTTCTTCACCTCTTTTATTTTATTTTGGATATCTCCAGGATTCTGAAAACAATAGCAAACATTAAAGACTATTATTAATACAACAATAAATAATGTATTCGTATAATTAATATATTGTTGTATAAATTACACAAATAATTATTTATTATGCGAATAAATAAATTATAATAATTTGATTTACCTCAACATCAATTATGAAGTTCTCTATACATTCTAACGTGGAAAATTTTCTTCGTTTGTTGAGTCTTCCTCTCGGGGGAATTAGGTAGCATAGCAGTTTTACTTGATTCGATACTTTTAGATCTAAAACAAATAAAACAGGTGTTAAGACATACCAAAGGAACAAAAACACTAAAATAAATCAATTGATAAAACCGGGATCAATAGCTTAACGTGCTCTCCGAAGCATGGAAGCGCTCAGATGCAATTGCCACTTGCGTTCATAAATGTTATCTATGTTATTATGAAAAAAAAAAACAATAATAAATCAAGCTTAATTTACCGTCATCAGGCTGCTCTTGAATCCTTTCAATCAGATATATCAATGTGTCATCTTTTGATTCACCAAATTTAAGACTGATGATTTTATTAATAAACCATTTCCAATTCTTGAAATATGCTGTTGATCTTTCAGGATACAGCTGGTCGAAGTCCAGGTTTATCTGGAAACAATGACATCAAATCCGTTATTTTAATACCTAGTAATGGATATCCAGCCGCACATTATGCACATACATCAAAAAGAAAAAAAAATTGGCCAAGCGCGTGTAAGACACATTGCACAGTGAAGGTGTAGTCATTAGAGGTATGGCTGTATATAAACTACCTACTTTATTATAATATATTATTATTATAAATGTCTAATGTTTACACATTTACGCTTACACATTTTAATAAACAAAAAACATTTAAACATTCAAGATACTCACCAAACTATCACTTCTTGGATCGTTTAAAATGTTCCATTCTTCAATGAAGTCCGAAATGTTGTCGTAGGTGTTGCTTTCTCTAACTTCGAATGTCTTGTTCCAACAGTCAATGACTTGACTCCATGGCTCGTTGTTATTTTTCAGAAAAATTATCTGATCTGCGTGGTCTTCTGTAAAATAATTGTTATTTAGCCAAGACAAATTAAGTTTGATATAGGTACACCGAGAAGGTTAAGGTTGATATAGGTCCATACTTTAGTTTATAACTAATGAGAAATAATGATAATAAATAAATTATTAATTTTATTTCTTTTTAAATTTAAATTATTCAAAATTGGTCGAAAAATAAACCAGTACAACATGATTGTATTATTCTGCTCTGCTCTGCATCACCTTTGCTTTATGACGATCGAATCAACTTGATTAAAAACTAATTTAGTTGAACTTACAGTACTGATTAGAACATATTCTGCGGTCTCTCACAAAAGATCATAGCGTAGCTTACCTATGTATATGTTCAAATCCTGAATGTCTGAATTGAACGATATAAAATCGGCGGCCGGCATGCGGCAGGGCGAGCAGCGGAGGTGCAAAACACGTAACTGGTGGAATCCTGCCCTAACCAGCTCAATGTTGTCTGCCAATTCCAATTACCACGCAATCAACACCTTATTCACACAATTCACACCAAGCTTACAAATTGTATCACTGACCTGACACACAACGCACGCGCTGGTTCAACACAACACAATAAAATGGCGCGGTCGCCAGTGTTGCCCGGCAGTCAACCAAAAAAAAGTCGGAAATCTAATCATAAATTACCCGATTTTACCAGTTTTTAGATTTTTTGATAATAAAGTTAAATATTGTTCCGAACGACTACGATAATTAAAACCCGCTTCCATAAATTCTAAAAATAGATTACAGCAAAAACGCGCGCAAACACACCGTATATTCTCGCAATAGAACGAATGGAACAAATTAGGCATGGAAGGTATACCGAGTAGCATGTCATTTGTCATGGTAGGTATAAACCTGATCACACTTATCACTTTTTACGTTCTGAGACCAACTCTGTTATTTAAATACTCTGTGATATCATTCGCCAGCCGATATCGCTCGGCGCGCCCCACCCATCTGATGATTTTGTGATTTTTGTGATTGAATCATATCATATGACCACGAATTTCATATGACTACCACAGTCAAGTCAGTAGTATGCTGACTGTGAGTGGGAGTAGGTGCGTGGCTCGCGTCGTGCGTGAATTATTTTTCGTACGTTCAAGGCATACACAAAGTACCTAGTGTGTATGCCTCGAACGTACGAAATGTGTAAAATAATGTGTGTAATGATTGATTTCATATTTTCGCGCCACCCGTTCATAGCTTATGTTTTTAGCTAGATAGTTAGTTTATTTTCAAAGTATTTTGTAAAATCAACTGATCAATTTTTTTATTTACGTTAACAGATGTCGAGGCTGATGATGATGATGGTCTAAAATATATATTTATAGATTAAAATCAAGTACCTAGTTATAGTATTTTTACTTAAGTTCGAGTTGGATAGTGTAATTTTTCCCCAAATCTAGGGAGATATACAAACACTAAAACTCGGCAATA
The DNA here is from genome assembly GCA_932526365.1 of Lobophora halterata. Taxonomy (NCBI): domain Eukaryota; kingdom Metazoa; phylum Arthropoda; class Insecta; order Lepidoptera; family Geometridae; genus Lobophora; species Lobophora halterata. The sequence continues at coordinate 2,071,402 of OW052017.1, forward strand.
CTGGTCCCTTCGAAATTCAAGAAATGTCAATTTGATTTGAGTGACTATATTTTAAATAGAGAAATTATATTTTCTTGGCTGAAGAACTACATTTCTCAATTCAAACCCGTTTTTCTCAAGTTTTGATAAATCCGGTATTTACCTTAACACCTATCAAACCAAGCAATCAAAATAAGCAATGCCCTAGATATGCGCCCACGGCTCATAGGTACCTAGTACCTACCTACACTTGATTTGATTCGATTCAACCATCGAAAAAAATACCTACCTAGGTACCTACCTATTACTGTTCTAAGCATCGATAACGTAGTATTTATATCAATGGTTTTAAGTTTTGTTTTGGCTATGTATGTAATTAATTAATTAATCTAGCTATAGTAGGTACCTATCAAATCTAGAGAGTTAAAAGCTCGAAGATCAAACAGTAGGTTGGTATCGTGACTGAAAAGGGGTGGTAAAGTTATGGAGACACCAGTTTACCTATGTTACGTAGTACGACAACGGTCATCTACCTATATTTACCTAGGCTGAGATATATTTATTTCGATCGAACCTTTTCCAATTCTTTACATTGACGTAGGCATCGTAAACATTCACCTCCTCAACCTCAAATAATTATGAAGATATTATCATATTATAATAAAATATTTATCTACTAAGTGGAGTTAAGAAGATCATATATTTTAGTCTTGTTTGTATTAAGGCGGTTGTCGGTGCTTAGAGGTCATCTGGCATGGGCGGGATCACTCGGATTTGTCCCCCGCAACCCGCACGCGTACTACGACTAACAGAAACAGACGCCGCGGGGCTTTGCCATTGCGTAAGGTCTGATTTTTATTTTTATTATTACCACTCAAATAATGAACATTAAGTAAGTACTTAAGTAATACTTAAGTAAGTAGTTATTTAAGAACTTACTTAAGTAGTTATTTAAGTAAGGTACTTACTTAAGTAGGTAAATAAGTTGGCGAGTAATAGGCGAGTAAGTAGGCGAGTAAGTAGGCGAGTAAGTAGGCGAGTAAGTAGGCGAGTAATAGGCGATTAAGTAGGCAAGTAAGTAGGCACTAGTCTTAAGAACTTACTTAAGTTAAGTAAAGTAAGTTATGTACTTACTTAAGTAGGCAAATAAGTAGGCACTTGTCTTACTTACTTAAGTAGTACTTAAGTAACTTAGTTGCTTCAATATAAAAGATCAAATAATATTATTATATTAAGACCAAACATTTTTAATAAAGAATTTTTGTCTTCGTTGAAATGTAATATAATTTTCAATTGAGAATATCTATTAATTGACTTGAATACTTGAGAATTCTACAATTAAGAATAACCAATCCCTTAAATTGAGATATTTTTTGTTGATTGGATAAAAAATATTATTTTGGTTTAAGCCCAATGCCTCTTAATCAAAGAATACCCAATTTAAATATTGATCAAGAAAAAACCTTTTCAGTTAATAAATGTTTTCTTTGTTTAAAATTGAATAACCTTTTCAATTAAGAATATGTATTTATTGACTTGAATTCGAAAGTATTCTTCAATTAAGGAATACCAATGCCTACGATTGAGATATTTTTTATTGGTTGGATAAAATCAATATTCTTGGTTTAAGTCCAATGTCTTTTAGTCAAAGAATACTGTTTCAAATAATGATCAAGAACAAAACATTTCAATAAAGAATGGTTGTCTTCGTTGAAGAGTTATATAATTTTCAATTGAGAATATGTATTTATTGGCTTAAATACTTCAGAATTCTACAATAAAGAATAACCGATACCTAAAATTGAGAATTTTTTTGTTGATTGGATAAAAAATATTATTTTGGTTTAAATCCAATGCCTCTTAATCAAAGAATACCCAATTTAAATATTGATCAAGAAAAAACCTTTTCAGTTAATAAATGTTTTCTTTGTTTAAAATTGAATAACCTTTTCAATTAAGAATATGTATTTATTGACTTGAATTCGAAAGTATTCTTCAATTAAGGAATACCAATGCCTACGATTGAGATATTTTTTATTGGTTGGATAAAATCAATATTCTTGGTTTAAGTCCAATGTCTTTTAGTCAAAGAATACTGTTTCAAATAATGATCAAGAACAAAACATTTCAATAAAGAATGTTTGTCTTCGTTGAAGAGTTATATAATTTTCAATTGAGAATATGTATTTATTGGCTTAAATACTTCAGAATTCTACAATAAAGAATAACCGATACCTAAAATTGAGATATTTTTTGTTGATTGGATAAAAAATATTATTTTGGCTTAAGTCCAATATCTCTTAATCAAAGAATATACATTGAAATATTGATCAAGCATAAATATGTTGGATAAAGATAATAAATATTCTCAAAAATAAAATTATTTTCTTGAAGAAAAATTATAACTCTTTAGTCCTTTATATTTTTTAATGAAGAGTCTCTAACTATTGTTTCAAGAATATTGTTATTGAATGAATTTAAATATTTTCTTAATCCAATAAACTTCTATTATTATTGTCTTAAATCTCTAATTTTCTTAAGTTAAGTCATTCAATAATCAGAGTAAGAATTCTTTAAATACTTCGTTCAAAATTAAAGTTTATTCTACAGTCAACAAATAAAATGACTTGTGTTTAATGTAATATTCTTGGTCTAAAGAAATAAATTAAGAATAATATTGTTTATCAAGAAGAAATCCATGTTACTTCAGTAAAGAAATTATTCTTAATTCTAGTAAATATATACTTGAGATTAAACAATACACTTGAGAATAATTTTATTCTTGACTGAACACATTGTCAGACCTCATTTTTTTCCGTGTACTTGTTTGTTTTCTTCATTACTGAATGTTGTTCCCGTTGCCGAATGCCCGTTCTGAAAATTTTAAGTTGCTTCATTGACGAGCTGGTCTATCTTGATTATTTACTTCTTTTCGGTTTACTACCTATTGTATTATTTAACTATACTATATACTTACAACAAATATCAGCTCAATCAGTTAACTGATTTTGGCGCAATCGAGCCAAACGTCCATCCGTCCTCACAAACGTTTGCGTTTAAAAGTGGAATAAATTGGATTACAAAGTTAATATAACATTTGTCTGCTATCAAAGGTTGTTAACAGTAAAAGCCGCCGCCGCTACACCCAGGTGTTGCCAGCAACAAAATTAATTTCTCGGGCTCACTTTAATACCACTCGCGTTTAACTTGTACAATAAAACAATACCTCCCTCTAGGTACCATTTACAGTGCAGTAACAGCCTTTATGACGGTGGTGGCTTTGCCCCTGTATACGAATTACTATGACACTTTAAAGTTTCAGTTCATTCATCGTTAGTTTTATTAGTAGTCTATGACAGTCCGTTGGTACGAATAGTTGGTTTTGTTATGATTGTTAAGAGGCTATGTGAAAATTTGGAGTCGCTGCGTTTCATTCTTACTCGATAACGGTACAGTTTACAAACTTGACTTTAATACAGTGATTACTTGATGATATAATCTAAATAAATGTAAGACAGAAACACGATTGGTGAAACTTTTCTCGATAGATTTTTTTTTTGAAATAGGCCCTCTTTAAATCTGATTTACATCCATCCTCCGAATTTAGAGAATATTTACGGTTTATTTTTATACTTTTGAGTGAGTAATCATAAAACTTGATAAATGTAAAAGGATTTTTTTATAAATTTAATACTTTTCAAGCAATACGATGTTTTATCATTTGTCGCTTACGTGCGTTACTTTTGAGCGACAAAAATCTATATCTAACCTCTTCCCTCGGGGTAAGGTCTAATTGCGCTATCACTGTCTTACGATTCGGCAGCTGTCATTTCTGACAGTTTCACATATCCTCTTAAAGCGATTTTTTGTTCATAAGCTGCAACTTCGCTTTTGTGTTATCGGGTTAGAATGCTTTTATAGTTAGGTGTGATGATATTTAATCCTTTGCACACTTATCTAATAAGCATGATTAAAAATTAAAGCAGTTAAAATTGTTATTTTCTAATTATATCCAACGCTTATCAGGTTAAGGACAATTATAAAAGAAAAAAAAAATGAAATACAATTTAACTTAGGTACAGAAGAAACTATTCGTTATATTTTGGATTTGGTATATTTTGGAGTTAATGTAATAAAATATTGATTTTCACAGTGATGATTTTACATATTTATAATTACCTACCAAAGGAGGTAAAGTTGTATGAAACTCCCTAGGGAGGAGTTAAGGATTTAAATTTGGAACGTCAAATTCCTGTCCAAACTCTTGGAAAACTTTAAATAAAATAATGCCCTTTTAACTGAGTCCCCGACGGGCGGCATAAGACACTGCTTTATCCCCTTGGTGCATAATCTACTATTGAATCCTTGTATCATTAAAGCCAAGTTTCTTTATTTATTTTTACTGTGTTACTAATTTCATAAAGAAGCGTGTAATTTTAACAAAATAACGTTTTTCGCGGATGATACACATTTTCTGGAACAGTTGAGGTTAATCGCTTTGCAATTTGTCTCATTCAAATAATCAATTTGCTAATAAATTTTGAATACTTATGTGCTATTTTTATTTTTATTGACTTGTGATTTGGGAATTATGAATAAATTATGGTTTTGTATTGCTGTTGTTAATGCATTTTTAATTGAGTTTCGAGTCACTTTATTATGTGTAAATAAGCTTTAAAATTACTTAAATAATTTTGAAAAGAACTCATTAAATCTGTAAAAAATAAAATAAGAATTTAAATAAAAATAAGTATGCATTATTGAAAATGAATCGACCTTTGTAAAAAGCGAAATATCTTACGAAATAAGCAACCATTTTGTTATGCCATATTTTATCGTCTAATTTTGGCGCAATATCGACCCGAATTATTAGCCTCAGTTTGCGTTCGAGCGGTTTAATTTGTTAAATTGAAAAGAAACATCGTATTGTTCAGACGAAATTAGGTTTATTTGCGAAACCCATTCGGTCGTAACAGAAGATCCCTTTGAAATAAGTGGATGGAATGAGTGAAATGACCTATAAAGCGGATAGATGTGGCAGTTTCGACGGGGCTGAGAGTATTTTGCTCGCGTATTTCGTTCGCGTGGCCATTTCTTGAGAAATGACTCTCACAATTATGATAAGACAGGGGGCAGTTTAAAACGTAGAAAAGTTGGGAAATTTCTTTTACTTTCATATTTTTCTTAATAAAATAAAAAAGTTGTAGGGTTCCATATATTAGTAATTTTTCATAACGATGGAAGGGATATTCTTACTTCGCATATCCACGTTTGTCCTCAGTAAGTTTGCATAATGACGTGAGGTCAATAAATTTCAAGCAAATCGTGTGATTATGTTTAAACATAACCCTACACCATACTGCATGAGCGGGCAAAGCGCTCTCTTGATGTTAAGAAACTTTGAACAGGTACCCACAAAATAGCGCAACTTATCGACTTGGAGGCAAGCTTGTCTGCCTAGTGTAGTTTCGCACTTATCCACTTGATTGCTTACATTGATGAAACATGGCTCTGCTATGATGGATCTATCAATATCTATATTTCATTAGGAGGTAGCTCTACTGAGTGTTAACGGTTCATAGAGACAATGGCGTTCGTCGTGGGTTAGTGTCACGAAATAACCATACGGCTAAAGCCGTTGCAGAATACACCCGAGCTGTGGATTAGATGAGTTTGCACTGTGGAGTAATGATACATTGTTGCCCGTCTTGTTTCTAAACATACGAGTAGTCTAAGCACTACATAGAGACAAGAATTTACCTTTCCCTTCCACAATTGTTTAGGTAATGAGGACAAAGCCCTTGTGTGTATCACAAGGTATACCTTACCTACGTTTTCTTATCTACAACCACGTATGTGGGTAGAGTAGTGGCTTTTGAGTGACCCCTGTATCTACAAGCTCTATTCATAGCTCGGTCTTTATTTGACAATCTGTCGAGAGTCGTAGAAACTACATTGAGGTTCGTAATAAAGTCGGCAACCGTCTCTTCATTTATAGTGGTACCTAATTTTGTGTGGAGCGATAAACTTGACAGACGCCACGACATCATTAATCTATGTTGTAATATGTTTTGACACATTTACATAAATAGCACTTTAACAGCTGCTCTGCGACAAGCTGGGGAAATTTATTATGTTTGATATGTGACGTATTTCGGGGTGAGATAATGTTATTTATTAACATTGTATGAGTTATTGCTGGTTTGCGCATTCGTATTTGAATATTCACATAAGGTACAACGCTTCCACGTTATACGAACCGAGCCTCGACCTGAGACTAATGTGAAAGACTTCAGAATAAACTCATTGAGATTATAATTATACTATTATATTATACGTGTTAAGTAAACTTCTTTTGGGTCACCATAATCAAAGGGTGATCTAATAACCGACGACCAATGATATAAACGTTCACTTACGGGATACGTACGTATTAATTCTTAGTAAGAAATACACTAACATTAAGGATATATATAAGTTTTAATCTAAGTTATAGAGACGATCTTATGAATGCCACCGACGCGACGTGTGTAAGGATGGCTAAATTATATTTAAATAAAATAAAAAAATACTTTTTTGAGACTTTAGGATAAAATTAAAACATTATATCATCGATTTATCACCTAGATACAATGTAAAAATACCTCCGCTTCGCCGCCCTGCGTACCGAAGTATAATAATTGCGTTCGATGCGTGTACGATATGCCGTAATAAGTTCCGTATACGATTCGATTACAGTATTTTGATAGCCACCGATATGGCAACGAATGAATATTAAATTAATTCCAGTATTTAGCCCCAAAATATCGCAATTAACGGGTGACGTGGGTACACGGACGGTTTACGAGGTGATAAAATTGTCGAATTGCTGAATTTATATTATGTCTGCGGACTTTGGTGGGAACGCGCGGTTGGCTGGTGTGGTCTGTCTGTTTGTAGCGTGCCGTTATTACACTGCTGCCTTATCTTTATGATTGACTTCCCACTGCCATACTGCAAGGTTTTATGTCCCGACGCTGTAAAACTCAACAATGCTACGGATTTTAGTTACAACAGTATATAAATCGCGTTGATTAAATTTTGCACGCAAACTCTGTTGTATTATATTCTCTCGTAAACTCGTAATTAATGATTACAATGTTTTTTTGTTCCAGGTATGTATTCGTCCACGAGATGCAGTGATTCTTCGGTTGATGAGAGGTCGGGTCAGTTCGTGTTTGTGTTTCTAATTGTTGAGAAATGAGCCGTGTGAATCATGACACGTTTAGAACAATCAGCCTCTCAGCGCACGTATGACTAGTTTCAATGCACCTGACTGCATCTATAAACTGTTTGCACTCGGCAACATTTGATCATCACTTTTCATCATGCTTAACGAAGGTTAACAAATTCTATCTGATCAACTATCGTCTTTGGTTTTTTAAAAATTACTATAAATTAATCTAAGAGTACGATTTTCAACTAGATTTATTTAAACCTCAAATTTCTAGGGAGAACGTATTTTCTGCTTGCTTGGATTGAAACTGTTGTAATTATGGCTAAATCGAAGATGCAGCTATTTTGAAGATAGCTTTGGCTTCGAACTGGAATAAAGCGCATCCATATATTGGATAGTAGATAGAAAGCCAATAGTGGTTAGCATTAGTGCCAATACTGCCAAGCCATTGATTCGATATTGCTTTTATTTCTCTTAGGACAGAAACGTTGCGTCATATCAATAAACTGTAAAAAAATTACGAGCATAACCTCAACTGTAATTTAAAATTTTGCAGAATTTTCAGTTTTAGATACGAAAATTCTCTGCAATTTGTATTAGCTTTCCTTAAGCTTTGAGTGCTTGTAAAAGAGCTACACGCTTGTTTTTTGAGGTTTTAATGAATCTCGAAAACTTCAGAATGTACAGCAGTCGAAATCAACACAAACACGCCAGCGCAGTGTCGACGCTCGTAATATTCTAGAAAATTAATATGAAACTAAAATATATGTTATGAAATATAAGTAGAGACATTTAAGTCCAAGAATGCACGACCCTCCACAGTTGAGATTTAGTTAATTGTAAAATTTATAGGTCTGAAAGATCATTAAAAAAAAATTACAATATGCTCTTATTAAAATTATGGCAGCGCGAGTGAAAAATCGTGCATTTTTTTGTGCGGTTTCAGATTAGCGGATTCGCCGCTCGTGTTTTGTTTTTGCAGCGCGTGTATGCGCGACGCGCCGCGAGAGACTCCTCATGCTACTGACAATCGCTAGAAAAAACCGAGCGTAAACGCCGGTATACGCACGACCGGCTTTTGTTTGAAGTTTCGCGAGTACCGCCCGTGTATGCGCGTCAAATACGCTAGTGTGATCCCTCCCCTAACAAAGGCGAATGTCGGCAATCGACCGTCACAATGTCAATTAAGACGCGACGAGCGACGACGCGCGACGGCGGCATTCGGAAGTTTGTGTTTGACACCGCCGGATGTGTCCTGTATGCTGACGTAACTGGGTTGCACTCAGTGCAGGGGCGGGGCGAACCCGGTGTAAGCCACCCGTGTTCTCGGCAAAAGTACCCAGTTATTTACTTCCATTTAAAAATTCGCGCTCAATTTATTAAGATCATTTAGAACTTTATTTGCGTTGCGAACTAAAATAAATTCTAACGATAAAGATAATGATTTTATTTTGCGCGAAACACGGTATGTTAGATGGTAGGTAACAGAGTATGTCCATTGTCCATGCATGTCTCACCAAGAACTGGCATACAAAATATTCGGCTAGAAACGCAAAACAAAATTACAATTTGATTCATGTCAGATCAGATTTCTTAGTACGCGTCTACACTTCTTGACAAACATACTCTCCAAATTTAAAGTTTCTACGTTCAATAGTTTGGTCTGAGCGTTGTCTGTCAGTCAGTCAGGTCCAAGCCTTTCATATATTTGACGTGTAATCAGCACACACGAATGCTTTATGGGATACTGCAACGATGTATGGGTATTTGTTATTAGATCGCGCCGAAACATTAGACATTATTCATTATGCGATTATTTTATTTTTGTATCAGCGAGCCCTTAGCAGAAGCTAGTACAACGTGTCTATACTGACTAATCGAAGATCGAAAGTCTTGTCCAATTTACATACAAACTAGAACTCCTAATTCGACGGGCGAAATTGTTTTCTCTTTACGATTCATCAATTTGGACGAGCAATCAAGCGAAATTGGATTCGTTACGGAAACGGGCCACAATTGGCAGTTTTACACGTCGATTTGAATCTACGGAGATACGACTGATTGTAATACTGCATAATAAACTTTTTAACTTTATTTAACTCAGTTTACAACGTTTAGAATTATGATTGGATTTCTGGCAGAGGATTTTATTACTCACCAGCAAGGTAAGCTTCGCCCGTGTGGTAGTAAAATGAAAGTAATTTCCGAATCCTAAATGTACTTACATCTGTCTCCCAGTTAGGTTGTTACAAGCAAGTTAAGGCTAATCCTTAAATCCGAATTCCATACAAAATGATTCGGACAAATACTCAAAAAGTACGCCGTATTATAGTAATTTCTTCACACTATTCGTTTCGTCCATGTTTTTTGATTTCGTTAACAAAAAAAGTGAAAAGTTTCATACTTTAATTTAGATTTTATACGTGTTTTAAAATTAACCCTACTAACTTAGAAACACGTATAAAATCATTAAGTATGAAACCTTTCACTTTTTTTGTTGACGAAATCAAAAAACATGGATGAGACGAATAGTGTGAAGAAATTACTATAATACGGCGTACTTTTTGGGTATTTGTCCGAAACATTTTGTATGGAATTCGGATTTGAGGATTAGCCTTAAGCTAGCTGGCTCAATCATCAATAGGTACATATAAAAAGCTTTGTCCTGACTGACTGACTCACAGACAACGCACTGAAAGTAGAGACTTAAATTTAGAGAGTATGTTCGTCAAGAAGTGTACTCGTGTACTAAGTAAAAATTTGGTTGATTCGCATCATACACCACAAATTTTAATAATAAATATCCATAATCAGTTGCTGTTACTGAACACGGCAAATATAGCAAATAAAAAATTATTAAAAAAAAATATGATCAAAACGGACACACTGTTACCGTTAGTAGTTTTCCTATGGCTTTGCGTCAATCGGTACGCATCATTGAATTCATCGTTTGGTTAACTATGGTACCTAGCTGGAGCCAGCTCGCTGCAGCTCGGCTCGGGAGCCGCACTCGCCCCGCTGTCACTCTGTCATTTTGTAGTAACCAAAAATTCTTACTGCACAGATACAACGTAGTACCCCTTCTGCATTGCCCATTCATAATTAAAAACTTGTGTATATTCCTTGTTATAAAAATTCAAGAACACAATATTCCTTTGTGCTGCTTGTTCGTTGTGAACGTCTTTGCCAGGGTAGCCGTCACCGTTGCGAGCATGGAACTGACATGGCGACGAGTTCTATTCAACTAGCTCACAATCTGTTGTCTGCATCTAAGACGTCCCGTATTACAATAGTCCTAAGGGCGATGTCAACGAGGAACGGAGATATATTGTTTGATACCAACTAGTGTCGATTACCCGTTGTTTAGAAGTTTCCTTTGTTTATATTGTTGTGAGTTGCATATTCGCACTGCTACACGGCTCTTGCATGGCATTCAATGCTTGTTGCTTGGCGCGAATCAAATGGTAGTAATAATAGGCCTAACATATTTTTTTTATGTTTCATACTTTACCTATTATTTTTTTAACATTTGATTTTCGAAAGTAAGGTTTTAAGGATCTATACTTTTGGAACATCTAACCCTGTTTTACCTTATGTATTAGGTACTTATTTTTGAGCATTAAATAGGTACACCTAATCAATCTTATATTAAAGTATTTTTACGGAATAATGTGTTTAGTTAGAAAACATTCATCCATCAAAAATACAGTTTGGAGTGAGTCCAAAAGAATCTCAGTAAAGATATTTTTAGGTCAACTAACTTAATTCATCATCATAGCTTTTTCTTTTTATTTAGTGGTCTACTTTGAATATTTCATAATGAACGATCTGAACTACATAATAATAGATATATGTATAAATACTTATCTACCCGGAAAAAATAAATAATAAAAGTAGGTAGAGCCTGTATTTAAATTAAATATTTATCCAAAACGAAGGTGAAAGTCTCGAAATACCATTTAAATACTCAATCGACCGATGGATCCTCTTAATTTCGCTTAAGAACAAAAGTACTGCGGGTTTAAATTAAAACACGAGCGCGGCTCCATTAAATACTAAGACTCTGCATCCACTTATCTCTACCTCGACCGCAGCGGTAATGTGCACTTGTAATTACATATGAAAGCTGAGTACTGACTACACTCGAGTACGATACACATTAAGCTGAATGTGCATGCGCTATCGGATGGTTTGAACTTTCCGCGTCGGCGGGCTTGTATCGGGGAACTTCGCCGATTAAACAATTGAGGCCGGGTAGCCTGAGGGGGCTAGATATTGCGCTTCTCACCAGCGACCGGCCAACAATAGCCTCGAGAGTCGAGTACCAAATTCGAACGTGGCCATCGTGCGACAAATCGCATGTTCCGATAGTTCGCACGATGGCATTCTTGTGCTTTTGATTGCAATATACACGGCTACTCTGGGACGCCGGAACGGGCACTATACCGTTTAAATCGAGTAGTGGATGCCAAATTTGCATTCTCATGGATATTGGAGTGACAGTAGAACCCTGTTACTGCTCAATCCGCATATCCGGCTCGTGTGCAAAGCCTAGCAACACTACATACCATGAATCTATAAATGAATACTAAATTGTAAAGCGTAACAAGCGTATATGTAGATTATAAAAGTAAAAAGTTAAATTGAAGCTAAACCTAAAAAGATTGAGCTGATATTTGTATGATTCATAACTTAGGCACAGTACTAATACCTGCTACAGTACACACACTGAAGTGCACAAATCTGTAAAAACAGCACACCTTGCGAGGCGGCTAGTTATACGCTCCGAGATACAGTTGTCCAAACTAGTTCGGAGTGTATAACAAAACCGACCCCGCTGGGTTAAATAATATACAGATATCAGCTACCAAAATTGTAAAAAATTTTAGACCTAAGATGTGTGTCTATTGAAATAAATATATTTTGATTTCTGATTTGATTTTGATTTTTATGAGTATAGGTTATAAGCTGAAAAAGGCACACATGCTTGAAACAACGCGAGCGAGCCAAGGGCGGTAGTTTGTTAGAAATATAAACAACCTTGAAGCGTGACTAAAACAACACGAAAACACGAAATAGGTATGTTCAAAGATAATAACCAAGGCAACCGGTGCTAATTAGACTAACTACTTGTGTAAATTCCACAAGGTATTTCTTACTTTTGTAAAAAACATTAGTAAGAAAGTTACGAAACGAAATGACAGAGAAACGCCTGGCGGTTATGTAAACGAAGGTAATCACGTATTTAAGTCTTCCATTCCGTTCGTTTGTTGGTAAAATAAAAGAGATTCAAAGCAGATCAGATAATTCTGCGCCCTTTGGCCCAGGACCTTTGTAATTTTAAAGGACATGATAAAATTGCATCTAGATAAATAGGATATTCATGCGCACGCAGTCCTTTGAGTCACTTCACTCGTTAAAAGCATTACGTTTGTGAATCTTTTTCTCGGAACATCAAAGCTCAGAGATAAAAAGCCGAATGGAAAATGTTTTACAACAAATTATTATATTGTTATTATTATATTAACCCACATCGACACGTTGTGTGGCCTCTCCCATAGCTCGCCACTCTTTTCGATCCTGCGACAAGTGAATCCAGCGAAATCCAGCTGCCCCAACGGTTCCGTCCGATAAATCAATAGATGAAATATACAATCGATTAATTAATATCTTAAATCAAGCTATTGCACAATTACTAAAATGTTTACTACATTGCATTTAGTGACACTTGTTTGAAATTTCAGTTAATTCATCAAGAAATTGATACGTTACCTTACGGTACGGTACTTGTAAAAACTGTAAGTTTACAATTTAACAGTTATTAAATACGGTGATTTACTTACTTTTAATAAACTGTAAACACTACGAAAGTCTGCTATGAAATGGACCAAAATGTTCAAAAATAAATACGTTAATTTGCTTAACGATCACCCCAATCAGGAGGCAAAAAAAAGTAACCCTTACCTACCAATCAGAGGATGACTACGTCGTGATTGGGCTGTTCTGACGAGCATGGAATACTATATTATTCTTATATACTTACATATGTATATAACCGTATTATTACGTATACGTATAAACGTATTATACATGCGTTCACAATTTGTCGACAGTTAACAATTTTACATTTTTAAACCGTATCATTTGTAAACTAACAGTTTTTACAATTTTACGCTGACAGATTCATCAAAAACGTTTCATTTTTAGCAGATATTACCCTATTTGCCGATATATAATATATACCCTATTAGTAGTTTAGAATTTGGGTCCCGGCCATCAGGCCGGGACCCAAATTCTAAACTACCGCTGTTGAAAAATTGCGGTCTCGGCCAAGTATCTTTAAATTTTACACTTTTCCCCATTACACAGATGATCAGGCCCCATTATCGGCTTTGGGGGAGAATTAGTTCCCCTTCCAAGTTCAGAGTCGCCACGCAAATCGTCCGACCACGCAACCATTAAGTCATAAAAAGTGACTTTTTCGAATTATGCACGAAGAAATGCTTCGCCATACATTGTCAACTTAGAGTTTAACATGCAATGTGGAAACAGTAAAACAGGGCCAGATGATGCCCCAAAAAGATGGGTGTCCTTTTTCCTAAATATAATAATAATAATAAATTATTTATTTCGGACAACTATGTTGATCCATACAAAACATTAAAAAGACACAACATTACAAAAAAAAAATCGTATCATCATGAGCATCTCCAATACCTCCAATACCGAAACCTTACTTTCAAAAATCAAATGGAACTAATAATAGGTAAGGTTTTTTGCATGATTTTATGCTTCATACTTTTACTACACTTATTACTTTCTGGACTTTTTGGATTTCCGAAAGTAAGGATAGGGAAAAGGGGCACTTATCCTTTAAGGCCTTCTTACCCCCTACAATTTTCTATTTTTGGAATCCAGATTCCATGTAGCCAAGAATTTAGCATATAATCGCATCATCATCATCATCCTATAGCAGTCCACTGCTGGACGTAGGTCTCCAGTGTAGGCGCACCACTGAGCCCGATCTTCGGCTCATTCGGATAATCGCATCGCATACCTATAGTAATTCAAAATTCGATATTTAAAAGAATGCAAATGCAAAGGAGATATCGAGAATAATCAATCGCTTGTGAACGGTTTATTTACTTAGTGTATAAATATTCAAAAGCTTTTTGGACTAGTCCACAGCGCAGTAAAATGAAATCATTAATGTGTCAGGTATTCTGCCGCAAAACAGGTATGTATATGCATTACAATGTTCCGGTTTGAAGGGCACTGTATTACTATGTAAATAAAAGTCCGGTTTAGCACTGATTTGGTCATGGGCAGGCGTGATCTCTTACGATCACGAGAACGTGTTGCTCGTTTCGCCACATGTTTTCGTAAAAAAAGCTCGTCTCGTCACTAGTTTGCATTAAAAAAAAAGTCTCAAACTCTACCTAAACACGTGAATTGGACATTCTATTTAAGCACGTACAAAGCAAAAACTGTCGTCCCGCTTACTAAACCGATAAGACTGTCCAGTATTTGCATGCGCTGTGTTAGGATACGTCGAAATTCTAATTTATTCTAAAACTCTACCAGATTGTATCACAGGAATCGTCGGTTCTTGTAACATTTTTTGTTTATTATAATTCAGAATTTTCAGGAATAGAACGTACTTGATTGATTTATAATACCTATCTTATATTTGTAGGACAGTAATCAATATAATAACAAAATTAAAAAAGTTCCGTTTTTAATTACCACGTTTTGTCTGTCGTTCCGGGTGGAATCTTGTAACTCAAATTTCGAGCACTTCGTGATTAGCTATCCGTTTGGAAATTTCAAGGTAGCTCACAACTCGATGACAATGCATTCTGAATCCATTTGTTAGTATGCAATGCCAACCTAACCTCAAAAAAACAGCTATACCTCGTAGTATTTGTAGCATCAAAAAGTACCTATAGGATTGCGTTCGCTAGAAAAACTCTGCCGTGCAAAGTTCATAAGACACGTCTACGCGTCCTCGCAATACCGCAATACTTGGTAGTCTCCTTACTTACGCTGTTCAGACATTTTCAAATAGAGTTCTCCGCAGATTTATGATATACTCTACCCACATTCCAAGACTGCCGAACGCTATCTCCACGTTCCTAACTCGATCAAACTACAACCAATTTAAAGAGTTGAAAACTTCATGATATAGCAAAGTTTCGCAGATGAAGTAACAAGGTCTTGTTTTCCTACCCTCGGCCGTGACTTGGCTGCATCAGGAGTTGGCTTCCGTCCAATGGCTGATGACTCCTCCGTCTCACACACGTTCAAATTGATATCGCCAATTCGACACTGAGCGCAGCGTTCCCTGTCACTGATCATGTTTTAGAAGTTGAAAGTTTTCGGACAACCCTGTGGTTTGGAAGTTTTCAAGTTTCTACTCAAACTGGTGTCTTTGAAGTTCAAATTGATGAGGGTCAGTTTGTTACCTATAAAAGTTTGGGTCTAGCTACTGCTCGCCGCTTCGCCTGTATGGTATCGAGTTCAACAATTAGCTAAATAGTTGTCCTTTTTAAACTATTCGCCTTCTTATCGTGTCACTAGGTCTTTCGAACCAGTGTGGTGAAAGGATTTCAAGTGCGCCTTGAAGAGGCTTCTTTCGTGTACTTGACACATGTTTTCGAACTTTAGGTTCTATGACATGCCGTCACGATGTTTTACTTCACCGTTACGCACGTGTTTTAAATGTACAAATAAGTAGATATTTTTTGAACAGAAAATCCATTGTTGTACGACCGGGTTCGAAATCACGACCTTCAGATTGTAAGTCGAGACACCTCCCACTCGGCCAACACGGCTTTTTAAACTATTCGTCTCATAAAACATTTCAACGGTTCAGTTCGTGTGTATAACTTATAGCGTGTGATTGATTAAACGTTTGCCCGATGCTTTACCCTCGTGATATCGTCTTTTCCCAGCTCATAAACTGTACCCACACCAAATTCTAGTCAAAACGGTTCAGTTGTTCTGGCGAAATTAAGGAGCAAACACCCATCCTCTTTCGGATTTATAATATAACCTGTTTGAATTTAGAAAATTTCAAGCACGTTTTGCCATTGGCTGTACTTGTCGATGCGTAAAGGTCAAGGCTCCTCGGTTGCACAAGTGGCTTGCAATGATGGTAATGACGGGTCGTGCCGTGATGATTTAACACGTAAGGCCAGCAGCAAACGAGCATCCGGTGGCGGGTGACCGTTAGTTTACATACATTCTGTTGCTGTAGCGCGTCGCCGCCACCCCGGCGCAAAGTGGGCCAATTTTTTTTACTTTTGTGCCGATATTGGGTTTAGTGAAGGTTAGATTTTTAAGTGTTTTTCAGTTGATTCTGTTTAAAAGAATGTTTGAAGTATTTGTTTTCATAAAACAAACACATGTCGCCACTGAGATACGTGTGGCCGTGTGGCGGCCACGCGCTACAGCAATAAAATATTATGTAAACTGACGGTCGCCCGCCACCGTGGTCGGTGGCTCGTTTACGGCAACCGTAAACCAAGTCATTGCTGTGGCAGATTAATAATAGCTGTTATGGGAAACCAATAACGTAACTCTCATGGGTGGTTGCTGAATTATAACGTACTTACATAATATGTAAGTACATAGTATAGGTAGATATAAGTTTTAGCAATACTTTTATTACTAGATACTTACTCTTAAGTTTCACTTTGTTGTGCCCTCACAGGGTATATGTTTGGTACTCATATATAATTTAAGATCCTCATGTACAACATATAAAGCAAAATAAACTATTGAACTTGAACTTGAACTTGTACTGTCTGTATCTTATAAATTACTAGGTTTTCAAGACTGACCATTAAATTGTCTCAAAGTGATTGAGAGTTATATAAGTTCTCGGCTTTTGTTATCCAAAGTCGTGTGTAGCACTGATGTGGCCATGGGCAGGTGAGATCTCTTACCGTCAGGAAAGCGACTAGTTCGTCTCGTCACGATCTCGACACTTGTTTATGTATAGAACAATCAATAATGATCACAAAATTTTCACAATATGGCGCTTTTTCGCTCAAGCAAGCAACTTCTTTTCAATTCAGCGCCCGTAGTCAGCATCAATAGGTATGCAAAGCGAGTCTGCGGTCGATCATTAGCGACTTAGTTGTCTTTATGATCTTATCAATTAAACTCTCTTTTCCGTTATTCGTTTTGCATTCTGAGTTTTACTTTTTACGGATGGTCGAGTGGCAAGGGTGTCGTTGGGTCGATTCTCATTCAGGACAAAACATTGTGTGATGAATATCGGCGTTTGTTCTGAGTCTGAGTGTCTCTTATAAACTCTATCAACTTTATGTATGTTTTCTCAAAAAAAAATATTCTATCAGCTATCTGGTTAGAATAACACAAGCTTGTATTAATTGGAGCTTTAAGGCATTGTGTGAAATTTTCCAACAAAATTTATTTATTTTATTTAAATTGTTGTTTCGTTCTTCAGTTAAACGTATATTAGTAGAATTCCTGAAAACAATACATCCAAAATCATCGAGTCACTTCTTGTGTATTGAAATTAGTTAAAAAAATTAGTTTATATAAGTTGTGTATTAACTTATATAAACTATACCGTTTAACTTGTTTTGGGATTCGTTTATGAGTGGTATTCGTCGGGAACAGAATATTAATTAGGGTAATAAAAAAATACCATTGGTATTAGTTTTTGGTATTAGAAAGGAATAGGTAATTTTCCTTTGAGCTACAAATCAAGATGCCAATTCTCAATCTCCGATTCAGAAACAGTATTGCTAAGCTTAAAACTTAAACTGCTGGCTCCGTCGCTTACTGTGATAGTAATAAATCGATCCTTGAAACCCTCGAAGGCCTTTGATCGGCTAAACTGTTACTTGTAATTTGATGAGGTTCCTTGCGTTCTATTATTTTCAATACGTACAAATTTAAACTCTATCGTTATTGAAATAAGACTGAAATTGCAAAATGTGGAATCGTTTCAGATGTCAGAAGCCTTGAACGCTAAATGAGATTTTTTCGTAGTAACTCAACTCCTTCAACAGTTCAAATTTTAGGCTGACCAAGTTCTTTTACGGTTAGACTTTATAGCCTTTCATTGTAAAGCAATCGAAAGAAAGTTAACGTGAACTCAAACTACCGAACTTCCACAAAGCATTTAACTTTTACCATCTCTGTGTAGTTAATGATGCGGAAAATTCATATTTGGATACGAATAGCGACTTCATCAAACCAGCTGTTTACTTTGAATGTTAATTTTATATTTGGCGCTGATTCTTGGCGTTTTTACTCTTCAGCGGAGGAGGGTTTTATGCTTTTCGAGTGTATTTATGCATGTTTGTCACATTCATTGTGGCGCTCTAGAGGCTAAACGACTGAAGAGATTTTGATAAATGATGTTTCATTGCATTGGATTCATTTGGATTACGAGAGTGACAGATACAACCTAAAATGACAAAAAATGTGAAAAAAATTCAAAGGTATAATCAAGTTTTAATGGACTTAAATGGTAAATGAAGATCTTTACATTAGTTTTGGTCATGGGAATGTCATAGAATAAAATTAAAGAGTCAACAATTAAATATTCCAATAAAATGTCAGTCGGATTTTCAGTTTTTTCGAACTTTAAGCTTGTTGACGCGAGTTTCGTTTGAAATCTTATCGACAGGAGATAAATTGTGGTACCTAGTCGTCGGGCGCCCAGTGGTTTGAGGTGACGATCGCTGGAATGTTGCCAGTGACCCGGTGCATTGTTGGCATGCCGCATCAGTAAATTAATACCACCAACAGAGTTATACCCCTGCAAGTTAGTCTGATGTATTTCCTACATAGTCTCAATAACAAAATACTCTTTGAGCTAAGATTTTGTTTGTTTTTAAAAATTTTAATCATATTGTTGAGGCGTTTAATGAAAATCTTTTGAAGAAAATAGAACAAAGTTGTTTGAAATACAACGGTTTCTTTATTTTCTTTACTGTTGCTCGGAAGTTATTAAAATTAACATTACGCTTTATTGGCTTCCTAGTCGTTACGAAAAGAACCGTTTTGTTGTTACCCGCTGGATTTTTAGTCGTTTAAAACGTAAGTACTTTACTTACCTACATATAATTTACTGATCGAAGATGTCAAGGTTGGCTAATGTATACTTGACATGTATAGTATGACAATGAGCTGGTCCCAATTGTTTGGAGCTGATAAGCACTTAATGATACGACCTAGACACCACCGATGGCATTGTTTGAAACCCTTGAAAATTTCAGAATTTTTCAGTAGACCATTCATTTATGACGTGTCTACGTCTAATAAATCGATGAACGCCGGCTGTATGCACGAAAACGTTGACGTCATTGTCCGGTAACGCTCATTGTCCCGTTAAGCTGGTTGGTAGTATGCAACCATTTCATCAATGTTTTGTTATGCCGTTGTCACGTTAATCAACTTTACAGACAACCAACTTTTTACTAAGCTTAACATCATCGTCATCAGCCTATCGCAGTCCAATGCTGGACGTAGGCCTCTCTCAACGTGCGCCATCGCGCCCTGTCTCTTCAGCTTACCGCATCCATTTTCTCCCTAAAGCCTTTCGCGGATCGTCACTACTTCTGCCCGCAGGGCTCCTACACTACGTTTACTCTTACTAAATTTTGTTCAGTCTTTTGTTCATATCATAGAGTTAACCTCAGGGGTTCTCGGTTTCTTGTATGTTTTTAAAGCGCCAAGTTGTTGATGTACGGCGTTTGAGGAAACAACGTTAAACAAGTCTGAAAATTATTATTTTGTTATTCTATATAGCTTTAAGCCTTCTAGCGCGTCCGCTTTCCGGCTTAGTCTCCTTAACTTTGGCTTAACTATCTCGAACAAGACGTTCAACTGACGCTGGTGACTTTTTAAATTACTGCCAAAGGTAATTTAACATTGTGGAAAATGATCTTCTTTAGCTTCTTTGATCTATCTTTATTTATTCTTTTATTATTTATCTGCTTCATACTGTTTCAATGGGATTTTTCTTACTACACCTGTTCCCTTTGACTGTACTTGTGTATCTACGTATGTCTGTATACGTAAGTGATTTAATTTTGCTATGTTTGAAACCTCTAGCTTTTTATTCGGTATTTCGCCTTTTGGCGGTGAGTCCGACTTACTCTCTGGCCTGTCTCAGCCTAAGATACATTAATTATTTTACCAGCGCGAGATAGAGGACCCCGCAGACCCGCTGATTTTCGTTCTCCAGTACAATCGTAGTGTACTCCTCATTTCGAAATGTCATATCCGATTCAAATGCAGGTATAATTGGAGAAGGATAATCAAATTTTATCATGCTCGAATATCATTGAGAAATATAAGCTGATTGTATCTAACTAAAATCATGGTTGTCCAAATGCTAAAAAATTAATGAAAAATTAAAAGTTTTCGAAATGCCACTTTGGACAGATATTCAACAAGGGTTACGAAATGAAACGTTGTCCAAATGGGATGTAACCCATTTGATGATGACAAATATAAATAATCAGTATGAGAATAATACTATGCAAATTAACAATGCAACGTTACTCATTACTGATCTCATGTGTTATTATAAAAGACGTGGTCTGTTTGTTGTACACGCAATGTGCTGTAGTAATTCGCGATGTCTATCTGATGTCACGTATGTGCATGTGCATTACGTGACGACGAGGCGGCTCTGCAGTGCAGCCTAACTCAACACATCCGAGCACCCGAATTGCTGACGTTGGTAAAAAAAACAGCCTAAACTGGGACTGGGCTGGACACGTCTGTCGTATGTCCGACGATCTATGGGCGAAAACTACTACACAGTGGACACCAAAGGCAAATAGATGACGTGAAAGGCCCAGAAGGAGATGGCGGGACGAACTTGACGCTCATCTACCAACCTGGACCATATCCCCTAAAATAAAAAAGATGGATTGAGAGCTGTATGTTTGCATCTCAATCATGCCAAAACTACCGAAACGATTAAGCTGAAATTGAATTCGGGTGTAGTTGATGAACAAATAAATGATATAAGCTACTTTTATCCCGATACCAATGTTCTATATGTTCCCAGAAATAAGAAATAAGTTTCCTCGTGGATCACGCACAAGTATCAGTTACTAAGGGTAACGACCTAACGTGGTATTGTAACAGCCAGACGCGGAACTGATGTAAGAACACGGAAACATATCCCGTAACGAGAATTCAATCCTGTCCTGCTTTTGAATTAGCACACCTGCCTTGGAGGTAGACTAAACCGGCACAGTTAAAATGAATATTTTTATTACGAACATATTATTACCAGCTCATTGACATGACAACAATGGATTGCGCTATGCTGTTGATGATCATTGTCACATCGGTTGACTGCTTACCATCAGATGAGATGGAGTTCAACCGCAAGCCTATAATAGTAAAAACTGCTCGCCCAGTGCTGAATAAAAGTATATTGTCTCGACAACATAAATGTCTCAAGCCAAACAATAAAACGACGTTGGTCGAAATGAAAGCATAGTCAAAGAAAGTAAAGTCTAATTGAAAACTACTATAAGTTTGAAGTTCAAGCTAGTAACAGCAGGTGGAAAAGGAAGTAAAATCCGAATGGGCATTAAAGTCGAGTTTAAAATCCGAATGGGCATTAAAGTCGAGTTCAGTATCCTATAAACAACAAAGTTGTGAAGAGGCTTTAAGTTGTGTGGAACTGTTCGGGTGTGGGGAGACGAGTCGCGTGCATGGTAATTAGAGCGTAACCGTGCTGACTGGCGTTTCAAGGTTAGCTTAGCGTTTGATAGGAGGTGTGTGACACAAAAGGCTGAAAATGTGAAATGAGGTTGAATGTGCCACGTTAATGCACGGCTTTTTTGTTCACGCCAACTCTACCATTAGTTAGATATGCCTTAACCTATCGCACTTCTCCAGGAAACAGCTGCTTTCATTAGTTCGCTATGACGTAATCTTAAGCTATGACCAGCTATGCGATGATGATAATAATACTTAGTCGTCAGAATAAAATCTTAGGAAAATTTATAAATGGACTCAGTAACAAAAAGGTTTGGCATTTGATGGAAGCAATAACATAGCATGTAAAGACTAAATGAAGCAAAACATAACACAGTCATTATGACCAGCTGTGCCTACACGATATTGCACTTAAAGTGTTTGTATAAAACCCGTCTATGATGAACAAGTGATTGGAAAATCCAGTCACGACATTCATTAAAAATAAAATAATCATATCAATAATAAAAAACTTATCAAATAAGTAAGTAAACAGTTTGTTTTGCGTGGAAATTTTGTTGTGTTAAAGAACTGGGAATTCCCACTAGGTATATAAAAATATTAGTTTGGGATCATATTCGGTGTTACTCAGGGGAATATTCGCGGGCCTTTTCCTTTTCGTAAAATTAATTTCACATTTTTGGTCACGGTATTGTGTAGGGATCAGATTGCTTACCCTCTTTGTAAAATTAGTTACTGGAAACTATTTATGGATATTCCTATTTTCTTGATCTTCAAGGAAATTATGTTAACTAAAATGTGCTAATGAGTCAAAATATCTTTTAGGTTTTTTACGTTAAAACATTTGCTGACAATGTTTGTTAAAGATTTTGCGAAGGAAATACGCCACCTCATATCTTGAAGGTGTAACAGCAGATTAGGAAATCGCGAAGTTCGCAGATTATTTCCACGTTTTAATTTCGCGCGAACGATCCAACTTGAGCCGCCTTACTCTACGTATTCCTGTCGCGTCGGCTCAGTCCGATCCCGATTATTTCTTATCAGAAGCGATTCGAGTTACGAACAACTCGAGTGAGTGCGAGTGAAGTATTCAGTATTCCCTGGAGCGATGAAATTCGCCACATTACTCGATAATTGATAAAGTTTGCCATATAACGTGGTCGGACCGAGTGGGGCCAAATATTGGTAAAACTGTTTCGCGAAGGCGCCTTGGCTGCAAAGTTTAAACGAGCTTAATAGCCGACCACACGTATTGATCATTACACACAGAAATTGCAGATCAGTTGGTAAACCGATGGACTTTCCTGAGCGCTGGATGTCAGCAGTTTGATTTCTGATTGAATGGAACAACTTAGTATAATAAATTGCTAGACAACCAGCAATTGTTGTAAAGCCTCGGCCATTAGAAAAAAGGAAGCAAACAATTAACATACTGGCTTCTTTATTGCGTATTGTATTTTTAAGCCTTCTAAAGTGCACAGGTCATCTTGTTTCTTGCTTGGTTACTCACAAAAAGATGTCTATATTGCTTTAGCTAACGTAAAAAACATAAAAGGTCGTAAACACGATACAACTTAGCTATACAAATCTAAATCACACACAAACTAGCACAAATTAACTAATAAAATATAGGTGAGGTATTTTTATCCCGACTGCCAAGGAGGGTTGGTTTAAGTATGCTTTTCGTATCTTGTATAAATGTATGTAAATTTCTTTGGCCTCCCGGTACCTCTCAAGTGTTATTTAATGGGTTTAAAAAAAAAACAAATAAAATAGCGGATTTTTGGCGCTAAATAGTAAGACGTTAATAAATTTTTGTTTACCAAACCTATCGAGTAGGGTATCAAAATTAAGTAAATCAAAAGGAGATTACAAAAATATAAATAGGTATGTCATAATGTTTAAATTTAATTTGGAATAATGACTTGGCAATCAATGTACTTATAATTATTTCGCAGTCAGGTTTTCTGTTTTTTTTTTAAACTTTAAACTTGTTAATTTACTCTTCCAATTACATTCTAGAATCCTGTTAAGTTACCGGTTGTGCGAGACCGGCATTGCCTTTGACCCTATTGGAATTACATTCACTACTAAAAGGGCAAATTTCAACACGACTCGTACTAAGAAACTACATAGCTGTCTGATTTTACGCTCCGGTATTCTCGGGTATTTTATGCCTTTGCTTTTATTTAGTTTATACCAGGGGTATTATATCGAATTTCGCTGGACAAAATTTAAAAAAGGAGGACGTGGTGGCCGAGTAGATGAGGCCGTTACCTTGCGATCTGATGGTCGCGGGTTCGAATCCCGGTAGCAGTCATGCATAAATGGGGTTTTTCGGTCGAAATAATGTATGTATGCATCCCACGTTCTCGTAACGGTGAAGGAAACATCGTGAGGAAACCAGCATGTCGTAGAACCAAAAGTTCGAAAACATGTGTCATGTGCACGAAAGGAGCCTCTTTGAGGCGCACTTGAAATCCTTTCACCACACTGGTTCGAAGGAACTAGTAACACGATAAGAAGACTTAAAGATCAGCCAAAGAAAGATTAGGCTCAGGGCCACGCTTTGGGCGAGATCAACGCCCAACAGACTGAGGTTCTTAATGATGATGATCTAAGCGCGTGTCAATACTTTGGTTGATTACATCGTCAAAATAAACCTAGGGAAAAGACTGAACTAGAAATAAAGTGTTAGGTAGACAGTATACATACATACTCGTATGTATAACTCCATTCTAATTTACGTAAGTAGAGACGTAAAAAAGTTTACGAACCGATTAAATATTCCTTTCACTGTAATGCAAGGAGGTGTTAACTTCGGATATAGAAAATCGGATCACGATTTGGTGTGGACTCACTTTCTCCATGTCAATTATGTAATCTCTGACGAAACGACTATCGTTTGTGAATCTCCAGATTGTAACCGGTTACGGGTGTTGCGAAATAATTACATATATTTTGGTCATTTCGTATACGTTTTTTTATGTAAAGCC
Source organism: Lobophora halterata (assembly GCA_932526365.1). NCBI lineage: Eukaryota > Metazoa > Arthropoda > Insecta > Lepidoptera > Geometridae > Lobophora > Lobophora halterata. Next base: position 2,096,326 of record OW052017.1, read on the forward strand.
ACGAAATGACGAGATGCCTGAGTGGCTAATGGCTGTGTTATCCACTGGACGAAATTCATTTGAAGCGAGGACAGTTTGCTAGCTTAGTTCATCGATACGAAGAAGAATCTATGCTCTGCCCGACAATCCGTTTATTAGTTTTGACATAGTTCTTAAATTCTTTATTGCACACATAAAAACTATTAACACACGTAATTAATAAAAGGCATGTACATAGGCGAGCTTAACCCTTAAAAGAGTTTTCTTCCAGCAAACCTTTGAGTATAGAGAGACAGTGTTGTAATGGTAGGTTACTTACATATATAAGTTATTAACTACGAAAATACTATACATAATAAATAAAAATACATAAAATACTACTATAAATACATATTTATTATACATATTTATTATACATACATATTATACTCAATACTTAGGATGTGAGATAATGCTCTTTTACTTTACTTTTGAAGATGTTTAGAGAAGGGCTAGCGCGAATAATGTGTGGAAGGGAGTTCCACAGATTCACTGCGTGTATAGAGAAAGAGTCACTGTAGTGACTCGAAGAATGGTCGGGAATTTTGAGTTTGAAGCGACCACTATTTGTCTTCAAGGCAAGAATAAAATAGGAATATACGCTAGACGCCGACCGCGTCGTTAGTTACCATTAGTTGAGATAGCGGTAAAAATTTTAACAAACAACATTAAAATCAAGTATAAAATACACTTATGGAACTATATGATAGTGTCTGATGATGATCTTACCTTCTATCCACGTGATTGCGATCTAATAGTAAATAATAACAAGGTACTTATTGTAATTTGCATGCTTGTTTTAGATACCTATACGTAATAATGAATACCTCGGTCAGCCTGAGTTTCAAGACATGTCCTTCAAAGCATTATTGTTACCATCTTATCATGATGACAATAAATGTACGGAGTGTAGAGTATCTTGAGCAGGATAAGACTCAGCACGTAGAACAGCGGCATCAACAACACATCAAACCATTAACAACAAATCCCTTTGCGCCAAGATTAGCCCTCAAACCGACGCTGCCAGGACAATGAATGGACATCGCTGGATCACCTGTCCAAGTGTCTTAAGAAGCCGGGGCATCGTTTGTCAACGTCGCGTCCGGGGAGAATGCGAGGACGCCCATTGTCCGGGTGCCCAGTCATCCTCCACTTTAAAGTGCCTTTCAAATTGCTGATAAAAATTCTTGGCGGTGTATTGTAAATACCACAGCTTGGGTAAAATAACATTGGCTATCTCCATTCTCCCATCGGTTTTTATGGGAACGAGTGTCGCCAATTTTCCTTTCGGATGTATAGGTTTTAATTTTTTTTTGAGGAAAACTGTTTCTTTGTTGGCTTGGCTTCTTGCCTTTTACTTGTCAAAACAGAGCAATAAGGCATGTTATATTAAACTTGGAAATATTTTCCTCTGCTGGCGAATTTAGTCTCTGCTCCAACGAGTGGCATCGGTCACCTAGCTAATTAAAATTATTTATTTCTCATTATCATTAGCTTGCAAGGCAGTTAAAACACTCCAGCTAGTTATTTCCATACATTTCAAGAACAAGATACCTAGTGATACGCGTATCATAACTAAACCCCACCAGACCCACCGAAAGGCAAATGTCACACTTTGCTCTTTCCGAACTCCTCAATCTAATGGCCCTACCACACGCACAAGCTTTACCAAAGTCTTGCCTGTGCAGGCTGGTTTGTACACGGAACACTTTGGTAATTTCACCAATCACACGCACGGTGTTCCGTGTACATCCCGGCCTGCGCAGGTAAGACTGTGGTGAAGCTTGTGCGTGTGGTTGGCCCATAAGGTTTGAACTGACCAATCCTTTGTATGGGCATCAAGTTTGTCCGTCCCTCTGCGCCGCGGTCTGCATGACACATGAAAAATGAGTAAAAAAAATTGTTTCGTTTTAATAATAATCAATTCTACCCCGTACTTTGTACCGAAACGCTCAGTTCATCTTTACGGCAAAAAGAATTTTCAGGGAGCTGATTTCATTTTCATTATTTTCCAGGGCTTTTTGTTTATCTTGTTGTTCATTAAGTAGAACAACGCTGTGGACGTAAAACAAAGCGTATATTCCTTGTGTTTTAGAGTATTAGGGTTGGTGTGTTTCATATGATACGGCGTGGTCACCAAGCTCGTGTTTGGATATAAATTGTGAAAACACTGAAATGAATTATATTTAAATTCATACTTCATGAAAATTGTCGTGATTTTATTTAAAAAAAAGGAGTGACACAATGTTCAACTCGTCTAGTGATAAGGATATCTAATTAAAAAAAAATCTTAATAAAGATGATCTCAAGGCCATAGGGAAGTTTACCACCTGGAGAGGGAAGGTCAAAGTTTGCAGCGAGTGAAAGTCCATTGTAGAAGTGGCCAGGACCCATAAAAAGGATTGTAGCGCCGAAAAGACCGATACACAGTAATGTATTAACAAATTCCATTGGATTTTCAACGAAAATAATCTGCTATTATACACAACAAAAGGGTGACACACTAGACAAGTTGATGTCTACTAAATCTCCCACATAAGTCTTACGTCCTTCAACTTGGATACAATTAGCCAGTTCCTTATTGTCCTCATTGAAGTTAACTCGAATAGCTTGGCAAGTGCGGAGCGGAATACTGTAACTTAGGGTGGAACTTGTTTCGAGTGTCAATGGCAGAGCTGGGTTATTCACTATGCAACTCTGGAACTTTATACGCTGCTCTGAATCACAATAGCTGCACTACGGCACTTCCGTATGCGCCTTACGTTGCCGCAAACTTCTAAGTAGCTGAGCGAACGTCAATGTGGGGTTGACTGTAAGTGAATAACCACATGAAACATGATAAATAGAAAAAGTTTCGCCGGATCCGAGTACTATGTGTTATGTAATGTGTTTGATGTGGTTCTGTGGGCTTGGTTAACGGCAATTTGATATGCACGGCCCAAGTTTTCTGATCCGCGTGACTGTACGTGCGGGTAAGTTTGTTATAAATGGAAAACAACATTATCAGTTGAGTTGCCTTAATGTAAGAGTGGTTTCCCACTAGCGTATTAACCGAATGCGGATTTGTCGCTCGATTAATACGCTAGTCTGAAACCGCTCTAACGGTCAGGAGATACTCTGTGTATATTATACTCTGTAGTTAGTACAATGTCTCTCTTTGTAAAGCACCGTAATATTTTCTGTAGTTATCCAATATTCCAATATTTTGATTTGTCCAATCAAGCTTTAAAGTTTATAATAACCGAAACCGGAATGCTAAGATTTTTAAACCAGATTTTTTTAAACATTTAAATATTGCATCCACATCCCATGACCGAGGCAAAAATTCAAATCAAAGCTAAAAATGAAACACGAATTTCAATGCTACCATAAACGGTCAGAACTTATTTTTTGGTAGCATTAAAATGCATAAGGCTTGCAGTATCCCAAAAACATCAAAGATAGAGGATCTTCGCAGTCGGGTAAAACATAATCATATTTCAACCTTGGAGGCTTTTCGCTGTTCGAGCACGCGTTATATGACATGGCATTTGAAGCCTTTGTGAAGATATCGTATGCGACATCTTATAACGGCGCCCTCACAATGGGTACGTCGATAGTCGTCGATTGTACTACGACAATGCACTACCAGGAGCAATTACACAGCTGGCGCCATTGTAAGGTAATATAGCTGGCTCTTGCCTTCTATTATCACTCAGCCGACAGTGAAATGTATGAAGATTGATTCTGAACGCGTTATGGGAGCAATTGTGCTCAGTCACGGTTAAGTTAATCTTATTTTGGCAATACGTAGTGAGGCGCGCTGGGGAAATTGCATGGCATTATCCGTATTGGATTACACGGAGGGTGTTATTGTTTTTTTATTTGGAAAAATGAGTTACTGTATCGAGTTGGCGTATTCAATTTAATTTCAAACGGTACTTTTTACAGTTTAGCTGGATTTATTTTTAGTCATTATTGCCTTCGTGACCAAGCTTACTAGTTCAAGTTCAGTAAAGTTTAGTAGAGCTGTTTTTGAGCGGTTGTAAGAAGATGATGTATCAAAGGCGGTTCAAAATTTATACGTGGAATGATACAAGTAGATGATATTGATTTTAAATTATAATTCATTACTTAACTAATGCTTACTAAATTAATACAACCACACCAATTTAAAAAAAAACCACGGAGGCGGTTTTAAATGTATACGAGGAATGATACCGAGTAGATTATATTTTCTTTTAATTACAAATCTGTAATTTACTTATGTTAGTGAATAAATTAAAATTGTTAATTACCATGGAGGATGTTCGAAATGTGTACAAAGAACGATACAAACAGATATATTTTTAAAATTACAAATCAGTAATTAACTGAAGATAGTTAAAAATGTATACTAAATTAATTAACCAGACATGATATAGCTAGTTGTTTACCTAACGATTCTTGTTAAACCACTGTGACCAGTTGCTTCCTACAATATTAGGTAGGTACTAAGGCGTAATTTTGCTAATTACAAACCGCGACATTAACAATGGCAACCGCGGTTTTTATCTAGAATTTATGGTTTTAAGTATTCTGTATATATCCTTGAAAGCCAATTATTTAATTTACCTTGTTTGTTTGAGTACAAAACAATTTCAAGTATTTTTTTAAAAGTATAGCATAAGCATAGCATAATCAGCCTATAATGTTCCCACTGCTGGGACTCTGGCCTACTCTCGGCTATGAGAGCGAATGGGTCTTAATCCACCACGCGGACCCAATGCGAATTGGTGGATGTCACATGCCATAGAACATTTTTTTTTCCTGTCCTCTGACATGCCGGTTTCCTCACGATGTTTCCTTCACCGTTGCGAGAACGTGGGATGCATACATAGACTTTTTCAACCGAAAAAACCCATTTACGCATGACTGCCACCGGGATTCGAACCCGCGACCATCAGATCGCAAGGCAAGGGCCTCATCCACTCGGCCACCACGTCCTCCTTTAAAAGTATGTACTTGCATATTTTATAATCTTATAGTCAATTTGCTTTGAAACTTATTACACAAAGTCTATGGTAGATTATTTAACTTTAATCTCATCTTAAACTCTATCGAAACTATACCAACAAATAATCTTCTTATCGAGTCTCTAGTTCATTGGAATCAGTGTGGTGATTCATCACTTGAAATCTTGCAATCCTTTTATGCACTAATACTACTAGCTTCTAAGACTGATATTGGCAAAAATATGGAACTCACTTTATAGTTTCAGTCCTCTCAAATGGCAATTAGACGTTCCTCCGACAATAACCTATGAACAGAACAGCCCCGTCGCCAACAAAAGATGGTTTAATGACCGGCCCCGCTGACGGCTTTCAATCAGCCTGTAATTGGGTCTCGGCAGATAGAAGGTACCCACATTTCACGAGTCTACTGCAAGGCTCTATCTGAAATCGGATTAGTGACGTTATCGACTCATCGTCAACCTTCAGGTAGAAATTGCAGTAATTGGATAAGTGAAGTTGGATTAGTAGAGCTGGTCTCTCTGCTGCCCTCTTGGGACATTCACTAACGCCGCCCTACAATGGATTGATGGATTTACAATGAGGAGTCGTTAAAGTCGTGTAGGTCACGCAAGTGCTTTAGGCTACCTTAGATGTCCAAAAATCCAATATGGCGGCTGTAAAGCGTCGATGACACAGGGCTAGTTTACTCGCCCCGTGTCATTGGATTTTTTAAAATCTGCTTGTTGACAATCCTTTCCAAAAGCTAACTCACTCACTCGCTTTATAACTCGCCGGCTTGTAGCTTGTAAACTAGCCCTGTGTCATAGACGCTTAAGACACCAAAATTAAAGAAAAAATGCTAAATAAAAAATATGTTTTTGGTCGATGTGTGTCATATAGTACGATGACACACAAGCGTTTTTACAAGCCGATTGTTGCCGTTTTTAAACGATAGCGTGTGAGCGTGTAGCTTTTGGGAAGGATTGTCAACAAGTAGATTGTAGAAAAGCCGATGACACTGGGCGACTTTAAGCGCTACAAGCTAAGTCGCTGGCGTGTAAAAAATCCGTGTGTCATAATACCAATAGAACATAAATAAAGTGTTAACAATCTAATTTGGCGATAATGTTTCAGCTGTTCGATTTTCAGTTTTTATAAACATTAAGCTTGTTTATCCAGTACAGCGAGACCGGATAAGGAAGCTAATTCATAATAACTTCCCATTTTGCAACACAATACATTATGTTGCCGTGTCTTATTATTCACCTTGTAAAACTTCGCCTCCAACATTGCATAATGCAAGTGTCATTCCTCAACTTCACAACGGGGCGAGCAAAGTTGAAAACTAGTACCTAAAACTACAGCTTACAACACGCTAAGTAAAATGTGCCGTCAAAACTTGCTAACTTCATTTAAGGTTGACTAATGGAAAGTTGGACAACTGAGTTTTTGCGAGCTTTAATTTTATCGTAGAAAACTTTCTTAAATTGGTTTTGAATCTTTTTAATTTATTTGCACAAATTTGTTCATGCACGTTGTATGAGTATATTTGCAGACTAATTACAAAGCATTGCTTATTCATAGCTACTGTATGAATACAAAATCTTTGCCTCCTGAGTTAAAACGAGTCGGTTAGCAGTCTTCTTCTTATAGTGTCATTAGTTCTTTCGAACCATTATGGTGAAAGGATTTCAAGTGCGCCTCGAAGGCTCCTTTCGTGCACTCGACACATGTATTCGAACTTTGTTGGCAGTTAAAAAGATACTAAAAGATTTGCTGATGTATTGAACCCTGCATAGATGTCAAAAACGTTCAAAATCATTAACGGTTGTCATTTGATTGGCCGACAGACATGTCCGGTCCAACGCCACTCCAGTTTTCTGATCCTGAGCTGTATCACCTAGATTCTTTATCGAATGACCATTATATCATTGATTTTTCTGTTCAAAAAGATCTATGTGTGCATTTTAAACACTTGCTTAACGGTGAAGGAAAATATCTTCGAGGCGCACTTGAAATCCTTTCACCACACTGATTCGAAAGAACTATCATTAAGTATCATTAAGAGAATGGTCCAGTCGCAATTACTTCACAATTACACGCATCCATTAAGGCTTAAGTAATCAACTATGTCCGAACAACCTACATCCGTCTTATTTAACTATTGTACCCGTTATATCGTTCAATCGATAGGAAAATCACTTAAAGTGATTTAGGGGATGGTCCCATTTCCGGCGACTTCGAGTAGCGATTTGGCAAGATCCTGAATCTCGCAAATGCTGTGATTGTAGACAATGAGCGTAAGGAATATATTTTCGCTACTGGCGAGTGGCCCACGTAATTTGTCACCATTTCAATGATTTCAATGTGTATTGGCTGATAATATAGGAGCTTACGAATACTTATACCCAATATAACCAATATTATTTTAGTTACTGCTGCCCGCAGCTTCACAAGTTTTTTTAATCTTATTTGATTATATACAGTCTAATAGATGTAATCGTACCAATATCTCCGCATCGGGAAGCATCGGTAACATTGAAAAGTCGATCTGAAGTTTGAAAAGTGGAAAAATACTAGGTTCGGGAATATTTTTTTCCCAAGTAAGTGTACAAAGATATTTTATATTTTATGGATAAAACTAAGAGATAAAATGATAAACTTTCAAATGATATACAAAACATTAAGGATCTGTTTGAAAATAATTTACAATTATTGTCGAGAAACTGTCGGTTTCATACTTAGCCTGGGTGTAAAATCATGATAGTAAAGTTCGAGGACAAAGTTAATTAGTAAAAATAAATATCTACTGGGTTTTTTGTGGAAACAAGTAGTTCAGACATCCCTTTAGACAGATCTAACTCAAAAACACTCAAAATCTAATTTTCACCACACCCATTTACGGCATGATATGCAGGGCTGGGACCCACTGTGCGCCGGCCGGTGCAACACTGTTAAAGCGCTCGTCTAGAGTAATATTGACATACCTAATTTCTTCCTACGGCACTACAACCCTTTGTGGGTCTGATTGCCTCCTCATCGATCTTTCTCCACGCGTTTCTCGTCTTGCAAATATCTTCAAAGTTGTTGGTTTTCCAAACTTCCTCAGGTCTTCCTCATTATTTGGCCATAATTTAAACTCGGCAAATATCAATACCGAACTGTTAAGGGGAATCCTCAAATCCGAATTCCAAACAAAAATTTTCGGACAAATACTCAAAAAGTACGCCGTATTATATTAATTTCTTCACACTATAATACGGCGTACTTTTTGAGTATTTGTCCGAAACATTTTGTATGGAATTAAGATTTGAGGATTCCCCTTAAAGTTTAATCATCATCATCATATCAGCCCGTCTACACCCACCGTTAGGTTAAGACGGGCCTCCTCTTCCTCCGGCCTCTTGTCTCGGTGTTGAGCGAGGCGCGTAACAAAAAAAAAAACATTCAAGCGAATTGATAACCTCCTCCTGTTTTGTAGTTTGTTGACAAAAATAATTGTGCCGTGAAGTAGCAACAACATTTATACATAATACACTTTTCTCTCTTCGTCAATAGTTTTGGCTCTGTGAGCATAAACCAGCTTACCGCGGGCAAAAGAACCAACTAACCCAACTGTAGTTAGTATGAGTTGCGTGTGTTTGCTTTATGGAATTGGTAATTCTCCCGGCGGCGCAGTACAAACTCCGGAACTAATCAATAGAAATCAGGCATGGAAATGATTGCTACTTTTATTAAATTACCACATGTTGATATGATTTCATTTTGTCACAGTGAAATCACCGGTTTTTATCAGTGGCCTAATATGATAATGTTACATTTTGTTAAAACAATTCACGCATGACGCGACGTCACGCAATCAATACCGCTCACAGTCAGCACACTGCTGCCTGTCTGTAATGGATGTTATTTTTATTTATGACACGAATTAAATTGTGAATGGTGACAAGTATCATGACATCACAGCATACAAAATCGCCTCCCGGTGCCTCTCGGATATCACCGGTGATTCTGTAACATACTTGGTCTCAGAAAGTAACAAGTGTTATGTGTGATTAATTTTATACCATGATAAATAACATGTTACTCGGTATACTCTCCATGCCTAATAGAAATACAAAGTGGTTAAAAGTTGCGATCGCGTGCAGCGATTATTATTAAGCGGACGTGTTTTACTTTGATAAATTGATGCTGCTGTTCGGAGTATCAGCTCTCGTAATTTGGCTGGATTATCGTGATAATCAATCTTCTCGTGAAACGCGGAAAAGACTAAGCTGAGTCTCTGAATATTTTAGCGTTTTCCTTTGATACACAGATCCTAGTTTTAACCTAGTTTAAGTTATAAATCCATGTAATATTTTGCTTGTATGAGCCAGCTCTGACAATCTCTCATGCTGATAAGCGCTAAGTTGCAAATGTAATGTGGTTACCAACACACTTTGCTGTCAGATATTCTGCCGCAAAGCAGTAATGTGTATGAATTACTGTGTTCCGCTTCGAAGGGCACTGTAATTAGCCAAATAAACTGGGCTCTCACATACTCAGTCTCACAGACTGACCATCAAATTGTCTTAATAAAAGTCATGTGATCTTCTATAAAAAAAATTGAGTTGAGTCTATGATGAGTCTAAGCGGTTCAGAGGTGCAGGCGTGTGAGAGGGACTTTTCAATCAATCAATCACTTCACGCTGAAATTATAGGTAAATATGTCAGAACGTAGCGGGAGTATGGAGCACTGATAAGTCTTGCCCGTATCTCGTTATGTCCGTCAGTTGTCAGTATTCGGTGAACCAGTAATTCGTACGGAACCCGATGCCTCCCAATTGTATCGAGTTGCGAGATAAATTGCAAGGTTGCCATGTTACTGCGTGTTGCGAATATCGTGTAACTTAAGGTGCACTTACACGGGCAATTTGTTGAGCAATAATTGCCTGGCAACATCACTTACCATCAGGTTAGGTTGCGGTCAAACGTATGTCTATTGAAAAAAAGTAATGGATTCTTCTTTTTCTTATCGTGTCACTAGTTCTTTCGAACCAGTGCGCCTCGAAGAGGCTCCTTTCGCGCACTAAGTAATGGACTAATCTGGAGCAATTAGTGGAGGAATCTGAAGCAATTTCAATATAAGATACATTGCGGTTAACGGGTATTGCGGCAAATTGATATTGATAAAGCCCGCTCTACACTCGCGCCACGAATACCCGTGAAAGCCGCGAAACGAGAGTATAGATGGTTTCGCAGTTACGCGGTTGCGCATTGCGCCGTTCCTCATTTGGTGTCAGTTTTTTCGATCGTCAAAGGGCGATCGCGAAGTAATTGCGAAACTGCGAGTGTAGAGGAGCATGTTTTCACGCGGAGTTTCACAGCGCAAATCGCGCGCGAGTGTAGAGCCCGCATTAGAATAGAGCAATTTTGATTGCCCGTGTAAATGCACTTTTAGATTAGAGAGAGGCCAATTAAAATAAGGTTTATTCTGATACTCAAGGACTTTTGAAATTACATTTCCTGCCGCGGAAATTTAGCTTGATTTATTGCCGGTAGTAAAGTTTACTTATCGTAAAATGTAGAGCGTCAAATCTAGCACTGAATGCCCTCGGTCTCATTTAAGGGGGCGCAGTCCTGTCAAAAAGGCATATAGGGTTGTCACAAGCCGCGCGCGGAATATTTCGCGCGGACTCAGCTGCCTAGAACTCTGAATGACCCCGCCAGGAATTACAGTACAAAAAAAACCAGTAAGATAATATTATTTTACTGTAGAAATTTATATAGAAATTATTTTTTATATTTTAATTTACTTATTCTAAAAAATTGTATAAAAATTTATCGAAATAAGTAAAATGTGCAATCACCTCACCTAAATCCATAAAACAAAAAATAAATGCACATTTGAAACTGACCACTATCTTGAATTTAAAATATAACACACAATTCTTAATCATCATCCCTTTATCAGTCAAAAACGACTCCGATAAGCAAAAATTAAAAAAAAAATGGTCCATCATGTTGGATTTCAAATCCGACACAAAATATTCAACTCCATATTAGTCAAAAACGATACCTCTAAAATAAATTACAAACAAAAACAATTTGTCATCTTGGATTTCAAATCATAAACAAAATTATTAATCCTCAACCCCTAATTAGTCAAAATCAACATTCATGATAATAATTTGAAAAAAAAAAATTATCCGCCTTCTTGAATTTGAAATTTGAAAAAAAAAATGGTCCATTATGTTGGATTTCAAATCCGACACAAAATATTCAACTCCATATTAGTCAAAAACGATACCTCTAAAATAAATTACAAACAAAAACAATTTGTCATCTTGGATTTCAAATCTGAAACAAAATTATTAATTCTCAACCCCTAATTAGTCAAAATCGACATTCATGATAATAATAAAAAAAAAATATCCGCCTTCTTGAATTTGAAATTTGACATCAAAATCTATATCTTTAACTTGAAAAATACACCCATAACTGCCAGGTACTTGTCTCGCTACGCTCGGGTGGGGAGCTCGCTTTACTGCAAAGCAGCTTTTGAGCAAAGCGAGCTCATCTCGATGTGACCCGCAACTCCCGCAAGCAGCGAACGGACAACCTTCGCTTCGCTTAAGTTGTTGCTTCACTGCGATCAGTGATGTGTTTAGCTGATGACACAAATTATTTTTACTGATTTTAGGAATTTGTAAATTCAGTGATTTGTGACATTAGGACAATTTGACATCATACATTATATTCAGTTACCGAACCTGCTTACAAAATTTCACGAGAATTCTTTACAATCTGTAATCTTTAATTTCACAACCTGAAGTAGAGACCTTCGGCTTTCGCTTCGCGCTCGTTCGGTCAGCTAATAATACTACTATAAACTACTATAGGTATATGCAGCTTTATATAAAGCTAAAGCTAAAGCTAATAAAAAAATATGTAGGTACTATAAGTACATAACTCTACAAAAAATATTTCTTGTAGTTATCTTGTACCCGATACAAGCATACTCTCTCTACATCTGTGTGTGGTGTTTTAAAAGAATCTGCAGGTGGTAGATTCATTACTGTTGTGGCGTCCATGTCAGTTTCCTGAGGCTGCCCCATTGACTTGTAACGATCTTCAGTATCTAGTCATACTGATTTTCATAAACTATGGCACTATGACAGACTTCACAAACTAAATAATGTCGTGCATAATTTAATTTGTGATATCTGTCATCGCGGGAAAACTGACACAGGTCCGGCCTCCGTAAGCGCCAGCGCGCAACTGAGCGAGCCTGCAAGCCGCCGCGCTCGCGAATTTGTAGTTATTTAAACTTAGCAAAAAAGAAAATCGTTTTATCAAGTCAAATTCTACGAAAATGTCTAGAAATATTTATTGCCTATAGTTACGTGCAGAAATTAATTGTAAAATATCATTAGGCTAGTCATAGTTTTGAAAAAACACTACAAAGAGGGGTAACTTTGGATTTTTTTTCTATAGAGTGAAGTGTTAACGCCACCTAGCCGCGACCAGGCGAACCACTGGAATGAATAGAGCGGTAGCAGGGAGACGCGACGCGTGCGCACATCTACGCAGAAGTTCTTCAGGACCCCAACAGATGGCGCTTCACCACCCTATAAATAGCGGTGCGCTCAGACCGCTATTCATATCATTTTGCATTTAATTAGCCTACTGCTATGTAATTGTTATAATAAAATATTTAAAAAACGTAATAAAATATTAATCATTTCACCAGCCATCCTGCAGAGCCCTCAGCTAACTAAATAAAATAAAATTAAAATAGCCAGTCAGTCCCGGCTATAACATGAAGTACTAATGATCTTGTAACTGGCTACGAATTTGGCTAGAGTAACGAGTCAACTTATGCATATATTTTTTTCAGAATTTATAACACTATTTTCGATTTCTCAAATGGTTTTAAAAAACTCAAAATTGCGGCCTAAGTGTGACTGCGCCGCCTTAACTGTGCCGCAAAGCAGTAACGTGTAAACATTACTGTGATCTAGTATGAAGGGCACTGTAGCTCTTAAGTCTCGCTCGCACATTTGTACATATTTGAAGATATAAATTGACTGAGTATAAATTTCAAAAAAGTGAAGATCAATTTTTTTACACAACCTTAAATTTTTTTTGGTATATTATTTGTTTTGATATGTTTAACATAAGCGAAGGAAATAGTGAAAAACTGTTTTGGAAAAAAACATACTGAACATTTCGTGATCGGTCCTTTTTTAATTTATAGGTACACAGTCAACTTATATCTTCAAAAACAAATGTTGGAGAGAGATTCTGGACGTGGAATTCTGGACCTTTACATACTTGTATCACTTAGTCCATAATTTGAGACCAATTACACTTTATTCGTTCTCCGAGGTGGTAAGCCTGATTCATGTATTGGCACGGAACTCTGGACGTTCGCCCGGATATTGTCCCATCATATCTGTACGTCGCACGGTTGTATGTTGTATGTAAATCCGGATCCGATATACGACAGCCGGAACATACGAAAGACGTGATGCACGGATTCACAAATCGATTTTTCTAAGAAAATGGAAAATAAACTTCAGCCGTAGCATCATGGCCGTACATGGGTGTACGGAACGATTGAGGATTTTAAATTTATCAATTGAATGAAATACTTACATTTCTAATGGAAATAAGGTATATAATTCAATGCTCGCGCGAGATGCTCCGCGATGCTCCGTGATGCTCTTAGGTCGAACCGAGCATTGAAGTATTATACCTTATTTCGGTTGGATAAGTATTAAATTAAATTGACAATTTAAAATCCTCTGCCGTGCCGTACGCCAATTCGCGCAGGCCATTAATGTTAGTTTATCATCCTCTGCATTCATTCTACTACACAGCATCCTAATTGTATTGTGTGTGCCAATTTGTGTGGTGCAGTGTAAATACACAAATATATTTTTTTTCATTTTATTTATTCTACTTAATAATAATAAATACGAGTAGAGGTATATTGTTAAGAAAATCCAATTAGAGCTAAGTCGCGAATCTCCGTTTCTCAGAACATGTCATCGATACAAACCCGATTTGGATGAGGGCCGCACTAACTTGTGATCAGTTCGGTTCAACTAGTTAGATTGCGGTTCTAATCCAATTTGACGTTCATGAACTCAAAGGTTTATACAGGGTCGCGCACGACACAAATGTGAATTTAGACGTAGCTCTTTAGACCAGGATTTATCTAAATAAAACCTTACTTTTTGGTACACCCTTAACTTAATCAGCCTATCATCTTCCGCTGGGACTCAGGCGTACTATCGGCTAGAGAGCAAGGAGCGAGATATTTTTTATTACGTATCTTATTAGATTACAATGTAGAGTCCATAGCAATAATTGAAACACCTGAATAAGTCAATCTGTAAATTTTGTTCTACGTACAGTTTATGTTAAATAGATAGATAGATAGAAAATACTTTATTGCACTTAACAAATAGTACAAAGGCGAACTTAATGCTTTGTAGCATTATCTTCCAGCTAAACCTTTTTGTATTGTGGACAGTTGCGTGGGTCGTGCACGAAGAACAGATTTCATTAAGGAATGATTATTATCCTACACAAATATTATAAATTAATAACATACATAAATATATATATAATACTATATGTTTACAGGTTAAATATGTTTGTATTTATTTCAATACGAGTATTTCGACAATTGTGATGGACAAAGTAAACAAAATATGGTTGTTTGCAGTTGCGTGTTGCGTAAAAATTACCATATCAGATTGGAGATATAAAATATTCAATTTGGTAACATGAATGCTAAGATGCTGAATTGATTAAGATTTATGCAATAAAATTTCTTTTGAACGTGTCATGCTGTGATGATAGAGACGAATATAGAAAGAAAACCTGAAATGAAATGAAATATTGTTTATTTGCTAGAACATATGTGTTTACAAATAAGGTCTTAAATAGATTGAGTCCATTTTATGTCCTGTTGTGCCGACATCCCACATAAGTGTGATAAGGGTACGGAGAAGATGACCATGTGTCAATGTGTCATTGCTGTATCCAGCTATTTAAAGAAAAAAGAAATATAATTTATTCCAACATACACGGCAACACACATTTAGGAAATACCTACTAATTTAAAAAAAAAAACAGAAAACTAAAAAAAAAATAACTATAATATGTACATATACAATCTACCTACCTACAAACACAACAAATTATTTAAATATTTGAAGCAATAAGGATGGTAGAAGGTACACACAGCTGCCGGGTTTACCGCGTTGTCGGAAACGGTCTGTGCTCAGCATAATGTTTAGGATTCGCATCCACAACGCTGATTTTCAGCAATTAGCAGATATTTAAGATGTCTATATATTATTTAAGATATCTGTCTAACCAGCCTCTTGCACCCACTGTTGGGTAAAGATATATTTTTAAAAGCTGGCATGAACAATACATTCACAAGTGCGGTGCAGTGTCGGTGAATTAGAGCGCGGCGTGACCCTATTGTGACCTGTCAAAATTATCATCCTGAATTTGTCGAAGTGTAGTAAACTTGAATTAGTGTGAGTACTATGACAGCGCCAGCTTTCGTTGAGCGACCTCTATGTGATGTATAGGCCTCCTCTTCAGTACGCCACTTTTTACGATATCTTGAGCTAGCCTGATCCTCTGGCCTTCTCACTATGTTAGATAATTTAGCAATCATCATCATCATCATCATCAGCCTATCGCAGTCCACTGCTGGACATAGGACTCTCCCAATAAGCGCCAAAGCGCCCTGTCTTCGGCTTGCCGCAACCATCTTCTGCTCGCAACCTTTCGCAGATCGTCACCCCACCTGGCCGGAGGGCGTCCTGCACTACGTTCGCCGATGCGCGGTCTCCACTCAAGAATTCGTTTACCCCAGCGGTTATCGGTTCTTCGCCGGTTCGGTTAATTTAGCAAAATATAAATATTATTATTTATTTATTTGTTGACAGACGAGCAGCTTTCGCTGATGTGTCTATGTCACACGTTGGATTTACTAATAATTTTGTGTCACTTTTTTAACATAGTCTTGTTGATTCGTAACCAAGTGTCGAGTTTGTTCTTGAACAAGATCGAAATTTACTGAATGTTGAGGATTCCGTCTAGTTTCCCAGTAGATTTTCCTGAATCTAAGGGTATTTTGAATGGAAGTTCAGTAATTTGAATATAACAGGGTAGCGGTACTTGATATTTCAAATTGAGATTTGATTGTTGGAACTATTTCGGGCTCGACTCAAATGTGAACAAGATTAAGGTTTCATATTAAATCTAGGTCAATTATACCGAACATTTAATATCACTTACTGTTCAGAATTTCTCAGTAATGAGGAGGACTATTACATTGCATAATAGATCTCGACACACGACAGTGTGTCAAGCCACGGTCAGGCCCAGCGAACTGGCGAGTAGCACTGTGTGTAAGTTTACACGAACCATTTGAAGCTACTTTTGACCTTGTCATAGCTAAAAAACTAATCAATATAAACACACCAAATTTAGTTTATGTATTGAAAGCCAGGAATTAATGAAGTACCTCAAATTTCATGAACGCAGCTTAAACGGTTATTTAGATATTAACGTTCAAAAATCGTCATTTTTATCACTGATTGACTGACATATAGACGTAAAACCTAACCCACTTCCAGATGACCTAGAAAGTTCAAATTTGGCATCCAGCTAGGTAATTGTGTGTATACAAAGGAAAAAAATCAGAAAACAGTAAACTTAATTATTTTTTTTCAAATTATTCGATTTTATGAGGTAAATATAGCGCCTTGCAAATTATGAGAGCAATTGCCTTGCAAATTTTTGCAGGATATTTCCATTTCCATGATGAAAGGTTGTTTTTATCGTTTTATGTACTTACTTTAATATTAATAATATAAAAAATATTTACAAGAGCCCAGATGAACGCAAGCTAGTGGAAATGCAAATTGCCGGCAAACAGTAATACATTTATTTGTAAAAAGTATTGATATCTGAACAAAAACACATATAATATGTGAAAATGGAAGAGCCACGGTCTGGGACCGGATTATGATGGATAAATTTACGAATGTCTATAGTAGACCTTGGCAAGCCATATATGTAGATCTCAAGTCTTGTTTCGGGGAAAACGACTTCTCCATCATAATCCGGTCCCAGACCGTGGCTCCTCCATTTTCACATATTATATGTGTTTTTGTTCAGATTCTATTAACATTACACCAATGATGAAGTTTTATCGGATCATAAGGTGAAATAGCGGTATTCAGAAACTAATGTGTATGGTTTTTAAACATTTATAAGACTAAATAAAAAAACTCACTTTGATGGAGATTTTTTTTTATTTTTTTTAATTATCTCTTCCCACTGTTGGGCAAAGGTCTCCCCCAATTTATTCCACGCCTTCCGGTCTTTGGCCATTGTCCACCAGTCTCCTTTAAAAGAGTCGAGATCATCCCGCCAATGCAACGTTTTCGCGGCCGACCCCGACGTCATTTTTATTATAATGAAAAATAAATAAATAAATTATGATTAATAAATTCTGAATCAATATAATTATGATTTAGTATTAATTTTAGCAGACAGCGACTGAAGGGAACATCAATGAATGTCTCCCCACGAACAACACAAAAATCCAGACCACGCTCAGACATCACCTTCGACTACTGTTATGTTATACAAACAGATTGCCAAGAAGCAGGATATAAGAAAAAAAAAAGATTTATTTTAATGTTATAAAGCTTATGGACTCTACTGAACCCTGAACCGAATTTTATAGTTGTAGTCTTGTTTAGTGTTTTATGTTTCACGCCACACTTCCGAATTTCCAATATACCGGACACGGAATGAAAGCTTCAAACTTTATCCTGTTTTATGGACCGAGAAATTACAAGTAGGTAATCTGCCGTTTTAGTAGCTCGTTGGCCTCGACTCTCCATTCAACACTCTTTTACGAGCTATTTATGCTCCGTTTGTTTTTCGATTAAATGCGTCAATCTCATATTCCAGGCGTCCGGGCAATATTCCCGTTTGTCCTGGGTGTCCGGGCGTGTTCCCGAAAGCGCCGGTTATTCTGCGTCGCTGTCGACTTCGGAAGTCCGGCCCATTTGCTCGTATCATTTGAATACTGTTCTCGTTTGTCGTTGATTTGTTTGCTTAGATTGAATTACCGGCCTGTTGTTTTGGATTAATCATGATGTAAAATAATACGTTTGTTCAAAAGAGTACCTATTTAAAAATAATACTCTACACCACCCCTTTAAAACTATTTTCGGACTGGCAAATAGTGCTTACTACCACTCGTTTATGCCAATTAGCGGGTATGGTGTCGGAGTTTATAAGTTGCCTGTAGGCCGTTTCACCGGTTTAGTTTAATGTAGAGTTTTTGTAATGTCAATCAGGGAAAGAATAGCATTATCTGCTTTAAGAATACTGCCTAATTTACATATCTATACCACAAGCAAGTCAGCAATTCTAAAACTACCTCTCGCAATTTCCTCTGCCAATTCCACCAACCGTAACATTGTGCTCAATTTGTTTTTCTTGTTTCAGGTACGTAGAAAATATAGCCAGTCAACACGTCAACGTTTCCTCGGTGCCTTTATCTGATTTCGACGGTAATCTCGGCATTTCTCCCACCGCGCGTCGCTGGATCAATTTGACCGATCCCTCGGTCCGAACAGCCAATTCCGACAATTCCGACGGACATGGAACACGAATAAAAAGTCTCGCGAAGTGCAATAAGTGCCGCCATCAATGTCGCGTTAGCGCCAACACAATAAAATAGAAAGTAATTTCAGTAGGAGACTGAGAACGCTTGAGAGGCTTCGATGCTCGAATTCTTTTGGTTTCCTTTTTTCAATATCTCAACCCGCACCTTTAGGAATGAATGGGATAAATGCTATTTCGGAATGAACACTGCAGTCTGTAACAGACGTTTCTTCTCCATTGTCTGCGAAAAAGCGCTTTGTTATAGATCCCTTTGGATTTATTGAATCACTCGTTTGAGTTTACACAATCTGATCGGGTGGCGTGTTTCGGGTTTTTAACAATTCAAATATTTATGGGTATTTTTATTATAAGTTGTGATTGCAAGAGCTTTATATCTTACTAAACATAAATGCATGACAGAGCATGGCATTTATTAATTTATAAAAGGCTTGGTCCTGACTGACTGACTGTCAGACAACGCACAGGCTAAAACACTAGACGTAAATTTGAAATTTCGATGGTATGTCCGTTAAGAAGTGTAGGCGGTACTAAGAAAGGATTTTTGTTTATTCGCAACGCAAACGAAGTTGCGAGCGTCGGCTAGTTTATTATACGTATGTATATTCGCTGACAGAGCCCTTAAATTAAAAGGCCAGATTGACAGACAAATATACTGAAGGTGAAGGCATGTTATATAATACTCGAATAGTAATAGGGTCTGTTGGCATCTTTCAGGTACAGAACCTCGAATGATAGTAACTGAATACATTTTAAAATCTGAAATCAAATTTAACGTGATGCATAAACATAATACGGCTTTGCAGCACAGTGATATGCTCAAGCAGTGGCATCCTAGGAATGCCTTTATTTGCAACGAATAGTCCGTATCTGGCTTCCAGATTCGCACGAGTCCTACACTGTTAGATGCAAATATGTGCGCTCAACTCGCGCTCTCTCATAGATTCGCTTGCGAAATTTTGCATAATCGAAATCGTTGTTGCCTTGATGTAAACATAAAGTTTGCATAATTTCGCCAAACGTGACATTTTTACATCAGAATAATATTCTCAGATGACTTCGTACAATCCAATGCGACAGAATCAGCACTTAACGAAATACCGACGCGTTTATTTCCACACGTGTTGTTACTATACACAAAAATTTTGAAATATCGGACGTTTACGTTTAAAAACCTTTAACCCACTCGATGTCGTATGCGGAAAGTATTTCGTAATCGGTCAATTATTATGACAATCACATGACGGTGCCAGCGGAGACCTCGAGGCATGCGAAATCGAGAGTCTGTTCGTACCGGCCACTCACTTTCACTGCCACAAAGGCCCGTAGCCTTATCTTATTAGTCAGTTACAGACTTGCCGGGTTTGTTTTTCGATGCACGTTTTGCCTCTCGTTAAGTCGTTAATCGCTCGTTTCGCGGCTCGGTCGCATCGCATCGCGACCACATCCGTTTTGAAGTGCGATCAAAGGTGATTTGGATTTTCACGCCTGGATTGCTCTCTGATAATGATCTCATCGGACTTTCCAGTAATAAGTGCGCTATAGTGCCGGTTGGAATTCGAAATAGTCGTCTGCATAGTGTTTCGGATTCGGTTGTGCATTTTTGTGAGGTTAAATAATTGTGACCTGTAATTCTCTGATCTGGATCTGGATTCATTTGGATTATTTTGGATATCTAAACGTTTTAGTTTTTTTATAAGGTAAGTTTATCTTTAATTTTTTATTTCTTTTATTCTCGTAGCCTTCGACGGGGAATGGTGGGATTCGGCTAAAGACCGTGAAAGGTGGAAGAATTTGGGGGAGGCCTTTGCCCAACAATGGGACAGCATAGGCTGATAAAAAAAAAGTTTATCTATTAGAAACACCAAGAACTGTATTTAGGCTTTGCTTGTAACAAATTTTTGCGTGTTATTTAAATAATCTTTCAGTATAGTATTGGTCCCAAGTCTCACCGCGGCGTGTTTTATTTTTTCTTGTAATTATATAAACAAAACGGAACTCTACCTTTTTATAATATTTCAAAAAAATATTTTGCTGTATATACTTCGTAATATTAACCATGTCGAATGTTATGTGACGAACTACATCAAACTTTTATATTTATAAACTAAAATTAAATTGTAATTGACCGTCATACACGTGTTTGTAATATGTAAATGTAGTTACTATGCTGCTTTTATGTTCTACTGAGTGGTTACGTAAAATACTTTGTGATGAATATTTATTAAAGCGATGATATTTTACTGAAAATTTGGTTAAAATTCATTAATTTCATAAATTTGAGTCTACATTTAGAATTAAAAATCTTTATAATAATCATAATGAACAACATTAATGCAGTATCCTGATTCTGTCTGAAATATTAAATAATGGATGAAACAATTTAAATTTCATGAATTTCATTGTAGTTAAATACAATGTGGGAAATAAAAACAAACGTTGCCATTGCGTTTGTGTACATTTTGTTTTTACTACCGGTATTAGTGGAAACTTCGTGTGTTTTGTTCGGAAATCCAGTAATATGCCTACTTTGTCAATATTGAAAGTATACCCATACAATGTTTAATATTGGATA
The DNA here is from genome assembly GCA_932526365.1 of Lobophora halterata. Taxonomy (NCBI): domain Eukaryota; kingdom Metazoa; phylum Arthropoda; class Insecta; order Lepidoptera; family Geometridae; genus Lobophora; species Lobophora halterata. The sequence continues at coordinate 2,117,614 of OW052017.1, forward strand.
TCACACGTATAGTAAGCGTCAAACAAGTTGTCCTCCGACATAATCGTGACAAAGATGCGCAGAACCAATTTGACACACGAATTGCGTTCTGCGCATCTTTGTCAATCACGTAACAAAGATGCCAGAAGACAAGCTGTTTGACGCTTACTATACATGAAAATGAGTGGAACTCTCCAGTTTAAAAACACATCAGGATCAAAAACGCTCGCAAAGCAGGTAAATTATATTCATTATGGCATTAAAATGGGACACGAGAGCGTAATGCTGCTCTTACGCGACTCCGCTATGCCCTATTCGCTATACTTTGGTATAGAACCATCATTGATTCGCTTAACGGTTCAGCATTTCAAGACTCGTACAGTACTCGTACTCGGCATTCGAACACCTGATAATAAAATTTGATGACTGCATTTGTATTGCGCGTATACATTCATGTAGCGTTTCGCTCCAGTTGCGTAGTTTTCAATGGCCGCCGTTTCAGGTATTTTTTGTATTCCACACCGTCGTTATTCTGGCGTTATTGAGGTTGTAATTTCATACGTGCCCGAAATACAATGTATGCTCGTACGAGTACCTATCTCGGATTAATAATTCATATAAACAATGAGCGCGTCGAACTAGTGTTTGATTCATGCTCGGTTATGATAAAATACAGTTTACAATAGTAGCGTTTGATAAATAGACCCCTTATTTCGGCCCTTTGAGCCGGAGGGCTTACTGGTGTGCCGTTTATGGAACGTGAATATTCGTCCTTCAGAGAATATCACACAATCGTGTCAGATACCAGACACATTGTTAGAGAGGCTTGCTACATCGAGGGTCTTCAATGGGTTGAGCTGGGTCGTGGATTCAGTTTCAAACGGTTACATATACTGTTTAACCTCTCATTATAATAAATAGTCAAATTATATTTTATGTTACAAGGTTGAATACTTCTCTAAAAATGTCCTGTAAAGCATAAACGGAGGTGTCTAACACACTCAGGCAGCCCGTCTATAACTCATGGCTGGGCGGGCGGGTGCTCGGAGCGTCAATCGCTCAATGTCAATTCGACCACCGACGCGATCTTGCACCCTCAACGGTACCTACAAAGAAATGTACGCCATTTTTCTAAGAGAATTGCAATTAGAAGGAATGCATTTCTCTTTCAGGTCTCGTGTTGCGCTTAGCTCGGCGGATAACGCTTTTAGATTTTTAATTTAAAATTCATGTTACTTCTATCCGTTGTAAGATCTTAGCCACGTATTTATATCTACTCAATCTTGTTCTTCCAATGCAATTTTGCTTTTTGTTCCTTTGGTTGCCGGCATAAGACATTTCAAACAATAGTATCCGTTTATCTTTGTCATTTCGCGACGGCCATTCAGATGCCATTAATTTATTGTGAGCACGAAAACCAAAGATAAATTCACGCAAGTTTTCATTACATTGCTAGGCCACGGTGTCTTGTTCTCGTTAGTTTAGCTCACCGAAGAATAGGGAAATTTTTCACCATCGCAAAGTTTGCTGTACTGCAAGAAAGTATTATAGTTATCGCTTGTCTCGAGGGAGGCATTTGAACAGAATTTGAGCTTATTTCACCGAGTGATAAGCAAAAAGGCGCACTCAGCTTAGCGTTTGCGGTTGCCACTTGCGACTCCCCAATTTGTTCTTGTGTATTTCTGTTTGTTCAGAAATTGCCAGGGCTCCTTTTTGCATTGTCTCCTCTAGCTGTAAAGTGTTTTTTTAACTTTATATTTTCCGGTATTGTTTGTAAGTGGCTTTTTGTGTCGAATAGAAAATGGCTTTACTGGCTCCTCTATTTTGCTCATATTATTACAAAAAATTCTCTAAAGCTACAGAAAAACTAAAAAATATGACCTTTTCCATTCACATTACGACGCATTACTCTCACTGAAGAAGAGACATGTAGAGAATACTTAAAATTGAATGCAAGGATCTCGTTAAGCAAACTCGCGATGGAATTTACTTGCGCAAATCAGGTATTATGCACAGCAAACTATGCCAAAATAATGTTAGTGGAATGTGGTGACAGACATCTACTCTACTCGTAATCCATAATTTTGTTAAGATTCCTATGCGGGTACTTTGAAGTTGCATGAGCTTAACACGAATGCCTCAAATGGATCCTCATTGCTCTCGTATCTGTAGAGCCATAAATATATTTAATGGAGTTCTGAATTATGTAATAGATTCCAGCAGGCTACGCTGTGTGTAAATGTGACTTACATCGTTTGGTTGCACTGAAGTGTACATACAGTAAAATGCACAATGTTACTATTCCATAAAGACTTCCTACTTAAAAGTAGAGTAGCTAAATGTGTGTTTTGACACTTAAGTAGGAACAATTTATTAAACTGAAGTTTCACCTACTTCTGCGGTTTTATTTCAGCTACAACTGATACTTTGTTTTGAGTTTATTGTAATTGTCAATGTGCTGCCTCTTTCCAAAAAATCGATGGACCGGTTACAGACAATCAAGTGAAAGTGGTACAGTTAAAATGGCTTTGTTGCCTGCATCAGACAATCTCCCCACAATGCCATCCGACTGAATAAATAAAAAGTTTATTTGATTGATTTTGCTTTTCGAGCCATTGGACAACTAGTTTTGATATCTGTTATTGGTCTATCTATTCAGCATTATTGCCCCTAGTATCTATTAATCAATTCTGCGACGAGAGTCTCTCGTTTCGGACTTCGGCGAGTCCACACCTCCTGATGATGCCTCGTGTAGAGGCGAAACACGTGTCGTATCTTTAAACTTTGGTTTTCTGTTATTTGACTCTTTGGTATAGTTGAACTAAAGTTAAGTTAATTAAAACCTTTGTTTAGAAATCAAGCGGATTTATTACTAAATATATTTATATAATTTGTTGATATTTATGGATTTCCGCAAAGTAACGCCTGAATCAATCAATTATCTTAATCAATTCTACTCGCATTCATTATTACCTGAGATGTAAAGTATGTTCAGTTCAATAATAATTTTTTTGACAGCTGTATCAGTCACGTGGAAATTACTAGTGAAATTCGCTCAGTTGCGAAATTCATCCGGCCTTTTGAATAATGCAAACTCTTTATTGGAGTGAGCGTGTACAGCGTTGGAGCTCTTTGCATTGTTTTAAATAGTGTAGTTCGGTGCCAATGTAGAGCCAGACTACATATTCCGCTGATTGCTTGCTGTGGTATCGAGCCATCCATAACTGAAAGTCAATCAAAACATCAAAAACCTTTAATTCAAATTTAAATGTAGTTTTTTATAAGGTTTGGAGGCTGTTCCGGTGAGTTTGATAAACCTGTGTTAGAAGAGCCCCCTCTTACTCTCTATGGTCTATCTTAGATACAGCAATGTTATGTTAGTTTAGGTAGGAAAGTAATAATAGCATGTCGAGGTCTTCATAAAACCTTTAAATACCAAGGCTCATTTGTCGATTATATCTGATGCTAATTAATTTAGGTTGGTCTTCAAACTTTGAACGGAAGATGAAACAGGCAATGATGTTTCTCTTGAATAATAACAGTAAATAAGTAAATATTGTTTGGACATTTCACACAATGCCATCCAGGGCCAAACTTAAGCCTTAGGATATCTACTATCAACATAATTTCATAATGTACCTTACCTACTTACCTAAATAATAGCCCATTATTATATGTGTACAACGGGGTTGATTACGCTCCAAAAAATACTAAAGATACTTAAGAAAATTAACACTACCAATTTAAAAACACGTATAAAATCTAAATTAAAGTATGAAACCTTACTAATTTTTGTTGACACAATCGGAAAACATAGACGAAACGAATAATGTGAAGAAATTACTATAATACGGCGTACTTTTTGAGTATTTGTCCGAAACATTTTGTATGGAAATTTGCCTTGAGGATTACCCTTAAGAGTACTTATAGTTTATAAATGAATGTAGTTGTTTGTTGTTCAAATAAAAAAAATAAGCAGATTAAATATATGATTGATTCACCAAATTCTACGTTCAAAATACCAGGATTTAAGTCCATTATAACGCACAATGGTGGCCGGTAACCAGACAAAGGCGCCGCCGGTTGTAAACTACAAACTAATGTTTTATTCTGCACCTTTTCAGTCGGGGTCAAAAATGGGAAATGAAATACGTGCCCAGTTTCAATAAAGCTTAGTTGCGGGTCTCACGGCAGCGCGTAAATTATGAGTGACGGACACTTTTGTCCCCCAGTGACTCTTTTTACGCGAATGGGCTCACGCGAATGGAGCACGCACTGTTATTGATGCACCGCTTGTGTCCTGCATCCGTTTCGAATTCGTCATTACACAGATTCTTCTTCTTACTAGTGTGGTGAAAGTATTTCAAGTGCGCCTCAAAGAGGCTCCTTTCGTGCACTTGACACATGTTTTCGAACTTTAGGTTCTATGACATGCCGGTTTCCTCACGATGTTTTCCGTTAAGCACGTGTTTTAAATGCACACATTATCTTTTTTTTTGATATGGGTATGGTCTTCTCTTCCTTGCGTCGTATTCCTGAATGCCGAAGGTGGTAACCCCTTCCACGGATTACTTTATTTCTGACGATTTTGCACCAGCTAGGTCGGTTTTTGGCTGCGTGGATGGCATTATGCAGTTTAGTGTCGAGAGTGGTGCGGATCTGGTCAGACCAGCAGCGCATCGGGCTGGATCCTTGTGGTATGGGTATGGTCAATGGTACGAAAAATCAAATGCTTTTTATCCCGATACTATGCGGATGAAAACGCGGGCAGCAGTAAATAATTACATTTGTATCATGTATTTGGTAATGATGATTTGGGTAATATTTATTTCTGACTCGTAAGTACCTTTTCTGTAAATTGTGACGAAAAAAAACTACTAGGTACTTATTTAAAAAAATATTTAAAATATTTTTAATGTGTTTTCTTAGGGTCCCGTACCTAAAAGGTAGCGTCAGGCAGGACACTATTAAAAATTTCGCAACCGCGTGACAAATCTACTTTTGACCCAGCTTATCCTAGAAGCTTTTGAGTACTAAGTCTAATCAGAATCCGAAAAAATACGGTTTGTAGTAGCCCCTTCATACCTAACATGAGGATTTGATCTATGGCTAGATGGCGTTGTGTGAAATGTCTAAAAATATTTATTTATTAATTATCAAGTGTGACACTTTATTCCCATAGTTTCCCACCGTTTCTATTATTTTTGTAACACTGTTACTCGTTGGAAAAAAAACGCAACGAGTAACACTGTTACTTACTCAATGGTAACCCACCCATACAATGTGAAACAATGAATTATGTGGCCATGTGTCATAAGCCGCGTTTTATTCCCGCTGTCGATCCGCTCTGTTATTTTTACAGGCCATTCATCAAGTGTCGAGCCATTTAATCTAAACATCATGAATTTTTCGAGTTTGACAAGCATATTGTATGAGCTACAATTTTATTGCTTACGTTTCACACTTTGTTTCGGGATTAAATCGTCGCCGATACGTTTTGTTTTGTCATATTTTATTATAGAGCCCGTATGTTGCCCTAAAAATGTCATGTTACTGTTTTTGATTATGGTTATTTTTTATTGGATATTAAACGCATAAGTATAAACATTACGTTGGTATGACATTTAAAAGTTATGTGGTTGTGGAAATTTATATAAATAAATACATGTGATGCTTCTGTCCTGTGTGTTTTGATACAGGATTTGACTTCGCTACTAGCTTGGTCGCTATAGAAGCAACCTTGCCAGATGGGGTATGACTGTCCCAACACAAGTCCAAAGCGATTGTGGAGCTCTCACACAAGATATCGTATCTGCTCTCCTGCCCCTTGCACCCGACGACCTGCACTCGAGAAGACCTTAACAAATCCTCAAATGAGGGAGTAAAGGGACCTTTTAGTCGAGAGTAATTTGAGACAGAGCCATTGACACGATGAATTAATGATATAGGTATATCCCTATAAAAGGAGCCTACGTGTTTTTCTAGCTCTTAAACTACACCCATTCCTTTCATTACATTCATTCTTTTATAATGTATATTTCCTCGGGGTGTACAATAAAGAGTTACTATCTATCTATCTATCATTCCAAATTTCAGCACGACCGCTTCAATAGTTTTCGCGCGACAGAAGAACAATCATCCTACTATTATAAGAAACTATACCCTTTATACTATTAGTACGGGTAGAATAGAAATGCTTAGACGGTTAAATGTTCACATTTAACCGTAAAACGGTTCAAATAAATTCTGCATTCACGTCGCTGTTCAAACTGCCATATATTTTTAAAGATAAACCTCGTATAAGAAGAATACGTTGTCATAATCATTTTAAACTAAAAACTTTATGCATAAAACCAAGACATTATGCTAACGGTTGATCACAGTATAAATTGGCTTTCAGTTAAAGAGAATCCTATTCAGCCTCTTTAACTGGAAGCCAATTTATGGCATTATTCCGAGAGCGTTGTGTCGGTGACGTGGAAAATAGACGTGTATATTTTTATTTAAGTATCTAAAGCCTCTGGCATACGAAAAGACGGCCAGGCAGTCTTAGTGTGGGTTCAGATTAGCGGATTCGCCGCTCTTGTTTTGTATTTTGAAGCGCGTGTACAAATCAGCCCGTATACGCGCGACAAAAATACGTTAGTCTGAAACCACACTTACATGGCGCAACTTGCAGGATTTGAAACCTTAAAGATGAAATTAGTAATTAATTGATTATATTTCAGGCTAAAATTAGGTAAAACTGGCTTAAAGCTAACTTAACTTTTTTCACATAGTGTTCTTACTGCCTATACGCCTGTTTAATTGTTGGAAACGCTTCACTTACATTAAATCCATCTGAATTAGGGCAACGACAACGCGAGGACATTACGTAGCTCGTAAGTCCTTGTACTAAATCAAGCGCACATTGCGGCGGCTAAAAGGGATTGCATCGGGGAAAGCTGATATAACTTGGACTTGTAAGCGGTGCATCAAAGAAATAACGCAGCTTTTAAATAAAATACTTTATAACTTAAGATATGCTGTTTTTGAAAGCTTAAAGTGCAAGTGGTTTTTGTGCAAGTGGTTTTTGTTGCCATGACGAAGCTGAATGTGGATTCTAAAATCAACGTCATATTGGTTTAGAAATAGCTTTGAAGATAAGTTGTAAGTTTTTCAAGCTCGTCAATTTGAAAGACTTTGCAGCGTTAAAAAGGCATAGTTAAAAGTGTCTACTTTTTTCAAAAATATTGTGATAAGCGTCCTTATTCACTTTCGATTGAAGATAGCTTTCAACGACTTAAAAATTCAATGTCTATAAATTTTCCAGAATCAGTTAGATCTAATAACAGTTTGATAAATTGGATTTGAAATATCGTACCGCAAAGTGAATTACAGCCACTGAATAACGTATCTGATTCTGTACTCGATCCCTTTGCTTTTGTACCATTTTATTTTAGATACTTAACATTTTTCTATATTTCCATTCACTTTCCACCTTTGGATGACTATATGTTATGTACAGGGGTGAATCAACTTTTTTACCCACACTATGCTGTCCCCGACCATTTCTTACTAAAATACGCTAATTGGTTATAGTTACACACTTAATGATTATTAGATTAGTATCTCAGATAATTTGGCACCACGGAAAACTTGATTGCGTTCTCGAAAATCTTTAATTTCCATAAAAAAATATGGTAACTCAGTACACAAAAACTTCGCTCCATACAAAATATCCCTGTCCTGAAGACCACATTAACCATGTGAACTTTATTTTAAATGAACTTATACTTATCGCTTTCGGTTAATTCTTATTACACAACGAGTCGGTCGGTATGTTACAGATTATAGTGTGCATAACAAAATATAAATTAGCCAAACCATTTTTCCAAAAAAAAATCTCGAAAATTTGTCCCTTACTGAAATGATTTAACCTTCGTATGCTGAGTTACGCTCGTAAATTTCAGCAGGAAACACATAGATGCCACTGTTTGCTGTAGGAAGCTTCATTTGTGTTAGCATTCGCTGGCATAGCGCGGGGGCGTCCTTTCATAACGCCGTCTAGCCACCAGGTCGCAAAGAACGTTCGGAGGGAGTGCGTGCCTTTTTGTGCCGTCTGCTGAGTGACCACGATTTCTCGATGTAATATTATTGTTTATTTAATATAATCAGATACTTTGGCAGTACTTAACATATGTTTTCCATTAAAGTTTACGCCTAGTCCACAATCAAATTATATTGTGCTCTTTTCATGAATATACACCGATTGTCTGCTGAGTTACCAGTATCCTGCGTTACATTGGCAGTAACTCCAGAGACATTCATGGTAACTCCTAAGACATTCGCGTACTTAGTGAGATAAGCTTGTAGCGCATAAAGTAGAATTGACTCTATTTCAACAAATTGTCAAAACCTACTAACTTTATACTTATCCCGGTACCTAACTACCTATTATATTAGGTATATCAGTTAGATTTGATGATTGAAAAGTAGACAACTACATTTTTCATTGAATATCGTTGATTGTTGGTTTGGCACCGACTCCAAATTAATTAAGTACTTCAAAATTGTTTCTACCTAACTGCAGATTCTTGCCGAGTTATGTGTACCTACTACGAAATAATTTCAAGAAGGTGGCCATTAACGACGACAGGTCCCGGATCAATGTGGTCATTGATCATGACTTAAGTTTTATCCAAACTCATACTGAAACCTATCTGTCGCGAGGCTGATGCTAGGCATTCCAGCATCTGTTGCAGCTCCCGCAGCGACTCCACCATTAAGTCTATATCCGTATGCGATATATCGCAAGTGTGAGATGCACTGAGGCGTTTATGTTAATGCCCATACCTTTTCAGTCCAGCGTCTGAAACAAATCCTCCAATACGATTGTGAACAGTTTTGGGGATATGAGATCACCCTGTCTCACTCCTCTGCTTAGTTGGATGAATTTAGACTGCTGGTCCCGTGCTTGGACACTCATGGTGGCAGCATCATAAGGCATCTAGCCACTTTGATATAACGATAGGCTACTTGACATCGCTGCAGGGATTCCAGGATAGCCCAGGTTTCAACAGAGTCAAAGGCCTTCTCATAGTCCACAAAAGCTAAGCACAAAGGCCAATTATACTCTTCAGACTTCTGTATAATCTACCTCATTGTGTAGTTATTCATTGTCATGTGTAGCTTAAGGTGTCTTAGAACTAATACGATCTCGTCTAGGCTGATGTCACGCAGTTTGTCAGTGGAGTGTTGTGTCAGATAGGCTCTGGAATCGTAGTCGTTACGTTGGGTATGATGGGCATGTGCGGTGTACAGTCTACCAAAGAAGTCCTCGATCTTAGTTAAAATCTCTTGGTTCGAAAAAGCGATCCTGCCACTCATTTGGCGAGTATTAAAGCTTCAAAGGTAGCACTGTATCATCTTCTCAATCCGCTTGTTCAAGTCTCACCTGTCTGACGAAGTGGCCTTGGTGTTTTCCTATCTTTTTGTCATCAGCCGAAGAGTTTCATCCGAAAGTTTAGACTTCTTGACTGTACGCTGTATTTGGCAGAATTTAATGCCCTCATCCCTAAGACCGAAGACATCCCTAAGACCCGAGACCTAAGATCATCTATATCCTCAGGGGGCTACAATGCAATGAATCTTACCTCGTGAAGCTTCTGGAACTTCTCAGAGCCCACCATGATTTGGAGTGGGTTAGGTCGGAGCTTGGACTCCACAAGACTGTTTCTATCGAGCTTAATATCGATATCAGCTCGGGGAGCCTTGGACAAGTTGCTTATCAGATCCGGGATTGAACCTGTTGGTCACGGAGACATCCCTCAATACCTATATGCCTTTTATTCTTCATAATGAAGTTGATCTCATTTTTGGTCACAGTGTCGGGACTTTGCCACGTCTCCGTCACGCTCACAAAACCGTTGCATTTCATGAAATCACTGCCTCAAATTGACAAAAAGCGAGATGAAAGATGTTCGGAATTGATACGAATGAAATGAGCCCTGTCAGTTATGAAGACATTATAAGAATCGTACCAACTCCAGCTATTTTTGGAAAAGAGCAATACAAATTTGAAACCCTGATTGATTTTTAAAAAAAAATTGATAATAATATCCGAAATGAATGTCATTGTTGAGTTTTGTTATATGTTATTGAGTTAGGTTTATTTAATCATGCGTCGTCCATTAGTTATACCAATGTATGTTTTAGGCGTTACCCAAATTTGTCTCTGGAGTTACTATTGTCCCCAATATAAACATTGTATTTCCAATCATAATTGCTAATTTATTTCTATTATCCTTTATATTACTGGTATAATTTATTCTTACAATTAGCGAGCTTCTATAAAAAAATCATTTCCATATGTAACTCTTCTATATTTGGTTTTATTGAGAAATAACTATCCTTTTTTTGTACAAAGGTAACTCAAGAGACCAAAGCCAGTTAGTTTTTTACTTAAATGTAAGAATGATATGAAAACTGATTATGCCAAAATACTTGATTATGCATGCAAGAGTAAATAAATAAAAATGAGCAATGTTTTCGCGTTTCATTCATCATTTATGTAATGTTGAATGCAGGTAACTCAGGTGACAGTTTTTGAGGGTATGTGTTGTTGTTTTGTATAAAAACTGTCTAAAATATGAATAAACGTCGCTGCCCTTCTAGGATATTAAAGTAGATGATATTTCTTATGACCTAATCAAATTGATATAAAGGAATATTAATGTTTTTTTCTTTCAAATTTTTTTTTCTGACCAGTTCATTGTGTGGGTAAAAAAGTTGATTCGCCCACAGACAGGATTTTAAAAAAAATCTTATAGAATCTAGTCAGTCCTAGATATACCTAATATATTACGTCACAGTGTTGATCACAGTGTGTTGTGTCATCCATCACACAGTTTGTTGTGTTATGTGTGTGTAAACAGATCCATTGTAAACAGGCCTACCTGTCTCTCGGGTCGTCTCTATCAATTATCATCACCAATCCATATCATATAAGGATGCCCGACAACGCTTCAATACTTAAGGCCAATCCTTTAATCCGAATTCCATACAAAATGATTCGGACAAATACTTTAAAAGTACGCCGTATTATAGTAATTTCTTCACACTATTCGTTTCGTCCATGTTTTTTAATTTCGTCAACAAAAGAAGTGAAAGGTTTCATGCTTTAATTTAGATTTTATACGTGTTTTTAAGTTAGTAGGGTTAATTTTAAAACACTTATAAAATCTAATCTAATCTTATTTTGTATGGAATTCGAATTTGAGGATTCCCCTTAAGTATTATATATCAGTAAGTAAAAAAAAAATTTAACATTTCATCTGCTGACGGTATTTTTAACCAGAACTGAATTTTAATTGAGTTTATCAAATTAAAAATAAATCGGGGTCCTCCGGGACGGGGACATGCGGGATCGGGGTACTCCTAATAAGTAAAAAAAATAGTTTTGTCTTGACTGACTCATATAACGATATAAAGCTACCGTTGGGTAGCGTAGTGCAGGATACCGCCTATATGGGTACCAACACAGTGCCAGATGTTTTTTCGCAAAGTAGTAATGTGTAAGCATTACTGTGTTCCGGTTGGAAGGTGACTGTAGTAGTAATTCACATCAATATGTCTTAAGGACGAGCGCTATACCAGTGATGCACTGGCCTATGGGAATCACAGTTCTGTGTAGCACTGTTGGTTATGGACGTGATCTCTTACCATCAGGAGAGCACCTAGCTAGTCTCGCCACTTCTATGTACATAAAAAAGTGCCCTTAATAATACCTTAGGACATTTATCTAGCGCCAAAAGTTTGGTGGGACACGGACGTTAGATTTAGCTGATAATTGCAGTAGGTAGGTGCGTTTATGTATGTCTGTTTGGTAGTGGTAGACGGAGTAATAAAAAAAAGATGTTTTAGAACTTCTAAGAATACATACTAATAGTGTATCAGCAGCTGGAAAAAGTGTAACGTTATTTGTATCTCGATACCACGCGAGTGAACCCGCAGCAGCTTAATGTGTACAATAAAAAAAAATGCAGTCTTGTCACAGTTTTTCTGTATCTGCAGCGTATGACGTATGGCGGATCGCGAATAAATATTGCGACAAAATGCGAGCGGCGTTTTTCATACGCCGTTGTTTGTTTTTGCGGATAACGTCGCGCGACCCGATGTGTGTCGCGACATTTGCGTAATCGACTTTATATTTATTATTTTTCGCGAGCGCCCGTGCTGTTATCGCCACGTGTCGTCGTAATTTATTTTTGCATCAGTACCTTTTGTTATCGGATTGAGATGATCAAGCCTGAAGTTTGCTGCCTGTTTTTTAGGTGTTTTATGCGATAAAAGCTTTGAAATTGATTGTTCTGTTCAGATTTTATTTTGGCGTTGAAAATTTACCTTTTGGGGGCGCCCCTGCATTCTGTATCATTGTTATTATTTATTTATTTATTATTATTATTATTTATAAGCCGTCACTGTCCCACTGCTGGGCAAACGCCTCCCCCCTATTCTCTCCATTTCCCTCTGTCTTGGGCCAATTCGGTCCAGCCTGGACGGAACGTGACGAGCTCTTCCATCTTCTCCTGGGTCTGCCGCGTCCCGCGCTGCTTTGGTACCATTTAAAAAAAAAATTGAAAGAATTTAAAAGCGAAAATGCGTGTTAGATTAAGACACATTTGCTCTCCTAGTCTAGAGAAAGCCTAAATCCCAGCGTTGGGAACATAGGTTGATTATGCTATGCTACAAAAATAACGTTGTCCTATCTAATTAAGTACATTTGACCAACGTTTTCGACCAACTCATTAAACTATTTTGATACATTGATACCGACATTAGTATGGCCATAATAAATAGGACTTGTTTCACTTCGCTTATCCGACGGGTTATGTACGGCCGCGGTCATTCGTTCGCTGCTAATTACAAATTGTGGTTAAATTTGATAGTGTTTGCGTTGGATTGAGCGACGCTACTATTCACCACTGTTGGTACTATGGATGACATGGACATTGGACAACATTACTTTTTTTTTTAATTTAGCCATTGTTTTCCTACTGCAAGGTAGAGGCCTCCCTCTTCTTTTTCCACTCCTTACGGCCAAGGGATTCAACGGCCCATGTTAAATAATAAAATAAAATAAATAAATATTTTGGACATTTCACACAACGCCATCTAGCCCCAAACTAAGCAGAGCTTGTACCATGGAAACCAGTTAACTGATAGAATAGTTAAATACTTTTTTTTTGTCAACACATACATAGAATACATAGAAAACACCCGGACTCAGAACACAAATATTTGTCCTGAGCGGGAATCGAACCCGCGACACCGGGGCGTGTCAGTCCAACACACTTGCCACTCGACCATCCGTGTCGTCATGTTGGCAGATATGCGTCCAGCTCGTCCCGCCATCTCCTTCTGGGCCTTCCACGACGATGTTTTTTGTTTGGTGGACTCTACTCCGAAGTGATGTTTGCCCACAAATCGCTAGACATGCGACAGACGTGACCGGCCCAGTCCCACTTGACTTAGCACAAGCTCGCTTTGGGGCTAGATGGCGTGGTGTGAAATGTCCAAACATTATATTGTCTATCCATGCATCCTCACAAAGGACTCGCGTGTATAAAATTGGCAGACGCGCCTTCGAAAATAAATTATTAATGAATAATATAGCTTTCTTTAAAAAATAAAATAATAAATGACCTTTAACCATATTCTGCTCTTAAAATTCACACTTAGGTATTAGCTAAGCTTAATCGGTTCATTAGTTTCGGCGTTATTCTGTAACAAACAGCTCATTATCTCATTACTAACATCATTTATCCTCGCAAACAAAGTTTCGCATTTACGATATTATGGGTGATTTAGCTAACTCTTGATTCTCTGAGCTATTTATTATTCGCTTTTCAAAGTAATTCAAGTTATCCTTATAATAAAGAGTTAAATTGCGTTATAAATTCCTCGTCATAACGAGTACCTACCTACTCTCGTAGAGTTGAGGTAAACTATTGAGAGAAAAGAATAACAAGTCAGAAGATTTACATTCACATATTTCTGTGTTGAGCGTCGATGACACAGGGCTAGTTTACAAGCTAAAAGCCAGCGAGTTTAATAACTTGTAAACTCGCCCCGTGTCATCGGCTTTTTTATATTCTGCCAGTTGACAATCCTTCTGTACCGCTAACTCGCTCACTCGCTAGCTTTTAAACTTGCTGGTTTGTAGTTCTTCTAATGTTCGCCATGAGAGCGATTTTAGACTAGTGTATTAAACATAGCGAATTCGCCGCTCGTGTTTTTTTTTACAGCACGTGTGTATGCTCGTGGCGCCATGCGCGTACGTAAGCTCGTCTAAAACCGCACTTAGAGCCCTGTCTTTTTCTCTTCTCTTTGCGCTCTGTATTTACTATATTAGTAGGATTTCATCAATCAAAAAAAATAATCACATCCAAACAAAACATTAATCTAAAACGGCATCCCTTGCACTTTTAAAAGCATATCAGCTATCCTTTTAATTAAGATCCGTTCTTCTCGAGTTAACTAGAACTTAAACAACTGCGGTGCTATTTTAGCTCCAGACAGGTGAGCTTAGCCGGGGGAAATCTATTTAAAACGCCAGTGGATCCGCAAAATAAATACTAAAAGATCCCCCGATAAAGATGATTTACAGTCGTGTCGAATAATACCAGCATTTTCATAATACGCAGCAATCATTCGTAGATTACCATCGAAATCGTTGCCACTAAAATTCGTATCGTGGTAACTACTTCGTAGGTTTTTCGACCAAAAAAGGGAAAATAAGGCGACATCCGACGGCGGCGGTCATTACGTTAATGGGAGACTAAACTTGATGGATGATCTCGCGAAATCGGACCCCAAGGTTGGGTGTCTGTCACTCGTGTAGCTTACTGGTATTCTGTATTCTGAGGCCGTTCTGGTTCTAGGTGTATTTAGTTTGGAAAATAGTTACACGTTACTAAAGTCCTATCCTAGTTGCTATTGGGTTCCATATCATTAGACTTTAATGATTATGAAATTTATACATACAAATGCATATTCTAACTGCCTTTGAGCGGAGTAAAAACTCCGACACCAGAGCTGGGCACTGTCTTGCTAGCATTCAAGAATTATGACTTTTCTTTCGCTGATTCGTGTTTATTTGATTTGATCTTATAACGATAAGAAAGCTATTAATTTGAGTCTCATGTCTGCAAGTTTTGGCTATTCGAAGAAGCTTGCATACAGAAACAAAGGCAATATACCGTACATTTTTCAGTTTGTCTCTCATAAAATAGCACAATTGATAAATTTTTCATACACGCTTTGTTACGATTTAAAAGCCTTAAGCTCAATAGCACGTTGAACACACATCTCACTCAAGGACTACAAGTGCATCTTAGCTAATACCTCTAATGCATCATCAACTCAACCATGCTACAGGCGTGATTCATTTAGCACACTAATTACTCTGCACATACATAATGCGATAATGGAGCTACCATGTGCGGGAATATATCGTGCCTATTATGCATAATGCTGACCTATTGTTGCACGACTGACTAAGCATTTGCATATTGGCTAGTAGGATAGGTTTCCGTAACACGGAGATGGTTCTCACCTCGATGTATGTGCGATGAAGCATTTGAAACGCCGCCATCTTTCATAATTTCCTGGTCCTTTTCCCACTTACGTGGGGTCGGCACAACATGTCTTCTTCTTCCATTCTTCTCTTTCAGCCGTCATCTCTGTACTTACACTCATTTTATTCATATCATCTTTCACACAGTCCATCCATCTTTTCTTCGGCCTCTACTCTTATATACATCCATTTCCATATTCAGCACTCTCCTAGTCACATGACATTCTTCCCTTCGCATCACGTGTCCATACCAAGCTAGCCTGTAACCTCTTAATTTATCCACCACTTGCGCTACTTTCAGGCTTCCTCTTAACGGCGGCGTTTAATACTTCCAAAACAGATGACGTACATTTTTTTTTTAGTTAATCTCACTTGTTTGTCTGAAATTCGGAATGGGTATAGTTTATAAGATGGAAAAAGATATAGAGTAATTTTTAACTCAATAAAAAGTACCTACATCTATATGCGGCTACCTGCGGCTTGGCCTGCCGTGAGCAGCTTGTACTTTATAGAGAATTTCCATTGCGACAGAAAATCCACCAAATGATTTAAACAGTAGAACGGGTTCTCTTTAATAGTCACTTATACTCGTGCAATACTAGTCTAGTACCTCTTTGCCTACTTATTATGAATTATGAACGGAATGTAGGTCGACGGCGCGTTCGATTGTGCGCCAATGTCGTCTGTAATAAAACCGCCACTTTTCCGCACGATTCTTCCTATAGTTATTGAGTTCCCATTGTGCGACGCGAAGATCTTACTTCTTGTGCAGTTAATTCGCTACGACAAGGTATTTTATCTTCTGTGTCAAGGATATTCAGGTTACAATCAAATTTGTGTAAAAGTGTATAAAGTTGTTTAACTATCAGAAGGGACTCACTAGAAGAGTGTTAAATATAAAAGTAGATGGATATACGAGTAGTGGAAGACCAAAAAAAGATGGATGGACTTTGTGAAAGAGGATATGAACATCGCAGTTTGAGTACAGAAATGACGGCTGATGGAGACGAATGGAAGAAGACATGTTGTGCCGACCCCATCTAAGTGTGGGGTAAGGGCAGGGAGATGATTATGAGTTGTTTAACTATTACCTCAAAATTTAATTACAAAATCCACAGCTCTAAGAATTATCGATAAATTTCTCAATTTAAAACTGATTTGATCCCTACCGATTTTAGGCGCAAGCCTCAATCAGTCAGTCTGATATAAAGACAGTCGGTTATTGAATCTGTCACGTATGGTTTGATCCTTCTACGTATTTGAAATGAGGAAATCATTTGATTTATTGAATGGATTGAGTATATATTGCATGTTAAAAAGTGCTTTGATGGAGAAAGTTCAAGGCTGACTCACTTAGGCCATAAATTGTGTTGGAAATGTAATGTCGTCATGCTGACGGTGTTAACGACAATTACCTTTCAAAGAACATTTTATCGAGCGATTATTTGATCGGCAATTTGCATACAGCATAGTACGTTAAAAAAACTACACTTGTTGTCAAATTAGTTAAACTTTTTGTAAAATTTATTAAACTTGTTGTAAAATTAGTTAAACTTTTTGTCAAATTAGTTAAACTTGTTGTTTAATTAGTTAAACTTGTTATCAAATTAGTAAAAACATATAGAACAAGAGACTAAGCATAGAAGAAATGTTTTCTTATGATAGCCAAATACGAAAGGAATGAAGTTTAAACAATCTTCAAATTTGAAAAGTTATCTTGTTGACCTACTAAAATGGCCCTAAAGTTTTCAATTGCATCAGCTCGAGCGAAGCCAATAATGCAATTTGAGTGTTTCAGTTAAATACGTGATATGCTGAATGCCTTTCTATGCAGCCTCTGATCTTTCGGTGTTGCCTCATATTATAGATAAAATGCCATAAGACGAAATGCCATCACGAATGACACCAATGCCTTGTTGTGTAGTATAGTTTATTATTAGAAAGGCTGAGAGATCTCCGGGCGTCCTTGCAGATACAAGTTTAATAATTGTTTTACACAGAAGAGGAAATATACATTGATTTAAGATAAGAAATATTTTTTACCAAACATATTATTAGCCTGCTTATAATTCTAGTAGTTGTATCCATCAATATAAAACCGATTTCACAGTATTCCTTTATAAAATATTTCTGAACAATCAAACAAATTAACGTAGATAATTTGCGAATAAGTAAGTCTTCTTACAGTTTCACTAGGTCTTTCGAGCCAGTGTAGTGAAGGATTTCAAGCGCACCTCGAAGAGGCTCAATTCTTGTCGTGTACTACGTAAGTAATGATAAGTAAATGAAATACTTACTTTAAAATAAAACAAAGAATTATTCTTTCGTGTGGAATTTTATAATCCTTTCATTTGTGAAAATTAATTTAGGAGTATGTTTTTTAACTTACAGTTCACATTGCACTTTTTTATAACACCTTACGAATTGATGATATTCAACGTTCATAAGCTCTATCAAAAATAACTACATAGACTAAACACCTATTATGTATTTATTATTAGTTATAGTTATTAGTATATATTACGATCCAGAATTTCCCCGATTTCTATCTTTCATAGAAGCCATTTAGGTCGATATATTAGTGTAAAAATAACCTATTATTTGGTGCCGCGCGTGGTATGCTAATTTAATTGAAGACCTTATAAAACTCGCTCTACAATAATTTACCGCATAATAAAGTCATAACACAAATCTTACTTTGCTCTCGGCCAGAATTGAAACAGTTTCATACGAAATTATTAAGGATCGAGCGGAATTTTCATAAGGATAGCGCGGAGCCTCTTAACTAGTAATGCAAACTGTGATTCTGTTTAAAATTGATGTTTTATTACTGTTGAGATGTAGAACGAAATCGCTCGACACATTAAATCATTCATTGTCTCCAAAAAAACACATCGTGAGGAAACCGGCATGTTATATAGAACCTAAAAAGTTCTAAAACATGTGTCAAGTGCACGAGAGGAGCCTCTTCGAGGCGCACTTGAAATCCTTTCACCAATCTGGTTCGAAATAACTAGTGACACGATAAGAATAAAAATTCATTGTCTGCGTTTCCGGACGACTATAATATTGGAGCATTCATGACTAGAGTGAATAAGTTAAACTAGCCAAGCGTGCTCCATCTTCGACCACACCATCTCTTACTACCACAGGTAGTGGTCAAACGCTTGTCTATTCATAATAGATAAAAAGAAATTGGCATACTAAGCTATGCCTTCGGTTACATGTATACAGGTCGCTCTACGAAAGCTGGCGCTATCAAAGTACTCACACTAATGCAACTACGCTACACTTCGTCAAATTTAGGATGATAATTTTGACAGGTCGCAATAGGGTCACGCCGCGATCTTATTCAGACACTACTCAAGCGCGTGTGTAGTGTCTGAATATACGGAATACGGACTATCCGTGAATTCTGTAATATACAGGGATTCGCTATATAAGTACATATATGTAGGTACTCTTAGTTTTTTAACTAAAAAACTATTTTTCAAATTTAGCTTTGTTTTTAGTTTCTACCTTTATATGGTAATTAGTTAGGACTAAGCGAAGCGTACTTTTTATTACATAAAATTTCATGAACATTACAGGACTTAAGTATCTTCTAGAATTTGGCTATCCGTTTCAGTTCAAATTATTAAAATAATTTGAATTTTAATAATGGTTAAAAAAACCCCGGTATCAATTCCTGATAACTTCTTCTGTCGTCTTGTTTGAATTGAAAGTAAAAGGATGAGACGTCAGTCAGTTCAAATTATTAAAATAATTTGAATTAAAAAAAATGGTTAAATAACCCTGGTATCAATTCCCGATAACTTCTTCTGTCGTCTTGTTTGAATTGAAAGTAAAAGGATGAGACGTTCTATCATTCGATTGGCAATCGCTGGAATTTGCGCAAAACGTTTTCGATTGTGACCGATTGAATTCCAACAAAATGCTGACGATCGCTTTTGAATTACCTATTATTTTGTCGTTTGTGTGTTGTGGTAAATTTCGATTTGATTGGCATCGTATTGAAAATGATAATGATGACGGTGTTTGGTGAATGGTCAATTAATAAGCCAACATAAAAAGACCTTGACATATTTATATTAATATTAAGTTCTTATCGACTCTTATTCTTTATGCACTGGTAATAGCTACCTACTTTTAATGTGGGTACCTCTATTAGTATACGAATATTTACTCTAAAAAACATTATGGGTTTGAACAATTATAATTATTAGTCAAAATAAATATAATTTCTATCTTTCATTGCTTCATACTACTGTACTAAGCTGATTCCTAGGATACTGGCTTCATACCCAGGGTTTAAAGAAAATCAGTAAAAAATTATATAATTACATATGGAAATGCTTGAGGCAGTTCTTCCCGTAAAAGTCACTCAACAGTACTTCAACTACTCCCGAAAAGGGCGAGTGATAGATCTCAATCTACTATTACCTAATACAGATTGTTTGAACCTACGAGTACTTAATTTATTGTATGGCTAGCATGGAATGAAAATATAGTACCATGTATATTATGGCAAATAAAAACACTTTTCTAAAGTTTTAAAATAAGATTCATGTCAAATTCTAAAAAGCTATGTAGTCGTGTTCCGTTCATCCATCATTCTTTGCATCCAAAGCCCCCATCATTTCTTATGATGGATGTCCTGCATGTTAAAAATGTTTTGGAAAACATATTTAGCTAAACTCCAGTTTGAAATTTGTTCAAGCATAATGCTATTTAATTTGGTTTGAATATTTTACACAAAATTGAATTGTACCCAACAATAAACGTTTTGAATCTGTTTCATTGTTTTCAAATTTGATCAATAAAATAAAACTGCTGAGCAGGTGCATGGAGGGAAATGGCATGGTTAATTTAATTTAGATTTTATTTGTGTGACCCAGCTTTAAGATGTAAGCGTATTTTTTTTTATAAAATACATATTAAAAAAAAAGAAAACAAAAATCAAAGAAATTATACTTAATACTACTTAAGGCTAATCCTCAAATCCTAAATCCATACAAAATATTTCGGACAAATACTCAAAAAGTACGCCGTATTATAGTAATTACTTCACACTATAATACGGCGTACTTTTTGAGTATTTGTCCGAAACATTTTGTATGGAATTCGGATTTGAGGATTCCCCTTAATATACCTTATTATATTATTATATATTATTTCGCTTAGTTATCATAATACGAGGCACCAGCTAATCTTGATCGTCCAAGCTATTAGTTGAATCCACTCTGTGTGAGCTTTATAAATTGACCGCTATTGGGTTACTTCAAAGCTTTGTAGTGTTGCCAGCTCATTGCGCAAAAATGTCAAAGTTGAAAAAAATGCTTTAGGCTGAGGCCTAACGAACGTAAATTTTAAAGTTTTCAGTCGCGTAATTTCGGTCGCGTAATTTCTGCTTCATTTGTTTTCATAGAAAAGTCCTGTTTGATTCACACGGCGGCGGGGCGACGCAAAATTTGTTAGTTTTTCTGCTGGGCAAAATTAACGAGACCGAAAATACGCGACTCACAACTCAAAAAATTACGCTCGTTTGGCCTCAGCCTTAAACCGCTTAAGTTTCATCGTTTGAACCACGGAAATTAACATATAATGCTTTGGTAGAGTCATTTAATTAATAAAGTAATACACTGTTTCACTAATGCTTTGCATTGTTTAAATCATTGTATATTTCACACGTCTTTTAGGAAATGTTTTTTTTTTGCGGCAGTATGTGATTACTCTAGCCACTTCTTGGCTTCTTTAGTTTATTTCCGAGTTGGCAACATTAAAAGCTCTGAGCTTTTAGTGCATTGGTCTTCTTTGCTCAATAAACAAAACTACGTGATTTGTGTACAAATGTGTCATGATGTACTCTATAAGCTCCACCTTTTTGAACGATACTCTACGTATCCTGAAAGAATCACATAGTATAGGGTTGAAGTAAATTCGTCATTGGACCATTTTTTATGCAAATTTTTAGTTCCATACTTCAAAGGTAAAATCGTCTTTGTCGTATAGTTTGTGAAGATGTTTGCTACTCAATCAAGCTTAAACTACTGAACCGATCGGGCTGAAATTTGGGATGAGTTCAGCAACTCAAGCATGAACTTGGAGTTGACTTTAACATATCGTATCCGCCATAGAGAAGTCAACAGTTTGTATGCCGTTTAGAAAAATAAACTGAAAGATTAGAGAAGTAAATCATACAAACTGTTGATTTCTCGGTGACGGATACGATATGTTAACGTTAACGTAACACAAAAGTTCATGCTTGAGCTACAGAAACTTAAGAATATTCTTATTCTTATCGTGCCACTAGTTCTTACGAATCAGTGTGGTGAAAGGATTTCAAGTGCACATTGAAGTGGCTCCATTCGTGCACTAAGAACTAAGAACCTGCAAAAAGACTCTACTACTATTATCATAAAATCAGAAGGGCAAGTCACAGAAAGTAGCTAGTTTAACTAATATTATGTCGCGAAACGTACCTACACTTTATGTTTATGTTCCAGGTACGTTTTAGTTGGACGAAAATAAAACAGATGTCGTAAAGTTAAAAGAGCGCGCTATAAAATACACGTAAATTTTATTTAACGAGTCTTTAATACATTATCGGTACTTACGACAAACGGTTTTGCTGAAAAGAAAGTTATACGAGGGGCAATCGTTACAACACTGTATTTTGAAATGCTGAAAATCGCAACAATGTAAATTTTAGATGACATATTGCACTACTTTTGTACAATTGGTACATGGTCAAAATTTCGTAGATTTTTATTTTTTTAATTGCCCCATAAAAAATTAATTCTGTTATTATATAAGTTTTTGGACCTTTCACTTTACGTGTTTCATTGTTTTTTAAACAACCATTTGAACATCTCAACTAATTTTTACTTGTGTTTTATTCTTATTATAGGGTACGTAAAAATAATTTTCTCCAGTAAATTTGTTTCTGAAGCAGCTTGCTCCAGTTCTGCGCCCCGCCCAGAGATGGCGTTACGTGTAGCTAAAATCGTTCACTTCGTTCTCTATAATAGGCGTTTAATTACCTTACCTTTTATATATTTTTTTATTAGGTATTATAAACAAGCTGCAGCCGAATTTCAGCTTAATAGGTTCTGGTGCTATAGAGAAACATTTTTTTATCGATCCTTCGTTTTAAGTAGGTGTTTGAATAATATGTAGTTTCGAAGCTAGAGCTTAAAAATATGAAAATAATACATTTGTATGTTTCTGATACATATAAATGTTTTATTTTAAACACGACATAATTTTCGGCGCAAGCATTTTGTATCTTACATAACCTTTTTACATTACTTATGTAAGATACAAAATGCTAAAAGTTATTAGGCATCTCATATTAGGCATATAGCACGCAGAAATGCCGATAACATTGAAAGGCTTATAGTTACGGGCAAAATCGAGGGCAAGCGACCAAGAGGACGAAGTCCAAAGCGTTGGTCAGACCAGGTGGCAGAATGTCTCGAAATGCCAGTGAATGTCGCACTCCACAAAGCTGAAGATAGAGGAAAGTGGAGAAAAGCAATTGAAGGTGTCCTTGCAAAACGTCACGATCCTCAGCAGTGAGGGACCGATCGAGGAGGAGGAGGAGGATTAGGCATATTCTCTCATGATATATACCACAAGGTCGCAAGTTTTAAGAACAAAAACTTATTACAACTAACTAACTTAATATCAAATCTGAAATTGAAAGTAAAACGGTACTCGGAATTCTATTTCAATGTCAAAGACTTGCAAAATAAACTGAGTGTCCGTTTCCCCGACCAATTAATTATGGCATAACTTTCACATAACTCGATTTGACTGGATCAAGTCAAACACCGTCACAAAATTAAACACAAGTAACTTTCAAAGGATATATAAATGAATCCACTTTACAAACTACCGACTAAAATGTTCAGTTTTACTTTGGCCCACTTATGGCAAGACTTTTAAGCGAGAGTGATTAGAAGGTAGGGAAGTTCAAAATGACATTTTCCCCAAATTACGGTTAAGTGGTAACAAATGGTCCTTAGGCCTAATAGTTGTTTCGTAGCCATGGCTTTGTAGTTCTTGTTATTTTTATTGGTGTTCTTCTTTTTGTCAGCTCTGCTATTAAATCTGTTGTCCAGTAACTGACCATTTTATTGCCAATTTTGGGGTTTAGGGGACTTCTTTCCAGGGGCGGCCTTTGCGCCAAAGTGGCCAGTCGCAAACGAGCTACCTGTCTGTTAGTCAGGACTAACACCCGTATTTTAAGTCAGTCCTCAATCTCAAACTCACCATACATAAGTAGTAAAATGGCCGCCGCTTTACTAGGCTTCGGTTTTAAGGTTTCGGCTGTCACCTGTCAAATTTCAAATGTAAGTATTTCCTCGAGTGAATAAATCGTCTTAGAATACGGGTGTGTAAACCTTTTATAAATATTGATGTATCTCGTGAAAAAGTCATTGCTAATGTATTCTTGTCCAAATGCTTTGTGTTGAAGTTTTTGACGAATCTTTTAACGTAATAATTTTCAAGCCTTACTCTAAAAGCTAACTAAATTTGCCTGTGGTTTGAGATAAGCCATTTTACAACAACAAGTTCTGTTTACATTGCGATGTTACAGAACTTGCGAATACAAACAAGGGCTTCATACCCTACACGCCTCTCCTACTTTGACTGCGTTCAACGCATTAAATAAGCCTAAATTGAGTCATTATTGGAATAACGGGTTTCTGTACAATATTGTCGAATGAATGGTTTTACATGTTTCGAATATTAATCGATGTTCTTCACAAGAAGAATGCTAATTTAAAAAAAGCCCAAGTTGTTTATAGCTCGGTCTTATTATCAATAGATAGAGTCACATAAATCAAGGTTTTCGCAACATCTAACGCAAAACCTTTAATTCGGAAGCGCAAACGGTGTTTCTACCTTGGAAGGAAAAAAACCTGCGGTATTAATTAATCCGTGAATCCACTAAGTTGGGATGTGTGAATGAAGATAAGTATCCTCGGTTTCCTGCCACACTTTATTTTGTGTGTTGTTTCCGTTGGCTGTACACGAATATGTTGAATAATACCAGTGCTTAGCTTTGACGTTTTGCAAATGGTGAAATACGGATTCAGATTAGTCCTAAAGGAAATGTTGATTAAAATCTAAAAACTACACATAAATACACGTTTTTATGCTTTTGCTCTATCTCGCTTCCTTTACGAAGTATAGCGGTTTTCATGGTTTTCGAATGCAAAAAAAAAATTTCATTTTTTGTCATCGAGTTGTGAGCTACCCTTCAGCCGGATAGCTAATCGGAAGTGTCGATATTTGAGTTGCAATATTCCACCCGGAACGACAAACAAATAAGAAAGTGACTTAATTAAAACGATACATTTTTTCTCCGAGAATAAAATACCACGAGCCTGTTATTGCGGAAACAAAATGTATCCTAATTCAAAATCTTCGCCCTAATGATGATAAGCAATTTGTTTGGAAAGTTTCACATTCGAACAGTTTATCCTTATTCACTCTTATGAAGCGACCGTGTTTGGAAACTGAAAAACAAAAGACTACATTTATCACAGACCCTCGATCCCAGGAAGGGTGTTAGTACATAACTTGGGATGTTCATATAGTGTGACAACGTATGGAAGGACTTACATACATATTTTAAATAAGGACCGGCATATAACCCGGTTGCCTCACTCGGACTTTCTTTTAGTCAAATGAGGCATAATAAAATAATGGTACGAAAAAAGGCTCCTCGCGATGGAAAGTTATGAAAGGGAAATCCAAAAGTTTGGAAGCGGCCCTTATATTTAATACATTTTACTTCTCCACGTCCTTGTGTTATTATTTATGTTACGTTTTCGTCTGACCGCGCCGCCTTTGCGGTGCTGTTTTTAATTAATGCTACCCTACCCTCGTACCTTTCTAGTGTTACAACAATTATTTTACCAACCTCATTAGGGAGTTTAATGCCGGGAAGAAAAATATTCTCCGTGAGGTTTCCAGTTTCCACTTGGCTGTCTTCCCTTTGTTGTGCCCTGGCTCCTTTGTGCTATTGTGATACAGTCTCGACATCTTCCGGATTCTTTTTGCATCTTCGATCTCTTAGATTCGTTGTTTTTCGTCGATTGATGCTTTATTTAGAGCGCTTTCAAAGTGATTGATACGATTGTGCCGGGCCTGTGTCGGAACTTTTCGGTCATAGAGTTTCATCTTTCTTTGTTGAAATTTTCGGTTAAAATGTTCTTTATTGTTTGTCACTTTACGTTGTAGTGCCTATCAATAATAAAGACACCATCATATTATTTTGTCGATAACATTGGTTGCTATAAACTGCCGATGTCTGAGTAGAGATATCGTCAAAACAAGTTTATTTATTCACTGATGTAAAATCAACACTTATCGGTGCTCAATAAAATTCAGAAGTGAAACATGCGAGTGCTGGTATCGGGGTCGTTAGTGGAACAGTTAGGTCGTTTCGTTATTTACCATCGCTCGTTCATCATGTTTAATCGTGTCGCGTACGCCCGCCCATGTTTTTGCCTCCACTGCGATAGTGTTCGAGTGTTCGTCCGCTTGTTACATCGTTGCTTGGCAACGTTGCGAGCGGCATATGGCATCTTAGTGTGGCATTATTTACTAACAGCTCAATATTTATACTTCAGTACCAACAGCAATAATGAACGAAGCTTAACGTTTCATCCACTATCTTGTATAGAACTCTACAACGCTAGAACGCTCTCAGACCGCTTCTATTCACAATGCTTCTGATTATGCACTGAATGAGGCGCCTTGACTCGTGAGTCATTTGTGATACGTGAGTTACGTCGTGGCGTAGGTACAATGTTGCAAGTTTGTCAGGCTATAGGCGTTTGCATCAGCAGCGCCTACCATTAGCCGATCGGCTCTTCCGAAACTGCGACACGTGTCATCACAGCGACGTTTTGTTTCTC
The DNA here is from genome assembly GCA_932526365.1 of Lobophora halterata. Classification (NCBI taxonomy): domain Eukaryota; kingdom Metazoa; phylum Arthropoda; class Insecta; order Lepidoptera; family Geometridae; genus Lobophora; species Lobophora halterata. Next base: position 2,144,149 of record OW052017.1, read on the forward strand.
TCGACGCGCCATGATGGATCGCACACCGGGATTTTTCTGCGACGTGCTCGTATAATTTCGCTTCAAAAATATTTTCGTATTTTGTAGCCACATCGACACGTTCGTTATACGCTTGTTGTATTTTGATCACGTCATTTCGTGTCACATTTTACAACTATAATCATCATTTCGGATGAATTATGAATTGCGAAAGATATTAAATTGAAATTTATCTCAGTATGAGCTTTCTTTAAGCTAGCTTTTGTAAGTTGAGATGAGGATCGGGATCACGCATGGCCAGACACGTCTTTTGTATCTTGGCAGGCATTGTAAGCGCAGACATATTATTTCTCCTAGAGGTCAGAAAAGATTTATTTTCACATCAAGTTCTTTGCTCAATTTTGGTGATCATTATAGCGTAGTTTTAGCGGCAGTGTTAGGATATAATATTGATAATATACTCACCTATACCTAAAGAAAAACGAAACGTAAAAGCTCTTCTGTAATGTGGATAAAACTCTCATTGTTCTAACACGCATGTTACGTAATAAAAGCTACAGTAGGCGGCCCGCCCTGCCGCGCGTAAAAACTTTTACCATAAGGAAATTGCATATCACATCGCTAAAGGCAATTCGGTGTCTTTGTAATGTGTTAGGGTTCCGTGAGCCAGCCAACTAACGGCCGTGCTCAGAGTAATTGTTCCGCGATAATCGCCTGTACCGTTGAATACAAACAAGGCAGTAAAGGCACTAGGAATGTAAAATTCCGTATTTTTTATTTTTAAAAAATTTGGGTAGGGTGCTTTCCTAATTGACACAAGGATATCTCACTTAAAAAGATGTAATCCCCATCCCCATGTTCAGAACAGTAGATGGACTTAAGAGTTTTCAAGCTCGGTGCATAAATAACGTAGCGTCCTTACTGCAAACTAAGGGGTTAGGTATTCACTCGACTGTGGTCACGTCCCGAGAAGTTTTGATTCGTTTTGTGACGGTGTTTCATAGTTTTTACGGCTATTTTACGGGGCACAGCTGAATTTGACTGATGTTAAAGTTTTTATTTTATTACATCTGCTTGTGGATTTTGGCTCTTATGAACATTCGGAACCCTAAAAATGAATGAAAGAAAGGATGTTGGTAGACCTTCAAATTATAACAAGGAAAATCTGAAATAGCGAATGAATAAGCACAAAGGGTGCGGTATAAGCGCGGTATATAAGCGTATACTTTATCTTACCTTCATTATCCTTATGGACTTAGGATGAACGGCCTCAACCAGGAAGTCTTAGAAAAGCCCATTGACGAAATCTCATCTTACACTCAATTGTGTCCCCAAATCTATCAGTCAAAGGCGTGAATGTGGAGCTTTTCCGCACATTTCCCATCATCCTGAAAAACATGTCTTTCACCCTCGAGTGACTGTGACTGTCACGTTTTCAATTAGTGTGTTCAGGCCACTTGGATTATAGGCGTTGCTGAGTGAAGCTCGAGAGTCAGTGAGAAATTTACTACGAAATTCGACGGGCGGCTTGCTAAATCGTCGTTGTTGTGCTTACCTACAGGATTCAAAGGTTGAAATGGCTAAACGCTTAAAACACAATAATTGAGACAATGAATAAAATACCTTAAAATTAACTAACTTCTCTTTGATAAGAACGCTTAAGTAATTAACGTCTTAATAAATTTAAAGCATAGGCACTAAACATTTTAATTGATTGACTGAAAGCAGGTTAGTTAGTCGTTTTCGGGGGGCAATGCACAATATACCCTTCAACGGAAAGCCAATGCAGACTGCTGTGCCCTCTACAGAGAATAAGAATAATAAATAATAGGCGATATATTGCTTAGAATCTCTATCAAACAACATCAACTGTGTATTTATTCCCTCGCTCCATGTCGTATCGTAATTAATCATCGCCGACTCCCGCACTAGGTTTAAGACGTCGAAGCCATTCATCCGGCAGCCTGAAGAGATTATCGTGACTATTCGAAGCTCGAGCTCTTCATGAAAGGAGGTAGCTGTAACACCGTCTACTTTCATGTTACTTATTAAAGTATCGCTCGGATGGAGCGTGCTCATTTCCCTGCCCTCTGAGAAATAGTCCGTTTGAAAGAAGGGAACCGCTCGTTTGTAAAGAGCGAATCAGCGATTGCCCGGCCGTGCGAAAAAGAACTTGATAAATATTTTGTGCTCGACGATAAACAATGAAATAGTTCTGCGTTAACAGCACGAAGTTTTTACGAATAAGTCGGCGGAGTGCGAATCGGCCTCTCGCGCTCTGATGATTTCGAAGTTCACTACAATTTGTTCGAACCATTTTGTAATAGCGTATTGTTTTTAGGAGTATTTTGTATTTTCTTCAGTAGAGTTTGCTTAAAAAATATTTTTTATGATTCAGTTTATTTTCATATTATGATTTCGGATAATGCTAGAGATATTTCAGTGTAAGAATTCACTATCGCCATACAACTGCATTTACTTAGACTGATCCCGCGAGTGGAGGGCATTTTTAGACTGAATGAACTCCACATACATTTCAAAGTTAAAGGTATTTTATGGCAAAATGTGAATCATCATCTTCTCGCCCTTTCCGTACTAAGTGGGGTCTGCCGAGACAACATGTTTATAATTTTGATACATCTGTATCAGCTTTGATCACTTATTTTAGTTGGCCGGCTAAAACTTTCAGGGTAGCTCAAAACTCGGTGACATTGCATTCTGGAACCATCACTATTATCGTAAAGGAAGCGAGATTAGAGCAAAAGCATAAAAACGTAATTTTTAGTTTAGTAATCTACATTTCTTGTTCAACATTGTATACCTGAAAGTGAACTTAACAGACATCTACGCATCAATTACGATATTAATCCCGCATTGATACGCTCGCAACGGCTATCGTCCATTAGGCCTTATTATATAAATCACATAAGGCTTGTTTATATTTAAGGGTAGAGGTTGGTATTGGATTGGCAGTCATCGACCAAAAGCCCATATAAATGTTAGGTGAACTAATCACTAATAAGTTGGGTATTAGCTTTTAGGTTTGTACGTTGTCTACGAGCGTTGTTCTATTATTCATGCTATGCATGATTTAGACCAGAAAAATAGCTGATAACGCTAAATGACGAAGTTCTTAGGTAACAAACATTAAAAAAAAATACAACTGAATTGAAAACCCACTACTTTTTTGTGTCGGTTGAAAAAAGGTTTGAATAAACTTGTGTTACCCCAACGTCCAACAGAACGAGTGTTATTGGATTAAAATGTGGTGCGTGTATGTCATTTTTTTATGAAAAAGCTCTCTAACTTTGACTGCATTGTTTGACGTGATAAAATTTTGTGAAAAATATTAAAAAAAAAAAACAAATTTATAGATGTATGAAAATAGTTCCATTAAATTTTAAAATTCAATTACACCATAGCTATGCCCTACATCATCAGATATTAATTAATATGAAACCACAATGGGTAATACATTTCGCATAACATACAAATGATAAATGATTCTTCTTATGTTCTTCTGTCAGTGATTTTACGTATCTAATTTTTCTCAGTAGAAAGTAGAGAGACAACGTACTCATAGTAGAGTCAGTATCGCATCAACTTTTACTTCTTTCCATTCAAGTAAAACGCGTATTATTCGGCACCTGAATTGCACTCCACATCGTAACGCTCAGCGAGGGCCTCCTTCCTGCCTTTAAAGGACTCTTTAGGAGTGCACTTTTGACTGTGTAACAAAGAATACGACTCCCGTGAAATTCTTTTATGATCTGTCATTTGTGGTGTGATAAAATCGATGTGCATTACCGTCTTTGTGTCGACTTGACAACTGCGAAGATTAATGTATGTATTTTCTAAAACAACGCATAATAAAATATATAAAAATTCTAACTTAGGCACGCGATTTCGTTCGTGTAGTTTCGAAATAATAAAATGTAGCTTATGATTTAACTAGCCGACGCCTGCAAATTCGTTTGCCTTGCGAATCAATAATATCCTTTTCTTAGTACGCGATTGACCTTCTCGAAGAACACTCACTCCAAGATTCTAGTCTCTACGTTCAGCGGTTTGGCCTGTACGTTGTCTGTCAGTCAGTCAGTTAGGACCAAGCCTTTTATATTGATATATAGGAAATAGATATTATGACTTCCATTCCCGATTCTGAACAACGTTTATGCCGAAATCTTTACAAAAAAAGTAAAAACGTTAAAGTAAGTAAAAACTTTACCTTACAAGCAAATTTCAGTCTGATCCGTTCTGTAGTTACGTTATTGAATAACAAACATTCATTTATTCATCTAATCTCACAAACTTGCATATTTTTATTACTGTGATAAGATGTGACGACTTGTGGGACTGAATTTAAGTTTTATCATAAAGTCACGCTTAAGTAATTATTACAACTTGGTTATAAACCGTAATGAATATTACAGAAGTTTTATTTACGAGCTATAAATTATGTTTTTAGTATTCTAATTATTTTTTATTATAATTGTCGACGTAATGAACAACTGTTCAATATTAATGCAGTCGTAAGGCTAATTAAAAAAAAAAGTACTGTGCTGATGACATATTTTAATATATTGATTGCAAATGTATTATATTGACTGTATTAATAAATATAATGTGTTCTGGCCTTATGAATAATTTGTGTAATTGGCATTGGCTGTCTTATAATTCAGTAAACAATTAAACGTAATTAAAGCTTCTTCTTCTTATAGTGTCACTAGTTCTTTTAACCAGTGTGGTGAAAGGATTTCAAGTGCGCCTCGAAGAGGCTCCTTTCGTGCACTTGACACATATTTTCGAACTTTTTCGACATGCCGGTTTCCTCACGATGTTTTCCTTCACCGTTAAGCACGTGTTTTAAATGCACAAAAATATCTTATTGAACAGAGAAAAAACCAATTGGTGTTCGACCGGGTTCAAACTCGCGACCTTCGGATAGAAAGTCGAAGCACCTCCCACTCAGCCAACACGGCTTTTAATTAAAGCTTAAACTCTACAGAAATGTATTTGACGGTCACAATTTGTGACCCTCTTTAGGTGACATTTCAGTAGAGATGATCATATCACTCACAAAGACGTAAAGTTGACACAGATGGTCAAGTGGCAAGTGCGTTAGACTGCTACGCCGAGTGTCGCGTGTTCGACTCCCGCTCGGCGAACAATGGTTTTTGTTCTGAGTCTGGGTGTTGTCTAATGTATCCTACGCATGTATGTGAGTACAAAAAAAAGTTATGTATTCTATCAGTTGTATCCTTTTTGGTTGGTTCCTTTTTCTAGGAGCTTAATGGCGTTGTGTGAAATGTCCAAACAAAAAAAAACGAAAAAAAAATCATTATTCGTTTTTTTTTTTAAATTTTTCTTAAACAAGGCGTAGCATAAAGCACAAATGAAAAGACAAATGTGAGCTTAACCTTAATAAGAGTTTTCTTCCGACAAAACTTTGAGGCAAAAGTGAGGCTGATAAAACGTATATTTAATATAATAAGGTTATAATATTGTAACAGTGTACGTACACTAATATACTATCGGCCGGAACCTATAAGTTCGTCTTGTATAGAGATCCTATGCGGTAACACGATCAGAAATCGCTAAGTAAAGATGTGTCATGTATTACTAACAGAACAGACACTTAGGAATATAATCAAGGTTTTACAAAAACATAGACAACCGACTTCAATTGGACTGTTTTAGTGACCGTAAACACCACTGAATAGTCACAGGGAAGCAAATTACGCAATTTCTTTTACTTTGACGACATATTTTCGTAGTTATTTTGATACAAAAACTTAACTACTGAACCGATTTTGATGAAATTTCTATGGGACCAATCTGAAAGTATATTATTATTCTGAAAATAAAAAATATTTTTTATTTTAGGTTTATAACAAACAACTAAGCTCTGTTTTTTGAAGTCGGTTGAAAATAATAATTTATTGGTCATTTTACAATTTCCTAATCTGTATCAACTTAGCCTAATTAGTAAGCTCTGTCTGTACGCAATAAATCATCGGGCGTTACGAATCGGAATAACAAAACTATCGAGATAAAAAGTAGGTAATATCCTTTAGTAGTAATTAAGGAGCACAGATCCATCTATCTATCCATCCTTTAAAACTTTGCCTTGAATAAATTAGTAGGATTAGATAAAAGTGGGTTATTCTAGAGAAGCATAATATTAGAACAATGCCGTTGGTTCACTGCATCAATAAAGTTCTACATTGATGCAGTGAACCATCGACATTGCTGCGGTCTTAGAAAGTCTAAATAGTAGTAAATGGAGGCGGCTCGAGACCGCTCGTCTTGGCGAATTATGGGGGCGGCCTATGTCCAGCAGTGGACGTCCGAAAGCTGAAATAATACACACAACGCCATCTAGCCCCACACAAGCAAGCTTGTGCTATGGGAATCAGATAACTGATAGAATACTTATTTATTATTTATGAGCCCTCACTGTCTCACTGCTGGGCAAAGGCCTCCCCCCATTCTCTCCACTTCCCTCTGTCTTTGGCCAATTCAGTCTGGACGAAACGCGAAATATAAATATAAAAGAATACTTACTACACTTTTTTTTTGTACATTACATAGGATACATAGAAAACACCTATACTCAGGATAAACACCGATGTTCATCGCACAAATGTTTGTCCTGAAGCTGGAATCAAACCTGCGAAAATCGGCGTACAGGTCTGACAGAAAGCTTAGCACGCACTGCTGCTAAAAGCATGCACTGCTGCACGTCGCCGTACATGAGCATGTTGAAAAGTGTCTTTCTCTCGCGCGCGCTCGCTCGAGCTTATGAGTATGAAGGAGACAGTTATTGTTTTGCTTATGCTACTGTTTATAAATTGTGTAATAATAATAGTGAAATTGCATTAATGTGAGTACTTTGACAGCGCCAGCTTTCGGACCGACTTCTAGCAGTCCAACACACTTACCACTCGGCCATCTGTGTCGTAAGGCGTTGTCCTAATAGAACGCGATCATGCGATCGTCGCGCGAGCAAGCGATGCGACCGTCGCGCGAATCCGCGATCAAACGTACTAACGTCAAATAGGCGTCCCGATTGGCAATCGCGCGATTGCGCGACGCGACGCGATGCCAATTGGGACGCCTATTTGACGTTAGTACGTTTGATCGCGTGATCGCGCAATCGACGTTCGCGCATACTTGCGATGGTCGCGTCATCGCGTTCTATTAGGACACTGCATAATGATGATGATGATGAAGAGATCTTCATTAAGCATCACCAATTACTGAGTACATAATATTTCCCACTCCACTAGTGATATTACTGTCTATAAAGATGATACCGATACCCGAATAGCCTTTTGAAGTACCCAAAACCGGAGCATAGTGATTACTCGACGGGTTCGAGTGAGCTTTGTAATTAAGCGCACTTCCCTTCCAATTGATGGCTTGCGGCTTCGACTCCTATGATGATGTATGAATGAAGAAGGCTGTTCATTTTCAGATTAATTTTGTGGGCGAAGAAGGCTCTATGTATGTCAGAAACTTAATAGATGTTGGCATTGTATTAGTACGTGCCCGTTTTCATTTTAATTATTGATATTAATTACCAATTTCATTATTATTTACCAACATATAGCAGTTCACTAGGCGTAGCTCTCTCCAAGGCGCGCGACTGAGCCTCTTCTTATCTACTTTCTGCCAGATTATCTGCACAGCTCGTTGCTCAAAGCTTTATTTCCTTCTTACTACTCCTTTTTATTGCAGTAATAGTAATATTTATATTAGAATCCACATGTTCCTAAACTATCAAAATGCTGTATTTCAGGAGCCTGAGTCTTGTCCTTATTTTATTACAATTTTATGTATGTTTATAAAAAATAATCTATATAAAAAATAAAAATAATAATAAAAGCTTTAATATGTTAAAATATAGCTAAGCTAAATTAATTGATTAACATATCAAAAAGTCTTTCAAGCGTGAGTTCGGTCGTTTCTCCATCTTGCTTTTGTTACGATGTAATTGGATTGTATTGTATGCTTAAAGGGAAATAACCATGTTAGTATAGCAGAAATAAAAAAAAACACTGTTGATTATTTGAATGGCCGCAAAATTTGGTACAAATTCTAATTATTTAGTCACTTTGTCATACTATTTCCAGTGATAAGCATATCTTATCAATCTACCCACTCACTACTCTATACACCTCACCTTTTCACTAAACGTGACGCTAGAGTCATGAATAACATTACCAACTTATTTCTGTAGTTTAATATGATATTCTAATATTAGTACGAACTTAAAACTCTATCATTTTCGCGTTAGGGAATACGCCCTACTCTACTTCAGTTGCAAAACTACAGAACGCATCACAATAACTATTAGGAACGCAACCCAACGATCGAGCCCGTGCTCAACCAATTATAAACCCTCATCCGAGGGGTGATACGAGTGGATCCTATCGTGAATATAGTCCTGATGAGGGTTGACATATGTCCATTCGTACATAGTTATTGTAACTTTGTGATAATGGAGCCTGCTGAACAGTTCCTGACTGTATGTCCAAGAGTATAGTATACAAAGTCGATTGTGAATTCTTTTTTAGGTGTTTGCTCCTTACTGACACAGTTTAATTAATTAATTTGATTTTTTTTACTAAACAAGAATATACTTTTTACTTTAGGAAAACATGCAAACGTGGGCCTTTTACAAAATCATGGTGCTATTAAGGATAAAATGTTCACAATCAAAATTACAACCGCCGGAAAATAAATATAAGACCAAAATTATGTACAAAATATATACTCGTTTTCTGTATAGGTATAATGCTTGTATGACCCTAGATGGTACTGAAAAACGTCAGTTTCCATTGCAATTTTGGCTTACCTAATACCCTTTTCCGTTTCCCCTAGTTTTTGACAAGCTATTATTATTATTTATTTGGTTTACCAACAGCCATTACAGATTGAGTACATATTATATCAAGCTTAAAAGGGCTGTAGGTATGCACAGCATATTACGAGTAAACACTGAACACCAATCGAAAGAAATACTCGAATGATACAGAACAACTTAAGTACATAGCTGTTATACTATGGAATAGTTTCAAAGAGTTCTAATTTCCTACAGCCGAATTTGCTTTGAAACAATTCCGATGGCAATCAATACAGCTCAGCGAATGTGACGCATGACCAGACCAGCCTTGTCTGAATCTGACTATCGTTCAATATTACGAGGAATGCCTGCGACTGATTCTCTGTAGGTACACTCGATGGAAACAGGAGAGCAAGTAGGGAAATTGACGAACAGTTCTGTCATCCATCGTTTTGGTTACCTTTGAGCGGCGGCATGAGAACTCTAACACTGGATTTTGCCACTAACGCATACAACAATACAGTTGAAAGTGTGTTAACAAACTCAACAAAGCATTTTAGAGTATTTCAAGTTTGAGTTTTCAAGGTATTTCGACCTAAACAGAAGGTGTAAACAAGAATAGATTAACCTTCTGATAAAAATACGGTAGCGAAACGATAGACTATAAAAATTCGATATACTTCGGCTCCTGTACTAAAAGTTCACAGCGTGTTTGAAAGGTGTCGTGAACCGGTAACTCTTCGGCGCGCGTGTCGTGTTCACCGGTTTTATCGTGTGCGGATATTAGTACACCTATGTCCTTCGTGCACCGAGCTTTACCGTGAGGACACTTACTTAATTATAAAGTCAGAACACAGCCTTATATGTATTGATTTCTAGTTGATATTAAGTTTGAGTAAGAGTTAACAGAATGATGGCTGGCTAGCAAAGTGTCGGACGTCCGGCAGCGAGATGGGTCGACAACATTGTCAGAGTTGTGGGTCGAACCTGGACCAGCTTAGCACAGGACCGGGTAGAAAAGCAAGAGCAGAGAGTGCCCTATACCCAGCAGTGGGTCAAGTCAGGCTGCGGATGATTATGATGATGGTATTTAAGGCCAGAATTTAACGTTTTCCTTAGAAATATCGAAGCTTCGCTATGTTTTCTATCACTATCTGTTTAGTAGGTAATTGTAAGAATCAATAAGACTATGACTTCCTTGTAAACAATTGTGCTGTATTAGCTTCGTTGTTCATTTTGTGCTCTACAATGTTTTAACGTACTGTTATGTCTCTTTGCAGGTAAGTGAGATTCGTTAGCGAGATGTCAAGTTCCCCGAAAGCAAGCCATTATATCGTGTAAGTTTTCCGATACACACAATCCAATTGATGTCAGACCTGCGCTACCGAGGCCTCGTTACATCGAACAAAAATAACATTTTCTTTTTTACCAACAAATATCCCAAAGCCCCTCCTCAATTACGTTGCATTAGCCTCGAAATTACTACGTCGAACAAGCTTTCTACTTCGTCAAATTCCATTAACTTTACTTCATATCTGTAAGTCTGTAGGTGAGCCTACAGCCAGTAACATTTCCAATTATGTCGTAAGGTTTAGTGATCGCTAATATTAGACCTTGCCTCTCAGGCTTATGGTATCAAATCGTGTGACTGGGTTCGCCTTTGCTTCGCATTTAGCCCTGATATTTAATCAATGATATATTCCGTCCTAGCTTAGATCAGAAGATGAAAAAGTGTGACGTGGAATAAGTAGACAGGTAAATACACCGACGAAAGATCAAGCTTTGATGTTCAGCTATAAACATTACTTAAGCGATTCAAATCATGTTTTATGAGATTTTTATTCCTCGAAGGTAGCGCTCGCGGGAATATTAAGAATAATATAAGCAGGTAGAGTCGTTGATTTGGTAAAAAATATAAGATAAATCTTGTAGCATTATTTCGTCTCCATCTACATACGTTATTTGGTGAAAGATCGTTCAATTTTACAATGAAGGAGAACGTCGTGATCGTTGAAATCCAGCAATCTGCATTAGATTCGCGTGCGTTTGTTTTTTAGCCAAAAGAAGGCCTAAATCACCAACTGTGAGAACTCTATAGGCTGAATAAGTTAATGCAACGTTTTTCGAATATGAAACTTAAACATATTAAATTTGCTGCGGTTAGAGTTACTAATTACTTACATGCCCAGACTTACCTACCTATAATTTTTAAATATGCACAGGGTACAAAATGTAGACTCGATTTGGTTTAAAATTAGTATATTTTTATTTCATTCTACTAATATTATAAACGAGAAAGTTAGTAAGGATGGATGGATGGATGGATATTTGTTACTCTTTCACGTAAAAACTACTAAATGGATTTTACAATAATATAGCTTATACATCAGAATAACACATAGGCTACAATTTATAAAGATACCTGCGCAGACGAAGTCGCGGGCACCAGTTAGTAGCATATATAAGAAAAAAATGTTACTGTGAGTCTAATGTTTTAAAAAAAAATTGTTAATAAATAAAATAAAATGCAGTAGTTTATCTACTTTGAGTGGGGTGTTTTTTCAGTATTCAGAAGTTTATTGCAATATTGGGTAGGTAGGTTATATTTTTATTGTAGTGTCTCAGTACGGTGCTCAGGATTCTCCGGACATTAACGGAATTAAGGGGATTTCCTTGTTCGTGTAATCGAAATTCCTGGTTAAGCGAGCGCGCCCGACCGAGGTATGTTTTTTCCCCCAGTTGTCATTCTACCTCTTCAAGTAGGAAATCGTTTAATCTCCGCCTATCTGAACCTACGGAGCTCAGTTTTGGCTCATGAAAATGAACCAGAACAATACAATTAAACATAAAATTATTGTATGAGTCGTTTCATCCGAAGATATTATTTACCATGTAGTTGTTTTTCGTAGACTTTCGCGATTATCACACATAGTTATTAGGTTTTAACGGGTATTTTTCGCGCTCACCTCATATGTTTTTGTGTCCCGACGTTTCATATGAGGTGAGCGCGATAAATACTACGTAGTTTCCTTTACTCACAGGCAACGGTTCCTTGCCAGCACGGTTTAGATATTATTTAAACATCGAAGCATAACCTCACCTAGCCCGGGCTAACAATCTAACGTCACTCGAGAGTTTGTTTGATCTTCTCTAATACTACATGTATGTATACTTACATTATTCTATTCCTATGTTAAATGTTTTTGATTTGCTAAAGCGTCGATGACATTAGTCTAGTTTACAAGCTAAAAGCCAGCGAGTTCGTTAGCAGCTTGTAAACCCGCCCCGTGTCATCGGCTTTTTTACAATCGGCTAGTTGTAGTTGTAAATCCTTCCGGACCGTAAACTTGCTCACTCGCTGGCTAGCCCTGTGTCATCGACGCTTAATAGATACACAGAAAATCTTACATCTCGCGTTGCGTTTATGAATCGTTTGCTAATTCGCTTCTTTCCCTACCATATAATTTGAAACACGTAAAGTTCTAATTTCGGCGGGGTATTAATACAAATGTCGAGACATTACCGTACCCAAGACTGGAAACATCAAGCGAATTTACTGCCGGCCTTAAATTACCGTTGAAATTAGATATATTTTGCCGTCACTATACCGGATGTAATTTTGAGTTAATTGTCGACCTAAGCTAAATACTCATTGGGTTTTGTTTAAATTAAAAAAAAATATCTAATTCCTTTTACTTTTTTGTTGGTGCTATTGTTAAAGTTTGTGTCATAATGGGCGTATATAATTTTTTTTTAAATAAACTCACAAAATGAACTATTCACCTGCAATTTTTATTGACCCGTAAAATGTGGCGATTCGGCTAGGACAGGCAATACGAATAGTCACTTGTCGCACGGCCAAAATCGACCCGTGTAAACACCCCATTATAAAGTGCGGTATCAATTAATTACTGTGAATATTCTCTCCCTTCGTCTTACCGTGGAATAAATAGACGCGGCGCCGACAATTATAATTAAAACGGCTCTCGGCGAGGTCGTGGTGTCTATTGTTTATTGTAATGCGCCCTGTCATTACACACACATACAAATAATATTGTTGTGTGTTGTTCTTTCTTCTTGTCTGGTGTAAGCCAGTGGCTGGCTACGAAGTTATAGTCATGAGAAAACGTTCTTTTGGAGTTTTGGCGGGAACGTGAAAAATGGCACATTGGCGGCATTAAATTAATTAACAAAACTTGTATAACTTTGAGTGTTTATGTGTAAAAATGGTGGTATTTTATCCATTAAGTGCTCGTGAACGTGTATGAGTGTTGGTGAATAGTGTAATGCTGTAAAACGTGACTTTTCGTGTTGCCTCCAAAACTCCATAGAAGCCTCTAGTAAAGTCGCAACCACCACTACTTTACACGGGCATGACTTTACTCTGACTAATCTGTGCATGACTTGACTTATCGACTCTGACTTATGACAAAATAATCTCTCCAATTACTTGACACTGGCTATATACCTTTGATGTGAAGCCAAAACTAAAGAACTTAGGTTCTTAAAAATAAAAAATAAAAAGTTCTTTATTATAACTTGTTTAACACCCATATTCTAAGTGTGATAAAAAATCACCACGAGCCTCTCTGTCCAGTGGCATATCGTCAACAGTTGGCTTTGTCTTGTGCCCAATTGCAAACCTAAAGTAGCCCTTCTACTTTGGTGATATATTTGTTCCCTCGTGTCGGTGGCCGTTTCTTCACTGTGCAAACCCCTCATTCAGCGTTCTCAGTTATAATTTGCCCCAAGTGAGAGGTCTATCTCATATTTTATGTCTTTGGCTATTATTTTACATTCCCCTGCATTATGACATCCACAGCAACACAGTACAGCCTCGACGATAATGGTTCGACAGTCGCTGTAATTAATTCCGTTTGCGTTCGGCAACTAATTGTCTATTCGATTTCAGAACGGTATTTGTATAATTTTTTATTTAATTGAAAATTTGTTGCTTGCGTGTATTGGGTATTATTAATTATTAGTTATTTGGGCAATAATTTACATTACCGTAAATTATTTTTTACGTTATTATTCCTCTGGCGTAATGGATCAAAAATTTCAAAATAAAATATTTAATCTGAAAAATCATTCAACATGGATTCGCCTCGCACCTGATAAGACAGGCGTAGTAGGAAATAAGATTTTATTATCCAGCTGTGGGTATTACAGATCGCCTCATATCTTGTGGCTGGCTTCGGTGACTGAGGTTTGAAACCGCCCCGAGGCCGAGGTCTAAACTAGATATTCATAAACATAAACATTCACACACTCACACCCCTGCACTAGGATTCCCTGTGTCGCAGGTGGCATGGACACATATGTACAAGACATCACAACATCCAAGATCCGAGAACAAACATTTGTGTTCGTCACACAAATATTTGCCCCGGCCGGGGATCGAACCCGGAACACCAAGCTGCGTAGGCAGGGTCACTACCAACTAAGCCACGGTGTCGTCTATAAATAAATATAAAGAATAACAATTAAAACATGCATAATCCTATACGAAATTCAATTTATCAAGGCTAGCTGTTATGAGTTAGATGCAACATCAGTCAATAAACGAAACAATGGCGCATGTTGTGATAATATTTATTGTTAATTTACAATATTTTTTAAAATAAAATATGTTATTTGGGCATTACATACGCAAAAGCCTCTTTGAATTAAATAATATATTATTACTAGTTGTAGGCTATGGTTTTTTTTGTTGAGATTGTGGATTCAGGTGCGTCAGCAATTAAAATCAAAATTTGCAAGCGTTAAAATGTTTTGTCTTTATAAATCCGTGAAACAATCGGCTACAAACGATTATGCCAGCTGTGTATGATTTAAAGTTTGTTGAAAGCACTCCCAATCTCAAGAGTACAGGTATATTTTCAAAAGCTGGCATGAATAACACATTCACACGTGCGCTTGTGTAGTGTCTGTGAATAAAAGCGCGGCGTGACCCTATTGTGACCTGTCAAAATTATCATCCGAAATTCGACAAAGTGTAGTGAAATTGCATTAGTGTGAGTACTTTGAAAGCGCCAGCTTTCGTTGACCGACCTATATGTCAAAACCCCATAGAATAGGGATTACGTGTCCATACATATTCAGCTTCTGATCACAACTCCCAAGTCGCAAGCACTGTGTGTTTCTGATTGTCATAATGAAATGCGGGCGCGACTCGGCGCATACGGGTTTGCGTATTTCAGTTGTCTGTCTGTAGCTCTGTGGTGTCTAGCAGATTTTAATTGCCTTATCATCGCTGTTTTGAACGTTCCTTCATTATCTCTAGTTTTCTTTTTATTATGCTTATTCTGTGTCGGGGGTACAGCTGCACTGGCGTCCCGTTGAAGGGTGCATTGTGCATTGCCTCCCGAAAAATACAAATAACCCTATCCCTCTAGTTCGGTGTTTGGCGTGTAACATCGTTCCGCTCGCTTCCTGACAATTTGTGGAAGTCATTTCGTGTAAATGAAATGGAAGTATGTAATAGGAAGCTGGCCGTCAGATGGTACCAACCTCAGGAAAATGAAATAATCACTTCAAATTTAAAATTTTGCTCATTACCAAGGTGTGATGTCAGATGTTACACATCATACGCGACAACTGTAAGGCTACCTTGGGCGCCTGAGAAACTTCTTAGCGCACGTAGTTTTCATAATAATGTTTTTCTATATGTTAAGTTATTTAAACCTAGCTACAATAAACTGTAACAGCATGCAGATGTAGGTGTTTTGTATTGAACCACTAGTTCGGGCTTACCCGTTTTGTAGCGAAACGTGTTGTGTGACGCCTCAGTCGGATATACAACACGAACGGGAAATGGAGTACATTGCGCTGGTCAGTTGGCTTTGTTAGAACAAGCTTTATTCAATATTACAATCAGATTGTGTTTCTATGGTGTCTACATATCCTATTTCTGACCAACTACGACTAAACCGTTGTGAGTACACTACCGAATTTCGTCTAGTCTAGAGTTCTATTTTATTTGATTTTTATCTTAAGACTTACTCGTAAAACTTACAGGTACACGATTGATCAATCTATTAATTTTTTTCACAAATAGGTAAAGTCAAATAGGTATTTCATATTTTGAAGAATTAGACGGAAAAACACTTATAATTTAGAATTTAGGATTAAAAAAATAAATAAACGCTTGGGGTTAACAGGGGCTAGGTAGCAATAAGCAATTCAGTGCCCGATATTCTGTGTTACTTGTGTTTCAGTTGGCAATATAGCTAATGCAATTACGGAGCTTTTGAAACTAACCATTAAAATGTGTCAAAGTTGACGAGCGCTTCAGCCTGCCAGCACTGCTAAGCCCTGTGCAGCACTATTCTGGTTATAGGAAAGCGTGTGACTTACCAACAGCAGAGTGCCGAGCTCAAGTCGTAACTTGGTTACCTTTGAATGTACACTCACAGCCCCCAATTCCGCTTACTCATTAAAAATCAAACAAGAGATGATCTACGTAATTCAACATCATAAATCACGTATGTATGTGTAAGCAAATCTAGTCACGACAATCTGTTTTGATTGAACGCGTGACTTGTAGTAGTGATGTGCTTAAGCTACGAGGCTACGAGCTGATCGAAAACTAAAAATATAAAGCATAATCTTTCTACACTTTCAAGGTTATGACAGCCGCCCATACACGAAGCACTGATGCTACTAGGGATACCCGCCTAACAATCCTTTAAGATTTTAGAACATACAAGATTTTACAAAAACAAACAACAACCAACTTCAATCAGACTGTTCTAGGGACCGTAGGCACCACTGAAAAGTCACAGGGACGCAAATAACGCACAATTTTTTGAAATTATTTTGATTTAAAAAAGTACTGAACCGATTTTCATGAAATTTCTATGGGACCAATCTGGAAGTATGTCCTTTCAATTTTTTCAAATCAGTTTATAAACAACAATGATCTGAGGTAACAAACATTAAAAAAAAATTTAACCTAGAAGTTGGTTGAAAATGTTGTGAACTAAAACTAAACTCTATTTGAATCAAAGCTCAATGATTTTTTGAGAGAGATTAGTATGTTAACCATGTTCGAGTAAAATTAAATTTAAAAAAAAATAAATAAAAAGTAAAATTGACGAAGAAGAAGCGGGCATAAAAGATTTTCGGACTCCGAAATTCACGTAAAACTATCGTCCTGTTCACCTTTTCTAACTCTCCCAAGTTACTTTGCATGAATATCCTGCGAAGTCAGCGCTCATTTATCACTTTGATAGTGTTTTAGTGTGATATCCGCAAATACGGCGCGTCACTAGTACAAATTTAACGCGTGACTTGTAGTAACGACGGCATCGGAACCAATTAGTTGACACTTGTCATGTTAATTAGTCACTGTTAATTTACCAACCGACACATCTGCGTGGAGCTGACAAATGAATATTGCTTTTTAATAAATAGGGCTGTCAAAAAATTTCTCATGGCCCCAAGTTGGGCACCCACAACAAGATTGGCGCCCACTGTGGGGCTATTTCTGTGTTATCCGCTTTATATTTTTTTAAGTGAAAACTTTTTTAGTCGCGCTGAGCACTTAATTTTGCGGGTATTGAATGATATTGTAACGCTCGTTTAGGGAAAGTCGTCTCGAGTCGTCTAAGGTGATTCAGCTGGTCTAAGGTGGTGGCTTAAAATCTGATTATTTTTGATATATTTTATGTACCATAATGTTTTTAGTATTGATGTATATTTCGCTAATATCACACAACAAATTACATAAAACAGTTATATTTGGTTTGTATTTAATTTGTATAAAAGTTTATTTAAATAAACGTGAACAACCCTCATCCAGAGCAATCGGTTGAGAAGTAATTACATGTTCATTAGTGTGACTGGAACGACACGCCACATCGCGTGACAACCCTCGCGGCACATCCACGTCTTGTACGTGTTACCAAATAATTATATACTTAATGCTCGATATGACAGATGGATCCCTAGGGTTGCGCCTTTACTGCACGATTCAAACAGGCTGTCAGACCTCCCTTGCTCGATTTAGCACGTTAAAGTAGTCATTAGGTTTCCACTTAATCTCGCTTGCTTGATTTAGCACTTGCAAAATGGACTCCCTTTTCCGCAATGTGACTCATTGGGTCCTTTGTGCGTCGAGAAAATAAAATATTTAGTTCTATTTATGTAAGGAGTGACGAGCTTCTAATGGTTAAAGATAATGCTTGCTTATGACCAAAACAGTGCTACACTTACAAGTAGGCATTGGGTGTGCGATGGCTATGGACACTTAATTTGCTCGGTTTAGCACTTTAAAGCAAAACTTAGGTTTGCGCTGCCAAAGATACCGTAATTTCTCAATTTAGCACATATGTTTCTGTTTTTACTGTAAATTAAATAAAACTAGAAAACATTAAGCAATATTTTTAGTCCAGGGTAGAGTAACATGTATGTACATTTGTGTAAACTTTGTATCAAGAAACTGTTTAGAACAGTTCCCTGCTTGCAGATTTCTAGATTGGGTTCTAGCTAGAGATACGTACGATCTATTTAATCATTGGACAGGATTGGCTGTCATACGCTTAATCAAACATACGTTTGCAGGAGACAGCTACTATATTCTGATCCAATTGTCATACGTATGGATTAATGAACGGTGTTATAATCTACGCACAGGTAATTAGAAACTTAGAACATACATTATCGTGTTAAATTTCTGTGTAGAAATAAACTTAATTTGTTAGACACTTTCTTTCTATTCCGTAGTCGTTAAAAATTCAAATAAAAATAAAACTATTTTTTTAAATTAAATATGGTTTAATAACACATCGATGTTAATTTTTACAGTCATTTAAAACTCTCCAACAATCTGAACTCTTTAAAGATTTCCTCTCGAACAAAGAAGAACTCTTGAGGTTGGCAACCCTAGACAGGGGTAGCTCGATTCCAAGGCGTTTATAAATGATGGCATAACCTGAACGGAAGAATAAATGAGAATTGACGCACGCGAGTTCCGTATGGGGTGATAAATAAGCAAATATCCTATATTGCGTGGCCATAAGTTACAGATGTCTGCAACATTGCCAAGGCCTCAAATCTGAGAGAGCATTCTTATGGCTATCTGTCATATGATTGATGGACACATACGATGGAATTGAGTTAGTATTATGGGGTGGCATGGGAATTCTTCCTTATCTTTATCGAGAAAAACAAATTTACTTATGCCATGGCACACGTTATTGTACTGGCGTATTATTTCTGTGTGTTTCTTATAAGTTGAGTATGACGATATCCTAATTATTTATGCAGATGAAAAAAAAAAACTATTAATAATAGTACATTGAGCATTGCATAACCTCATAATGTCGAATAGAGCATTAGAAGTAGCAACTTTTTGGTCAAATATGATATGAATGAATCAATGATACGAATGAATGAATGGCATAACCTTATTGGTTTTCATAATTTCAATAGGAAACCGACTACACATACTTCATCATTGAAGTTAATACTACTCGGGCGAATTAACATGACACCTGGCTCGAATGACGTTTGTGCAAAGTACAGCTTGGAATTGGATAATCTTGATAGAGAAGACTGAGGTCCGGTAATACTTGGTAATGATAAGGGAAGAGGTCCTGTAATACTTGGTAAGGCTTCGCAATTAGAGGAAGAAGGAACACGGAGGGCGCCGCGCGGGGCAGCAGAGGAAGCATCAAGTTCCGACCCACGAGTCAGCCAGGTGTCATGTTCATTCGCCCGAGTAGTACCTGAACTTCCGCGTACAAAACGGAATTATCAATGCACCTAAATTCAGTATGAGTTTAGCTACTCTACTTTTACCAGCTGTCGCAGACATCGCTGAGGCTATCTCCAGTTGTCTCAACTTTGGCGTCGATGTCGTATCAATAATGCACCTTTTCGCACTGCGTAAATATACGGGTGTCAAAACCTGCCCCGGAAGTCATTGTTTATTTAAACTGTTGATAGGTTAAGGGTGAACCCGAGAGGTGTATTTTATATAATAGGTGGCTTCCAACGTGGTTTTATTTTAACGCGCCCAAATTTTAAAAATTATTGTAGTTTAACCCGCAACTTCATTTGCGTTGCGACTAAAGAAAACGCTAATTTACACCCGCAATATCGAAAAAAATAACCTTAGTACGCGCCTACACTACCTACTTGACGAACATTTGACCCTCAAAATTTCAAGTCTTTACATCCAGTTCGTTGTCTGTCAGTCAGTCAGTCAGAACTAAGCTTTTTATTTATATTGATTTCTATAAATACAAGCCAATAAGCCTTGTTTAAGCCCTTCATTCTTATCCAATTGTTTCTTTCTGAGGTCAAGTTTTACATTGTCGTTAAAACATAAAAATAAGTTCAGTTGTGACTTAATAAATAATTTAAATAGCCTCTAATAATTAAGCTATAAATTTCCTGGACACCTTAACAAAATTCCCACTTGTTCCTTCTTGCCGTCAAATTTTATACTGTCGTTCATACCTAAAAATAATGGCAGAAAGACCTGTAACTTATTAGGTACAACTCAATCTTTTTTGTAGTTCCAGCACGATGGGTGATTAAGTAACAAACATCTATCTATCTATTGATTGGTTGATAATATTTGTTAAATCCACACAACTAATGTTAAAACTAAACGTTGCAAGTCAAAATGTTTTTTTACAGGAAGGAATATTCCTATCATCACAAGAAAAAATGTTAATTGGAAATTCTGTTGTTATCTCACAATGAAATTCCTTTATCGTAGAATTTCCTTTGTGTCTTTATTAAAATAATTAGCTTATTCACTCGGTAATTGTAATGTACCAACCACAAGGTTTCCGCTCAGAAATATTTATGAGTTTCCGGCGCTGATGATATTATGTATTCTGTGGTACTAGGCAGGCTGTGCCCAAGATAAACAGACCCGAGGGCGTAAGGAGTTGCTTACTTGTTAACCATCTTCAATGTTTAATCATGTTTGGGGATATTTGGCTTGGGTCTTCATGAACAATGGCTGAGGTCAACGGACGTATTCTGTAGGTGAGATACGTATGGTGTTTCTGTTTCAAATTCCTTACAAGGAATATTTTGGGTGAATAAAGTAAGGTTTCAACTTCAATTCGTTTGTATTGTATATGTACCTATTTATTTATTGAAAAAGATGAAGACACAATATTAAAATTAGTTAATTAAGGTGTAACATCAGTTTCTCGTCATTTCTTACTTACCTAACTGTAGTAATCTTGCTCAGGGCTTCAGATTGTAGGGCATCGGAACTGACTCCAAGTTGAGAGCACTAGATCCAATGGATAATGGCTGTGTAAAGGCGTAGCGTAGACTGCTCTTCATCAAGTTTGAATGATGACCACGGAACTTGGGTAAATGTGGTGCCGCCGAGATTGATACTCGCAAAACTTCAAAAGCCGAACGCGCGTATACCGGCGTTTACGCTTGGCTTTTCTAGCGAGTGTCAGTAGCATGAGGCGTATCTCGCGGCTTGACGAGCTCGACGAGCGTTGTCGCGTACACGCGTTGCAAAAAAACAAAACACGAGCGGCGAATCCCCTTTTCCCTTATTGTTTTTGTAATATTTCTAAGTTTTTGTGGACTTTGTCTGAAATAAATTATTTGAATTTGAATTTGAATCCCTCCGGTTAATCCGCTAATCTAAAACCGTACTAATTGTAGAGTCTCAAGCGTTTAGATTCATATTAGGTTTTTTTTTATCAGTTTAATGATAAACGTAAATTGTATTTATATATTAAAAAGTTAGTTTTGTTACCTACTAGATTTATTACGAGCTGCAGCATTTTTAAAAATGAGGTTATTCAAAACTAGATCGCAGCTTAACAAGAAAATTCAATTCATAATATTAAAGGAAATTTTAAACTGCGAGTTATTATTAAGTTCTTCGCATCAAGTGTTCGTCCGATATGAATTTCAAGACTACTCAAGTTAAGGACCCTCGCGGAAATTGTTTTCGATCCGTTTGCCACCTTTAGGAGACTTTTAATTGATTAAAAATAACAAAGTTACTATAGTCCTTTAGGAAACGAATGAATTAAATTACGGAAAACGCCATAATGTGACATTTGTGATGCAATACTTAAATACTTTTTTTTTGTAATTATAACATAGAATACACATGAATTCAAATTCAAATTCAAATAGTTTTATTCATTTACTTAATCTATAGTTACAGTACATGGGTTAGAGATTCCCTTTTAAGTAAGAAGATACCTGTGTTAGGGAACCTCGCTCTTCCGTTACAATATTGAGCTATTCGATTAAGTTTGAAAGTTAATTTAATATTGAAAACAAAGTACATTTAAGATTGTTAAAGTTAAATTATTTAGTAGAGAATGTAAATATTATAATGTAGGTGTAAAGATAAGTGGTAGGTTTTGGACATGAAACATCCAGACTCAGGACAAACACCGATGTTCATCACAAAAGTGCTTGTCCCGAAGCGGGAATCGAACCTGCGACACTGGCGTGGCAGTCCAACACACTTACCACTCACTCGACCAATCGTGTCGTCGTGTAAATATAATTTATAAGCCGATATAAATCGAAACCTCGAATTATTTCTCACTTCTGATGACAAATCCCTCTGCGGCGCATAACATGTTGGGAACATAGCGCAAATAATGCTCTAACGCCAACAAGTATTTCATATATGTGGCGTCATTAATCTTGCCTATCGTGGCCTACCCAATTTTGTCAGCTTAATGATAAACATGTATTGTATTGATAGATTAAAAAAAAACGTAACAATTTTTTCTAATCTAAGGTCGTTTTAAACCCCAACTTTGTCTAAGACCCATGTCGACAATAAACCTAGCTATAGATTTATTACGAGCTGCAGCGTTTTTAATAATGGGGTTATTCAAAATTAGATAGCAGCTCAACAAGAAATTTCAACTCATAATATTAAAGGAAATTTTAAACAGCGAGCTATACAATATAAATAGAAACCCCGAATTATTTCTCACTCCTGATGACAAATCCCTCTGCGGCGCATAACATATTGGGAACATAGCGCAAATAATGCTCTAACACCAACAAGTATTTCATATATCTGGCATCATTAATCTTGCCTATCGTGGCCTACCCATTCAATTGACTGGTTATTCCCATGGATAAATTATGAAGTTGGATTTTTGTATAGACCGAAGATGATAAGGCACAAGCTGGTGAAATATTACCAATAACGAAACGTTTATTTACTCTGAATGGTCGTCAGCCGCCGCTGTATTGGCCTTTTTGTGATATACCGGGTTAATCTTTTCTGGATTATCGTGTTGAGTGAACTCGCTTAATTATGGGAAAGGTTTTATTATTATTTGCTCAATCTGGAAGCTTTAAATATTTTTAATAACTACCTTAAGTGCTATTTACTTATTGTAGATATACGTATTTATGAACGTGAGGAAACTTAATTTTTTTGGCAGATTTTCAAAATTAAGACAAATGTGCTATGATTTAAAAATCAAGGGGATTTTGGGACTAATTCATGATTGACACATAAAAATTTTTTTTTATTCCAAATGATTTATTTGGAGCATACAAAGGATACAAAATTTAAACGGGAACTTAATAGTTCATTGTCGGATAGGAACCCTAAAAGAGCAAAAAAAAAAAGATTTAAAATTATTCTCGTTATAAATCTGTAAATTAAATAAACATTCCTTAAACCTTTTCGGAAGTTTTATAAAAGGCAGGCGAACTGGTTTAGCGAATTTAGCTGAGTTTGTTGGAATGTTTTTCTGCGCGAGTTTCTAGCATATCATCATTATAAAAGTTCAAAAGTTCTTCAATAGTGATGCCCAAGCGGTTAGGAGGCATAATTAAAAGTTGCCGGCTAGTTTCACCTTTAACTTATCTCATTAAAACTTACCACCTGAAAGGAACAAACATTCTTCGCAAAATGGTAATATAATCCCCCGCCGCCAATATAAATCACACTTTCACTTTTGTACGCCATAACCTTTCGGACCCTTTATAAACGCAATATCATATATTCTCTTTGTGATTACGCGAAAATCGTATAAAGTTGACATATTAAAAATGTTATTATTTTGGAAATGAATGTCGAATAATGGGTTTAGGGTGTGAAAATGAAACATTAAAAATTTCATTTGCCGTGACGCCAGACTTTCGTACGTCATGTATCGTTCGCATTAAAAAGCAAAAATGATAAAACAGAACTGTTATCTTTTCCAGCTACGAAGCTTTTCGAGGGTTCCATTCTTCGCATTTCGCGGCGTCTTTGCCTCCGCGTGGAAATGCGAAATTTCAGTCTCAGTGTCAGTAAAAAGGCACGCTTTGTGCTAGGGCACGTTTTGAATGGACTGTTCTCATATTCATATTCGGCTACAGGTGGCCCCGTAACAGACTGCTGGGCGAAGGTAATGGCTTATTTAAACTATGTATTTTTACGGTAATAGTCGCGCTTGTGTGATCGGCATATTTAGTAGAACTGTGTCTTATTCATGTGCACATTGCTATTGTACTATATTATCGAGCATCATTACAAAAAGTAACATTCGAAATTCTACTTCAAAACAAAGTTTGGTGTGAGCTAGAAAACTCAGTTACCAAAATGCAATACATCACTTTATGATTTCATAAGTTACTGTATCCAGTCCATTGCCAAAGCCTAGCTGTTATTTCCCCGAGCATCAAAGCGTGTAAATCTTTGCTTTCCTGCCATAGACGGACGCGAATGATGGCGACGGAATGTGTTTGCTAAACTTCACCGTTCCATTTCACGCTGCATTTTCGCCGTTCGGACAGCGGCCGAAACTAGCCCGAGAATTATAGGTCACGTTGTTTTTGGCACAATCCGCGACGATTTATGCAACGGCGAGACATCAACTGCACTCATAAAGTGTGCATGCAAGCGCTCAGCGCCCAACTGATTCATGGCACTTCGCTTGTTTTGGAATACATAGTTTATTGTGCATCTCCGCGACGTCGTTGCGCCAACGCTGTGTTTCAAATTTAATCGCACAAAATTAGTTTGCGGCTGTGTGATTTAAATGGCGTGAAGTCGGAACCAACTGGGCTTTGAACTGCTCTTGCGGGAGCAGCGAGCCTATTATGTAAATGAGACTCATGAGTTACAGTTGCAGTTGTTGTCAAATTATGATGGCGGTTGCTAATCAGGAAACTTCTGAATTTTGGGTGTGCCTAATGTGAGCAGAAATACGACTTTAACGTTAGCTAAATATTCGTTCGTTTGTCCTGCCTTGAATTATTTAGAGCGTGATCTAGAAGCTGATGAGAAAACCTAAAAACTGAGGTGGATTCAACCAAATTACGGTTCAACATACATTTTGTTTTCTTACAACTTTCAGCTAATTTAAAAACTTTATTTTATATCAGACTCGGCTTTAGCTAATTTATGCCCAAGGTGTTCTCTGTTGGTTATCACTTCTTACAATTATATCAACCATTAAATATTATTTTTGGTCCAATATTGATTTCCCGCGCACGCTTCCTCTTTCTCGGTTTACTTAGCAAATTGAAACCCCGAAATCTTTTCCTTACCGGGATAATTAGCCGGTATTGTTTGCGGGACCGCCTTTGCCAATAGTACCGGGACATGGCCAAAGTCACTAAGTCACGTAATTGGCGGGAAATGGCACAGCCCTGTTCCAGATTACATTCGATCACGTTCGCCGTAAACAGTTTAGCGCGCTGATTTTTCGGGATCCGTGCCTCTAATGGAGTGTCCCACTGAATTTCTAAAGTTCGTTATTCGACACGTCGCTAACTTTCAACCGACTTCAAAAAGGAGGAGGTTATCAATTCGATTAAATTTGTTATTTACTGGAAACCGATTTGAATAAATATTTTTTCAAATCGGTTTTCAATATATTTTTTTGTTTGAGAGGATATACTTTCATATTGGTACCATAGAAATTTTATCAAAATCTATATAATAACTACAAAAAAAAGTCGTTGGAGTGAACAAAATTGCGTATTTTGCTTCCCTGTGACTGAGTCAGTGGTGCCTACGGCCACTAGAACAGTCCGATTGAAGACGGTTGTTGTTTTTGGAAAACCTTGTTTGAAGTCAGTTGAAAATTGAACCCTAAGGATGTAAGCTCAACTCGCACTTGGCCAGTTTCATTTTTTATTTCACGTCCTTTGTGGATCGGCCGATTGTTGGATACGCAGTTTCGAATGTGATAAGGCGGATCCAGCGATTTGTAACGAGTGGGACGTGGCGGGACTTTTGAGCGGGTCTGATTGTACTTTATGGGACTCTGTTTCGGATGTTTTAAATTAGTGGATAGACGACCAGAGGCACGATCACGAAAATCGAGTTCGAATCGTATCTGTCACAGAATGGTTATCAATTTCATGTTTTTTTTTCAAAACGTGTTCAAACTGTTGACTTCTCTGATACGGTATTAAATTGACTATCAGTTTTTTTTCGTGGTCGGGCCTTTGGACTATTCTTTTCTTCTCGTGTAAGTCTGATGACTACGTCGCGTCGCCTGCTCTCCTGATAGTAAAGGTGGCCTTCCGATGTTGTCAGAAGAAGATGTTGGCGACCGCGACCGGCGCGGCGACCGCGAACGGGTTCCGCGACCCACTGCTTAGTATTAGTATGTATTAATATGAAGTACTGTCGGATGCAAGTGCACGTCGCGCTACTAGCATAAATAACCGGGTCGCGCGATCGCGTGTCGCGGTCGCCAACATCCGAATGCTACCCTTAGGAACCACGCCTGCCCTATTGGTCATTGTAATATAAAATGTTTTATTTTCTGAATTATTTTAAAATTGTTTTGTGACTCTATAATGTACTTATTTGTTCTGTAACATATAATTAGTAATGTAATATTAATTGGTGTAAGCATCGTGCTCAAAATAATTAAATAAATAATAAATAGGTATAATGATACGCAGGTCTCTGTGTACCAAAGTCTAGCATCATATTTGGTCTAAGAAAACACTTGGTCATCGTGTCATCTAATAACAGCCTCGTACGTAGCGGACCCTTGTTCCCAGACATATTTTGGGAAAAATATGACACTAATAACTTTATTAATTTCTACTCAAGACTGCCCTTCGTACTCTGAACCTAATAAATTAATCTGGCGTCAGATCAACGTCAAAGTTACATTAGAGTTTGTTCCCATTTGCAAGATCCGAGAATTTACAGCTGGAGAATTCACCATTTGAAATGGGAATCTTCGTGTCAGTGAACTAGACTTTAGACTAGCGTACTAACCAAGCGGATTAGCTTCTTGTGTTTGGTTTTTTGCAGCGCGTTTATGCGCGTGGCGCCACTATTACGAGGGTCGTAGAGCGTTATCGCTCTTACGCGCCCGAACGCCCGCGTCACTATGACACTCGCTATCAAAAAAACCAAGCGTAAACGCCGATGTAAGCCCGTATACGCGCGTTGTAAAAAACAAAACGTCAGTGACGAATCCGCTCTGTATAATACGCTAGTCTGAAACCGTTCTAAGTTTAGGTTAGGCACATAAAGAGGAGAGGAAGCCGTCAATGTCGCATATCGCGGTTCTACCCGCTTTCCTGAGTCGTTAAAATATTTGTCTTATAAGTCGAAACGAAAACGATCGAAACGTATCATGTTACAGCTGTTAATTTTTAGCCGTTCAACTTAGATGTACAAAAAAATAAACTTAATAAGTCAAGCTTTTTGAATCTCGTTTGGTTTTTAAGGGCCTTAACATAAATCTAAAAATGTAGACTGTAGATACTTGAATTTAAAGAACGAGATTAGACAGCATTTACACGTGAAATATGTGAACTACGTTACGTTATCGTGAGAACAATTCTATTCGTTTCGTCTCGTTTCGGATGGAACAATGCACAAACACCCTTAGGTCAGTATCAAGAGACAAGATAAATCTGTTTCTCAATTAATGAAAAGCTGATTTTAGGGGATGTCTAGGCCGACAAGAATTAGGGGAGCTATCCCGTCCTCAGATGCCTTTCGATTGTGGCCTGTTAATTAATTTGCTATGAGATTTATTCCCTGAGGGTGTTAGGGCGATCAGCTTTGATATATTTCTTATTATTTGCAGGAAAATGAAATCATGGTGCCATTTGTTGAGTCAGAGTCCGAAGAGCTTTAGGCTGAATTCCTACTGAGATGGCACCGGCCAGCAGAGCTCTTTTAGTGTCAAACGATTTTAACATTTTCTACCTTTTCTACAAGCTTAAAGTTTATAAAAACTGAAAACCCGACTGCGAAAATATTATGCATTGATTGCCAATTCATTATTCCAAATTAAATTTAATTGTACCTATATATTTATTTAATCTACTTTTAATTTCTCTCATTTTGGTGCCCTACTCGATAGGTTTGGTTAACAAAAATTTATAAACGACTTATCTACTATTAAGCGCCAAAAATCTAACATTTTGGTAATTTATTTTAAAAACCCATCTAAGGACACTCGTGAGATTAAGACAAGTATAACGATATCCTGTCAAAATCCACCCAGCCGTTTGGAAGAAGATATACCTCATATATTCCAGTTCAATTTAAGTCGATTGTAGTATTATTTTGTAAAACCGTGATTATTAGTAGTTATAAAATATTCGAGGATTGAATATTACAAGTTAAAGTGAGAAAAACATAGCACAGTTGACCTGCCCACATGGCGCCTCACGCTTCAATTAATCACTGCCCAACGTTTTGTCTCTGCATCTCGCTCGAGTCTTAATTCACGCTCAATTTCGTCTCGTTTTCAATCTCAACTCGAAAGAGAAACTTTTGTATTGTACCGAACGGAGTGCAGTTGGCAAACTATAACGACCGCTTTAACAAAGACACAGAAGCATTAAATAAATTCTCGCTTGATGAGTTTTTGTAGAAAGTTTAATGGGATTATAACGCAGTAGGTATTATTATGACGCGAATAGAAATTAATCAAAGTTTTACAAAAACATACAACAACCGACTTCAATCGGACTGTTCTAGTGTCCGTAGCACCTGAAAAGTCATAAGGAAGAAAAATACGTGATTTGATTCACTTCAACGACATTTTTTTTCAGTTATTTTGATTTAAGGGTAATCTTAATTAAATCCGAATTCGATCGAATTCGAAATCTAAATTAAAGAATGAAACCTTTCACTTTTTTTGTTGACGAAATCAAAAAACATGGACGAAACGAATAGTGTGAAGAAATTACTATAATACGGCGTACTTTTTGAGTATTTGTCCGAAACATTTTGTATGGAATTCGGATTTGAGGCTGCCCCTTAAAAACTTAACCACTAAACCGATTTCGAAAAATCTATGGGACCAATCTGAAAGTATAACCTCTTAAACAAACATTTTTTTTTGTTTTTGGTTGAAAAAACCCATCGAATTCGAACTCGCGCTTCGCCCAGCTCTGACAATTTGTTCTTTGACAACCCTAGTATTTTTGCGAGCACCCGCAGTAATTAATGTTGACTGACTACAAGGCTTATTTTGTTCAGAGTTTTCTTATCGCGTTTCTTACATCGACCGTTGCCATTATTCGCAACTTTTTCCCTCTGAAAGGTTTCGTTTCATTGGTGCCCGTGCCTACTGTACCATAAATAACGAAGTAGGCTGGTACATCGGTTTCTCTATAGATAATTCGATGTTTTCGGATTAGGATTTTTCTTATTACTCAGTAATGTTGTTTCGTATCTGTATGTCTATCCACTTTAATAATTTTGAAGAAATTAAGTTCCGAAAATCTGATTGGGATTATTCTTTGATATTTCTCAATATTTGAAAATTATGAATTCGTAACTGATTCAAAGCCGTTCTGAATTGCAATCAGCATCGCACTAATCTCTTCAAATCGGATAGTATGTTGGTAGTTAAGTTTGAAATATTAAATGGTCATCAGAACGGCATAGCGTATGTATGACATAACTACGTCGTGCGTCCAGCGATAGTTGACACATGGATATACTGGGAATCACCTCGGCTACAACAGCTCGGTAACGACCAGCCTGGAGGTGTCTGGGATCAAAGAGTCCTGGTCGAGTTACAGCAATGCATTTCGCATCAATACAAACGCATCGCTTCTACAGTTAGTGACATATGAGTATTGCAATTTCCGAATGCGGGGTCGTTAGCTGGCACGAAGCGAGAAGGAGAATGCTGGAGTAGCTCGAGCAATGATTTACGGGCCATTTACGAATGCAATGCTCGAACAGTTCGCGGCCGAAGCTACTGTTCAATTAAAAAGTGTCAATGGATGTTGACTCGAAGCCCCGCTTTGTCTCGCCGCTCTCTGGCTCCAACTGGCGTCAATTGGACTTCCTTTTAGTTAGGAAACGATATTGCAAAGCAAACTGCGCCCGATTTGATTCTCAAGCAAACGTTTTATATTTCGACCGTGTTACTCGGTGAATAGAGATGTTATTTACACATTCGGAACTCAAAATTAGTTCGTAAATGTAGGCAAATTCTCGCTTCTTTTCCTTACGATAATCCTCCAATATATCTTTATACATTTTCAATGAAATTAAACCATAACGTTATTTTATAGAAATAGTAAGTAATACGTTGTTATAAATAAATTTACGAATGTATCTAGTAGACCTTGGCAAGCCATATATGTAGATCTGAAGTCTTTTTTCGGGGAAAACGACTTCTCCATCATAATCCGATCCATCTGATCGTGGCTCGCTATTTTCACATATTATATGTGGTTTTGTTTAGATTGCTTTTACAGAAGCCAACTTACCAATCAAACAGTCAATAAATTAATGAAATTATGTATATCTATTGCTAAGGATGAACATACTAATCTACTGCTAGTATTGTTTTAATAACCTGTGCTTGATATCTGGATCCAATCAGATTAGAATGCATATACGGAAGCGACAGCTAATTATCATTCAATCGCACTGCACCTAGAGCCGCGGCGATGCAAATAATCATGATCTATAGATTCGTGATATGCATATGAGCTGGCGGGAACAAAGCGTTTCTCTTATACGGGCGTATTGCACATTATCTACTCTTTTGCAAACAAAGAATATTTTGCCGCCAAACATTATCCAGCCTTTGATTGAACGTCAACTATCTGTTCATACGGCTGCCATAGACAAAGATAGCCAGTATATAGATAGTATATTTTGCCGCCAAGCGTATCGCTTCGAAGGGCACGATTGAAATTATTGGACATTCTAGACGAACCATTAAAATGTCTCGAAGTGGACGAGCGCAATAGCAGTGTAGCACCTTGTATTGTGAGGACAGAAATTTACTACGGTGTTACTTTATCATCGCTTTGAATTATGTATAATATATGTTGACCACACGGATGGTCGAGTGGCAAATGCGTTGGACTGCTACGCCGAGTGTCGCGGGTTCGATGCCCGCTTCGGGACAAACATTTGTGTGACGAACATCGATGTTCGTCCCTAGTCTGGGTGTTTTATATTTATTCCATGTAAAAAGTATTTAATGCCTACTTGCACCAAACTGTCAACCTTCCTAAGCAATTACTTAACTCGTTTGACAGTTCCTAACGGTCTGAATTTGAACCGTTAAGAACTGGCAAGCAAGAAAAGTAATTGCTTAGGAGCTTTGGCAGTTTGGTGCAAGTAGGCATAAGTATTCTATCAGTTTATCTGGTTCCCATAGTACAAGCTCTGCTTATTTTGGGGCTAGATGGCGTTGTGTGAAATGTCAAAAATATTTATTATTTATTATTATGTAAAAGGCTTGGTCCTGACTGACTGATTGACTGACTAACAACGTACAGACCAAACCACTGTTCACAGAGACTTGAAACTTGGAGGATGTGTTCGTCAAGAGCTGAAAGCTAGTATGTACTAAGAAAGGAATTTTGAGAATTCTCAACACAAACGAAGTTATCAGCTAATTAAATATATTTTGCTATGAACACGTTACTTGTTGTTTGTTTCATGTTCATAGTTAATTTATTGTGAAAGGTATCAGAAACTCCCCCACATAACCGGAAACATCGTCCGAAATTCTCAGTACGAAATTCATTAAACTCTAACATGAATTTTCACACAGACATGGACTGTATAACCGGAGCCGCAATTAAAAGTTTGCTTAGAGAATATACGCCAACATTTTGATTTAAAGTTAGCGGGTTCTGCTCGACACCCACAACGGCGCCCAGAGAGTCGAGTTTTTACGTCAAAAGTACAATTTGAATACGAACCCCAGAATTATCGAGATGTATTTATTAAAGTGAAGTCTAAGCCTTTCAAAATTTTTTTTTAGACATGCATTTTTCCCCCTCGGGCAAAGGTCCACCATCTGCTGCCACTTTTTGCGGTCGCTAACCGCCTCTCACTTATCTGTCTGAAATTTGCCAACAATGATAAATTTAAAAAAAATAGAAAATAACGAATTCTCATAATTTAATTGGTGAGAATAGTTCGTCGGGACATTTCGAAAACATAAACGCAAAAGAGATGTTATCATTTAACTAGGATAAAACATAATTTGCAAGTATAATGGCTACCTTTTTTAATTTACATAAAATTTATTATTTAAAAACAATATTTTTAATCCTGACCCTCTAAAGGTTTCTGGGGATGCAAGTTATGTCTTGAGCTACATTATACATGTATTATACCTAATTGGTTCTGACTATAAAAGGGTGCCTATAATAATATTTTTAATTTCGAATTAGTGACGCAATTGTGTTATCAACAACAATGCATCCAAATGATGTTGATTAATGTTTCCGCAAACATACACCTTTACAATTTAGGCGCAATCAAAACACACGGTCCAATAGCAAATGGAACGAATTCGCTATCAATTATCGCGCAGCCTTATTCCCCGGCGAACGTTGAAATAATAATGGGCGAATATACTCTGGAGCAATATTCATTAGTGCATACGGTTTAATTGGACCCCGCGAGTGGTTCAGGTAATGCGTCCGATTCGAGATGCGACACGATTTTGCGATAGGTACGATGCGCATGCGAACCTTCCGAATGCAATTGCTATTCTTGTGACGTCACAACTCTGTGTTGTAACTAATATTTACCGAAAGACTATCATTTATCATCAGAGCCGTGCTCGCGTTGTTTACCAATTATCTAACTTTTACGTGTTTTACTAAAAGATTTTCTTCATCAATAATTTTGTGAATATGCGAACCAGCAGAATGCGATTCATCCGTGCGTTTGTAAATTGTGTTAATAAATTCTCGTAAAATATCCTCAAATAACTTTATAAAGAAGTAAGCAATAATTGGTTATCTCTGTTATTCTTGGTTAATATATTTATAAGCTTCCTTTGATATTGAAAGTTTGCTCGGGGTGTACCTACTATAAAGTGTTACTATCTACATATCTATTATATTGGTCAATCTACCTACATAGATGAAATTAAAATCATTACTAACACATTAATTTCAGTTTAATGTATCAAATAAAAAAAAAAAAACAATGTTTAATGCTTTGTTCTTGAGTCATTTTTATAATGTATGATTAATGTAAAAGTCCCGTTAGATAGAGAATATACCAAAGTAGAGCGAAGCTCTTAAAGAAGTTTAAAAAAAATGTTTTGTTATTTAAGCTGCGCATCGTATCGGACCTAGTGTAAAATAAACATGACACCTCATATACGTTCAATTCCAAACATAACACGTAAAATAATTATCGATACCGATACCTTACTGTAGGTATATCAATATCGACGTGTATCACTGGAGCACAACTCAGACTGAAATATAGCTGAAATATATTCACGTGTTAATAAATTAATTGAATGTTTGAATATTCCATCAAAGGGACGATATCAAACGTTTGACTGATATTGCAATAGATTTTTAAACGTATCATATTATACATAATGTTTTACATTTAATATCCATACTAGCTGATACCCACAAATTCGTTTGCGTTGCCAATTAATGGAATTCATACACCGAATCGCATTGAGTCAGGCGTGGTGCATTAAGATCCATTCGAACATATTATATTGAATTTCATATTTCCCATGTTCTTTTTCGTAACGATACCTGACACCACAAAAATATTTGAATTTTCAAAGCACTCAAACTATCAATATATAAGATACCTTTGTTGTGTATTTTCCCTTTGTCACAAAATATTTAGATAAAAAGCATCGAATTGTGGTCTGTAAAATATGATATCCATTTTGTAAAAAACGGGAGATTTTACGAACCACGTACCGCGAAGTCAATGATTCGTTTGACTAGTTTTGTTTTCGACATATTTTCACCATTTAACAACATTAATCGCATCAATCGTAAATCACATTTAAAAAATAAAAATAAAAAAAACAGACTACTTGTATCCGATTTTTTTATGTATCGAAGTGACGATACGTGCTAGGCGCTCTCCCATTGATACGAGATAACTACAGGACTTTAATTTTAATTTTAATTGTATTTATTGGGACAGAAAACAGCTGCGTATATACATTTTACTTAACAGTTATAACATCTTAAGCATATTAATTATATTTCAGCCCACTACGTTATCCACAGAATTTTAAGAGAATTATTTACTTATGAAGACCACTAGAGGTTAAAAAAACCATAGACTGGTGCTACACTGCTTAAGGCTAATCCTCAAATTCGAAAATGTTTCGGACGATCTTTTTAAGTTAGTAGGGTTAATTTTAAAACACGTATAAAATCTAAATTAAAGTATGAAACATTTCCCTTTTTTTGTTGACGAAATCAAAAAACATGGACGAAACGAATAGTGTGAAGAAATTACTATAATACGGCGTACTTTTTGAGTATTTGTCCGAAACATTTTGTATGGAATTCGGATTTGAGGATTCCCCTTAACCGCTTATTTCTGTTTAGTCTAACTAAACTAAATACTGTTGTTTAAAAAAGGAAATTTTTCGTATCTGATTCAATTTTGTCTTGGTTGCAGGTAAGGGTCGTAAGATGCTGCACTAGCTACACAAAGGGTATAAAAGATGCTGCACTCCAGATTTGAATTCAAAACCGTCGGAGCGGATTCATTATTTGATGACTGCAACGTCTGGAATTCGATTTGCAAAATCTTCGAGATCAACATTTGTACCGAGACCGGGAGTTGGTAAGACCTCGTTGTCTCGGGTCAAATTCGATTATCTTCATCGGATTGGGTAATTTTATCCATGATAAAGGATTTAGATATTTGTATTTTAATATCGACATATTGACTACTATTTATTGACTTTACGTAGCGCCATTTGGACATACACTTAGTAATTAGATCCTTGTCGTTTGAGCCAATGGCCGGCTTTGTTGTCTAAGTTTATTCGAAATGACATTAGTTCTAATATTTATAGTTTCTTTACCTACTAAGGACCGTGTTTTTTATGCAGCTATTTATATGTCATAGATACACGCCTAAAGGTATAGTACTTTTTCTATTACTTGCCAACCATAATTCTTAAATATAAATAGGTCGTACGCTATCTATATCTTTCTATACTATAAAAATTAATTGTTGTTCGTTATTCTCGTTGAATCTCGAAAACGGCTTGACCGATTTGAAAAATTGTGGTTTTGCTTGGCTCCCCCTAATTCAGGGATAGTTTTTAAACTACCCCTGAATTAGGGGGAGCTAATTAAATTAAATTCCGGTTCCGGTTCCGGTGTCGATACGTAAACAACCAAAACAAAGTGCTCCTCACTTTTACCAAGAATTCAGTGCAAAAACTTAACATCAGTGCAATATTTTTACAAAAACACAAAGTTAAAGTGCCAGTGACTAAATCGTGCCAAAAACTACGAGACGATTCGGTGTTTTACGTGATAAATCAGGACCAGAAAACCTCAGGATTTCTTTTGAGGTTAGCTGTCAAAACTTGATAACTAGCAAAAACGACAAACCATAGTCAACACACTCCGGTACTACCAACATAACAACAAGCTAAGGCTCCCCATTCACGCAAACCTGTGACCAATCTGCGCATCCAACCAAACCATCACAAGATGTCAACTGTATTACTGTCACCCGAAATGTCACTGTTGTTTACAAAACTAAAAGATGAAATGGATAAACAAACACTAAATATAACTGAAAAAATCACAGAAAAGGTGATGCAAACCGTAGATGAGAGGCTAAAACCAATACAAGAAGAAAACGCTTTACTTAAAACTGAAGTGGAAATGTTAAATATGAAAATCAATCGAATGGAGCTAAATTCACGACAGCATAATGTATTACTTCACGGTCTCCCAGAACCCGATGCAGAGTCCTCAGACGAAGTTCTCGATCTTGCTGTGAGAACAATCCACGATCTAGATGTGAACCTCGAACTACAAGAAGTGGACAATGTCTATCGTCTGGGGAGGAAACAAAACAACGGGAAGATACGGCCAATCTTACTAGCCACTACAACAACAAGGAAAAAGATAGAAATTTTAAGAAACAAGAAGAAGATGGCTACTAACACATATATTACGCAAGACCTCACTAAAGAACAGCAGCTGCAAAAAAAGACCAGGAACACAAGACAAAATAACCGTGATGGTGAGAAAAGGAAAAGAGAGAATGTAGAATCACCGCGAGCTATACATGAAAAAACTCAAGAAGAGAATGATCCTAAGGTTCAAAAAATAGATGCGTTCTCATACATGCGCGCCAGATCTTACTCCATGTCAGAGAAGAACACATACTGCAGGCCATAGGATAGGCTCTACACCGGCAACCAACAAACAACACTATACAACAACAATCAAAATGTCCCCAACCCGGCTGGTCACCGAGGGGAGTCAGACCAAAACCCCCT
The DNA here is from genome assembly GCA_932526365.1 of Lobophora halterata. Lineage (NCBI taxonomy): Eukaryota > Metazoa > Arthropoda > Insecta > Lepidoptera > Geometridae > Lobophora > Lobophora halterata. Next base: position 2,180,692 of record OW052017.1, read on the forward strand.
AACTCCAAATAGAAAAAACAAAACTAAATCACTGAAAGAAAAATCAGATTCCTATAAAATAGCTACTTTGAACACAAGAACACTCAAATCGAGAGAAAGTCTATTAGAGCTTGAACTAGCATTGAACAATATAAACTGGGATATCTTGGGCCTGTGCGAAGTCAGAAGAGAAGGTGAAAGAATAGAGGACTACGGACAGTTCCTCCTTTACTACAAAGGAGAAACCCCTGGGCAACGCGGAGTTGGCTTCATCATCAGAGATACTCACAAGGATAAGGTAGAAGAATTCATTGGTGTATCTGAAAGGATTGCTGTCTTAAATATGATATTTCATAACAAATATAAGTGGTCTATAATCCAAGTTTACTCACCAACGGAGCCCACTGACAAAGAAAAAGTCCAGCAGGTAGAAAAATTCTATGATGATCTCAACAATACGATAAGAGCCCATGCTCACAAAAATCTTATAATAATGGGCGATTTCAATGCAATCATAGGCAAAAGACAAGAATTTGAAGATTTGATAATGGGGCCTTACACGGACGGCCGAAGAAACACAAATGGTGGGAGACTAGTCAACTTCGCCTTCGAAAATAACCTTGTAATTATGAACAGTAAATTCAAAAAGAAGAGAAACCGTAAGTGGACCTGGATTTCTCCTGATGGAGAAACAAAAAACGAAATTGACTTCTTTTTGACTAACAACATAAATTACTTCAATGATGTCAGCGTAATCAATAACTTCAACTTCAATACTGACCATAGAAGGATAAGAGCAAACTTCACCTTGGGACCACAGAAAAAATCCAGAAGGAAACACCATGGTTCTCAACATAGACTTGGTCATGCTGAACTCGATACTATTGGGCATAATCTACAAAGCCATTTAGACAACTACGAAAATCAAACATCACAGCTCACAACACAAGAAAAATACGACGTTGTAGAAGAAATAATAAAACCGAAAACTAAGAAACAAGGTGACAAACATAAAAAAATAATGGATAATGAAGAAATAAACAAATGTCTTTTAGAAAGGAAGCATCTCATTAGTAAAAACCAAAAAACCAAAGAAGATAGAAGAAGAATAGCACAGCAGTCCTGAGCAAAACAATACGAGAGAGAATTAGAAAACATAAGGAACAAAACAGACAACAAATAATAGAGGACCATATTATGAAAACGGGAGGTATCAGGAAAGCGCAAAAATATTTAACAGACAAAAAGGAATGGATTCCAAAACTGAAAGATAAAACAGGATCTGACAAGAGCAAAAGACGAGAAATACTCAATATAGCTACAGATTTCTATAAATGCCTTTATAAAAAACAAAAAGATGAGGAAGATGTCACCCTAGAGAAAGACAATGATGACATACCTGAAATATTAGTCAGAGAAGTTGAGAAAGCAATTGAAACACAGAAACGAGACAAAGCACCTGGGCCAGATAAAATATCAAATGAAATAATATTACATAATAAAACAGTGGCAGCCAAACTCCTGACGAAAATATTTAATGAGGTCATAACAACAGAAAATGTACCTTTACAGTGGACTACATCTGACATCGTGCTTCTATTCAAAAAAGGAGACAGCCTCAATATCAACAACTATAGACCTATCAGTCTCATGTCCAACATCTACAAAATATTTGCCAAAGTACTCCTACGAAGATTGACCAATGTATTCGATGAAAACCAACCAATTGAGCAGGCGGGCTTCAGAGCCGGGTATTCTGTAATTGATCATATCCATGTGGTTAAACAAATTATAGAAAAGTACAACGAGTATAACAGACCACTATACATCGCTTTTGTAGACTACAGTAAAGCTTTTGATTCGATCGAGCACAACTCAATATGGCAAGCACTGCAGGAGCAAGGTGTTCAAAGCAAATACATTAGGCTGCTAAGAAACGTTTATACAATGAGCACAGCTAAAGTTCGCTTGGAGAAAAAGGGAAACAGCATTAAAATAGAAAGGGGAGTCCGTCAAGGTGACCCTATATCACCTAAACTTTTCTCAGCAACACTAGAGCATGCATTTCGCAAACTAAACTGGGAAAACATAGGAATTCTAATAGATGGAGAGAAGCTGACACACTTGAGATTCGCCGACGATGTAGTACTTTTCTCAGAGTCGCCACACATACTAAAGACAATGCTAAAAGACTTACAGATGGAAAGTGAAAGAGTTGGCCTCACCATGAATGCTGAAAAAACTAAGCTATTAACCAATCGAGAGGAAGTGGAAACGATCATTAACAACAAGACAATATCCTACCAAGAAGAATACATATACCTAGGACAAGTTATTTCCACAAGAAACATAAATGAGAGAGAGGTTGATAGACGGATAGCTAATTCATGGAAGCGGTACTGGTCACTAAAAGAGGTGATGAAAAGCAAAAATTTCAGCATCAAGCTTAAAAGGAAACTCTTTGACTCTTGTATCTTGCCAGTATTAACTTATGGTTCTCAGACCTGGGCCCTTACCATCGCTCAGATTAATAAATTGGCAATTTGTCAACGAGCCATGGAGAGGAGCATGTTAAGTATAAGAAGGAGAGACAGAATCAAAAATGATCACATTAGACACAAAACTAAAGTAACGGATGTAGTCTGGAAAATAAGATCCTTGAAGTGGAAGTGGTCTGGACACACAGTTCGTGGCACAGATAAGTGGAGCAGGAGAATCACAGTCTGGCAACCGAGAATAGGAAAAAGGAAAAGAGGAAGGCAAGTCAAGCGATGGCGAGACGATATAGAAGCTGTAGGTGGGAAACACTGGACAAGGACAGCAATGGATAGGGGCGCTTGGAAGGAGTTGGGGGAGGCCTATGCCAAGGGGCACACAGACAAACCATGCCGGTGTTTAGATAAGGATAGGGATTAGTTAGGTAATATTAATAATAATAATGAAATCTTATCTATCAATAATTACTAATTGTTAAAAAAATGTCTGAATAAAAGGCTTATTTATTTTATTATTTATTTATTAATTAAATTAAATTTACCACCATATAACCAAAACCAAACCATATTTTTGTATTTTCTGAGAAAATACAAAAATATGGTTTGACTTGAGACTTGAATATACCAAAATACTGCAACGAAAGTACAAAACAAGCGCAACTTATTTCTGGTACTTCATTTCAACAATGCATGCTCAGCGTATTCAGCGCAAAACTAAAAGGTAAAGTAAACTTTGCTAAAAACGAGTTAGACCCGCGCTGCACTAATATTCCGTAGCGAGAAGTATGTTACAAGTTCTCTTAATCAACAGTGGCACAAGAGTTTTACACAGAAATAGTCGGATACGCGAAGGCACGTGAAGCCGGAAATAAAAAAAAACGGAAGATTGTTGTCATTCCATTCTATTTGTTAAGGACAAATACTCAAAAAGTACGCCGTATTAAAGTAATTTCTACACACTATTCGTTTCCTCTATGTTTTTTGATTTCGTGAAAAAAAAAGTGAAAGGTTTCATACTTTAATTTAGATTTTATACGTGTTTTAAAATTAACCCTACTAACTTAAAGTGTAGAAATTACTATAATACGGCGTACTTTTTGAGTATTTTTCCGAAACATTTTTGTATGGAACTCGGATTTGAGGATTACCCTTAAGCTTGCTGTGTCATTATTAAATTTGTTAATGGGATTTGAAAGCTATAATTTAATTTCATTAATGCAATCGCAGTTTTTGACAAATCCTATTTATGTACTCCTGAAAGCTAAAAATCTAAATTCATTCATAAGAAGGTTAACATAATAAAATATACAAAAAAAATTGAATAAAATTAAAATCAGAAAATTAGACGCCGGGGAGGCTTGTCATGATGTCCTAGCACTCTGATTAAAAACAGATCTTAGTAAAATATGTAGTTTTACTGTTAACACCATTAAAGTCAGAGCGTCTTCTGCATCACGAACCTACTTATCAATTTCGATACATATCTATTATAGTTTAGGACCTACGTAGTATTTTATTTCTCTGTTTTCACCGAAGAAAGCCGGCTTCTCGCCAGCTCTACTTCGTGTTAGTAACTATGAGATATTCTGCTGAATGTTACAGTAGAGTTACCGCTCGTATGCTGCTTACGAGTGGAGTTTTGCAGCTTTTTAACCAATTACGATGCAGCCGAAATTTTGCTCTCTCATAGTTTTTGGTGTAAAAATAACATTATGGATACGAACTCTGCCTGCTATTGTGTTGTCAACCGCAAAATATTGGTCGACTAGGTTTTTTCTCTTTCTTGCTTCATTTTACGCCATTTTTTTTAAAGGATCTATGATCAACTGAATAATAATAATGAGAATTTGCTTTTCGTTCTATTAATTGATCGTCGAATTTATGCGACGTGGTCTTTGGGATGGGCGACCACAACCGAAAACAAAGGCGTTTTCATGCTTGCAGGGTACTTTTTTATGGTCCTCTCTATACCTAACAATAGTCCAAAAGTAGCCTTTGGACGGTTATAATAATAATAATAATAATGTTTGGTCATTTCACACCAACGCAATCTATCCTCAAACTAAGCAGACCTTGTATCAATAACTATAGTACAAGCTCTGCTTGGTATAATTAACTATAATTCTTCTTTTTCTTACCGTGTCACTAGTTCTTTCGACCCAGTATGGTGAATGGATTTCATGTACGCCTCTAAGAGGCTCCTTTCGTGCGCCATTACTATAATTGATGTTATGATATTGTATGTTAGTTATGATAACTCTGATACCAGAGCTCGCTATTGGCTTACACGAGAAGTAATGTAGAAAGCTAACCCTTATTCAATAGACATAGAGTCAACTTTATATCACTTCAATTCACGCCACATACCCGAATCCGATTCACTCGCAGTCATATTAAACTGTATTTGCGATTGCCCTCGCAGCGGAAGCGGAAACCCAATATGTAATATTGCGGAACTGTCACAATACCGCCAACTTTTCACTTGATATTCGCATTTTAAATAATGCCTGTAGCTGATCTGATAGTCTCTTTGCGGAAACGGATATGCACTTGTATATTCTTGTGTATAATATAACTGGAATAACCAATACAATACAATTTTTTATTGATAATTAAAAAATATAAAGTTAATTTAAAAAAAATATATTTCATCAATATTATTAATTTTAAATAAGGGGTTAAATAAAATATAATAACATTACAATAATCAATTTAAAAAAGTCAGGAAAAAAATAACTAGGAATAATTTTCAATTTATTTAGTCACTAACTTGACTTTGTAGATTGTATTTTCTACAAGCCACTTCTTTGTTTTGTGTTTGAAGGATTGTGTCGAGTTAGCGTTTCGGATATCGGTCGGCAGCAAGTAGTAAATTTCAGGAGCCATCACATACACCAACTTGGACGACTTTTCCATCTGTCGGGAAACCGACAGTACCTAAAGCCTAATGAAAACTGAAAAAATTAAAACAACATAGTTTTAGACAATTATATCTTGGCTTCAGAGTCTCTGCCCTGATTCCAGATAATTATTGGCCACTAATTTACTTTCTTTTCTTTTTTTTTGGGAATCGTCTTTTATGTTGATTGCATATAAATTGTTTATTGATATCAGACTGAACCTATGTAGTCTTAGTAGAACATTCTCACGTTGGTATGAATAACTTATATTCCTCTTTCTTTTAGTTTTTCAACAGCTTGCTAACAACTTGCGCTTTTATGCGGGACGTGTTTTAAAATTAACCCTACTAACTTAAAAACACGTATAAAATCTAAATTACAGTATGAAACCTTACTATTTTTTGTTGACACAATCGGAAAACATAGACGAAACGAATAGTGTGAAGAAATTACTATAATACCGCGTACTTTTTGAGTATTTGTCCGAAAATTTTTGTATGGAATTGGATTTGAGGATTATAGCCTTAATGTATAATATTCCGTTACAACGTTGTATTATCCTCTGCATTGAAATTTCAAAAATGACAACCCTTTGATATTTTTTTTATTTGGCGTGTCGTTCCTTTCCAATAAAACTTAACTTTGATGTATTTGATGACTATGCGTATCTTGATATTCCTTATTTTCTTTCGGGAAGAAGACACTTCCTGCTGTATATTTAGGCTTATAGTACAATATTCCGTCTTCTACTACAACATTGTATTATCCTGTTAATGAGCACTCGCCAATAAACTCAGTTTATGGCGGAAATTACAGCGTAAACGGATGCAATAGGTCATATCCTTAGTTAATGCTATCTGCCATAAACCATCCGTTGGCGTGACCGGCTCCATTTGTCGCAGTCCACGCAATAACGGCTTAGATGTCACTAATATTGCTAATAGACGTAAAATATTGTATTTTGCACCAATTGCGTTGTTTGTGTATTCATGATATTAGCTTTCGGGTCTTGGTGTCGAGATTCAGTCCACGCTAAGGCATATAACGTAGTCTGATACAAAGTCAAATCTTTGGTGTCGAGAATTTAGTCCTTGCTTTATTTGATGTAGTCTAAGTAAGAACTTATTTATTCGAGTAACATTTTAGACTAAGATGTTACTCGTTATCTCCAGTGCTATAAAGTATTTATACACAACGCTGACGTCTTAAGTCTCTCGCCGCAACACTATTCAACTTTGAAGACCTGTAAATAATCTCGGTTTAATCTGCGCTACATTCCCGAGCTTAAATAGCGGAAATTTAATTAAATTGCTCCTCGAGGTATTCCCGAACAAAGCGAAAGATACACTGAATACACATAGATATGTTGTAAAAGAAGTTTAACGTCGCAGTAATGTGTAGGCACTTTTTTTGTTCACTACTTAGCCCCTTGGACGGTGGGTGTCGTATGTCACAAAAAGAACAGCATTTCTCATTAGCTCCGAGTAGGAAAAACAACATAAATGCCGCGCGACCCTCCCTCGATCTCTTTTGGCTCAAGCACAAAAGAATATTATTTCAATTAAGCCCTACAAACATAAAGTTTGCGATGGCCATTTTTCCGTGACGAGCCTGTGTTTAATTGCTGAATTAACTTAAAAAATATTGGACTTATCTTTCACATTATTCAGGGGAATGTTTTTGTTGGTTTCCCTTTTAATGGAGGGGCTATTAAAAATTTATGTTATCTTCGCGCGTTTTTACTGTTACTGTCGTGATGTCGCAAAAATCTCGCGTAAAGACAAACAGTGCCCTGGATTTTCATCATATCTGTACAGCAGCGGTTGTATTTTGTTATTATATGTAATACAAGCAAACAGGGACGCAGAGGTTTATCTTGTGGCTGCGGACACGGACAGACCATATTTCAATGGAAGTGCACGAACACTTACAGTTGTGCATTCAGCTATGAGCTACGACAGTGTGTTGGCACTCTTGTTCTATATTAGAGTTGTTCTGAAGTATGTGCTCAAAAGCAACGACTAGACAAATATAATATAAAAAGTATGTTAACAATACGTAATCCTTTTTCGTAAAAATAAGTACCTGCTCTCATTAGGTTTGACGAAACGATTGGTCGAGTGTGGAACTGCCACGCATCGGTGTCGCGGGTTCTATTACCGCTTCAGGATATACATTTGTGTGTGTATCGGTGTTTATCTCGGTGTTTTCCATGTATGTATTAACAACAAAAAGTATTTAAGCATTCTATCAGATATCTGGTTCCAATAGTACAAGATTACTTAGTTCGGGACTAGATGGCGTTGTGTGAAATATCCAATTTTTTTATTTTATTTTTGTATTTGCTTTGCAATTGCTGTGTTATTCAAGATTCGTTTTTAATACAGCGTATTTTTGGTGAAGCTTCTTCTTATCGTGTCTCTAGTTCTTTCGAACCGGTGGTGTGGTGGAAGGATTTTAAGTAGATAATAAGGACTGGATTTTATAAAAACCCGCTAAAGAATGAGCCTATCAAACCAATATGAGCACGTAAAGCCGGCGGATCCAATACATTTGATATTGGATGTTTGAATGGCTACGTGACCGCTTCAGCTTGCAATCATGCGGGTATAAATTAACCATTTCGCCGAAACGTATTTTCTGTACGAGTGTGTGCTTCTGAATTCGTGACATCACTATTGGGGTACTGCAAACATCAACAATTAACAAGGATTTATACAGGGGTCCACCAAGAACATGTGTGATAAATATTTTTTTCTAAAGTTTGAAAACTTATTAAGGAAACCGCAGCTTGTCAAAAAGAACTGCTCATCATTAGAAGGTACTCTTTCTTAATCGCAATTAACAAGTCGGTTATACATACAAGAAAAGACAGAAAAATATTTTTATTTACAAGAAAGAAAATACATGTAATAGTCTTCCAGATACGTTTATTATTATATTAGTTTACGTAGAAGTTACGTAATACTTACCTACTACGCTTACATCAACTAAAAAATACTTAAGGAAATAAAAATAAAGATTGAAGCCTTGGCCACGTCGATGTTTCAAGTTTTCAGTAGTAACTATTGTTCAAAGAAAACTACTAAATGAAAGATAAAAAGGTTCTCTGCAACCAAAAATATCGAAATAATCATAATATCTCGAGAGAATGCAATATTGGAAGTGCAAAGTGTAAAGCGAAACATGTTCTCGTGGTCATCGTAAAGTCGGACAAGTGGCAGACAAGCCTGCGGTGACAAGACATGTCACCAGCACCTCGTAGCGCCGTGCCGACGACGCCATCAACGTGTTCACACATAAATTGTCCCACCCAACCACAAAATTGAATTATACGAAGCCCGGGATTTTATATCTATTAGAGTACGTTCAACGGTCCCTCGGGCAAGGATTCAGATAGCGATAACTTTCTCATTTCCTTCGGGCACGGACAAGCGTCACTTAGACGCGTAAAACTCCATCCCGGCGATATAAAAGAGCGTGTCGAGTGTGACTTTGAATTGTGCCATCAATCTTTTACCTGTCCCCGTTACTCGTTTACAGCGCCATATTTTGATAGCACTTTAATCGATGGGTGATTTATACGAGGATAACCGGTTTTAACGAATCGCCATTAGGTTTTATTTACCGAGCGCTGAGCTGTTCATCATAGTGTGAATCGCCTGTGATGTATTGCAGATCTATTGAGCTGGAATCCGATTGGGTTCTGACTAAGACAGTCTAAGCATTGGTTAGCGAACCGCACCAGAATATCGTAGATGCCTCACTCTAAAGCGTTCGCGCTAATTCATCGCATAGCTAAACTAAACTAAGCTAAACTAAACTCAACCAAGTTATACTTACCATATGTATGACCAAATAATAACATAAAGTCAAATACATAATTATCTCAGACTTACTCCATAAACTGAAACACAAGGCGAAAGAGTGCTAGCCCCCACAATACAGATTCTACCTAGGGTGGAGGCTAGCGAACCAAAATAGAAAGTACTTAACTATTTGTATCCTAAGATCCTAATAACAACCTACTCCAATGTTATACCTAATATGAATAGTTTTAACTAATTTTAAGTTTAAATAAGTCCTCACAAATCTGTTTTCTAAACAATGTATTTTTTTATTTTTTGGCTATTCTTGATTTATATAGATAAAAACATTTTTTTCAAATACAAATAGACCACCATCTGTAACTATAACTAAGTACGTAATTTTTAAGTTACAAATCAATAAATATATATTCAAATAAAAAATATAAATATAAAGCTTAAACCCAGCGCCAGAACAAGACTTCATCAAAATAATTTGGCGTCACTGCAGGTAAACTTCAATGTAGCGGATAAGTTTCGTTGGGCTTTCGTGGTGGATGCGACGTGAATTTGAATGATGTTTCAAAGACGTAGGTACGACTATATGGCTCTAATCCACTCGCCTCGGAGACTGTTTGTGTAAAGTTACCAATTACATTAGCGCAGAGCACACGCCTCCGGAACTAGAACAAATGGCCGGCAGAGCATAGCGCGGATATCGTAACTGCTACTGTTATTGTAAAGGATGTAACTTTGGATAAATGTCAACCGTTCTCGAATTTACTGCGCTGCCGCCGACCGAGTCGCGTTTTATTAGCTCGTTTTGCATACATTACACCCGCACCGATACAAGCTAACGTGACTACTAGCACAAGAATTTACTTCATACCAAAGGAGTTTTGAATGCAGCCCGACTTTACTATGACGTATTATGATATGCATTAAATTTACGTATAAAGTTTGTAGAGGCAATCTATTTTCATTCACGTTTCGTAAACATTTGATTTTCAACTTCATAAGGAACTAGAGCGCATTTAAAAGACTTTAGTTACGCTTTCAGAATCGCAAAGAAAGTGGTGAGTCGGGATTTTCTGTGTTCAATTTGCAAAGAAACTCTTCGTTTCCTGTCAAGGAAGCGAAATGTTGGATTTTGGATCATTTGTCGTTCGTTCTTTGTCGATATTGAATTTTAGCCGATCTTGTCTTAAAACTCGTCTCTTATTAAATATGTGTAATTTCCTTCTTAATGCAGTATTTTGCCTACAAAATATTAAATTTGGGCCGGTACCTCAGATCATCAAAATAGACTCTATAGGTATATTAAAACCACTTTATTCCTTTTTACTAAACTACTCTAATTTGACAAGTATAGTTTTCTTTCCTTTCCCAAAGTAGTATTTATATGCAGCTGTTTTTTACCCACAAAATATTAGATTTGTGCCAGTACCTTATATACCAAGTAACATCAAAATAGATCTCTCGAGTTTCCTCCTCACATGTTCGGCAAAATCAAAGCTCTATTCCGTTCAGACCGCATCAATTTCCGATTATGTTTAACGCATCACTCGACACGTCTATACGGTTCCGTCTTAGATCTTAATTCAACTTGTGCCGGCCCAGTTCAAAGGTGATACGCTCTGTGTACTACCGAAGCGACTAATTTGAATTAAACTGTAGTCTAGTGTAGAGTGTACGTATGCACACATAGCCGGGGCCACGCTTCACTCTGTGCGCATTAAAATTATTCCTAGTAAGTAGTGGTGTTTAAACTTTTAGATCTTCGTTTAAACACACAAATTCTTAGATATACACATGTTATATTTGATTTTGGTTCGCACGCGCTGAATCTGTTTTTTTTATAATATTACTTATCTGTTTCTTTGCCATTAGGTATTTTGATCCTAAATTTAGTAATATATTAACAAAGATAAATTATTCAAGATAACCAGAGAGGGTTAATTTAATTTAAATTATCACAAGTTATAGAGATTGTGAGTATATTAAGTTATTTGAACAAAATCAGCACATCCGCCGCACTTTGTTTGAGTAAAGTTAAAATAACTTATGAACATAAAGATCCGCGAACCGAAAGTAAAATGAACAAAAAAACAATTTTCATAAAATTTAAATGAGAATACGACGAATAGCAACCAATACCATGTACGAGTAACTTGTTCTGAAACAATTGCTTGTTAGGCAGACAGATTTTGTTTTGTTGTGCTAACAATGTTTTTGTAAAACCTTGATTATTATATTTGTTTTTATGTTCATAAATTCAGTTGACCAATAAAATTTAACTACAATACGAAGTGATTCATTGAATATCGTTTACGGACCTGTAGTCTCTGGTGTGTCTTCCGACCGAGGGTGAAGTGAATAAATTCACCAAGAAACAATATTCAAACTAATTTCGAAAAGCAAGCTTCTAGCGTGTATAATTTAAACTTTATTATATTGTAATACCCATTATGTTGGTTCACCATTTTACGCTCAGTTCTAGTGCTAATTTTATAACTAACGCGAAAAGCTCCGCTTATTGCTTGCGGGCAAAAACAGTGAACACCTCTAGTTAAATGTACAAGACTTTATTATAATGCAAAATACGCGTTTATTTTTTATGCAAGCTATACCTATTTAATTGGTAGAATGATATTCTCATATAATGATTATTTATTAATATTATGATTATCTTTTGGGAAATTAAATTAGTATTTATAGAAAGAGTGCGTATATTTTTTCTTCTCGTATAAGCCAGTGACTTTTATCATCAAAATATACAATTCCACTGTTTGAAATAGGCATCTATCTCCCAATGTGCGCCTTCGCACCCGGACTTCGGCTGGCCGCATCTATCTTCTGCCTGCAACTTTTCGAAAATCGTCTGTTTTGAAGCCAGTGCCTTTACTTGAATAATATGATACAAATATTTCAAATAAAATAGCTCTGATGTTGTAATCTAAGTATCAAATGAAGTGACTGATTTGTTTATAATTTAGTTTTTAGAAATATTTCTAACACTTTCTCTGAATTAACATTTTTCAACCAAATTAACTTTGCATAAAAGCGCAATTTGACTAGGCAGGTATTTTGTCAGGCGTCGCTATATCGACGCGGCTCCGACAAATTACGCCGAATCCGGGCATTACGCCGAAATCGCGCCGATTTACGGCAAGATCACGTCAACGTTGTATATTATGGCCAGGCCTTATAAAAAATTACCCTCACTTCTCTCAGTTTATGTGCCTGAGATTTGGGATTTGTTTTTTTTTTACCTAAGTCGTAAGGTTATTAGGTGCAAAAATGGAAAGTTATGCTATCTTTGAGTTAGGTATTGATAGATGTAGAGTTTTATTAGTGTTTAAACCATTATTAGACACTAACCTACTCACTACCTCACCGGTGAGTGATAACTAAAATGTTTGTACATTTCACACTACGCCATCCAAATAAACTTAGCAAGCTTGTACTATGGGAACCAGATAAATGATTGAACATTCATCACACTAATGTTTGTCCTGAGCAGGAATCGAACCCACGACACCGACACGGCGCGCGGCGTGGCTGTTCAACGCACTTGCCACAACCATCCATCCATGTCGTCAGTGATGCATTTAAATACTTATTTATTACGCAAGCGAGATCCAATGTGGTTGGGTCACATGTCTTGGAACCTTTTGATTTCTGTGACTTCCGGATTCCTCTAAAGCTGTAGTCTACCTATTAAAGGGTGACCCACAATGTGGAGGTTTGTTATCCCCTTAACAACAGCCGGCAGTTTGTTTATATTTAATTTTATACTGAACCGTAAAAAAAAAAAATTGTGTTCTCGGCAAGACTGCAATCTTTCAAACGCTCGCTTTTATCCTAATTACAAAAAGTAAACTACAAATAATGCAGGTAGTGTTTTTCAACCACCAACTGTTCTCAATATTGGCGTTCAGTAAGCTGAAGTGTAGTTTAAAAAATCCAAACACGAATGCAAATATACCAGCAATATAGAGAAGCCGTTGGATTTCCGTGCATATTGACTGTAGTCTTGCTAGTGTTTGCTATCCAACTTATTGACCTAGCTTCGTGTTCATTTCTGAATATCAGAGTTGTAGGTAGTTTTGTTTGTTAAATATTAATCTGGTCTAAAGTCTGTTTGAATATTACAAGTGAAGTACGATTTAGTAAGTATTGTATGTAGAGTTCAGTGCAAATACAATTGCTGATGGCCTTAGTAGTTTTGAATTGAAAAGTTTTGCAATATTTGAATCCAATTTTAATTTTAAATTGAATATAGTAGCGAGACGCTGCGAATCCGATTCCCGCTTTTGGATTTGGACAAAATGCTGCGATCTGAGAGAGTTTTTCAATGTTGAATTATTAAAACTTATTGCGAATAATTTCTACTTTCAAGTCAGAGTCAATTTGAGAAATCTTTTTACTCTCAAATAAGCCGCTAATTTGATAAGAAATCAATTTGTTTTCGATGATTGGCACTTTGAGATCGCATCTCTAGCCAGATTAAAACAAATTGATGTTACACTGAACACCAAAGGCAAATTATATTTCGTCGAAAAACGATGCGATCAAATCACATTCCATCAATTCAAATTTAATTCGTTTGGTTATTTTATTCCACCCAGAGTTACTGGCCCAGCTAAAAAACCGATTATTACACTAAATCAGTCTGGCTAGACCGAAGTAATTTATCAACAAAACAAATTAAACACAACTCGAAGCATTTTCGATGAAAGCGTTCTTGTAAATGACATTTAAGTTTTAATAAGTTTAGACGTAAATCAAAACTTGATCGATCTCAAGAGGCGCCAACTCAAATTAAGTGCCGTACAAAAACGAAAGCCTTATTTAAAAAAATAACGAAATATTATGATTACTAACTGATTCCCGCAACTTCGTTGCATTGAGAATATACATTATTCCTTTCTTTCATGCTATCACTTTTGACGCTATCACTGTTAGTCAGTCATTCAAGACTAAAAAGCCTTTTGTTTTTTTTTTATTTTATAATTTTATTATTGATTTGATTTGTTGCAGAGAATGTTTAAAAGATAAATTCCTAATAAGAGGATTTTTTTTTTTATTTTATACTCGTACTAGTACTTTTCTTTAAACAGTCTTAATTTAGCCTCAGATAACGCCATCGATTAGTAGGTACTGATCACTGATACTAATATGTGACAACAATAGACACGTATAATTTAGAAATAAAGTACATAAAAGCTTTTACTTCGAACTTAATAACTGTACTCGAAATAAATTAATTTATGAACGTAACGATTTCACAATATTATTGTTTTAAGAGAGCAGGCCGAAGTTCTTTTAACAGAAAATTATATATCTGAAATCTGCACCATACGTTTCTAGCACACTGGGTGGAATAGATCCGACGTGAAGCCTCTTGCATACGCTGAGAGGTTTCCAGACTCCACCTGCTACACAATGGGTTCTCGACCGATTCGTCCCTCTATTCTATATGACGCCATATCTACACATATCCTCATCTATTGAAATATTCTAAAGGCCCACGTTTCAATATTCTATCTTAATTTCTTTAGTAATGATATATCCAGCCATCGAGAAGTATAGTTATTCGTTTGTCCAAAATTTTGTGACACTCATGTCCCAAAGGTGATTGACAGTTTTTTTTTATGTAAACAAGTAACTCGCTCACTTACGCCTATCCATGACCAGGTCCCACCGCGCCTTCGCCTCATATAATTTTAATAATTGCGAACAAATAACTAACTAAACCATACAAGTCCATTGGAGAGCGCACAGATGATTTGATTCCTTGATGTTCCAGCTCGATTGGTTTGCATTTCGGCTAGAATCGGTCGGTAGTCTAGCGGTCTCGTACGCTGTGTTGCGTATTCAATGACAGCCGTGTGCGTTTGCAACTTTTTTCGATTTTATTTCAGTATTTTTAAATCCTAGAAACAGTTCTCTGCTACATTTATATCTGTGACATCATAGCTCTCCGGATGGACAGAATTCAACTTAGCTTTTTATAAATTAAGATTAATGGAATCAATTATTATTAACGACTAACAAGACCTATTTCCTATAAACTCAAATCTGACGAGTGTTATATTCGTAATAGCGTAATAATGATTATAGTTCTTGCAGCAGTGCTGCGTCGGTTTTTGTTATTTAAAGTCACACAAACTGTTTTGATTATGGAAACACATTTAAAAAAAAAACTATATAAGCAACTGACGGACAAACGTAAATGCAAATGCAAAGTGTATGGAATTAAGACATCAAAAACACGGAAAGAAGCCATAAAAATCCATTCAAATTTATTTTTCTTGTTTCACGCGAAATGCAATCAAATATTCTAACTAACTGTTCGCCGCAGTACGCGAGCTCGAAGCCCGTAGACAAAGTCTACGCCGTAGAGATTCGTAGCATTGTGCTACGCCGTATAACGCGAGTAACGCCGTATAACGCGAGTGACGCCCGTGCTCTGGCATAATAAGCCAGCTATAACTTCTATTGTTTTCGTTTTTATTACGTAGTTGGCGGTTCGTGGTTAATCAACCGAGCTTTTTACAGGCTTTTTACGTTTTTAATAGCGGTAAAGCAACGTGTTTATGTTTTATTTAATGGAATTTATGTCACGTCGCTAATGGTCGATTAATTTATCGTAGGACTATTTTAACACAATATATTCACAAGAAGTGGGTAATGCTAGTTTTTAAACAAAACTAGAACAACGCTTATGAGGGAATTACAACACTATAGTTTCCGTCAAATGTTATTTTCTGTTTTAATTTAAATACGTTGGCAAATGTTTCAGTAGGAAATTAAACAGTAAAAGTTACGTGAGGCCACGTGAAGAAAAATCATTATGATTTTTAAATGAACTAGTTCAGAGTTCATTACTTTATTTTACTGCCAGTCTTAAATTTAATGCCTGTAGCTTTCAAAAGCAATTTTAAATATGCCGGCTTCAAAAATAGGTCAATATTACTTCGCGTTTTACATTACTTCGCGTTTTACATTACTGTTCGTTACTTACGTATACGAGTGCGATACACTCGGCGACAGAAGCTTTAATTTTAAGTAAATCTAATTTCACAGTACCTACATTTTAATGTTATCCTTTATGGATTTTTTAGCTTGATTTTACGTGTCTTTTTTATACTGTTATCGATATAGTTTGGAATCTAATATTATTACAATTTGAAAACTATATCAGTTATCTAGTTCACCAAGTACAAGGTCTCCTAAGTTCGGGACTAAATGTCGTTGTGTGAATATCTGAACATTATTATGCACAGTGCTTCAGTAGCAACAATAACATTCTAACACGTTTCTATACGACTGTACCGTGAAACGTACTTCGCTTCGCAGTACGATACGGAGCGAGTTCGTCGATAATATGTTATCGAGCGATGCTGGCAACTAACGTTGAGGAATTAGCGAATAGAAATTCGTATCTTTTGCATAAGTATAATTATTTTTATTTAAGTAGCAGTTTAGTAGTAAGAGCTGTTTTTAGTATTTTTTTCTGATTTCTATGTGGTATGTTGTGAACAATAATATTAAATAATTAAGGTTTTCCAATAACCTGTTGTTGTAACCGACTTCAAACGAACGGGTCTAGTGACCGTAGGCACCATTGACAAGTCACAGGGAAGCAAAATACGCAATTTTGTTCACTTCAACGACTTTTTTATTTCAGTACAGATTTTTTGAAATGAAGTCGGTTGAAAATAGCATAATTTACTTGAGAGATGTAACAATTAGTACTCTAGTAAATGTTTTAAAGGAAATCGCCATTTCTGTAAAATTATATTAAGCATTTTGAATAATTCATTATAGCCGTAGAGACTTTCGAATTTACGCACGTGGCCATACCATATTTCACTTGTCCTATCTAATGTTTTAAGTTTACTAATATATTACTGATACAGTACGGTTGGTTTGACGATCAAAGTAAGTACATCCTTGGCTGGCCACTGGCATAGACAAAAAGGAAGATTAAGGTTGAGCCTTCACAAGGAAGGACATAAAATACGCCATAAGACGTATAATTTTTCATGTACGCACCATTTGGTTAATTGAGACCTTGATGTAGCTATTTCTTTATCTATTCAGTCTCCAGTGATACTTCCTTCGTTACTTACGATGGAACGAGAAAATATTTGAGTTTATCAACCGACTTGAAAAACAATAGGAGGTTCTCAATTCAGTTGTTTTTTTAATTGTTTGTTACCTCATAACTTATTTGTTTAGAAACCGATTTGAAAAATATTTTTTGTTTGAGAAGATACATTCAGATTGGTCCCATAGATATTTTATTAAAATCTGTTCAGTATTTTGCATCCCTGTGACTTTTCAGTGGTGTTTACAGTCACTAGAGCAGAAGTCGGTTGTAGTATGTCGTTTTTATAAAACCATGATTTTAAATCGAAAAATAATAATTAAGAATGAAAAAAGTACGTTCAAAATATGAAATGTCCTTACTGCAGATAACAGAACCTTTACACTGAGGGCGAGGAAGTGTCTTGATATACTGGTGAGGCGATAGCACTCGTGTTTCGCAATGTTTTATTCATGTAACGATCCCGGCGAAGAGAATAACCAGCTAATTATTAAGGTGGTAAGATTCTCCAAAATCCATCGACATTGCTTATAAGAAAGTGCCACTAAACTCGGCAGGTAAGTTGCTGGCTCTCATTTTATGATAATGAATTTTGTGTTGTGATAAGCGTTTTGTGAATTATTAAAGTAGACAGGTGTGGTGCCGATAATTGAATGGTTCTATGTGTTTAATTCATTACTCGATACTTTAATCTATAAATATATTGAAGGGTCAAATCGCCATGTCGTGTAATTCACGCCGTAGTGAATGTTGAAAGCGTCGATGACACACAGCTTTTTTACATGCTACAAGCCAGCGAGTTCGTTTGTAGCTTGTAAAGTTGCCCAGTGTCATCGGCGTTTTTACAATCTGCTTGTTGACAATCCTTCCCGGAAGCTAACACGCTCACACGCTAGCTTTTAAACTCGCCAACAATTAGCTTGTAAAAAAGCCATGTGTCATCGACGCTTAAGAAAAAGAAACAAATACCATAAAAATATAAGCATATTAGCTGACAATAATGTCTCGTGACGGTATCTCTCTCAATTCTTAATATTTGCAAACCTTATTGTTTCCAACAAATAATTCTTGCTGAAGAATTTTCTTTGTCCTGTCTTTTAATGTGATTTGCAAGTCGAATCGGGGAACCTCAAAACAAGTTTGCGCGAATCTAATTGACTATACGCAAAATATTCAAACATTTTCGCTTTTAAACTGTAAATATAAATAAAAGCACCGCATAAATTTCCCTCGTCCATCGCAATTCGGTCGACTAATAGAATTATCCCTGCTATAGCTTCGAATTAATTTTAACTTCCCCTTAGGCCTTTTAATATTATCCGAGGGGTGGCGAGTGCGTGACACATTAAAAATTATTACGTCCTTCTCGACTTTAAAAGTTTATCTTTACTCTAGGCATTTCGGGAGTGGACGTTCTTTTTTTGTATTATCTTTTTATTAACAAAGAGTATTTTACGGAATTATGCTCGGAAAAGTTGCGGGATGAGATGTACTGCCGCTGAAACTGTGACAGAATAATATTCTCTATACAGGTGAAATTTTGTTGGACAAAACTTGCTTAACTGCGGTTACTTGCTCTACTGTGGATACGGCATGTGGTTAAAGTTAGAAAATGTTCTACTATCTCACGAACTTGGCTAACAAAAGTTTGCAGCAATAAAGAAAAGAAACCACATTCAAAGAATCATAAGTTTTTACTTGTATACCTGTTTTAGAAAATAATTGTAAGGACCTAGTTTTCAACAACATACAAGTTTAAAAAATACTGGTAACACTTCTTCTACGTTCTCTCAGCGTTATAAGATAGCGATTTATATATTTTTTTCTTAAGTTTCTTCACTTATGTGAATATACAACTTTAACTTTAGTACAGAGCTGAGTAGGTATTCAATAAAATCATTGTTAAATAAATAAAATAAATAAAATTCTTTATTTCTCTCAGGTACTTACATTTTAGTATAAGCCCTAGTTACCAAACTAAGTTTGAAAAAACTTGTACTATGGTAAATAGTGCCTTCCAATATTATTATTATTTAACTAGTACAGACTTTAATTATATTAAACAAACTGATAAGAACTTCTGGACATATTAAAAACGGATACCTACCTACATCACATTGTTATATTCTACTTCTCGAAATCTGTTTTTCTTACAGAGTTTTGCATTAAGATGTCTCATTTATGCTTTTGCCAGTTTGTATCTAGGGTTTGTAAAAAAGATTTAATAAACTACAGCAGCAAAAGAGGATATATAATTTTTATTTGAAGAAATTATAATAATCTATATCAATCAAAAAGTGAATTATTTGTATTCTAGAGAAAAAAAAACATGCTTAGTTCATTAATTTTTTTATAATGTAAAAAGCTTTAATTATTTTCAACACTTTCGTTTAAAGAACTTAACACAATAAAATTATTGCTTTTTTATCAGTCTCACCACACAGCTTTATCTTACTAGGAAAATAGGCGCACTGAACTGACTTAGTTGAATTGAATCGCTTTATTGTTAACGATTTCTATTTTCTTTGGCCGTATATGAATGCGATATCTACTGTTTTATCTCGCGAATTTCAAAGAAATATAAACATTCCGTCTTAGCAAAGTTGTACAGCGATTCCGACGAACAGGATATTAGAAATCTCTTATCATATCTGCGGCTGACACTGCGCTTCGGAAAATTATATTACTCCTTTGACTTTGCTAAGCGCTTCGATCAGAGTTAGCTTAAGGAAAAAAGTTTTAGGAAAAAAATGTGTCATGTTTAAGATAAGGTACATTTTTCGTTTATTATTAAATAATAGAGTTACGTATTAGGTGCTTAATTAACAATGTACCGAAATAGCAACTGAAGCGGATTTCGTTGTTATAACTGCCCGGCTTGTTACTCAATTGAGTATAAATAAAAATCTCATTAACATTATATTGCTCTCACAAAATACGCGAATGATTTCGAAGGCGCCTTTCAGTTTATTCATAAAGATGTTATGAAAACTCTGAAGTGTAATCGTCGTTGGACAAAGAATTACCTACGTTCAAAGACTCGGGGACTCAAGGGCGAACGTCAGGTTAATTCGTAAATAAAATTACGTAAAATGTTGATTTATTCACAGGCAGGATTTTCATACTTGGGCCGCGTGGCTTATCAAGCTTATCGGGTAATCAAGCAGCTTATTCTTTTTACATGGTGCGTCATGACTGTTAGGGCGCCTTCAATACTTCAATTTCATACAATATCTAGAGGCGCAGGTGCAGCGCTACTATCGTGTCATAGTGGCGCGTCTAGATATTGTATGCAAAACTAGTAGAAGCGCCACAGGGGCGCTTATTCACGCCTCTAATTTGAAGGCGCCCTTAATCTCGGCGCGTGTGAGTCAATAGATAGCTGGCTCTGGTGTCGAAGTTTACAACTCGCCCGATGGCTCCTGACTTGATTGAACTTTTTTAGCCGGGACTGATATGCCATAATGGCGATCATGGCCATCCTAAACTAAAATATAGTGTCATTGAATGAACCAAAATAAACAATTTTGATTTTGATTTGATTAAACGTGATTCTAAACGTTGAATATTAGTTAATTGTAGTATAACATTTTATAGAACTGTATTGTGTTTGAACCGCTACGCAATTTGGGATGTACAGATGTGGCTTTTAACTCTTTTACGCCGTTACTTTTTATTCCGATACTATAGAGTAGCGAAGGAACCATTAATATGAACTATTTTTGTTTAGGACAAATCTCCCTAGGAATAAGTATTTTTGGAGCACACCCCAGAGTAAAAAAAGCTTAATACACCGCGCAACATGAAAGGTATTACTCTTTATTAAAATTTAATATCCCTAAAGCACCTTTTGTGCCGAGAGGCTGGCAATTAGGCGAGTGCCTTTTAATTAAGCCTCTATTATAATTTATGTCGTTTTGTTTCAGATAACGTGCGATGACGTCAATGCTCGCGTGATAGATTGTCCGTAGTTGTGTTCCGAATGCGAGAGCAGAGTGCGGTGTAGTGTTGTGTTGCGGGTGTCATGGTGAAGGCATGGCTCGCGCTGCCGCTGCTGGCTGCGCTGCAGGTGTGCGCGTGCGCACGTGACAGCATCTACCATAACCAGTTCGCGGTGCACGTGCCGGCCGGTGAAGGATACGTGGACGACATCGCCAGGAGACACGGCTATGTCATTCATGGACGGGTGAGTCTTTTTTTCGATTTCCGGAAACCTACCCCTCTTAGGCCTGATTTATACAGAAGCGATGTAAGGCGAAGATCTTTTTCATACAAAATCTGTAAGCGACGCGTCATGCGATTATATGTTTGTACTTTGTACCGCCTGCGCCGTATCTTCGCCTTATGCCGTTTCTGTATAAATAAAACCTTATGACTGATCTGAACTGAACCTCCGCTGTTTATGCAACTAATAAACAGACCTTGTTGGTAGAGTCGTGAAAATTACGTCACACTTGCACGTCATTAAAAAAAGGTTTTATTTAAACTCATGTATTTTACCGGCAAAACTTACAAAAGTAACAGATGAAAAGGCCTTATTTTGCCTGCTTTAGTACTAACGTGTAGCGTTTTTGAAAGATAACTTTCGCTATTGTTCATTTCTCTTATGACGCTTAGTAGAAAACCACAAAAAAAGTACTATAAAAATTACATCGAAACAAATTCAATAACACAATTTCCAGTTAAAAAGAAAACAACATTAACATTAATTTCCAAAAACAAAAACAACCAAGTTTTGATAAGAAATCAGTTTGACCGTAAACATACCGTGATAAGTAAATATCGTAAGTTTCGTCCTCGCGTGTCTGTCAGCCGACCATGCAATCAAGTTTTCTCCAGTGATTAATGTCTGTAATACACACACTGTAGGTGCTGGTGGAGGCTTACTTTGTTCTGACACTTGACGCCTCCTTTGTGTTACTAAGCCTACAACTGTCTTCCTCATGTGTTCTGAAGACTGGTAGGCTCCGGTGACTTTGGACTGACATTGCCGTCTCTCCTTTGTAAGGCGTACCAGGCGAGAGAATTGCGTAGTAAATAGGTCATAGTGACCACTTAGTCTGATTGGCTAATTAAACAAGGGTGTGGTTAAATTATCACGTTCTCCACTAATGAGATATTCTTACTGCCCTTTGTGACAGTTTGGCTGAAGTTAGAGCCTGCAAGCGACCTGAAGGCCTCGGACTAGGCTTGACAACTGTAATATTAAACATATTACTGTAATATAAAACATACATATGTATTTCAGTTGTCAAGATAATTTTTGCAGCATAAAAAAGTCATGATGTCACTTTATCAACCAACTTCAAAAAAAGGAGGATATTAATAATTCAGTTGTTTTTGTACGGTCACTGAAACAGTCCAGTTGAAGTATGTTAAACCTTGATTATTATTATAGTAGAGTTTCTGTTTTCCACGCAGTTTTATGTGTTCATTTATGTGTCTGATATTTTACGATCTGATATAAAATAAGCGCTATCATTCCTTCCCTGGTCATTTGTTGTATTTAGTCAGCATATTATGTCTCATCAATCACGTTTTTTCCTGATTTTTATTACTCATTTATCGTTAGGGAATAAATGTTATTTTGTTTCCTTCCTCATTTCCTTTCCCGCTGTTGTCGTATTATGTAGCTTGGGCGTTGATAAACGATCGTGATAAGTAAATGTATAAAAAAAAAATAACTTACTACTTGTACGTCTTACACTTAAGGATACTTTATTTGTTCTCTTTTTCATATTGTTTTGTGGTGATTTTGCATTATAATATCAGCAGATTAATTATTATTATAGTGTTGGTGCTCATTGAAATTCAGTTGAGCTACCAAATTACTTGTGAAAGGGCAAAGAAAATCATTATGAAAA
Organism: Lobophora halterata; assembly: GCA_932526365.1. NCBI lineage: Eukaryota > Metazoa > Arthropoda > Insecta > Lepidoptera > Geometridae > Lobophora > Lobophora halterata. The sequence goes on from OW052017.1 coordinate 2,203,855, forward strand.
TGTACCCCGATACTTCTGTAATCGAATCCATGACCCCTCGTTTCCTATCAGACTACTCGCTTTTTCAATAGATCCCAAAATAGCAATTTTCATATTTATTACACGGCCCGAATAGGACGGGGCGGTAGCTCTAGGGGCTTCGAATAAAGTGCCCTACTTTAAATCAAATTATCTACTCGAATAAAAGTCCGAGAACTACCCGTACTTTTCATCTTGACTGGGCGATACATAAAGAATAACTGCTCGTGGCAGACTTCGTTGTTTTTGAAAACTTTCCGGTTGGCTACTTGTCTTACAAAATGTTTCTGTTTGTTCCGAACGTTGAATAACTACAAAGAGCCCGGGGAATATTAAGTCTGGAACATATTATTAAACTTTGCAGTTTTCCACGAAAATCTAGCTTTGATGTCTAAGAAGGCAATAAAAAAATAATTTGGACCATTCATCAACATCTAATAATCTTTTTGCTGGGACTGGTTTTAGCTCTCTATAAGTGGAAAAAAGTATCGAGGTGCGAATTTCTCTTTGAATTTTTCTATTCCTATTTCGTGGTAAAACGTAAAAGCTTAGCGACACGCGTGTGTGGTATTGAAATGAAGCTTTGACACTGACATAGAATTGATATTAGTATTAAATGGGATAGGAAAAGTCTATCAATTATATCCTCCATTCCAAAAATTCCCGACTCTGCACTTCTGCATCGTGTTCGTCCAGTCTGTCCACGAAATTCTGCCGCGCGTTGTCAAAAAAAAAGATGACGTTTCCCGGAATTAGATTTCTATCTGAACACGAAGCCGATGATCGGAACGAATGGAATTGAATTCGGCGCCGGTAAATGTACAGAGTCCGAGGTGGTACCATGGAATGTACGGAACTCCAAACTGGACCAATGTGTTGTGTTCGACCAATGTTGGAGGTATCCCAAAAACGTTGGTGTATTGTGTGGGCTTTATCGTCCATTAAGGTCCTAGAAGCAATTAGTTCGTTTCACATTTGGCAAAGGTTAGAGGACGGTTACAGTCATTGCGGGAATTAAACTCTAATAAAATGTCAAGACACGGAATTAGAGCATTTGATGTGCAAAAAACAAAGATGGTGTTGACGCTTATAAATATATAATAATAAATAAATATTTTGGACATTTCACACGATGCCGTCAAGCTTCATCACATAAGTGCTTGTCCTGAAGCGGGAATCGAACCCGCGACACCGGCGTGGCAGTCCAACACACTTGCCACTGTATGTTACAATGTTACAGATAAATAAATCTTTCGCATAATCTTCACAAAAAACCCTTCACAGAACAGTGGTTGCTAAATTGTTCACTTCAGTGAATCAATAATCTGATCCTGACTAAAATTGCATACGGTGGAATATTGTTTCCATACAGAGTTTCGCAGTAGTTTTCGCTATTTGCAGCTTTAGCTCGGCCCAGCTGGGAATAACCGAGCACTCCATGCAACACATTTGTTACATTTCCTGTCGCATTACGAACTGTTTGGATTTGCTTCGACGTGTGTGCCTATGAATTTCAAATGTTACGAAAATGGACGTGCTGTGCTGAACGCAATATTAATCAAATAATTTGATGGAGTACGCGTGCTCGATCGAAACGCACAAATCCTATTCAATAGATAAAAGGCTTTAGATTTGTGCGTATGTGGCTTTTGGACTCTACCCACACTAAAAATACTGAAACGTTAACTATTTAGACAAGAATAACTTTATTTCCAACTAAGAAATGTTTTTTTTATACGCTCTCGAGCGAAAACATAAACGACTTCGGCAAAGTCGTAGAAACAGTGAGTTAGATTTGTCCTCAGATCGAAAAATCGCCGACCCCCAACAGGGCAACGGCAAAAACATCCCCAACAAGCCCGATAAGATCTAATTTATTTCGGACGTAAGAACGTCTCTTATGGCCGCGCTAACTCGAACAAGTCGTTAACGCATCGAAAAAACTATCTCGAAACTTTAATTTGTAACATAAAATGTCTCTGATGCGAAAATAATAGTTTCCACTTACGCGTACTTTTTATCGCCCCGACGAAACTTGAAGACGAAGCAATTTTTTTAACTGTTCGTGAAGACTATTCGTTTCGGCCTTGACATTTGAAGAGGGAGAAAAACTGAATGTTTAGATGATAGATGGAACATCAGGCGGCTGTGTCGGCTGGATAAATCTTTGAACACGCAAGTAGGTAAGCAAACTGGTGCGAGCAAACACTCGATGGTGCTGTCATTGTGGAGTGAGTGTCTACACTGCTCTGAGACGGCCGTGAACCGCTGTGTTTGATGTGCTCCACTAAATCGAGGTAGAAGTGCTCTCGCCTGTGTTGTAGGAAACACATGACACATTGACACTACGGCGCGGCATCGCGGTGTTACATCACACAAAGGGTTTAGGCTGCGTAATAGAAAGTAATCATTTACCCACTTGATTTGGCGCACATAAGTTTAATGTAGAGTGCTTTAAAAACATAATTTAAATAGTTAGTGTGAATCATGAGCTCGGATATTATTGAAGACATTTATAACTAAGGTTGTGGGTATAATGTGAATGTTTTGGCGACTTTTCGGAACCATCGATGGATCGGAAAAGTTTTCAAGTTTTTCAAGCGTTAGACTCATCTCTCCCAACCCTTGTAAAATTATTAACAACAGATGTTGAATTAGCTGCTGTTAAGGTGCCTCGATTTTCGGTCCGAAGGTCGAAGGGTTCGAATCCGGTCGTACACCAATGGATTTCTCTGTCCAAAAAATCTAATCTATGTGTGCATTAAAACACGTGCCCACCGTTAACGGTGAAGGAAAACATCGTGAGGAAACCGGCATGTCATAGAACCTAAAAAGATCGAAAACATGACATGTGTCAAATGCCCGAAAGGAGCCTCTTCGAGGCGCACTTGAAATCCTTTCACCACTCTGGTGTGAAATAACTAGTGACACGATAAGAAGGACAAGTACAGAAAGCCCAAAGAACAATGGTCCGACGATATAGAAACAATAGCTCGACGAAAGTGGATCCGTGAAACAGGAAATAGAACGGAATGGAAGTTATTTGGGGAAGTGTACATCCAATGCTGACTAGACAATCGCTGAAGATGATGACTGAACTCACATATGATGTATATTTAAACCTGAAAAGGAGCTATAATATGCGGTTTTATATATTCTGCACAGGCCAGTCCAACCGAGTTGGAAATGCAAACTGCAATTTTATTCCTTTTTTGAGCTATAGCTCAAAAATTCTAAAGAATAAAATATATCTTAAGATATGTATATCTTGCAGATCAAATGCATAATGTCAGTTTTGTTTTATGTAAACAAGTAGCGAGACTAGCTAGGCGCTCTCCTGGTAGTGATAGATCATAGCCTGGATACTGTTATGTCGGTTGTCTATGTTTCTGTAAAACCTTGATTATTTAGTAACTCATGGATGTGTGCGAAAACGTATCTCAGCATATTTACAAAGAAGGTCTCTAATCACCAGATGTGTTAGAACATTCAAACAATAGATAATGTTTTGATAAAAGACAATGTCTACTTCTAAACACTCTCTGGGCGGGTCCGTTCTCATCCATCCATCACGCGTTACTTGTAATGAATGAGCTCATCAATTATTGTAATTGAATACGCCGTGTTTCCATCAATCCAGAATAAACGTAATTGAGTACTTTGGCGTACAGTGTTGATTTTCGATCGTCCAACCACAAACACTTTTGTGCCTACGTTTGTTGTCAAAAGAATCGACTGAGTGATTATTTGCATTGCCGCACTAAGACTCTTGAACACACACACAAAGACCAAAGTAAATAAAACGCCGTGAAAAAACATTCTTACAATCCACAAGTAGCCAATCGAGGCACTCGTGGCTATACAAACTTGTATGTGCGAGTAACTATTGAACAAACTTATGAGGCGAAAGCGAACGAAACGCAAGAATGGGGCCCGCTAAGAGCTGTGGCTACGTGACGCGAAACGCAAACTTAACTAAACTGGTGACGTTTAGTGGTAAGCTTTGGAGATGACGCAAGTGACATCATTAAGGCCCAGAATCCCGTGCGCTGCTGTCTCACTCGCACATTTGTCCATTTAAGAAGATATAAATTGACTGAGTATAAATTTATCTTTATCTCAAAAAAGTGGAGCGGTGAATTGTTACTTCTTATCGTGTCACTAGTTCTTTCGAACCAGGGTTGAAATTTAATTTTAAGTGCGCTACGAAGAGGCTCCTTTCGACAACCTCGCGAAATGTTATAGTATGTTTTTTGTTTGGTTATTTTTATAAATAAGCGAATGAAATACAAAAGACAATTGTTTTTCGCAAAAATGTATAAGCAGTCAATTTATATCTTCAAAAATTAAAAATGTGCGAACGAGATAACGGCGCGCAGAATTCTGGCCATAAATGAGTATATAGGCAGCGTTAATACAGCTGGCCTCTAGGACTAGCAAGCGAAGAATCCAGTAGCAAAATGGGTGGATGACATTATCAGCGTCGTGGGTTGGTCAATTCTGACTACGCTGATGGAGTGAGTTCCAATGCTGGCGCAGAAAACTCAACTACACAAATTCCTCTTCTAAGGTCTGTGTTCACCAATGATAATCGGAAGATTAGGCCTTTTCGTCCGTTATCTTTGACGTTTAATCTATAAAAATTCGTGTCAAAAACGTCAAAACAACTGTTTAAAACTTAACCATCTGTTGGTGAACTCTGGTCTTAGTCGGGCACTCTTGACATGGTTGTGGTTATAATCGGGTCCTTATGAATGGAAGCTCCAGCTATGCGCCTCCACCTGCCTCTGATCGAGGCATTGTGGGAGCAGTCAGTTATGGTTGCGTTTGTGAGAGACTACTCAAATGATGGTACTTAATTCATCAAGGGACTTTCCTTGCCATATTTTTCTTCACGACTCAAGCTTTATTCTATAAGCCCATATGTGCATAAACTGGGATTCTAGACGAAGGAAGGAAGGATAGGAAGTAAGGTAAGGACCAATCACAAGGCAAGAGCATCGAGAAAAGCCCTAAGCTTGTGATTATGGTGATGAAAGCGAAAGTATTTCGCCACAGTAAAATTATTGGGTTTACGAAAGTAATAAAAGAACTTATCTCTTATGACTTGTGCCAAGGCTTAATACCTTTACGAGTGCCTCGTGTGATCTAACCGAATAAGTGCCTATAATAATATAAAGGGGGAAATTGAAGTTTGTTTTTGCAATTTGGCGCCCGCTTTTTATGATCCTCATTTAGTGCTGCGAAATAGTATTACGAGACTGTAATATTGGGAGAGCTTTTTTATCTTGAATTTGCGTTTCAGTAAATGCACGCGTTATTTTGTTACTTATTGTTATTTCACCAATATTACATAAAATAACACATTTATAATGATGAAGATTAGCGCTCTACATTCTCACGACATCGCTTTATTCCATTAGGCGAGTCGTGATAAAACGTAGGTATGCTTATATTTAATTTAAATAAAATGGTTGCCTGTAAAGTTGATTTACGGACGATAGTTTAACGTGACAACGTCATAACCAGCGTAACGGGACAATGAGCGTTACCGGACAATGACGTCAACGTTTTAGTGCATGCAGCCGGCGTTCATCGATTTATTAGACGTAGTCACGTAAAAAAAACGTTCGTTATGTATACCATTAATGGGGCACAGTAAGCTGAAGATATATTTATTATGTATAACACTAATGTAGCTTAGTAAGCAAAAAAAAGTTCGTTATGTATAACACTACTGGGGCTTAGGCTCAGTAAGATGAAGATATAGCGCAACGGTTAGAAATGAACGACAGTAAGCTGAAGATATAGCGCAACGGTGAGAAATGAACGACCAATATTAATCTTCTATGGGCTGATAATGATGTCCAACAAACTTCAATGGACCGGCCGACGCCTTTGATCAGCAACTTACAATGAATTCGCGAATCCGATGCTAAAATATTCCTTTGAAATAATGCGAAAGCTTTTCCCAGCTGACAATTAACACGGCGAGGATTTTGCGAGAGAAGCTTCCGGTTCTGGGCTAATTAATTATGCTGAAGTGTTTATTTAATGCGAGAATTCAATGGAAATAGATCGCGTGGTGCGGCGTGTCGTGATCGGTCAATTGAAGGTTTATAAAGAACGATTCGGAGAAGCAAGTATTAATGACTTTTAGGTTTCAATAGCTGACGCCTGTAATTTCTTCTGTGTAGTGAATTTACACACAATACTTTGTCATACATAGTCACAATTACTAATGATTACAAATATTTTTGGTTACGTATTGCTTTTACAAATTTAAAGCTGATAAGGTATGTTATCAAAGAGCTGGCATGATCTAATTGCTGTCCAGTGGCTGGCCTCCAAGTTAGCATAACAACTAACGATCCATTTATGAGAGATAAATAGTAACTAATTAAATGTTAAATAGAAAGAAAGTAGATGGATATACGAGTAGAGGAAGGACAAAGAAAAGATGGATGGACTTTGTGAAAGACGATATCAACAAAGCAGGTGTAAGTACAGAGATGACGGCTGATAGAGAAGAATAGAAGAAGACATGTTGCACCGACCCCACCTAAGTGTGGGATGAGGGCAAGCAGAAGAAGAAACTTAAAATAGGAAAAAATGAAGTACACACTTACACAAGCTAAATTAATGATGTTATAACCGGGGCAGACAATTTCACGCGACCTCCTAAGCACGTAAGCTCAGTTCTAAGTTATATCGTGGAGGAGGTAGACGCGAAAACCCCACTTGTGAAACTTGATCTAAACCTCAGAGTGGGAGGGAATAAGCTGGATAATTAATTACACTACTGACGTGTTTACTCAATGCGATACAATCTAATTGCAGTGAGTTGCATGTTCCGAACCCCTCGGTCAATAAAGTTGTATGCGCTCGCTGATTAATATTCAAAGTCTCAGTAATGTGGTTTGATATGGTACGAGTATTTAGATGGTTATATTACTGACTGACTAACTGACTGACGTGAGGTTTCAGATTAGCGAATTTTTGTAGCGTGTATAGGTACGGGCGGATTGGTATTCGCGAAACTTCAAAAGCTTGTCGCGCGTATACCGGCGTTAACGCTTCGTTTTTTCTAGCGAGTGTCACGTCTCTCGCGGCTTGTGAGTATTGGGCGGGATATGACCCATATTTCTTTATTTATTCAGTTCAAAAATCTATATTTTAAATTTCAAGTTTTTTTTTTCTATAAATTTATTTTAAATCATTTGTGAACAAGGAGTAAACCTACTTCAATCATTTCCGGTTTTGTCCAACATATGGATTCAATAGAACAACTAAGTAAACCCATATAAATAAAAGCAACATTAACCTTTCTTTCGTATTATACTGAAAACAGTGAGAAAAAAACAGAGTGGTTATTATAGAGCTATGAAGGAGCGCAGCGAGCGTCGACTTAATTTGTAGTTACGAGTACAGTACCGATTATTTACGTAATTACAATATAGTGGCTCATTAAATAATTATAATGATTAAAGTGCTTGAAATGAGGTTGGAAATATATTTTGTTTGTGGAATGCTTATGAAATGTTTTTAAAAGTATTTTAAGGATACCTTAATACAAATAAGCGTTCAGAAGCTATTGGTTTGTTACATAATCATTTAGAGACTGGTTCTGCGTCTCCCACGAAGTAATTTCGCACGAATGGGGGACGACGTCACTGAATTTCAAAATAAATATTATTTCCTTTCAGTGACTCCCCCGATTCGAGTAACTAACAACAAAAAATCGAGTAACTAACACTATCTGTCCCGATTTGTAATAAAAATAAGATTTGGTAAAACACATATTTATTTTTAATAAGGTGAAACAATGAAGCATATTAATTATATGTTGGAGGTATTACATTCATTTAAATTTCATTTAACGTGAGATCTTCAAAGAAACAGTAAGAATAATAATTAATATTTTTTGTCCCATATTAAATAACATACCCTCCTTCAGAACATTCGAGTATAAAGTACCGTTGCAATTATTACGACACATCTTGACTCCGCGCACAATGGCCATTATAACCATCATCTGTATTTACAATCGCATTATGTTCGACGTCTCTGACAAGGCGCTCCACTCAGACATAATGTAATATTCCCTGGAAAAGGGCGCTTGACAGGTGTGCGAGGCACACTCGAAATCTCGCTATGAAAAATGCGTGGCACTCCTCGGAATTACATAATGCAAGAATGTGTCAACGCGTCTGCCTCCGCGACGCCAGTTCCCAGATTCTTTGTGTACGTAATAAGAGCGGTGTGCCAGATGCGCCTTAAATTACGTGTTTTTCCGCGTACTAGCTTTTTTCAAGCAGTATTGATAGTTGGAGTAGTTTTGAAGTTATATTATCTTGTAGAGTTCAAGTGTTGGTGTCTGTTTTTCCAAACTGCTACAATCTTGGTGTCTTCAAGTCTAGAGTGAATCAGTTTTTCTTAGCCAAGCGTGCTCCATCCTCGACCACACCGTCAGTTTCCATCAGATAAGGTGGTGGTCACGCTTGACTATTATTATTAAAAAAAAAGAAAAAAGTGTTTATTCTGTTTCAGTTGTTTGAATTATTTTACGTCATCGCGTTTTCCTTTTTGTTTGTTGATTTATTAGCATCGTAAATCTTGAAATGCAATCAAAGCACGTTTGCTAGTGTGACTTGCTTGGTGTGAAAGAAGAGACTAATGGGTCCATACGCAATTGGTTTTTTAGCCAACTTAGTAAAGAATAACCAGTTTATTGTCTTATTTAACTATAATACAAGGATCATATCATATACCACGTGTAATTTGGTAGAACAGAAACTGCAAAATATGCGGCTCTTTTTACTGTAGACTCGCATCTCTAGGGCGGGGTAGCCTACAAACGGACTTTGATCAATGGTCCGTACTGCTCGATATATACCTCGTTTCATGAGGGAGTTCAACGGGCGTGTGTTTATTATGTCATCCCTCTATACCGGTAAATATGATTTCATTGTGCGTAATAAAGCCATAATAAAGGCCCGGCGCGGGACGGAAGGAAACCCCGACCTTTCCTGTGGGCTCGGACCGAATATTGCCCAGAGCACGATGGTTAAAGCACTCAACAATAATAAAATATGTTTATTGAATGTGTATTTTTATATCTAAATCGTGGTAGAACTTTCAATTCGAATAGTAGGAATGCAGAATGTATGTATGCTTGGTGCAGTTATTTGAGACTATAACACTAATGCAAAAATAAATAAAAATAGTTAGATACAATTATATGTACTTACAGGTTTTGTACATAAGAATGTTTTATGTTATAGACAACATAGAAATATATTATATAATATATTATATAAATAAATAAAATATATTATATGATAATATATTATACTAATAAATTTCTATTTTAATAAAAATATGAAAAATATTGTAGTATTATAGAATAGTAAAAATGGTAACTAGCAATTACAAGTCAATACATAATCGTACCTAACTGCATAATGTGTACATCATACATAATATCATTAGATAATCGCGGTAATTATTGTCAATGTGGCTAATTATCAATATCACAATTATAGATAACTTGTTATAGATAATAGAGCTGATACTCTGTATGTATGAATGACATGATACAATTTATAATAAAACATTTTCGCTGTGCACCAAAAATAAAAAAAGAAAAGAATTAATTTAAGTAGGCTAGTTTAATATTAATTATAATGTAAGGTTACCAGTTAGTTGTGTAAATAAATAGCAGCAAAATGCTTCAGGCAAAACAGAACCAATTCCATTCGTCAGATCAGACCTAACGTCAAAACAATTGAGTGGTCTCGACGGCTGGCCATCAATCCGTGAAGGGTGGCCGGTAAATTGTATTAGCCGTGGCCCCTCTTAGCACGGCATACCTGTTTCTTAGTAGCCGCAATATGTTATAGTGGAAAAACCTCATTTATTACGCTCTGAGACCGAAGAGATTTAGGCACGAGAGGGAATTCTTTGAAATTGAAATGTTACGTCTGTAGAATGCCTTCGAATTAAATTTTCTCGCTTATTCATATTCATGAATAAGATATTTCTCATAGAGATACCCACGCACAGCTGCCTCGCTTCAATTGAATTCTCTGAAAGTAATAGAAAATGTTCATATATCTACGAGATGTATCAGCGTTTCGTTATTACTGCAGTGATTGATGTATACATTTCCCTTTATCTCCGGGAAAGAAACGATTGCCGTTCGCTTTGATAGATCTAATCGCCTCTATCAATACCTCGTTATTTCACTTATATGTCTTTGTAATCATGATTTGTTGTAATGTTAGTGGAATATTGAATGGTTCAGACAAAAGGATACTTATCGTTTATGAACTCTTGTACCGTGCTGGGAAATATCAGGTGTTGTTAATGTAGGTACTTGTTATGTGTAAACACGCAACCTTGCTTGTGACATACTTACCTTCAAAATATAACCTAAATTATAGACTAGGCGTTATTACGGTTATTGAATCAACATCAAATAATACCTTTTTTAGGAATATTTATTTTGTCTCTTTTTTAATCGAATTCTACGTAACTATTTCAAAAATATTAACGTTATATTCGTATGTACGTTTATTGTAAAGAAGGGGTATTTTCAACTTTTAATAGTTTTGGAAAGTTTATTTTTGTCTGAGCGTACATTTATGTCAGATTAAAACCACTTCAAAAGTCAGGAATGTTTCAACTGACAGTCCTGTCTGGTTCATTACAAATCACTTTTTCATCCGGTTTTATTTTGATATCAGATATATTAATATTATGTTCCCTTTATTTAACTTTTTAACTCAGTTATATAAATTTTTTACTATACTATTATAAAAATAAACTTTTTAAAATTAAAACAGCATATAAACATTATAATATAAAATATAAAAAATGCGGACCACCAGCCGCGGAGTAGAGCCCAAGCGGCAGGTGGCTAGGGCTGCAGAGTGAGAAACTTGTTTAATATGCGGACCGATTTTAAAAGTACCGTCTTTTTTTAATAATACTAATAAAAGGCGGTCAGCCTGAATCGTCTCACTGCAGGGCACGTGGTGGCCGAGGGGATGAGGCCCTTAACTTGCGATCTGATGGTCGCGGGTTCGAATCCCGGTGGCAGTCATGCGTCAATTATTTATCGGTCGAAAAAATCTATGTATGCATCCCACGTTCTCGCAACGGTGAAGGAAAACATCGTGAGGAAACGGCATGCCGGCATGTCGTAGAACCTAAAAAGTTCGAAAACATGTGTCGAGTGCACGAAAGGAGCCTCTTCGAGGCGCACTTGAAATCCTTTCACCACACTGTTTCGAAGGAACTAGTGACACGATAAGAAGAAGAAGGGCAAAGGCCTCCCTTCTTTCCACTCTTTTCTGTCGACGGCAACTGTCAACCAGTCTTCCAAGTGGAGTATATTTCGTCTCTTCCGTCCGCGACGTTTCCTGACCTTGGGTATCTACTTTGTAGTGGCTTTTGCCCCTGACTCATCTCGACATCTGGCAGACGATTACAAATAGATTTTACTTTATTGTACACCTAACAGAATGAAGTAAACTTATTGATTTTTCAGTAGTCTCTACCTTTTAATGGAACTTTCATTGATCCTGCCATGCACAGGCAGTTTTCGCAGAACACATTAGGGTACCAAGTTGACATTTTAATAACCGATTGTAGCAACAAAGTCGCGTGTCAAATGTTAATTCGACGTTTCCGTGACAGAATCAATTTGACACGAATGCCGGTAAATACTGCTCATTCAATGGGTAGATGATCGTTTTGAAATTGTAATTACAATAAACCTATAAAATTGTCGGCCACAATAAACTATCGCTGATTGTATTTTGACGTTGCTTTATAAATTTTAAATAGTTGTTGGATTTTGTCACGAAAACAATATTTAATTCTATGGGTTGTAGATTGATAAGTTTTTAACACTGTACCATGAAATAAATGTACATCACTTGAATTATACAGGAATTATTTTAAATTAATTCAGGTACAGTTCAATTAAATTCTGGATATACTTCACTCATTTGCTGGGGGAGGTATTTTTCCAAAACGATTTTGCTGAAACATATTTTTCTTTGTTACTAACATATTCCAATTTTTGTATTTTTTTTAAATAATTAAGCAGCAAAAGAGGATTGATTATTTTCTTTTCATAAAAATTACAGGTTGCTGCATTTCATGGAACAACATTCCCACTTGACCCCGTTGAAAGCTTCCTACATAGTGGAAAGCGGGAGTGTAGAGTAGGGAAGGGGTGTATCGTAATCAATCCACTACCTACTCATCCAATCTACAGTCCGATCACTGCCGTTAACTAAAAAATACCAGATATTTTTCACCAAATGTTTACTATTTACTCTGCAGTCGGCACGCACCGGCCTGATGGGAATATGTTTCCAATGAATATTCAATATTCACTACCCCCTTATAAAACATTGATGCGTTTGCGTGCCGTACTTTCCCAAATGTATTGTATCAAGTAACAAGGCCCGCGGGAAATGCCGTCAATTTTTTCGGCTTGAATTCGTACTAAATTGAATACGGTTCTGAGAGAATTAATCAATTCTGGGCGTAAAATTTATAACATTTAACTTGGTTATTTTTGATTCGCGCGTTTCCAGAGCTTCCGGGCGTTTGTTTGTTGTTAGTTTGATTCAGGCGGGATATTTGTTTTTGATTTCGCGTGTGTTGCATTGCACATGGGCTTTTCCAGTGTTGTTTTGTCTTTAAATCAATATTAATGCCGGCCTTTAACACAATAGTGCAGCCGTATTTTAGCGCTACAGAGTTGATTCAGCCCCTCAACGCGTGCATTACTTACTCTATTTCACCACTAAAATAATTCTTCCAACACAAAAGCGAATTAATTATAAGTACCTGAAGCCAGGAGCTTCTTTAAACAACACAAGTCATTATGTTACGTGGAAGGAAATAAGGGAAATTTTCCCTAATTTAATTCCAGGAGACGCGGCTTTTACTAAGAAACCGGCGCAGTTTTGGGTCGTTGACATTTGAGAAGGCCGTACTGAACACGTTGCGATTCCCAAAGCTCCAATATTTTTGGTTAAAATGTTTTCTCTCTGTTTTTACGCCTAAAATTTTAGACAAATCCTGTTAGAAACGCATAAAATACACTAGACTTTTTGAGGGAATGAAGTAGTAAGCCTGTAAGCAGGTGTATTACGGCGAAGTGCTGAACCGAAGCGAGTGATGTGATATTCATTTATTTCATTTCCCCTCGGACGGTGCGGCTCTTCTGGAGGAAACAAAGCCATTTCCGTGACACGGCGACAATCGTGGACGGCAGACGCGGGCTTGATAGACGGGCGACCTCATTGTACAATACAAAATGACGAGACGAATAAGAGGGACTTCATCATATTAAAGGGATTATACTCCTTAAATCTATGCTTCGCAAGGTACAATCACGCGATTGAGATTATTTTGTTTTACAGGTAATTCAAAAATATTATTGCAAAAAAAATATTGCAACTACAAGGTAATCTTGACAGTGCCTTTTTTTTGGCAGACTCAACGTGGCTATGCCACTATATGGATACGGGTCCAGAAGTGTTTAAACTACCAAGCGCTGCCATGTAATGTTTCTAAGAGCATTTTAAGAAAATCGAGTCACGTGGAGTCGTGTTGGCTTTTGGGCGTTAAAATTGTCGCCAGGTTTCGGTTGCAGAGTTAGACGATTATAAGATATGTGAGGCAGAGACGATTTTTGTCGCCAGTCTACATCAGCTATCGAGCCGCACAGCGCGACACCAGCGTCTCAGACGCGCGTCGATTTAGAATTCCGACTGAATTTGACGTTCGCAATGTTTATTGCCGTACCCACACCGTAGGCCGCTTTGTGCGAATCTTTTTGTGGTATAATTTATCTAATTTGGAACAAAGCGGATAATGCGAGGAATTGTTCAACTCAATTCACATTAATGCTGCTCTTTTTATTCAGAGATTTCCGTGCGAATAAAGTACCTGATGCCCGTGTCAGCAATTTGGGGGTGTCGTTTAAACGCAGGCGGAAGAAAATTAAATAAATCCGTCGAAATAATAAAAAAAATCGTAAAAGTAATATAAATTAAGATAGTCATTACAACAAATGTGATACATTAAGTTTAGTGCAAAAAATCGACGAGGATGGGATTCGAACCCACGCGTGCAGAGCACATTGGATTAGCAGTCCAACGCCTTAACCTCTCGGCCACCTCGTCACGCTGTGGGCGGTCGAAATAACTGGGTGCCTTCTTTAAGTTAGATGCTACGTAACTTAACGTATTGCAATCAACTATTGGTACACATGCCTAAATAAATACCATAGCTGAGCCTATTTCTTATAAAATGGATCAAGTTTTGAGAAACCAATGAATGTACCGTAAATTGCAGCTGTTGGTTTGCCCTCGCAATTTGTATAAAACTTTTGTTTCGAAAATCCATCGTGAGCTGTAGAGTTTATTAATGGTTTCTGTTACAAAATGCTTTCTACTTTAGGTTATCTGTATGTTAATTCGTTTTAAGCAACCCAATAACAATTTGGGGGAGGAATTATCTGACAAATTAGGCCGTCTGTAATTGCGGGAGTAAGTTAAATGGTACCAGGAAATAAATGTCAAGAAACATTATAGCCCCAATTAAATATTAAATTAGGACAGTTATCTTGCTTAACAAATAAACTCCGAAAGGAATGTTCTATTCGAGTATAATTCAAATCTTTAAGCTATGAAGTCGTTCCGGTATTTTAATGAATTATTCAAGTTATCAAAACTTGAATAGAAACGGGTTTTTTTGGTTTATTGATCGTAAATTACCAAAGACTTTGATAGTATCAACAACTTATTATAGTTATACATATTTTGAAGACACTGAGTAAGGCATCCCCTACACTAACAATAAAATTGTACATTATTGTACAACAAGATATTATATTGAGGGAAATCCTCAAATCCGAATTCCATACATAAAATTTCGGACAAATACTCAAAAAGTACGCCGTATTATAGTAATTTCTTCACACTATTCGTGTAGTGTGAAGATTTTTTTTATTTATTTTGTACCTACAATAAGATTCAAAGAAAGTAATATTCAATATAAACCCTATACGGTCTATAATATTGCACAATTCGTCATATTGCGCAATATAATTGATCGTATAGGGGACGCCTAAGTAAAAAGAAGAGCAATTATTGTACAAAGAACGCAAAATGTCATTTCCATTTCGGTAGCCCAAACTGATGCTGGAGGGAGTTCTGAATTACCTCTGCAAATCGGATCATTGCTTGACGTGTGACGATAATTGGATAGGGATGTGTCACGTTATGAGTTGTTTTCCGGTAATGTACGAAGTCAATACGGTAATACGTTTTTCGATGTATTGGTGGCGTTATTTTTTTAATTATTAAGTATATAAAGTGCCGTGTGATATACTCGTTTTTTTAACATTATTTTATACTTTATTTTACACTTACTTTAAAGAAAAAATAATTAAATTAAGGTTTTCATCATTTGATGTTATAGATATTATACATACAATAATATTAATTTATTAAATAATAAAACCTATAGGTAATTGTTAAATCTGCACAATATGAAATAATTTCACATTGTATCGGGAAGGGCTCTGATTTCTGTAATACAGTTTTTAAAACTAAAACAGGAAACAGCGACTATACCACAACTTTGTAAGTATGTTTTTTTGTACGAAATAAACAATTTTGTATTTTTGTATTTGCAATCGAAGCCATCTTGGGAACAGCCTGAAAAAGCGTCAAGAAAACTCCATCCAATGCAATGTATACTTAAATATTAACGAAACTAGCGACCCAGACCATGGTTAATATTTAAAGCATTAATTTCAACTAATTAAGCCCAAACTACAAAGGTATTACAGTTTCTAGAAGGGTCTAAGCACTTATTAAAACTTAAACTACATCTCAGGGCCGACCCACGAGCAAATTGTGCTCGTCGAATTAATTCAGCTTAGGGTGTGGGCGTACTGCGATAGACGCGGCACCGTGCGGCATGAGGAGTGCACACTAGAGTTCAAAAAGAGAGACTTAAGATTGCTTAAGTCGGATAATTTATGCTTCGGGACAAACATTTGTATGATGAACTCAGATTCATAGCAACACCATGCAGCTAACATGGTGTTTGCTCAGCAACTGAGTTTTCTGTTTAGGATTTTTTTTTTAAAAGGTGTATGACATTTTTCTATTACTCATACTCATATTTGATTCTCAGATTGCACACTTGGTAACACACACTTGGTCATAAAGCTATGTTTACAAAGTTTTCAACATGTGCATTGTTCAAAAAGAAAATCGTAATGAAGTTAAAGTTATACTTTAAATACAAAATAACGAGTCATAAAAACAAATACAAAACAATAAAAAATAATTAAATAAATAATTTGCTGCTGCAAAATGGCAATGTCAATTAAATCACCTAGTTACCCACCTGGTTCCCATAATACTACTGCTTGGTTTGGGGCTGTGATGGTGCTCTGTGTAAAAAAAAATTGTAACATATGCAACACATGCGCCAATTTAATTCGTAAATCTTGTGCTCAACCTTGTTATTTTCTTCTAATTTGTTTCTAAAGACGAAACAGAAAACAAAACGATGATAAAAGTAGCCATTTCTGTCATGTATGTAGGTCAAAAAACATATTTTATGAACTTTTAAAAAGCAAGTACACAGGCGAACTTAGTGCTATACAACGAGCGTTCTCTTCCAGAGAGAAATTCGCAGTGCGTCCTACAAAGTGGTTGCAACAATAACTAGATATCATTATTATTCGCCGACGTCGACTCCAGGAAATGAATATTCCGCGTCTAATGGCCCCGGGTACTTAGTTTCTTTCATTAAAACTTACATAATGCGCGAGCAGCTCCCCTCTGTGAATAATTACAAGTGCTTACTACCTACTTACCTGCGTTTGATTGATCAATGTGCTAGCTAGTGCATACAAGAGTCGTATACAAAGCTGTAAAGTGTACAGACTGCTTGGCTTAGTTGGCTTAGAGCGTGGGCCGGGCTGTCGAGAAGCTGGCTCCAAATCTGCAGTAGGTAGTTGTAAAATATTGATTTAAAATGGATTACATATATACCTAGACTTACCTATATATTATTGATCTAATACATGATTTTAGATAGAGCTTTTGACGTGACTACGTCTAATAAATGATGAACGCTGGCTGCATGCACGAAAACGTGACGTCATTGTCCGATAACGCTGTCATTATCCAGTAACGCTCATTATCCCGTAAACCAACTTTACAGACAACCAATTTAATGAAAACTCTAGCCGTTGCCCGTAGTTTCACTCGCGTAATATTGAGATAAAAAGTAACCTTTGTCCTTTCCCAGCTCATAAACTATACCCATACTGAGTTTCAACCAAATCGTTTCAGTAGTTTTGGCGTGATTGAGGAGCAAACACCGTATTTTGTAGAGATTTTTTTGTCGACCGGTCGACCGTCGAATAAACAAGGTTTTATAAAAACATACAATAACCGACTTCAATCGGACTGTTCTAGTAGTAGTAGTAGTAGATACCACTGAAAAGTCACAGGGAAGGAAATTACGCAATTTTGTTCACTTCAACGACTTTTTTCATCTATTTCGTTTAAAAACTAAATTGCTGAACCGATTTTGATAAAGGAGAATGGGCATCGCGGGTCTCGGCCTGCAGTTATTTTACCTAATTGACAATACATTTCGATATTTTTAAGTATTCGTTTCAGTCATGAAAGTCTCTAATGCAGCGGGGTTTACAAAATGATCAAAATATAAGATTTTAGTTTGATCTTGGCATTCTAAGTAAAATAACTGCAGGCAGGTTTTTGCCTGCAGTTATTTTGTGGCGATTAGGCATAACACATCCAGGGTGTGGCGATTAGGCATAACACATCCAGTTGTTGGTTCACTACTGTACATACCGCCACTCAGCATATGTCAATGTCATAGGGGTTTTCCCCAGAACGGTTATTTTTCATGCGAATATTTTATCATCACAAATATATACTTATGTGATTTATTATCGTGTCTGTTCACGTCTGTTTATTAAATAAACTGTTCTGTGCAAACGAATCTCCGTTTAATTCAGACAAGGGAAAGTTTATAAATTTCCCACAATTTTACCTATTTGACAATTCATTTCGATATTTTTAAGTATTATTTTCAGTCATGGAAGTCTCTAAAGCAGCAAGGCTTTAAAAAATAACAAAACATAAGATCTTAGTTTGATATAAGTATCGTAGTATCGAGGGTAAAATGGCGTACAATATGATAGTCGGAAAAAAATGGCGAGATATTTTCTTAAACTGTTACCTCAAGTTTAGCTGACGAAGCTAGAATATGAAATCAATACAAATATCTACATACCATTCCTATTTGTTTAAAAAAGAAAACAATTGGTTAGCCGTATGGATTGCTTTTGTTTCGTATATCAGTGAATTCGGATATAAAAATATGATTAAATAAGGTAAATGTGAACTGATAAAGTATTTTTAAAAAAGTGTGCCACGATTTGCTGGAGCCCAACAACTTGGTTACGCTTCATGCGCTTGGATTTATAAGTATTTCAGGTTAGTTTCTGGATTTACTTACCTTTAAAGGATTAAGGAGTCTATTTACTGACTAAATACATAGCTTGGTAGGTCTTATGGGACAAATCTTTAGATTTATCACAGTTTTTTCAACTATTATTGCCACTGTTTACATTTTTATAAAGCCAATTACTTATTATTCCCGCTGCTTTGGAACATAAATAGCATATATTTGTAATCTACGCTATTAGTACAGTGTCACAAAAAAGTTTCATGCATGCAGGTTGAAAAAAAATCGGGACCTGGGCTCCATACATTTTTGCCCATTATCATTTCTATGCGGCCAATCTGAAAGTACATATAACCTCTTAGACAAAAAATTTGTTTTTTCAAATCTGCATAAATACAATAAATTTCTTAGGTAACACACATAAAAAAACAACCGTATTGATAGAAACCGTATCATTTATTTTTGTTCGCTTTCGTTCTGTGAACGTTCTGCAGTATAATTAGGCTTTTTGCCCTGTTATGGGCGTGTACGAAATAAGATGGATCGGCGTTCATTTTGACAAGAAACAATAATGGAAAAAATATTTTGCCTTCTGCAAAGACATTAATGATTAATCTAAGTACTTATCGTAGTCCTTCACATCATCATTATCACCTAATTACTGATTAATGATCTTATAATAAAATAAATAATGATTTATCTCTTACATACCAATTCTTTTTAAGTCATCGTATGTGTGTGTGTGGATATTCATGATATTAAAACTAATTATTCCTCAAATATACTCACTTAAGTTTCTGTTGCTATTCACTTAAAGATGGACACTGCAAAATGTAACACAGTATCATACTATAACACTTCTTTTTCTTATCGTGTATAGGTTTTTCGAACCAGTGTGGTGAAAGGATTTCAAGTGCGCCTCGAAGAGGCTCCTTTCGTGCACTGTAAATGTTCGTGCAGTGCAAATACTAGAACACTTGCCAGTGTGCACTTAGTATTATGTCCATACTATAGTTGACCAAATAAATAAATTTGAGATATATGTAAATGGGAATATTGTTTCATAAAACGACCCGTCTAGAAATTGTATAAGTCCTTAGTTTATGATATCTAAAACTAATTTCAAACATGTAAACAGTTTTCGGTTTTTCCATCTCAGATTGTCAAAATCTTCCAAAAATATACAGCTATATCTCTATTTTCATAAAACTTCTTGAGTCTTAGACGTACGAGTGTTTTTGTTTGCTCCGCTTGTTTTGAACAACTGTTTGTATTGATTATGTATTTGTTTTACGCCATTGTTGGCTACATACGATGTAGTAACGTAGATGACAACCACAACTTCGTTTGCGTTGCGAATCAAAACAATAAAATTATTGAGTATTGAGTAATCAACAAAATTTCTAAAAAGGTACGCGCCTACATATCTTGACAAACATACCCTCCAAATTTCAAGGCTCTGCGTTCAAGGGTTTGACCTGTACGTTGTCTGTCAGTCAGTCAGCCTTTTATATTCATATATTGATTAGCTGCTGTCCGTAGCTTCGCGTGGTATCGAATAAAATGAGTCCATATCCCGGTAGTAAATATGTATTAAGGGGTATACTCAAGGCAAATTTCCAAACAAAATGTTTAAGTTAGTAGGGTTAATTTTAAAACATGTATAAAATCTAAATTAAAGTATGAAACCTTTCACTTTTTTTGTTGACGAAATCAAAAAACATGGACGAATCGAATAGTGTGAAGAAATTACTATAATACGGCGTACATTTTGAGTATTTGTCCGAAACATTTTGTATGGATTTGAGGATTAGCCTTAAAAGGCTTAGTCTTCACTGACTGACTGACAGACAACGCTCAGGCCAAACCACTGGACTAATTGACCAGTTTCCCTGTGCGTTGTCTATCAATCAGTAAGTCAGGAGTACCTAAGCAGTTTTATTTATAATTTTTGATAAGGTCTGACAAATTTAATTTTCAACAATAATAAAATGCCCTGTGGCAATCGCCCCATAATACTTATTAACATTTGTAAGAATGCAATTTTAACTGATATTTTTGTTGTTCCAGGTAAGCTATCTACATCATTGCGGGGTGTACGGGTACAACTTATCTATATATCCCTTGAAAGAAAGAAGGCAAAGTATACCATGATGCTAGAGAGGATACAACGTAAATTCTGTAGGTATGTCTATAACCAACGGTATGGGTACTATCCTTTCCTTTACCCATCCTTATTCGTGTCAGGAATGATAGGTATGGATACATTAGGGCTAAGGCGGAAACTGAATCTAGCTATACATTACTATCTGATCCTGCAAAATAGGGTAAATGATCCGAACACATTAGGTAGCATGTCTCTGTATGTGCCCAACAAATACTTGCGTACCGGCCGTCGGCGCCACGATCTGTTCTATACCTGCGTGTCGCGGACCCACCACGCGGACAACGTATCTACGGTCAGAGCACTCGCGCTCATTAATTAATTTGTCCACGAGCACCAGCATGTCGATATATTTAATGATAAAATTTTAAATATTATACAGGATTTATTAGTTTTTTTAACTTTTATATTAAGGTAGTAAGTGTTTTGGTTAAGAACTGTAAGCTTCTATCTTATTAAATAAATAAAAACAAATACAAATAAATATATGGTAGAGAATTAAAGCACTAAAGCTCGTTCGCGTGAATCACTAAAAATATTGTTAATTTTACGTGTGATTCAGTAATTTGTCCAGTGTTACGAGAGAACTGCGTTAAAACTACTGAACGAGTCAAAGCCATTTTATATTAACCTAGATATTTTTTATGTCCTATTTACCGTCACATTCATTCTTCGTGTCAATGGCTCGGTTTTAGACCGCTCTCGACCAATAAGTTCCTTCACCGCCTCATCTGAGGCTTCTTTAAGGTCCTCCCGAGTGCAGGTTGTCGGGCACGAGGGGCAGGAGAGCATATGCGACATGTCTTGTGTGAGAGCTCCGCAATCGCATTCTACGTGTGTTGGGTCAATTATACCCGTTTTTAATTTAGTATTTACCGTCACGAAATGGTCGCATTATCGATTCCGCTAGCCATCACGTCTGTCAGCGCCGTCGTTTACATCAGCACAGCGGCAGCGGCTGATTGGCCTCTCATTTGGCCCGATTGTGCCCCACGAATACATAATTCCCGTTCGCCTCAGTACGCTGCCATTAAGATAATCTCCGACCGATCGGCCATGTGGGCCTTCATTGATTACCTGAACGTTCCCGCAATGCTGGTTGCTATGATTAAAACGGTATGAATGTGTTGGTATGCTATTCCGGGATACGGATGTTACACGGGTGGGCTGAGTATAAATTTCAAAAAGGTAGAGTGAGTCGTGTACATTTGTAATGTATGAAAAAGGTAAATATCTATCCAGCCTCTTGCACCCACTGTTGAATATAGGCCTCTTCGGTACGCCACTTTTTGCGGACCTGGGCTAGCCTTATCCACTGGCCTCCGGCAGTTTTTGTGATGTTATTCGACCATCAAGCAAAAAAAAAGACAAATAC
Source organism: Lobophora halterata (assembly GCA_932526365.1). Classification (NCBI taxonomy): domain Eukaryota; kingdom Metazoa; phylum Arthropoda; class Insecta; order Lepidoptera; family Geometridae; genus Lobophora; species Lobophora halterata. The sequence continues at coordinate 2,225,967 of OW052017.1, forward strand.
ACATGTACTAGAATAATGATAATAAGAACATGCTTACCTAATAATATAATTAATACCTACATAACAATGGTTATTATTTGATAATTAAAAATGAATAACAATTATGATAATTAATTTGTTTTAAATTGACTTACTTAAATAATAATAAAGTTTATAAATCTATTAAATACCCACTGTGCAAAACGTGAATTACTGTAACCCTCTTACAATGTGACAACGATAAAACTATTGAGTATATTAGTAGAGTAAGTCGTGGCATACAAATGTATGACACGGTACGAGGAAGGTAAATAATATATGTTTTTACAGTTTATAATGCATTTATTACATCTGTGTAAACTGTATCATGCTAACGTACTTTGTACAACTGTACTGACTACAATATGTAGAATGTACTTTTTATTGGAACCTGTTATTATTATGTACTTTAATTAATGTGATTCTCATTTAATTAATGTGACTGGTTCATTCGTGTTAAACAAATTGATGAATAAATACCAACTGTTTAAATAAACGGCAGACGACAAGACGTAGTTTCAAATACAGTACGTCAAGTCGACAATACAAGTATGAAGTTTTAATGGCAGCTCAGTTTCCACAAGTAACCGACTGTGTGCATGCGGGTAATACTTTACTTTACACCATGGAAGGGAGAGTTCCCCTTCCCCCAGGGAATGCGCAGTTAAAAGTTAAATACGAACTGCAGATTTCGAGTTAAGACCAAAATTGCTAAAAGAGACGAATGAGTTTCTGAGTACCTAGGTTACCTTGTTATAGTTAGTAAGAGCGGATTCAGACTAGCGTATAACCGAAGTGATTCGCCGCTCGTGTTTTGTTTTTTGCAGCGCGCCCGTAGTATGCGGGCTTACATCGACGTTTACGCGCAATTTTTCTGTAGCGAGTGTTAGGCAGTGTCCTAATAGAACGCGATGACGCGACCATCGCAAGTTCGCATCGCGTCGCGTCGCGCCATCGCGCGAATGCCAATCGGGACGCCTATTTGACGTTAGTACGTTTGATCGCGGATTCGCGCGACGGTCGCATCGCTTGCTCGCGCGACGATCGCGTGATCGCGTTCTATTAGGACAACGCCTTATAGTGACGCGGTTTATAGGCTAGTCTAAAACTTAAATCAATCAATAAATAAATAAATATATATTTTGGACATTTTACACAACGCCATCTAGCCCCAAACTGAACTATGGGAACCAGACGGCTGATAGTATACCAGACTCAGGACAAACACCGATGTTCAACACATAAATGTTTGTCCTGAAGCGGGAATCGAACCCGCGACACCGGGCGTGGCAGTCCAATACACTTGCCGTTCGACTATCAGGGTCGTCAATCAAATCATTTATTTGCGTATTAGTAAGGGTTTCCATACAGGGTTCTTAAAATTCTACTACATAATGGTCGTGCCAACTCACATCCACCGCTTGGGCACGCAAATTTTTTATCCAATGTATTAATATGTTAAATGATACAATAAATGTCCAAAAAGAACTTAACGTGTGTCTCTGTCATCATTGAATTGTAGAAACTGTTCGATATACCTACATATCACACAATTTCTACAATTCATCCCATCATCTGAGGAAGAGTATAGGTACATGTATGGGCAGGCGTGCTATCTTGCCATAAGGAGACAAGCTCGTCTAGTCATTTGTATAAAAAAAGCGTAATTTAGACGTCTTATATTTAATTGAAGCGTGTTTTAAGTTTAGGGGCTTTGTACTCCTGGCCTGCGAACGAAATTATCCTAGCGGAGGGTTGTTTTAAATACAAAAATCGAATACCTAGGCGACTAATACGATACAAAAACAGGAAGTGTCTAAAGCAAATAATAAAAAAAGACTCGTTAGTTTGTGTAAATGTGTTCCGAAAATCTACCCTATTTAGCTTTGAAGCATTTTGCAATTTAGCAACACAAAGCTTTAGCCAATAAAAACAACTTTAAACTCTGTTCATTTTGTTTATTTCCATTCGATGCTCGTTTGACCTATTGCTACTTTCAACTCCAATTCTCGGATTTATTCTAAAAATCGTAAATTTGCTTTTTCTCCGCACAGGTGCAAACAAGGGCAACAAAACACTCCTGCGCTATTTATCCGCGCGCCGGGTTACTAATGCAGATTGCGTTCAGAAGGTCATATCTAAATCACGGGATAGAGCATAACGTCGGCGCTTTATCTTAACTCAACACCTCACCCCCCTTCACCCCCTGAGTTATATCTGCCAGCGGTTCTCCTTTTGTTGTTTACGAATGAGTTTTTCCACGTACCTACCTCGGACCGCCTTCGACACACCTGCTCGCCCCCCGGGCGTTATTAGGGTTCGGCCAAACAGAACCTTTATAATTTGGCGCGGTGTCTGTCAACGGCACGCGTGGTGTTTTTTGATTTTGAGATCTGGTTTGGACCAGTTACGGAATGAGCAAAAACGGCCTCGGTTGTTTGTTTTCCGCAGTGAAAATTATTGCTTCTGTTATCTTTTATTAAAACTTTGGCACGTCTTTTCAATATGACAACATAATCTGAGTATGTTTATATTTATATATTTTTATTTGTGAAAAAAATTCTTGTTACTCTTTCTAGCTCTTCTATTGTAATCAATTTTTAACTTGACCCATTTATTTTGAAATGAAATCAGTATTAAATATTTTCTAGGACCAACCTAAATGCTTCAAAGTACTCTAATTCCGACTTAACTGAGGCTCGTACCTGCGTCTTGACCACAGATCTCGGATACATTCTAACTCTTCGGTCTTGACTGTCCCGCTAAGCTAAGCAGATTGTACTTCAGTTGACGCAAATGCTGCACATTAGTTCTGAAATTCTTAAGTATATCTGTTGATCTATAGTTTATCGGCTGTTTTAGAATTCAAGGCGGTTCCCAATAGTATGCCAATGCTTGATTTTGAAATAAAAGCCGTAATATCTCACGGAACCCTTCACCTCGCACGGTTAAACGCACACCAGATAACTTTTATTTATCGTGCTCATTTTATGTGTATTGTGAGTTTTGCGCGAATTGTGAGGAAAATAGTACGCGCGTTGTCGGGAACTTATCGTGCCTAATGTTGCGATATTTTTTTAAGTTACGCACGAATGGGGAAAGAAAGTATCGAGTTTATAAAAAAATATATTATTATTAGTTCACTTATTTCAGAGAAAAAAATATTAATATTACATACATTAGTAAACTAACCGTTTATAAATAAAATAGATACATTGAAATAAAACCAAAGTACAAAATAAAATTAGGAAATACAAATGAGTATAAATAAATTATAACACAAATAAATCGGATATTGACAATTTAGATTAAAAATATTTTCATCCAATTACTTTGGGGCGTCTTTGAGATGCTGTTGCTGCTGGCTCCACTTGGGTAAATTCAATACTAGTCTTCACAAAGCAATTGCTTTATTTAAGATGGTTTTGACAGCTGTCATCTCTTATTTTGACGTTGTGTATAATCTCATAAAACACCTGTTTTATGAGATTATTCATCATGCGTTGAATATGCTTATTCTAAACAACGATGCATGATTTCAGTTATATTTTGGTACAAAATTTTCCCTAAGCCAATTAATGGTTTAATATGGACATCAGCTCTAAAACCACGGTCAATATCCCGATTTGCCATTATACGTTAAGAGGCAAACTTATAAACAACGTTGTTACGTTGCGTAGTATGTAATCCTGGATAATGAGAATAATATTCTATGGGTTGATATAAACGCTATATGTAGTTATTTTTGTTTATGCTGTCGCGACCATAGAGTGGAGAGTAATCCTCAGTCATTGTGGTTATTACTGTAGTTATCCGAAGAAAGAAATGATTTATATCTTTCGATCCTAGGTTGCGTGATTTGGTTGGACGTGATCTGATAATGATGATAAGTGAACCCGCAAACGCGTCGCCGTCACCGACTGGTGGCCGGCATCCGTCAGTTTTCATACATTTTGTTGCGACTTGTATAGCGACGCAAAAAATACAAATTGTATGAAAACTGACGGACGCCAGTCAGCGGTCGCTGTAGTCGGCGACGCGTTTCTGATTACACTATTCAGTCAACTTTTTATAGATTTAATTAATTAATCTTCATTATCATAAATTGGCTTTTGTTATTATGCAGCATAAGGAGGGTCAATTAGGCCTTTCTATATTATGCAGGTCAAGAATTATTAACGTTTGAGAAGATAAACCGTAAAGTAAGTCCAGGACTGCCGTACAAGGCATTCCGTCTCCACGTCTCCAAGACGGGGCTACGGGGGGTGATGTTTTTATTATAAACACGTGTCGGGCCGGGAAATATTTGCGGGCGTTAAGGTAATGTGTTCCGTTGATGTACGCATGTCGTTTACGTTTGAATTGTCTTATTAGGGTTGCGTTGCCGTCTCGGCCGGCGGTTTTATTTATTCATGTGTTTGTTTTTTTGCCCTCTTATAGTTTAGCTGTGTTTTTTGCCCTCTGAAAGTTGAGCTGTCGTGTTTTTTTACGTGCCCTTGTTTATTAGCAATTACGTGTATCTGAACAATACTCTCTCTAGGGTATTTACTAATTCAACAGCTTAGTTAGTCTTTAGAGCAGCAATCCCTACGATCAACATTCTGATGAGGTGATCCGACGAAAGACCGGAGTTATTCTGAATATTAAATAAATCGCGAGCGATGACTGTTATTATAGTACTAGCAACACTGTTATTGTGAGATGATGATACTAAAGAACTTTTTTACGTAACAGGAATAATGTAGTTTAAAAGCGATTTAGGTTTAAAAAACATCCATCAAACTTTTTTATTGCATAAACGAATAAACAAAAGTTAATTTCAAAATTCCTCGCTTAGTGCGCGCTTTTTAAAACACACATTCAGACACATAATTCTTAATAAAAAAATCTACAAACAAGGTATTTTATTGCTGAAGTCTAGTCTCTACATTTTTTAATGTAAATAAGGGACGGGACGAGCTCAGCGCCCTTCTGATTGTCAAAGATCTCGCCTGCGCATGACCATAAAAATGCTACACAGGGCTTTGAATCCTAGGCCGGTGCAACACTGTTATAGTGCTCGTCCATCTAGACACATTTTGATGGTCAATCTCGAAAGCCCAATAATTACTTTTTTTTTTTTGTTCATCGCATAATTGTTTGTCCTGAAGCGGAAATCGAACCCGCGACACTCGGCGTAGCACGCACTTACTACTCGACCAACTGTGTCGTCAAATATGATTCATCTGAGCACTCATGATTTGCGGTTATCGAATTTCGCCTAACTGTAAATTTTAGTTGCGGTCATGTCCTTGTTAAATTCACTCTGAAACAATCTCATGGCAAAGCAATACAGCCCAAATAAATTTTAGGCAATTAAAAGTTATTTAACTGGTTGATGCGTGTCGAAAACCACTAAGAGCGGTTACAGACCAGCGTTTTTTTGCGCGCGTATACGGGCGGCAAATTAATTGCCGCTGACATCAGCGTCGCAGTGTGGTGCCACATATAACACCGTGTTTATTCGTACGCTCGACCATCGTCAGCTTAGGAGGAAGGCAGGCCTATTACTTGCGTTTACGCTCGGTTTACTGGATAGTGTCAGTAGTGGCAAGCGCTCGCGTAATGCCTTGATCACACTTACCGAGCAAACGGCCAATACAGTGCTCTCGGCCGAGTACTCGGTACGTATTAACAACAGTGCCCCGGGTGCTCGGCTGAGCGAGTGATGTAAGCTACTTGCTTACATCACTCTCTCGGCCGAGAATTATTTTACTGTCTCGCCCGTTTGCTCGGTACGTGTGGTATCTAGGCATAAGTGCGACAACGATCGTCCAAATGGCCACACGCGCTGCAAAACAAGAGTAGCGATAATACGCTTGTCTAAAACCGCCTTTACTACAAATATTATTTGACGCGTCGCCGTCGTGTAAAGTTAGTTGCCAGTTTATTTTAGCTTTAGCGATGGGGAAAATATAAGGCTTTGAACTCGCATTTTATTGCCGACTTTTTATAAAGTCAGATTTGTCTGTGTTTTTATTAATTTTGTAGGCCTCTTATTGCAAACTTTAAACCTGAAATGAAGTCTAACTCTTGAACTTCCATTACGAAATATAGCGGTCTTTATATGGTTTTTTGAGGTTAGGTCGATATTGCATGCTTATAAATGAATTTACAATGCATTGTCATCGAGTTGTAAGCCTGAAATTTTCAGCCGGATAGTCTATCAATAAGTGCTCAAAATTTGAGTTGCAAGATTATACCCGGAACGACGACATATAGACCAACAAGTGAAATAATTTAAAAATATATATTTCAAGACTTTTGATGCAAGTTTCAGATGGAATAAACACAGCACTATCTCTTCTGTAAATTATCGTTTACTGTTTTCCGTGTTATAGTTTCAACTCACTAAGCACCTAGTGCTAGCTAAAACTGTTAGTAGGCTCTCGCAAATGCCATACGACAATCCTAAATAAACATTAAGGGACTGCTACATGCACCAGGATAGCACGTCACTAGGAAATGACGCCGCAGACGAGCTTGCTAGAATGGGATCTGAGGCCACCAAAGCGGGACCTCTTCCCTTCCTGCCCCTGCCACTTTCACAGATGCGTACGTGGATACGTGAACATACTCATAGCCAGCATAACGACCGCTGGACTAATGCCACGGACTGCCGACAATCAATAATGGCCCTGCCACAGTTAACACCGAGACTGTCAAAGCGTCTCATAAACCCGAAGAGGCAGGATCTACGTGTGATTGTGGGTACAATCACAGGATACTGTCTACTGAACAAACACCTCCACAACACTGGTAACACTGACAGCCCACTCTGCAGAGGCTGCTTAACAGAAGAAGAATCAGCTGCCCACGTAGTCCTGGAATGCGTGGGAGTGACAGCACAACGACACGAAATCCTCGGGCAACCGAGGTCACTCCGCGAAGCCTGCGAAGATTCCTATCTTCTGCGCTTCTGGACGGAGTTAGGCTGGCTACATCCGTAGCCAGCAGGTAACTTGCTCACGCAAAAAGGACCGATTGACGAGTCCAATTGCGGAAAACGGAGTCAACTACATACATACATGCACCAGGATTTAATAATATAACTAATTAGTTACGTGTAAGCACTGTATTTCTGGTTCAACGGGTGGTTATAATCGCAAATAAAAAAAACATATTTGAATTTCGAATTTAAGGCCAATCCTCAAATCCGAATTCCATACAAAATGATTCAGACCAATACTCAAAAAGTACGCCGTATTATAGTAATTTCTTCACACTATTCGGTTTGTCCATGTTTTTTGATTTCGTGAACAAAAAAGTGAAAGGTTTCATACTTTAATTTAGATTTTATACGTGTTTTTAAGTTAGTAGGGTTAATTTTAAAACACGTATAAAATCTAAATTAGATTATGAAACCTTTCACTTTTTTTGTTCACGAAATCAAAAAACATGGACGAAACGAATGGTGTGTAAAAATTACTATAATACGGCGTACTTTTTGAGTATTTGTCCGAAAAAAAATGTATGGAATTCAGATTTCAGGATGCCCCTTAAATGAGCAGTGTTGCTAGTGAAATGGATCATGCTTATCCGCTGCAAAAAAGTTTGTACGTGGCTGTCGAGATTGATTACGGTTTTAAAATAAAAAAAAAATAAGTAAAATAAGGCCCAGAAGGAGACGGCTGGACGAATTTGACGGTCATCTACCAACCTGCACCATAGACTCCCTAGACCGAAAGGAGTGGAAGAGGAGGGAGGCATTTGTCTTACGGTGGGACGATAATGGCTGAAATAAATAAATATATGTTGAGCAGACATTATATTCTTTCGAGGAATTTATTAATTCTAAATCTATTGATAATCTATTGTAATTAATTAATTTATTGTGAATTGACTTATTTTTATGAATTACTATTTTGGTTTTCTTTGATTTACTTAATACACATTAATATATTATAATACATAGTATTATATAAGTACATTTTACAGCTAATTTCTTAAGTTTTTGACTTGTAATAATTATTTTTACCAATAAATACTATTGAACTACCTATAGTGTTCCTACGAACAGCGAAAATGTAAAGCTCGCTAGAGGGTTATTAATTAATGTAATGGCGAGTGCTCGATTGTAATTCTCAATTAATTTAATAAATTTAAAGAGCTCTACCAACAGACTCAATAATTGGATGACTACATGAGTGCGAATGCTTACGATTGGTTAAGTTAATTCAAAAATGCAGTGGAGTAATTTTTTAATTAGAATACTTAAAAATTTTCAGATGAACAAAATCCATCCCACTCGTTAAAGATATACGAGCTATGTAGTTCCGTAGCTGCTCGCAGCTCCGTATATGGTCATATCGGGCTGAAAATAGCATATTTATGACCTTTAATTCCATTATCTATCATCATCATCCTCAGCCATTATCAGCCCACAGCTGGGCATAGGCCTCCTCCATTAAGTGCCAATCTCGTCTGTGCTGTGCGGATCTAACCCAGGTGTTGCCTGCAATATTGCGGATGTCATCAATGCATCGGGCTGGTGGTCGCCATTATCTATGCTCATACCGAATTCCAGCTCAATCAGATTTGCAGTTTCAGCGTGACTTAGCGATAGAGATTTTAATTACAATATTATTTTCAATAATTTGTAACTAAAAAGAAAAAAATATTTTTTTATTATTTTTCTGATGCCAATTTTAATTTATACAATTCAATTATGAATGGTTATGTGTAATTTTTTATATGTTACTAACCTCAGATAAGCCTTATGTAGGTACTAACAAAATATGGAGTCATAGAACCGAAATAAAAAAATTCGATTTGATTTTATTTAGCATCAAACGTTCATCAAACCTACAAACTTTCGCTTCATAAAACTAGTGTGATAGTGTGATGTTAAGTAATAAGTCTTAAAAAGTGTGATTTGTGTAATGTGCTAGTGTGAATATGTGGTTTTTCATGCAGCGTTGGTTAGCTATGGATTTACTTAACCCCATTTGCTTCGGGGTATGTCGCGGTCCATTCCAGAATGTTCGCTAATGCCCCGAGCGGCTTCAACATTAAGCCTTCAGATTATCTCCCTGAAGTCCTACTGTTGTAACCAACAGGGCTGCCTCTCTGCTCTCTATAGTTAACTTGAGCGATGGGGCAGCCCTGGCCTCGACTAGTTTTTAGTTTAAGATATATTTTAAAACTTAGTTAGTAAGTTGTAAAGTAATTGTTACAGCATTTATAAATTTCTTATAAAATTTATCGACAGCTGAAAAATACTTAACGTTTTTTTTTTTACTTTTGTAGCTCAAGCATGATCTCATGCGTTGACGTTGACGTATCGTATTCGCCACAGAAAAGTCAAGTATGACGTTTTGATAAATATTATTAGAAACTGTGGACTTCTCTGTGACGGATACGATTGACGATGTGACGACGCAAAAGTTCATGCTTGAGCTTTTGATAGTCCAAAAGTTCATGCTTGAGTAATTGAAATTAAAATAATGCTCAATTTAATCGTCGCTTGTCACACAATCAAGATTTTCTGAGGATCTTCATCGTGTTTTTCTGGCTTGGGTGTTATAAATGGCTCACTGTTTTTAAACATTTTCATATATTAGCTTCAAAAAAAAAGCTTCACCGTTTGTCTAAATTTCGGTAAACGTTGTTCAGTTCACCAACTGCAAACTGAGCCAAAACTTCTTCCATAACACAATTAAAAAGTTCACGTCCTTGCAAGAAAAGTAGCTTGTTCTCAGTTTGTATTTTCGCAATTTGGGAGAGTGGCAAAGTTCTTCAGTTTCTAAACCCTAATTTTAATTCGCTTGCACAGCTCTTCAGATTGTAGGGCATCGGAACTGGATGTAAATGGAGAGCACTAGGGCCAATGGATAAAGGGCTGTGCTGGGCATAGCGTAGCGTAGACTGCTCTCCAAAAAGGTTGAATGACGAACATGGAACTTAGCGTATTTTTGTCGCGCGAATACGGGTACATTGGTACTCGCGAAACTTCAAAAGTCGAACGCGCATATACCGGCGTTGACGCTCGGTTTTTTCTAGCAAGAGTCGTAGTATGAGGCGTCTTTCGCGGCTTGTTTCGTGGATCCCAATCGACGAATTCAAAAATGGTATCCGGTGATTGGGACCCCGGTCCCAATTCCTAGCGATCCCAATCGTAGGAAGCCTCATTTTTCCATTTTGTCTGAACTGTTGTAATGTGTGTAATGAGATGGAAATCTCCTGATGGAAGGATCTCACGCTTGCCTATGACCAGATCAGTGCTACACAGAACTTTGATTCACATAGGCTGTTGCAACTTATCATAGCGCTCATTCACTTCGAGACATTTTGATAGTCGATCTCGAAATCCTAGTAATTTTATACACGGTCAAATTTTAATCACCATAAAATCAATAAAATAATAATAAATAAATACGGCAAAAAAACTTGAAAAAATTAAGTCGAATTTTTGACAAAATTTGATTTAATTTGGATAACTGTTACCGTTAGTCGTTTTCCTATGGATTTGCGTCAGGCGGTACCTTTAATTGATAATAATTTAAGTTTTATTCATCGTTTGGAAAACCCGGGTACATAGCTCGAGCTAGCTCTCAAAACCTCGGCTCGGGCGCCGCTCTCGCGCCGCTGTCACTCTGCCATTTTGTAGAAATCCAAAATTCTGACTGCACAGATGCTACGTAGTATCCCGTCTGCATTGCCCATTTAATTTCTTTTGGTAATTAAAAATTGGTGGTGTATAAGAAAACTGTATAGTCACGCCCTTATTTGCCAGTGAGTCGAGCTTTACGGGGCATTTAAATTGTCTTGCAAATAGGGGTCAAGCTGAAATGCATTTTGCCAATTTGCGTCGGTTGCCGTTTCCCGCGTTTTGCGGTCGGTGCGGTTTTATTGGAATTACGACGCGACGCGTTGGTCTTAAATAGCTTGGGTTCCCCATACAGGTGGCGCTAGTGAGGCAATTTTTTAGCTGACTGTGAAGGAGGTTAATGCGTTTCGAGTGTTTGTTGTACGTATGTGAATCTGGCTCTTTGGCGCGCCCTATGGATCGTTGGTCTTTTGATAAATGAGGTATTTGATCTTAAGTCTTGAGAGTTCGTTAGTCTCAGCCTACTTTTATAGCTGACAGAAGGCCAGAGTCCCAGCAGTGTGAAATATTTTAGGCTGATTATGCTATGCTATGCTTGGGAGTATGGCTATTTATATATACTCTCGTTTCAAACTTCGGCGAGTCCACACCTCCTGATGATGCCTCGTGTAGAAGCGAAACACGTGTCGTATCTTTAAACTTTGGTTTTCTGTTCTTTGACTCTTTGGTTTAGTTGAACTAAAGTTAAGTTAATTAAAACCTTTGTTTAGAAATTAAGCGGATTTATTACTAAATATATTTATATAATTTGTTGATATGGCTATATCGTTTTTTTATAACTATACAAACTGTGCTCGTTTTTAACTCTGGAAAAAAGCTCAGTTACTTTTTATCTCGATATCTCACGGGCGAAGCCACGGGAAGCAGCTGATGTACAGTTAAGATAGTATATTGCTGTTTACTTTGATCTTAAGCCGGTAGAATTATTGGTTATTCCGATCTCCAAGTGGACAATTATGCGACCTTTTCTCTCCAGAATCAATATTAGGATAAATGGCTTATTTCGTGTTATATTATGTTAACGATTAATTTTGTGGTGTGTTGTCAATGATTTGGATCAATATTTACATTGATTGGTTGTTTGGTTTGATATCATGCCTAATGATCAATTTTAGCTATATTAATAAGGTTAAACTTATATAAAAGTTTTATTATGAGATTTTTACGTGATATGGAAAAATCAGGTTTTTGAGTAATTGCTTAATATATAAAACAGTTATGTTTTAATTTTAGGAGGCTCTTGTAGGGTTTCGTTTGCTAGTTAGAGGGATACTAACACAGTGTCTGGTGCCACAAAAAAATATGAAAAAAATATTCTATCAATACACTTACAATAATAAACGGATTATAAATCCGAATTTTGTCCATTCGCAATGGTTTCCGATCGAATTATTGAAATATTTTTTTACATACTATTAAAAGTATCATTCAAAATGGTTGAATACCTACACATAAAAGACGAGGGTGCAACGGTGCATTCATGGGGCACAAATGACCTATTTTTGCCACCCTCGAGCACAGTAAAAATACAACTCAACTTAACAGTTAACAAACTTTGTGTTATATCTTTTGTTTTTGACTTCTACCAACCTCTTCCAGATACAGATAAAGACGCAAAGCTGCAGCTGCTTTTTTAAACCCGACTCTAACCACGACTCAGAGTTTCTATAAAATCAGTGTCGAGACAAGCAGGGCGTTTTCTAGCTCACCTGCCTATTACCAAAACAGTCCCAGCTAAGACGAAAACGAATACAACATCTCGCAAATCCTGCTGCTACAAATAAACTTGATGTTTAGTATTTCGTACAGATTTGGAAAATCGCAACACCTACTTCACCTACTACGCGATTTCCTGGCTTATGTCGGTCTGTCCTTTTATCCAACTGTAATATATAGTGCATGTACTGCTCCACTACATTTTTTCTCCAGACTTCAGTTGATTGGCTCAATCAGCCGCTCAAATGAGAGCTGCGGCCAACGTTTGTTACTTGACAGCGACTCGTTGAAAGGAATAATTCGCGCATTTTTTCCACTATGGCGATGCACTTTTATCTGGAAAGGAAAATTGAATGGTAAAAGTGCAATTTGAATTTCTTCGGCTGGGTAGAGCAACTATCTATGCAACTGAAGTGCTGAGACCAGACTCAGTGAAAAACAAAATGAGATTCATTAATTTCTGTCCGTGTTCATAGTCCATCCTTAGCTAATTCATCATCACCATATTAGCTTTCGGACATTCAATTCAATTCATTTCGGACATAGGCCTCTTCACCACGCCACGATGAGTGGCCACGAGCTTTCTCCATCCAAAGGTTACCTGCGATCGCAACGATGTCGTCGGCCAATCGCGACTTAGCTGTATACTGCTGGATAATGTAGATAATACGAATTATTCCCGTCTGTCACCCTGGGGGGACAGATGTGCCAAAAAGTTGTCCCTCTTTCCGCAACAGGGTGACAGATAAAACAATAATACTACGAGTCAAAAGTTTGAGAGGATGGATGTTGTTAGACATAACGTTCAATCTTAAAACTAGTTTATAAGAAGCTATCTCTGCCGCCCTGAGACATGCAGAAGACAGACAAGCATGGAAGCAGCTTGTCAATCGAGCCACTCAAGTCTTTCAAGACGGGCACGACCTTCGGTAATGAAGAACACGAAGAAGAAGAAGAAAATAAGCTTACAAAATTCCTCCCTTTTGCTTAAGTCTTTAATTAACTTTTTATATAAACTCATAAGTCAAACATCGCCCCCGCTCCACAGAATCGTATCTGAGAACCACATTTACAATCCTAATTATCACTGATGGCGGTCTAGTTAATTAACCTGAACTTTATTTATTTATCTAAAGGAATAATTAAATGGAGAGTTTTTGCGTGTACTCGACTTTTTACAAACACAGTCCCACAAAATTTCCTCACTGCTGGCCAAGATTGTCTTTCATTCTTTCTTTTTTTTAATGTTATTTTTTCTGTCACTTGCCGTTTTCCACCAATTTCAACTTAAAGATTTTTTTTAATAGATTATAATATCAAGTGTTTCTCTTCTAACTTGTCGAGTTGTAAAATTTTTATGAACATTACGTGACTGAAACCTTCAGACTTCTAGATTATTTAGAATTTCAGTGACACTGTTTTAGGGCTCTAAAAAGTTTTATTATACCTGCTTGTTTAGTATCAGTTTTATAGCCAACATCAAAGTGTTGTGTGCGATATATTTCGTGACTAACATTTTGTACTTGTGAAATGTCTTTGTTTTTGTTCTGCTTAATTGTTTGTAGCAGATTTATAGCCTACATCATAGTTTTTTCTTCTATATATTTCGTGCCTTAATTACGTGTTTTTTTTTTGTTTGTTACTAGTCCAAACTAGGACCTACACTTTTGTTTTCAGCATCTTGAATAATATTGATAAGCCCCATAAGTATACATATACATATATGTATATGTCCCTAATTTAATATATTCTTTAACCTCAATTTCCATCCGAAGTTATATAACTTTTTCCCTTAGAAACTACGGTGGTATAAATGGCTGATACAGCAAAAAAGTCGTTGAAACTAGGCAGAAAACATTTCGACTTGATTCAAAGCACCACTGAAATAGACTGACAGACAAGGCTACATGTTAAAGTTTCGCGTGTCAATACCATTTGCGTTACGAACACAGGCTATAAAGCAAATTTCGGGAAATTCGTGAATATTTCAACAACCGACACGATTCTTTTATCAATAAATTATATAAATATATTTAGTAATTAATCCGCTTAATTTCTAAAAGAGTCAAAGAACAGAAAACCAATGTTTATAGATACGACACGTGTTTCGCCTGTACACGAGGCATCATCAGGAGGTGTGGACTCGCCGAAGTTTGAAACGAGAGTCCTTCGGCTTTGACTCTTTGGTTTAGTTGAACTAAAGTTAAGTTAATTAAAACCGTTGTTTAGAAATTAAGCGGATTTATTACTAAATATATTTATATAATTTATTGATATTTATGGATTTCCGCAAAGTAACGCCTGAATCAATCAATTACGATCCTTTTAAAATCATTCCTAAAAAAACAACCAAACTAAAACTAAAAATCTAAACCTATGTGGTTTAATTTAATTAATTGAATTTAAAAAGTACCAAAATAATACGCGTCGGAGTAATACCTTCTTGCTTAATGAAGTGAAAACTTCATTAGGTGCGCTGATCACTTTAATTGTGGGTATTGAATGAGACTGAGCCGTCACGCTTGGCTATGTAGCGCTCATTCGGGTAAAGTTGTTTAATTGTAAGTACCTATATTTCCGGCACAATGTAAACATTGTTTGAGAATAAATGAAGAATGTCAGAAAAAATATACTTGATGAAGTTTTTACTTCTGTCGTCTGTGTGTGCACACACCAAACTCGTCTGATCAAATCACTTTTGGCCATATCGACGTGTGTTGTGTCGGACGTCATAAAAGTTTAATATTATATTTGATATATTGGCGAACGGCTTTCCACCGCACCTCGTTGAGGTAAGCTGGACAACGTTGATGCCATTTCGCTGGAAGCCTCTTTGGAACGTGTTCAGACTCGGCCGGGTGTTAGCACGTAAGCTGGCCCAGATCTGAGTGGCTCGTTAAGACTCTAGAAATATGACTTCTTGTGATTTCTATTTCGGTGGCGGATGGTGCATTCATAAAGTTTTATGTCAGTTTGACGAGACAGCAGATATGAATTCTAAAGTATTATAAAACTACAATGGAGTATAGTAAGCGTCAAACAAGTTGTCCTCTAGCGAACCACGTGACAAAGATGCGCAGAACGCATTTTTTAAGTCAAATTTGTTCTGCGCATCTTTGTCACGTGGTTTGCCAAAGGACAACGTGTTTGACTCTTACCATACTTTAACTTAAAGCAATAAAATCTAAAGTTACACAAACCATTGAAAATTATTGTGTGATGCTGTGTCATTTCATACACTTTCAATATACACAGTTCACAATTTGATAGCTCAGATAGTAATTAGCGTAATGTTTTTCATTTAAAAGTCTCCATCGTGATTAATATTTTACATTTTTTTTAAACAACAGGTTATGTTGACGATTTTTTTTTTGATTTTTTTACAGGGGAGAATAAGTCAAAATGTCGTGCAAATGTGTCCTTTGTAAGGTTTTGCTGAAGTTTTTCCTATATATTAGAGCTCAACGTATCTCCAACTTATCTAACTACATTTAACCACTTTGCGGTCGGAGCTACAAAAACCATAATTCCGCACTGCACGACCTTTGCACTAATAACCGCAAGAAACAAAAAGGTCACGGACATAATTAAGGTCAAACACCGGTGCTGACTTTGTGTCGAGTAAAAAATTCAGGGAATTTGTATGCTGGAGTATGTACCTAGTTTTGTCGTTTAACTGCCAAAGATGAGTGTCTGGGGCAAAGCAGCAAATATAAAATCCTAAGAGATAATTTGACTCTCAATAATACGTCATCAGACATGGTATAGGTAAGAGATCGTCATATCTGCCAAAGAACTGATAACCGCTGGGGTTAAGAAGTTCTTGAGAAGAGACCGTTACTCGGAAAACGACCTCAACTAGGAAGTCCTGAGTTGAAGTGATGATCTGCGATGGTTTGCAAGCAGAAGATGGTAATGGCAAGCTAAAGAGCGAGCGCAATAGCACATTATACAAATATTTTACCTTATAAGGGTATACAATAGTATCATTTAAATTTAAATTTAACAACATTTAATCTACAGCATCTGCTCTTATCTGTAACAAGCTTACCTTCCCATAATGTTGCATCGCCTTGACAGGGTACATGTACTATCTGTCTGGACCTAAAATACTAACCTGAATGTACAATCTGAACTCATCTGACAGTTCAGATTGTACATGCAGGGCAACAAATAATTACAACATAAAACAAAGTTTCCTGAATATAAATTAAAGTATTTTCATAATAAAAAGATCGTGAAATATCAGTACTTTTGATCGTTCAATTAAAATAAACCGTTACCTGCCTAATAATAGATTTAATCATCCAATTATACCTAGATTGCTAGTTAAGACTGCAACTGCGGATCTTAAATATCTGTTCTTGTAACATCTGCATGAGCGACTGAGTATATCAAAACTGTTCATCATTTTGATTGAGTGAAATGTGTTACATACAATAAATTCCCGTAAACCTATCTTCTCCAGTTTCAAATGTCCCCTTACTCTATATCCAGTACACTTTGTCCATTACGTTTGTGATGTCGAGAATAAAACGAGCTGTTCAATGCACAGTGGTTTCCGATATCCGAGTGCCATTCCGTCATACTTGTATCGAGTGATGATAAAGTAAGTCCTTTGGTCTGCTTACCCGCTTGTTGGATGGAGATATTTTATTTTGTGATTAATCCTTACTACTTATTATTACGATTAATAAATTCGCCAAATACAAGTCTTGCACTTATGTTTGGACATTTTACTTACACAACGCAATCTAGCCCCAATATAGGGGGAAGTTAAGAAAACTGATGCCCGAAATTCACGAGGCTAGTTTTTCAAGCCAGGATAGCAAGGTAGTGCTAGTAAGATAGCAAGCTAGCAGCTCTGCCTTCGTGTAAACAGTTTCATTTCCAGGCTAGTAAGCTAGCTTTTACAGGCTGATTATGTTGTGTGTACTAATTGCGCTCACAACTTCGTTTGCATTATAAATTAATAAAAGCTCTTTCTTAGTGCGCGCCTGCGCTTCTTGACAAACACATCCTCCAAGTTTCAAGTCTCTACGTTCAGTAGTTCGGCTTGTACGTTGGCTGTCAGTCAGTCAGTCAGTCAGGTCAACACTTTGATAAATATTGATGTGCATGGTATTAACATACGTAAGGAGTCGAACGAACAAGGAACACGTGTTGAACCTTATCGTATGCGAATCGGATTGCAATATCGTGTTAGAAAATGCATAGTTTAAATTGTATAGTTGCTATCATGCGTTGTAATTGGTTGTGCTATTTATTTTATGGTACTAAATTGCGTATTTATTCAGATAAGGGCAATATGTTGTTGTATTGCTCCATGTTTGTCAAAGCTGATCTTAGCCTGAATGACACGATGGATTTTAATGTAGGAAATCTCAAGCAGTTGTTTATAGCAGCGAGGAGATCTGACCATATAGGTACAAGTGGTGAGCACAATAGACCGACAATGGTCGCAATGCCATGAAAGCCGCAAATCGATATTAGATAATAAGTGTTTAGAGGGCGTCTCATTATTAATGAATATTGTGGCAGGTAGGTAGTGTAGGTACTTGTCGAGGGTGCTTCATATGCCCAGAAAAAAATACCAACTAGCCGGGGAAATACGACCCTTTAAAAAAACCGAAATTTGCTGCCTACGCCATAGCCTACGCACATCATTGGGCACCACAGGCACAAATTAAGGATTTATCTATGAGTTCTTTTTTAGTTAAGTGTTATTTCTTACGAAGACACCTTGAAATATCCTATCTACGTGATATTTGATTAGATCGTGTAATATCCATGAACAAAAGCCGTACTTAATACGTAATCCCGGGACGGCCAACTACCGGAAATTATTACTCGCTCGTCTTACAAATTATCCGACCCTCGTGGCGAAGAGTTGGAGCATGCAGTACGACAATTTTGGTAAGACGGGATCTAAATTGATTAAACAAATAAGATCTTATACTTCTCCAAACTAGATTTCCTATGGTTATTTTGTAATATAACGTATACAATTTTGATTGTAACGGGTATTTATCGCGCTCACCTTTTTAAATTTCCTATGCTCTGTCACTCGCGGTGTTGACTGTGGTACCAAGGTAAACCTCCAGATAAATACTGAATTGTATTAAAATTGAGGTGATACTGTTTGTGCAACTATTTTGTTTGTGTATAGGTCTATAAGTCAGAAACCCTAATATGACTGGCCTATAAACCACTTAACAGAAGAAAAGTACATAGTAATTCAAATAAATAAAACAAGACGGCGCGGCGTCATGAGCCAATAACGTAGGTGTTTGTAAATAAGACACATAATTTCACTTTTCCCCAAGGGAAATATCTTCGGGAAAACAGATACCATTATAATAAGGAAGTATTTTTTCAAAATAGAAGCCAAGCGTGTCCTGTGATGTCCCGAATATGTCACATCCAACTATGCATTAAATCTCTACGGGGCACTGAAATTCACCAAACCGTAAAATACCCACATACATACTTACCTTATTCTGGACTTTCTCTGTTGTCATTCCTTACTTTTAATAACCTTTCGATCAGAAAATTATTAAGGCGTAAAAGTGTCACTAAAAGCATTGCAAAGGTTAGAACAATTTTTGATTACTAGTTAGCGTTGCGAAACAACAAAAT
Organism: Lobophora halterata; assembly: GCA_932526365.1. Classification (NCBI taxonomy): domain Eukaryota; kingdom Metazoa; phylum Arthropoda; class Insecta; order Lepidoptera; family Geometridae; genus Lobophora; species Lobophora halterata. The sequence goes on from OW052017.1 coordinate 2,244,988, forward strand.
TCCTTTCTTAGTCTACCCGCCTACGCGAATATATCTTCGAAATTTCAAATCTCTACGTCCATTAGTTTGGTCTGTGCGTTGTCTGTCAGTCAGTCAATCAGTCAGGACTAAGCCTTTTATAGATATTGATTAATTTGTACTGTCATCGTTGTGTTCAAGCTAGAAAAAAGTTTTTTTTTCGGAAATTAACTTTGATTACTGAGAAATAAAAAGATTCGATAATTGTTATATGTATAATAAAATACACAATTCTGGTAGTTATTGGAATCGTTGACGGTTCGTAACCAAATATTTTCTTTTTTTATAAAATGTTATATTACGCTGCAAAGTATACCTACTTCATTCAAACATTCGCCACCGCCAAAAAAACCTAATAAGATTCTCTGATTTATTTTCATAAAGCGTTACCAACAAAAGGCTGTAGACTCGGTACTGGATTACAGTCGGTTCATTCGAAGGCGGCGTCCGGCGCATATATCATTCGTCGCAATACCACAGACCCGAGTAACTCGGTTACACGGGCGACGGTTAATTCACAGCGCCCCCTACAAATTAATATCTCTGATTTGGACCCTTGTCAGCGAGGGCTGTAGGAGACCCGACCTGTGGGCCAAGACATGAATTTCAGCGGCGGACCGGTCATTGACATCGTCTTATACCATTTTTATTATCTTGGGTAGCAATTAGGAAAGTGTATCAAATTTCACGCAAGCCAAATTATAAATAATTAATATTGTTTCAGAAAATACAGTTAGATTTGAACGTAAGTAACCTTTTATTTTCTCATAGAGGGTGATGAAAAGTAGAGTGTATCACTCGGGCGCAAATATATTTTTGGCTCGGGTGACGTACTTTGAATCCCTCGCTATGTCCAGGATTCTACTAATGAATCCCTCGCTTCGCTCTGGATTCAAAAAAGCGCCATCGCCGTAAAAATATATTTTTGCACCCGTATGATACAATTTACTATTAAAAACCCCATACATTAAAAACCGTCCTTCGCCTAGACAAAGCTATGATCCGCGCTGGCCGATAAAATAGATCCGAAAATTGAAGATCAGATTGAGCGGGGAAAGCTCTAAGAAGCGCTGATATTTTCGCAGACTTCAGAAGATTCATAATATCTTTATGATCTTTTAAGGTCTATAACGCCAAAATTCTGTACCTTGTGCTCTTGAGAACAGATGGCGCGCGTCGCATCCGTAAAGCGCGAGTGACGACATATTAATCTCTGCTCGAGCTCCGTTTGTACTCGTATCTGTGATGCATTGGCCCATTTGATAGGCTACCAGCCACTAGACTTTATACGGAGCTCAGGAAATGTCTTGCCATCTAAATGTTTCTTCGAAAGACCCTTTTTATGGACTTCTCAGGGCAATCAAATCAAATGACATTAAAATAATAGTTATGTTAAAGTTTTTGAGCGTGGATGGATGTTTGTAACTTTATTATGTCGAAGCTACTAAATCGATTAAATTAAAATTAGATATGGGCTTAGCAAAAGAGCTGAAAAAGAACACAGCATAATATCAGCCTACAATGTTGCTTGTTGGATTGTAGGCCTACTCTTGATTGAAGTACTTCATTGGCTGCTTTTTATCTCTTTGCCATGTAAGCTAAGCCGCGGACAGCAGCTATAGTTTTTAATAGCATACGAAATTACCCGTTACCACAATGCCTCGAACAGATAGAGACGCATAGCTATCATTTATCGAGACCTGATTTAACCACGACCACTCTGTTCATACTAACAAGGTTTAACAAAAACATACAGCAACCGACTCCAATCCAATCAAACGGTTCTAGTGACCGTAAGCACCAGTGAAAAGTCACCGGGAAGCAAAATAAGCAATTTTGTTTCAGTTATTTTGATATAAAAACTAAACTACTGAACCGATTTTGATAAAAATTTTATGGGACCAATCTGAAAGTATAACATCTCAAAAAAAAAAAAAAATTACTAATCGGTTGATAAACAACAAGTGCTGAGGTAACAAACATAAAAAAAAACGTTTAACCAATTTGAGAACCTCCTCGTTTTTTGAAGTCGGTTGAAATTAACATTTCCTGCTTGTGGTAAGTTAACAATTCAATTAATATTTTTACACACATAACAACTTTAAAAAGGTCGGTTTTCGGTGGCCCCACACTAAGCTCTAGGCCTGTGTCGTAGCAACCAAGACGATTCACAAAAGAGTTAAGTATCAAAAACACCTGAGGTTACAGTTTCGAGACACCGTCTATATTGCGCTACACAAATATTCTAATACCTAGCTCGTAACACAGAGCAAAGCCTCCCAAAGAAAGTTCCACTCGGGAGTTGTTTTGTTGAAAACAATTTGAATTATGCTCAATGACTCGAAATCCTGGGAATGTAATGCGAGTCTCCGGCGGCTGAATTCGAAACTTTGACAATTAATTAAAAGTTTTAAGAAACACTCTCGCACCCCTTTTAGATCGGTTTCTGTCTTGCTTGAGTAGTTAGTTCTAAACCCGGAACGGGACAAAAGAACAATTCATTATTCTTTGCGACGTAAAGTAACTAGCACAATGACGTCCCTGTGGGTTTAAGTAACCCAGCATACAAAGCTTGGTGCTTCGAATCCGTCGAATCCGGACTGAAGGCAATCATTTGTGAGGTTTTGTTTAAAAATATGACAAGTCGAGGCGCTTTCCTGATGGTAAGAACTCACGCCAGCCCATGTTCAAAATAGTGCACAGAAAGTTGAACCCATAAGGTAATACTACACTGCTTGCTATAGTGCAAGTCCAGTCTGAGACATTTTCAAGAAAAAATCAGTCTCAACTCAAAACTACGTTATTGCATAGCTACAGAGCTCTTCAAACACAGTTATGCTTACCCCAAAATATATGGCACTGTGTTGATTTGATACCCAACTAGATCGAGTTCCGCAGGTGATGCCTGTGGTATATAGCACTCTTATTTGATGTGTTATTAAATTAAAAAAAGGCCATAGCTTGATGAGGCGTTTGTATACAGTTGGTGCTTGTACACACATACTTGTACTAGTATGTGTGGACTTTGAATCAAACTCAATTTCGATATAGTGGAGCTTTTCTCAGTCTTGTAACTTTATGAGAAGTTGAGACCTTAGGCTATGTTCGGATTGTTCGGCTCTTGAACTTAGGTAATAGTGTTCGAGCTCTCTCGTTACAATTCGCTTTGTATCAATGTTTTTCTGTGTGGAATATTCTAAAGTTTTCTCAACGTGCCTGTGGCATACGTTTTATTAAAATTAAGTAAGTTAAAGTTAGTAAGTTAAATTATTTTTTTAGCCACTTCAGGTGTAGTATTTTTAAACGACTTCAGAAAAAGAGGAGGTCCTCAATTCGTTTGTTTTTGTTTTATGTTTGTTACCTCAGGACTTTGTTGTTTATTACCTAACTGATTTGAAATTATTTTTTTGTTTGAGAAGAGAAGAAGATAACGTACTTTCAGATTGGAAATTTTCTCAAAATCGGGTCAGTATTTTAGTTTTTAAATAAAAATAACTGAAAAAAGTCTCTGATGTGAACAAAATTGCGTATTTGGCTTCTCTGTGACTTTTCAGTGGTGCCTGCAGTCACTAGAACAGTCTGATTGTAGATAGAAAAAGACAGTCTTCTTTTTACCCGCCTACGGCGAAGAAAAAAGGAGAGTTAACTCTACCCCACGTAGTCATTGCCGCAGGCAACAGCTGGATCATAATACATTTAAGTTATCTTTCAAGAGAGCTATAATATCTGAGTCAGTCAGTACCATTTGTAAACCGCAGGTACATTATTATTATTGGCACATTTCAGCCGAATCTGATACCGAACTGTAAATGATGTTCCAACAATTATCACGTCTGTCAGTTGCTTCCAGCGAAGTGAAGCCTTAATTGGACCCATTGAACTGGATTCGTACTCGCGAATTTCATTTCCGAGCCCAGGAGCGGGTGAATTTTTGTTTTTTTTTTTTTTAGGCAGCGGTGACTCGATGCCGGGATGTGCACTATGATCAAATTTTTGACGAGACCCCATATAAATGTAGCTGTATAACCTCGTTCTATGTCGAAACATTATTGAGAAGTGTTGAGCCATTTGGGGTCGTAGGAACCACTATCCTGGCAACTAAACTTGTAAAAAACATGCTACGAGCAAATCAATCTCATTTCGAAAAATGTGAACATGTTATATGGAAATTGGACTTCACTCACGACAGGCAGAAGCCGCAGTTGTCACGTGTGCTCGCCAATGCTGTGACAATTTTCTTATGTAGATACTGTCTGCACCGCGCGATGGACCGACAACATTGTTGAAGTCGAAGGAAGTTGGAGAATGGAGGAAGCTCGAGGCCGCTTGCCGCGGCGTCTGGGGGAGGTCTGTCCAGCCGTAAACATTCAGAAGCTGATATGATTATGATAAAACTATGTCCTTCTGGCGCAGTCGTGTAGAGAGTCATTCAACTTGGTTAGTCAGGGCATTGATTTGTGTCTACATTAATATATTTAAAAAGCTTGGACCTGACTGACTGACAGACAGCGCTTCTTCTTATCGTGTCACTAGTTCTTTCGAACCAGTGTGGTGAAAGGATTTCAAGTGCGCCTCGAAGAGGCTCCTTTCGTGCACTTGACACATGTTTTCGAACTTATTTTAGGTTCTATGACATGCCGGTTTCCTCACGATGTTTTCCTTCACCGTTAAGCACGTGTTTATATGCACACACATATATTTTTCGAACAGAAAAATCTATTGGTGTACGACCGGGTTCGAACCCACGACCTTCGGATCGAAAGTCGAGGCACCTCCCACTCGGCCAACACGGCTTTTTCACAGACAGCGCTAAACGAACTTGAAACTACCCTCCAAGTTTCAATATTACGTTCAGCGGTTTGGCCTGTAGAATATCTGTCTGTTTGTAATCGTCATGAAGTGCAAGCTCAGGCAAATAAGAAAGGTATTTTATTGATTCGCAATGCAAAAGAAGTTGCAGGCGTCGGCTAGTCTTAAAATAGGAATCGCGAGTAACCAGCCCAAATTGAGCAATCGATAAAGAGGTCCGGCAATGCGTTACATCGTGAACCCGAGATCGTATATTCTACCAAGCACGCCGCAGTCGGCTCCATTTTTCACACACGCCGCAAATTTATGTAGCCGCTTGAATACCACGCCACGGATATATAAACCAGGATTAAGTTATTATCTGCTCAACTTAAAGTAAATGTAGTTTTATGGTTTTTATTTTAAACGTTTTATGCTGGTCTTTAAGCATGCTGGCTGATATATTTTACGATACTGATCAGCTTTCTATGAATATGTATTAATACTGCTGTATTTCTGAAAACCAGTGTCCATATATTTGTATACATTTATTTTAGAAACTAAATGTAGTAGATTTTTAAGAAACTTAATTAAATTTTCAGTCTCTTCTTCAATTCAGATGTCTGAACTTTTTATGCTACATACTCGTATTTATTAAGCTTCAAAGAAACTATTTCCATTTTAATACACTCGTGAACAATAAAATCAACTCAGACCACACACACAAGAGGTGGTTGTTTCTAAGGTTGACAAAAACATTGAGCTATCTAAAACTTAAAATATGTACATCAAAATGGAATTAAGACATTTTTTTGTACAACTCCAGTGCTTGGAGAAGCAACGTGTCTTGACTTCCGACTGTTTACTCGCTTACATTATTTCACACGTTCATTAAATACCAGTTCATTTTCCAAAACGTGCGAAGTCCTCGACGGTTTCATTGCTCGCCACCGTACAGTCAGCTGCACAGAAATATATCCACGCCCAAGCTTTCACATTTATATTACTCTTAATTTTACAAAGAAAAGTGCACGCAAGCATTTTCAAATTAATATATATTGTAAAAACAAGAGTATAATATAAATGCATAAAAATATGTATACATGTCTCAATAAGAGTATAATATAAATGCATAAAAGTATGTATACATGTATGTGCTGCAGCTGACGTTACATTATGTATTTAGCTGTATTCCCAAAACCGTGTGTATTTCATCACCTAGATTGCCGCGCACTTTACGACGTTGATAATAAATGTTCGAATATGGTTCATAAAGAATCTGAAGATAGAGCTATCCGACGGATAAATCTTGTGCCACAAACCGAAGCTCACAATGCACAGAGCAATTAAAACGTTTATGGGTTTTAAGAGCTATCAGTGTGATTGCCGAGTTTTGTGTAACTTGAGATTTAGTTCAAGCTAGTTTAAGTCTTGAGAAAATTAACTGCTGCGCTAAATAGATGTAGTGTTAACTCAACCGCAATTTATTTGTGTATAAAAAATTATAAGTGTTGTTTAACTAAGTTATAAGTTAAGCCTAGCTGGTCACTTGGTCAAATAAAAAAAAATTAGTTTTGTTTTTCAGACATTATTTAAAATACAAGTAATAGTAGGTACAAACATACCGGTGTCGCTTTGAGAATATTTTTAGACCAGTTTTGAAATGTCTTTTTACTCTTATGGTCGTTAAACTACGTTTAGTACCTAGTTACAATTTTATTACGTTACTGATTAATTATATAAGTAACGTAATAAAATAGCAGAGCCTTCGTAACGGCGTCACATGCGTATTTATGTCATATTAAAGTTATAGTCTTTAGTTTTCTTACGAAATAACGGAGGTGTGTGTAAATATCAGATGCGAGCAGATTATTTCGCTGATTAAAAATATATTTTTCGGTGGGTTAGAAAGTATTGCATGAAATAGAAATAATTCCCAGTGCTATAAAATAATATGATTTCAGTTTATGATAACAGAAGATTGTATATTCTATCTTGTTTTCAGATCTAAGCGTACAGTTTTGCCAATACTTTTATTCCCGAACAATTCTAGATAAAATAAAGTAGCGTTCAGAATTCCGTTGACCCAGAATACTAAAACCCTTTAGCCCGTGTACTTGCTCGCACGGCTCATACCGGAGCTGCCAAATAAATGAAATATATTCATCTCTATTTCGAGAGCTCAAATAAAATTTAAATGCTACCTACGATCTCTTTAGTACAACGGTAATGCTGAATTAAGCATATGGACGGACCTTCGTATTGTGCTGTACACTCGCAGAACTCGCTCTTGTGAAATAAATTCAGTTTGAATTCTGAATACAGTGAAAATGCGGTTGAAACTACATTTTGTGGTTGTAATTTAGACCTTTAGAGATAAGCGGCTTTCTTTAATGTGTGTCGTTAAGTTTAGTGTGAATCAAATATGCGTGAAAACTTAATTTGAGTACATAATATTTTAAAGTTACATCAGAATGATTATTACTTGAACTTTTGAACAAATTATTATGATGAGAAATGAAACTTCTTCTAAATATCGAAGACTTAATACATCAAATATTACTATCAATATAATTAAAAGGCTTGGTCCTTACTGACTGACTGGTCAAACCACGTATAAGCCAGACCACTGTACGTAGAACTTGAAACTTGGAGAATGTGTTAGTCACAAGCTGAAAGTGAGTACTAAGAAAGGAATTTTGAAAATACGCAAAGTTGGGGACGAGAGCTAGTGATGATTGTTCCGTTGTGTACTATGTGTGGAGGCAATTGTCACCATTACCACCAGATTAAGGCTTTCCAATCGCCCCATGTTTGTTATCTCGATCCTAAACAGCCTTTCATTCTTCGTATATACCTATTTTGACGACACCGTGGCTTAGTTGGTAGTGACCCTGCCTACGAAGCTTGGTGTTCCGGGTTCGATCCCCGGCCGGGGCAAATATTTGTGTCGAACACAAATGTTTGTTCTCGGGTCTTGGATGTTGTGATGTGTTGTATGTGTCCATGCCACCTGCGACACAGGGAATCCTAGTGCAGGGGTGTGAGTGTGTGAATGTTTATGTTTATATATTTACCTATCCGCATTGTAAACTTTTCTGCATAACTTAAATTCATAAAACGATAACACCCAGGAATAAAATAAAAATACATTGGTATAGGTGAAACGAACGCCGATGGTGCCACGGATATCGCTAGTATTGCGTGACCTGGAATGGCCGGGCCGTTCCAAGCTTACCTAAAAATAGTATTCAACCTTTATTCGACACCCAAGGTACTAATTTAAGACGGCCGCCAATAGGAATAAATTGCCAGTGCTAATGTTTTTATAGTGCCTAATAGGAGATTTATTCAACGGCGAAGTAGGTAAGTTGGGGTAGAGGTCGTTAGAATAATATTCCGATTTAATCTTGTAACCTTGATGACCGTGTTGTTACTTTGATAGCAATTTGGAGGAAATGTATTTTAGGTGTATTTTAGCGATAAAAGTTTGCTGGTAGAGAACGGTGGAAGACATTTGACTAAATCAAAAATAATATTAAAAATAGAAATGTAGATAAAAATCAAAATAACACGTTATATGATTTTGCTATATACCTTGCATATATATTGCATCCTTTAAGAGATATAGCGGAGTGACGGTGTCCATTTACAATTCCAAGTTAGCCGTTGGCCTGTTTTTAATAGAAAAAAAAAACAATAATAATAAAAAGAACAAAAATTTTAAATAAACGCCTCTTTAAGGAGTCCCACAGGTAACCGCATAGTTTCGTTATGTCCGTCTGTCCGTCCGTATATCACAGACATTTCATGCAGAAACTATTCGGTTTTGTTTTAGTACACGAAAATAAACATTTTTCTTTGATCGTAATAGGCCTACCACACGCACAAGCTTCACCACAGTTTTGCCTGCGCAGGCCGGCTTGTACACGGAACACCGTGCGTGTGTTTGTGTAATTTTACTGTGGTGTTCCGTGTACAAACCAACCTGCCCAGGCAGGACTGTGGTGAAGCTTGTGCGTGTGGTAGGCCCATAAGACTCTGAACTACACCACAGTGCGTGATATAAAAAGTAAATGCCCGTTTTATTTTAAAAAGATTGTAGTACAAATACAAAATACCGATTCCATTTCAAAGGTAGTTAGAAAGCCGCAAATGATTTAGCAGGAGCCGGGTGAATCAGTGCAGAATCCATTTCACACGGACCAACTCGGCGTTCTTTACGAGTGTGTGGCTGTACTTCCACAAAGTTCCGATCTCCGAGGAAACTGCTTGGTGTACGTGCACACTGAGCTTTGAAACAAAACTCCTTAGGTATTCGCTATTTCTAGGCTAGAGATTAGGCGAACTGTAATCAACTGTTTTAATCGAAACCACGTTAACCAATTATTTTTTTAAAATTTATATTTATACGCTCTCAAATACCTAACATAATGTTTTAACTAAAAAACATCCATTACCTGTTTTCTTAACAGATTTATGTTCTCGATTCATAATTTTTATTTCAATTTCAAGCACGTAAATACAATATAACTAACATATTTTTTGTTACACATTGGCTTACTTAAGCATAATGTAGTAGGGATTTCAGCACCTACACTAAACCGTTATGCTTGTGTCGTAGATGCTGGAATTACCGCTTTTAACCCGCCATTTGTGACGCACATGTCTGTGAGACCGGGTGAGACGAAAAAGCCGAATAACTTTTTTTCCCGTCATTGTATTGAGTTGAGATTTCGTGTATTTTCCTAATTACGCGTCCCCCGCCGATGGTCCATCCCGCGCTGACGACGCTGGCGCACATCTAGGAGTTTTGAGCCAACCCGGTCCGTAAGACCGGGGTCACAAACTACGTAAGTCAAATAGTCATAGTTTATTACTTCAATTTTTACTTTTTGATAAACCTATGTGTTTATTTTTTGTTTTATTTCGATAGTATGTATGATTATTATGATCATTATTAATTTGTGAGCAGTAGGTGACCTTTTTGCATAATTTTATCGATATTGCATTCAATACTACGATTTTTTAGCCTAATTTCTTAACTTTTTTTTATCATGACTTACAAACGTGAAAGCCATCGTCTCGAAGTTCTTCCACAAAAGGAATTGGTATCTGATGAGGATGTTTCACAAAATACAGTTATCACAAACAGAAATATTTGTGTTTTCAGCATGTAGTGCCTACATGTACTAGCCGCTTGGCCCTTGAAAAAGAGTAATTTTGGACGAGTATTTTTTTTGTTTTTTTGGTTAGAAGGATAAACTTTTTGTTTCTTTATTTACAGTTCCTATTGTCATATGACTGACAAAGGCTGATTTAGCTGTAAAATATATGATTTTTAACTAGTTTTGATATTTTAGAGTTTGCATTGGAAAAAACTCGGTGATTTATAGTGTTCTCAGTAAATGCGTGTAATAAATAAGATGTGATTTCAGTAAATTCTTTTTATTATTGTTAAAACAACATATCTTTTTAATATTTAACCAAGTAAAAGTAGAATGAAGTATTGCATAATAGGAAAATCTTAGGTAGAAAAACCCGGTGCGTGGCACCGGGGTCACCAAAGGTGTAAGTCAAATTCACGTCACAAGTGGCGGGTTAAGTTTGTTCCAATAATGAAGTTTAATGAAGCACTTTAATGAAGAATATGTGATTAAAAAAATATTGAGAGTAGGAATGGTGAGAAATTATAAATTACACCAAATTTCTTAATGCCTCCGATTCATAAAGAAAAATACTTGCCACAGCGCTCTTCGAGACAGGTTTTTATTTCAATATGTTGAAGTCCATTGCTGATTATGTTCTTAAGTCTGAACGTACATTATTGTAGTACCTACATCATTAATCTTCCACTCCGATCAGAATCCGTACTAATACCTACTTCTGTTAATGCGTTCCGTTAATGCTAGTCTTGGGTGTGCGATGCTGTTTATTGAAAAGTTTATGAAGAGCTGGCTTTGGATTCTTAGTTCTTTAGTTTCATTCAACGACATGGCTTAGCAAAAATTCCTTTGACAACTTCTTACTTTTCTGGTTTACAAACAACGCTGCATTCGTCCTGAAAACTACTTCTACTGAGTATTTTTTTTCTGTTATTTAATAGACGACATAACGTTCTCGTTTTCAGACGAAAGTGAGTCTTGTTAGACTAGTTCTTTAGCTGGCTTTAGTGCCTCCTAAACTGTATTTACACCCACACATTCCTTAAAGGCATCTTAATAACCAAGCAAGATTAAACCATTAAAAAGTATGTATATTTACTAAGTTTAACACGAAACTACAGGTCGATCAACGAAAACACAATCAAGCTACTCACATTAATGCAATTTCCCTTATTACTATAACACAATTTATGAACAGTAGCAAAAATGGATTCGCCTTGTACAAGACCAACAACACTGGCGTCATAGAGAAAAGGCCTTTACCCAACAGTGCAGGGTGTTGCAGGCTGATTAGATAGATAGTTAACAATAAACAATAAACTTTCACACACTCACACCCCTGCACTAGGATTCCCTGTGTCGCAGGTGGCATGGACACATACAAGACATCACAACATCCAAGACCCGAGAACAAACATTTGTGTTCGTCACAAATATTTGCCCCGGCCGGGGATCGAACCCGGAACACCAAGCTTCGTAGGCAGGGTCACTACCAACTAAGCCACGGTGTCGTCATAGTTATAAGCTCGCGTTGTACCACTATCTCCCATAATGGTGAATGGAAATAAACTGTTTTCTCTTTGTTTCAGATTGGCTCTCTAAAGAACTATTACTTGCTGTCACATCATGAGATCCACAAGCGGTCTCTGGAACCAAATGAGGAGCACCATAGAAAATTAAATGAAGAACCACACGTAAGTAACCTACCAGATACCATGTATATAAAAAGCTTTGTCTTGACTGACAGCCAACGCACAGGCTAAACCACTGAACGCAGAGACGTAGAGAAATTTAGAGGGCATACTTGACAATTAGTTTAAGAGCGTGTTGTTCAAGAAATAAGCGTTTTAATATTTGTAAAATTCACTTTTATTGAAAGTAAAAAATAAAATGTAGTTGTTCACAAGCCGCTAGTAAAAAAATAGTAAAAACTATACTAAAATCTTAAGTGTTGCCATGTACACAAATAATTTAATGGTATTCTCGTTAATGTTACAAATGCTGCATCTTATTACTCTATAATAATAATAATAAGCCATTTATTTCCAACATAGTAATTTACAAGGTACATATTTTCTTATGGTTTTTTTTAATTGGATACCCATCTAAGGGTGAAGGCCTCCTCCATCTGCTTCCATGCGTCTCTATCGTTTGCGAGACTCGTCCAAGTAGGGCCGGCAACGTCTCTACTTGGACGGCAATCTTATTACTCTATGGTTGCTATATTAGACTGTATGTTTGGTTTGTCCCAAACATAATTGGGGCCCGAATGGCTTTACCTACTCAATAGGCAACTTAAATAAACGATTTATTGATCTACGATACACTTTGTAACTACTAATAAATTTAGTCAATTCGCAACGCAATCAAAGTTTCGGGCTAATTGATTGATTCAGGTTACTTTGCGGAAATCCATAAATATCAACAAATTATATAAATATATTTAGTAATAAATCCGCTTAATTTCTAAACAAAGGTATTAATTAACTTAACTTTAGTTCAACTAAACCAAAGAGTCAACGAACAGAAAACCAAAGTTTAAAGATACGACACGTGTTTCGCCTCTACACGAGGCATCATCAGGAGGTGTGGACTCTCAAAACTAATGTTAAGTTAATTAAAACCTTTGTTTAGAAATTAAGCGGATTTATTACTAAATATATTTATATAATTTGTTGAAAGTTTCGGGCATCTATATTAGTCTATTAGATCTTATTATAGTATGTTTATGCTTTTACGCTAAACTGAGTTAGTTCTAATCTATTATTTGCACACACTTAAATATTCATGCAACCCTAAATAAAACGACTATACAAACTAAGGATAACTAGTTTAACCTAGGTCAAATTGGTTTATCCATAAATCTTACACATACGTATGTGTTACCAAGTTTTGTTCTAAAATCTATTCCACAATTTGATATAGTAATAGTTTTATATTAAATTACGTTGCTGTGTTACCAATTGTTACGAATTATTTATTTATCAAAATTGAAAATTTCAATGTACAGACAGCGTCAGAGATAAGTATCCCCCTTGCACAAGACACCCAGCTATAAATCCTTTAAAAAAAATGTAATGCTTGAAATTATTTTTAGGATTACATACTGTTATACAAATATAATCTATTTTTAAAGACAAAACTTCTGCATTCGCCGTGACGGTGATTTAAAGGGATCTGAAGCTGGGTATTATAATGCAAGGGGGATACTTATCTATGACGCTGTCTGTACCTATTTTGACTAATAAGAGCATGCAAAACTTTAAATTACAAACTAAAAAACTACAATACTTCACACATTGTTATATGTATATTCAAATTTTTAATTTTGATAAGTTAAGCATTCTACAGAATTGGTAACACAGCACCATAATTTAATACAAAATGCGAACGCTTTATTACAACCCTAATGATCAATTTAAAGTTGCGAGCTCTTGATGAAGATTCTTGTTATTACTTTCTGTGAGTTTACAAAATAATGACATCATTATTTTAACTGGCTGTAACGTCAACAAAATATCAGTCTCAGGTAAATTATAACGAGTTTTGACAAAGTATTCAGTCGACGTCACATTTCGTCGTAACCTGAGATGGGACCTGAAGAAATTGTATCACGAATCGCATTTATAAACTGAATATTTTATACCAACTCATACATACTCAAACGGTCGCTCCGCGGGCAAACAAATTGTATTTCGAGCAGGGCTGTGACGAGAAACTACCTGTAAACAAAATAGAGTGTTGACAGAACACGTTTTTTCGAATTTATATTTTGTTTATTTTTTTAAGGCCCAAAATCCCACTCGCCGTTATCTCGCTCGCACATTTGCATAAATATATTTTATCAATATTAAATTGACTTTTTATAAATTTCAACAAAGTGGATCGGTGATTTTATTACTACATCCTTACGGAATGTTTTAGTATACTTTTTGTTCTGATAACATAGTTTAACATAAGCGAAAATTAGAAAAAACAGTTTTGCCCAATCTCTACTTTTTTTTAAATTTATACCCAGTCAATTATATCTTCAAAAAAATTAACAAATGTGCGAGCGAGATAGTGGCGCGCGGGATTCTGGGGCTTAGATGACATCACGTAGTGTGTTAGTTTCATTTCTGAATTGAACACGAATGGAATTTTAGGCCAGCCAAATTTATCTGCAGAATATTTTAGTCGCGGATTTTTGCCACTCAGACAAGCCTTAATTTTTCGTGTTACTAACAGGTTTTTGATTGAAGGGACGAAAAAAGGTATTTTTCATTTTAAAAGCTGGCTAAAATGTGTGCTCCTCATCCTCGCAACAATGTAATTTTGTTGAAATTGGATTTTGTCTGTATATCTACTGTATAGTATAGTATACATACTAATCCTGCTAGACCGACTTGTTTAATATTTTAGAATTTGGTGCGAGACTGAACGTGTTTATGTAAATTTACCCTTGATCTCCTTATTCCAAAAGTATTTTTACAAAAGCTTTTATTGATACCGTTCAAAGTCCTTGCCATTTTCATATACAATTATATTCAAACTCGTACCTATTATTTATAAAATATGAGGCATTGTTGTCATTATTTATTTTATTTTATTTATTGAGGACACAAAATTCACACATATTAAACAAACAATATTCAAATTTCTTAACATATACTTTTCTGATGATTATGTGCCCATAACATTCACACCATCATCATAAATAATATTATTATCATCATCATTATCTGTAGGACTGAACTGCTCTGCTGAACTTAAGCCCCGAAATGTCGGAAAATTCTCCATAATTTCAAAATTACAGTAATTTTGTTCAGTTACACCCCTAATTTGAGCAATGCATAAAGAAAAGAGCCAAATTACGTACACGGAAATACGCCGTACATTGCGAGACGTAAACAAGATAAAGTAAGGTCCCCGTAGTAGGTGGGACGACAAAAAGATTAAGTGAGGTCACGGATTAGAGGGTCGGACCTGCATTGGGGCGTTTAGACGAGCGGCAGATCAGACGCGGGTCACACGAGTGGATAACTGAATAACCCCGTGTAGAGCCTCAACTAAGGGAAACAAAGAAGAGGAAAACAAATAAAGTTTATAAAAAAACGACGCATTAGATTTTTAACACTTTTTACACAGTTTTATCCCGACAACTTTTTTTTACCATTAATCTTGACTCGCAATTCATCGAATTATAATTTTGAAGTTAAAAAAGGCCCTCTGCAGCCACACACAAGACTTCTTAATATTTTATGTAAGTAGGTATCCCATGACGTTTTCTTAATCTAGATAAATGTTTTTTTTTCATTTATTCAGTTCTTTGGCTCGACTTTGAAAATTGACTTACACACATACACATTACCTTCAATTTTCGCAGTCTGGTAATACGACTTCGTGCTTTTTGACGTAAACGTATTCGATATATCGAATACTTCACAAGTCGTAACAGTTTTTATGACGTTTTTGAAAAACTTTGCTTCGATATGAATACGCTCACCAAAAAAATGGTGATATAGTGCATTTGTGTAACTACGTAGTATGTTTATGATTAAGGTTGTAGAGATGATACACAAATTAAAGAGTCTGAATTTGTTCCAACTCGGTATATGTGTAGCCGACCGAAAAGGCCGCGACACTCACAATATCATCCTCGTAAAATATTAACTCTTTGAGCATTCCTGTGATTGTATCTCTGAACAGGGACTGCTGAACCTTTTGCCTCTGAAATAATCATATTTTATTAAGACTTTACTGTTGTATTTGCGAAAAAGTAGAAACGATTGTGAGGCGATTAGATTCAGAGGAAATTACGTTACGCGTATGATATGGCTAAAATGTGAGTATAAAGTCTTTTTTTGTAGTGCTAGCTCTATTTTTAGCTCTACATGCCAAGCTAAGCGTATTTTCTAGCCTAGAATAATCAAGGTTTTACAAAAACATAGTACAATCGACTTCAATTGGAGTGTTTTAGAGACCGTAAACATCAGTGAAAAGTCACAGTTAATTTTGATTTAATAACCAAACTACAGGACCGATTTTGATGAAATTTCTACAGGATGAATCTGAAAGGATATCCTCTATTTTTTTCGAATCGGTTTATAAACAACACAGTTGTGAGGTAACAAACATAAAAAAACAACTGAATTGATAATGTCCTCTTTTTTTGAAGTCGGTTGAAAACCGAATTCGTGTTGTCTGAAAGATAAAACATTCTCATTACCAACATTTCTTGTTTTGGTGTCTTTTTTACCCAACACAATTTATCTCCCAACTCTGTCTTCATTGTTACTGATTGGACAAGAGACGGTTCGTGAGCTCGACAATAATATAGTAGAACCCACAACTTTGTTTGCGTTGCGGATTAACAAAATTCTTTCATACGCTTACAATTCTTGATAAACGTACCCCTATATATAAATATCCCCGTTCAGTGGTTTGACCTGCGAGTTGTTTTTCAGTTAGGACTAAGCCTTCTATAGATAGTGACTTAACAAGTTCCCGCTACTTTGTTTGCGTGGACTTCGTATATCCCGTCACCGACGTTCTTTGCGCTTCACCATTCTGCTTAAAATATTATCTGAAAGCCTGAAACACGTGTTTCTGTCTACCGGCTGCGCCAATTATAGATATCAAGAACGGAGAGTAGCAAGCAATGACTGGTTTTATTTGGGACTAACTCTCTGACAACCATATTAATCAATTCACTCACAGTCTACATGCGAATGTGACTACCGTTGCCGAATAATTTTCTAAATTAATTTCTTAGTTCCGCGCTTACACCTCACCCAATACACAGTGTCCGAAATGGAAATAACTGATTGGCTCTGAACTTAAAAAAATAATAATTTATTGTACCAGTTTTCACAATAAAAAACGTTCTTATTTCTTATGATAAGTAATTAACTAAAACACGACAAAGAGAACTCCTAGGAAACCTCCTTATATATTATTACAAATAAGTTATCCAACGCACATAACTGGCGATAAACCATGAGGAACTTATTACTTAGCCGAGCTCAGATTACTGGCTTTTTGATGTTGTCTATCGAACGATAAGAGCGGCAACGTACAAGATACATATTTAGCAGTAAGTCAACTCAACTTGTACAGAAGTATGATTGTTAGTACAATAAACAATTCTCAAAACTTTATCTAGGCCTATCTAGTGTATAGTTTATAGCTGTAGTTCGTTATGTCTCTTGTTAACATTCATTTTTTTTTAATAATACACAGAATTTAGGATAAACACCGATGATGCATGACACCTTGGCAACGCAAATATTTTTCCTAACGTGAAATAGTAGTTATCAAAATGGCAACTACGATGAATCATGCTAATTTTTCTTTCAAAAACTATCAAGCATACTCTTACTACGAATAGTTAACCAATAATTATGAAATAGTTGATTTACTGCAGCAGATTATGTACTGTGTAAAGGGCAAGGGGACAAAATGTTAGTAATCTACATTACTTGGGTGACATTGTTCAAAGTGTTTGGGATCTTATGGAGTCCAGGAGAGTAGGAAATCATCCATTTTTGTTTTCGCCCATTTGTCGCCGATGGGAATTGTTTATCAGATCTGAGGCACTATCACCATAGATTTTGACATTATTCGTATCGAATTCGTCACAGACAAGTCAATAGTTTGTATGTCTTTTTTAAAAATATTTCATACATACTGATATCCCTATTGTAGTAGTGTGAATAACAACACGTATTTTGGAAACTTTAAATGGGTTTATTGGAAAATAATATTACACGGAATTCAGAGAAATTCAAGGCGAGACAAAACGTTGGCTAGCACTCACTATAAATACAACAACAGCTACATACTAGGTAGGTTAGGTAGGCACACTTCACAGCTTCATTCATACTAACACCTATAGATAGCTTCGATACGAATACGCTTTAAAAAGTTTTGTGATAGGGCTACTGATAGAGCCGAAGGTTGGAAGTGATGACAGTGGATTGGAAAAGGCATAAGAAAAACCTTTCACGGTTGATTGCTCGATTTCATGTAGCTAATAAAGAAAATATTTTTGGAACATATTGAGACTTGTAGATAAGATAATAATATTAAGTTGGTCTGTGTTCAACCTGATCCAATGGATCATTGGAGTGGAACTTTATAGTATCGATACCGCATGACTTTTTCCTTAATCTGGAACTAACTCAATCAGTTTAGTAACAAAAATCTACGAGTATCTATCCAACCAACTTCCTACCGAATTTGCGCCTTTATTATGTTAGTTTGTAGTGGAATTCTAGCTTTAAATAAGTTTTTTTTAATGTATACATGGGACGACGCTCTCCTGTTGCCAACAGGCGAGCAGGCGTGTTCTCTTACCAACAGGCTGTTGGTAAGAGAACACGCCTGCTCATGACCAGAATAGTGCTACACAGGACTTTGATTCACATAGGCCGGTACAACAATTTCACTAGCTTCATTGCATTGATGGAACAACCGATCTTCCGCGTAGTGTGCCCGATTTATTATAAATCTAATGAAATGTACTGGCGTTCCGCCGCGTAAGATCGGTGACGGCTAATCTGCTCAATGTGGCGCTAGCCTTAGTCTGAAATATCAACCTAAGTGTGAGATTACAAATACCAATATAAGAAGTCGTGAAAACACCCTCACGTGCTATAGCAGTGTTTCGCTACACTACAGTGGTAACGACATCTTTTCCCCGCTGTCTCCTACCTCCGCTATTATTTTTTTGCTACAAACTTGCAATTTGCATTCCGGGTGGCACATGCAAGGAATACCCCGCTGCCTTTTCTAAAATGTGACATTTATTAGCATCATACTTGGCAGTATGTGCCGACGATGCTCACGCCTGTCTATTCAAGAAGACGGAATAACTTGGAAGGTTCTGCGGCGCCGCGGCGCTATGAAACACTAAAACACGCGCAGGATACCTCTGTATCATAGAGGTTTCATGTTTATAATCATATACTTATAATAATTGCCTTGGCACACGTCAACGGAGTCCCGGACATGGCCAAAAAAAAAAAAAAAAGTTTCGCAATTTTTTTTTGAAACTCAATTAATGGACACTCGGGCTATTTAGTTGAATGTAACGATACTTTAATTATCTAAATTCATCCAGCCGTTCGGAAGATATGAGGTTACATGGAAATGTACTCTATATAGAGTACTCTATTTATATACTCGTACATACAAGATACGCGCAAAAAATATAACCCTTCCTTGGCAGTCGGGTAAAAATTTCATAAGAAGTATTTTAGCCAAATTCGGGGCAAGCAAAATACGATTTCGCATCGTTTTCTTTAGTGCTTTAAAGCATGGAGTTCCTTCCTCGTTACTGGTGCCGCCTGATGCAGTGGCACCAGAACTTCTGCTGCATAACATTAAACTTTATCGTCTTTGAAATAGAGACTGGTTATGTGTTAACAAGCTAAGTTCTCGCGAGGGTATCCAAGCGTTTGCGCCGTTGTGAGAAGTTTATGTTCTTATGCTAACTGAATTTGCTTTTTTTATCTTTTATAGTTGGCTTTTGCCAGAATTGTTTTAAGAAAAAGAAAATCACGGTATTTTTATTTATATTTTACCGATGAATAGAACAACGGCAAAATAAATGGCATGGACATGACGACTAAACATATTTCAAGTTTGAATAAGAACAATCATGTCAAAATTTATTAAAAAATATTAGATGCGAAAGAAAAAAGATCTTAATAGAACGATATTGTAAGACTTTCTAGTTAAGACTAGAAAGAAAATGTTCTAGTTATTGAGCTTCAAACAAGACTTTTTTAACAAAAATAATACAACCGACTTCAATTGGGATTTTAGTGACCATAAACACCACTAAAGACATAACGGTAAATTAAGAAAAAAATTGTATACTGTATTCTACAGTGAAGTATGTGACTCTACTTTAAACCTTCATTCATAAAACCAGTCTGTAACTAACCATACTTGAGACAAATAAATAATTAATTCTTTCATTCATTCATTCATAAAAAGTCACAAAAAAAGCAAAATACGTCATTTGGTGTTACTTGAATGACAATTTTTTTGCGACACATAATGAACTGATTTAAATTAAATGAATGAAGAAGTTCTAAAAGGAAACAAACATAAAAAACAGATTTGAGAACCTTATTTCTTGTCTTTTATTCAAGTCGTTTGAAAACCACGCCAGAATAATATTTACGAATAATAAGAGTACAAGGAAAGTGGCTTCTTCGCCGCAACCTTCATGACTCTACATTTTGTGATATGAAACCAAAATGTTTAATTTCTTGTCGTCCCGATTCAGTGAAACCGATATAGAAGAAAATTACCAACTTCTGTCATTAGGCTGTTCCAAGCGTGGTTAATTCATTAAATTGATGTCGAAAATGTCGGCAATTTCTCTAATGACGACAGAAACAAACGTCTATGTCCTTGTTTCTGTTTACCAAAACATGTTTCGTTAGTTACTAAACTAAAATATAATGCTAGTTATTTATAATATTTTATTATATAAGTTATTATAAAATATATAAAGCACATTATACATATTTTGGACATTTTATTACACGCCGAACACTGCAGTGTTTTCGCAGTGCGGTCTACGATACTACACACACAAACTACGTGTCGTGCGCTTTTCTTAGAACTATCAAATATGTATGAAGAATAGCAGAAAATAAGTTTAACAAATGGACCCGTCTATGTGCGGCGAACCTTATACTGATTGGAATAGATGACCCCAGACGGGAAAGTTTCGTCTCCTTCCTACCAACAAATAGAAACAAAAAGGTTTGTTATTGACGTTTGATGTCATATTTCTTAGGAAGGTCGACCAAGAGCTATAACCAACTATTTTATTAACTCGAATAGGATATTGTGCAGTGTATTCTATCTTGTTCAATAATTCTACTTTTGAAGGCAACATTTTTTTTAATGCTTTCTTTTCGTTTTTTTCTATTTCAGGTGGCGTTAAATCATTTCCTTACACTTAGTGCGGTTTTAGATTAGGGGATTAACTAGCGGGTTCGCCGCTAGTGTTATCGTTCTCGATGAGTGACGCCTCATACTGACACTCGCTAGAAAAAACCGAGAATAAACACCGGTATACGCGCGTATGCTTATGAAGTTTCGCGAGTATACGCACGACAAAATATGCTAGTCTGAAACCACACTAATTTTCTCCATTGAACTTATTTTGTCAAATTTAATTCTATCCAAATACAGCAATTTACCTATGCGGGCCGTTCGTTATGTTGGGTTTATAAGCGTTGTAACACTAGCTCTTTTGAAGGAAATAATCTTATTCCTATGAATATATTGATGGAGCAAAAGTTTCATGATTTCGTCGTAAAAACGCTACGAACCATCGCTTGTGAGCCTCCAGGACTGAGCGTTGCGTTCCCTGAATAAAATCAGTGAAAAACCAGCGCACACCTTTTTCCCTGAAAACCTTAACTTTTTATATAAAATATGGATATAGGCAGGCTACGCTGCGGTGCTGTAATTTTAGTCATATTTCGACCTCCGGTAAACAAACTGTTGTAATAACGAGATTTCTCTTCAGAGATGACCCTTTTAACCTTTTTTCGCCGGAAATGGTATCATTTGGGAGGATTACGTTGTTATTAGGCTTTGTATGTGTGCCTTGCCCTTAAATCTGATGAGTGTGTTTTCACATAATTCCATTTAAATTACCATATTGTTTGACCTACAAAGTAAAAATTAACTAAACAGACGGATTAAATTAATAAATAAGCAAACGTTTTACACGAGGTCCAATTTAAATCTGGCTTAAATTAGAGAGACGCATTTTCGACAATTTTTTTTTAAGTTTTTCTGCCATTATGTGTGTTCAATAAC
This sequence comes from Lobophora halterata, assembly GCA_932526365.1. NCBI lineage: Eukaryota > Metazoa > Arthropoda > Insecta > Lepidoptera > Geometridae > Lobophora > Lobophora halterata. The sequence continues at coordinate 2,266,794 of OW052017.1, forward strand.
GAGAACTGATTATGCGTTTTGAAAAATTGTGGTGTATATTTTCAAGTCCAAAGTGGCTGCGTGATCATCGATACCCATAAAAAACCGTTATTAAATATGGTAAGGTCTAGTTCAAAATAAGGTATCCACTGAAACTGGTCAGTCGTAAAATAAAAGCGTAGCACTAAAAGTGGCTAAATCGTAGCACTTACCAGTTCGCCATCCATAGCCGTATTTATCACCAGAAAGTTCTTTGGCACTGGACCATGATAGTTTCGTCTCCGAAACGAGCTCGTTTGGGGACACTGGCCCGGTGCGGACTATGGCCTGAAATTCATGTATTATACAGGATGTTTCGCTATAACTTTTTCATAGCTACTGAATTTTTATTCTGATCATAATGACCCTCATTGTTTCAGTCATAAACGACGAGGTTTCATATTAAAATACTGCAAAAAACAAACAAGAGAAAAAGATTCCAGTTTACAACAATTTCTTCTTTCCATTTCTGCTGCAAATGGCTTCTTTGCTTCTTTGAAATCCAAATTATTTTAGAATACTACTTGATACTCTATTCACTTCACTTTCATGGTAAAGTAAACTCGTCTTCGAACAACAGGTCACAAGATCGTCGAGGATGGTTTCCTCTATTTTGGACATTGGACTAATAAAACTCGGAGGCGTGTCGAGTTCACGCCCATCGCCTTTCTCATGCTGATTAAGCTCAAGGATCACGCAAGATTGTATTGGAAAATGTTTTCGATCTCTCGTAAAAACACACCAGAGATATTTTACTTTCTCGTTCGTTCCGATGCGATGGCTCATTCTCGTAACAACTTCCAAATATTGTGTTTCGAAGTGTCGTTCGAAACGTGGGTTGTTGTAATTGAAAACAAATTAATTGAATAAAGCGATCCGACCATTCATACGAAAAGGTCCGCCTAAGAGCCTTTTCAAACAAACACTTCTACGAAACACACATAACGTTCTGTTTACAGCGTTCATAATGTACATTTAAAGAAATAAATTTTAATTAGATTCAAAACAAATACAGCCGAACGGAGCGCAAATTGGGTTACGTAACAAAAGACAAGGGTCAACCGTCCAGAAAGAGTATTTTTTCGGTGTAAATCTGTTTAAACCCATCTGCTTCTCAGGCTCGGCCGCAATATACCCCAGCTTATTAGTTTAGGACCCTATTACGTTACGGCGTGTAAGTATAAAGGGTCTTTATTAAACCTCATCGGGTAATGTCGTATTTTTTGCCGCGACCCGAGTCTAAGGGTAACTATGTTTAGTCTTGCGACATCTGCTGTTTGCTCAGCTGTATGCGGAGTAGAAACAATATGAAAGCCACCGGTGCTCGGCAGCGCTCGTGGCAAAAACTGATTTTGTCAACGTCGACTGTGTGTCTGTTTACTTCCGTATGAATAAAGCCGCGCTCTAAAATTAGCTCTATTTAACAATGATTGAATATGAAACTATCGTAAATTATTAATTAAATTAATCATTCCCAAATAAACATGTTGTTTAACAAATTGAATGACAATTGCAATGTTTATAGAAACGAGAACGTTATATTTTAATACTGAGTTAATTAGATTTATGTTTTGCATTGTGTTTTCTTCGTATTTTTCATAATTATGCGCTGCGAAAAAGGATACAGCGAGAGGATGCTGGGCTATATTAAATTAGTCTGAAGCAAACAGTCGTTGTACGTCTCTACACCCTTTTGTGTATTCTTGTGCTGTCCGACAGTAAAAAAAATGGATTTACCATTTTTTCCGCAAATACAATTTTTTATGCAAAATAATTGGTATACTTTAAGCTATTTCCAATTAAATATGAAAGTACCAGGAAATAGGCCTCGTCTCTACACTCATCACTGAAAACATCTGGGCAACGATAATTGTAATGGACGAAATTAATCTAGAAATTACGTTCGTTGGAAACAAGACATTGAAATTTTCCATGAGACGTCTGAAAAAAGAGCTTTCGCGGGACGATAACACTTTGTAGAGATTAGAGATGAAACATCTTCCCCCCACGCCTGCTAAAAGCTTTACGTACTTTATGAACGATCCGCTAGTCGGAGCCACTGCAGCGAAGCGAGATAAAGCTTGACCACACACAGGGGGATAAAACAAGTTCTAAAAATCTAAAAACTTGAATGAAGCTTGCAATAGTTATTTGTTCACCAAGGGCCTGAAGCAAGACATTTTATACGATACTTTTATCAGCCCGAGCAGAAAGCGACGGCGGATATTCAAGTCTAGTATAAAATGGGCTTCACCAAGGGTCACAGTAACACAGACCAAGGTAAACACAAGATTTTTCACTTCAATTGCGAGGAAATAAATAAACTTAAAGTGAAATTAGTTAAATTTTACTTTAAGTTTATTTATAGCCCATTTAGTAATTCAAAACAGAGACAGCCATCTAATGTAACAAAGATGTTTTGTGTTGATTACATTAATTAAAATCGTAAATTCCGTAAAAAAAAACTTATAAATTACATCCCTGACGAGGTAAACTAACCCGATGGGCTGATGATATAGCTAAATCAGCTAGAGATTAGTGAATCAAGCTATCCTAAGATAATAAAATGAAACGCACTGAAGAGGAGCCCTTAACCCAGCAACAGGAGCCTGGTTAGAAAGAGATAGATATAGAGCACTTATTGTGTTGTGTAGAATATTTGAAGTTACCTAGCTGATTCCATTTCTAAGCTATGCCAGCCACTGCTGCTAATGAAATTAGAGTACGTACCAAGCTAAGACAACACAGAGTAACGCGCGTGGAATTTAAAAATACGGTCCAGAAGTCCCCTCTGACTTTTTGCTCACTAAGCTTTGTGGACAAAATTTTACGTCGAGTATAAAATGGTATTTTGGTCGCGTGTGTGCAGTGACCTCGACGAAGTTGGTATGTTACCTGTTAGTTTTGCTCCCTGTAGCGAGGTATGTCATATTTTTGAAACTTTTTTAACCTTTTGTTTGCTCTCATTTTGAAAAATATGTTTGGTTTTAGAGTTTTCATTTAAAACTAAATACTGCGTTTAGTTCTTATTGTTTATCATAAAACTGTAACTAATAGATACATTAATTAAGAATGATGATACCAAGTATATTTGTGTGGAAGGTGATATGAACAAAACGGGTGTTATAACAGACATGATGAATAGAGAAGAATGGAAGAAAAACACATGTACCACTTTAGTGTGGGGTAAGGGCAGGAAAATGATGCTAATACCAAACCATTAATTTGTACTCGTAAGTCTAGCGTGAGAGCGAGTTAGCTTCCGGGAAGGATTGTCAACAAGCAGATTGTAAAAACGCCGATGACACAGGGCGACTTTACAAGCTACAAGCGAACTTGCTGGCTTCATCATCATCATCATCAGCCATCATTAGTCTACTGCTGGACGGAGGCCTCTCCCATTTCGCGCCACTGAGCCCGGTCTTCGGCTCTCCGCACCCACTTTTTACAGGCTGCCTTACGTAGGTCGTCACTCCACCGGATCGCTGGCTTGTAGCGTGTAAAAAACCGTGTGTCATCGACGCTTAACTTACAAAAACGTTATCATATTCACAACAGTTGACGCAACAAATGCAATAACTGCAGCAGCCTCGTCGACACATTTCACAAGGAATATAAAGAATATAAAACATTTCTCGCACTGGCCCGTCTCATCCTAAATGTGATCCACGAGGTCGTCTCTCTTTCTGATGCTAATACACTTCGTTTGTGCCATTTTCCCCGGTGGCTGTCTGTTGTGTTCCAACAGCTGTGAAATTGCATCTCCCTAAATTGTTCGGAGTTTAGTCTCGAGCCCTATTCTAGGGCATAAGACTAATAGAAAATTTTTTTGGAACTTAATCTGTTTAGAAATTATGTCGGTTCAATCGTTTGTTCTATAATTGAGTCGACGCCGGCGAAAATATATCGGCTAGCCTTGTGTAACTCGGGCATTAGATGGACCAGACTCGAAAGCCCAGTCATTTTACTAGCTACAGTGTCCTTCACATCAGAACAAAGATTGATTGAATAGACAAAGATGATGTCGAGTTAACTACGTACATATTGATTGATATAGTCATGTAAATGCAATGTATGTTATAAATAAATACGAAAATACAAATGTAATCGATTTTGAAAGAGAGTCCGTCAGCGAGTCACTGTGACTCGCTTTACAGGCTTTTTAGGACAGAAACAGGATCCACCAGTGGTACGATTTTTTTAATATGAGGTTACTAAACTTATGTAATTTAGTAAAATCATAGTTTAAGTTTTTTCCTTAAACTATGATTTTACTAAATTACCTTATTGCTTGGAACTAGATGTCTAGCCTAAGAACATAGATATCGAAAATATTTTATAAGCTTATTTCATAAAACTGTAATGATTTTTTGACTTCCCAGAGTTATGCAATGTAACATTTTGGCAAATAAATGATTGAATTGAATTGAATAGTATGTACCAGATATGCTTTTGTAACAATAAACGTTTTTTTTTTTTATTAAACTTTTCACGTATACCAGAATCGGACCCCTGTTCCATTTCAAGGTAATGCCCAATTTATGCTTTGGTATTTGGCTCCACCGGGAACTTTTTAAAATTAACTTAGTCAAATGTGCAATTTATACTTTTTAAAGCCAACTTAGTCTCCGTCAAATATTTTAAGTTATATTTAAAAAAGACGCAAGCCTTTGGGCGGTATGATTAGTTTGACTACCTACCCTTTTCTTATAGCTGGCCACTTCATAACACGGCTAAAGAAGCAACTAAACGTAAGGGAATTCTACTAACAATACAAGCCAACAAGAACGTAGAAAATACCCATACAGCATTTTAGCCACACCGTTTCAGTAGCTTTGACGTGCTTAAGGGACTAACTTCTCTCCATCCATCCCCACCAACTTTTGGCCTAAATGGAATAATTTGAGATACGTGGAAGTTGCCTCTAGGCTTGGTACATCCTGAAAATACCATGAATTTCTGCTACAGAGTTCAGGTATCTGGGATACGCAAAATCTTTTACAAAAGCAACCCAACCTAACCAACCTTTATAACCTAAGTACTAGCTGACGCCCGCAATTTTGATTGCGTTGCTTATTTTAAAAATTTTAGAATTATATTAATCTTATAATACTCACATTCAGCTTTTGGCGAACACATCCTCAAAGTTTCAAGTGTCAACGTTCACTGGTTTCACCTGTACGTAGTCTCTCAGTAAAACAGTCGGGACTAAGCATTTCATATACAGTATTTAAGATACGAATAAGTAGATTTGTATTATTGGTAAGGTAACATTTGTAAAACTTAGACAGAATGATTCAGTATGCTTTTTGAGTAGCAACTCAATATTCCGTTCTGTTAAAAGTCTCAGACAGACCGTCTGCCACATCCATCATGATCGCTCATTCCGAATTTCCACCACATCAGCACTAGATAGACCACCTAGGCTGGGCTGTGAAAAATATTTTGGCGTGTACTAATGGCCTTCCATTTTTCTTGCTTGGGAGATAAAACGCGGGTTTTGTGTTAGGGCATATTCAGACTTGTCACTTCTTGACCACTTTTAATGATGCAGTGTTCGTCTGTGTTAGTTGATGTTATATTTGTAGTTTGTGAGTTCGGTTGTGTTGATACTGCTATAGGTACTTTGCTGTAAGGTGTTACTGTCAGTAGAGGGACGCACTGTATAATGATTTAAAACCCCTTCACCCACAAAGTCAAGAATTATGAAAATTTCTAGTTTACTAGAATTAACTGGATAATTGCCATAAAAAATATTTTTTTCAAAAATAAACTTCGCTTTAAAATAGTTACTATCATATTTAAATACAACATTTATAAACTGGAATAATTCAGTTTACTCATGACCTAATTGTCAGCGACCTGCAGCTGCAAAGTGCCAATGCAGAACAAATTAAAATTAAATATTTTGTGGTTTCGGTATGATGTATCTGAAAGAGCCTTTAGACAAAACGAGGGGTTTATCTTAATCGAGTGCGATTTTGCTGAAAACATTCTTTGTCGTCAGTTGGCGGGTGTCCAGAGGATAACAATCTAGTAATTGCATCTCATGGAGGCACTAATTGTGAAGTTCAAGTGATACATTTAATGGGTCCAGTTTCTAGTTTGTTGCGATTTGGAAACGGAATGGTTATTACTTTCATAATAAAGTTATAATATTGAACGAATGTGTGTTTATCCTGTGGGAAATAAAACTCTGCTACAAATATAAATCTCAATTCGTAAAATACGTATTGTATTTCGGTTCTCACCTAGTACCAGGCTAGGAGACTGAATTGATATCTGCTTGAAACTCAATAAGTTGCGTTCGAATCGCAAATGTATATGTCTTCAATATCGGAAAGATAAAAACATATGAATAGGTTATGAGAGTACGAGTATACCTGTATGCTGTTAAAAATAATATTATTTTTTTGTACTTTTTAGACCAGATAAGATAGGTACTTTTAGTTAACTAGCTGTCGCCCGCAATCTCGTTTGCGTTGCGCATTAACAAAAATTCCTTTCTTATTACGCACTTTCAGCTTTTGTCGAATACATCCTCTACGTTCAGCGGTTTGGCCTGTACGTTTTATGTCAGTCAGTATTGAGAATTGATCTTATAAAATGTTTTTTTTCTTGTTACAGGTTAGATGGTTCGAGCAACAACGCGAGAAGCGGAGAGTGAAGCGGGACTTCTCTCCGTACGAGCGCGCTGCGTACTCACAAGTTAGCCGGCGACTGCCACCGCATCGGACGCACCATCGCGCGCTGGCTTCGGCAGCCTTCTTCCCTGACCCTCTGTTTAAGGAGCAATGGTATCTGGTAAGAACAAACACACATTTCTATAGGAATAATAAGAATTCTCTCGGCACAAGCGGTCCGCATACTCCAGCTTAGCAAGATCCTGTCGCAGCATTAGACGCACCATCGCGCGTTGGCTTCGGCAGCCTTCTTCCCCGACCCTCTGTTTAAGGAGCAATGGTATCTGGTAAGACCAAATACACATTTCTATAGAGAAAATAGTAATTCTCTCCGTACAAGCGGTCCGCATACTCCAGCTTAGCAGGATCCTGTCGCAGCATTAGACGCACCATCGCGCGTTGGCTTCGGCAGCCTTCTTCCCCGACCCTCTGTTTAAGGAGCAATGGTATCTGGTAAGATCAAATACACATTTCTATAGAGAAAATAGTAATTCTCTCCGTACAAGCGGTCTGCATACTCACATTTTAGCAGGGTCTTGTCGTAGTAGACGCACCATCGCAGGTTGGCTTCGGCAGCCTTCTTCCCCGACCCTCTGTTTAAGGAGCAATGGTATCTGGTAAGATCAAATACACATTTCTATAGAGAAAATAGTACGTCCTCCGTACAAGAGGTCTACATACTCACAGCTTAGCAGGATCCTGTCGCAGCATTAGACGGACCATCGCACGCTGGCTTCGACAGCCTCATACTACGTACTCTAGTGTAACGGGCAATGGATTTCTTACGGGCAATGGATACATTTTATGCAGAAATTAATTTTCAGGATGTAAAATTTTCCGAGCCTTTATTTTAAATGCAAATAGTAGAGTGATAAGTATTCTCTATCTTTTTTTTATAAACCTATTTTTTCTTGTATTTTTTTATTTTTATTTGCTACTCTTGCTTCACCGTCGACCATATCACCGCTTACCATCAGGTAAGATAGTACCTTGTCAAACAAGAGCCTATAACACTAAAAATAAACTCTACGCGTGATACCAGACGATAAAAGTGTTAGTCCCTTCACATTCATGCCCCATTTTTAACTCGCCGTATTCAAATCTGAAATTTCTATGTTTAAAGCGTCAATGACACACGGCTACTTTACATGCTACAAGCCGGCGAGTAGCGAGTGAGCGAGTAAGCTTTCGGAAAGGATTGTAAAAATACCGTTGACACGAGTCAGGCGAGTTTACAAGCTACAAGCGGACTCGCTGGCTTGTAGCGTGTAAAAAAGCCGTGTGTCATCGACGCTTGACACATTTGAAGCTGTAAAGGTTTTCTGTTCTATAGTTGGATAAAAAAAATTTAAAATTATTTATTAACCTACACAAACACAAATCATTATCATAACCCTTACATGCTAAATACAGGCTAATAAGTTTAGCTAAGCTACCCAAGCTAAGTAAAATAAAGCTAAGTATTAACAATTACCAGTGCATTTGAGATTCAAACATTATATTCGTATTTACTAACGGCCCCACACTAAGCCTGTATCGTGGAGAATAGTACTGGCATTGGCTTGGCTATTATTGGTCTTCCCTAATGTGTTTTTTCTAATCAACAGAACGGTGGGGCCAAAGACGGACTGGACATGAACGTGGTAGCCGCCTGGCAGAAAGGCTACACAGGAAAAGGCGTAGTCGTGTCAATATTAGACGACGGTATTCAAACAAACCATCCCGACCTTGCGCAGAATTATGTGAGTAGAATGAGGGCGTTAGTTCATTCTTGCTTAGTAACCAGCCAGAAATAGTAAACATCGGGCTTCGGAAAAGGTTAGCGATCGTTAGCGGGTACTTTCAGATTTAAGATGAAGATATTGTTATTTTTATAATCTAGGTTTGAAAAAAGTATTGCATAGAATTCCCCCCGCTTTTAAAATGTCTCTATAACGTGGGTAAAGTCTGTTCATAAAGAAACATTTAATGATACCGATCATAATTGATTACTTTCGGATGGTAACTAATTTGAAGATAACAGATTTTTTTAGTTTAGAGTCGATGTTTGATATTATTGCATAGAATATGCCCTGCATTTAAATCTCTCTATAACGTGTATAGAATCTGTTAATAAGAAGAGTTTATTAATCTTTCGTTTTCGTAACATTTAAATATTTTTTTTCAACACTGCTGCAAACATTTGACTGATGTGGGAATCGAAAAAGTATCTTTTGATTATCACCAGGCTGGAGGAATTTTTTAGAAATACATCTTCCCAAAAACTAGCTTAAATGTATATTCAGGACACAGCCCCAGTACGAGTTTGATTGATGGAACTTGTTACGGAGTTTTTCCTTTCTCAACTATTTCAGTTTTTTCACGGGCTTTTTACACCAATTTTATCGCGCTTTGTAGATATAAGGAAAATGTCTTGAGGATTTTATTTATATATCTTTAAACTGGTCAATTTAACCCACGTTACGAATATCAAATAATCAATCACGATAAAATTTTGTTACATGAATATTTTTTATGTCTTTAATCCTTTAAATTAATAGAGATTTTAGGCATGAAAGTCGAAATTCGGATGAGAATGCACCAATTTAAACTAAGGACTCGGCCGCTATTCCCACATTCCCCACAGAACCACCATGACTGTACAATGTAATTCTGAATTTCCAGTATAGCACTTACAAGGCCACCGGCTAGTTTCGTGTGCCAGCAATTTTACCAGTAACGCGAACATTGCGGTACTTTAAATTCGAGTTTTAGTTTTAATGTGCCGCAAAATTTAACATTATCTGCATCCTACTTAGTGCTTTGTTGCGGTCGGTAGCCACCAAAGCGAAGATTTACATATCTTCCCTTCAATTTCCGTTCAGTCAATAGACTACAGTGACCACTTGCCATCAGGTGAACCATTTGCCTGTATTTTGTTTTAGAATATTACTAGTGGACCCCACAACTTCGTTTGCGATGCGAATAAAAATATTTCTCAAGTTTCGACGTCCAGTGGTTTGGAGTGCGGTGTCTGTCAGTCATTTAGTCAGTCAGGACTAAGCGTTTTATATATTTGATGATGATGATGATATAGAATAGAATAATATTTATTTCTACACAACTTTTACATAAAAAAATACAGCTGTTTTACTTCATTTGTATATCTCTCTTCTCTGGTTTGGTGAATAACAGCCTTTACAAGGGTTTCCTAATAGAGATAGGAGGCCCGCATGTAAGTGTTGAAAGTTAAGCTTTCCGACCACTGCTGTCTATCGACTTTATGTTTGGAACTAGGTTACTGCTATTTAGACAGTAATTCAATGTAGCGAGCGGCAGACCCGTTTTAACTCCTAACTGAGGTACATTAACAATAATATAAAAGGTTTGTTAATCTTTTTCAGTAGTGAGTTAGTTGTGACTTTTGAATTTACTTTACTACTAAAAACCAGCGCTTCATAAGTAGTAATACTACAACTTCTGAAGCATATGCTGAGTGGCCTCCTTTTGGTTCATAACTTTCTATTTTCCTGTGTTAGTATAATATGTACCTTAGTTTTAAATTTCTTGAACCAATAAAGTTTTCTTATTCTTAATCTTATTCTTACTAGGATCCCGTCGCATCATACGACATCAACGGTGACGATCCGGACCCGATGCCTCAAGATAATAATGATAACAAACACGGCACGCGATGCGCTGGCGAAGTCGCCGCTGTAGCCTACAACCAGATATGTGGTGTTGGAATAGCGTACAATGCCAGTATAGGCGGAGTCAGAATGCTGGACGGAGTTGTCAACGATGCCGTTGAAGCCAGAGCTTTAGGGCTCAACCCAGACCATATTGACATCTACAGCGCTTCCTGGGGTCCAGAAGACGATGGAAGAACCGTCGATGGACCTGGGCCTTTAGCTAGAAGGTAAGTATCATCCATAACCAAGTAAACTCTTATATTGATATCAGTTCCGCTATAGCAATGCTGTTTTCAGGGCGTTTATCTACGGAGTCACGAGTGGACGGCAAGGCAAAGGATCAATATTTGTATGGGCTTCGGGAAACGGTGGAAGACACACTGACTCTTGCAATTGCGATGGCTACACGAACAGTATTTTCACGCTTTCAATATCCAGTGCAACGCAGGGAGGCTATAAACCTTGGTACTTAGAAGAGTGTTCATCAACTTTAGCGACCACATACAGTTCTGGAACGCCTGGTCATGACAAGAGTGTAGCGACCGTCGATATGGACGGCAGGTTGAGGCCTGACCACATTTGTACAGTAGAACACACGGGAACTTCGGCGTCAGCGCCTTTAGCAGCTGGTATCTGCGCGTTGGCACTCGAAGCTAACCCCGACCTAACCTGGAGAGATATGCAATATATTGTTGTATTAACGTCGAGATCACAACCACTAGAAAAGGAAGGCGGCTGGATCGTCAACGGAGTTAAGAGAAAAGTCAGCCACAAGTTTGGTTACGGTCTGATGGATGCGACTGAAATGGTCAACTTGGCAGAACAGTGGGTTTCGGTTCCGCCTCAGCACATTTGCAAATCACAGGAAATAAATGAAGACAAACAGATCGATTCAACATTTGGGTACACGTTATTGGCCCATATGGACGTGAATGGATGTAGTGGAACCGTCAACGAAGTTCGATACCTTGAGCACGTGCAATGCAAAATATCTCTCAGGTTCTTCCCTCGAGGTAACCTAAGAATACAATTGACGTCTCCCATGGGAACCGTTTCTACACTACTTTTCGAACGCCCAAGAGACGTCGCCAGTTCAAACTTTGATGACTGGCCTTTCCTTAGCGTCCATTTCTGGGGCGAACACGCCGAGGGCAGATGGACTCTGCAAATCGTGAACGGAGGCAACCGCCACGTGAACCAAGCGGGCATACTCAAGAAGTGGCAACTTATTTTCTACGGCACAGCTGTTGATCCGGTTAGATTACGGTCAAAACGACCATCCTCCGGCGGTCCCGCGTTCGCATACCCAACCGCCGCCGACGGATACGAATCTCTCGGTGATTCTTTTTACAACACTGACGCGTTTGCCAACTATCAGAACTTTCCAAGTTTATTCGCGGCTGGATCCGACCCGGAGAAGGCCGTAGCCCGCCTCGACGGACACAACGTCCCCTCGCCGCATGGGGAGAGTGTCCTCGCCGATAGTAATGACAAGCGCGTCATGCACGACTGTGATCCCGAATGCGATTCCCAAGGATGCTATGGAAAAGGACCCACGCAATGCATCTCCTGCAAACACTACAGATTGGACGACGCTTGCGTTTCGAAATGCCCGCCGAGAAGTTACGCGACGCAAGGAGGAGTTTGCTGGCCATGCCATGAATCTTGCGAGACATGCGTCGGTCCAGGACAAGATTCCTGTCTCACTTGCGCTCCCGCTCATTTATTAGTGGCAGATTTGGCAGTGTGCTTACAGCAGTGCCCAGACGGCTACTGGGAAGATACGAATTCGTCTACATGTCGACCCTGTGCATCCCATTGCGCGACTTGCTCAGAACGAGCTGACAGTTGTACTTCCTGCGAGCACCATTTGGTCCTTCACGACGGATCTTGCTTGACATCTTGCCCAGCTTCCCATTACGAGACTGAAGACTACATGTGTGCAAAGTGCCACAACTCCTGTGATACGTGTCAGGGGCCCGCTGAGAGTCAGTGCGTAACGTGTCATCCTTCGAGCTACGCTGTTGATGGTCGGTGCCTCTCGTCTTGTCCGAGTGGATACTATGCGGATAAAAAGCGAAAAGAATGCATGAGGTATGTTGTTCAAAGACTCTCAAAGCATTCATATTACATATGCTTAGTGTTTGCTTCCATTGTTTGCCTTAACTTTTTTCAGAGCCAATTATTATTAATTTTTTTTTCAGGTGCCCCGTTGGTTGTGCAACCTGCACAACAGCACTATGCCTCACCTGTGATACTAATTGGGAGATGAATAGGAAAGAAAAGTGCGTTCCTGTTGGGTCCAGTCGGTGTCCCCCTGGAGAATTCTTGAGTGATCAGAGTTGCCATCATTGCCACGCGGACTGCGAAAGTTGTTATGGAGATGAAGAAAGCCATTGCTTGACTTGTCCATCGCCTAAGCTGCTGCAGGATTACAGGTAATATATTTGAATTCGTTTTTTTTCTGAGATTAGTTTTACGTAGACTTTCGCGATTATCACACATAGTTATTTGATTGTAACGGGTATTTATCGCGCTCACCTCATATGTTTTTGTGTCCCGACGTTTCGACTGTATGCAACTTATCCTAGATTCTCGTAAGTATCATACTGTTCGCCTAATTTTGATACGTTTTTAGTATTATTTCGGCATTTCGGACTTTGTTATTATTATCCAAGCATAATTATTTTCTTATCGATTTGACCTTTACAGAATATTTCGGCGTTCCTATAATCTCATTTCATTATCTAGTCGGATTTTCAGCAATCTTTATCACTTTTCTTGCGAAAAATATAGGATAAAATTCCGCTTATTCAACAATTATTAACAAGATTATAGCAAAAATCCATAGAGATTCAAAATATTTCTCGTTAATATCGAACGTAATGGTCTTTTCGAAGACGCACATAATTATGTATGTGTATCTTTACGTAATACGAGTTTCAGCTCAGCTTGTTAACTTTGTAAAATATCAATCTATGAATTTCCATTAACGTGGCTCGTATTTATATATAAAAATCCGTTCAGCTTTGATATGAAATCCTTTAGATTTGAAGTATTCGTATCGTTTAAGTGAGTAAATGTTTGTTGAATGAAATATTCACTGTCTGTGTTTGATGTTGACGATTTAGCCCAGAGGCACACGGTCCTGAAATTGATTTCATCTACGAGTATTGTCAAGGATTCAATCGCCATGTCTATTGGTTATATCGATAGCATGTACAGGCTTCTGCCCATGGGTTTGCCCTCGTGATACCGGCAAAGTTGGAAAAACAATATGGATTTCAGACTGACAATACGGATTTCAGACTGTGCTAGAATTTTTAGTCAAACACGATTCAGTTTTTGGTCTCGAATTCTCATAATTATTTTGCCTTGAGCTCAGAAGAGCGCCTTGCTAGTCTCGATACTTGTTTGTTAGAAATATCTATATCTTCGTCACTTGTTTGTTAGAAATATGTTTGATTGTGCCGGCTGCAGCGAAATACTCGTATGTTGTGAATTCTAAGTCTAACATACAATGTAAATTGAATTGTCGGTTAGAAATGTAACGCGGCACATTTTCAGTTTGCTCTGGAATTTCGAGTATTGTTGAGCTTTTCAATTTGAGTTTGCGTTCACGTAGGTAATTCAGGTATTCAGAAATCTAGATCGCTTGGAGCGTGGAGAAACTTATTCAGTATTAACACACGATAAACAAACAAGTACCTATGTATATCTATTAAACAAATATTATGAAGACAATTCAAGATTTAAAATTTTTATTCGCCACAACATTGTATACATAAAGTATATTGTTAAAAAACAGTATTAGTGCCTTATGTTCTACCATTTCTGGTGTGAGAGTTACAGTGAATGAATGAATATATTATAATTTGTGAGGATGAATGGATAAATAGTTGGATTTATTTTACTCAATCACGCTAAAACCACTGAACATAATCGAGAAAGTAACATAGCGAGTTCTCTATCATTTTATTTCAAAATTGTACACTATGTTGATTATGTTGTGTGTAAGTTAACTTGTGTTCAAAATTTCAATGTGTCATTTGTATCGTTTACGCCTTGCTTAAGCTTTGTCCAGTTACATGCGTGACCGTTCGCCCTTTGCATAATTCATTTCATTCCGTGTTGAAAGCCTTAACGAACCACGTTTTACATGACTCAACGTGACTGGAGTTCCACCATAATTCATATTTTCCTTGATTTGAAGCCTTCGTGTATCAGATTACTGATAAAAATCTTATACATAGATTGAAAGGTTAATACACACTTGTAACCTTACGCTAGTTTGAATTATTAGTCATTACATTGATTTATTTAATTCTTTATTGTAAATAAGTACACTTGAAAAAATGTAGCACAAATGGAGGTGTTAATTGCTTACGTTACTCAAACTAGCACTATTTAACCTATTTTAGGATTTACTAGAAATAAAAGATAAATATTGAATTGCAAATATACGTTCAACAATGTTTCTATGAGTCTTATTCATAAAATATTAGCAACACGCCTAAAATACTGCTACGATTGCGCTGAAATTCGGCATAGATTTTTTATTTGATTTTTCTTGATACAACGGAAATAAAAATGCTGGCAATAGCTACTTTATTTACAAATGAGTAAACATTTTAATAATTCAAAAACGTGTCTAGTCTAATTATTATTATTATGAGCCCGTTATGTCCCACCGAAGGGCAAAGGCCTTTCCTCTTTCCAAACTCCTTGATCCAACTTTGTTTGAACTGGCCAATCCTTTGTATGGACATAAGTTCGTCCCTCCATCTGCGCCGCGGTCTGCCGCGAGGTCGTTTCCTGTTAGGAGGCGTCCATTCCGTGGTGGCATATTCGAAACAATAGGTATCTAGTCAAATATTGTTTCGAAAATGTAAAGTATACACTTCTCCACAGATGTGTCTCAGAGTGCAGCCGTGGTTACTACGCCGAAGCGGGTCGGTGCGTGCGCTGCGTGCATGGCTGTACAGAATGCGCTTCTCGGATCAACTGCACCCTTTGTTCTGGATCTTTGAGACTGCAGTCCGGTACTTGTAGGACGTCCTGCGCTGATGGGTAAGTCTACAAACCACTAGACAAACGTAATAGATGATGGACACAATAGCAGCAACACCGGGCACAAATAGTAGCTACACCAGGTGCATTTGCACCTTCCCAGTCATAGCAGCTGCTATTGCTGCTAAATAGCAGACACCGTTATTCACCAGTCATAGCAGCTGCTATTGCTGCTAAAAAGCAGACACCGTTATTCACCAGTCATAGCAGCTGCTATTGCTGCTAAATAGCAGACACCGTTATTCACCAGTCATAGCAGCTGCTATTGCTGCTAAAAATCAGACACCGTTATTCACCAGTCATAGCAACTGCTATTGCTGCTAAATAGCAGCTGCTATGACTGGGAATAGTAACTGCGTTTGCCAGGTGCAAAGGCAGCCATACAAATAGCAGCATTAGAAGCAAATGCTTAATAGCAGCCATACCTTCCAGATGCAAATAGCAGCTGCAATTATGATTTGAAATTGAAAAGCATAGTTATAGTATTTTTAAGATAATTAAATGTCACCTCTGATTTACCAATTCCCTTCAGGTACTACGCAGACCGTGGTTCTTGCTCCAAGTGCTACATTTCCTGTCAGTCGTGCAGCGGACCGAGACGCGACCAGTGCGCCTCCTGCCCCGATGGCTGGAGACTGGCCGCTGGCGAGTGTCATCCGCAATGTCCTCAAGGTTAGTGATGGTTTCCTTAGGCCCTAGGTCCTGGATCGTGGTTCGTGCTCCAAGTGTTATACTATCATGTCAATTGTGTAGGAAAAACGCACATGAACAACATTAGCCTTGAGGTGACCTGTTTTTAAATGAAGACAACGTCTAAGCAAGTGTCACGTGTGATGACCTCTGGATAGCTAGACAAAGCTACGAGTCGCGGAGTGTTCTTGGCAGAAATTGAATGAAAAAACGTGGTGGCCGAGTGGATGAGGCCCTTACCTTGCGATCAGATGGTCGCGGGTTCGAATCTCGGTGACAGTCATGCGAAAATGGTCGGTCGAAAAAAATCTATGTATGCATCCCACGCTCTCGCAACGGTGAAGGAAAACATCGTGACGAAACCGGGCATGTAGTAGAACCTAAGGTTCGAAAACATGTGTCGATTGCACGAAAGGAACCTCTTCGAGGCGCACTTGAAATCCTTTCACCACACTGGTTCGAAGGAACTAGTGACACGATAAGAAGAAGAAGCAGGAGACTGCTCTACATTGACTATGATGTAGGTATTATATGATGTGTATAATATATGACGTTTTGTTTTCTATAGGTTTCTACCAAACTCACGGCGAGTGCCGTCACTGTCACCACTATTGCCGCGAATGCAACGACTCCGGGCCGCTCCATTGCACCTCGTGTCCTCCCCGCTTCATGCTCGACGGCAATATCTGCATGGAGTGTCTCAGCTCCCAGTACTACGAACAGGGCAACGGGACCTGTAGGTCTTGTGATAACACCTGCAGGGAATGCACTGCACAGGGAAGGTTCAGCTGCACGGCTTGTTCAAGACCTCTGAGGCTGGATAGGTGAGGTTTTTACCATGTGTTTATTAAGTCTCTTTCTTGTTTGTCTGTCGTTCCAGGTGGAATCTTGCAACTCAATCTTTTTTTTTTCTTTTTTGTTAATCTTTATTAAAGAGCTTTATTTGCATTTATGACGCTATAATCAACACCATACATAAGATTATTTTATTTATTTTATTTTATTTATTATACAAGTGAACTTCTTGATTAGCTATCCGGCTGAAATTTTCAGGGTAGCTCAAAACTCGATGACAATGCATTCGAAATTCATAAAAAACTAAATGATAATCACAATTAGATTTAATAACCTCATAAATACTGCTATATCTCGTAAAGGAAGCTAAATAGAGCAAAAGCATAAAAACATGTTTTTTTTATTTTTAATCTATGTATATTTCTTGTTACCATCGTTTATACGTGTTTTAAAATTAACCCTACTAACTTAAAAACACGTATAAAATCTAAATTAAAGTATGAAACCTTTCCCTTTTTTTGTTCACGAAATCAAAAAAACAGAGGAAACGAATAGTGTGTAGAAATTACTATAATACGGCGTACTTTTTGAGTATTTGTCCGAAACATTTTTGTATGGAATTCGGATTTGAGGATTCCCCTTAAAGATTGCGCAATATAAAACCACTATTTTTATTTCTAAATGTTTGTGCTCAAAGTATTTAATATATAGCCATAGCGTGTAATATATAGCATTTCAACAGACTTGATTTTTTAACTGTTGCGTTTTTCAGTAGACATTTTCTATGTTCATCCAAGCAAGATTATAATTTGTTTCTTTATTTGCCTCGATTTCCTTAACCTTATAAAATCTAAATTTAATAGTTTTATCTCAAAAAACATTACTAGAGCTTGAAGTTTTTTTTTCTGACCATTCCTCTCGGCATGTTTGCTCACCCAGTTCCTTTAACCCTATAAGAGAACTCGCTTCGTTTATTTCCAACAACCCTTCAAATGACAGGTACGCTCAAGCCTCAGAGTAGAATAGAGGCGTCGAGCTGAAACTAAGGGCTTGAGGGCGTTTGAAGTGGATGAGACTTAAGCCAACTGGAAGCCTATGGCTTTGACTAAAGTGCCTACAAAACGGCAAAAAGGTTATGTAAGAAACTTGGCTGGAATCTAATATTGAGACTTACAATTCAAGATGATACAACCGACATTTATACAAACTTTATCTAAGTATTCAGCTTAAAAGCTGAAAGCTTAAAGGTCGATCTCAATGAGGTCACCGCCGACGCAGATGAGCTGGCCGCTTAATTTTCGTGGATAATTTAATTTTGCGGTAGCATTGACTTGCTAAAAAGAAGCTTTTATGTTATAAGTTTATAAAAAAAAACTAAAATCTCTACTGCCAAAATATTATCGCCGTAGATTTTTTATTGGAATATTACAAAATTAAATAATTGATTGACTCAGGCGTTACTTTGCGGAAATCCATAAATATCAACAAATTATATAAATATATTTAGTAATAAAGCCGCTTAATTTCAAAGTTTAAGGATACGACACGTGTTTCGCCTCTACACGAGGCATCATCAGGAGGTGTGGACTCGCCGAAGTCCGAAACGAGAGACTCTCGTCTCGTACAAAATTAAATGCCAGCTTGTAGTCATATTGAATTTTTGGCATCTGTTGTCCTAATTGACCTAGAAAAAACCAATTACCTAAATCTAATTTTTCAAAATCTGTTTATTTGTTCAGCCTTCAGGGTACTAAGAGTAGACTTACATACCTACTCTCAAAGACGTTTCGATAGTGAATGATTTATTTTTCTTTTATCTTTTGTCTATTTTTTATGGTATCCTGTGTATCCTTATCAATTATGAAAATAAACTTCGTTTGATTTTTTATTTTTATTTGTGAATAGATTGAACAACCAATGCGTGCCATGTTGTACTGAGAAGATTTCAACCTCATCCACAGCCGAAGCGGAGTGCTGCCATTGCCATCCCGAAAACGGTAACTATCACATCACATTTAATGATGATTACGTTTTATGAAAAACTAAAATATACTGCTGCAAACATAGGTAATTCTAATCCGATTATGTACCTATACGAAATTTCATTAAGATCAGGCATATAGTTTCCAAAAAAATCTGTAATTACGTTTGTATTAGGGCTTAGGCATTCGTACCGATCTATATTCGATAATTATACTAAAATTGAAAAATGGCGTTAATTTTTTATAAACCAAAACTATTTGTCGTTAGGGATCGTTCACAGTTTACAACATATTCAAATTGTGTATTTTTTCACAGGTGAATGTATAAACTCGTCCGTAGCGGGCAAACGCCGTATAGCGGAGTCAAGCTTGCACATAGAGGCGAGTTCGCGAGCCGCGCCGAGCGCCGTTTCTATTCTCCTAGCCGTGTGCGCTCTGGCTGGATTGATGTTCGCCGTGCTCGCAGTATTGCAGGTAATGTTACAGGCGAGTGTAAATATCAACGTAAAATTGTAAAAACCGATAGTTTACAATCTTTGAAACCGATAAATTGTTAACTTTTGTTTGTGAACGCAAGTAGCTCTTTAAAACAGACCAATCAAGACGCAGTCGCCAGTTTATAATCCAACGGTTTGAAACCGATATATTGTAAACTTTCGTTTGTGAACGCAAGTAGATATTTAAAACAGTCCAATCAAGGCGCAGTCGCCCTCATATTGGTAGGTTAGGTTGTTTTTTTTTTTCGTGTCATACCTTTTTCTTCCTTTTGGGTGATCATTTACATATTTACGCTTTTAAATCCAAGTTTTTGTGAATGGTCCTTTGATTGATCTATTTCATAGCAGACTTTCGTAGTTTTAGCCAATTTTCCGACAATTTGTAATTTAACGTGTTTGAATAACCGTTAATTTGTAAATATTCGGTTCTTACAAATCAACGTTTGTTTTTAAAAATGCGTTCTCCAGATGGTAACTGATCACGTCTAGCCAAAGCCGAAATAGTACTAGACTGATTTTTCCATTGCATAGTCCGGTGCAGCACTAAAATAGCGCTCGTCCACTTTGAAACATGATATTCCATCTCGAAAGCCCAGTTGTCGCCCTGGCGCCCTTCGAACCGAAACACAGTAATGCTTATATTATTCAACATTCATAAACATTAATCTAAACCGTCATCACTGCGGCACGATGATAACAGAATCAAAAGGCAAGACGAAACTTTGGTCTATTGAATTGTAGCCACAATCAAATATTGAAACCAAGTTTAAAGTAGGGTCCAGAGGCTATCGTAAAGTTTTTAGTGGACGGACTCAGTGCCACGCAAGGGGCTAAGTGTGGGTAAAGATGTTGGGTCGGTAGTAAAGATTTGTGCGCCGTATGTTTTATTGGGGAAACGAATTCATTACTATTCAGAAGTGAGGAGTTAAAGGGACTTTTGGGTTACCGGTATATGTGGCTATAACTCAAGGGTATATTACTTTATGGTGTCAGGTTTAAAAGTAGCCTATATCTTTACATAATAAATTTTCTGAATAAATCGATAATAATAATCACCATTATTTCAACAACTCAACTTAATTATTTCAACTCAGGTCTATTCTCTCTGATGCATATCTAAAGATCGGTAACAGCGCTGTTGAAATATTAATGTTTCATTTTTTTAATTTTGACCACAACTCGATCTTAAATTGTAACGAAAAATATTACAAAATGGGGATATCTCATATTTATTACCGGGATGTCCGAATTATTCCTGCTTTAAGACTCCATCCTGGTTATAAGCTGTTTATTTCAGTGCTCATCAATCAAGGAGCATCGTTATTAATTATTGCTAAATAGTTGTTAATATTTAAACCTATAACCCCCTCCCCTGAGTCCGTCCCTGGCTCGGCAATTAGCTGTAATATTAATCCCGCATTGACGTGGGGCCCGCTCAATCATTATAATCCGCGATTAGGTAAGGTTTCATTACCGTCGGCAAACTAATCTGGACATGCAATATTTATTATAACCGTTACGTATATCCAATGGGCGTTATCGACTTGGTAAATATTGGAATTGAGATTGGTTTCGATACTCTAGGTTATGATAAACTAGAGTAACACAATAGGTACAGTAATAAGTACAGACAGGGTCATAGATAAGGTCATACGCACTTGAAATCCTTTCACCACACTGCGAAAGAACTAGTGACACAATAAGAAGAAGACTATTTTTAAAGAGATTTGAAGGTGTCTTGTGAAATAAAAATGAAAATGAAACAGTTTATTTGCGACACAAAATAAGAAACATATAAAAAAATAAAATAAAAGCAACGATAAAGAGTGTGTGACGCAAACACTATGACTATGTTAAAAAAAGTGACACAAAACTATTAAAAAAAACCAACACTGTGTTATATAGACACATCAGCGGAAGCTGCTCGTCTATCAACAAATAATAATAATACTAATAATATAAAGAGGCTCTCGCTTGGTGGCTGGGTCAAGGGCCAGATACAAAAGGTGGTACTATTAGAGTCGGCTCGCATGGTGAGAAGGTTCCTCACTCTGCAGCCCTAGCCACCAGCCGCTTGGGCTCTACTCCGCGGCTGGTGGTCCACCGTTTTTATATATTTTTTACAATAATACTGCTGTTTTTTTTAAATAGTTTATTTTTTAAATATTATTGTAAAAAATAAATTTTAATGAGAGAAAAATATAAATAAATGATATAATAATAATAATAACAGGTCTCCGACTCAGCATTCGTTGGCTGATAAGACAACCAACGCTGGTCTTCCGTCGGAGCCAATTTGTTGATGCCACGGATAGTCAGACATAAGTTAATAGATTTATGAATGAACACCACAGAAATTAAGTAATAAATTGTAAATTGTGCCAGGGGGATACTTATCTATGACGTTCTCTGTACCTACCTTTTTAAAGTGAAAACTTTAGGCGCGCTGAGCAAACTTCATTTTTTTATTTGGAGTGAATAGTTAATTCTTTAGTCTACCTTCGTTTATCAAATATAATAAAATATAATATACCTTCTAATTACATCTTTGGGAGTTTTTTAATAATTAAACCCACTTATGATTAATTATTTAAAAATATATATTTATCAGATAATAGAAAGAAAAAAGAAAGAGGTGGCTCCAAATAGATTTTTCGCTAAAAATCAAACCTAAAAAAGTATACAGGGTAGAATTTCGGTCTCTTTTATCGAATAGTGCTTTTTCGGTTAAAATACCCAGTATCAGTAAAGGTTGATAAGATTTTACTGCAGCGAGCGGATTTGGACCCGTGAGTGGTATTCTAGTGTGAACCAGACTTTAATCCTCTTGCATACGGTACAGTGAGCTAGATATAGTTTTTTTTTTTGGTACAGGGTGTATACGAAAAAAAAATGAAAAACATTAAAAGTTGCGTTAAGAAAATGACACACGGATATATGGACGACCCTCTTCTCTATTTTGCTACGGAATTTTAAAATACCTAAATTTTTCTTTAATGTTTGAACTCCACTTAGAAAAGTCTTACCGCAGGTCTCCTTAAAATAAAAACAATATGTATTATAAAAGGCTTTATTCTGCCTGACTGACTGACAAGCAAAGCACAGGCTGAACCATTGAAAATTAAGGCTCGAAATTTGGAAAGCATAGTTGTCAAGAAGTATAGACGCGGACCTATATACCAAGAAAGGAATCTTATTAATTCGCAACGCAAACATCGTGTCAAGGTCGTGAGTTCGAACCCGGTCGTTCACCGATGGATTTTTCTGTTCAGAAATTCTATGTGTGCATTGCATATATATACGTGCTTGACGCTGAAGAAAAACATAGTGAGGAAACCAGCATGTCATAGAACCTAAAAAGTTAGAAAACATGTGTCAAGGAGCCTCTTCGAGGTGCACTTGAAATCCTTTCAAAAGAACTAGTGACACGATAAGAAGAAGCAACGCAAACGAATTTGTAGATGTCGGCTAGTCTGAAATAAAAAAAACCATTGTGAGTACCTACAATAATAAAACACCCTGTATACAACAGTGTACTCGGCCACGGATTTGCATCAGAAATGTTTCAGTTTATAAAAACAAACGTAAACATTTCCCTCTCTATTCGGGAAGGAGAGTATTTGCTTAAATAATTAAAGCATTTTAAATAATTTCGCCTGGCTTTAAAGGGGCGTAAATAGCGTGCCTTGAAAAAAAATATAATACGTTGGTCAGTTTATGTTTTTCCACGGTGTTTTCTAAAAGAGTGTTGTCTAAAGCGTCGATGACACATGGCTTTTTTACAAGCTGATTGTTGGCGAGTTTGAAAACTAGAGTGTTAGCTTTTGGGAAGTATCGTCAACAAGCAGATTGTAAAAAAGCCGTTGACACAAGGCGATTTTACAAGCTACAAGAAAAGTCGCTAGATAAACTTGAGTTAAAATTTATAGACCCAAGCTGAAATTTTCTATCGAGCTTTGATTTAAAAAATCTTTATTGCACAAAAATAAAAATTACATTGCACAATGGGCGGGCTTAATGCTTTAGAAATTAAAAAATACGGTTCTAACACAGAAGTATTAATGTACAGAAACACGAAAAAATGCGACCAATAAAAGAAGCCACATTGGCTAACTGCTAGTACATTTCGGTCCGACGCATATTTTCGAAAAAGAGAAGTAACAGGGCTAGATAAATATTATAATGTTGAAACAACTTTTTTTTCGTTGTTAATAAAACTACATCTTAAAAAGTAACAAACTTTTAATGAAAATGGAGATATTTCATATTTATTGACAAGGTGTCTGAAATTTTTTGGTCCTGTCTTACGACTCCATTTTGGTTTGATACTGTCCATCTATAAGTAACACCGTTGTAAATGTAAATGAAAATGGACTCCCTTTTCCGCACTTGGACTCCTGTTGGTCCTTTGTGCGTCGGATTTCCTGACTAATAGTTTAGCCAGCCTAACTCCGCCCAGAAGCACAGAAGTTTCCTGGGTTCTTCGCAGGCTTCGCGGAGTGACCTCGGATTTTTGAGGAACACCGTTATTCATCTATGGGTTCTAATAGTTGTTTTTCTTCAACAGATGCGTAAACCGCGCGAGCACAAGCGGTCCCGAAGCGTTGTCTACTCGCCCTTGGCCGATGATGATGACGTCACGATGCTGCCTTACAAAGAACCGATGCGTAATGAAAGAGGGTTTGAACAGGAGCCTCTTCTAGAACATGCCACGTAGCCAACTGTGATCTGTGGATGTAAGTTTTGAATTAGTCACTTTAGGTCACTGGAGATGAATGGAGATTAAAGGTTCGCGCGCATTAGGCACACCGATTTTAGACACATCGCACAGCACCGCACCGCATTGCATAACAAAAATCTTCCCACATACCTTCCGTACATTTTTTTCTAATCATGGAATCAATAGCACCTCATATACATATATGGAGTGTTGCTAATACCTTAACATGTCTAGGTATACCTTATCTAAACTTACCTATTGCCAGTAACATATTCTCACTTTTTAATGAGGTTTTTTATAATATGTAGAGAATATTGACCAAAATATTATAATTATATTAAACTATGTGCGCAATTTGTGTAATGCACGAAAGTGATGTAGGAAGATTTTTGTTATGTGATGCGTCTAATGTGCGCGAGTCTTAACTTTATTATATCCTATTAATATATTTATAAACTTATTTAACTGGACTTAACATAAACTTAAAACATAGTTAACATAGAAACGACTTCAAAGCTTTAGGAGTTACTTCAAGAACATTCCATGTAGTGAATTAATAATTTTAAGTCGGGACATGATTAGTAAGGCATGAAATCTCTTAGTTTTTCAAAAACATAGTCCTATTACATTTATATTCTAGCTGAAAGTTATGTTATGTTAATATAAAGAAAACCTAGATCA
Source organism: Lobophora halterata (assembly GCA_932526365.1). Classification (NCBI taxonomy): domain Eukaryota; kingdom Metazoa; phylum Arthropoda; class Insecta; order Lepidoptera; family Geometridae; genus Lobophora; species Lobophora halterata. The sequence continues at coordinate 2,291,601 of OW052017.1, forward strand.
TTGGACTATTGCATTGATAATTCAATTATTAATAAAAATATTTGAAAAATAATTGTCTTGTTTTATACCACAGTTCTTTATAATGAACTGATAGGAAATAGTTTAGGGAAATATGACGCCCCAACGTTTGACTTCATAAAGTAGCCTGGAAATGGCGTAGTCGCATACAGCCGTTGTCGCTACATATATTAATAGAAGGAAAGATATCAGCGATCTATGATCATATATTCAAATAAAAGCTCAAAAAATATATGTCAAAATATTCTTCTAAGTGCTGTTCATCTCCAAGTGACTAAAAAGCGAATGACAGTAGTAATTGTTAAGTTTGTAAGTGATATTCGGTCACAATTCCTAGTAAATGAAGTGTATCCCTTACCGATAATTAAAATGGACCATGTTACTCGAATAATACGTTTCGAATTAGAGAAATAAGTAGAGAGACTTAGATAATCATTAATTCATGAACGCTCTGCCTAATTGGAGCTTTAGGTAAAACATTATTTGGTAAAAGGTATAATCGAATAATTTGAAAATGTACGTCTTATTAAATGGGTAAATGAAAGCTGATAAAAAAACGATAGCGGTTATCGTAAAATTACATATATAATTTATCATATGTAATATTACGCTCACATTTTATGCTCATAACTTTTTTGTCATTTTTATCGTAATTTATTTTATACCATTAAATAAGCCTACGATGTGTCATTTATGGGTTAAGGGTAATCCTCAAATCCGAATTCCATAAAAAATGTTTCGGACAAATACTCAAAAAGTACGCCGTAAAAAAAAATGGACGTAACGAATAGTGTGAAGAAATTACTATAATATGGCGTACTTTTTGAGTATTTGTCCGAAAATAATTGTATGGAATTCAGATTTGAGGATGCCCCTTAACAGGCGTACATTTTCAGATTTCGACAACATTTTTTAAGCCAGTTGCTAAGTTTTCCTTTTATTGAAATGGAAAATAAAGTTTAGGTAATTAAATTATTCAAAATTACTTACAAAACAATTTTGAAACGATTTTCAAGTTTGAATCTAGCTGCGAGCAGACTTTTTATTAGTATCAGAAGTATCAGTCAAAAAATCTGTGCTTGACTCAAATTAAAATGTGGAATGCGAATACCTTTATGCACAGAAGTATTAAAGTATAGAAACACAATGTAGTACCACAGGTAGTACATTGAAAATGCGACCAATAAAAGAAGCCACATTGGCTAACTTCTAGTACATTTTGGTCCGTTGCTAATTTTCGAAAAGAGAAGTAACAGGGCTAAAAAAAATATTATACGTTAAAACTACTAGACTTTTTATTGGTAATGAAACTACATCGCAAAAAGTAACAATCATTTTTTGAAAATGGAGATATAGAAATATTTCATATTTATTGACAAAGTGTCTGACATTTTTTGGTCCTGTCTTACACAACTCCATTTTGGTTTGATGCTGTCCATCATGGTGTATAAGAACACCGTTATTCATCTATGGTTAGATGTAAAAATGTATTGAATTCAGAAAGTTGGTTTGCTGGTGGCTTCATCCAATTAAAAAAAGTTAATATAAGACTTCCGACGCAAATTATATTAAACTTTTGATACAAAGAAAATTCTTCAAAGCAAAATTACTTTAAAAAATGGAATTAAAGCATTTTCTTTGCGAGGCTCGGCTGCGTTCGATAGAGCGAATGCGATAAAAAATAATGATCTACTTAGAAGAGTGCTTTTGTGGTCGTTAAGTCCATTTCGGATGGTGCTAGTAACTGGCTTAAGTACGATCACCACAGTTATTTTTTACAAAAGACTAATGCAATGACCCCTGTCCGTATTTTGAAACGAAACTTTGATAAATTCTCAAGCAGATTTAATGATAAAGAATAATATGTTGAAAATTTCCGCTTGAGACGCGATTCAAACTTAAGTCTGGTTTTCGAAAACAGGTCAAGAATATTAAGTTATTGATCTATAAGTAAGAGCATTGTCTGAAAAGGGATTTATTTAACACTCGCACTGAGATAGGTATTTTGTTAAGACACGAGTAGATCAGGGCAACTTTTAAAGGCAATGAGTGTCGTAGATACATCCGTAAACTATCAGTGGATAAGTACAGTCAGCTGCACCAATATGTATGCACTCTCAAGCTTTCCCATTTATATCATACTCCTAATTTTGCAAAGACATTCTTCTTCTGACAGTAAGAGGACTACATTCATTTGAAAATGCTTGCGTGAACTTGTCTATGCAAAATTAAGAGTAGGTAATATAAATGTGAAAGCTTGGAAGTCTATGCATGTTTGTGCAGCTGACTGTACTTCTGATGTTGCCTCTTTAACAAAATATTGAACTTATGTAAGATAATTGATTGATTCAGGCGTTACTTTGCGGAAATCCATAAATATCAACAAATTATATAAATATATTTAGTAATAAATCCGCGTTTCAAACTTCGGCGAGTCCACACCTCCTGATGATGCCTCGTGTAGAGGCGAAACACGTGTCGTATCTTTAAACTTTGGTTTTCTGTTCGTTGACTCTTTGGTTTAGTTGAACTAAAGTCAAGTTAATTAAAACCTTTGTTTAGAAATTAAGCGGATTTATTACTAAATATATTTATATAATTTGTTGATATTCCTTATGTAACGCACCAAATACTTGTTTTTTTGAACTGTAAGCCTACACAAACTTGCAAACAAAAAAGTATCCACTTAAATAATGGGTTTTATTCTAAATTCTGTAGTTAGATAGAATAGGTACAGCCGGCTCTGTAATGGTCATACACACAGCTTATGCCAGTGTTCTTCTGTGATTGAAGTGATGATTAAACCACTGACACAAATACATCATGTGTTTGCGTGAGTATACTACTGATGTGATTAAACCGCTTAAGGTATAGTACCAATAATATAAACTACAAATGGTTTAATTACAAGAGAACACTGGCGTAAGCTAGATGTAAAGACAATTACAGAGCCGACCCGACGTTAATCAAACTCTTTAACATTTTAGAAATTATTATTCAAATTAAAAATTAGAATTCAAAGTGGGTTTTTAAATTAGCCACGAATTGTTTTGCTAAACCTGGTTTAAGTCTGAATCTATCTTCAACCAATTTGAGCAGTTTGATAATGGGAAAGGAGTAAGTATTTGACCTTGTATACCGTGCGCGGAGTGCAACAATGGCATAAGTGCAAAACATAAAAAAAAATCGTTAATGCAACATCCATTTATCGATCTACTTTCGAGATCCCAAATGTCAAAATATGTATGTCAGTTTATTTGACATTTTCCATACATTCGATTCTGTTTCGTTTTGTACTCGTGTCAATGTTTCATTATTTGTGCGCTATGTAATAAATATAAATATATATAATAGAAATAAATTGTATTGTAAGTTTGAACAAAACGTTCGTTGTTTCGTCGTTTGTGATATAACAATTGTTATGCCGCAGTGTCTTTGTTTTTAAATTCATTATTTTATAAAGTACCTAATTTTTCGTATATAAGACGTAATTTTTTTGGGAATTAAAAAATACATACACTGTGGCTAACAGATTTGCTAATAAAATTGTCTGGAGAAAAATATCCAAAATGTAATGAGGTTAATAATTTCAATTACTATCTTCAAAAGAATTTAATTACGTTTCGAGTAAAATGTTTTTTCGAAATATCACCATCGTTTGGGTATTACGATGAACTCATTATCAAGAAAAATTATCTGAAATCAAATTATGCGTATCGTAATGATCTTTAAATATATTATTGAAATACTGTTTTAATAAAAATATTTTAATAATTGTCGATGCCATTTCTTTTTTTATTTAAAACAAAATTAAATCTTTTTGACTTGGCTATTGACGTCAAAATGTCAGATCTTGTTAATTTTATAATTAGTTTTAATGCCGAGAGTTACCATAGGTTTTAAAATTGTACAATTTTATAAAACTTCAAGTAAAATAAAGTTTTAAATTCCAAGCTAGAAAAAAAATGTTTATTGACCTGTTTCAACTTATTTTGTTATTTAGCCTCATTTGAGATAAAATAAAATAGTAAATGCAATAATTATGCCTTATTTTTTAAGTAGCTTGATTTTAAATTATCTCTTAGTATAATTTGTGATAAGGTTCGCAATGATATTTGTCACAAATATTACATTATCGATTGTAATAATAAAACGTCGTACTCATATTGTATTATTTTTTATATGTGATAAAAAAATTGTTATGTCATAATATGTAAACCATTTTTTTTTTTATATGAAGTTGAAAGTATGAATATAAAAAATACTGAATTGGATCTTACCACATTTTTATCATTGTGGTCGATATGTAAAGTCAAGACAAAGTGTTACCATATAACCATCACAAAATGTAAATAGATAGTAACAAATTCGCGTTAGATTGTACGTAGATTATGACAAATTTATAATAATAATAATATAATAAATTTTCGCAATATGTCTATGGGGCTTTTTGTCAATTAAAATATACAGAAGATCTTTATTTATAATTAGCTATGTATTTAAATTGCATTAAACTTCCAATTTATTGTTTTCTCTAGACATCTGAATCTCAGAGTAATAACTTTTTTATCAGGTAAATTAATAATAATATTAATTTACATATTAAAAAAATATGTATTGTATCACTTTAAAACAGAGGAAGATTAAGAAGGTTATCTTTCGCTCTAGTGATATTTTTATCTAAATTTTTAAATATTTCTATTTATTTCTTACAAGCAGTTTTTAAAGTTATTACTTCCTTATATTTTTTAGTTTGTTTTAGTGGGATATTTTTAATTAAGAATATATTTTTGTATGATCATTCTTATGTGCAATTAATATTTGTAATAAAAAGGAAGTCTATGTCATTATTTTCTATTTCATTTACTTACATTTTTTATTCCATAATTATACTTGCATGAACATTCCCAAATTTCAAGTTTCTACTTTCAGCGGTTTTGGATTGGCGATGATGAATCTGTCAGTTATGACATGATAAACAGAATTACATACCTACCTATCTCTATAAATCTTGATATCGTTAAGCAATGCTAACTCTACGTCATTTTACGTAGATTTACGTATTTGCCTTTCTTGCAAACCTACGAGCTTCAGTCCCAGAATCTACTATCAAATTTGTAGTATCAAAAGTGTACAAATTTTCAAAATAACATAATTATCTCAATCTTAAAGTACCTACGTAGATCTACGAATTTTTCATAGGCAAATTTTAGTATTTCTACGTAATTTTCTAATCTAGCCTACGATATTTTCGAGTTGGCAACGATGCTTTATAAGTAGGTACCTAGAATTCCTAATTGAACCTACAATTAGGGATATCGACAAACAAGGTATGTTTGTACAAAAGCTCAAATTACAAAGTTTATCGAAATCCAATCAGGATTTTAACCTATACCTAAATTCCAGGAATCGAGCTTAGTACGAGTAAGATAGGCCCAAAAGATAAAAAATGGGAATCAAGCTTACTAAGATATGCCCAAAAGATAAAAAATGGTGGTAATTGGGAAATTGTTTTCACGTTGATCGTCCGGTATCGTGTCGACTATCGCTCGACATCGCCTAAACAAACAACATCCATCGACTTTTTAGCCGACTGCAAAGAAGGAAAGCTATGTTTTTCGAGTGTATGTACAGTCAGCTGCACAGATATGTATATACTTCCAGGCTTTTACATTTATATTAAAATCTTAATTTTTCAAAGACATTCTTCTTCTGACAAGTACGAGTAGACTACGTTAATTTGAAATGCTTACGTTTAAGCAAGCAAAATTAAGAGTATTATAAATGTGAAAGCTTGGGAGTGTATACATACTCGTACATATCTGTGCAGCTGACTGTACATAATGTCTCTTTGCGTCGCCCTGGAGCCTAAACGGCTGAACGGTTTTTTAGAAATGAGGTTTCGGTGGATTCGTCTAAGTCAAAGATACAAAGGTGAAAGGCTACTTTAAATGCCAAAAATCCAATATGGCGGCTGAAAGCCAACAAAATGTGTGCCCTTCAAACTGGAAAACAGCAATGCTTACACTGTTTTACGACAGAATATGTGACACTGTATTGGTATATCTAGACCAAATTCTGCAGTAAAAAAAAACTTCTGTAGCGAACTTCCGAAATAAACATCTACAAAGAATTTGACGTTCAACCCAATTACAAGTATCATATCCAACCCTCGATATATCACATTTCGTTTTATGCCGGCCCTTTTCGTATGTAAATATGTATGTATGTAAATAAATTCAATAACTTGGCTCCCTGGACACGGCGCTGTCAACAGGCAAGGATAGTGCCCGTAATTCAATTTATTTTGTGCTGGTTAGGAATGGAGAGTATGCCGAGTAACATGTTATTGATCATGGTATAAAACTGATCACTCATAACACTTGTTACTTTCTGAGACCAAGTATGTTATAAAATCATGGTGATATCCCCCAGGTTCGCCTCGGCAGGGGATTTTGTACGCTGTGATGTCATGATACTTGTTTCACAACCATACCATTCACAATTTCATTCATATTGTAAATAACAATAACAGAGATTTAGTAGTCTGCTGACTGTGAGTGGGAGTGATTAATGGCGGCGCGTCATGCGTGAATTATTTGAAGAAAATGTGACATTATCACATTAAGCCACTGAAGAAAAATCACCGGTGATTTCACTGTGACAAAATGAAATAATTTCACCATGTGACAATAAATTAGAAGTAGCAATAATTTTCATGTCTAGTGCTGGTTTTGCTCCCCAGCATCGACGTCATATAACGGTTAAGTTACCTGCGCCCAAGGTAAGGTAGAAAATACGATGAAGCCTGTGATGTTACAGCACACGCTGAGTGGCGTCCAATTTCAGCTAAGTGTTAGTTTTAAGATAACATAGGGCTATTTTAAGCGTCGATGACACACTGCTCGTTACACGCTACAAGCCAGCGAGTTCACTTGTGGCTTGTAAATTCGCCCCGTGTCATCGGCTTTTTTACAATCTGCTTGATGACAATCCTTGCCAAACGCTAACTTGCTCACACGCTAGCTTTTAAACTCGCCAACAATCAGCTTGTAAAAAAACCGTGTGTTATTGACGCTTTACAACATCTATGAAGGTACCTATTACGTAATATGATATGGGATTCGTACATAAATCGATATTCCATTTACGTACATTTCTGACAGCGGCGGTTCCCATGGGACTGAACTATACGCGGTAAACAAAAGATCCGACAGAACATCACGCCTTATTGGTCTGCGTACTTTGTTGGACGGTACGGCAGAGGATTTTAAACAGCATTTAATTCTTAATCAATCGAAATAGGGTATTTAATTTTAATAATCGACCTTAGAGCATCGTGGAGCATCGCGCGCGAGCATTGAAATATAAGATAAGATATCCTCTGCCGTACCATGCGCAAATGTGCGCAGGCCATAGAGGTGCCTATAGAAATGATGACTACTGCCCGTGATTTCGTTTGAGAAGTAAGTATCAAGGCAAGGTTGCCTGGAAGAAATCGCTACTAATCGATCTTTCTTAAAATAAACTGGTAAATAAGTAACTATAAATTATTTTCACAATTTTCTTATTTTTATGCATATTTTTATTTTTCGCATCAACTTTTTTACCAATATTTCAGGAAGCTAATTTTGTTACGTTAAGTTTTACTTTGAGAAGGGTCTTGTTGTTTTGCGAAAAAATGTTGGTAAAGTAATAAGAATTTGTGTCTGATTTTAAAGTTGCTTGTATTATTAACTCATTTTTATAAAAAAAATCTGAAACATTTTCAACCAACTTCAAAAAAGAAGGTTCTTAATTCGGTTGAATTTTTTTTATGTTTGTTACCTAAAACTTTGTTGTTTAGAACCGATTTGAAAAAAAACTGTTTTTGTTTGAGAGGGGATATACTTCCAAATACGTACCATATAATTTTCATGAAAATCGGTTCAGTAGGTACCTTCTTTGGTTTTGAAATCAAAATAACTGAAAAAATAACTTCATCCAAGTACCTAAACGAAATTGCGTATTTTACTTCCCTGTAACTATTTATTTGTTGGTTGTTGTATGTTTGTAAATCCTTGATTATTTTTTTGTATTAGGTTTAGCGTATGTTTAGTGAATAAATGCCTTATTTTTATCATGTAGTAAAATTCACAACGACCGCACCTTGACTCACCTTGACCGAAAAGTTTTCATAACCCAGCTACCTAATCGAATCGAAGCCATACTTCGCGCATATACTAAGTTTAACACATTTTATCACCCCCGCCAACTAATTTATGAGACATTTATCCACTTTATCTGGGCACTCGGGTTATTAATTTAATAAATTCGTTATTGATTCACGGATTGGATTCGTACCGAGCGGCCGTGCGTAAGTTGGTTCATTTTCATATTAATTTGCACAGAACTCAAAACGGGAGGCCGCGATGTATTTGATTTTCCTTTAATCCGTTTTCCGGGCCGATAAGCTTTGTATTTTTAACAGCTTTGTATTGTATTTATTTAGATATTCACTAGAGTACACTCGGCTTGTTTTACGTTCTACAGTCAGCTGCATAGACATGTATAGTACCTATACTATACACTCCCAAGCTTACACATTTATATTATATAACAAATAAGATGACTATAATTTTTTTTTTTTTTTTTATTTATTTACACAAAAACTTATATTTAAAAACAACATTTTTGTATCCTGAAACCTCTAAAGGTTTGTGGAGACACAAGTATCGTCTATGAGCTACATTATGCACATATTTTTATACAAATATGTCTTATTGCTACAAACTGCACGAATTAATATACTTAGGTACATTAATTTGCAAAATGAAGAATAATGTAAATGTGAAATCTTGGGATTGTATGCTATACATGTCTGTGCAGCTGACTGTACATATCGATTTATAAACTAAAATAAGCTGTGCTGTTCCATTTTTTTGTGTAGGTAACTTCCTTTGCGTTACGAAGTACTTAACAAAATTCCTGCCTTAGTACGCGACTGCACTAATTGACGAACATACCCTTTAAATTTCAAGTCTCTACGTCCAGTGTTTTGCCCTGTGCGTTGTCTGTCAGTCACTCAGTCAAGACTACGCCTTATATATATAAATAAAATAAAAAAGCTTTCATTTCCTTTAGACAAATTACATATTACAAATAACATAAGGATTATATTTATTACGTGTAGGGACCGCCTATGGCGGTAAAAGCCTCCTCCAGGGTTTTCCATTTTTGCCTGTCTCTAGCTGTTCTAGACCATAGTTCTACGCCTTATATATACATAGATGATACTCTTATATCTACTTAAGAAACCAACAAAATATTGTGGAAGGTTTAACATAACATAACATTTCTCTAACAGAATATTCTAGAGGTAGTACCTACGTTCGTCTGTACCTAGTACCTACATACGTAAAATGTTTTATCTCGAATTACCTACATCCTTTCTTATCCTTGCTTGTGTACACTTTGATCTTTCAAACGATCCTTTTAAGTGAGCGCAATTTACCATACAACAATATAATTAACTGGATCTAATTCGAATCTTCAGTGCCTTTATATAAACAAAACCGAAATGAAAGTCTTTCCGACCTCACTGGTCAACCCTTGCAAAAAACCCTCCATTTATCTTTCAAAGAGCCCAACGGGATCGCCGGCAGGGTGATGTCAGGCCTAATTTACACTGCCGCGGCACGGAAGAATCGAAGAAGTGAAGACGCTGCGTTTGCCGCTGCAGCAATGTAACACTTTAGTACGGTTTCAGACTAGCGTATCTTTGTCGCGCGTATACGGGCGGATTGATAAGTACTTGTGTAATATTAAAAGAGTGTCACGCGTATCGTATACTGGCGTTTAAGCGGCGATGACACACAGTTTTTTTACACGCTACAAGCCAGCGAGCGAAGTGTGCAACTTTTAGGGTTAGATACCCCTTTTCCTCAGATAAACTTTTTAGCATATTTCTATGCGCAATACTTTACCTTTACCTTCTTTTATTTTCATTTAATTTTCGAAAGTAAGGTTTTTAGAAAAAGGGGCACCTATTCTTTTGGGGCATCTAACCCTGTATTACCCTAGTTTGTACGTTACACAATTTATAAAAAGTTAATTATGTATTGCGTTTGCTTCCATTTCATTCCGTGGCAGTGTAAATCAAACCTAAAGGGTAGGTAAGTATAGGTAGGTGTAACTGGGTTGATTTTTTCGGTCCCTATCTATATGTTAATGAGAAGGTCGATCAAATGTATGTTAAACCAGCGATATTACCTCCGAATGCGGCTAAATTGAAATAACAGGGCTACAGAGGTCACGCCAAATGTCAATTTGTGGGCTTGGAAAATTCCTCCATTTTACTACTTACGCGTAAAAGTTACTTTCTGTTGTTATTTTATTTACCACATTAAGTTGACTAATCTATGGAATTTGGTGTTCAGTAATTTTGGTGTCAGACTGTTGGAAAAGTTTAGCCGAAAACTGACACCCACAACTTTGTTTGCGTTGCGATTTGTAAAATTATTTCTACAAAGGTAACTACAAGCTTTCTACACTATTAACGAACATAAGGTACCCACATAATTACAAGTCTATATATTCAGTGGTGTGGCCTGTGCGTTGTCTGTAAGCAAATAATATATAGGTACAGACAGCGTCATAGATAAGTATCCCCTTTGCATTATAATACCCAGCTTCAAATCCCTTTAAATCACCGTCGCGATGAATAGAGAAGTTTTGCCTTTAAAAAATAGATTATATTTGTATAACTGTATGTAAGCCTAAAAATAATTTTAAGTATTACAATTTTTGAAAGGATTTATAGCTGGGTGTCTTGTGCAAGGAGGATACTTATCTCTGACGCTGTCTGTACCTGAATAATGATGATTTTATGTTAAATAATGATAACGGTTTTACAAAAACGTACTATCAACCGACTTCAATTGGACTGTTCTCCATAGAACAGTCCATACGTCCATACGTCCATACGTGAAAACTTTTACAAGGAAGCAAAATACGCAATTTCGAATACTTCGCCGGCATATTTTTTTTTCAGTTCTTTAAAAAACTAATCTACTAAACAGATTAAAATTAAATTCATATGGGATCAATCTGAAAGTATATCCTCTCAAACAAACATTAATTTTAAATCGGTTTATACATATATTATGTACTAGCTGTACCCGCGTGCGACTTCGTCACCCGTGGAAGAGATGTTTATTTTGTCGATTTTGTTTCTTTCACCCGCGGAAGAAATGTCACGGAATAGCAAAGTGTCAGTACTAAGCAAGTCAATCAATACTTGCACATTTTCAATTCCTCTTTTTACCCACTCAAACATTGAATTTAGTAGATAACTGAAAAAAAAAATATGGCGGTACTTATCTTCGGAAATCATAAAAATGCAACTTTTAATGAGATATTGTGTATACTTGAGGAGACAGGCTCATTCAACTTTAGGTCCAATAACTCCTTCATTCCGTGCTTTCACATCTTTTAACTATAAATTTGAATATCGATGAAACCCGTATCTTATTATTTGTTTGAAGAACATAATTCCAAAGTTTGAGATAGATACACTCATAAAAAAAACTGTTTCCACACAAACTTTTAACTTCTATACCTACCCTCTAAAGAGATTTAGCGTAATATTATATAGCCTATAACCATTTCAAGCTTTGTAGCTATGATATTGTAAAGTTTCAGTTAAAACCGTTTGGTAGTTTTTACGTGATGGACGAACACACAAACCCACAAACAAAGTCTTCCAATCAAAAAAAAAAATTGGGGCATGTTTATTAATATCGTCTGAACGCTTTTCCGTCAAAAAAAACATATGTACAGAAATTCGGGGTCTTCTGCTTTATTATATGTATAGATAGATAATAATAAATTAACAACAAAGTTCTGAGGTAACCCGAGAACCTGTTCCTTTTCTTGAGTTAGTTAATTAGTGTAATGTGATTTTAATAAGGACAGAAATGACAAAGCTGAAGTAAAATTTCACGCTTCGCAATCCATCCAGTTTCCATATGTGTAAAACCTAGAGCCAAAGATTATTTTCTTTGTGCAAAGTTTTGCACATGGAAACTGGATGGATTGAATTGGATTTTTTACTTCTTCTTTCGGTGCCTAATCAATAGGGCTATTTGCACCTTGGACACTGCAGCGCGGAATAGAGAGCGAGTAGGTACTCTTGTCGTTAGTTTTTGAGCCAAAACATTCGGCGTCTGCCGGGCCTTCTTTTGCCTTGGATTTTACCTTGTATGATGAGCTGAAGGAGTTCGTATAATTTTCATACGCATGATGTCACCAAAGTATTGGAGCTTACTATTTTACTACGCGTTTGTAATGTTAAGTTCTAGATTATGGAGGTCCGTTTGTTTTGTACAATTTATTACAAGTGGTAATTTAAAAAAAAAGTAGGTACCTACGTGCGAGTGAGAGGGCGAATCTAGGTTACTATACGCCTTAAGTATAAATTTGGGGACTTCCGGGAGTCGTAGGCTTGTTACGGCTCGAATACATTACGAGCAATATCGGCCCATGTTGTATTTGCATACTATCTATCTATTGTTCCGTGGACACCGACATAGTGATCAGATTTGCGGTGCTGTAACTTCACATGAAAACTCGGTCAATTTTTTTCTAATTAGTTACACTTTTATTGCTTGAAATAGTAGATCACGGAAAATAGCTATGGATAACGTTATGTTATTATGTAAAGGCAAACTTGATTTATGATACCTAGATGTTTAATACACAGTCACGCTAGAACTACTGAACTGATTTAGCTGAAATTTACTGTGAGTATAGTTTTTTTTAAATGTAAACATTGGACAAGACGAGCTAAGCCCTCTCCTAATGGTAAGAGATCACGCCTGCTTATGTGCTACACATGACTTTGATTCACATAGGCCGGTGCAACAGTGCGGTGCGCAAAGCGCTCGTAAAATGGTCGTATTCTCCCCGTAAGCCCCTAGAGTCCTCGTAATTTCAATAACTACAGCCCCCTTCAAACCGGAACACAGTTATGCTTACACATTACTGCTTTTCGGCAGAATATCTAACACCGTAATGGTACCCATCTAGACGGCAACCTGCAGGGGACGCCTCCCAATGTTATATTATGAGGACTATACTTTTTTGATTCCTCTCGGGCAGCCACTAGGGGACGATTAAACTATCCTGCATAATATTAATATTTGAAATCTAATTGCTTTACTGCTTTCGCGTATATACTATGCGTGGTGTGGTCGCATTAACATTTAGACTGACCCGCATGGCAATACGCGTTTTAATGGCATCTGTGTACGGCACCGTATCCTACTGATGGAAACATGGATGACATAGTGTTTTTGATGATCTATCATGATTAAATAGGGACTGGATCGCAACGAAGAATAATCTGCATGATGGAATTGTGATTGTGTTCAGATGACTGATTTTCTCGTGAAATCAGTTTTCAGTGACTCAGCGGACGAGCGTTTACCTAATTGTTTTAAAAAATATTGTTTATTGCATAAGCACAAAAAACGATTGTGCTTTCTAGCTTCTGTGGTTCATTGTTTATTTAATTTGCCTACATGTAAAATCGTCTATTAGCTTAGGTTCTAATATGATAGCTAGCGGTGTACATGACCCTGTTGAGCACTGCAAATATTCTGTCCTTTTAAATTATTTTTAATTTATATTATATTATACACCACCTTGCCAATGTCTAAAAGAGAGACGCATGATTTTGAATTACAAAGCCAGTGCAGAACTTTTATTATCGTCCGTACACTTTCAAACATTTTGTCAGTCTCGAAAGTCCAGTAACTTCTTACCATCAGAAGAGCGCATAGCTATGCGAGAAGAGTATATAGAATAAATATAAGAGCTCTTCTCGTCACTCAGGGCAGTATCAGAACAGTGACTGGTCTTATCATCAGGCGTCCGCTGCGCACTAGAACTCCCTAAGGTAGACCTCGCAATAAAGTGTTCCCTGAACAAGTCCGCTATCTACTTAGGGTAAGAGACAACATCAACACTAGCAGGTAGACTAGGCTTTGCTCTAAATCATTAAATAAGACGTATTTCTTTATAATGCTTCAATTAACTTCTGTCGTAATTTTGAATTTTATTGATAACTACTTACCATATAACTTTTTTTACCATTTACTTAAGTACATAAGAGTGTTTCCCTATTCAAAGATAAATTACAAAAGCTGAAATAGATACTACCTATCTATCTATATTTCTTATCTATTTCTGACCTAAGTTGAACCTTAGAGAGCAAGGTACCCCGAACGACTTAGTGCTACTACAGTGAAGTTAAGTTTCAAGTTACTTTGAAATTTCAAAGTGTTAGTTCAAATAATACGGTAAAGGTGTTATCTAACTTTTATGGGACCTTGGGTGCTTTAAGAGCTTATTGAGATTTTTTTTATTTAATTTTATTTAGGTCACAATCATTATAGGTACATTTATATAAACAAGTTTCAGAATTTCTTTACAAATAATAATATGCTGATATGTATGACTATTAAAGTGCCCATATCATTCACCATAAACAACATACCTACTCGTATAAAACAAAGTAAATAACTAAACCAGAAATATTAAAACTAAAAAAAAGTGTAAGAGTCCTTACAATATGATTTTTTTTATCTAAACCCCTTTTGCAGATATTTAAAAAACAACTTCACTGTGGTCTGAGAGACGAGAAGTGCTCAACTGATTATTATTTCCACAGTTATGATTTTATTTCCGTAATAAACTTATCTATGTTTAGGCTGAGAAGGTATTTATTTAAATAAGCGAAAACATTTGAAAACTGGACCACTAACTTACAAGGAACAGTTTAATCAGCCGTTAGGCATCCCCGAGGCGTCGTTAACGAATCGCAACTTTGTCCCGCAAACGCAAACCAGATGCTTCTAATAGCTTTTTAACCCAATTACGCAACTCGATGGTACATTTTAAGACATTGAAATGTTTATTAGTATTTACTGCGGGCCCCCTGTATGCACATCCAGCGGACTACTTAAATGCAGCATGCTAACCAAAAATATTATCGTTATTCGTAATTATATTAAAAGCTACTATCAACTTTATTTGCGTTGAGAATTATCATCATCGGGATATTAAATCGAATAAATCCTATGTCCGTCTCCTGTTTCTAAGCCACCTCCCCACCAATTTTCAGCCAAAACGGTTCAGTAATTTTGAGTTATAAATGGTGTTGATTGATGTAATGATGAAACTTCTACAATATTATATCACAATATATACCTAAAGAAACATTAGGGCCAACTATCAATAGTTGCAATACACCGAAATGTATGCACCGGTAGGTATGGGTTCAGTTGGAAAAGAACAGTTGATCTGATCCTTTTTTGTATTAAAAATTGATAAGCAACTTAATTTATTCATTACCACACTTAAACTAACATCTCCAAAAACAGAAAGATTTTTAGGGTTAGTCACTAAAAGGATTGTTGTGAACTGTATTTAAGACAAAAATATTTTTTATTTATTAGGAGCTTTAGCGGATTTTTAAACGCAGTGACGTCCGCTGCCTGTCCGCTAGGTGGGCACAGAAACTTATAAAAACCTTGAAGGTTTATGGTGCGCTCGTAAAGTCCCTAACGCCTTTCATAAGTTTAATGTTTACGTAAATATTATTTTGTCGTCGCATAAAGTCAATTCGTTTTCACTCGTTTATCTTGCTATTTGTTTATCATTTTATACTAAGTAATTTGTTTTTTTTACATGTAGGTATCTAAATGTGATGGCTAGGTTACATATATACCTAGCCATCACATTTAGATACCTACATGTAAAAAAACAAATTAGAGTGTTAATAGTTTAGTGATCCTACTTATACTATAAATGCGATCGGTTAGTGCCAAGTTTCTAAGCAATTACTTTACTCGCTTGGCAGATCATAATGGTCTTAACGCCCAAATACCCAAGCGCCGTTATCTCACTCGCACATTTATACATTTTTGATGATATAAATTATAACACAAGGAAGGAGATTGGGAAAAACAGTTTTGCCCAATCTCCTTCGCTTATGTTAAACATATCAAAACAAAAAATATACCTACTTAACATTTCGTGAGGTTGTAGTAAAAAAATCACAACTCCATTTTTTTTTTAAAGTTTACAACTCAAAAATTGTTTATAAAATTGTCAAATAATGTTTATATACTCAGTTAATTTATATCTTCAGAACTATATAAACGTGCGAGCGACATTATGGTGCGCGGGATTCTGGGCCTTAAGATCTTCCTAGCGTGTTAAGTAATTTCTTGTATATTTTGAAAGTTCGGGGCAGTGGGGTTAGACTACTTTTGATACCGATACCACACAGGTGAAACTGCTGGTAGTATCTAAAAATAAATTCTTATACAAGAATTTCACCAGCTATGCAGGAAAGTCTTAGACATGATCACTTTGATTAAACTTTATACATAGATTACCTAATAACGCTGTTCTAACACCAAGATTCAAAGCGCAAGATGGAGTCGCAAAGCAGGATAAAACATTCAGGACCCCGTCAATGTAAGTGAAATTTCACAACTTTAGAAAAAATAAATTGTTATTTTTACAATGGAGAATACTGAAAAAGCCTAGTCTTATTATCGTGTCACTAGTTCTTACGAACCAGGGTGGTGAAGAATTTCAAGTGCGCCTCGAAGAAGCTCCTTTCGATGTTTGTCCTGAGTCTGGGTGTTTTCAATGTATTATGTGTATGTATTTACAAAAAAAAAGTAAGTATATATGTATTGTATTAGTTATCTGGTTCCTATAGTACAAGCTCTGTTTAGTTTGGGGCTAGAGATTAGGCGTTGTGTAAAATGTCCAAAATATTTATTTATTTATTAGTTAGCTAAACTAACCTACTTTTCAGCGTGTTTTCAATAAACTAAGGCATGACTCTATAATACTTCAATAACTTAGCATAATATTCCTATAATGTGACGAGGGAAATTCCCTAGCATAAGATGCAACTTTAAGCTCCTTACGTGTCTTCCGAGGAATTCGCTGAAGGAAGCCGAATGGAAAAGGGACTGAACAGATTACGCTAAAATTAGTAGGTAATATTTTACTAACGAGTTTTATGCAAACAGCTCCGTTTTATACTGATTTAACGTTGAACATGCTTAGTTGAGTTCAGGTTTTTTAAGTTTTGCATCTTCGGCTTTTTACCCGAATGCCAAGGAAGGGTTATGTTTTTCGCGCGTATCTTGTATGTATGTACAGACAGCGTCAGAGTTAAGTATCCTCCTTGCATAAGATACCCAGCTATAAATTCTTTAAAAAAATTCTAATAATTAAAATTAGTTTTAGGCTTACATACGGTTATACAAATATAATCTATTTTTTAAAGACAAAACTTCTACATTCATCGCTACGGTGATTTAAAGGGATTTGAAGCTGGGTATTATAATGAAAGGGGGATACTTATCTATGACGCTGTCTGTACATACCTATGTAAATTTCAATACTCAATGGTTTATATTTCTATTTCTGTTTCTATTTCTGGGTTACCTCGTATCTTCCAAACGGCTGAATGGATTTTGACACTTAAGGTATCGTTAGATTTGTCTCGATCACTCGGGTGTTCTTAAATGGGAAAAAAAAAACAAAATGGCGGATTTTTGGAGTCAAATAGTAAGTTGTTAATAATTTTTGTTTACCAAACCCATCGAGTAGGGTATCAAAATGAAAATATTTTAAAGGCGATTACAAAAAAATATATGTATACATAAGTTATATGTTTTAATTTAATTTAATTAAATGAATTGATAATGAGTGTATAATTATATCGCAGTCGAGTTTTCAGTTTTTTTTTTATTTTAATTTGTTATACGTAGTGATAATATCTTAATGAGCAATGTATTTAAAGTATATTAAGTAGATTTAGAGAGAAACAAACAATACAGCGCTATATATTTTGTCTGTAAGTGCTGATTGATTCTCCAAAAGGATGACCAACATCATCACACATAACTTTACGAATTTCAGCCTTGTTCAGAAGTTTTGGCATGTTTGAGGAGCAAACATAATTTCATCCATAATTTATTAAATAATTATGATAGTATGAGTGTTCAACTTAACTAAAAAAATAAAAATATATTTAACCAAGAATAACATATCTTGTATATATTAACACCATAAATTACGACAAATTAAGCCTCATTTACATCATTTTCGATCATAATTTCGCTAACAGGACGATCGCGAAGTTGTGTTATTAAGCAAGACGCGTTGCTTAATAAGATTCCGGGTGATTTATTAAGCAGGGCATATTCGAAAGATGGTATACCACAGTGTAGTAAAATATAAGCAGTAGGTAATATAAGCATAACCGTGCATGATCAAACTAAAAATTATAGCTGGTTTTTATCCGTAGATGTAAGGACGGTCCTGTAAGTTATTTATTATTGGGCGTGTTAATCCAACGAAAAAATATGCTCTGTTCTTTATTCGTAGACCATCTACGACAGTCGACAACGTCTACGCTATGCTACGAAAAGATACGTTTACTCATAAAATCTACGATTTCGTTAAGTTAAAATAGGATAAGCTTATGTAAATGCAAAAATCATTAGTATAAAGATTTTTTTAATTTTGTGTAGTTAAAAAACATTTAACAATTTTCATTTTAACTTTGGAAGTAGTAGTATCATTGCCACAATCTCATGCTCGTATTTGGAGCATTGTGATTATTTGTGGTTAATGTTATTTTAGAAGTAATATTTTTGTAAAAATAATTAAAAATCTTAAACACTGAGTTGCTTTACCAGTTAATTACCACTATACTATGCCTACAGAAGGATGCCAGTAATCGGCTGCCACGATGAACTTTCTATTAAATTGTATCGGGTTTCTGCCACCTATGAATATTTATGTGGATCACTAAATTAATGTCTTACTCCAACGGTAACCGAACTACAAGTATGTTTAAACGCAGGATATACTCATAAACTTCAGGCTCTGAATTCTGTAATACAGTTTATAAAAAACTAAAACAGAAAACTTTACCATAATTTTGTACCTGTGTGTTTTTTAAAAAAAAATTCTGTATTTGTATTTTGTATTTAAACATAAACTCATAGGGGAATAAAGTATGTGTATGTCAGCTCCGACGCACAACAGGAGTGACTAAAATTATAATATAATTCAATGGTAATGACATTCATGCTGTTTTGACTTTTTTTGTTCATTATGTTATGGGTAGTGTATGTTTCGTATGATAAATTAATATGCCTAAGTATTTACAAATGCGCTTAGATGTAGGTTCCGTTACAATGTAAAAAATGTTTGTGAAATAAATGAAATGAAATAAAATGAAATGAATTGGTAATAATGGTAAGTAATTCAATAGTTTTGGTATGATTGAGCAGCAAACATACATCTACCCCGCCGTATATGTTACATTTATTTTGATTAATATTTGATGTCATGTATTTTATTTCCTTGAAGTCGCAACATGGTTGGCTTTAGAGGAATTTCCCGTAATACGTTAAGCCTCGTCGGTCATCCTGGATTGTAATTATAGTCAACGTGAAAACCAATTTGTGCCCGGCCTGAGACGGACGGACGGACGGACGTTGTGGCCAAGCAAGCTTTACCTGGGAACAGAGGGAAACTTAATATTGGAGGAAAATGTATATGAGCCTTCCTGAATTGTCAATTACGATGGCTAAGTAATTAAAAAGTAGGTTAAATAGTGGGTATAAAGAGTATCAGAGGACGTGGTGGCCGAGTGGATGAGGCCTTTGCCTTGCGATCTGATGGTCGCGGGTTCGAATACCGGTGGCAGTCATGCATAAATGGGTTTTTCGGTCGAAAAAATCTATGTATGCATCCCACGTTCTCGCAACGGTGAAGGAAAACATCGTGAGGAAACCGGCATGTTGTAGAACTTTAAGTTCGAAAACATGTGTCGAGTGCACGAAAGGAGCCTCTTCGAGGTGCACTTGAAATCCTTTCACCACACTGGTTCGAAAGAACTAGCGACAAGATAAGAAGAAGAAGAAGAAGAAGAAGAAGAAGAGTATCAGAGCAACTTACACATTAGTATAATGTTATCGTTATCCAGATGGTCAAGCAGTGTTTTACAGAAGTATTCTAAACTTAGTGTAGGCACTTTACACCAATTAATATACCGACCACAGGCCAAATAATTCATTTTATTATTATAATAATATTTTATTGTATTATATTAAGCATGTTTTTGGTCAAATTAAAAATTGAAAAAACAAAACACAAAAGCACTAAGAAAAGGTTAAAAAATCCAAAAGATATCATTTTTTCCAGGGGTCATAATTTTCGAAAGAATGGATGGAGTGCTCATATTGCTCTTTGCCTCTGTTCAAACTAGACATTAAATAGTAAATCATCGTATAAATTAAAGAAAAATATTTTTCAGTTTTTGAAATATGTATATTTATGTTGATAGGAAACACCAAAACTACGCCAATAAAGTTATTTGTACTTGATAAAAAACATAATATGGAGTTTTTATAGTGTTTTATTTATTTTCACCCCTTTAGTTTGTCTAAACAAACAACAAAATTCAAGACGTAATCTGCTCCTAATTTCAGCATCTCACCCAGCGCAGCGGTACAAGTTGGCGAGGGCCTGACAAACCATATATTCTGAACTTTACGCCAAGTCCCGGCCGTCCCATAGGTACCCATACCCACCCACAGTATAGTCTCACATACAGTAATCAATGTCACGTCGTATTTATTAAAAATATGATAATTTGCAAGGATAAGTGGATGGAGATTGTTTTTATGAGTAACGCCTGAATATTATCTTGCGCTATCTTTAGACCACATTTGCAATGCTAAAGTCCATACTTCCTTTTCATCTAACTTCAAAACTAGAGGTTTTTTCAGTTTGTTATTTCATAACTTCGTCATTTATGAATGAGTAAGTTTAGTTTTAATTACTATCAAGTTTAAGAATGATAACGTTTGGGCGTTTTGGAGGAATCTATTAGCTTTCTTGTGTTTTTCTGATAAAATATAAAATAAAATGTATCAACCGTCGGCATGCATGCTAACAAAAAGATTTAGAATGTCATCGAGTTGCTAGCTAACCTGAAAGTTTCAGCTGAATAGCTAATTGGGAAGTGCTTAAAATTTGCAAGATTCCATCCGGTACGACATACCAGACAGACAACAAGAAAGTGAATAAAAAATATCGTTATTATAAAAATATAGAGTGCGAGTACTGGTTATCTGTTATACTGTGCCATAATCTTGGGAAGTTTAATTCAAATTAGCACTGTACTACTTTTCAGGACTTGTGACTTGAAGGGTCTTATCGCTGTGACAAGCCCTCTGGAGAAGATTGCGTCGAGAAATGGGGATGCTCTCATTAGGCGTGATTTGTGATTTTTACTTCGTTGTTTGAGTTAAATCTCTGAAAAGCTTGACTTCTGAATCTACGGAATTTTCAGTTACTTGCAGAAAAAAGTAAACTTGTGCCATGTTGTGCTGGAACTTAATTAGTGGGTATACACCACCATTTTTTAATAATCAAAAAAAAAAAATGGGCAATGCAGACGGGGTACTACGTTTTAACTGTTTAGTTAGAATTTTGAATTTCTACAAAATGACAGAGTGACAGCGGCGCGAGTGCGGTGCCCGAGCCGAGCTTTTGCGATCTGGCTCGAGCTAGGTACCCGGGTTTGCCAAACGATGAATTAAACTTAAATTATTATTAATAAAAGGTACCGCCTGATGCAAATCCATAGGAAAAAAAACTATCGGTAACAGTTATCCAATTTCAATAAAAAAAAAATGACAAAAATTCGACTTAATTTTTTCAAGTTTTTTTGCCATAGCTGTGTTCAGTAACGGCAACTGACATTGTGTATTTTTTATCTGGTGATTAAAAATTGACCGTGTATATGCATGATTTTGAAATATAATGTACTAGGAGGCAGGTAAGGCAAGATAAGTTCTGACTGCTTTATTAAAAAAAATCGCTTATATAAATATGTGCGCGAATTATATACCTACCTACCGTTATTGTTGTTTGAATTCACAAACGTGAAATGTAAATTACGTTAATTAACCTATATGTCTACAACTTAAAAGTAAAAAAGGTTAAAGTTAAGTAAGGGTTTTGACTGAGTCAGACCTTCGGAACCTATTTATCATTTACCAGCTACACTTTGCTAATAGGAACATTTTGGTGGCCTATTTACTTGTCCAAAATAATTATTAAATAAATATTATTAATGAATATACTCGTATTGCAATATATATTGAATTCCTTTAGAAAATGTATTATGTTTTCTATATATAATTATAGAGCTCGTAGGCGTTGGCTTTCAAGTGCCAACAATATAACGGCGTTAAAATCCCGACTCCAGAGCTCCGCTTATAACAAGGTGCCGTTATGAAGATATCACCTTTCTTTTGCTGGTATATTTTTATATCCTCTTTGTGATAGTTCTCTTTTATTACACTAGAACCTTACTTCGTGAAATTGTTTTGAGATAAGTTATGCACATTACAGTGATTTGTGTCGAACAAACCAAATTCTTAAAATATGTATTAACACTACCTAATATTTTATAAGGTATGTCACTGTTATTTGGTAAGAACAGTTAATTTTCAATATAACGGTTTTCAAACACGTTAAATTACAAATTGTCGAGCTACCAAAGTCTGCTATAAAATAGACCAATCAAACGACCATTGACAAATTTACGGTTTTAACAGCGTAAAGTAAATCATGGGTGATTTACAAATTTACACTGTTGAAACCGTTAGGACATAGTAAAATAAATAAAAATTAAAACAATCTTTATTCCACGTACGTTGGTTATGCAGCAGGTAACATAATCAGCATTACCATTGAATACAGTGCAAAATTAATTTTATCCAGTGTTAAATTAAGTCACACCTTTACTCATTATTAAATCTACCTAATTTATGTCACAGTGGTTTAATTTTCTAAACAACTGTTGCGCAACCAATAATATTTAACAATATATTATTTTGCTTCAGTTAGAAACCTCAAATTATTAGTAAAGGTGCAGACATAGTGAACTAAGATCAAAGTATATTTTTTTGTAAAAAAACGCTTTCGTTCATCGCCGTTTACATAATTCTAATATTAGCCGAAATTGAACTCTTGTTTGTAAATTGTACGCTTAAGTATGCCATGAAATAAAAATATATAACCAGGTATTCATATGTAAGTATATTTTAATGATTTTTACTTTTTTACTTGTATTAATTTCCTAAAATACATATATTTAGCATGTTTTTCAAACTAGCAGATATGGTGCATTTTTGAATATTAAAGCACTGTTGAAAATACGAGAGACTGTATATTCCCTTTGGTAGCCTTGCCGCCACCGATTAAATAAACTTAATTCTAGATTATAATAAAACTCACAATATAGCTACCGCCTTACCCACCTGCTAATAAAGGTGTGAAACTGCTAAGCATTTATAACTTGAGTAATATGGTACGCGTTTATAAGCGCTATTTCAGCGAAAATGCATTAATTTTCCCAAAATTTGGTGATAAAATACGCCTTTGAAGTAAATTAACAAACGATGGGAAAATTTCCATTGAGAACCTTTACACAAAGGGAGTCAATTTAATTAATTTTATGAGTTTTGAAATAATACCTACTCGTAGTTTTCACACAAAGAGCTTTTAATAGCGACGACCAGAGAATTTTTTAAGTGTAGGGTAAGATGCCCCAGAAGGATATGTGCCAATTTTCCTTAACATTACATTTGAAAATCAAATGAAAGTAATAATAGGCATTGTTGAAGCATTTTCACCAGACCAATAAACTTAAGTTATTTTTTTTTCACTGCACTGTAATGTAATATAATTTAATATTCTTAATTATAGTAATTTATAATCACTCTATTAAACTCCTTAGATTACGGCATAATGTTACCGTCATCCAAAAGGTCAAGCTGTGCTTACAACACAAGTATCATATACTTAGTGTAGGCTTTGCACACCAATATCATACACCACACAAGCCAATGCGTTTAATTATTATAATAATGTTTTTATTGCATATATTTAAGCTTGTTTTTTGATAAATAAAAATATGAATTGAAATTGAATCATCTTTTAAATAGATGGAAAAAGGCTAATGGTGATAGGTACTCTACCTATAATTACTCTCATTTAATTTTCGAAAGTAAGGTATTTGGGAAATGAGGCACATACTTCTGGGGCATCTAACCCGGTTTTACCCTATTCACCCATCATCAAAATAGGCACTGGTATAAAAAATACGTTAAGCGGCTGACTTTATTTTCAGACAAGAAAATTCAAAATATCTCAAAGTGGACAAGCACTACAGCCGTGTTGCACCGGTCTATGTAAATCCTGTGTAACACAGTTCTGGTCATGGGCAGGCGGGATCTCTTACTATCAGGAGAACGCCTAGCTAATATTGTCATTTGATAACATAAAAAAAATGCTTTTAAAACACGGCTTAAGTGTCCGGATGTCGTCAGTGTAGTGTGCCGACCGAACATTTTTAACGACCAAAATGAGGGTAATTCCCTTCTTTCACCGCGACGGTAGCTCCAATACGCCAGTCAACCCGTGACCACGACTGTTGCAATACAGTCGAAACGACGGGACACAAAAACGTATGAGGTGAGCGCGATAAATGCCCGTTACAATCTAATACCTAACTATAAAAAACCATCTCAAAATAGAAATATATATACCTACACAATCACTATCAGAATTCAGCTGAGCAACACGACAAAGAAGCATTTTTTTCCTTTGGGCGCAAACACTTAATTTCATATCTATTCTTGGCACGTGCCGCCGATTTTCAAATACCTCGCGATGTGTCCCCGAATTTTTATTCATTCGATTTCTGATGGCAACGTGTGCTTTTGCCTTTTCAGGGTGGGCTTTGGGAATTCGAAAGGCGCGTATTACACGATCAATCATTGCGTCAAACTAAGACGAAGCTGAGGAAGCAATTCTCATGTAATGTCTGAGATATTGTAAATGCCGCGATTTCCACAGTTTGTCTGTCAAAATAGAAAATCGGCGTTCTTGATTGGTCGACGCGTGTGTTGACAGACGAAATTGCGGATATCGCGACGCGATTGTTCAGATATTGCATGTGATTTTTATGCTTTGGACGGAGCGAGTACCTATATCGTGCCTAGAGCTTACGACAGATGAAGGCATAGATGCTCAGGCACTCCAATATACATATGTAGGTATGGATTACGAATCATATTACCCCTTAAATTTATTATTTTTTCTGAGGTTGGTACCATCTGACAGCCAACTTCTTGTTACACACTTCAGTCCCATTTTCACGAAATTACTGCCACTAATTGACAGAAAGCTACAGATCAAAATTTCGAGACGCATAAAATATTTAAGTAAATAAATATAATGATAGTTTTACACAAAAAAATTGTCAGAGTGCGGACATGCCATTTTAACAGGCATTTGCACGTTACAATGAAGAAACTAAGAGTTTAAAGAATTGCAGTGTTACCTCTGTTTAATGTAGGTATTTAAACGTGCCAGAAAATCCCTTAGGTAGAGCCTAGGAAATTATGTATTTAGTATTTACTTGCAAAATCTACCTAGTTCTATTTAGTAGTGGAGGCACGTTTCGCCCGAAGGTGCAAAGAGTTATTCATGATGGTAAAAACATTAACATTTTTGAAATATCAACCTTATTCCGTTGTGACAAGGTTCGAAGTAAGGAATACATTTTGTACACGCTAATCTTTGTGAATATAATTTTTATGTGAGGTATCTCTCTGCGAACATGCAGAGTACTTTAGGAAGATAAATAAATCAGCAATTTTGTCTCCAAGGTCAAGTTTGAAACGTGACAAAATAGAATTATTTTTATGAGAACTTTGAGTATGTGTCACAGATATAGAAATTTAAGTAGTATTTTTATTGTAAAGAAGTGACAAGACGAGCTTATTGTCAATAAATAGTATAAATATATAGAATATTTAGTAATAAATCCGCTTGATTTCCAAACAAAGGTCCCAATTAACTTAACTCTAGTTTAACATTTTTGTATCTAAACAATAGCGCCGAAAACACTTAGCGACTTAGGTTTTCTGTTTATTTATATCCTATATATTATTTATATCTGTTATATTTATATTATTTATTAATATTTATGGATTTCCGCAAAGTAACGCCTAATAATAATAATAAGTAATAAATCAATGAGCTTATTGTCTTCCTACGTCCATAGCACCATGACTCTACATTTCGTGTTATGAAAGCCCTAAAACACTATCAGCTTTATTTAGAAACGAGGACTAAACTCCAGGTCACCCCCTGACTATCCCAGTTCTAGACTAGTGTTCCTCTTACAATTAAGATATTTCACAAGGAAGACTAGCTGGGACTAACCAAACGAGCAAAAAAGCTGCTTATTTCTTAGTGTAGGGGTTAATGTGATCATGATAATATACTTTGTGGTTGGTTGGTACCTACACTCACACACCAATAATTAATACCTTCCTGTACTTCGGTACCTTAGACAGGTGCTTACCTACAATAGGTCAAAAAATGTACCTAGATTAAGTTACTGAGAAAAATCATTAAAAGACACCACAAGACTCTCTTGTGGTAAGGACCTTAGGAATAAAGCCTCTTTTCTTCCGAATTGTAATTTAATTTATATTTTTTATTTACATTTAGGCGTAGGATGGCAAAACCCTTCTTCATTCACAGTCATCAACTAGCCTTCATGATTTATTATCATGAAGACAGTCTACGCACTAACTTTTATTAAAAATTAGACGCAACTATGTTTGCGTTGCAAATTAATAAAATTTCTTTCTTATTTCGCAGTTTCAGCTCTTGACAAACATACCCTCGATATTTAACGTCTCCACGTCCAGTGGTTTGGCCTGTGCGTTGTCTGTCGGTCAATCAGTCAGTCAGGACTAATATAGCCTTATATATTAATGATTCTATTGATATTAAAAAGCTCGATGCTGCACAGCTTTTACTGAACATCACAAGCTGCCTGACACTTCTATTACATTTTTGCGGGTTCGATTCCCGCTTCAGGACAAACATTTGTATGATGAACGCCGGTGTTTGGTCTGAGTCTGGGTGTTTTCTATGTATTTTCAAAAAAAAAGTATATAATTAAGTATTTTATCAGTTATATGGTTCCCATAATACTTACAAGCTTGCTTATTTTGGGGCTAGATGGCGTTTTGTGAAATGTCCAAACATTATTACATATTTTTATATATTTTTCTATTACATTTTTATCATTTTTTCTAGATTGAGCATTTCAGGTGTAGGAAGGAAAATTATTTCATAAAAGGAGGTGGGGAGAGAGGGGTAAATCCATCATATTCAGTGTGACAGGCACATGTGTTCTCTGAATTGAGCTACGGGTGTGTACTGTAGGGTGTATTAAGTTATGAGCAGTCGATAGACTCGGGAATATTAAATACAAATGACGTAGGTAATTATAAATGTTGGGTAAAATGGTTCATCCGTTTTAATTAATGTTAATAAATAAAACGTATTTCTGTTTCATGATAATAACTTGTTTTTTATTTTAATTTTTAATTATTACTACTATACCTATTTATTATTAACTAGCTGTACCCGCGTGCGACTTCGTCACCCGTGGAAGAATTGTTTATTGTCGATGTCGTTACAGGGCCGACTCTAGCCCATGTTGCGCCCGTGTGCAATCATTACCCTAGCGCTCTCTAGTAAGGAGGGGGGAGGGGAATCTTTTTTCTGAGTTAGTTAGTAGTGTTATGTACAGCTTTATCGCTGTGACCGAAGCGAGTCGTAATTTTTGACGCCTTTACTTTAGTCCTGAAATCACTCTATCAGGACCTTAAAATACAATGACATACACGTAATCGTGGCGAGCGAAGCGAGTCGCAAATTTTTCAGTGTTCTGGTTATCTATCTAGGAAATATCAAAATTTATCAGGACCCAAAATCACCCAAAAATAAATTTTAGTTCTAAAAATCAGTCTATAAGGATACTAAAACTCACAACAGCGTATATGTGATCGCGGCGATCACAGTGAGCTACAAATATTCGCATCACAAATGGCGTTATCTCGAAAACTGTTTCCATACAAACTTTAAACTTCTACATCTACCCGTTGAAGAGATGTAGCGTAATATTATTATATGGTCTATAACCCTTTCGGGCTTAGAAGTTATGATATCGTAAAGTTTCAGTTAAATCCGTTCAGTAGTTTTTACGTGATGTTGTCGAGGTTGTTTGTTCCACCCGCGAAAGCCATGTCACAGAATAGCAAAGTGTCAGTACTAAGCAAGTCAATCAATACTTGCACATTTTCAGTCCCTCTTTTTACACACTAAACATTGAATTTAGTAGAAAACTGAAAAACATGGCAGCAACTATCTTCGGAGATTATAAAAATGCGACTTTCAATCAAATATTGTGTATATCTGAGGAGACAGCTTAATTTAACTTATGGTCTAATAACACCTTCAATCCATACTTTTGAATCTTTTTACATTAATTTTAAAAATCGGTGAAACCCGTATCTAGTTATTTGTTTTGAAGAACGTAATCCCAAAGTTTAATATGGATACACTCATGAAAAAAACTGTTTCCATACAAACTTCAAACTTCTTTATCTACTCTTTGAAGAGATGTAGCGTATTATTATATAGCCTATAACCCTTTCTGGCTTAGAAGTTATGATATCGTAAAGTTTCAGTTAAATCCGTTCAGTAGTTTTTACGTGATGGACGAACAAACAAACACACAAACAAACAAACAGTCTTCCAATAAAAAAAATATTTTTGTGGCATGTTAAAAAAACCCGTCTGAAAACATTTCCGTAAAAAAAACATATGCACAAGAATTCGGGGTCTCTTGCTTTATTATATGTATAGATAACTTGAGTATCCAGATTCATGCGCGTACAGTGTAACCTACCTATCTAGTACCTGAATAACTGTTTATTTTTATATTTTACATAAAGATCATCAGAACATAAGGTATCAGAATGGCAAAGAGAGATGAATCTTATCTTTGTAGATTTCGAAAAAGCTTTTGACACTCTTCAATTGAATAGTATCTGGGCGCGTCTGTATAGACGCGCCCAGTATATACTCCTACTACTGTAGTATATACTACAGTATATAGAGTGTATACTCTAGAACAGGGTTTCTTAACCTGGGGTCCATGGACCCCTAGGGGGTCCGTAGCATGTGTACCAGGGGTCCGCAGTAGGTCAGTTAAAAAACCGTCACAAAACATGAGTTAATTGAACAAAGACTAAACTGACTAAACAATTACATATACTAAAATGAAATATTTACTTTATGAGTGAGTGAGTTTTGTGCGCATACAAAAACTCTTTTACTTTTGTTTATATTTGAGTTTATAGTATTATTATTTTTTTCTAACAAGTTATTAAGTAGTGTAGTAAGAAACAGTTTCTTCCTTACCTTTATTAATTTCTGAAAATTATACGTATACAAAAGGTTACCTAAAACATGGACAACTTCTTAAAACAGCTTTTTTTTGGCGAATATTTATTAGCTAGTTAAAGTTTCTTTGCACCATACACCGTATTATATCGGTATGCGCGGTTTGTTTGCCGTAATCTTTCATAGCCGGCAAAATTTGGTTTTTAATCACGAGCTTCATATTCGTATCTGCATCACAAAGGTGCGTGTAGAGTTCCAAAAACAATTTTGATGAGGAAATGACGCTTTTTTATTGCATCCCAATTCAACCTCACCAACCACATCGGAAATCACTGAGTTTTTGAAGTTAAAAAATTATTTAGGCGCACTGAGCAAAATAGTTCGAGGTGAGTGAATTGGACTGGGCTATTGGGCTCCCAACGCTCGGATATAACACTACTTCGGATAAAGTCAGTTGGTACCTACCTATAGTATTACTAAGTGAGGATGGTAATGTGTCTGCTGTCTACAGTACCTATTTTCTTTTACCTGAACGACATCAAATACATTACCTACATGTTAAAACTACTAGGCTTTTTCATTGTTAATAAAATAACATCGTAAAAAGTAACAAACATTATGTGAAAATGGAGATATTTCATTTTTATTGACAGGTGTCTGAATTTTTTTGGTCCTGTCTTACGACTCCAATTTGATTTGATACTGTCTTTCTTTGTGTTCTAAAGGGACACAGTTATTCATCTATGTTGATGCTATGACCGTGAACAAGATGTTTTCTTGAATTCGCATCCTTTCTACTGTCATGTTAATATACTAATTGTTAAAGTGTGAAAAATTGTTGTATTTCGTATTATTAACCTCACCTCCAAAAAGTTTTCTAAAAAGTTGGTTTTAAAGTTATTAAGCACACAATTTTTTTTCGATTAATTAAATTAATAATACACAATGAATCAAAAATAGGCTAGCTTTTTGTACTGCCAGTATTTATTCTTATACATATTCAGTATTAATTTTTCATTCGGGAATGAACACTTATAAAATACTTACCTATCAACTTAAAATAAGAGTTCGCCTTTTATCTACCTACTCACAATTCACATACCTACCTACTAAGTTATTTATGATTGTCTCCACAAACTAACTCACCTAGTAACATACGAACTTTCATCGTTATAAATTTGTGCGATGTTTTTGTTGAACGACCTATTTACGTTTGTCTGAAGACCTTGTATTTGGTTACTGTTGTATGTGTACTAAGTGGGTAGGTATCGTAAAAAATAAAGTTAGTTGTTTCTCACCACTCAGAGTGTTTGATTGCTTCCTAAATACTACATGGTGTCAGGTGTGGTTTAATTAGCGAAAACGAACATATTTAATGGTGAAAAATGCCGAAGCCAGAAGAGAAGGCTGAAACAACTCATGTGAAGCAGAAAAGTGTTTCTTTTGCGTCGACGGCGCCGGTTTTACAACAGCCGGCCGCCATGAGCGAGGAAGGCAACATGGCTACAAATTGGCGTGAATGGAAATCTGCGTTTGATTATTATCTGATTGCATCGGGCCGCGAGAATGCCGAATCTCGAGTGAAGTGTGCATTATTTTTGCATGTTATCGGGAAGAGTGGCAGAGATATCTTGGAAGAACTAGATTTGGAGGAGGCAGAAAAGAATGACTACGAAACTTTGCTATCTAAATTTGCATCGCACTGTGATCCGACGCGAAATGTGAATTACGAGCGGCATTTATTTTTCGAGACTTATCAACGGGAGGATAGTTTTGATAAGTTCCTTAGCGCGCTCAAGTTGAAAAGCAAATAATGCGAGTTTGAAAAGCTACGTAGTAGTCTTATTCTGACCCAAATCATAAGAGGTATCAAGGATACCGGGATGCGTGAAAGATTGCTGGCGAAATCGAAGCTGAGTCTGGAGGAGGCGGTGTCGTGGTGTCGTGCCGCCGAGACTGCCAGCCGGCAGGCGGAGTCATGCTCGGGCGCGGGAGGCGCCGGCGCGAGCGCCGAGCTGCAGCTGGAGGCAGTGCGCGCGGGAGCCGCGCGGCCCTGGCGCCGTGGAGCCGCCGCCGCCCGCCAGACCCAGGCCTTTCGTAACCGGGATAGCGCGGGGATCCCGTGTGATTATTGTGGTCGTAAGCACGGTGTCGGAGATAAGTGCGCGGCTAGAAGTGTGAAGTGTTATAGGTGTGATCGTGTAGGTCATTATGCGAAAATGTGTCGGGCTAAATATGTCGGTGAGTTGGAATACAGTGATGAGGACGAGGACTGCGCCGAGATACGTGAGTCATCCTTATTGTGTAGCTTATCCGTAGATGAAGTAGGCGAAAATTGTGAGTCTTGGTTCGACGATGTACTGGTTGATGATATTAAAATTAACTTTAAGCTAGATAGTGGCGCGGAAGCATCGGTGATGTCGTTACGTACTTACAGAGAGGCAGGCTTTAATGAAAGAGATTTGCAAAAAAATAACTGTGTCTTAAGAGAAGTTAGCAAATCTAAGTTACCGGTTGTAGGTTTTTTCGAACCTGTATTGAGCCGCAATAATGTACAAATTCGGCAGAAAATGTATGTATTAAACCTGAACTGTAATAACCTTTTAGGTATAAGAGCATGTCGTGAACTAAAGCTTATTACACGCAATGAGAAAATTTCAGAAATCTCTGAATACAAAATTGATTCTGCAATATTTGAGGGAATTGGATGCTTGCCGAATATTTACAAAATTGATGTCGATAAAACTGTGTCTCCAGTAGTAAATGCGTCTAGGAAAGTGCCAATAAAAATTATGCCCAGACTTAAACAAGAATTAGAAAATATGGAAAAGTCGGGCATAATTGTGAAAGAGGATTCGCCTACCGATTGGGTGTCTAATATTGTGATAGTTGAGCGACCTGATAAGCTGCGGATTTGTTTAGATCCTTATCACTTGAATAAAGCCGTGCGTCGTTGTCACTTTCAATTGCCAACGTTAGAAGAGATAACAAGTAATTTGTCTGGGGCAAAAATGTTTTCCAAGTTAGATGCAAAAAACGGATTCTGGATGTTAAAATTAGATGATGAAAGTTCTAAGCTATGTACTTTTTCTTCTCCTTTTGGGAGGTGGAGGTGGTTGCGGATGCCATTTGGGATTAACTGTGCTCCCGAAATATTTCAAAACGAGATGTATAAAATATTTGCAATGCCAGGAGTGGAAATATTCGCTGATGATATATTAATTTGGGGTCGAAATAGGCAAGAACATGATGCGCGTCTTATGGAAGTCATGAAAAGGGCGGTCGAGCATGGGGTAAAATTTAATAAAAAGAAATGCGTGTTCCGTGCAAATGAAGTCGATTTTTTGGGTCATACGTTGAATGCTTCGGGAATCAGTCCAATGTCTAACCGCGTTCGCGCCATTATTAAGATTCCGAAGCCGTGTGACAGAAAGGAATTAGAACGGTTTTTAGGCATGACAAATTATTTAGCTAGATTTATACCAAGTTATTCGACCAGAGCTTCTTCGTTGAGAAATTTGCTTAAGAAAGACGTAGAATTTGAGTGGATGAAAGTGCATGACGATGCATTTGAGCAGTTAAAAAATGCAATCAGTGCGGCCCCAGTACTGCGCTACTACTCCCCGCACGAGCAGGTGACGGTGTCAGTGGACGCGAGCGCGCACGGACTGGGCGCGTGTCTGATGCAGGGCGGGCAGCCGGTCGCGTACGCCGCACGCACGCTCACGCCCACTGAGAAGAGGTGGGCGCAGATCGAAAAAGAGATGCTTGCGATTTATTTTGGATGTGTCAGATTTCATCAATTTATCTATGGCCATAGTGAGGTGATAGTTGAGAGTGATCACAAACCTTTAGAGACTATATTTCGTAAAGCGCTGAATGAAACACCGCCTAGATTACAGCGTATGTTATTAAAGCTGCAGGCGTACCGCTTGAACGTTGTATATAAACCGGGTAGGTTGATGCATATAGCAGATGCGTTATCGCGAGCGGCGGTCGAGAAAGGATCGGGTGCTGATGTGTGCGACGGTGACGTCACCGTGCACGTCAATGCTATGTATGAAAGTGTGGATGCAAGCGGCGAGCGATTAGAAATTATCAAATCGGAGACACAAAAGGATGTCGTATTGTCTTCGGTTATAGATTACTATTATCAGGGGTGGCCGAATGAAAAACTTCACGTGAAGTCGGTAGTAAGGCCTTATTGGACGGTCAGGCACGAGCTACATCACTTCAATGGGATTTTATTCCGCAATGATAGAATAGTGATTCCTAGTAGTTTACGCAAAGAGATGATAAAACGCGTTCATGAGGGCCATCTCGGAATAGAAAAATGCAGAAAGCGAGCGCGTGAAGCTATCTGGTGGCCTGGCATGGGGGCTGAGATCGAGGAGTGCGTGCAGCGCTGCGAGCCGTGCCAGCGGCACCGCGCCGCGCCGCCGCGCGAGCCGCTGCAGCCGCACCCCGTGCCGCACGCCCCGTGGGACGTCCTCGCGGCGGACCTGTTCGAGCTGAACAAGGTGCACTATCTATTAGTAGTAGATTACTATTCAAAGTTTGTAGAGGTGGTTTATCTACCTAATTTAAGAAGTGATACAGTTATCTCTAAAATGAAATGTATTTTTTCCCGTTTCGGAATACCTAATAAATTAGTAACTGATAACGGCACACAATTTACTTCATCTGAATTTATAAATTTCACAAAAAAATGGGAATTTCAACATGTTACTAGCTCCCCCCTATATCCTCGGTCTAACGGGCTAGCAGAGAGGAACGTGCAGACGGTAAAACGTTTATTAAAAAAGGCTAGCTTAGATCAAACGGAGTGGCAGTTAGCGTTACTTAACTTTAGGAACACACCTGTGTCAGGAGAACAGTTCTCTCCCGCACAGCTGCTGATGGGTAGGTCGCTTAACACTAGGCTGCCGGTAGCTCCTCAAGTGTTGATTCCTAAGTTGATTGGTTCGAAGCAGGTCCGTGATGTTAGGTTACAAAAATTGGAAAAGACGAAACAATGTTACGATAAGGGCACAAAACCAGCTGTTCCTTTGTCTACGGGCGATCAAGTCCGCATGAAAGCAGGCCAAGTTTGGAGTAAGGCTCGGGTAGTTAAGGCAGAGGGTGATCGCTCATACTTGGTGAAAGTGGACGATGGCGGTACTTATCGGCGCAATAGGTCACATATCATAAAACCAAATGTCAAAATATCTTCGAACCGTGACTATTCAGGTTGCTATAACTATGCACAAAAGGAAGGCGGTGTGAAAGATACCCCATCGACAGGTGACACTCTATCAGTCTCGAGACCTAGTGCTTCTCCTCCGTCAGGGGGGGGAAGAAGAGTGTCATTACTAGCTGAGCCGGCACCGCGTAATGTTACTAGAAGTGGCAGGGTAGTATATCCTCCAAAACGTTTAAATATTAGTTAAATATCATCAGGTATATTCTAACCTCCTGAGGTTACTTAAAATGTAAATATACCTTTTATACATTGTTATAATAAAAGTTGTTTTATCTACTTAAGTATATATGTTTATTAAGAGCACTGTTTAGTTTGCAATATTTTGTTAAGTTTCAATACCTATTCACATCTTGCTTATTAGTTTAATATCCTAATGATTATAATACCTTACTTCTTTGTATATAAGGAGGGAAATGTTGTATGTGTACTAAGTGGGTAGGTATCGTAAAAAATAAAGTTAGTTGTTTCTCACCACTCAGAGTGTTTGATTGCTTCCTAAATACTACAGTTACTCATATGGTTCCAGTTTCCACGTGTTTCTATATGACTAGCTTTCTCGCCTTTGACTTCGTTAACTCTGTTATTTGTAATATAACATTATTTATTTTGTTACCGTAATTTTGTAAAATCCGTAAGTTTACAATTTTTACATTCATCGTTTGGCAAACCCAAAAAAATACCTAGCTCGAGCCAGCTCGCTGCAGCTCAGCTCGGGCGCCGCACTTGCCCCGCTGTCACTCTGTCATTTTGTAGTAACCCAAAATTCTGATCGCACAGATACAACGTAGTACCCCCTCTGAATTGCCCATTTAAGTTTTTTTGGTAATTAAAATTGGTGGTGAATATGTCAACGTTATTTTGTAATAACTGATAGTTTACAAATTATCGATTTAAAAACCGTTAAATTATAAATTGTGAACGCAAGTACCTACCATGCTCTTGATAACGATGAATAAAACTTAAATTCAATGAATGAAAATATACCGAAAGACGTAAGACCATAGGAAAACGACTAACGGAAACAATTGTCACATTTTTTATAATATTTTTTTTAATTCGGCATTTTTTTATAACACTGAGTTAAGGTTTCATTTAGAGTTTAGAACTCGTTTCATACAGGCTGTCGAAACTACGGACTAGAAAAACTTTGTATGGACCGAGGAAAAATTTTAATGGCAGTTTTATATACATTTCACTCACATCTCCAACCTCTCGCTCTTCTGCCTCACGTCATTCATTCA
This sequence comes from Lobophora halterata, assembly GCA_932526365.1. Lineage (NCBI taxonomy): Eukaryota > Metazoa > Arthropoda > Insecta > Lepidoptera > Geometridae > Lobophora > Lobophora halterata. The sequence continues at coordinate 2,327,544 of OW052017.1, forward strand.
CGCCAATCCGATCACTTCGCATTGTTTGTTTCTAAATTTTCTAAGTGATATATTTTTGGTGGTTTTCTTACAAAATACTTTCAGTTTTACATAATTTTATGACATTATTGATTGTTATGACTGTGGAATGTGACTATGAAGTACCGAGAGTGTGAGATATGTGCTTTCAAATCGGAAAGAAAAGATTGCGAAGGAAGGTACATCATGGCTAGATTCCCTAGAACTGATGAAGCTCGGTAAGTACAACACAAGTAAAATGATAAAATGGTAAACAATGTTTAAACCACATCATATTATTTACATTTTATTCGTGGCATGTTTATTTTAGTTGGAAATAGTGCGTCAAATTAAAATACAGATTTATCGATATCGATAAAAAAATATTTATTGTTGTAATGTGCAGGTGCAAGCTACATAAATTGTTACACAACATAATTGTTTACAGGGTTCCAAGTCTGACAAGAAACTTGTAGTTAGCACAATTTGATTTAATTATTACTAGAATTTTGAGGCTAACAGACCAATTGATATATTTTAAATTGCAGGATACAGCACCGCGCGCGTTGAAATATGCGAAGGGACGTTGAAAACGTGGCCCTGGGCTGGCTGTCGAAACAGCAGGAGAACTTATAATAATAATGCGTTCATTTAAGATGATAAGTATTTATATTTTTAAACTACCTACTGATATATCCGATTTGTTACTGGTTTTATTTTAGTGGTAGATTTCAGACAAAAGTAGAATGTACCTATGAATCGGTAGCAAATCTGATTTAAAGCCACAATGATTAATTTGAACATAAAATATTATGATCAATAAAACGCTAGGAACCTCGCATTTTATTGAGCATGGTATTTTATATTCTAATAAACATGTGTGACTTTATATCGATAGTTCGCTACTGATTCAATTAAATTACAACAGGCATCGATATGAAAGCTATCGATAATTTTGCCAGGACGTCACTAGTTTTTTCTTCATGTTGGTAAGGCTCCTAACAATTATTTTGTTAGAATGTTGGTAATGGCGATTTTTCCTCGGTTTGACGTAGACGTCAAATGATCGGTGTTTTTTTTTTGAAGTTCCGTCTCTTAAACGTAGTGGTTATATTCTCTTTGGTTTCATAATAAAACTGTTAAACCATTTTCGTAGGCTCTGCTACGCCTGGTTGCTACGGTAGAGGTATTTTGAGGTGGAAATAAAAGTGCCTGTTTCTGCCTTCCTTTTCACGATAGGAAATAAGGTCGGACGTGATTTATGTCCAAATAGTAGAAATATAAAAAGTTTTGGCTCTCGTAAATTTAGTATTTTGCGCGTCCAAAAGAACGGTTGGGTACTGATTGGACGCCTTTTTCAATGACAAATGGATTCCCTTCCAATAGGAAGCCTGAAATTGGGCTTAAAATCTGCTTGTTATAGCGATGTTTAGTACATTTTTTTTCTGAATCCTCTTGTATTTGCCTTTGGTAATAAATAGTTAGAAAAGTTGAGCAAAGGTCTCAAGTTACTTTAATTGTTTTTTCGTACTATAATATTAATTTTATTGCAAGAACTTCTCTAGTAGTTAGCATTCATTGACAAATCATTTATTCACCGAAATCCGTTGATATAGACAATTTGTAAGCGGTCCTATACATTCTATACCTATACAATTATATATAATTCTATATTCTATGTACCTATATTCTTATGGTAAACAATAAATGGCTAGATAGAACCATGATTTGCGCGCTCTAGCTGGCAGAAGGTGGATGAGAGACCAAATAATAACCTCATAACATATGTAATTGCTCTTCTAAAAGCTAAATGTACTTTATGTATTAACTTCAAGAAGTTATTATTGAAACCACTGTAAATAATGTACTACTGATAAAATTTATCATTCGCCTAAAAGTTTTAATAAGCTAATATGCTTTCAAAACGTTAACCTTTTTATTATATTTGTATAATCTAGGATAATATCTACACTGGATTTATACTTTTGTACGACTTTTTTATGATTATAGAAACTTAAAAATTGAAATTGATTTTGATGAATGATACAATAAACTATTTACATTCATTCATTCATTCTACCTCATTTCTACAATTAGCAGTGGTACTGGTAGTACCACTGCTAGGTAGGTACCTTATTTATTATGTAATATATTTAATTAAAAAGTATTTTGTTGGTTCCGAGGGTAAATTATCACCCCAGTGCAATGCGAGTAGAAATGTAGGTGAATCACAAAAGTTCAGCGGGCTCAGAACACACCCACTTATCAGGAACGACCAGGGACGGACGCTAGTGTTGGCTGTAATGCATATTTTTACTATAATAATAATATTTTATATTTAATATTTTACAAGACAAAATGACCAAAATAACATTCAACGAATATACATCAGTGGTTTCAAATATATTATCTGTGTCTGCCGCGCTTTTCACCCACTGAAGTGATTAAAATTATTATGACACGCATTGCCAATAAACCTACGAAATATTTTTATAACATATCAATGAACTTGCTACGCACAACAGCGGCAGAACTCGCCGCCCCACTCGCAAAATTATTCAACCTATGTATAAATACAGGTGTTTATCCACTCGTATTTAAACTAAGCAAGATTTCGCCATTGTTCAAGGGTAAAGGAAAGCGAGAGAATATAGACGGCTATAGACCTGTATCCATAATTCCAGCGGTGGCCAAGGTGTTCGAGAATGGGATAAGCACACGGCTCACAAACTTCCTCACCGAAACTGCAGCTTTATCCGAACGCCAATATGCCTACCGCGCGGGCCGCTCCACCACGTCACTGACCCGTGAAGTCATCCGCCGCATACTCGAGGCTGGGACCTGTCAAAAGCCTTTGACGTCGCCGATCACGGCGTACTCGCTGTCAAGCTCCGACACTACGGAATAGATGGCCCGGTCCATGCTCTACTTACCGACCTATTGCGCGACAGGTCTCAGGTCGTGGTCTCCGATGGAGGAAATATGAAATCAGTCCCACTGACGACCCTGATGGGCGTCGCTCAAGGGTCGTCAGTGTCGAATATCCTTTTCTCTCTTCTCCTCAACGACCTGCCAGCCTCTGCGTGCTATAGCGACATATTTATGTATGCTGATGACGTAGCAGCCATCGTCACCGCAGATACCGTGGACGGCCATGAGGATACACTGAATAAAGCAGCACAAGAACTAGCGCACTGGTTCCAAAATAACGGCCTTGTGTTGAACACCAGCAAAACACACTTTATTCTATTCAGTTTTCTATCTCAGGTAGACCTTCTAGAGCCCTGGCGGTGAGTGCAAACGGTCTTCCCATACAAGAAGCAGCAACCACAACCTTCCTCGGGTTCGAAATTGATAAGGGACTGACATGGGGCTCGCACATCGAGAAGCTGTGCGGCAGGCTTGGTAGCGCGTGCTACGCATTGGGGAGGTTGTCTCGTGTCGTGCCTGCTGAGGTGCTCCGCAGTTGTTATTTCGCGACCGTACACTCATTACTGCAATACGGTACAGAGCTGAGTAATGAGGTTATCCGACAGAGGACCAAGGTTACCGACATAGCTCAGAGAATTAGCAAGCTGAAGTGGCAGTGGGCTGGTCATATCTGCCGAAGAACCGATAACCGCTGGGGTAAACGAGTTCTTGAGTGGAGACCGCGAATCGGCAAACGTAGTGTAGGACGCCCTCCGGCCAGGTGGGGTGACGATCTGCGGAAGGTGCAGGCAGAAGATGGATGCGGCAAGCCGAAGACAGGGCGCGATGGCGCTCATTGGGAGAGGCCTATGTCCAGCAGCGGACTGCGATAGGCTGATGATGATGATGATGGTACAGAGCTGTACGGACGCGCAGCCGATAGGGAGCGCGTCCTTCGAATGTAAAAAAGGGCCGTACGGGCAATCGTCAGAGTTTCGCGAATGACATCTGCGAGACCATACTTCAAGCAACTGAACATCATGACATTCCCATCCATGGTCATATTTCAAGTAGCAGTGTATGTGCGAGAGAACTTGCAATCATTCCCTCGGCAAGCAGAGATACACAACTACAACGCACGAAGAGCTGCAAGCGGCTGGCTTGTGGCGGCGACGAGGAGACTCGAGAAGTCCGACAGGCTGGCGCACATAATGGGTACAACTGTGTACAACAAATTACCAGGCTGTGTAAAAGATGCACCGAATATCGTTAATTTTAAGGTTAAACTAAAAAAATGGCTCATTGAAAGGACGTTCTACAGCTATGATGAATTTATAAATTATAAAGAACCAGATAGCTGCCTCCATAAACCCACTTCAAAATTGGGTATGATTATTATTAGCTAATATAGATATACATATTTTAAGCTAATTTTATAATTTAATATTAATTGAATGAATTTATTTAAATCAAATTGCTATATTTTGACTTATAATTGAAGAAATTATTAATAAAATGTTTATTCTGTTTATACTTACTAAAATCTTTCACATACTTACCTCCATAACTAGAAACTACCTATACAAATATCTACTTATTTACATCAATATCTATGTATTACCTATTAAGTTATAGTTTTATTTTAAGTTTCTACCTTCCTGTTTATAGATGCAGGATAAAATCAGTAAAACATTTTTTTGCAAAGAATGATCCTTATCAGCAACAGAATCCATTGTATCAATAATACAGGGCGATTTTTTTTTTAATTCATTCGGTTCGATCCGTCAAAGTAAAAGATTATCAAAAAAACTAAACATGCAGTTAATGTTTTTTTGTAAATCGAAGGCATGACTCCTTTCACGACTTTTCTCTAACTCTCGTGGTTTCGGACTTAGCCACCAGGACCCTTCTCAAAAAACCACCCTGTATTATTTGGAATACTTTATTGTACACCAGAACTTATGATTAAATCTTATCATATAAAAATAAAAAGTAAAATGGGCGGTTTTATCGCTAAGGAAGCGATTTCTTCCAGATAACCTTGGACGGAAAGCGCATAAAACAAATATAGCTTCTGCTATCTTTAACATTTAATAATAATATTAAATATAAATAAATAAACTTATAAAAAATAAATAAGCATAAATCGCATCACTATTCCGCACCCGCGCGTGTGGAATAAATCTCATTCTATTTCTACCGCGACAGAATCACAGTGCACACTCAGCAGACTTTATTATAATAATCTTTGGATGCATTCACATTCATTATTTGAATTACTGAAAGGATTTATTTGGGAACATAATTTTTGAGGTCTCATTCCTCTGTCAAAAGAGGGGTAAGCATCGCCAAAGAATAAATAAAAATAAATCAATAATTAGAGATAAATAAAATAAAATATGTAGATTGTAGGTATTGACGTGACTACGTCTAATAAACGTTGACGTCTTTGGTAACCCTGTCACTGTCCGGTAACGCTCATTGTCCAGTAGTCACGTTAAACTATCGTCCGTAAACCAACTTTACAGACAACCAATTTTTTTTTTAAGGTAGGTGTTGAGTCTCTGTGGTTTTCTATGTATGTATTTTATTTTTTTATATAGCACCGTCTAGCCCAAATTAAGCAGAGTAGGAACCAGTAGGAACTGATAAAAAGATAAATACATAGGTACACATAATACATAGGGTGATATGAATTCAAATGATAAATCCATTTAATATATTAATTACATAAAGGATTATTATCTTTTCCACAATTACAATCGACCATCCGTCTACATAGGTATATCATATGTAGATGAGTATAAAGGAGTATTCGATACTTACATTCACACATGGAAATCACAAATACCCACTCTGAAAATGTTGGTTTCCGAAGTAGCATACCTTGTGTTTTTGTTCCATGTTCAAAGACTTGCTTTCTGCCACGAACAGCTCTATAGCCATACATCATGTCAATTAGGTCAATGTTTCCAATAACATGTCAACTACATCAACAATACGCCGATTATGTCAACTGTCATCTGCATACGCTGATGATTTAATGACGCAGCAATGACGTATTTCCGTTTTAATAATTTCAGATCAGCGACTTCCGGTCTCTGCCTGCACTCGGATATTTATTGCAGTAAGGTAAAACCGGGATATATGACCCAGAAGGATGTGTACCCTATTCAGCCGTCTTCAAAAGAGAGGAGAGGAGGTTATCGGTTGAATGTTTTTTTTAATATATTTTTGTTACCTCAGAACTTTTTTATTTATGAACCGTTTTTTTTTTTGTATAGTGCACATTAATTACTTTTAATGTACTCTAATACTCAACAAATTATATAACAACGGGTATAAATACGGGCCGGGCAACGTTGTTTATTCACTCTCGTTTCAAACTTCGGCGAGTCCACACCTCCTGATGATGCCTCGTGTAGAGGCGAAACACGTGTCGTATCTTTAAACTTTGGTTTTCTGTTCGTTGACTCTTTGGTTTAGTTGAACTAAAGTTAAGTTAATTAAAACCTTTGTGTAGAAATTAAGCGGATTTATTACTAAATATATTTATATAATTTGTTGATATTTATGGATTTCCGGAAAGTAACGCCTGAATCAATCAAATACTCTAATACTATTACAATCTAGCCAAAGTAGGCCAATGAGTAATTCTACTCTAACTTAGTTTTATAAATTGAAATATCAAGAAAGTGTCCAATAGCACATAACAATGAACCGATTTGATTTGAAGAATTGTTTTTATATAACAAGATATACTTTCAGTTTAGTCCCATAGAAATTATATCATAATCGATTCAGTAGTTTAGTTTTATATTAAAATAATTCGTTAAAAAAAATCGCGTATTTTATTGACTTTTCAGTGGTGCCTACGGTCACTAGAACAGTCCGATTGAGTCGGTTGTTCCATGTTTTTGTAAAACCTTGATTATAACTAAAAACCTTCGTAGGGATGACCACCACTTTTAAGGATTTCTATGTTTTCCAAACCAACGATAATGTATTTTGAATCGCTTCAAGTAAGATAACATTTTAACATAATATTAAAATACTTTTCTGAAAAGAACCAAGCATCCAAAACAAAGTAACATTTTTCGAATTGTAATCTACCAAATAACAATTAGTAGAGAACGAAAGGAATAAAAAGGGGAAAAATGCTGAATACACAGGAAAAGAGGAATACTGCGATTAAACAGCCTCACATTTGCCTTTTTTATGGCAGGCCGTAGGAATTTTAGCTTAACACAAATCAGAGGCTCGTCTATAAAGCTAGTCTGGCAGACAGGATCTTCCTAACTAATGTGTACAGACGATGGGTGCAAATTGCATCCTAACAAAATTTACATTGTATTTTGTCTTTATTTTTATTTTATTGTATTTTTTGTGTGTACCCAATGGATCTTGTGTCGGAATAAATATTATTATTATTAAAACTCTATATGCTGTTATTTGTCTGCATACAAACGAGTACACAACCGAACCAACGGCTAGTGTTCAATTGAATTGTTAATTCAACCAGTTGGCTGCGACATAAGTAAATACTTTTTGTGTCAGAAAATGTAATAAATTAATTAACATAAGCTTGCCATTAGAAAACTCTATTGACACTGCCAAATAACTAAAGGTAGTTTATTTATCGCAAATTCATTTTTTATAATGGGATAAGTGATAAGTTTAAATTAAACAATAATAATGAATTTTTGTTCTCTGATGTCATTTCCCATACATTACATTACTACGTTCTTCCGTTAGTAACGTTAATTCCATAAAGAAAACATGAATCTGTGAAAATATATTTTGATGGTCAAAATAGTAATCCAAAAAAAATAAACTCTTCATCTCTGAAGCTTAGAATTGTGTTATAGTGTAACTCTTTTTAGTACAACAGTAATGATCCCTCCACAATAAAAATGGTTTCCACCGTTATTTTTTACCGTTCTGTACTCAAACAAAATTCTGGTAATTATCATTAACTCCCTAATCCCCTTTTAATACTATCAAATGTTCATTTTCGTTTTCGTCTTCCTGCAGTCGTAGTCAGCTGAAGAGTATAAAGTAAAGTTCAATTAAAAATATATAATTCAAAGTTTAAAAAATCTGAAGTTACCTGTGAGGTCTAAGGTAGGTACATAATATTATGAATGAATATTTTAATTTTTAACTCATCAGAGTCTTTGTTTTTGAGAGGTTTTGTTAACTATCAAGTCAACAAAAAAAAAATTTGATCTAGTTTGGTAAAATTATGCATGGATATTTCATTTTTCAATTTTGCTTTTCAAAACACTGAGGTAGTTTGCTGAAATTATGAATGGAAATTTCAATTTTCAACTCTACAATTCAACAAAAATAAGAAATTTGGACCTAGCTTGCTGATATTATGAATGGATATTTCAATTTTCTACTCTTATTCAATGTGGGATGGCGTCCAAGTCGAGCGTAATGCTGTATTCATACGATTGCGCAGCCTTGGTGGCTCTGAAGCAAAAATTTCCTATTTTCTTTTAGATTTTTAACCGACTTCAAAAGAGGAGGTAATTCGACTGTATGTTTTTTTTATTGTTACGTAATTACTCCGCCTTATTATTAATTATTATGATTTGAATCTAAATCAAATCAGTGTAACATCTTTCCTCTCGCTTTCTGAAAAGTACTGTCCTTTTACTGAAAAGTAACAGGAAAGCAAAATACGCAATTTCGTTTACTTCGACAACATATTTTTTTCAGTTATTTTAATATATATTAAACTAAAATACTGAACCGACTTTGATGAAATTTCTTTGCGACCAGTCTGAAAATATATACACTGAATCAAAAAATATTTTTTAAAATCGATTTTAAAAAGTTCTGAGGTAAAAAATATCAATAAAAAATATCTACGGAATTAAGAATCTCCTCCTTTTTTGAAGTCGGTTGAAATGTATGAAAACTGACAGACGCCAGCCACCGGTTGCAGAAGTCAGCTTAAGGGGAATCCTCAAATCCGAATTCCATACAAAATGTTTCGGACAAATACTCAAAAAGTACGCTGTATTATAGTAATTTCTTCACACTATTCGTTTCGTCCATGTTTTTTGATTTCGTCAACAAAAAAAGAGAAAGGTTTCATACTTTAATTTAGATTTTATACGTGTTTTAAAATTAACCCTACTTACTTAATTATAGTAAAAATAATAATAATATTATAGTAATAGTAATATATAATTATATTATTTCTTCACATTATTCGTTTTGTCTATGTTTTCCGATTGTGTGAACAAAAATTAGTAAGGTAATTTAGATTTTATACGTGTTTTAAAATTAGTCGAAATTAATGAAATTTGCCTTGAGGATTACCCTTAAGCGTCGATGACACACAAGATTTTTTACAAGCTGATTGTTAGCCTCTTTAAAAGCTAGCGTGTGAGCTTGTTAGCTTTTGGAAAGGATTTTGGATAGCTTTGGATTGATTGTAAAAAGCCGTGTGTCATCGTACTATTAGAGTTTAGATTTCCTGTTGAGCCTAATACTCATATCATTGCCTCTGCAGCCGCCAAGACCTGTAGATTAGTTTCAAAATCAAAACGGAACGTCGATTGTGGGTTCCGTCGTATTTACAAGAGCGAAGAAGCTATGAATAAATTTCAGTGAGTTCGTTACCGGCTGTATTGCCTGTACTGACTAGGTTGGAATGAGCTCCCTGTATATTTTACAGGAGGCTTATACAGGGTGTCTAAAATACTTTTTCGAATATAACTTAAATTAGTTGAACTGAATTTACATGTTGTCGAAAATTGGTGAAAAGGCCTATGCCCTAAAATAGGACAGCACAAGCTAATAATAATAATAATAAGATTCAAAAGGCGGTACTTTTAGAATCGGCTCGCATAGAAAGGAAGTTCTTCACTACGCAGCCCTAGCCACAAACCGCTTGGGCTCTACTCCTCGGCTGGTGGTCCACCATTTTTATATATGTACCTATTTTTAACTATAATTATTATAATAGTATAGTAAAAAAAATATTTAAATGAGTTTAAAAGGCAAATAAAGGGATAATAATAAGAATTCACATGTAGGTAGGTATTTGTATTTATTAGCAATAACCCACGCTTGTGGGAAAATTATTGATTTTTGTGCTCTTTTTATTGAACACAAAAATCATTCAGTTAGTTGATCTACGTCTGTCTGTCCCAAATTTCAAACCAATCAGTTTGGCAGTTTTAGTGTCATTTCATCTATCTGTTGTACATATATCTCGAATTTGTTATATATTAATTTATTCAACAATATCACCTTCCTTCGTTTTTATTGTTCATTAATTTAGTAATTTCTTTTAGTTTATGTATATATTTTTTAACTCAATTAATGAGAGCTAATAAAACCGAATACTGGGTTTGCCTAATATAATATTTTTGATACCCTGTATACAAGTCAGCTAGCAATATTATATTCCAGGGGTTTCCTATAGTTGGAAATAGATTGGGTTTGGTAGAACGTTATTCTTTAATTTTATCGCTTCGTAGTTGTTATAAAAGTCTTAGTTCGCTCGAACGACTTTTCTTTCAGTACTTACGTTCTTATTATCTTCGATTTACTTTGATATTGTAGGATAATTTTATTTCAAATTTATTATAGCTTAAGCTTAAAAAGCTATTTCATAAATGTGTAATTTTGAAAGGATGGATGTAGGTAGGTATATATCCCTTGAATATTAATATTTGTATATGCATATATGTAATTTTGTATTTATTGGAAAGGTTTTGCCATACTAGATTTTAGCGCAATCGGTTCATTAGTTTTGGCGTGATTGAGGTAATAACCATCCCTCCTCACAAACTTTCGCTTTATTATATTAATAAGTAAAGTTCTTTAGAGAAGTATGCAACTCTGCTACATTCAACCCGTCTGTAACTAACCATATTTGAGATAAATGAAAATCATTCATTAATTCATAGAATTAACTAATGACTATGCTACAATGTCCCTTATTTACATAAAAAAAATGTGAGAAATGAAGTCAAATGATGCTAAATTACGGTATACATCCACTGAAGGTAAGGGAGGTACATCCCAGCAATTTGTCAAACAGATAAACCTACGTGAGGTTTATTATCTAAAACGACATTCATCTTCTTGAATAATTACAGATGTTCGTTTTTACAATCGGAAACAAAGAATGGCCATTTTTTCTCAGATAATAACACAGATAACTGAGTTTGCGTTTGATCATCGATTTGGCTGCTGAACAAACAAAGTTTTTTTTTGGGTTTGTAGAAAATAGGTTGTTCTCTGTTGACAGATTCGCTTCGATCACGTGATATTTTTCTTCTTCTCCTGGCCTTATATCCCATGTTATTTGGGGTCGGCTCTCCTGATCATGCGTTTCCAGGCCTCTCTGGCCTGGGTCGTTGTCGGGTCTATTTGATTATTGTCGAGGTCTTTCCTTAATACAGACATCCATGTAAGTCCGGGTCTTCCACGTTTTATCGGTCCCGTTTTATAACTTTTCAACCGCGTGATATTGAGATAAATAAATATTATGACATATAGACCTATGTGTTTCTCCAACTCATAAACTTCAGGTACATGCCTAGTTTCAGGTTGCCTAGGTCCTGTCTATTTAGTTAAAACACGTAAATTACACAATATGGGTTTATTTACGACACATAATAACAATTACAATAAACAAGAATACTGAGCGAAAGGCGGAGAACGCAGTATACTTTGCTGAGTACGCGAAACGTAGAATCGTCGCGTACTAGCCCATATACTGTGTCACCACACACTTTACTCTTCCTAAATCTGGAACTGATTCGGCATCTCAAAAGTATGTGGTCATTTAAGTTAATTGGAAATTCTGAAAAATCGATTTTCTTAGTATTTTCTTAAAAACATCAATTTGATAATTACCATTTTCTTTGATATGCTCGGCATAACCTACCTACTAAATATATCGACAACTTATGTTAATAAATAAACGTATATATTTTTTCTTAGGTACGTACTTTCTTTGCATAATATCTAGATTAGTAATTGGGTATTTTTTCTCTTACCTGTCTTGGTAATAAATATTGCTTATTATAATAATAATATAATTAATAATATAACCTCAAGTGGTGTGGAGTTTGGTTTTTTGATCAAGACATACAGCCCGCTGCATTACTGATCTCTCACACAGTAAACAAATCATGTCATAGGTGGTCAGTCAGTCCTTTAGTGCCATCGGCATCGCCTCTACCTTACTGGTGAAGATCTTTACATATTTAGCAAATGTAATCACTTTCTATTAGCTGTAAGCATAGAAAAAACTTGGCACTTACTTAAATACTAGCAGATTTTCAAGTACCTACCTACTTACATCAGTACCAATAACTATAACGCTAACCTGTGATTTAGTAAGCTGAATTGCTAGGGAGATTGTTTATTCCAGTCTAGTCTAGTACCTACCTATACCATACCTATACCTATTCTTTAGCAAGTAGGTAAATATGTAGGGTAGTAAGTACTTACGATCATTGGGGAAACCCGCTGAGCTACATTGGAACAGTTGTGTTTTCACTCGATAATATGTTATATTTACATCTTCTATACAATGATGTAGTAGGTACAAATAATACACCTATCTTCTTGATTCATTTTTACAGTTATGTTTACTTTGTATTTATTTAAAATTATTTATAAAAATATTTGATTTGATTTTACCACCATTTAAAAACGCGCCAAGAAAACCACAGACTAAAATTATTTTAATATTGCTGCATCTGTCAAACCGGACCAAAGTAGACTGAAATGGGCTTTTTTTTTAATTATTGATTATTACAAAGAGGCAAGTATATACCAAAGATGTTGTTATATTTTATGAGATCCATACAAAACACGAAGACAAAACATAATATTTTCAAAAAAAATATTTAATTTTATTAAGCAGTCTGATACAAGTAATAAAATAGTAAATAGGATTTTTCACGGACATATTCAAGTGCAAGTGTCTCGAGTGAGCTCGTCACAAGCCCAATATAGTTCGGATTCTTTATAATATAGCATCTGGGGACACAAATGGTAAACAAACACAAAATATGATGGTCTTAAATAAGTAAATAAAAATCACTTTAATTAAATGAAAAAAAAAAAAAAAAGGCCTTCGCACAAGTTAACAGATCTACGAAAAGCCAAAAATAATCAGTTTTAGGGTTATTAATTATTGGGTTCATTTACACCTTGTACCTATATTATATGTCACAGTCAAAACTCATTGCCGGTCAAAACCAATATTGACCGCGAAAAGAGGTCAAAATCGATATTGACTAAGGGCCTCGGTCAATGTCGATTTTGACTACCTTTACGCGGTCAATATTGGTTTTGACCGGCAATGAGTTTTGACTGTGACATATAATATAGGTACATTTTTGGTTAATTTTGGTTTTGAAGGGCAAAGAGTTTTGACTGTACCATATTTAATACATGCTGTGATAATCAGTTTAATTCCATTTCTATGTGGTATTATTATTATATAATTATATTATTATTAAACCCCAACACTGATTTAAAACGTGAATAAAACAAGCTATAAAAACGTAATATAATTCAAGATGTTGTAATATGAATACATTTTCCCAACAATTGGCAACTCACATAAAGAAATTCTTTTCACGTAAGTCTAGACAGGTTTTTCCACGTGCAAATGGAAATTTGCACATGTATAAAAGGTACTTAAAGTGTAAGCCAATCTACAGCGAGCTATGGACTAAGAATATGGGTTTATTCACAAGCTTTTGGTATTAAAATGTTCAGTTGCGGTCTTATAAATATGTAATTCAATCTTATTGTGGATGGGGTAATATAACTCACAGGCGTGAATAGCGGCCTTAATTTATGATAGACGTAAGATGTTGCGATCATAAATATATGTGATATAAAAATATATCTTACTAATGTGATAAAAAAGCCGTGTTGGCCGAGCGGGAGGTGCCTGGACTTTCGATCCGAAGGTCGTGGGTTCGAACTCGGTCGCATACCAAAGATTTTTCTGTTAAAAAAAAGATCTAAGTGTGCATTACGAACACGTGCTTAACGGTGAAGGAAAACATCGTGAGGAAACCGGCATTACAATAAAACCTAAAAAGTTCGAAAACATGTGTGAAGTGCATGAAAAGACGGGTGGACGAGCGCTGGAGCAGTGTTGCACTGGCCTATGGGAATCACAGTCTTGTTTAGCTCTGTTATAGTAATGAGCATGCGTGATCTCTAACCAACAGGAGAGCGCTAGCTAATCTTGCCACTTCTTCATATAAAAAAATTCTAAGTGAAAAACTTATTAAATTATCTTCTAATTATAAAATATTCCTTTATCTAATTTAATCACTTACTCATCTCTAACTTTCTACCTTCAATTTTTTTGTACGCTTGCAAAAGTGATTCAAACACGAGAAGCGAAATCATTTCTGAGACTTCCTGATTTGTTTACAGTAAAAGTGCTGAAGAAAATATTTATTATACGCTCATCTTTCAAAACCTCAAACAAGAAATGTCACTCAATCTCGCAGAGCATCTATAGAGCTTCTTATTTATTCTGGTCCGACTGAGTGCACCGATTGTCCGCGTGATCTGACTACTAATGTTAGGATTGAACCGTTCTATAACAGAGATCCTAGGACATACCTAAGATATACTATTCCTAAGAACTTGTATTGTATACAACATTAGTACTTGTTTATGCGAAACCTGAAATTAGTTTGTTCAGGTCGATAACTGAGTTAAAAAAAAAACAACCCCTATTTGGTTTTGGCTTTCATAAACATAAACAAAAACTTACCGTATATACAGGTTGGTTTTTTAAGAAGGGCATTGATGGCCAAGTCTTAAACTACGGGAGTTAGAGAAAAGTCGTGAAAGGAGTCATGCCCTAGATTTAAGAAAACAATAACAGCATATTTCGTTTTTTTTAAACTTTTGACTTTTGACGAAAATTTACCGAAATATTTTTCAAACAGCTAAAGCGCGCAAATCATCGCTCCATATGACCAAAAGTCGTCCTACAATCCGCTTCCTAGACGCGGTCCCACTCAAGAACACGTTTACTGCAACGGTTGTCGGTTCTTCGGCAGATAGGAACCTATTGTACTGATATACTTAAAAACCATTCTCCCAAAAACATATATAAGTTCAGAACTCCTACCAAATACACTAAACTTGGGCCTCAGCCAATACAATCTCATTGAAACTTGTGCAAAAGGCCCGTTTGTTCCGCCAGACGATTCTTAAACAAAACAATTTTAAACCGAGATTGATCGTCACAACTTCGGTCTAATGTTTTGTGATGTTTTGACCACTCATCAAAATGAGAATATAAAGTTTAACCATAATACACTGTTTATGAGACAATTCTGTGTAAAGTGAAATGTATATTTTGTATGCAAAATTCACAGTTTGAAGTATAGAATTGGAATGAGAAACTTGTTTTTTTTCCCCGATAAATAATTACATTAAAAAAATAAAGTAGGTAAAGGTTATGTGTACCTACCGAATCGTGATTTCAAAGGTATAAATGACTTAACTTCATTTGCGATGCGATGTAACAAAATTACTATGTTTAGTCCGCGCTCGAACATTCGGAATTTGAAGCCTCTACGTTCAGCGTTGACTGTTAGTTGTTAATTGTAATTTGTAACTGGTAACGTGTAACTGGTAATAGGTAACTGGTAACATGTATCTTGTAACTTGTAACTTGTACTTGTAACTCGTAATTCTTAATTCGTAACTCGTAACTCGTAACTCGTAACTCGTAACTCGTACTTGTAACTCGTAACTCGTACCTCGGCACTCGGAACTCGGAACTCGGAACTCGAGACTCGGGACTCAGGACTCGGGAATCGGGACTCGTAACTTAGAACTCTGAACTCAGGACTCGGGAATCGGGAGTCGGAACTCGGAACTAGGGACTCGGAACTCGGAACTCGGAACTAGGGACTCGGAACTCGGAACTCGGAACTCGGAACTCGGAACTCGGAACTCGGAACTCGGAACTCGTAACTCGTAACTCGTAGTTCGTTACTCGTAACTCGTAACACGTAACTTGTAACTCGTAACTTGTAACTCGTAGCTCGTAACTAATAACGCTAACCTCTTTACTCCAACCTCTTTACTCTAACTTTAACTCTAACTAACTTTAACTTATTTTATTATTTGAAATTGATTTATAAGTTTAAGTGAACTTGAACTTTAACTTTAACTTATTATATTATTTGAAATCGATTGATGAGTCCACATACCAGTACTCACTTTCAGCTCTCGACGATCACATTCTCCAAGTTTCAAGTCTCTACGTTCAGCGGTTTGGCCTGTAAATTGACTGTCAGTCAGTCAAATCTGAGCCTCTTATTAAATTTATGTTGTTTCACGCGCGTATCGACAATAAAGCCAATAGCCATCTCATTTGCATACATAAATAAGTATATTATATATGACGGACGTACTATCCAACATTTATGCGGTGTGAATATTACTTTATTCAGTCAGTTTTCGTAATATCGTTTCGCGAGGCAATGCGCGCCAGCGCGACGCAACCTCCCCATCCTGTAGTCTGAAGCGTACTGAAGGTCCGAGCCTGGCACGCCCACTTTTATTGCAAAATTACGTATATTAATTCCTTGTCGCAAGAAAAATTAGCGTATCATAAAAAGCTCAATTTATTTTTTCCAAATTGTTTCTCCCTAGATAATGGTATAAAAATATATAATATATTTAATGCCCTTTAGGAGAAGAATCGAAAAAACCATTCAGAAACAAAAGTTTTGGTAAAACAAAAACATATTAAATAAGTGAATAAAATAAATGTTTCTCTATGTTTTTCAAGATAAAAGACCAAATAATATTATAAAATTTTTCTTTTTTTTAAATTATTTAACCCCTTGATACCTATCGCTTTTTAAACCTGAGCATTTTGACCACCCATCACAGATTACCAAGTTGCAAATGCTCTTAATTAGTGCAGTTTCCGAAAAAAAAAACATGTTATACGCGAAAACTGTGTCTGTATTAATCTGGTTTAAATAATGGAAATTCAGTTTCTCACTTATCTAAGATAGGGTCAACTGAGGTAAATGCGTTAATTTAGCGACTTTTTGAAATTACTAAAAAAGTATTTAAACTTATACCACATAGCAGACTTTGCTGTTATTTTTGATAGTTATTTTAGTAATTTTAAAAGTCGTACGATAATGACACATTTACCTCTGTTGACTATAATAAGTAAGGATGGTTTATAATGAAGAAAATCTAAAGGTAGGTACCTACTTCAGAATGAAAAGCGATAAACAGAAGTTTTTAGTGATGAATAAAGCCAGTCACTTCATCAGATGCTGTCATTTCCAACATAAAAATAAAAAAGTTTGAAAAGGCCTCAAGGTACACCATAGCGTTTACAGCTAAGTAAGTACTTTATACTCGTAAAAATGGGCCAAATTACCTAAATTGGGTAACAGCTTGCATTCATGGGTACGGTTAAAACTTTTAACTCGTTTTCAGTTTCATTAACGGTTATATTATGCCTCCGTTTAACTGGTGTAATTATGTACGCAATTTGGTGGGTTACTACATGAGTTAACACTGCCATGTACGCAGCTGGTAAATTTGGGTACATGAGCGACAGATACATGAGGACTTTTTATATTAAAACAGACAAACGACTTACCCGATGGTAAGTTACTTTCGCCGATTGCTGCAGTGCCTGAAAAAAATAAAAATATATCACCTAAAGGTTACTTTCGCCTATTACAGTATAAACGAAAATAATAATATACATATATGTATCTACTTAGTGAGTTAGTAGGTACCTACTCTCGTCTTAGGGCAAAATCTAAACAGCCTATATAGGTAAATATGTAGATACGGAAAAATGTTGTTATGAGTGACTGGCTCGATGTTGATGAAAATAAGAACTGCATTTATAAATATCAAAAGAAATGCGTACAAAAAAAAGGTAAAAAAGGTTTTTTTATTAATTTTCTTTGGCACATTTAAATGCTCTACCAAAAACTATGTACCTTATGAAACAAATATCGTTTAACATAAATGGGTCTAATGTTGTTCTACATAGTCTAAATCAATGACTTTCAAAAATAAAGGTGAGTCTCTATTTAAAAAAACTATGTCTCGATTTAGAAAAACTATTAGTAGTTTAATGAAAGTACTTTTCCTCCATTTAGCGTGGCCGTGGGGACACCCGGTATACTGATCCATCTAATTCTTGGCTCCAAATAGTAAACGATGATTACAAACCATCCATATTTCCCTCAGCAGGGGGCTGACGTAGCACTCCGCAGCGGGATGTACGATCACTTCTTTGTTTATGAAGGTAGCCGATGTTACGCTTGGTTTATTACTATTTCAGCCGAATGTGGGGTCAAACTCTTGAACTGCGACCTGCTGACTCCTAGGATATCCATCAATTACTCTTCAATTGACCCAGAATCTATGGCAAAATGACCAGAGACGCGTGCGTTCAAGTTGCTCCCTCATTTCACGAAAAGGTTGAAGTAAAGTTATTTTCAATTTCAGGACTTGCATCGATCGAATTGCCTGGCACAATCTGGAGGCCTATGTCAAATGACATAGTGACAGAGGTAAGGGTGCGTGCCCACTGACGCGGAGCTGGGTGGAATGGAGAGGAGCGATGAATTAGTCAATCACAGTGCTCGAAATTACACTTCCACTCGACTTCGAGCACGGTGATTAGACAATTCACGGTCCGCTCCTCTCCATTCCGCCCAGCTCCGCGTCAGTGGACACGCACCCTGTCACTTTCTGTACTTTTTTATCTACACTTCTTGACGAACATTCTCTCCAAATTTCAAGTCTTTCACGGTCAGTAGTTCGGCCTGTACGTTGTCTGTCAGCCAGTCAGGTCTAAAACTTTTATAATTATATATTGATTGTTAAAGCAAGTTCAGAGTACCTAACACAGTAAAATCAGGGGCTTAGGGACGTTTTGTCATTGATCATTTTTGTGCTACTTTTTAGGGATCCTTCGCATCGGCTCCAAAAGTTTCCCAATTGTAGTTCCATGGGATGATGAGACTAACCTGTTTGAATTGTAGAGATCTCTCAGTTTATAAATGCACGCTCTTCACTCGCGTGGTCAATCGAATGAAGATAATTTTGGATTACGATGGGTGATTACAAGGGGCGTGCATTTTTAGACAGAAATACTTATCTTTAAATAATATAATCCTCAAATCCGAATTCCATACAAAATGTTTCGCACAAATACTCAAAAAGTACGCCGTATTATATTAATTTCTTCACACTATTCGATTCGTCCATGTTTATTGATTTCGTCATCAAAAAAAGTAAATGGTTTCATACTTTAATTTAGATTTTATACGTGTTTTTAAGTTAGTAGGGTTAATTTTAAAACACGTATAAAATCTAAATAAAAGTATGAAACCTTTCACTTTTTTTGTTTATTCCCCTTAAATAGGTGCTAGCTAACACACCTCCCATGAACTGTGTTTGATGATTTATCTATTTAGAAATAGCATGTTTATTTTCAACCGAATTCAAAAAGGAGGTTATCAATTCGGTTGAATGTTGTTTTTTAATGTTTATTACCTTAACTTGTTGTTTATATAAAGACCGCTTTGAAAATGTTGCTTTCTTTGATAGGATAATACTTTTCTGATTAGTCCCATACTAATTTCATTAATATCGATTCAGTAGTTTAGTTTTTATATCCAAATAACTGAAAAAAATGATGTCGTATTTTGCTTCCCCTGTGACTTTTCAGTGGTGTTTACGGTCACTAAAACAGTCCAATTGAAGTAGGTGGTCTATGTTTTTGTACCTAATTAACCTTGATTTTTGTAACCTTGAGTATTTACTAAACAACTGTTAAATGTAACCCAAATTTGTGTAACATACAAAACAGTACCAAATATAACCCAAACAGTTACTCTGGGGGGCTTAATAGGTGCTGGTAAAATGAAAATGAAAATATATCGAAGGACCTTAATGATAGAAGAAATCTTGCTCAGCCGACACAGGGTAGATAAAATGTAGCCACCTACCTCTGCCACTTCCACTCGACACGCCTGATGCAGACCAGCTAAGCACGGCTTCAGTAGTCCAAATCCTAGGTATTATGATGGTAGCTTAGCTACCAAGTCAATCAACACGACAACACAAGCACAATCACTATGAGAACGTCTCACGCGGCAGGCGATAAATTAAGATTTAAATTAATACGTGTGGTGTATGCGACAACCAAAGGGCAACTGGTCGTCAAGCTCTCGCCGCCGGTAGTAGGTGGCGCGGCGAGCAAACTTGTCGATCCAACATTTCGGAAATGACGGTAGTCGTAGAAAAGGCGGATGACAAACAAATTATCCTATCCTGCATTTCTAAACTGAGCAAAGATCGAACAGTTACTTTTCATGAATTATTGGTCCTTGGTCCCCTGGAGTTATCCAGGGTTAACTGCCCACGGCAGTGCAATTACCTATTTACTTACATGGTACAAACTAGTAGAACACCCATGGTTTTATATATGAAGATGCGGTTCATAATCCTGTCTTGTTAGAACAAATTGTTATTAGTTTATAACCCCCCGGGTTTTTATTATCTTCATGTAATCAGTAAGAACGTGTAGACTCGTGGGTGGTGCTTTGCTATTCTAGCATGTGTTATCAATACTTGGGTAGAGAGGAACCGGTAGGTATAGATAGATTGATGTATTCTTTATTGCACATCTTAAACTTTACCATAGATAGGTACATGAATAGAAAATATAATACTGAAGAAGATATGGTACAATGGGCGGCCTTAACGCTAAGAGCGATCTCTTCCTGATCTAACCTTGGGATGGACACGAAATATTTGAACAAAAGACTACGTAATATACTTCGCCATTTGGCTAGATTCTCGAAGTTCGCCATTGATGATTAAATAAACTAAACCTAACTGAGGGATACCTCTTTTGTATCGTCAGTTTTCTTTTGTATCGTCACTTTGTTTACATTTAAAAACATAAAAATACTTTTTTGATGTTCGTCGACAGTTTGTGGTTTTCGCTTTTTTTTTAAAAACCTACATTGTGTAATTATCGATTTCCGTATCATACGCAAGAAGTTAATTTTATAAAAAAAAACCTCGGTTTGATAGATCTATTCAACGATAGCCGGACTTCAAAGAGCAAGAATTGGACAGGTATTGATAATAGTGGCAATCCCGGGGTAAAAATCCCGGATCGGAAACCCCGGAATCCCTCCAAACACGGATCCCGCTGTTAGATCCTTGGTAGCGCGGGCTAAATCCCACTAAAATGGCCGGTATTGTCACTGATACAATTCGGATGCCGAAATAAAATAGAAAAAGCCCACAGAAAGTACGAAACCTGGAATTTATAGTGCCTGAACTTTATTTTTAATCTATGTAGGTACTTTAAATGTAGGTTCTGAATTTGAGTGTGTTTTTATGGAGGTAAGTACGCAATTTTTTTTTTTTTTTTTTCTTTCGAAGAACCTAAGTTCTTCGGTTTTGGCTTCACGTCAAAGGTATATATATATAGCCAGTGTCATGTAATTGGAGAGATTATTTTGTCATAAGTCAGAGTCGATAAGTCAAGTCATGCCCCTGTAAAGTAGTGGTGGTTGCGACTTTACTAGAGGCTTCTATGGAGTTTTGGAGGCAACACGAAAAGTCACGTTTTACAGCATTACACTATTCACCAACACTCATACACGTTCACGACCACTTAATGGATAAAAAACCACCGTTTTTACACTTAAACACTCAAAGTTATACAAGTTTTGTCAATTAATTTAATGCCGCCAATGCGCCATTTTTCATGTTCCCGCCAAAACTCCAGTACGCAATTTGTTTTCGCTGCACAATATAATACACCTTATGGGTGCCTTTCCACCAGAGATGTGCTATGCAGCTATGCTGCGAAGATGTGAATTCTACGCTACGAAAATATGTGACCGTTTCCACCAATACTAAGCTATGTAGCTGTGCGAGGAAGATGCGCCCCGCCGCAAAGTAGCTGTGCGAGAACGATGCGCAGCTCGAGCTATGCGATGCATGTAGGGAAGGGGCGAGGGCGGCGCGGTGAGGGTATTACATATATTTGTCAAGTATAATAAAATATTAAATAAATACTTAATGCCATGCCGGAAATGGAATATGAGACAAGGAAGGAAGTCTGCTTTTACTCTGGAAAATATATAATAAGACATGGCCTTTCTGTGATGTTATGGCCCTCGCATCCAGAGTGACTAGCTCCCACCGGAGATGCACTCTTCCATTGACATCACATTTCACTTCGAGAGCTCTAAGGCAGCGTTGAGAGCTTTTTATTCCTAAATTATATTTTGACGAGCCAACACTGTCTCAAGGATTTTATAGGAACATGAAAATTTTAGTACAACTTGGAGAGTTTTATCGATGCGTTCAAAGTATGGAGCCACGGTTATTGCGAAACATAGAACACCAAATATGTCGAGATAATAGCAGTTTTAATGGGCAAGCGTACATACGATGCCACATGGCAAGTATGATCTATTACACCAGGCAGGAGAGCGCTTTATTCGTCTAGTCTTATCATTATTTTAGTGCACGAAAGGAGCCTCTTCGAGGCGCACTTGAAATCCTTTCACCACATTGGTTCGAAGGAACTAGTGACACGATATTTTTTTTTATCATTATTTTCAGTCCATCAGTATACCCTAGCTAGATGTTGTTTTACGTGCCTTATTTCCATACGTCTGTCTCTTGCAGACTGACTCTGATATCGGAGTATTAAGCCACCTGAAAGCTTCTACCTACTATATCTATGTAGCTGCTCTATGATTATTTTAAATACTGTTGGTATTTCTGTAATATTTATATCCCGTGCATACCCCGTTATACATATGTCGTTACTTAACGTTACGCCATCGGGTATTAGTCAAATAAATATTTTATGTGCATTGTAAAACACATTAATGATGGTGGATCCACTTTTCGCCATTCCCCGTATTTTAATAGGTGGGTACAGTCCACATATTAGAATATTGATGGATATACGGATACGGCGGAAGCAGTATTTACTTGACTTACCATTAGCAGCATATCATACCTACTGCTGGAACTCAGGCCTACTCTCGCCTTGGAGAAGAAATGGGTCATAATCCACTACGCAGACCCAATGTAACAAAGTATGAAGGATATACATATTTATTAAATCAAGACTTTTGCAAGCAAAACAAACCGTAGTGCCCAATCCAACAACAGTGTAATAGGCATTTTATCAAGCGAAAGAACTCTTTGTGTGGCTGTAGACTCGAAAATAATAACTTAATTTTCAATCTACTCAGCTCTAGTTATACCTACTTACTAATAATATAGTGTAGCACAAACAGTTCATGATCACTAATACCTCGTTGGCCCCGTGTCTTTGCGAAGAATGCATGGGTATTCGAAACCAGCCATTCGGTAGCTTATTGCATTCGTAATGCCTGTTAGGTATCGGTTTCCAGGGATATCAGTGGTGGTGGTCCAAGTGCTAACCGAAAGCGGTTTAATACCGAAATAACAAACATTTTCACATTCCTAATTTAGGAGACCTAAATGAGAATAACCCTGTATCTAACAGGACTAAAGTGTTTTCAAAAAAAAAAACAAGCTTTATCATCGATGTAAGCCCGTATAAAATAAAACACGAGTGGCAAATCTGCTCGGTTTATACGCTATCTAGTCTGAAACCGCTCTTAGAATATAGCTTGAAAGCCTAACATGAGAAAAAAAGAAGAAGTTGGTCTGGCTGGTTGTGTATTTACCTGACTGAACTGGAACAAGAAGATAAAGCAGTACCTTACAAAGCAGCCATAAAAAAGGTTTATATAGTAATAAATAAATGATAAAAATATATTTTTGTAAGTCTTGATGATTTTAAGACAGCGCAGACCGTAGTTGTTTCAAGATGCACCGCAAGCCTTTCGCTACCTCTTGTGCCTTGGAACATACACTCAGTATACCCCGAGGCAGCAACAATACGGGCCGCAGCGACCCGGCATTTGTTGGCTTCTACAATTGTCGCCGTGCTTCGATCCTACTCTAATGTATTGCGAAATTTCTCGCCTGTTTACTGAACTAATGCGCCGTTTGGGTAAGTTCGTAATTGGTTGTGTTTAGTCTGCGATATTTGAAGCAGTCAATTCACGTTTCTCATTAGTCTTTTTGCTACTCTCTTAATTGTAGATAAGCTATCATATACACACTTACCTGAGTATTACAAATCCCGGTGGCCATCATATGCGTTCACATAATGGCTGTTTCCCACGGTTCGTGATATTGCGGAAGGACGCGGACCATTAGGAAGAGTATCGTCCGAGTATCGCGAGTATCGTAGCGCGGACACGTCTCAGCTGTGGGACCCAGGCCTACTCTCGGTTATGAGAGCGAATGGGTATTGGCTCACATGGAACCAATGATTTTGATTTAAAATTTAAAGAGATCTTTAATTGGAATTCAAATAGAAGTTTGATTTTAAATTAAAATCTACATTACATAAATTTAAATTTTACCTAAATATTATGTTTTATACTTAGGTACTTTTAAGCTGTTTTGATTTGTTATTTAATAATGCAAATTGGCATGTAACATTCAGTTATTAATAATATACTATGACTATTGAACCCAATGAAACATACTTATCAGTTGTTCTACTGAAAAACTGAAATATCTATTGCTCCTGCACCGCGTAAAATGATGCAAAAACTCCACAATGAAGCCAGACGTCGCGATCAAAGGTAACTTCTCACAGTATGGCATTTTTGAGGAACGAGCGAAAAGTCAACACTTTTCAAAAGGTTTCCCAGTTGGTAAACTCTTTTGTGTGCAATGTGCAACACTTTCAAAAGCTTTTAAGCAGTTTTATGATTTTATTGGAATCAATTGAATCAGTTGCAACTTATTGATTTTATTTTTGCATTGGTGTGGCGATGTAATTTTTTCCGGGTTGGATTTAGTACAGGTTGGCACGAGTTTCAGGTTAAATGCGGTTTTAATTGGTAGGGTTTTGGTCACTGATTACATCAATATTGGTTTTTTTATTTGAAAATGCATATTTTGAAAGAAAAACTTATGTTAAAATTCCAACCTCAAATCACTTTAAACTTTAATAAACACGAAAACGGAACGTAATTGAGGGCTAAAAGGTACACCAAGTGTTGAAAAATGGGTAAGTTTTAAATGTATAACGTATAACGAAACGCAAAATACATCGCTAATGTCAAAGCAAGACGTCAAATTTCGAACTTTTAGTTGGCGGTTCTTTTTTCTTTGCGCGAAAATGTCGAGCTCCGAACCTATAGGATCTGATGTAGACGAACCTGTACCCTCAACGAGTGATGTGGACCACGGTGAACCTCATGTAAAACGTCATCTATATGTGGAAGAGATAAGGTCCATGTGGAATTTGGTGAAGGTGTCCAGAAGACTTGGTACTCGAGATCAGGCTGTGGCTTTTGCGGAAGAAAAAGGCTTGATTGAAAAAACGAAAATGTGCACCTATCATAAAAAGCCAATAAGCATTGAGCTAAGTATTAATAGAACTGTTGGCTCTTTTGTGTGTAACAAAGGTCTATGTAGATCCAAATCTAAAGTAAGCCGAGCAAATGGTACATGGTTTGCAAATATTAAAATTACTGTCCCACAGGTATTTTATTTAATGTATGCATATGCCAATAAGTGGAGTTATGATGCTACACTCAAAGAAGATTTTACCGAGGGAGAGCAATGCCTTTCAAGGGCAACAATCAATGATTGGTCTATTTACTGCAGGGAGTCAGTGGTATATAGCCAAATAGGAATGGAAAATAACACAGGAAAAATTGGAGGCCCTGGGAAAATAGTGCAAATTGATGAAAGCAAATTTGGCAAGAGGAAGTACAACAAGGCCATTGGGTCCTTGGGATGATCGAGGATGGCAGTGAAGACTTGCGTCTAGAAGTCTGCCCAGACAATATCCGCTCTAGTGATGTTTTGGTGCCCTTGATAAGAAAACATGTAGTTGAGGGCACCACCATCCATACAGATTATTGGCGGGCCTACGATTGTCTGGGGACCACGGATATATTCACCGTAAAGTGAACCATAGTGACCCAGACAACCCTTTTGTGAGTGCAGATGGTACACACACCCAGAGAATTGAATCTCAATGGCGTGTCATTAAACGATTTTTTTCCAAAGATAATTATAATAACAGAGAGAACTTCACGGACTTACTGTATGAGTTTTTGTGGAGGCGCAATAATATATTATGTAAAAGAGATTCCTTCGAGGAAATTATTAAAGTTGTAAATAATGTATATAATAAATAGACTTTCAATATCTAAGAATTATTTATTTTTTAATTGTTGAAGAAAGAGGTGAAATTATTGTAGTGAAGTAGATAGAAATAATGTAAGTAGGTCCTTTTTAATATTTTTTAATATGAATTGATAAAAAATCATCTAAGGCAGATAGAAGCTGGGTGGCGGTAGGTTGTTAAGTTTTTTTTTTTTTGCGCCTACACGCGAGCAAGCGAGCGTGCACAGTCTAATGACAGAAAACCATCTAGGGCTGATGAAAGTTAGGTGACGGTAGGTTGTTAGGTTTTTTTTTTTTTTGCGCCTACACGCGAGCGAAGCGAGCGTGCACAGTCTAATGACAGAAAACCATCTAGGGCTGATGAAAGTTAGGTGACGGTAGGTTGTTAGGTTTATTTTTTTTTGCGGCTACACGCGAGCGAAGCGAGCGTGCACAGTCTAATGACAAAATAAATAATGTTATGATATGATGTCATCTCTCACTCTCACACACTCCCCCCCTTCCCCCCCCCCCCCCAACCCCCTTTTGTCGCTTTTCGTGCCAATGTGTTCTAAATCTTTCCCTTTTTTCCTTCGTGATAGCGTGAGACAACAGAGGAGTGGTAGGATGTGCGGCACTGACCTGGATTCCGCCTTGAGGTCCTGGGCTCAGCTACAGCGATCAGCATACAGGCGCTCGCGCACGACTGCGCTCGCGCTATTCTCCACTATCGTTCACGATGCGGTTCACAACACCAAACCACAGTAGAAGCGAGCTTTAAAACAATGCTATTGCGGGACACGATATTTTAGCCGTTATTTCCAAAATTCGGGCGGGTTTCCAAAAGGGCGTAAATCTTTTGGTGCGATGAGTGAGCGTCGCAATGACAACTGAATTATGTGGTTTCTCTTCTCTGCCACACGTCGATGAGGTCGCCAGTGCCGCAATAAGGAAAGGGATTTAGTTGGAATGCTATCACGGAAATAATTTATCAATTTGTTGATAGATGGCGTTACCATGGAACATTTTGAACATTTTATGGAAGTAGAAATCGTCCACTCTTAAAGTACACACCCCTTATATATCTTCTTACTTAATCCGTGGTTTTTGATGAATCTTTCAGCCTTGAAAAAAGTGCATAGGTAAGTCGAAGCTGTGATCTACCGCTTCCTTGAAATATATTTTCAGACAGTTGCATATTATGCAAGAGACAACAGTTGCACGACATTAATTTAGTGTGTCACGGTTTTATTTAATTTTTTCACAGGTTTCTTCACTTTTTAGGTAAATATTACTTATACCTATTGAAATGTCCACTTAGGCAATGGACTTATATGTACCTATGTGTCTTTTTGTCCTTAAAATTATATAAATAAAGCCTGTCTATTGACTAATCTAGGCAATTTAAAGGAATTTGGTATAAATAGTATTAATTAACGTGGCTTTGCAAGTGCTAAAAATATCTAAGGTTGTTAACACATATTAGTTAGACTGGTGCTGTAGGTAGGTATTGCGTGCCTCCCAGGATCCCAGGACCGTTGAATTTCATTGAAAGCCAGTTGTCCTTTAAAGATCGGTGACTACGAAATATTAAGTAGGTACCTATACCTAATGGAAATCTACCTTTATACCTACCTCTACTTATCTATCTATCTACCTTTAAGATAAGAATGCCTAAACGGACGATATCTACACGGGTTTACGCGGGTACTTAAAAAGCTAGAAAAATATTTACATAAACTTAGGTAAGTAATTGCCAACGGACTCATTTGCGATGAATTCCCAACATTTCTAGCGCCGGCGTTTACTCGCCAAAATATACAATGGCCACAATTATGTTAACAGTTTTGGCAAAATGCAAACCTAATGCAAATGAGATGCTCTCGCCAATGACTCTCGCAGTGCCCTTGCTATACAGTGGACGTACTCAGTGCCATCAGCAGGGGCTTATTTCACAGCAAGGGGCAAGTTCCATAATCGCTACCAATTTTTGCCAGTGAATATAATTATAATATAATGACTTACCTACCTATTGCATTAGCTGCGTAGATGCTGACTGCTGCTTCGCCCTTGTCGTATCAAGATAAAAGTAGCCTATCCTTTCCCAAATTCTCATCTATTCACTAATAATTATTATTCACTTACCTAATTTTGGCCAAATCGGTTTAGCGTTTTAGCGAGTTTCTGCGAGAAGGAGCAACAAACATTTACCAATTTATTCAGACATCCTCATAAACGTTCGCTTTTTTATTATTAATGTGATTACGAACTCGTCTTTTTCAGAATACCTACGACCCAAATCTAATGAAAAAGGTAGGTATAATTAAGCAACAAACATTTTTCAAAGTTCCTTCCCACTAATACCTATTGCGGGTGGTACTTACAGTCTGCCCCCACCCTAACTCCCTCCCATTGTCCGGTCCCAAATGTAATTATTTTATTAGTAAGAGACCACGTAGAGACCCTCGGTTATTGTATGGGCAAGGGACGAAATAAGATTATGTGTACATAACTACATGCGTAATTTGCACGTCTTGGGTGTGAGTCACAATACTGTTCTGTTTGTACCTACTAACTTGCCCCAGAGGGCTAGTATCTACGTAGTTATCTACCTAACTTTGTTGCCATGAGTAATAATTAAGTAGGTACTTACCTAAACCTATTTG
Source organism: Lobophora halterata (assembly GCA_932526365.1). NCBI lineage: Eukaryota > Metazoa > Arthropoda > Insecta > Lepidoptera > Geometridae > Lobophora > Lobophora halterata. The sequence goes on from OW052017.1 coordinate 2,356,421, forward strand.
CTTGTCCCTTTCTTATAAACATATCTAGTTAGGATGTGCTCGTAAAGAGCTGAAAGTGTACTTACCTATTAAAAACACACACGATACTTGGCCTTTGACAACATGACAACGGATGGTCGAGTGGCAAGTGTGTTAAACTGCCGTGCCGGTGTCGCGGGTTCGATTCCCGCTCTGGATAAATATTTGTGTGACGAACATCGATGTTTGTCCTAAGTCTGGGTGTTTTATATGTATACTTACTAATGTATGTGTTTACTAAAAAGAAAAGTAAATAAGTATTCTATCAGTTATCTTGTTCCCATAATGCAAGCTTACGTACTTAGTTTGGGACTAGATGGCGTTTTGTGAAATGTCCAAACATTATTATTAATATAATAAAGGATTTTTTTTAAATTCGCATAGCAAACGAAGTTGCGGGGTGTCAGCTAGTTATTATTAAAGTTTGATGACCTTCGTTAATTTAATTAATGTAGTAAAGCAGTACCTAGTCGAGGTACTTTTCTTTAAATTTTGCGCTATTACGTTTTCATACATTCGATAAATAGAATAACAAACATAGAATACAAAAAAAAAGACTTATTAGAAGATATATTTTATTTTATAGATAAAAAACCTAATAAAATCATATAATAAATGTATTTCAAAACACAGCCATTCCAATATTGGGAATGTTGATAATGATAATAACTCTACACAAAGTAGAGATTCTTAAAGTATAATACTCTTGAATTCTTAAAAACTATTTTTTAAAGTAGGTTTTCACTTAACAAGCTCTGAGCCTATATACAATAAATTTTTCATAACGTTATGTTTATATCAAAAAGCCTACAATTTATCAATTGAATTTAATACTTTTCCAATCGCGCTATGCTCCGAGATCGATAACCGAGCTTTGAAATATACCTTATTTCGATTGGATTAGTATTAAATTCATTTGATAAAAAACTTATCTGCCGTACCGTCCGCAAATGTGCGCTTTAGGCTCGTATTATAAGAACATGAGTTTTAAAAAAAAGTGTTTAGAATGAAGTACTAATGTCTTTGTAAAAAGGTAAAATAAGTCCGTATTTTGAATCAGCATTAGGCAGCGCCAAATACTAGGAAAAAAGTTTTCTTAAACATTTTATTTTTATATATTGCTCATTTTTCCCAAATTGTTTTGCTTGAATAAGTGAGAACACACTTTAAAACTACAATATAACATAGCTTAGTACTAAATAGCGGATCGTTATTAAGGCACATCCGGTATTTCTTTGCCAATGACTTACACCTAAACTTAAGGACGAATTACATTATTTCACCGAACCAGTAACTTTATAACTTTACGGCTTACAAATCCGTCAAGTAACGTTCGATCGTAGTTACCATGCTATATCTACAATGTGTATATTAATGTCCCCTATAAGCCCGAAAGAGGGGTATTTCTCACGCCCTGGCGAACAACGTTTGTTAAACAATTTTTGAAATTTCTTATACTTTTATTTATAAATAAACACGTAAACGGGTCACGGACTTGGCAAAAAAAAATAATAACTTAGGGGTATTAATTTACACTTTGTATAGAATATGCACTCTTTGATTAGAAGAAAAAATTATATTTTTTATTTTTATTAAGATTTTTTTTTAATAATTTTAATTTATAAAAATATGCTAGAGTTGAATTACTCATTGGCCTACCAAGGCTAGATTTAAATAGTATTAGAGTACATTAAAAAGTAAGTAATGTGCACTAAACAAAAAAAAATACGAAAAAACAATGTATTATGGATTTTTTATCGTTCATCGCAAGTTACAAATCAGATGATTGTTCACAACTCTACGGGTCATAAGAAAACCCGTACACATGTAAACTGTGCATTGATTGGTTAATTTCGTCCAATTTCGTTGTGTTCATAAAATATTACAAAGGAACGTTTTTTTTTATCTTGACGAGGTTGTTAGCCATTTATATACTTACGAATATTGTTACTTTCCGGTTACTCATACGAACTAAGATATTATTAAAAAAAAGTTAAAAGTTAACGACATTTCGGAATCCTTTGATTTATAAAAAGAAGTTCTAATAAAATACTAAACTTAACCAAAGGTCATTTTGGAATACTTTATAAAAAAATTAAGTAGGTACTACAATAAAAATACTATAATAACAAAGGCTCTAATTAGATATATCTGTGTTATTGTTTGAATTAAAAGATGTTTAATGTTAACATTAAACTTGAACTTTGTGCCCATGACCAGATTAATGCTAGCCGTTTTCATAACAGATCTGAAATGTTGGTGACTTTAAAAAATATTTATTTTATCAATTAATATCAATAACAAAATACTATTCATTCAATAAACTTCAAAACAACCACAATAAATAAATAAAACAAAAAACGTAACCAACCGAAGCACTGATACAATTAAAACTAGTCATAGAATAAACAGGTAGGTAATACAGATACTACACAATACAAAATCGACAAGTTACCTACCTACACGTCACATCAATTGTTATCTGTCAAAAGCTTTTTATGTATCTATTTAAATGTTACTAGGCTTCATAGAATCTGGAAGTCAAAATAGAATGTCTTATGACACACGACATTTTAAAACTAAATAATTAATTTTAAGACTAAAATGTCGTGTGTCAGAAGACTAGTTAATTTTGGATATTTAGGCACGTTTTTAGTTTTTATAGATAATCTTAATCATCACAGTTAATGTGACACATCTGAACCTTTTTGTTTTGTTACACATTCCTTGCTGTGACGCAAAAAAAACGAGCGAATGCTTTTGGAAGTTTGATGTGATGTGACGTGTACAAAACTTGCCAAAGATAAACTTACAGAAGCGGCGTAGGTAGTTTTACTGTAAGAGTTTGTCTCGAAGACTCTGCGCGGCTTGGAATGTGTTCTGCATCAGCATAGTGACTGTCATTGGTCCAACACCTCCGGGTACCGGGGTCACTGCCCCCGCCACTTTGATTACCTCTGTTTGAAAGAAAAAAATATATAAGAAATGTAGATTAAAATCTAAAAATCACGTTTTTACGCTTTTTCTCTATCTCGCTTTCTTTAAGAGATAAATAAATATTTTGGACATTCCACACAAAGCCATGTAGCCCAAAACTAAGCAGAGCTTGTACTATGGGAACCAGATAACTGATACAATACTATACTTTTTTTTCTTCTTGTAGATACATATGTACCTACAAAGAAAACACCCAGACTCAGGACAAACACCGATGTTCATCACACAAGTGCTTGTCCTGAAGCGGGAATCGAACCCGTGACACCGGCGTGGCAGTCCAACGCACTTGCCACTCGACCATCCGTGCCGTCTATATACATATATGTAGCGGTTTTTATGTTTTTGGAGGTTAGGTTGGCCTTGCATGGTAATCAATGTATTTAGAATACTTTGTCATCGAGTTGTGAGCTACCCTGAAATTTCCAGCCGGATAGCTAAACGGGAAGTGCCCAAAATTCGAGTTATAAGATTCCAACCGGAACGACAGACATACAAACAGTTAAACAAGAAAGTTCCACAAAATCCTACGTAATGTTTTTGAAGGGATATCATTTTATTATTATAGACCGAGCGATATATTTCGATACCAAGATTGATAGATAGATAATTCTTTATTATACACGTGGAAAATAACAAATACAAGACTTAAAACTAATGAGTAGTACAATTGGCGGCCTTATCGCTGAGAGCGATTTCTTCCAGGCAACCAACAGGCATTGGAGATGATTTAAATATAAGTAGCGGGGCAGGGCGTACAACTGTTTCCAAATAAATAAAGAATAATATGTTTTATAAAATCCTAATACATAATTTACATACAAAGTTGATAAGATTGGGTCACTATTTAATCTTTTCGGTAACTCAACCCGCAGTAATGACGAAATTATCAATTATTATGTTGTAGTTACGTTATATAATTCAGTTATCGTTATGTTTTGGTAAACAAAACTATTTTTATAATATTATTTTGCAGGAAATATTTGTGAATCAACAACTGCGTCGTCATGCTTACGCTTAAACTTTTAATTACCAGTATCTGTCAGCGGTTTTGACTAGAAATTGTTGGGATAAGAAATATAGAGTGTTATATGAGAATCGGTTTAAACATTTCGATTCATTAGAACATACAAACATTTGCAATAAGTGAAAAAAAAAATTATTGAAGTGATATCTTTTCGGTAGTTTTAACGTTAGTGAATAATTCAAAGATCCATCCATCCTAACAAAATTTTGCATTACAATATTTATTAGAATAAAAAAATAAGATGATATAAGAGCTTGTGTAAAGTTGATAAATATTTCGTATCCATGACCTATTTGTTATTTTTCGTTCTTCACGCGGAATTTTACCAATAACTTGTGTAATAAATATTGGCTACTTTTTCTTACTTTGTATTGCAATGTTAAACGCTAATCTAGATAGTAAGAACAATGCAAGGTACATTCGCCAGTAAAATTCTAGTTCGAGATCGGTAAACAGTTTTGAATTTATAATGTGCGCTAAAAAACATATAAAAATCTGATGAAACTTGCTAACCCTTAACTAACCTACAAAAATGTTAATTCTTAAAATCGAGCCTAACTCCAATCATCTGAAATAATCTGATATTTTGAAAATTTCTGTAAATCGGAACATTCCAGTCCAGCGGTATAATCCAGCGCAAATGGTATAATGTGAACCAGCGCTGGAATGGTTTGAAATCTGCCCATGCCATTCCTGGTTCACATTATTCCAGTGTCATTCGTTTACTGGAATAACGTTAACAGAGTATAGAGTCCTAAAACTTACCATTATAGTCGACATCTCCGACCAGCCTCGTCTTCCCTCCCTCGTCAGTTATTCTCGTGATGCCGACGTCTATGATGGTAGCTCCTGGCTTCACCATGTCGGCTTTGATAAGCTTCGGCAAACCTGCACGAAAGGTGTGATAATAAGTGTAGTGTTTGCAATAAATACAGCAAACATATGCTCTATGCTTAAGCGTTTACACAAGGCTTTTTTACACGCTGCTTGTTAGCGAGTTTAAAAGCTACCGTGTGAGCGAGTTAGCTTTCGAGAATGATTGTCAGCAAGCAGATTGTAAAAAAGCCGATGACACTGGGCGATTTTACACGCTACAAGTGAACTCGCTGGCTTGTAGCGTGTAAAAAAGCCGTGTGTCATCGACGCTTAAGATAGATGGTCATGCCACCGTAATTTTGTAGGAACCGTAATTTACATTTTAACGGTTTTCAAACACGTTAAATTATAAACTGTCGATAAATTGGAAACACTACGAAGGTCTGCTATGAAAGACACCAATCAAAGGACCATTAACAAATTTAACGGTTTTAAAAGCGTAATTTTGTAAAAAGTCACACAATAGGAAAAGGCAATAATAAATCAACCGAACCTAACAATCTGAGGGCGACTGCGATTTGTCTGTTTTAAATAGCGTTCACAATTTTTTTTACGAAAGTTTACAATTTATCGGTTTTCAAACCGTTTGTAAACCATCGATTTAATATTTAACGTTAACAGATACACGTTATTGTACACACCAAAGAAACATACAAACTAAATGGGAGCTTAAGTGAGGTTTAATGTTACACAACTTAGAATTTTAGTGTTTGTAATTAAAAGGTTTACTAAGGTAGTAAACCTTTTAAATTCTTATAATAAACAGTCTTTAACTAATCAAGATTTTACGGACATTGAGCGCTGGTCGTGTTGATTAATGGGTAAAAGAAAGAGGGTAATTAATCATTGATTTACTACCGTAATTCGACTCGCTTAGACCCTTAGGCGCAATTCACATCGAACCAAGATGGCAGCGGCACGGCGTGTAATTTTGGTGTAAAATAATTTAAAAGACCAGTATTGCAGGGGCGCTCGTGGCCGCTAGGCGCTGCGAGCGACCTGTTATCGACTCTACAATACTGGTCATACATGTTTTAAATTATTAAACGTATTAACGTTTGGGCGTTTTGAAGTAATCTGTCATCACTTCCTGTGTTTTCCTAATAAAAAATAAATAAATACTGTAAGTGCTCGCCGCGTCGCTACCATCCCGGTGCGAATTAAGCCTTATTCTGAAAGAAATTCGAAGTCGAATCGAAATTCTTCTTGACACTTTTTATCAGATACCTAACTGATAAAATACTTTTATACTGTTTTTACATAGAAAACACCCAGACTCAAGACCAACACCGATGTTCCATCACACATACCTAGTGCATAATAACTTACCAGTTGCAGTAATGATGATGTCCGCATTCCGACAGTAAAACGCCAGTTTGTCAGCCGGGGTGTATCGATGACAGATGGTGACAGTGGCATCCATGCCCAGACCGCTGTCATGGCGTTTGTCACTATGCAGCATCATGGCTATTGGCATGCCTACGTTCTTTGAACGGCCAATCACAACCGCGTTCCGGCCGTGGGTTTCGATGTTGTACCTAAAAATTGCGGGTGTCACTTCTGTTCTTTTTGTTACTCTATGACAATTTTTGGAGATTTTTTGTTTCACTCGTGGCATTGATTGTACTTTAAAATGCAGTGTCACTTCTGTTTTTTGTTACTTATTTTTGTTTAGTTAATTGTACTTAAATATTTCGGGTGTTGCTTCTGTTTCCAATTTTTGTTTTCGTGTTTTGTCATTATTTGTAAGTTCTTAAAATTGCGGGTATCGCATCGCATGTCGCTTCTATTTTTTTTGGTTGGTACTCTATGACCAATTTTTGGAGGTTTATTTGTTTCACTTGTGGTATTAAATGTACATAAAAATTGCGGTTATCGCTTCTGTTTTATTTGTTGCTCTTTGACAGAACAAAATTGTGGCCCTAAGAAACCATAATACAAACAGATAAACTATCAAATAATTTCAATATTTTCCCACAATAAATAATAAATATAAATCTAAACAGGAAACATAACCATAAACTGATATTAAATTGTTTTCTGAAAAACAGGAAACATATTCACCAAAAGCAGATATGTAATTGTTATCTGATAATAGTCTCTTCAATGATAAATTAATTATCTCAAGTGTCTTACCGTTTCAGCATCTCAACAACAGCTAAAGCGGTAGCCGGAACAATAGTGGGCATATCCAGACACAATTGTCCAACATTTACAATATGGAAGCCATCTACGTCCTTTTCTGGGGCAACCGCATTGCATACTCTTCGTTCATTCATGAACTCTGGCACTGGCAATTGGACTAAGATACCATCTACGTTACTATCGGCATTGAGCTCTTGAATCTCTGCTATCAACTGTTCTTCGGTTATATTTGTGTCACGTTTGATCGTCTCAGCATTGATGCCTACAAATGCAGCAGCCTGCAGAAAATAGATAGATAGAAACACTTCTATATTTAAATAAATAAACTAAAATATTTTATTCAACCTGGTATTATATTTAATTAAAGAGAAAAATAAATAAAATTAAGACACAGATCTTAAAACAATCTTACTTAATTAAATAAAATACATGATGGGTTTGGTCTATAATCATTAATAACGCCCAAACCACCAAACCAATTTGGCTCAAAAATTAAGACACACTTCTTAAACCAATCCTACTAATTTAACAAAATAAATGAAGGATTTGCTCCTTTATCACGCCAAAACCACCAATTTGGCTATAATTCAGTATTAGGACATATTAGTAACTATTTCATACTCTAAACTAGATACAGTTACCTACATAAAAAAGCTTCTTATATAAAAAAGGGAAATAACTAATTCTTACCTGTATTTTGTTGTTGACGTATGTGTGGCTAGCAGGATCGTCCCCAACAATGATGCAACGGAGCGAGGGTGGCCTGTGACCCAAACTCACCCAGTTGGCAATTTTGACTTTCAATTCATTCTTTATCGTAGCTGATAAAGCCTTCCCATCTATAACTCGGGCCATTATCCTGATTTATGAAGAAAATAAAACAAATATGAAATTGGTTCAAAAAAAAAAATAATGACAGAACACAGAAACTATAAAATCAAGTGTACTAAAAAATCTGCTTCAGCCACCAAAAAAATATAAGAAAAAAGCTGCAAATAGAATAAGATAATCAATGTGCTTCAAACAATAAAAACAGCTTAACTACATTTTTGGTTACCTGGCTGAGCCAATGGAATCTATGTACGTGTGACTTCTCATTTTGGCCGTTACAAGTGAACTGACAATCCGAAGACATAGGATTTGCCTCATCGCTTACTGTTGACGTACACAGTTCATAAGGTCAGGAAGGCCAACAGATAAATAATTATACAAAATTTAGAACAAGCAATCTATTCTGGACTAAACTGCTCTGATACAGTTACTGGGATAAGAACAAACACAGGTCTTGCAGTTCAAATCATATCAAAGGCCAGTATAATTCAGGTGAAAACTGATTTAAACCACATTTTAGTAAAAATGGCACAAATTATTGGCTAACTACTGATATAATTTGTTTTCACTATAAAATGAAGCAAGAACTAAGTTTGAATTTGGAATATTCTAACAGTATGGTTTCAAAGGTAGGTTTCATTTCATTTGTTTTCACAAATAAATTCAAATCTAGAACTGGCTAGTTCTAAAGAAAAACATTTCAAATTAAATTACAAACCTCAAAATCAAATCAATGGACAATGCTATGTGGCCAGTGTCTACTGAAGCACTGATGTTTTGAAATTGATTGAATTGCTATGATTGGAACTTCCTGGGTTTTTTAAAAGCAATGGCAAAACAATGTTCACTGTACAACGATCGCGACGAAAATCATTAAGTATGCACCTAAATACATTTTCAGTAAAATAATGCTTGCTTACGTTTTCAGAATTCTTGCAATTGTTCAGTATTAGACAAATACTTATTTCACGTGCACTGACTTAGCTTATTGTTTACTTGGGTCCGCCTAGCTAATTATTTTCGGGTTTTGATTTTATAGCAGCACATAAAAAATAAAATATAAATAAAATCTCGTAAAAGAAGGTTATGTTTTCGTTTTTTCGGCAGGGTGCTTCAAGGACTACCAATCATAATGTCACTGTCAAAAATGTCATTGTCAGTCCTGAAAGCTGAAAGACTTTAAGCAAGGAACATGAGGCCCTAGCTGCTTCAGATGAGATAAATTATTGCTGGCCGGATAAAATCCTAGCGAGCGAGCGGGTAAATAGACGGGGATGATTTTAGAGAAACAAGCTAATAATTTCGCTGGCGAGGTTACGTACGCACGCTATAGCTTTAATTATCGACTCCTGCTGTCAATTTTCATTGTCAATAATAGGTTAAACGTTATCTGGAGCTGATCGCATACGCTACAGAGATTAGGCAGCCCTTTAGAGACCGGAAGATAGCGACATGCCCTTACAGTAGACGTTATGTGCTTGCAGTTTGTCATTGAACCACCGCGACCCAATTTCTTAAGTTACCTAGGTAGGTAGCGTACTCGTACAAATGACCTCGAGCCAGACATGGGTGCGGTTCTGACGTACTACTAGGGTCAGAGATAACCAGAAGTCAATGTCCATGGATAATACTATCATTACGTTCTTACGGACGCAATGAAAACATATTATTTCTTTTGAATGCTGCGTAAGACTCGCGCGCACGAGCAGTCTGTGTTGTTCTGCTGCAGGTAGGCATGCATAACTAACTTATTTATTTTTTTATTAGGTAGGTAGGTATGTTGTGTTATGATCATAGATGAATATTTAACGATGTTCCTATAGAACAAAATGGATAATCAAACCAAAAGGGAATCGTAAGACAGACCAAAAAAATTCAGACACCTTGTCAATAAAAATGAAATAATATCTAAGTATTTTACTTTTTACGATGTTGTTTTATTTACAATGAAAAAACTTTAAGTTTTAACATTTTATATTTTTATCTAGCCCTGTTATTTCTCTCTTTCGAAAATTTTCATCGGACCAAAATGTTACTAGAAGTTAGCCAATGTGGCTAGGCTACCTTTTATTGGTCACATTTTCAATGTACTACATTGTCTTTCTATACTTTAATACTTCTGTGGTTATGATTGAATAACAAACAAACCTACATGTGAAGTTATGATGAGAGGATTGACATTTTCACAATCTCTCAAGCAAGCAATTGCTTTTTTTAAAATAAACAAGTGTAATGACGAGGTAGGCACTCTCCTGATGGAGATTACACCTGCCCATGATCAGAACAATGATACGCAGGACCTTGATTCATATGCCGGTGCAACACCTCTATAGCGCTCGTCCACTTTGAGATATTTTAGTGGTCAGTCTCAAAAGCCCATTATCTTCACTAGCTACAGTGCCCTGTAAAGCGGAACACAGTAATGCTTGGACATTGCTGCTTTGCGGCAGAATAACGAGCATTTACAAATGTATTTCTACCATTTAGTGCGAAGCCTTATCATCACCAAGTATTCAACGTCTTCTTTACCAAGTTAACCAATTCCACACTGTATTTTACTTTGCACAAACGTACTTTTATGAGACATGTCATGTTAATTTGCTCGAGTTGTAAGTTTGCGCCTGTCATAAAATTGTTGTTTTCATTCTGAGCTCTGCTTGGGGTCGAGATAATAACATCATTACAAACTCATTCACGCGATAATTTATTTTAGTTAGGTACTTACTTACCTACTCTTAATTTTTAATTAGGTTGTAGAATTAAAATATAATTACCTAGGTATTTGTATAAAAAGGTTGGCAGTCACCTCGCCGAAAGAATAAGCCTTCATAGGTACAAAACAGGCAATGCAGCCACCTATCCTCGGCACGCTGTCATCGAGTATCGAGTTGAAGCAGTTGAGCTAACCATATAGATCGCTTGCAACGGACTATGGGTGGCCCAATTGTCTCCTTTTGTACATTTTGGAATAGTAGGTACCTTACCTAGTTCACTTTTATCGCTATATAAGTAATAAATAAGTCAATAAGATTGACGGCACGGATGGTCGAATGGTAAGTATGTTGGACAGTCAGGCCGGTGTCGCGGGTTCAATTCCCGCTTCAAAAAAAGTATGTAAGTATTCTATCAGCCATCTGGTTCCCATAGTACAGGCTCTGCTTAGCTTGGGGCTAGATGGCGTTGTGTGAAATCTCCTTAATTATTACCTATTATTAAATCGTGAATTGATTTTGATTGAATTGATCGTGAGTTTTTGGTTCTGTTTTGAGAGTTAGTTAACTTCATTTTATCTTAAATACTTAGTAGCGTGGTATTTTAGTAAGCGACTTCTAAGCGATTTTTAATGCATTTCTGCTCGGGTTTAGAATAATGAATAGGTAGGTACTTCATAAAACGGCGAGTAGTTCAGTATTTTATGGTAAACTACGGATCTCTCGTGACAACGTTAACAGAAAAGTAATTTCACAATTTCTAAGAAACTCTAAAAACAGAGACAAAAGTTTAATTTGCTAACTTGATTAATTCACTCCGATCGACTTTTTACGTTTTTTTAATAACTTTCCGGTAAAGCAAAGAGTTCATAAAAGAAACGTTCTTCCATAAATAGGTTACTTCGATTTTCAAATTGCTTTCGTTTGAAACTTTTTGATCGGCATTTGTAACAGTTTGATAACACAGATATAAGATTTCAAATTACCTACACGATAAGACACTCAAGAACGTAGTAGGTACCTACTCACAAATTATAAACAAGGTTTTACAAAAACAGTACCTACCTATAACTCTAGATCTTTAGCTGTGAGTCTGAGACTGAGTACCTACATCCGATTAAAAAATAGTTTAAATATATTTAGTAATAAATCCGCTTAACTTCCAAACAAAGGTCTTAATTAACTTAACTCTAGTTTAGAAAACATAGAAATTTAGAACTCTCAACACGTGTTTCGCCTCTACACGAGGCATCCTCAGGAGATGTTGACTCGCCGAAGTTTGAAACGAGAGTTTATCTTATTTAATAATAAATTTAATAAATATTTAATTATTTATTAAATGTTTATGGATTTCCGCAAAGTAACGCCTGAATCAATCAATTACCTACATCAGACTTCAATTGGACCGTTTTAGTGACCTTATACACCACTGAAAAGTCACAGGATAGCGAAATACGCAATTTCTTTTACTTCGACGATATATTTTTTCAGTTATTTTAATATAAAAAGTAAACTACTGAACTGATTTTGATAAAATTTGTATGGAACCAATCTGAAAGTAAGTAGGTACTTATAATTTAATATCCTCTCAAACAAAATTGATAAAATCAGTTTACAATCAAGACAGTTCTGAGATGACAAACATTAAAAAAATCAACCGAATTGATAACCTCCTCCGTTTTGAAGTCGGTTGAAGAGTAAAGTCTAGGTAACCTGTATTGTAATTCGGTACTGGTCAAGTACCTACCTATCTACATAGAAATATAACATTTTGGTTTAAATTGAGAACTCTCTCGATTATTTCTCGTCGGTTAAAAACCGTCAACCGAATGTTACCTTGATCGATGGAACTGTGAATAATTGATAGCCGAAACCTATTCATTGGTACTTTTGTAGCACACGCAAAGGTCTTCGCTTGTTATTTCTTCGGCCTCGTTTACGTCGGTCAAGTAATTTTTGTAGGTACAAGACCATGTAGTTCGATTGTATTTGTACCTATACCTACCTATGTTGCCATTTTCAATGTTATTATTTATATTTTTTTTTTATTTATTTAATTAATTAGAACGGTTTTACACCACTTACACTAGTTATGAGTGACCGCACATCGAATGAGGTAAGTATTTAAATTGTAATTGTTTGACGGATGTCCTAACAGACACTTTTATTTTGGTTGTGAAAATTTTGGAATAAATCTTTAAATAATACCTACTGATCTGAATTATTAAAGCCATCCTATCAATTCAGAAGTGGGATGATAGGAGCCATCCTAGTCTACGGTAACTAAGGTCATTCCTAGTAATCGTAGACTCGTATAAATAGTAGAATAACAAGAAGCATAGCTTTAAAGGAAGAAATTACGTCGAAAAACGCAAAAAACATTGAAACACCCCAACGATAAACATAAAAAAATCATTTTACTTAAAAGATAAGTTGGTTAAATTTATTATTCAACAGAGTTATGCTTTAATTACTATAGTAGGTATCTAATATTAACTAGTTAAGTATAATAAAGAATAAATGGACTTATAAGTTTCCTATATTGATAAGTAGGAACTTTTGTATTTAGGTAAGTACTAACATTTCTTTCATTTCTTTTAGAAACGCGCCGTATTTTTCAATAATAAATGAAAGATCCTAGTCCTATTTATAATCATAATAAACCTAAGTCAGTAAAAATAAGAAATATTCCTAGTCAACATTATCGAACTTATTTGACGAGTACAGAATCTTTTCTGTTTAAATACTTTGTGTGACCAAGGTGTTCGATAATTTTATCGATAATCGTTAATTTTAAAGTTAAATTAAAAAACTGCCTCACTAAACCCAGTGTGGCAGCTATAAATAAGGTTGGGTAGCTAATACTTATAGTACTTAGATATAAATATTTTTAGCTAATATAATTTAATATCGAGTTTTCTTATAATCATATAATTTATTATTTAATTGAATTATCAAATTGCATGAATTTATTTCAATCAAATGCATTTACTTTATTTTGTTGACTTATAATTTAACAAATTATTAATAAAATGTTTATACTGATGTACTAGAAATTGGCTAAAGTAACCAATAGATAATAAGTAGTTCACGCGTTTTCATAAAACGAAGTAGCCTTCCAAACTTCCATGGTACCTACGTATGGCCATGACCAATTACAGTGCTCGAAGTGGAGATTTCGAGCACTGTGATTGGCCAATTCATGGTACGCTCCTCTCCACTCCGCTCAGCTCCACGTCAGTGGAAACTACCAGTTGCTTCTTAACTGTAACCTAGCTCGTTTATCTTTAACTTTATTCAACTTTAATAACTTTTACACCAATTCGCTGCTAAGTTCAACATCAAGTTTTCCATATTTTAATTGGTCTTAATACAACTTTCAACTAAATATTGCTTATAAGGCATTGTAAAGTATTTAAACCAGAGTTAATGCTAATATTGAACGAAAAGACACCTAACTCATCTTGACTAGTTCCCCTAGGTATCTAGAGATGGGGCGTCCGGATTTTTGATATCACAACCAACTTTTGAAAATACCTTCAAAAGCCGGACAACAGTTTTATTGACTAAATTACACAGCATTAACAGCGATTATGTAACCCTCGTTCGGGTAAAGTCGGAAAAAATATATTATGTTGAAGTTTTTACTTTTTTGTGTCATTTTTCCAGCCTGCACCAGTACACCTTAAAGAAGATGTTCTACCGCAGAAAAAGACTGACAAGTACCTTGGCTTTACTCTTGACAGGCACCTGACTTGCACACCAGACCATGTGAAAGCTAAAAGAGCTGAACTAGATGGACGTTTCAAAAGCCTCTACTGGCTACTTGGTCTTGGACCAAACTCTTGCCTATCGCTACTCAATAAACAGCCAGTTTAAACAAGCATTCTAAAACCTGTGTGGACATACGGTGCACAAATGTGGAGCACCATTAGCAAATCAAATCGCGCCATTATCAAGCGAGCGCAAAGTAATATACACTCCATAGTCTAGTTGACTACTAATAAATAAATCCACGAATATCTGGAAGTGCCCACGTTGGAGGAAGAAATAAAATCAATTGAAAAGAGTTATTATGACCGCCTTAAACACCATATCAATCCATCGGCTAAAAAACTAATAGTAAACCCTATATCGAAGCGGTTTAAGAGGAGGCAGTGTTCTTGTCAAGCTGATGAATAAAAAAAAGAGGGATTAATGAGTCCGTATCCAAAAACCCATCACCCACTCAACCAATCGGTTCATTGTCAGGTTTATAAATAATAATAAAAAAATCCACGCGTAGACGGATCTAATAGGGCGTGGCGTCAGCTTGTAAAGAATATTATCCGGCTTTTGAAAGAGTGTCCGACCCTTGTGGCTTTGCAACCTCTCATCAAGTTTCCCATATCAATCCATTGGCTAAAAAACGAATAGTAAACCCTATAACGAAGCGGTTTAAGAGGAGACAATGTTCTTGTCAACCTGGTGAAAGAAGGAAGAAGGACTAATGAGTCCGTATTCAAAAAGCCATCACCCACTCAACCAGTCGGCTCATAGTCAGAGGACTGATCGCTGGCATATAAATAATAATAAAAAACCACGCGTAATAGGACCTAATAGGACGCGGCGCGTCAACTTGTAAAGAACATTATCCGGCTTTTGAAAGAGTGTCCAACCCTTGTGGCTTTGCAACCTCTCATCAAGTTTCCCATATTAACTCCGGAACATTATTTGTGCAGTTCAACTTGCAGGTATTCATGTGGGTAGGAAGACGGTATAAATTAACATGGTAATGCCTGTGCAGTCTCGCCCAGGGTAATATAGAGCCTTGATGGGGAGAGATTTCAGGAAATCTATGATAATTAATAATGAATGATTGTACCCACTCATCAATTTTATTCTTAAACTTGAATTTCAGGTAGATTTATGTTTTTAAAACGTTGTTGAAGAAAAAGCTTTCCAAACCTTAACTATTCTTAAACTTTAAATTATTATGCCCATAATTGGCATTGGTATCTATTAGTGCGTGAAAAACCAATGCTATTCGCTTTTATTATTGGTATTTTTTTGAAAAATTTATTATATTTAAAAATATCATATTTTGTATACAATTTGTTTGTTAATATCCCTACAATGCCGAAGGGTGGGGGGGGGGGGGGGGGGGGGGGGTGTTCTGCCCCCCCCCCCCCCCCCCCGCGGGAACAACGAATGTTCTACGACTTTTTGAATTTCTATGATTTTCATTGAAGAACTGTGCACCAAAGTGCAGTTGATTTTTAACGTGGTGATTACCCTAAAATCAGCTGTTTGGTGAACCTCTGACCTTGACCTCAGTAATGTTAGTGATGAGACAGATTAAGGCTTATCTGACAGAAAACTTAACAGCATCTGGAAGCAAATGATTTTTTTTGTGCTAGATTTTGTTGTTTAACTTAAATGCCATACGTAATGGTGTACCTACAAAACATCGTGAGGAAGTTGCATTTTGCGCCACTAAGTAGGTACTCCATAAATCCGCATTTTGGTCTATGTGTTGGAGAAAAAACGATCACGCTAGTGAAGAGTTTGACCCTAGTCCAGGTAGTGGGAACATGAACATCAATTCTGTCAGTACTTTGGATCGAGGACTGAAACAAGATTTTTAAGTATTTTTATTGGTAATTTTGTTTTGACCACTCTGTCTCTCATATTCTTCATTTCATAGCTAAAGCGGTTTCAGCTACTCGATACTCCTTAGATACTAGATGGCTCTAATAAAACTCCTTGGTACAACATTTTAGACATTTGACATTTTGTTTGTTTTTTCGTAACTATGGTTATGGACTGAATTATTTTTTAATTTTTAAATTGGTTTATTCATAAATTCAATAAAACATGGCAGAAGTGCTGTGTTATGAGCTGCGAGAAGACAAATTGACTCAAATTTCGGCTTTACATAAAGTTGTTTGCGTTAAGTGAAAAATAACTCAAAAATGTGTTGTTTGTGCATTTGTCGGATCATCATCAGGCTTTCGCAGGCCTCTGCAGGACATAGGCCTTTCTTAATGTGCACCATTGCGTCCTCTCTTGCCGCATCCATCGTGCGGGTGCAATGCAACTGTGAAAACTGCAGACTACAAGTACCTACTCCAGGAACTAAGAGAAAAGTCCTCAGTAAGAAATTGATAAATAAAAATAAAACGAACATTTGTATGTATTTTCTCTTAATCTCTCAATAGTTTGAAATAGTTTATCTAAATTATGTAAAACTTTTCTTAATTCTTTACATCGAAAGGTTCATAAATACCTACCTTCTCAACTTACCTAGATCATAGGCATGAGCACATGTTCCTTATGTGTGTCTATGTGCGACGTGGAGGGTGTGTACAGATGGAGAAGTAAATAGCAAATAGGGTTGTCTTAAATCATTATTGTAAGAAAATTTCTGATACGATGTATTCAACCTTTGCACACGTGATAGTATTCACACTTTTAGTCTGAATTCGCCCCCTCAGGGCTTGTAGGGACATAACACTACACGTTGTATGAACCTCAAAAAATATTACAACCTCTTCTTTAGAGACTCGCCATTTTGAAATAAAAAAAAACATTAAAAATAATTTGAGTCTGAATTTCTTGTCGCGTTTTCAAATGGTGGTAAAATTGAAATTAAATATTTTATTTACATACTTTAACAAATCATATTAAATAAATATGAAATAACCATTATACTGTAAATATGAATGAGGCAGAAAGGTGCATTATTTGTACGATATCATTGTATAAAAGATGGAAAATATAACGTACTATCAAGTGAAAACATATACAACAAACAATTTCAAATGCCTTTCCACCAGGAAGAAAGAAGCGATGCCGATGGCAGTGAAGGAAGTAGCCCGAGATCTGGCATGAACCACTATGACACGATTTGTATACTGTGTGGAAGATTTGTATCACAGCGGCAGTAGGTAGGTCCTTATCATGAAATCAATCCCCACACCACTCGAGGTCATGATAAGAGATATTACAAGCGAGTTAATATTACCAAGACAGGAAAATGAATAAGGTTACAGCTAACTGAAATTTATTATCTACACCGAATCTGTATGATATACGCGTTAAGAAATCGAGATCTCCACCAGGAAGAAAGAGGCGATGCCGATGGCAGTGAAGGAAGTAGCTCGAGATCTGGCATCGACACTATGACACGATTTGTCTAGGTACTGTGTGGAAAATTGGTATCGCAGCGGCGGCGGTAGGTATGACTTAATCATGAAACCAAACCCCACACCACTTGAGGTCATAATAAGAGGTATCACAAGATTCAAAAGTGAGTTAATATTACCAAGACAGATAAGTGTATAAGATTCCAGCTAACAGAGTGATTAGGTATCTATGCCGAATCTGTATGACAAACGCGTTAAGTTAATCTCCACCAGGAAGAAAGAGGCGATGCCGATGGCAGTGAAGGCAGTAGCTCGAGATCTGATATCGATCACTATGACACGATTTGTTTACTGTGTGGAAAATTGTTATCGCAGCGTCAGTAGGTATGTCCTAATCATGAAACCAAACCCTACACCACTCGAGGTCATGATAAGAGATATTACAAGCGAGTTAATATTACCAAGACAGGAAAGTGAATAAGGTTACACCTAACCGAAAGTCATTATCTATGCCGAATCTGTATTACAGATTCGGCAAATATGTAAATGTAAAGTAAAATATGTAAATGTAATGAAAAAATTTAAAGTACGGTAGACAAAGCGAGTTAATATTACCAAGACATGTAAGTGAATAAAATACTTAAACCTAATTACTAATTAAGATATTATGCAAAGAAAGTACAAAAATAATGATGTTTATTTATTACGTTGAGTTGTCACTAGGTAGTAACCCACCTGACAACTTACTTACCAACTAATTCATTTTTGTTTTAGAGTGCTAATGGAAAATTATGTTACAATTATATGCTGGACAGGAACAAAAAGATTAGCGCTGCGCTTAATATATCAATCACAGCGTCGAATCTTGGCACAAGCACGTAAATGTGGTTTTCTGCTACCACGAAAAAACAACAAGTTTTCTGGTTTTCATAGATACGATTAAAATAGAAGCTGAATATTTTGCTTTAGAAATCCAAAAAAATTAACAATGGCAATCTAAAAAAGACAATAACAATGAATATGTCATTCGACGATGAAGGTCGACCTCGAAGCGAAATATGGAACTAAAAAGAAGCTCAAAATACTTAAAAAATATTTTGTAATTAAAAATACATTTTAATATTTGTTTAATAATCACATTTTTTTTAATTTATTTTAAACATAACATTTTATTAATTTTTTACTCAATTAAGACGTTCATAAATTTTCAGTTCTCTGTCCTTAATCATAAATATTGAGCTCTTGGTACATTTTCGTTGTTGTAGTGTACCTAGTACTTCAAATCTAGATGTAAGTTTATCAAAAATTTTAAAAATAAAATAGAAGTAGGTTTGTAGGTAAATGTTAAAATACTACGATACTTGTGAATCCACTAGTATCAGATAAACCGACGGCCACGATATGACTGATTTAATGAACGAATGAATGAATGAATATCCATTCAATCGTGAACGATATGGAATCACGTTCACTTCACTGGATTTATTAGTGTTTATTGTGAAATATTGAACTTTCACGTTGCATGGCGCACAGTTTAGTTTGTAACTTTGAAGTGGTTAAAGTAATGCCATCAAAACCAATTTTGTTGTGTGGACTACACACATATTTATATATTTGTTTGTTATAATGCGTGGTGAAAAAACATGGTCTAAAGTGAAAAAACATGGTGTACCTACTTAATATTGTTAAATAACTTTTTAGAGCTTTCAATATCCAGTTTTACGTACCTTGAAGCGTAAAGTATCTCTTTCACGACATGGCGTCGTCGCGTGGAAGGTAATTCTAAACTTTTGATAAAAGCGTAGGTACCTATTGCACCGCAACTCGGTTACCTCCATCGAGGGTTATCTCCATAGTGGGTTGTCTCCATAGAAGTAATAACGTATAGAATCACACTTAAATAGGTACAATGAAAACTCGCCAAAAAGAAATCTAAACTTGCTAACTTTTTGGCCCGATGCTTAATTCGGAACAGAAAGGTAACAGCGTTAGTAGTAATATGTTTTATACGTAGTTAAAAATTGCCAGGATTTTTTATTGTTATGATACTTTATCATAAAAGGTTAAAAATATTTCAAAACAGATATATTTCGTTTTGGTTGACCGGGTGTCTGAAATTTTTTTTATCCTGTTTTTCGCCTCCATCTTGGTTTAATACAGACAATTTTGGTGTTCTATAGGAACATCGATTATACTCTATGGTTTTCTCCGTTTCCTCGGTTACGTACGAGGCAGGTCGGTGGGAACAAGGGTATCGAGTTGAAGGTCCCTTGGTTACCGAATCTTAGAGCGCATATTTTGTTAGTAGCAACATTTAATAAATATTTTGTTCATTTAAATTTCAATAAACAAAATATATATTAAATGTTGCTACTAACAAAATATGGATGGCGAAGCACCTCGTCAGGAAATTCTCACTATCTATCTATCTATCAAGTTAAAAAAATCATGAGTTTTACTAAATCTTCTAGACCACGAACTGACCATTATCCACTATCCCTGACCAAGCTACAATCATCCAACAGCCCTTATCCACCAGCTCAGCTATACCTATAATAAACTAATCATCTTTCTTCTCCCTGCTAACAAAAATTGTCCATAACTATTGAAATTCAAGATACTTTAGCATGTTCTTCACTAAATCTCTACACAGGAGTCCCCATCCACCAGCTCACATTCTGCTCTTAAGTTGGTGAAATAACTTAAATACAAACTGTTATGTGATGAGCTTAAAGAATGTTGTAAACTAGATATAGGTATATTTTCGTAAAAAAAAATTGCCAAGAGAAAGTTTAATGGGTCAGTTGGTCACTGTCCAGAATTTCTCGCTCTACGTCTCGCTGCTCTTCTCCATTAATTTAAATTGGAACTAGAAGTGTCCAATTTTGTTTTTTCTCTCAGCCTCGACCCACAGTCAACAATGAACATGCACAAGACCAAATTTTCGGCACAAGTCATAAACAGGCGCAACAAAATTACAAAAATCTGCCTACTGTTCATAATGTAGAAAAAATAGTACTTACCTAGACGTATGTTCTCGATGATTCACGATTTATTCAACCGTTCAAAGGCGAATTCGAAAAAAAATTACGGTTCGAACTGCGTCTGTTTATAATTACCTCAGTTAAAAAGTTAAAAATTTCGCTCTCTATCTTCACTATACAAAAGGAAAAACAAAAAAGTTAAAAACTGTGTTGTTCCCAAGGAAACGAAAGTCGCACAAAAGCGATTAACATTGATCTCCTTAGAATCCACCACAAGATTATCAGATCTTCCGTCGCCTCTACTTCGCGCCTACTCCGAGTAATTGGATCGAGCCACCGTCCACGGGTAAAGCCAGCCTTAATTGCAGGAACGAAGCCAAGATTTCCACCAAATCGGCCGTCTATGCCCCTGTAATTACTATGTACTAATTACACTTTATTCAGATAAACTTTTTATGGCCCACTGTGGGACAGGCCAAGAGGGCCTGCAGTGTAACAAATAAGTCGTGTTTGTGATTCTATAGAGATTTTGTAACTCGACCTGTTTTCTGTGCTTTGGCATGGAACGTAAGATGCTGCAATCCATTCAACCCATCAAAATACATTTGATCTTCCACCCCATAAATTTTCTTAAACAAAGTACGCAGATTGATTTTACAATGCCATGAGCTTCCGCCGAGTCGAAAGGCTCCCAATATTGTTATCAGTCCATCCAGCTCAGTGGCTAGGATAAGTCCCCTTGCCGTGCTTTATGTTTTGTGAAATTTTCTCAACAGAAGCCATAGCTAAAATCAAAATTTAAATTTAAAAATATTGAATGTCCGAAAAATAAATTTCGTGAGGCGTCGTTACCCGATTGAAATATTCTTTCTTCCTAACTTCAGTAAAAATAGAAGTAACTAGAGTGGTATATAAGTACCAATTTTCAAAGAAACGTGAAAGTCTCCATATCTGGGAGCCCGGCAGGGCTCCCACCAAGTCGAGCAAAAAAGTGGCACGGCCGTACTATCCTTTTCTTGAAGCAGTTCAGGCCATTTTCGACCCCCTATAGCTTCGTTGTGGATAAAACTAGAAGCCTGAATTTTCAGTACCCAAGCAGGCATTGTATAAACACGGTATATTTGAAATTTCATTCAATTTGAACCAGTAGTTTAAGAATTATAATTAGTCAAAATTTTGTCACTGACTGACTGACTGGCTGACCGATCATCAAAAGTCTAAGGCACTTCTAGCAAACATAGAAGCTTCAAATTTAGAATGCAATTAGTGTTTAGTGTATAAATCAAGGAAAAACTAAAATATTTTGTAATATCCGTCCAGTTTTCTAGAACTTTGTAATCCCATATAAATATATGGGATTACAAAGTTACATTTGCAATTAATGAATTAGCGTACCTGTATATGTATAATTTAATGGAATAATAGGTGTAGATCATCATCATCATTAACCTGTACCGTAAAAGAAAAAGAGGAAGACTACCTACAAAAAGGAATGAGATGCCATCAAAACCAATATTGTAAAAATTTTAAAAAGTACCCCAAGTCTAGCTTTCTACCGTAAAAATTTGTCAGATCCATGTAACACCAAGCCGGTTACTTTATTAAGTCCCTACTTAAGGGACCTACTGTCTTTAGTTATTACGTAACTTAAACAATAATATAAATGTATTACATAACTACTGTTCAAAACCTCGGTCTGCCTGCCTTCTATTGTAGTGCCCTAAAGGGGCTCGCAGGAGGTCCTACCACTGTATGTGAATTTACTGTTATCCTCTTACCATGTGACAGCAATAAAATTATTGAGTATTGAGTATTGAACTTCAACAAATGCGCTGAAGGTTTGGCAAAGCCAAGCTTTTACATGTTTATACTAACAGAAGAGAGAGAATATAAAAATTTTTTCTTCAAGAAATTAAAATCGACAAAAAGACATAACTTTTAGGCAAATTAGAACGAAATATAATTCTTGAATGGCCTTTGACAAAGTTCTTCAATATGGGATCGCGACAGTTCACCTTTACAACGCGGATTGTTCAAACGATTCGAGTTTCCCTCCATGATGGAGTTGACAGAACTCTATTATGGATTAAGGAATAGTTTCGAACTGCAATAATAGTTTTTGAGATAGAATGAACAATGCAAAATGAGCCTGGGAATACTATGAAGTCGGGTCAATAATAACTTATGCGAGTGTTCCTAGAGGACTGGATGAATGGTACGAATTCGTAGTCAACCTATTTGTATTTAGAATTAAAAGCCATGAGCTTAACAACTTTATTGCGTGATTATTTTTTTAAGTATCGCAATGCAAGTACGTTAAGCTCGGTTGTCTGCGATGGGCTGGCAATGTGGAACGTATGGAGATGAGGCGAGAGTTTTGAAGTGGAGCTTACATGGAAAGCCTGACGGCCGGTGGCCTCGAGGAAGGTGGCTGGATGTCATTGACCAAAACATGAAAGCCCTCAGAGAAAAAAAAATATGTAAAGAGTACGAATTTTTACAAACCCTCGTATACCTACATCGTGTCCCTAAATTCAACGATAAGCGGGTAGCGGATGATGGGCCTGGCTGGTCGTGACGACTCGAGAAATAAATTAAAAAAAAACTAATTTATGAAATCCTTCGTAGATTGACCCCACTTGCGATACTTTTAACTACAATGACCATATTTCTTCAAATAATACTGGATAGTTTTTTGTATCGGCAACCTAAATAGTACTGTTATTCACCACAACCCTCAAAATACTTGAATGCCAGAAAAATAAATTATACTGTAATTAAAAACCAAAAAAAAAACTTTGTTTTTCTGGAGTGGTTACGACTAGACCCACCAACCACTACCCGCTTATCATTGAATTTAGGAACACGTTGTATGTATACTTCACCGTCTTTATACTTTACGAAAGCAAAATACAAGAGAATTCTTGACACAGCTCGCAGCAAACTATAAAATCAAAGTTCAAGGATCGCGATCGGATTTTTAAGATAAGTTCGAGGGATCGGCGTGAAGCGTATTGTAGCCTGAGGGCACAGAAAAGGTAACATTTGAAACGAAGCACATACGAAATGAGATTTTCTTGCGGGATCCTGACTGCCACTCTACAACACGTCCACAAAGAAAGTAACAATACCAGAGCTTTCCTGATGAGCAGAACCGAAGGAGCGTCTTGAAGACAATGGTGGAATGTATCTACACATAACATCGTCGTAACATGTCCGCTCTATGGTCCATGGAAGCGTATATATATATAGGTCGTTAAGGGTGCTTTTTCACCAGAGATGTGCTATGCTACGTTGCTATGGATGTTTTTGATATCCACCAATCATATTAGTACACATAGCTTAGCACTGGTGGGAACGGATTCAACTAAGATATGTTTTTATATGGAAGGATGCGTGCTATGGATGCCTGCTATGGGCCGTCGCGAGTGGTGTAGCTATGTGCAACGCAGAGTACCTACAGTATTGTATCCACGTTTGTCACTGAAAGTAGACATGCCCATGCCATCGTGGAAGCAAAAAGTTATTTTATAGCTCGCAACGTGCGAAGAAGAAATCATGGAGGAAGATTAATTGTTGTTCACCTTTTCCCTACTATCCGCCGCTTCCCTACTATCGATACATCGCATAGCTCGAGCTGCGCATCTTCCTCGCACAGCTACATAGCTTAGTATTGGTGGAAACGGTCACATATTTTCGTATCGTAGATTTCACATCTTCGCAGCATAGCTGCATAGCACATCTCTGGTGGAAAGGGTAGTCTTGTTTCATCTCCTAGACTAATAAGCTACTTAGAGAAGCTACGTTTCGATAATGCCAAGATTGTTTATTTAGCTTTCTAAAATTATCTTTACTTATGTAAGTTTATATACCTAGCTTATTACAAAAAGTGTTTTTTTTCTAGTGGCAATATCCTTCCAGACTCCACTAAACAGATTGTTGTGTGTGTTCTCTACACAAAACACGTTTTGCATTTAAAACACTAGAGTTTAGTGTGAAATTAAAAAACTCAAGAGTATAAAACACATACGTATTTTAATTCTGTGCAGAGGGTTAGCAGACGGAGTCACGTATAGCAGTTTAGTTTGTATTGAGATAAACGAAATGCATTAAAATGTAGTGATGTTTTGAATATATGTTTAAAGCTTCTATATATTCCAATAACTAGGCATAGTTTATATTTATATAAAACTCAGAGCCCTCCTCCGTTATTTTAAGAAACTAGGATAGCTGGGGCGAGGTTAGTTATCGGGGGGGGTAAGGGTAGTTATCGGGGAACAATGCACAATGACCCTTCAACGGGGAGCCAGTGCAGACCGCTGTACCCCCTTTTTATAATTAGAATTCAACACCTTACCGTGCCGAAGGGAGCAGAGCTCGCCTTTCATCACGACGACACGGATGGTTAAGTGGCAAGTGTGTTGGACTGCTATGCCGATGTCGCGAGTTCAATTCCCGCTAGAGGACAAAGGTTTGTGTGATGAACATGGGTGTTTGTCCTAAGTCCGGGTGTTTTCTATGCATAAATGTTCTACGTATACCATAGTACAAGCTTGCTTAGTTTGGGCGCTGTGTGAAATGTCGTGACCAAATTATATAACAAAAAAACGTTGAAATCGTTTTATTACCTAGTATAGATTACATTGCATTCCATTGACGATTTTTTTAATAATTGATCACTTAGATCAGTAATCAATTTGAGTTATTATTATTGTTGTTACCTATTTATCATTAAGATAAAATTTAATTTTATTTCATTTGAATTTGATAATTATCATTTTGTTAAAATTGTAAATAACCAACCACCGGTCTATTTGATTAGTATCTAAGAGTGTGTTTTGTTATAATATGACTTGTAACTACCAATATGTGTTACCAATAAAAAACTTGAACTTGAACACTGCTCTTTCATTCAAAGGACGTTCCCATAGGACGCTAAACAGTTCCTTTGGCGCGCCCTGTAGGCTAAACAGCGGGATGGATTTTGACAAATGAGTCTATCTTCAATTAGGTTTTCTGTTCTAATAAAGCTTTTGCTTGTTAAAATCTTGTGAAAAATCTTTTCTATAAAATATCCCGTTTAGTCTGCGCTTAAAGTGTGCCAGTTGACAGTTTATGAGCACATTTCTGTAAAGTATCTATTCAATACATTTTCGGTCCACTTTGCTTGTCGAAATTTAACTATGCGTTAAGATAACTTACAGTATTTGACACTTTTGCTGTGGAAAGATCCTTAATATCGAGAATATAATTAATATAATATATTACCCTTAATATCGAGAAAGCCAAAAGAGATTTTAATGCAAGGCCCTCTGTTGGCCATATAATCTTCATGGCCATTCACGTTAAATAAAACTATACGCTGTATTTGATAACTGTGTGCATATTTTAAGATGGTGTGCGTAATTATTATAGTGTGCGTTGACATGAATAAGATTTTGTTAGACGCGTGTGCAATGCGTATTTACCTCGTTCCCCGTAAAAAATGGCAGAAATTAATGATTGATTCTGACGTATAACGTCTCCTTTGGCTAGATTTTCGAAGTCTTAATAACCCGTGAGGCAAAAAAAAGAAGTTTGAAGTCTTTGTGTGCCGGTAATATCAAGACCAAATCCGATGTACTTATAGACCTAACAAAAAAATTAAATCGTAACGTTTAAAAACCCCCACAAGATTGTTAAGTATATTCTGTGAAATTCAGACGTTTTGATTTTATTAATATTAATTTAGACATTGGCGAATATTTGCCTACAATTCCAAAGACATGGTTAGACTTGGATAGGTAGGATAGTAGTAATATTACTTTTTATGTGTGCCGGTTTTGTGCCTTTTTTTCGCTCCATTGCAATAACAACAACATTGGTTTTTTTTTTCTCGTTTCAAACTTCGGCGAGTCCACCTCCTGATGATGCCTCGTGTAGAGGCGAAACACGTGTCGTATCTTTAAACTTTGGTTTTCTGTTATTTGACTCTTTTGTATAGTTGAACTAAAGTTAAGTTAATTAAAACCTTTGTTTAGAAATTAAGCGGATTTATTACTAAATATATTTATATAATTTGTCGATATTGATTTTTCCTCTTATTGAATTTAATACTTTTTAAATACTTAATAGTGTCTAATGCAGTGGGGAATCATCTACTTGCTACAGAAGGTCACATGTTAGCAGCACCAGTACCACAAGTTTTTGCCACAATTGCTGCCACTTTCACTTCATTTTGCTGATTCACCATGTCTTCAAGCAAGCCAGTGCCAACCATTATGCGGAGTCTAAAGATTGAAATACATTATTTCTATGTAAGAGACTTTTCATTTTCTACGACGTACAGTCAGCTGCACATACATGTATACACTCCTAAGCTTTTACATTTATATTATACCTACTCTTAATTTTGCAGACATTATCCTTCTGACAAGTAAGATGACTACAATAATTTTAAAATGCTTGCATGCACTTGACTTTGAAAAATTAAGAGTAATATGAATGTGAAAGCTTGGGAGTGTATACATGTCTGTGCAGCTGACTGTACCTACTTGTACGACTGAACTTCAATCATTTCGAATTATCCGAAATGTCGACTTGCAGTAGGTAAAAGCAATCCCATGTATCAAAGTTAGGTACTTGTCTTCTCAACTTTGTCAGGTGAGTGAGACTAGCCTAGATTTAACTAGATTTGTAGAGTAGGAGCAAATGTTAGTTTATCTGCGGTTATAAAATAAGTTTATAGTTCAACTAGTTACCGTCCAATAAAGTGAATAGGGATTTAAAGGTCTGTATTAAATACCTAGCTGAATCTCAACATTGCAATTCTTATTTATTTTTTGGTATGGCAACTCGAAATTTTGGTTACTTACAGTATGATTTGTACATTGCAAATGGTAACACCAATAAACATGAAGTAAGCTGCACAACCAGTTAAAAACAGCTGGGAGAATCACCATACACCAGATGCCGAAATTTAGCTCGCAAAACTTTAAAATAATGCCAGAAATAGGCATAGAAGTTTTTAAGTATGAGCATGAGCAACTAGATTTGTAGAGTAAGAGCAAACGTTAGTTTATCTGCGGTTATAACATAAGTTTTTAGTTCAAGTAATTACCGTACAATAAGGTGAATTCAAAGGTCATTATTCAATACCAAGCTGAATCTCAACATTGCAATACATATTTTTTTTTGTGTGGTAACTCGAAGTTTTGGTACCTGACTTACAGTAGGATTTGTACATTGCAAATGGCAACACCATTAAACAAAAAGTAAGCTGCACAACCAGCTGGGAAAATCACCATACACCAGGTGCCCAAATTTAGCTCGCAAAACTTAGAGATATTGCAGAAATAGGCATAGAAGTTTTTAAGGATGAGCAAGCGTAACGGGAAGCCGTAATGCTATCAGCTAGTTACACAGCCACACACAGATCCACAGCCACATTAGTTGTGTCTTACCTTAAACTAAAAAAGGCATAATTTTAAATTGAGCCTTTAATTTTGTAATGTTTTGACGTCAATGTGGAAGACAAAGTAGTCGACGACGAGACGAGAGGGGTCATTCCGGTTGAGAATTGGCTAAACATATACCAAAATTATCAAAGAATCAGTACAAAAAATATGACACAGAAATTATCATTAAAATGTATGAGAGTGGATAGGGCTATAAATCCTAAAAGTTCTCGCTTTAAGTCAAGAGAGCTTTTTTAAATTTAGTAATTAGCGCTATGTATCTAAATTCTCATTTAAAAAATAAGAAACTAGTAAACCCAAATTATATTATTTTATTTTTCATCACAAAATAAAAGATGCTCCTCTGAGGGTGCACTTTAAGTGAATCACGAATTCAACTTAAGCTGAAAATTCCGGATAAACGTAAAACTTCTCATTGTTATTCAATCTCGGAATTAGTTCAAGTTTCAATGAAAATTTATCGAGTCCGTAATTAACTTTCATAATCAATGTTGGCCTAATTTTCGACAGACTGCTGGGGCCTATCGAGTGATTAATATTTCAGCTTCGAAATGTTAAGCCTTTTTTGTGAGAAAATGGGGTTGTTGCCATCAAAATGTTGTAAGTATTTAGAAATAATTTACTAAGAGTCAAAGCTTACCTATTCAAAAAGTTTTCAGTGTATTTTTACTCGGTTATCGTGGGAGCTAACATGGGATCCTGAAACACTTAATATATATGAGTATAATTTGTTCGAAAGCATTCAACAATTTATCGAATGTTATGATAAAAAAATTTAGGAAAGACTTAAAGCACTTTGATAGAGACATTGATTTATTGGTTTGGTATGAACTTAACAATCTAACGAATTTCAAAAGGGGAAGAGTTTAAAACTACGATACCAAGAAAAAAAATATTGTGAAGAGAAGAGAGTAACTGTTACTCAAGTCAAATAAAAAAAAAGGTTGGAGTTTTTACTATTTCACAGGTCCAACATATATATGAAGAGATAACATAATTTTGAATTAAAGTAAAAAAAAAAATTGTTATTAAAAAATCTGACAACGAATAACCAAAAACCAATGGGTCACGAAATGAAATCGCTTAAAAAGTGGCAACGGTATTCGCACCATTAATTTTCATTTCGGCCCATTTCCGATCCTCCAATAAGCCATTACAGAATCTGTTGTCAAATGTACGAATTGCTCGCATTATAGCCCGAGAGCTGGTGACGGATTTTTAAAACATTCGCTTAAGAATATACTTACTACCTATCTTATTATTACTGTTTTACTTTTATTTTGAACACTAGTTAACGCCCGCAACTTACCGCACTGACCGCATTAAACGGATTTTAGTATTATTTATATGGTTTGCAATACAAGTGCGTTCACTAATCCGCACTGCACGAAGCGGACCCATTAGACTGTCATTGCCGACAGTCTAATCAATGCCGGTAGTGCGGATGACGTCATTCGGATTGCCGATCGGTCACGACGGCAATTCGGTTGCTGCATAAAATCCAACCGTATGACTACTGATGTAATCTTAATAATAATAATCAATTTTAAATATACCTGACCTGTAAATGTATTTGCCAATTAAATTATTATTTGTCCTAAGATTGTTTATTAAGAACATGTTATGTGAATAACCACCTGTTGCAGAACCACAATGAGGATTATTGTAGCAAAACCGCATCATTTGATTTCCTAATTGGTCCATTAGGCAAGCGGCCGTTCTAACAGCCAATTGACCAAAATACAGAAAATTTCTTCAATGCAGGTCTAAAGCTCATTTACTCGTATGTCGTTTTCGTAACCTTTCGTGAGAGTAAAAAAACCTAACCATCTCTCCATCTATTTAATACGTAGGTAAGTAATCACAACCACAAATAAAAACATTTTTTTTAAATTTTACGAATCATCTTATTTACCACGCAAATATATTACTGAAGCGATCGGACTTAAATTAGTTATGGGTTAATTTAAAAACTGGAAAATAAAAGACAATGCGGGGAAAGTCGCGAATACTACGATATTATGATTGTGCCCTCCGCAGCACGAAAGCGCTCAGTTGTAAATGGCACATTTCATATTCCTGATGGAAGAACTGTTTTAAGTAGCAGATTTAAAAACTCTCTAAGGCACAAGCAATAGATTAAAAACCTTTAGATGTACGTAGCACGAAGATACTTTGTTTCATTAACCCTTGGGAGCTGTTTTGTTGATTAAATCACTGTATGTAAGACTGACGGCCCCGGTCGGACGGCACGATTTACATAATTTGCCCGACTCTAATCAGGCAAGTGTTCTAAAGTGCTTAGTAGAGTTGCTCGGAGTTTTAGTTACATACTGGCGGGTTTTTAGATTCTCTAGAAAATCAAGATTGGGGGTCGTGGACGACGTTACCTGTTGAGACTTCTTTAAGGAGCCCAAAATCTGAATTCTACCATTAAAAAGAACCTAAAACTATTTATTTAGAAAAAATAAAATTAAAATAGACAATAATTGTGTTGTGTTAAAATTAATGTTTTTATTTTTATTCACATTAATTTTTACGTGTATACCACGGTCAATTTTTAATCACCAGAATAAAAAATACGCATAGTCAGTTACCGTTACTGAACACAGATACGGCAAAAAAACTTGAAAAAATTAAGTTGAATTTTTGTCAAGATAAATTTGATTAAATTTGGATAACTGTTACCGTTAATCGTTGTCCTATGGATTTGCATCAGGCGGTACCTTTTATTGATAATAATTTAAGTTTTATTCATCGTTTGGCAAACCCGTGTACCCTCGAGTACAGCTCGCAAAACCTCGGCTCGGGCGCCGCACTCGCTCCGCTGTCACTCTGTCATTTTGTAGAAATCCAAAATTCTGACTGTACAGATGCAACGTAGTAACCCGTCTGCATTGTCCAT
The DNA here is from genome assembly GCA_932526365.1 of Lobophora halterata. Taxonomy (NCBI): domain Eukaryota; kingdom Metazoa; phylum Arthropoda; class Insecta; order Lepidoptera; family Geometridae; genus Lobophora; species Lobophora halterata. Next base: position 2,387,496 of record OW052017.1, read on the forward strand.
TTAATTTTTTTTGGTAATTAAAAATTAGTGGTGTATATTTAGAATATATGTAGAGCACATGGGATCTAACTAGGTAACTGCAAGAACAATAAAAGTTAAAAACTGTATAGCGGTCTTAATGCCGTGTCTTAACGTGTTTCGTTCAATACAGTGTTTTCAACGCCGGTCTGCAAGCAAATAATTATTGTTACGAGTTTATGGACTGCTGTGAGTAGCCGTCGACTGAAATTAATTTGAAGTATAGAAGCCAGAGTAATGTTTGCTGGTGAATTACCTTGCTCAAATTTGTTCAACTGTTTTGTAAGTCAAACAAATTGTTTTGATAATATCGAGGGTCGGGGGCAAATACGAACTAAGTTACGAGCTTATTTAAAACATCAGACTGAAAAAGCAGCATTTATTTTTATACACTTGTTATAATCTTATCCAAGCCGAGGGCACAAAATCTAATTTAGGACACTTCGGCCACTTGCTAGAATTTTATGACACTAAAACGAGACTTAAAAATCTTCCAAAATTGTCATTTTCTCAAATACCTTAGTCAGATTCAAATCATTCTTTAACTGTAATCAATTGTATTCTTCAAGTCTTAAAAAGTATTTTTTTATTAATTTATAAATTTTATTTTGCTTTATTATAACCATCAAAAACAGTAACTAACTGTAATATTATATAATTTTCACAATTCCACAATTATAAATTTAAATATAGTAACATAATATAGGCTTATACAGCGGTCCTCACACTAGGCTGACGATTTATTGAGATAAATTTTAATTTGTAAATTTTCAGAATAGTTTAAATGAATTTGTATTTTTAATAACTAACTTATTGAGCTTTGTAAATAGGTTTAGTTATAAGTTTTATTATAATGTTGTGGGTACATACGTAGTTTATCTCATAATAGTTTCTGATATAGTGTTGTAAAGATTTTTTATTATTTATTTTTAATTTTATTCACATGAGACACAATTTGTAATTACTTTTGTTATTATTTATAGATTCAATAAATTATTTATACATGTTCTCGCTCAATATTATATAAGCATGCTCTCTTCACCTATAATTGTCGTTGCACTAGACTAGTTTAAATATGTTATATCCTATTTATACATTTGGTGTTAACTACGTTGGTGAAATAAATAAATATAAATATACACTATGGTTATAGTAGAGTTTAAAATGTGCGAATTCCCAGTAGAAAACTTGAGTATCGATAAAAGAGCAAAGTATTCTACTCTAACTAGTAGGTTACTCAGAGATATCAACCTTAAATGACAAACACGTCTTACCACTTCGTGTAAAATCCGAAAGCACTCTAGCAAATATTTGTTTTATTTCTCAAAGTTATTTATCCAGGGTGAGTGACCAGAACAAGCTGTGACCGTCTCTGTTTATTGCAAATTTTAAATTTAAATCTTGTCGTCAATGGATTCTGTCTGGCTGTGGTGTGAATGGTCATGTCAGTCGTCATGCTTTAAATTACTTTGAAGGTTAGTAGGGATTTTTGAGATATATTTCATTTCTAAAATGCTGTTTTTCATATTATGAAAAGTAGACTGCTCAGCCTGAAAAATTATTCAACACCTAAAATAATGACCAAGTAACCAAATACCTACTTAGGACTTGTACCATAGATGAACTTATAATAAGTATTTGCACGTTTTGCGAGTGTATACGGGGTACAAAAAGAAAGGAGCCTCTTCGAGTCACACTTGAAATCCTTTCACCTCACTGGTTCGAAAGAACTAGTGACACGATAAGAAGAAGAAGAAGGGGTCCGAAAAGATCTGATGATATTTCAAACGTCTCGTTTAAAGCTATTTAGAAACTATTATATGTAATAATATTATTTATTCTTTGCTATTACTCCATATCTTTATATCTTAAACGCAAGTACGGAGGTCTACTTGAGTTTTGAAAGATGATGAATGTGCAAGCGCTCGCTCAACAAAATTTAATTCAAAAATAATCAAAATATTTATTTCAGACTCTTAGTCCATAAATGTAGGTAAAAAATTCATTTTAAGAAGAACGAAACATTAAATTGGTGCATGGATTCCTAATTCTTAAATTTCGTCTTGTAAATGTACCACGCCTCAGTGATAGCTCCAGCAAATTCCTTAATACATCACAGGATAAAGTCAAATCTTGGCCGAGTTTCAAAAGTTACCCCGCCGTGTGATCACAATTGCTGGTGTCAAATTTCTTTGCGGTTTTTGGCTTATTCTAGAAACTAGCATTTTGGATAATCTGAGTTCGGGGGACAGATTACTAATAATTTTGTTGTAAGAATGCTAAGTCTTTAAAAGTCAAGTCTAACAAAATTATGATGTCATTGAATGAACCGAAAATAAACAATTTTGATTTCATTTGATTTAGGCTTTTCAAAAACTTCAAGACTAGATCCAACAGTGGCTAATTCCGATGAGCAGAAACGAAGGAAAAAAAGAAGGTTTATATTTTCATTATTAATTATTAATTAAATTTTAACATTTAAAATCGGATGCAGCTTAGTTTAAAAATGTTCTTTAATTGGTTGTTTTTTTTTTAGAGCATATTTTGAGATTGGTCCCATACAAATTTCATTGAAATCGTTTCAGTAGTTTAGTTTAATATCAAAATAACTGAAAAAAATATGTCGCCGAAGTAAACGAAATTGCGTATTTTGCTTACCTGTGACTTTTTAGTGGTGCTAACGGTCACTAAAACTGTCTAATTTAAGTCTGTTGTTGTTCAAAAATGTAAAACCTTGATTATACTTATTTTATTTTGCGAGCCGAAAACAAACCGAAAGCAATATCGGGCCCGAATTGAAATGCTAATATAACCAATTTATCAGAAGCTTTTCAACTCGGGAAGTTTTCGACTACGTACTACGCACTTCGCGGCTCTGTGAAATAGTAGACAAAGTTTCATTGTTCTGAATCCACGCCCGCCCGGGCCTATCTGTCAAAGATGTAGGGCACAGTGTGGAACACATTGAGAACTAGGCATGGAAAGTATACCAGTTACATGTTATTTATCATGGTAAAAAACTGATCACACATAACACGTTGTTACTTTCTGAGACTAAGTCTGTTACAAAACCACCGGTGATATCCGCCCGGCGCGCCCCGGCAGGCGATTTTGTACGCTGTGATGTCATGATATTAATCACCATTAACAATTTCATGCGTATCGTAAATAACAATAATAACAATAACAGATTGCGTGACGTCGCGTCATGCGTGAATTATTTTAACAAAATGTGACATTATCACAATCATTAGGCCATTGATGAAAAATCACCGGTGATGTCACTGAAACAAAATGAAATCATATCACCATGTGACAATGTAATATAAGTATAATAACATTTGGGCGTTTTGGAGTAATCTGTAAGCCATTCCTGTGTTTTCCTAATAAAAAATAAAAAAATAGAAGTAGCAATCATTTCCATGCCTATTGAGATACATAAAATGTAATAAGGTTTAACTTACTATTAGTGCACTCCGCAACCAACGTCTCTTATTTTTATTAGCTCTCCAACCAAAAGTTGTCAAAATCCATATTGTAACAGCACGTTTTTAATTTGAAATAAACATTTCTACTTTTATTATTATTATTTTATTAATTATTATTATCAGCCTGAGCTGTCCCCTTGTAGGGCAAAGGCTTCCCCCCATTTTCGCCAATGGTCTCGATCTTGCGCTACTCTCTTCTCCTCCAATCTACTTTTTCTTGTACCTTACATTCTTCACATTTCACTTTTACTTTACCTAACCAAATTCTGCCGATCTTTGATCTTCTCTGCCCTCGAAACACTGTTTTAAGTTTGAAGTACTTCAGTCATTAATAACAGCGAGAAGTAATGGAGCGGGAGTTTTCTACGCACGTTTTTCATTAAATCCTCTGAAGGGGGGAATTTATAAAATCAATCGCCAAACGACCCGGTTGTTGAAGCTGCGAATGAATTATTTAGCACAGTAGGTACTTAACTTATTTCGTTTCGTAACTGGCCGTTCTAAAACCGAATAGTTTGATCTGTGGTTCGATCATAAACCTTCGCGTTAACGTTTTGTATCGTATCCGTCACCGAGAAGTATACGCCATCACACATACAGTTTTCGGCACATGGGTATTTGCTCAATATAAATGTGACTTGTCGGATGTGCAAATCAATCAAGAATTACTGCTTCAAAAATAAAGGTACATATTAAAAAGTTAGCCAACGCAATGCAAGAAGTAGGTAATCTATGAAAAAAAATATAGTTGGGGCGCAGGCTAGTTTTTGGACCCGGCACCCCTTTTCATTTTCAGCGGTATAGGCATTAAAGCTAGTACGGTGATAATTTTGCCAAAAGAGGCACAATACGATTGCAGATCATCATTGATTTGACCAACGAAACCCTTAACAGAACACCGAGGACAGATTTACCCCTTACTGAAAACCTTCAGCGCCTTGTATAATTGGGAGCCGCGTAGTGTCCGCGTATTAGCAATAGGTACCCGCGTTAGATACCGTGAGTACTTTTAAACCGACTTAAAAAAAAGAAAGTTCTCAATTAGGTTGAATATTTTTTTTCATCACGTAGTGTTGGGCCGTAAAACATAGGCAATTACTATGACTGTTGGATCCCCGGCTATCACATACCTACAAAGCATGTCTACTTAGACAGAGCTATAGAGTAAGTTGCTAACCAGAATTAAATCTGAAAATAACCCGAAGTTTATGATGTGTGGAGGTTTGTTTTTCGGATTTTCATACGACGCAATCGGACAGACCATTTAAACAAAAAATATACATAATTGATTGATTCAGGCGTTACTTTGCGGAAATCCATAAATATCAACAAATTATATAAATATATTTAGTAATAAATCCGCTTGATTTCTAAACAAAGGTTTTAATTAACTTAACTTTAGTTTAGAACTTTAGTACATATTACTATATTATAAACCAAAGAGTCAACGAACAGAAAACCAAAGTTTAAAGATACGACACGTGTTTCGCCTCTACACGAGGCATCATCAGGAGGTGTGGACTCGCCGAAGTTCGAAACGAGAGTTTCTCTCTCTCTCTCTCTACTAAATATATTTATATAATTTGTTGATAAAAAATATACAGACAAAAATGTAGATACTAATGGAAGAAAACTACAAAATAATATAGAAATTGTTAAAGTTTATCTAATGCTTCGAAATTGAACGCATATCTATACTGTCATACATTTCCAGCTCACCCCGCTATTGAAAGAGATAAAAATTAGGGATTCCAGGCACACACAAGACAATAGTCCGAGAGTAAATCTGAGCATACCAAGATTTCTACCGAGTTTCTTCCCAGAATAACTAAAAGCATTGGCGAAGATGCTCAAACATAGACAATCCTACGTGTTTGTTTGAATCAAGAGTACAATGGTTGAGCCAAAAGGTTTAGAACTTTCAGTTATAAAATAATAAAGTCGACACAAAGTTCACTATTAATGCCAAACTTTACATTAAACTCTATAATCCTCTGCATTCAAATAAACGCGAAGAGGATTATTGTTTCTGTGAATCATTTAAGGAGATAATTATGTCTCGAAACTGTCAGAAATAACAGCAGCCGAATTGCAAGATAGTGATAGCGCAATACCTTTCCCCGAGGGAAGAGGTTAAATATAGATTTTTGTCGCTCAAAAGTAACTGATATAAGCAACAAATGAAAAATGAAAATGAAAAATATATTTATTTGTAATTTACAGTTTGGGTACTTATAATTAGGTACGCACTAGCCCCCATACTAGGATACCCTGTGTCGTGGGTGGCTATTCTCTTCCAAATTACTCCAAAGATATCTTCAAATACTAAAGATCGCTTAAATGATAAAACATCTCATTGCTTGAAAGTATTGAATTTATAAAGAAATCCTTTTACATTTATCTAAGTTCTTTGATTACTCACTCAATAGTATAAAAATTAAGCGTAAAAATTCTCTAAATTCGGAGGATGGACGTTAAACAGATTTTATAAGGGCCGATTTCAAAAATTAATCTATCGAGAAAAGTTTCACCAATCGTGTTTCTGTCTTACATTTATTTAGATTATATCCTCAAGTAATCACTGTACGTATTAATGTCAAGTTTGTAACCTGTACCGTTAGTAAGTAAGAATGTAACGCAGCGTCTCAAAATTTTCACATATCCCCTTAAAGTGCACGATATGCCTGTAAATATTCTAGTGTTTTGCTAACGAATAGAGAAGCGTATACCTAAACGTTAGAAGTAAAACAAAGAGGCGATCTTAATCGAACACCCCACTTTAACCCTACGACCCGTAAACATCCAATAGAAAATACTTACCCAATAGTTGTTAAGTAAAAGCTTTTCCATGTAATCGAATTAGTCACGTAGAGGCGGCTCCAGTTTTTGCGTTATCCAATGATTTATGTATTGTGCGATTTGTAGCAACAAAATGAGAGATTGGTATTCAAGATGTGATCTCGGACAGTATTGGTGCTAGATTCTGTTTTGGTTTGCATGGAATGATGGCTCGAGATTCCAAAAAAACGATCATTAGATTTTGGAAAATTAACAAGCAATAGCGGACAATTTTATCCTACTGCGAAGATGAGTTAAGATTATATAATTTTTGTTTGTAAGAGGAGTGTTCAGGCGTTGCCTTCCGACCATCCGTTGCCTGCATCTGTCGATGTCGGAATATCCTGTCTAATTGTATTGTACTCGTGTTTAATTTTTAGCAATAGATGTACAATCAAGTTAAAATATATTTGTTGAGATCATGTCTTTTATTAATAAATACTACGCCAATTATCAACTTAATCCAATTTGACGGGTGGGTGTAAGTGGGTTAAAGTTATGGGAAAGTACCTTCCTAAACCTGATAACTACATTAACATCACTAGCCTTACAATAGGTTGTAGCCTATAACCTAGAAAACATAATGTCACATGACGAAGATTTTTTTCGCAATCATCTCAAGTAGTCACATAATGACAAATATGTTTTATACGCGGATCATCTCAAGTTGAACAAGACCATATTTTGCACTCGATAGTTGAGCGACCGGGCAAACACTGGATGAATGTTTTCGCAAGACGCTCAGATCCTGTGAGCCACAATCAGCCGTTTGCATTATGCATGAAACCAACCAAGGCAGAGTTGCACAACTGATATTAATATTTGTTTGTCAGGCATTTATTGCTGTTTCCAGCTACTTTATGTAACAAAATACCACAACATTCAACTTCAAAAGTTGTAGTAGTGGGTACCTATCACTAAATATGTTCCAAGGAGTAGCAGGAAAAGAAAGAGTAGATTGTGAAGCTTATTAGTCGATGATCCAAAAATTGAGAAGAAAACTTTAAACAGGACCGATTCGGACAAGCACATTAAGTAATTAATTGGATTTGTTAAAATAAAGGCCACGTTTCAGCATTAAAACGCTTATTCTCTACATATTTATACCAACCAGGTAACAATAATGTAGGTATATTCGCAAAGAGTCAACACAAACATTATATCCAAAGCGGAAATGTAATTATATCTAAAACACACCAAATGAGAGCAATCCGGCGTACCTATACAAAATTTGATGTATTGCACAAACCGAATATTGAAATAGCAGTGGACATACACGTGGCATAGGAAAAATGGGAAAAGTTCGTACACTTCGAAATAAAAAAGGAATAAGGAATGAAGAAGACATTTGAAAATTTTAAGAGAAATAGAGGATTTTCTAGACAATCAGTGGCGGATTCAGAAGGTGGCAACAAAGCCGGCAGAGGTTAATGGGACCTAGAACAAACAGTTTTGCAATGATAGATAAACTTATTGACTTCAAAAAATATATTATATCACCTCAAAAAATCGGTTTTCTTAGGTATTCTTCATCAAATTGATAAAGTTTTGGAAAATGACAGTGATAAGTAAAAATTGGTTTGTCATCTATGTAGATTCGTATCCTAGCTGTTCTTGTAGTCTATGGCTGTACCTAATGCGATTCCCTGATGAATACAGAGCGTCATCAACCAGCTCATCAATCACGCACGACTCTAAATTAATTACCCATCTAATCTAGCGCTTTTGTTTTGATATGTTTAGTTTAGGCGTTCGATTGGTCATTTGAATATTTAAGTGTTCTTTGAATTAGCAAGTCCTCAAAAACAAAGCCTGTACAATTTTAAAATTAGCTTTATGTGTATAGAAATATTGGGGTGGGAAGTTGATCTCGACCTTAGTAGGGCGTAGGTTAGCTAGTGAGCTACCTCGTTCATCAAACGCTAAAGTCATCTGCTGTGTAAGTGGCGAAACACCCGTTTAGCAGAAGCTAAGCCAGTTCGCGTCATCCACGTCCCCGCCGTCCACCCCGGGACCTTATACAACCACGCAGCCGCGTGATCGCCACGCCACGATTATTCTGCGCCTCAAAACAGAATCCGCTCACAGGGCACCCGAACCAAACCGAGCCAGTCTCATGGCTCCGAGGCGGCAGCCCCGCCAGAAGACTAGGTTGCAGTGGGCTAATCCCTTGCTCGTCTGAAAACCCAAACGATTAAAGAAATCGAAACAGTGAATAACCGGACTGATCTAAATACGACGACCTTTGGCACTTAACGGTAATAGGATTAAGTAAGTACAGAAATATTAAATCTGTCTGCATAATACTGCAGCCATGCCTATTAGTATTTTGACACTTTTTATCGTGAGACTCAACTTTTACCGCCACCATCACCACTATCAGCAGATGTCAAGGATGAGATCGTTCCAACCCCTATTACCAAAAAATTGTACACCGTCCATGCATTTAATAAAACAGTAAACCCAATTTTTTTTATGAATACACGATGCAGAGCGTGTACGCGCGACAAGCCGTTAGAGATACCTCACGCTACTGACACTATCTAGAAAAAAACTAGCGTAAATGCTGGTATACCTACGCGCGTTCGGCTTTTGGAGTTTCGCTAGTACCATTTCGCCCGTATACGCGCAACAAAAACCCGCTAGTTTATAAACCGCACTATGACGACGTACAGAATGTATCGTCTTGTCTTAGCAGTTCGGTCCAACCAATCGAACTAACATAAACTGCTTGTAACTCTCAAGAAATGGTGCCAGTGAGGGTCACGTTTGTCTAATAAACATTTCTTAAGTGCACGAAATAATGTCCTCGACTCTAGCTAAGTGGCGGACTCTGGGAATTAACCGTTTTGCTTATACGATATTATTGTTGAGTACTTATTGAGTGTACGTGTTGCTTTCCCTGTATTGGTAGTTATTCCAGGGATAAACTATTTTATTTAGTTTTACGTCTTACGTAACACAAATGTTGACTACAAAATGACATTTGACATAAGAACATTATGCAATTTTTTAACGGTTGAAAGACATCCCATTTATAATTTGGCTTAGATTGGTATATAGGTCAGATTATATTCACTTATTATTTAATTCTTTTTTATTAAACTTGTACCTACTTTTTGTTTTCCTAAAAATCTGCGAAGGGCTTACTGAAAGATAACTCCGAATGTGCCCTGAGATACCAGGTTGATGGTAAATTACTTAATTGAAAGCAAAAAAGTAACAAATAAATTCAACCCTCACAACATATAAAATACCATTTGGTACAATTGATCGAATGTGCTGATAGATTGTTACAAATTATTGTTATTTGTCCTGGTCGAGTTTTATCGTGCCTGTTATTATAACAATATCTGCCTACTAATCAATCAGTTGGATTGCTGGAATCTCATCTATAAACCGCTTTCAATGAAATAAGACAAGTTTTTATTTTTTAATTAATAGTGTTCATCGTCATGGTGCAATATTTGAAAGAAAAAACGTGTAAAGAGTCAATGGAAGGATATATAATGCACCCGTACCCGTGCCCATACCCGAATATACATCAGACGCAAGCAAGATGGAGGAGGGCATGGGTGTGAACGAGTGTTCGACTACTCACGCCATCTAGCGTCGAGTAGCCGGGGAGTCCCCTGCCCCCTGGTACCCCTCCCGAAATACGGAAATGCGTCATTTTAGATAAATAAAATATATAATAAATAAATTTTGAGGTTAAGTATGGAAAAGTAGATGATATATGATAAAAAGTTACATTGTTTATTATTACATTATTTATTTTGTCACGCTCGCTTCGATCGCGTGTAGGCGCAAAAAATAAAAAAACCTAATAACCTACCATCATCCAACTTCTATGTACTATCACGGGTACGAAAGCTCCGTTTTAAGATACGGGTTGATGCTTTGGGGAAACTCGACGGATTCAACAAGAGCCTTTTTGTCTCAGAAAAAATGTATTCGAGCTATCGTAGGAATTCCTCCTTACGAATCCTGTAGGCCACATTTTAAAAGGCTCGGTATTTTGCACTGACGTGCATGTACATTTTTGAAATTTGTGTTTTTGTTAGAAGTCATTCAGAGCTTTTTACGAAAGCAAAGGATATTTATCCTCGCAATACTAGGGCAGGTGAACGCCTTGTTTTAAACTTTACTCCTAGACTCTCAAAGCTTAGTAAGAACTGTTATTGCATGTGTGTAAGCAAGGAACTATCATTTTAACAATTTAAAAGAAAACTAAAGTCATGGTCAATAATTTTATTCGTTAAAGGATTGGTTTGTAAAAATTATTTAGTTTTTTGTATGCATAGTATATTTAGGTTTTGCAAGTTTGTGCTTATTAAACTTTTCAGACTAAAAATTATGTATTCACATACCTCATAATCTGATGGTTAAATAGACGTACTACGAAAAATCCTGACATCTTCAACTCTATTTAATGTGAATAAAAGTTCATTTCATTTTATGTATCTGCCTTAGATGATTTTTAATCAATATTGATTAAAAATCATCTAAGGCAGATCTACTTCTATCTACTTCACTACAATAATTTACCTCTTTCTTCAATAACTATAAAATAAAACAATTGATAGATATTGAAAACCTATTTATTATACACATTATTATCGACATTGATTTATTCATCAAAAGGATCTCTTTTGTATAATATATTATTGCGTCTCCACAAATACTCATATTTTAAGTCTGTGAAGTTCTCTCTATTATTATAGTTATCTTTAGAAAGAAAACGTTTGACGAGACGCCATTGAGATTCAATTCACTGAGTATGTGTACCATCTGCAGCCACGAAAGGGTTATCTGGGTCACTATGGTTAACTTTACGGTGAATATATCCATGATCCCCTAGACAATCGTATGTCCGCCAATAGTCTGTATGGATGGTGGTGCCCTCAACTACATGTTTTTTTATTAAGGGCACCAAAACATCACTGGAACGGATATTGTCTGGGCAGACTTCTAGACGCAAGTCTTCACTGCCATCTTCGATCATCCCAAGGACCCAATAGCCTTCAATGTGGCGTCCCTTGTTGTATTTCCGTTCGCCAAATTTGCTTTCATCAATTTGCACAATTTTACTATGGCCTCCAATTTTGCCTGTGTTATTTTCCTTACTAATTTGGTCTATTTATCACTGACTCCCGGCAGTAACTAAACCAATCATTGATTATTGCCCTTGAATGGCATTGCTCTCCTTCAGTAAAGTTTTCTTTAAGTGTAACATCATAACTCCACTTGTTGGCATAAGCATACCTACATTAAATAAAATACTTGGGGGACAGTATTTTTGGATATCTGCAAGCAAATGGTACATTTGCTCGGCTTACTTTTGATTTTGATCTACATGGACCTTTATTGCACACAAAAGAGTCAACAGTTCTATTAGTACCTACTTAGCTCAATGCACAGTTTTGTTTTCTGAATCAAGCCTTTTTCTTCTGCAAAGGCCACAGCCTGCTCTCGAGTGCCAAGTCTTCTGAACACCTCCACCAAATTCCACGTGGACTTTATCTCTCATAAATAACCCTAATTAAAAAAAACATGTTCAAACCCTATCCTATCTCTGCAGATATAGGCTGTGAGAAATTTAATATTAGAAAAATTCCAAACAGTCTTCGATGAATTCGAGTCAGTACAAGTCAAAATTGAAACACTTAGTAGTGAAGAAGATCTCAGTCGTCTGAATGGAAATTCAGACGACTGAGATCCCGAGCTAATACAAAATTAACAAGTCTATGAAAATGTAGCAAAGGCAAATTCCTATCTATCCATACAAGCACCCTGAGTAAAGCCAATCAGTCGAGTGTTCACACATCCGAAGCACATGACTCGATTAAATACCCAGACATATATCAACGATGGCCAGATAACGGGATGGTAGAAGTTTAGAGACACCTTTGATGCATTTATTAACCAAAGCAATCTAAACCCAACACAAAAATTTATATACTTTAAGAGCTGTCTCAAAGACAGTGCTCTAAATGTGATAACTTCGTTAGAGTTCTGTGGTTCAGTTGGCTAGGACGCACAAGCACGCCAAACACGGCAGTTAGGACTCACCGATCAGCCACGTGCCACACATCATTATATAGCATAATTATACTACATAGATAGGTACTTGTAAGATATGAGACATTTACAAGATAATATTATTAAAAATGAAAAATTCACTGGAGTAAAGACAACGTCTAATAAATATAAAAAAGACATAGTATCAAAAAAAACCACGAGAAAGTTAAGGTAGGTATGAATACCATAATTGCCTTTTGCCGCTCGGTGGTCTGCAGGGTATGGATTGGGGAGCCCATCCCTGCATTGCACAGGCCATCTGTGACGAAGGATACTATTGTTCAGGAGGTTCAGGAGATCCTTTTCTCCTCTTTGGAGAAACAGAGGAGGTCCGCCACAGCGGACACTCGCTGACAGGCCGTGGAAGATCCCAAACGGGTGCCCGCGACCTGTTACTAAGGCGATTGTCGGGAACTCCATGGGTTTTTAGTCGGTATTCTGCCTTTTGGTGGTGAGTCCGTCATACCCTCTGGCCTGTCCCAGCCTGAGGGATGCATAAATGCATATTCCCATATCGTTTAAAAAAAAAGATATGAATACCATACAACTGGGTACCTAGTTGTATTGTATTCATATATTCACAGATCAGGCAGGTTTACGTACACCCTGTAGGCATATCTCAATAGCGAGGACAAACATATGTATATGTTTTTTATTTGCTTGCTCCCCGTTCACAAATTTGAATCCACCACACAGCACTCCCGCGATTCAATTAAGTCTGCTATTGTTAGGAACACCGCATGCAAATGACGTCACTTCCATCGTAGGTTGACAATACGTCATTGAACCCATTTCATCATCAATATCTATAAAAGGCTCAGTCCTGACTGACATACAACACACAGACCAAACTACTGATCCTAGACATTTGAAATTTGGAAGGCATGTTCGTCAAGAAGTTTAGGCGCTACTAAGAACGGAATAGTTCAACTTTCATTTTATTGCCACAAACCTCTAGTCTGCCATCATGAGGCACCGAATGATTATCATAAAATCATAAAATTATCATGTCTGGTAGTTTAATAATATTTTTCTTAGATCTACTCAATTTAAGAGTTTAACAAGATGCCAATTATTTGATTTGATATGTTAATATATTTTTATTTCATTTTACAATACGTAACTCACATGTAACTTGTTAGTATCTGTATCTGTTTTTTAACTAGCTTAGACTTTGTGTCTTAATTTTATTTTATTTCTAATTTTACTATTATTATTTTTTTAATCCGAAAATAGCATGTTAAAAATTTCAAAACTTCAAACTTTGGACAATTTCAGCAAACTATCAACTAAAAACAATAAATAATAACGTCTTGTAACGGTTATCCCCTAGATATTTCTGACCCACAAACCAAGTTGTAACTAAACTATATAGTTTTAACTTATGTAGGGTGCCACAACACGGTGTGCCCTGCGCCGCAAGCAATATGCTAATACTGGTAGATATTTATGCAGACAAATAGTTCAAGTAATTATGGGTAGGTAAGTAAATACTTCGTATTCTAAGTATAATATTAAAGTTTAAAAAATATGTAAGTATTTCTCTTCAGCCTGTTTTGTAGTTGTCTTATTATCTGGGGCATAGCCGAAAACCAGCTCTGCAGAATTAAAATCTGAGCCATAATCGATATAATAGTCAGGAAAATAACCTATATTACCTACCTACAATTTTTTTATATGTTATGAAGGTAGTTTTAGTTATATTAGTTCTTTTTCTCACGGCAAAAAATATTTTCTCTCTTTTTTTATGTCCGAATAAATAACTATTTAATTTATTGTTTTATGATGTATGCTCGAACCGAAACCCCCAGCGTAACATCAAAATCAATCACTACTCCACTCACTCCAGTCTATAGAGAAATTTCAGTTTTGAAGCATTTTTTATGTATGTAAAAAGTTAACTGCATCGCCTGTGACTCAGCCCACAGCATCCCAGATGAAGCCCAGAGCTGCACATCGCGGTTAATTAAATTCTATCCACTGCCCGTTTCCAAGAACCGCGAATACAGTTTGAATTTATCAACAGACAGCGTTAGTGCGGTTTCAGACAAGCGTATTTTTGACGCGCGTATACGGGCTGATTGGTACTTGCGAAACTTCAAAAGTCAAACGGCCGTTCACGCCCGTTACCCGCCCACAACGGCGTTTACGCACGGTTATTTCTAGCGAGTGTCAGTAACATGAGGCGTCTCTCGCTTGTCAAGCGTGCTGCAAAAAACAAAACACGACCGGCTCGAGACACAAAAATCCGCCCGATAAACCCGCTAATCTGAAACCGCATTTACTATAGTAAGGAAAGGAGTACTGGTTTGAACCAGCTGAGGACCGCTCGGGAGAATGTACATGTCCAATTGTATATTAATGAAGAAAATGCGGCGGCAACGAGAAGACTAGCAAAGTCATAAAAGCTATCACACCTAATGGGCCTAGTCGTATGCAGGCCAAACCGCTGAACGTAGCGACATGATATTTGGAGGATGTGTTTGTCAAGAGCTAAAAGTGAGACAAAATATATAATGAAGATGATGCCACGAATTATGCAGCACCTAGAGTTTTTAAATTTGTTTAAACCACCAGGTTTACCCCATAGGCTTATTCTAAGAAAAGGTACACCCGTCATGATCCGGAATTTAAGGCACCCGAAATTATGCAATGGTACATGGTAATAGATTGCAAGTTATGGCCCTTCATCGAAATTTGGTTGAAGCCGTTATTTTGACTGGATGCGCTAGTGAGTTCCTCAAGAACCTTCCGATAGACGGTTTAAAAACGTTGTTTACAAAGAAGTATTGTGACAATGACGTGAAAATTAAGGAGTCATAAAAAAATTGCGTCTGCCAGTCACACTTTTTTTCTTTGATTTGTGTAAGTATTACATAAAAATACTCTTGTAGGTAGGTAATAGGTATACCTACTACGTACTCATTTCCTTTACAGTTGCTATTGGTAATAACTTCACGCGTACGAAGCTGAGGGCAACATCTAGTAGTTGTTAATATTTACTTTATTATAAGAAAAGGTTTATCTGTTTTTCTGAAATCTAGCCAATCATGATAAGTAAATGCATGCTCGTAGTAATGGCTACTTAGCTCTTCAGTTTTTATCGTCAATGCTTTTTACGTTCGTGCTGTGTCCGCGCGTCAACCGAAGGTTTATGCTGAAAATCTGCGTTGTAGTCTACTGCAACGTCTGCAACACATGCTGAGCATGACCCTGTTTTGACTGACCTGTACATGCGCTCATTGGTACTATAATGTAAGTAGGTACCTGCCTACTTGTACGTTAGTTGATAAGCTATAATACTTATCATTGTGTGCTGAACAGTTTTTTGTAAGTCAAATTAAATATATTTTCTTTCTTTCTAGGTAGGTACTCCAGAACATTCGATTCCTTTGGCCCCAAAGCGTCGCTTCGAGCACAGACACTAATTAATTTATACGTTTCGTACTAGCATAACACTTCGCTGATGTGATCGCAGAGTTGCATAATACAAACAGAAATAGTTTTAACATTGTTGTAGTGTACCTAGGTATTCGCGTATATTCGTTACGTACATTTTATTTAGCATTTCATCTGCTGACGGTACTTTAAGCGAAACTGACTTTTAATTATTGAGCTTATCAAGATAAAATAAATCGTGGTTCTCCGGGACGTGTACCTCGGAGATCGTGGTCCTCCGGGAGTAACCCTGTCAAATAAGGTGTAGGTATTATCGAAGCCAACACACTTGCTTTTTGCGTACGTTAACACTTTAGTGATTCTAAATGGCCTTCCATGGTCACTTCGCAATAGCTCCCCTTGCTGAGTAAAAACAAGTAGGTACACCTATGTGACCCATTTTCGTTTGTTTCCATAAAACCTCCAATAACAGTTGCTAACCTCAAAATTCGACATTCCAGCAGTATTTTTTTACGACTTCCTTCCTACACCGCATCACAACCGCACCTTCCGTATATTATTAAGTTAGACCGCCATTCATTCTTTGAAAAGTTACGAAACAAAATCGCTGGTTTTTAGGACACGGAGCCTTAAACCATGCATACTCTTTTTACACAATACCGTCGCATATGGAGTAGAGATTAGTCATGAATCTATTCGGTCAGACTCTTCACAAAAGAGAATTTTAGTGCACTGAAGCAGCATTTACATTTGCCTATATCAGTGATGCATCAATAGAATTAATAGGCAAAGTAAAATAGCAAAAAAGAACCTAGTTGTTACCGTACTGGCTACAATAGGGTAGACTGCCTCTACACGAGGCACCGCTGTGAGTCATCTATCTAGCAACCTTAGTAATAGTTTAAAATGTCATGTTAACTATGAGTCTAAGTTACTTAATAATATGTATTTTATTTTATTTATTAACTAGGTAACTTATAACTACGATGGCGATGGCGATTAACTAGGTGCCTACGATGGCGTTGGCGGGACGACCTAGACTTCCACTTAAAAGATTGGCCGTTGTTGACTGAATCATGAATCTGAATCACTCATGTACCTACTCACTGTTTTCGCCTTTACTAACTTGTGTGTGTGTGTGTTCACAGCAAGCAAACCAAATCATGAATAGTGCTACAAAGAAATGTGTTGTGTCATGTGACCGGCGCGGCGAAATTGGCTACCCAAAGCGACGGCGGTGGCCCAGGCCACGCCTACCAGGAATGCTACTGGGCCTCCACAGAAACTAAATTAAGACGCTAAATAAGCTCCTGACGAAGCGGCAATCACGGCCTCCACCACCAATAAAATTCTCACTCGGGTGGTGCGAGTGAAGACGGGCCAGTGCGAAGATGAGGATACCGTCCAAACCGGCCGAGCTCGAGGACCGGCTGGTGGGAAATTGGCTACCGAAGGTGGCGGCGGTGGCGGCGGTTCGGGAACCCGGTCCCCGCCTACCAGGGATGCTACTAGGCCTCCACCGAAACTAAACTAAGACGCTAAAATAAGCTCCTGACGAAGCGGCAACCGCGGCCTCCACCACCAAAAAAAATTTCACTCGAGCGGTGCGAGCGAAGACGAGCCAGTGCGAAGATGGAGATACCGGCCAAACCAGCCAAAATCGTTCACCAGGAGGAGGAGGAACCAGGCTGCAGAGGCTGCAGCGGCGGCCGGCGAAGTTGTGTTAGATGTTGGGAACGAACACACCATACCGGAGAGAGAAAGGAAAGAGCGCTGGATGATATTGCGCGAGTGTAGAAATATCTTGAGTAGAAGCATTTTCACATCATCAACACATGGAAACAGCGTGGAATACGACGGTCATCTCAACAATCATTTCTTGGTGATTATAATCTAGAGTTTTTGTTAAAATTATAAACCAAAATTAGGTAATGGAGGATCAATTAAGTGAGGTTTCAGACAAAAAAATAAAGAAACTGTCAATACCAGATATTAAAAAATATCATGGATAAATATGATCTACTGACGAAGAAAGAGGTAATTAAAAAAATCTCTATGATAAAGATAATTTATGTGTAATGTTTAGTTCTAAGAAACAACTGTAATATTACATGATATTTATCTTCTTATTAGATATTATTTAAAATATTGGTTTCATTTCACAAGCTTTCCTTGCCCACTCTACCAAAGTATTGCGATGCAATGGACATAATGCTGGCGAATACTACTCCAAAAATAACATAAATTCGACGGTGGCAAATATCTCAAATTATGAAATTAAACGTAGCAGCGCTAAAATGGTCCGGTGACGAATAACACACCTATTATAGAGTGGGTGGCCATGCATCATCATTCATCAGATAGCAGAGAAAAGTGTAGCGAGCAATCGTAAGGCGAGCCTCTGAATAAAACCTAATAACCACGACCGCTCTGTCAAGAGAGTGTACCGAATTCTTATTAGACAGCTCGGAACAAGCTGAACTTACGCATACTTATTGAGTTCCTAGAAAACTGTTGAGAAGGCAACGTAAGCATAACGTAGGTATAACGTAACCTTATAACGTAATCAGGTCCAGGTAGGTTCTAAAAACAGTCTCATTTGTGACGCGCTGCTGCACTGGAACGAAGCCAGAACGAAAACTACTTAACTTTAAAAACTGGGGCTACCTGCGACTCATGAATAGTGGGTCATATGTGGATGAGGTAAGAAGCGATGTGGAGTTCCTTTACATTTATATTCTTTGTAAAAGGTTAATCGTTCTTACATTTTTAGGCAGGAATTTATTGTTTTAAATGATCTCATCAGTTCCAGTACATCCAAAGTTTGTATGGAAGTGATTGCTTTGAGGAATTATTCCTCCCATAGAAATTTACTTTTCATGTCCATACGAATAACACAATGAGCAACGTGCATTTAACTTTTGATTCAAATTGTTTCGTTAATCCTCTTTTACGCGATTAACACCAGTGAGTTTTGATTTATGTAGATACTCTTTTATAATGTAGATACAGTTACTGATTTAAAAAAAAATATGACATTACGTCCACTCCTAGTTTAGTGTATCCCACTGCACCGTATAATTTTATACGTACTGGCTTACGAAAACGTATTGCCAGAAAACTTCGCCGATCTGTCGCTGCCAAAATAGCTCTCATGTATAATGTACTCTGCAACTTTTATCTCAGAGTTTAAAATCGCTTGCCCCAAAATTAGCATGCACAAGGCATTTCCGTAATTAGCCAACATTTTGTTTATTGTTCTTTTGTGCGTAATATTTCATGTATGTAAGCGTTTTATAAAACCATTTTTATCGTAGGCGTATTTTTGAGACAGAACAGGACATTTTTTATTATTCTGACGTTTTGAGATTATGTTGAGAAATAGCGAGGATTTTTTGGCGGAAATTGCGTTGATTCGCCACCTACATATTAACTCGCAGGACCATTTTTATACACGGATAGTGTTTTGATAAATCCATGTCACACCTAACTACAAAAACAAAAGTAGGACGTAAAGCGGCAAAAAATAGGTGAGATAATCGTAAAAGTCGCTTATTATTAGGGAGGTAGGGGAAAACCAATACCTACCACCAATATTGAGAGGTGGGCCACAAAATAAATGTTATCCAGAAAATCAGTACATTTCTATTCAAATGATTATTGTTCAGGCCACGATTACATTTATTTGGGCTATTTCTTGCGCCAGTGTTGGTTTGTTTGTAACTGTATGCGATCCACTTTCGGTGTTCGATTTTGCATAATATCGAGACCAGTAAAAATATCTAGTGCCTATACAGAAAGAGCAAAGAGAAACTGTAGCAAGATGATTAAGGAAAGAAAGGAACAGTCGAAAATCGAAAGACAAACAGCCAGAAAAACTTTAGTAGTAACTTTAGACAGTGTTTATCCTAACAAATAATAAAAAGTTTCATTTTGTTGTATGCATGGAAAATAAATATTCATAGTCCAGATTATTAATGACAGGTAAAAAAAATAATTTACCAGGCAATTTAAAGGAAGAAGAGGTTGACAGAAATGAAAACAGACAGAAATGAAAACAGCCAAAACGACGAGTGTTCAAAAAATATGTCAATGTTATGGATCAATTTGGTACGAAATAAAATGTTATTATTTATTTTTTTAATATTTAGATAGCCAAAGAGAATACTTTCGAGGACAAGTAGCAGGGAAAGTTATTAGTCTTTGAAATTATTCTAACGGGTATAATGCGACAACCACTGAAAGTACGAAAACGAAAACCAACAACCGACACAAAACAAGGACCGAAGAGAGGACAAACAAACTTGCACCTACTGCACATGCTTATGTCAGCTAGGATACCTATTCTAGATTGGTGCTAGGCGGTAGGCCGGGCGAGCAGATATGAAAAAAAATAAAAATAATTATAATAAAGATGGTTTCCAAGCATGAGAAAGTAGGTATATGCTATACGAGTATACTCGTAGAAGCGATACAGATAAAAGTGACGGGCTGTGGCAGGCAGGAGTTTGAATATTGTTGCTAAGCGGCAGCGGCAGGCTGGCGAACTGTAACAGATATGAAGAGAATAGCCGAATCGATTTCGAAGAAGAGAAGAAGAAGGTTTACAGGCATGAGTAGTTTTATGAAAACGATACAGATAGAACAGAACGAAGAAAGATTGGGTAATTATGCGACACAATTTTATGAATAGCAGAGGCGAAAGCGATACGTGTTCTCCGTTGGAACGCTTGGGACGACTGAATGCGCCAGTGTTGCCAGTAAGCATACTCGAAATAATACGTTAATCCAGCCAAAAAGGTACGTAATTTGACAAAAAAGTACGTAATTTCAAAAAATTTTCGCTGTAACTACCTACGTACATGGGCGTACCCAGCTTTTGGTCCAGGGGGAGGGGCAAATCAGATGTCTTTCTGCGTTTAGTAGTGTAAGTTTTGTGATCAAAGGAACAAGAAAATCATTGTTTTTTCTACAATTACTACAGGTAGCTGGGCAACTTAATCATGCAATAGAGTAGGTACCTATTCGATCGCAAACGAACAAATTTGCTGAAACATGCCCCATAATCACAAACCTTCATTTTCAATCATCAGTTCATTCGTCAAATTTGATTTAAGTACTAAAAAGTACGTAATAGGCCAAGGTACGTAAAAAGTACGTACAGGGGGCAAAAGGTACGTAAATCTGACTTTTTTGTACGTACCGGCAACGCTGGAATGCGCGTCGCTTGCGCACTGCGGCCGGCGGCGGCTCTCCTTGCCCCCTGCGCCCCGCGCGGCACCCCTCGGGTGCAGGCTCGCACTCAAGCGTTGAGGTACGTAAAAAGTACGTACAGGGGGCAAAAGGTACGTAAATCTGACTTTTAAGTACGTACTGGCAACGCTGGAATGCGCGTCGCTTGCGCACTGCGGCTGGCGGCGGCTCTCCTCGCCCCCTGCGCCCCGCGCGGCACCCCTCGGGTGCAGGCTCGCACTCAAGCGTTGAGGTACGTAAAAAGTACGTACAGGGGGCAAAAGGTACGTAAATCTGACTTTTAAGTACGTACTGGCAACGCTGGAATGCGCGTCGCTTGCGCACTGCGGCTGGCGGCGGCTCTCCTCGCCCCCTGCGCCCCGCGCGGCACCCCTCGGGTGCAGGCTCGCACTCAAGCGTTGAGTGCCGTCTGCGTTTGTAAAACCTTGATTGTAACATTTGATGTAAGTAGAGACTTCTTCCTCTTATCGTTTCACTAGTTCATTCGAATCCAGTGTGGTTAAAGGATTTCAAGTGCCTTTCGAAGAAGCTCCTTTCGTGCACTACGTACACTTTAATGTACTTACTCAACCTTTTCCTTTTAATTCCGTGACCTAGAAAAATCAAATAACAGCTTGTTTGTCAAATTATAATAAAGCATGTTTTTTAACTGTTTGATAAAATATATACGACAGATATTTATACTGTCTCTTGGCTATCGGTATGCGGAAGAGGTTTCGTATACATTATTGCTCTCTAAATGCGGATGTTTCGTTTGAATGAATTAAAACAGTTGTTCTGGTAATCCTAAATTCAATGTAAGTCTAATTTTGATCAACTAAAACGAGTAATCAGCTCTGTTGGATTAATGGTTTCGAATGATTTCGACACAGTCGATGCGAATTGTGATATTCAAAGCCACATCGCATCGCACAAATTAAATGTTGATGCCATTTTTTTCTACGTTTGTTTCCTAAAATTATTCTATTATTTTATTTTATAGGATGTTTATTTAGTATAAATAATTACATACATTCATAATTATTTGTGTTATTGTTTTTTTTATATGGATAAATTTTACCCCCAAACAATACTGAAACTAAAATTCATAAATTACACCCAAAAATTCGAACAAAAGCAAAACAAAGCGAAGTATTTTTTAATTAAAACGGGTTGGTATCAAACAAATTCAATATCATAGGTACTCATATTTTATAACTTATGATTTGATAGGTACCTATCTGACACGCATTGTTTAAATTTATTTAGGATTTAAACGAAAGGACAAAAACGAGTCATTTGAAAATTTTAGACAGTTTACAAGTTTACTGTCCCACTGACAGTCGAATAACTCTCCCACACTCTTCCAATATTCACTCGTATGCCACTTCCCACAACCAGCCTCCTTCTTCTTATCGTGTCACTGTTCTTTTCACAACCAGCCAGAAGAGTGTCAGGAGGTTTCAAAAAATACCTATAAATAAACTCATATCTTTATAATTTACCAACGCAATAGAGCTTCTCATGTGCGACAAAAGCCGACAATATTTCCCTTAATAAAATAAAATAAATAAAAAAGACCTTTATTTTGGACATCCTAATTGGTTATTTTACATTAATGTTAGTAAGTTGGTGTTAGTTGTTACTTAAGCTAGTTGTTAGTTGGTTAGTGTCTTTTATTAGGATGTGGATCCCTCTTCGGGTGAAGGCCTTCTCCAGCTCCTTCCATTCTTCGCGGTTGAGTGATGTCCAGGTTTTGCCTGCTACTTGTGTAATATTATCAGCCCACCTTCTAATTGGTCTTCCCACCTTCTATTGCTATACTTATATTTCCCTTAAAGCCTTAACATTTTTATTTACTTGTCAATTTACTCCAACCTCCCTTGACTTAAGAACCGTTTTGTTTTAAGTATTTGTGTAGGAGCACCTGCTTTGTAGAAAGCCGCGGTCGCCTGAGCAAACGGTGTGTAATAGTGTTTGTGAGAAACGTTTGAATAGTTTGAATGGAAACATCTGAAGGGTTTCGGGAAAGTGAATCAGAGAGGTGCTTTGTGTGATGATAAGTCAATTTAAATTAATCTTATTTGAGACTTAAATCTTTGTGGGTAGCTTAAGTTGACAATCTTAGCTCAATTATACGATTTGAATTTAAATTATACGATACGATTAATTATTATAATAACAATTATAATTATTAAGTCGATGTAGTGGTAGTATAGACCTATTCACAACATCGCGACCTAATACTTACTTATCCATCCAACTTAGAGTTTAAAACCTAGCTTTAAAACTTTTTTGTATTAGGTTAGCATGTTTATGTGAATAAATGCCTTTTTATTTATTTATTTTAGTAAATAGATAGAAAGATAAAATATAAATTTGATTTTAACAAAATAAGGAATAGCAGAATCGATGGAACCGACATAATCTGTAGATAGATTAAGGTTCCTTTAAAAAACAGAATAAAAAAAAAACAAATAAGGAGCAGAAATGGTGACGAAATGACAAAAATATTTATTTAAAAGTTTTAATATTTGACACCTTCGAACTGAGCTCTGATATGTATGAAAAGAGGATGTTAACTAGCCTCTTGTGATATCAATTTTCTGTATTCAGCTTTTATCTGTTTTTTAATAATTAATTTAAGACAAAAATAATGGGAGCGCACTATTTAAACCACTTATACATTTAGCCAAAACGCAAATGGCTACTTCACTCAAGTAAGATGAAAAATAACAAAAATAATGAAAAAATATAACGCCAGCTCCTAGTATACCTAGGCATATAGTCCAATAGTCAGTATCTTCACTTCTTTAAAAAAATTGTAACTGTCACTCGTCATTTATTTTTGATGGCGTAATGTCATACTATTAGAAACAGGGTTACAGAGTGGGTCAAAATGGCTCGAAGCGTTTCGTGTAAATAGTGCACAGTACGCTCCAGGCGTTTTTTTTAAGAATTTGCCTGCGCACGCTGTGCGCTTTGATCAATTATATTTCTATTTTTTGGAGTGAATGACAGTCTTAAAACATCCAATTGCGAATAGGAGTGAGACAGGGAGATTTCATATCCCCAAAACTGTTCACGAGCGCATGGAGGATCTAACGAAAGAGGACTCTAGACTAGGAAAGGTATGGGGGCGTTGACAACGGCCAATGCATAAGACACTAACGATTCGCAGATGACACAGCCAAACCGAAACCGAAAAGACTTGAAATTTCGAGGGTATGTGCGACAAGAAGTGTAGGTGCGTATTAGGAATAGACACGTACATACTATGAAAGGAATTTAGCTAAATCGCAATAGCCGTCCCCAGTACCTACCTACATGACACGTACCTACTTTTCCCCATTGCATAAGGTTACAGAGATGTTCTAAACAAGCTGTTTCCTTACAGCTATGGCCTTACCAGACACTCAGTGTGCCTGTCACCTGACAAGCCCTCCTAAGCGTGTCTTTCATAATATTCTTTTCACCTTCATCCTGCCAGCCTGTTGGATAATATCTTTATCTATAATTAAAAGATAAAGATGCACTGCATTATTAAAGAAGCCTGTATTAAAAATATTATCTTGTTTATGGAGTTCTTGGTTTGTTTTGTAAGATATTTTTGCCCAGAGAATAATTTGATAAAGTATCGGTTTTTTTTTCAAACTGTGTTGTCAATTTATTATTTATTTAATTAATTATAATGGTTTTACACACTAACTAATAGTATGTTTGTACTATTGTTGTTGTTATGAATGTATCTTGATTACCTACTTGATTTATTTTTAATTATAAGCTCACGTTTGACCGTAACACTATCTTACCTGATATACTTTCGTTCGAAAACATTTTTGGAAAAACGTTTGGTAGGTATACGTTTAGAGAGATGAAAACTCAACTACAACCCAAATATTTTTCAATATTTTCAGCATTTTCCTCGAGACTATGAATGTGAAATATAACATGCGAAGCCGGAAGCAGTCAGTGGAAATTCTCCTCGCATTTAGTGAAGTGACGAGGACTTAAGGCCACGGTCATAGTAGAGATCATCGCAGTCATTGTGCGTTTTTTTTAAGAAACAATGACGTTCATGTATACCTCTCCCCATTCAAACCGATTATTTATTAGTATATTTTCTGGTACGTTGAGGACGTGGTGGACGAGTGGATGGGGCCCTTACCTTGCGATCTGATGGTCGCGGGTTCGAATCCCGGTGGCAGTCATGCGTAAATGGGTTTTTTCGGTCGAAATAATCTATGTATGCATCCCACGTTCTCGCAACGGACAAGGAAAACATCGTGAGGAAACCGACTTGTCGTAGAATCAAAATTTCGAAAACATGACATGTGTCGAGTGCACGAAAGGAGCCTCTTCGAGGCGCACTTGAAATCCCTTCACCACACTGTAAGAAACTAGTGACACGATAAGAAGAAGTTACTAGTAAGTAATATATTATGTTCTGTGTTTTTGTACGTAACAGATAACTAGCACTACCTCCATGCACGGTTAGTTTGAAGAGAAGACAAATTAGCATTAAGTTCGCTTGTTTACCGTTACTTGATTTTCTTTTGGAAGTAGATTGCTTACAGCTATACTTGGTTTAGACAAAGCACCTGGAGGTTATTGAACACAAATATGTCTTCGAGTTGGAGGTCGATGATATAAGATGGTATGAGCAAGAAACCATAATGAACCCGTTACAATGTATAACACAATTTGATGGAAAATCGGTCATTTGGGTGTTCGGTGTAAAGTAAGTGGCTCGAAAAGTCAGTGATATAGATCCAAAAAAAAGACATATCAAAGTTAAATTCAGACATGAGTACAAGTCAGGCTGTAAAGAACTCAATGTATTTAAAAACGGAACAATCAAAACCATACAAAAAATCTGCGAAACAAAAAACTTTCGATCACACTAGAAAAAAAAAGTAATCGAGTACCTATGTGATCTGTTATTATTTAGATTTTTACAGAGTCATCCTAAACCATTAAGTTAAAAGACCTATAAAATTTTGATGACTTTTAAAAAAGTACCACAACATATTGGCCACTCACTCGCTCACGCTCACGCTGTCGCTCGTTTTGCGTCCTCTCACCATTTTGGCGCGGAGTGAAGTGCCCTCTCGGTTGTAGGTCGCCCCTGTTTACACTAATTGCTGCAGATACTACCGCCACTCGGTGTTGTGACTGAGATTTCAACCTTTTGGAGTGTTTACACGGGTGACTAAAGCCGCAGGGCCAAAATCAACCGTCTAAATGGCATTTTGGCTAGGCCGCAGGCGACTAAAGGCTTGCGTCCATAGGCCGGCATCGGACGTATCGGACGCATCGCACGTAACGGATTTTAGGTTGCCTTGTATAAAAACTCATACAATAGCGTCCACTGATCGGCATTCCGTATGACGTCATCGGCAATGCCTACATGCGATGCGTACCGATAACATCATACGGAATGCCGATCAGTGGACGCGCCACGCGCGCTCGCTCCGCATTGTCGGCCATTGGTAACGTAATCGCGATTATCATTTTATAGCGAGAAATGTCTTAAGGCATTACAAAAATTCGAATGGAGGTGACATCGGCATTCCCATTGCTAATTCTCGCGTCGGCAATCCGATTGCTGCCGATACAGTGGACGCAGTCTTATTAATCCGTTACGTACGATGCGTCCGATACGTCCGATGCCGGTCGGTGGACGCTTAGCTTAAAGCCGCAAGCCCCAAAGTAGACTTGTATCCGACTTTTACCGCGCGGCGACCGGCCGGACGACTTCTGGTGACCAGCGAAGGCTGGTGACTTAAGTCGACCGTGAAAATGCTCATTCGCAAGGGTTCTCTTGCCCAGATTGCTGTCTGGGCTCTTCTGCGCGCTCACAAAAGGAACTAACCTGCGATTTTTATCGACCTGCGTGTAAATGGGGAGGTCATTCAACTTGGACAGGCGATGCGACGAATAACATGTGACTGGTGACTTGTACAAGTTCGATTACTGAATCCAAGAAAAATAAAAAAAAATCCTGCCCTTACGGGACACTGAGATTAATATAATTGTAATTTTCATTTTAAGCAGGCACTAACGAAATATGCAAGATAACGTAATACTCCTACAATAGAGGAAAAAGATCACGAGAGCAAATGTGCTGTTTTGGCTCACCTTTATTGCTTACTATACCAAACAATTCCATGGACCCGCTGGGAAAGGATATATTATTTATTTTAAAATGTCGTGGACCCGTTAGGTATCAAAGTATGAACCTAGTTTGTTTTAAACAATGGAGTCGTGGACCTCCCAGGAACAAGCCACTTGCACGGCGAAAGTCGACCCGTGTAAACACCCCCTTGTACTCTTCCGTATTCGAGGAGACTTTTGTTTTCAATTTTATTATTTGTTTTCAACTGATCACATTTCGGCACATTTTAAAAACTTTTTTAAACATAATTGTGGGTAAGCAGAAGCAGGGTGAGCCTATAAACGATAGTGTATTATACAACTTTCAGTGAATCTCAAAGACTTACTCATTTCAAATGTTGAGCATTTATCATGTTTAATTTATTAGAAAATCAAGTCATTGCTCGTCTGTACGCGAACCCTCGATAACCCTTAGATGAAAGTCATTCGACTGTCCTGGTATAAAGATGTCGAGAAATCTAAAACTTTTAATATTAAATTCGAAAAGAAATCCTCAACATGTCTTATCCTTGAGAAAATCCTTGTCGTTATCTTAACAAATCTCTCAATTTAACAACACAGATACAGACAACCGAGCGATAAATAAATAATTAATATCATGTCGAACCACATATACATATTGATTGATATCGTATCGGTATCGATACTGTCCCATCTCTATTAACCCTTAGGTATTGACGTTATCGCTTTGACCCCGTTGGAAAAGGTGATCGCGTATTATTCCCACTTTCGACTAATCGTTCTTTCCAACGCTAGGGTTTATGACAGAGAATACTAATTTATGAACCGAATTTATAGGTTCTAGAGGCTTTTAAAATGGATTCCTCGGAATTAGAGCGTGGCACCTATAGCAATGTTATGTCTTTATCGCGTTCACAGTTTTCATTTTAAATAACTTGATTTTGATAAAAAATGCAGGTTGGTTTATCAAACTATTAATTATACCTAATTTATTTTTTGTTTGATACCTTCTCGTATAGCTGAATATGTAGTTCAAACTCCTGTGTAGCACTGAAGACAGGGCTCCAGCCACAAACACCGTCTTTTGTTTCACGTTCTTTGAAATCGCGCCTGTTTTCTTTTTTTTTGAGTTCTGTTAAGGTGGTCCGTTCGATTTTAGAGCAAACCTCTTTACAATGCCATATGGGCATACTTTTACTTAGAGTTTCCAAGAATTTCCACACGAATTTGACGTTACAAATTCAAATCACTTTACTCCCTAGGGAGTTTCATACAACTTTATCTCCTTTGGGAAGTAATGCTTTGCTTTACCTTGAGATTGCATGATATGTAATTGGACATTGTCGAGCAGGTGGTGTGAAAATATATTCTCACTTCAATAAGCGAGAAAACTGTAGTAACCTTATAACGAGTTGTTCCAGCCTCATAACGTATGTTTGCTCAAGCTATAATTCGGAATAATATCCTCAAACGACCATCTACTTCCGCTCCGTCTGTTTGGTTAGGAGCAGATTATGCCGGTTTTGTCGGCCCTATTTTTAGTGAACCAACATTGTGGGTTTTATCACAGAAATAATAACATACTCGGGGGTCTATGATATAATAAACTTCGTATTTTTTCATAAAATAATGATTATGTATGATCTTTCTTCGTAATATCCATCCTACGCCTTCTTCCAATATTTACATAAGCTAAGTCAAAAAAGCGTTTCGATTTCGTTCAAGAATAGTATATATTTTTTAGCTTTAATTCGTATAACAATGTAACTATGAGTCTAATGTTATTCAAATAAAATAAGACAAGAACTCTCCTAAGTATTTTACATAAATCTATTACTTATTTATTAACCTGTCTACAATGGACGTTGCCTGAACAACAAGTTAAATCGAATAATTATCGATATATTGAAAAACAGCGTGTCTGAGTCCTCAACCTATTCACAACATCACGACCTAATACTTACTTATCCATCCAACTTAGAGTTTAAAACCTAGCTTTAAAACTTTTTTGTATTAGGTGAGCATGTTTTATTTATTTTTATTACATGCATATACTCAATTTAGAATAAAATTCTAAAACGGCATTTTTGGGAGTATATTATTTACCTACTTAAGTATATAGGTACAATGATTATTTTATGTTTTTTCTCAATTCACCACCAGCTGGTTGCACCGCCACACAATCTATCCAAGTCGGAGAGGTCCGTCTATATATAATGGGCCCTTCAGTCTAAAGATTGCTAAAAAAGATAAGGGATGCAGCTTCTAGGCCAATATTCAAAACTATGATTTAAAAAATGGCTACACGAGCACAGTTTCTACAGTGTAGAAGAGTTATTAAAATTGCCTGTGACGTATAGAAATATTTTATAATAAATAATATAACAATATACACCATTATATACCAACAATATTTTTAAGCCAAGTGCAAGCGAAACGTTTTACGGAAGTTGCCGGCCTAGGCCAAATTAATTACTAGGAAAGTTTATAATGTTTTAGGGCGTATATAAAAAGGAAACACACTTTTTATAATAGAACTGTAAAAAAATAAAAAAACAATAAGATTTGCGCGTGAAAAATTAATTGTTGATTTATTTTCACATACTATGTGCTATTTTATTGACTTGCAATTTTGGAATTATGAATAAATTATTGTATTGTATTGTAGTTATGTAAAAAAAACACGTGATTCTTCTGAAATCTGCCATCATCTAATTACATAGGCACTGCGCTAACTCTTGTTGCGCGATCTATACGTGGTAGTTATCTACTGTCTACGTGGCAAGCTATTTTCATTCTGTGGATCTATCAAGGGAATTTTACATAACGGTTATTATAAGGTTTGTTTGCAAATAGCTAAATCTTCATTACATTATGGGTATTACGAGTGTTGTGGGAAAGTAGAAAGTAGCTTTGGAATGCCTTGCTTATTGTCATGACAAAGTTTACTACAAGAAAACTCTTTCAGGGTGGTAGGTATCTATTTAAAATTTGTTTACAATATTATTGAGAGGATCATCAAGGAAATTCTACCCACTTCTGGTTTCCTAAAATAAAGAATATATTTTAATACCCATTAACTCAAGGACTGAAGTAGACTGAAGAGTTAAAAGTCATCTTTTTTCCAATTGTTCCACGCAATCACATTTACATTCTTTGATATCCAAGATTTATCTTCAGTACTGTGCAGCTCATATAGCTTGGTCACATAAGATGAGCTGCTTTCAAATTTGTCTTATAATCGTGGAAAATTAGTTGGGCACCGCAATATTTAGGTAATTTAACTAGCGGAACGGAGGCACTGGCAAAGAATAAGTAATATTATTTGGCACTGGTAACGTGTAGATACTATGTGGTTCTTTTAAACCTATCTCAGACACCGGTCTGTAGTTTTACAAGAAATATAGCAAGCAATCCTCTATGCTTATGTACTCTATGAAGATGTGATAAGTATATGTTGGACTGCCACGCCCATTGTCACGGGTTCGATTCCCGCTCAGGACAAACTTTTGTGTGATAAACATCAGTGTTTGTCTGTCTGGGTCTGGGTGTTTTCTATGTAAGTATGTATTTACAAAAAAAAGTTTAAGTATTATCAGCCATCTGTACAACCTCCAATAGTACAAGCTCTGCTTAGTTTGGGGCTAGAGGCGTTGTGTGAAATGTTCAAAATATTTATTATTATTATTAATTATTTTCTGTGGTGGTCATACAACCGGCATGTTGATTGGTGATAGTGACAGAGGATGGATTGTTGAATATCAATTTATGTGTCTTATTGGTATAAATGTAATCCAAGCGATTACAACACCTACTCTCAAACGATTCTGATGTCATGTCATGTTTAAAGAAAGTCCAGCTTTGCAAATAATAGACCTATACATATGTATGTTAGCAGGGTGATGAAATCAGATCTCTGGGGACCAATTTAAATGAGTAATAATGATAAACCCATTTGGCAACGTACCAAGAAAAAACAATGAAAGCCTTTGAAAAATAAAGCTATTGAAAATTTGGTGAACAATCAACTTACGAAAACAATAAGAACCTACGTGATCGATATCGACTTTTTTCCGATAACAAAAGATGTTTATTTCGATCGTCAAAATAATAAAACGTTTGTAATAATATTCCTTTGAAAATACTTACAGAGCATTATTATAATTATAGGTACGCAAATTATTATCACTTACTCCATAAATTTTATTCTCATATACTTATTACATTATTATTTTTTTACAATACAATCAAA
Source organism: Lobophora halterata (assembly GCA_932526365.1). Classification (NCBI taxonomy): domain Eukaryota; kingdom Metazoa; phylum Arthropoda; class Insecta; order Lepidoptera; family Geometridae; genus Lobophora; species Lobophora halterata. The sequence continues at coordinate 2,418,942 of OW052017.1, forward strand.
TAACTGTTCCACATTTCCTCATAGTATTACAAAAAGAATGGTGCAATATAATTCAACAATACCCAAATAACCAAAACTGGATGCCGTCAGCGAGCAGTGTGGTGTGTAGTGTAGCATACATTTTCACATAAAATATATTTTTGTGACCAAAACTGGACACCGCCCGCCGTAGCTTATTTGATGATGTAATTCCGAAATTGGTAAGAAATTAGTATTCCTTCATTCAGTTTAAAAAAGAGTTCATTAATTACTATTAACAGACTGAGCAAAAGAAGAATATAATTATAATAATTTTTACACATTATGCGATATATTTTTATTAATTTTTGTTGAATAAATCAATCCTTGTCTGTCTTTTTTTATAAGTTTAGGATTATATAACGAGCATAAATATTATATAGATAGATAGATAGATAACTCTTTATTGTAAACCCCGGAGAAACATACACATTGAAACAAGAACTTATGTTAAACATCCAAAAATAAAAGAGGTTACAATGGGCGGCTTTATCGCTAAAAGCGATTTCTTCCAGGCAACCTTAGGATGGAGATGAGTAATATGAATTCGGCGTCTGGTCGGGTGAGTCATATTCTAAATATACGATATATACACAAATACATAGATAAATACATATTTTATAAAAATTAAGAAATAAAACTATTAAAAAGGCAAGATAATAACACATAATACTAAGATATACACAAATAATACCTGTAATTGATACTTACTTAATATTAATGAACAACACACCTAATATTACACTTACTAATGTTTACGAAGACTGCAAATTCAATTTTTCTAGGTAGAAATCTTTTATATGTTCATTTAAACCAGAATGAAAGGTGAAATGATATAGGTACTGTTCGTGAAACTAGGTAGTAAGGTGATGTTTTCAAGGTGATGAAACAAAAATAAATTATTCTTATTAAAGTTTAACAATACACAGCTAAGTACTTTACGCTAACACAGACAGTACAGACACGGCTCTTCACTAACCATCCTTAAAACCTAGATCCCTAAAGGCTTTAGGAATTTCAGCCTCCGTTACACTGGGGTAGTTCTGAAGGTACAAAGGGGTACAAAAATAATGTCGCGAGTACTAATTGTTTCGGGACCAGGGGACCGCGGTCACCGCTCGAGCGAGAAATTGTATTAGTCTCGCAATAACACAACCAGGTTGGTACTAAGGGCAAAGAATAATAATTTATATGGGCAAAAAACAACCTCTTTTCGGGCCGCAACAACGCTACACCGCGCCGCAACGCCTTGCTGCTATAGAGTAAATAGTGACCATTTTTCTTTGATTTCTTAACGTTGCTGGGCATGTATTTGTCATAGATCGCAATAAGCATATTGCTCTTTTCTTAAGATTAGGAAGAAATAACACCAATTTAAAAAGACGATAGAAAAGATACTAGTTACTGGACGCCGGAATGCACGGCTCGTTGCACAACTTCATGTACATTATTCAAGACATCTTAAGATCACTTAATCACAAAACCTCATTTACAGTTAACGCGATCCGACTGTGGAACTCTCTTCCTGGAGGTATCCGTAAATCAAACCTCCATCGACGTCTTCAATAACTGATAAAATACTCATATCCTTTTTTTGTAAATACCTACCTGCATAGAAAACACCTAGACTCAGGACAAACACCGATGTTTATCACACAAATGTTTGTCCTGAAGCGGGCTCGAGCCGGCGACACTCGGCGTAGCAGTCCAATGCACTTGCCACTCGACCATCTGTGTCGTCACATAATTGTTTTTTATTGCAACTAATCTTCACTAGTAGATAAAAAATACCCCTATCAACGGATAGGTTAGGTACCTATAACTTTCCACTGCTGTACATCTCTGTTTTCTGTCAGTGGCGTAGAAAATTACTAGTTTCACTCGATGCGAGCTGCAAGTTAGATTTGCATGTACTTAAATGAAATTATTTTAATCGTATCTGAATTAAAATCTCAGAAACTTAGGTATTTTTACTATACTTAATTAAAGCAATAGGTACCTATACAGAGCTACTAACTAACTAAGACTATGGATCAGAGCCATTCGACAGAGACACAAAATACACGCTTCTTCTATGCCTACTTGCACCAAACTGTGAAAGTCCCTAAGCAATTACTTTACTTGATTGGTAGTTCTTAACAGTCCAGATTCTGACCGTTAAGAACAGCCACGCGAGTAAAGAATTGCATAGGAACTTTGAGAGTTTGGTGCAATTTTATTTTAATTTATTTAAGCGCACAAAACACATCACAATCACATATAAAATAGGTTAACAAAGATTTCTGAGCTTGATTGCAACATAAACATATGTACGCACAACTAAACAACACAAGTAGACAACTACGAGTATATGTCGAAAATATGAAATATAGAAGGTTTGCAAAATGCCACATACCGTTGTACCTAGATCATTCAAAAGCACATTATTGTACGAATGTGTATATAAAGGTTGTATTTATATTCAGTATGCTTAGTCATTCGGACCAATGGCCCGGAAGGAACATAACCGAGCCTCATTTTAATAACTTACGCCACAAACAAAAAGGCGCAATTTTTTACTGAATCAATGTAATGTAACACATTTTGTTGATAAATCATTAATTGGATATGCCCACCTCAAGCTCTACTTCTGTATACAGTAATAATATCATAATTTTTTAAAAGGCCATACCAAGCCATTTTTACATTACAATAGTTTAGTAAAAAAAATAAGGGGTCAATATACACGGTCAAATTTTAATCACCATAATAAAAATACGCATAGTCAGTTGCCGTAACTGAACACATACCAAAACGGCAATTTTTTTTTTTAAATAAAGTCGATTTTTTGTCAAAATAAATTTGATTAAAATTGGATAACTGTTACCGTTAGTCGTTTTCCTATGGATTTGCGTCAGGTGGTACCTTTATTTGATAATATTTAAGTTTTATTCATCGTTTGGCCATCCCGGGTAGCTCGAGCCAGCTCGCAAAAGCTTGGCTCAGGCGCCGCACTCGCTCCGTTGTCACTCTGCCATTTTGTAGAATTCCAAAATTCTGACTGCACAGATGCAACGTAGTACCCCGTCTGCATTGCCCATTTTTTTTTGGTAATAAAAAATTGGTGGTGTATTAATGGCGATTATAGGATCTTAAAAGACCAAAAGACTTGAGCTTCGTAAGTACCATGAGGTACCATAGTTTTTCGTAAACTTTCGCGTATATTACACGTAATCATTAGATAGTAATGGGTTTTTTTAGCTGGATTCAAGACCTAACCACTGGATCGAACTGCACGAGCTGAAAGTTCTCGCTTATGATCGTTTTTTCTAAAAGAAGATGGTTCGGGAAGCGATTGATATATAAGAATCCAATTTTTTATCGTGAAGACCGATACACTCTCAACGTCATGAAACCCAGTGATTGCCAAGTGCACGCCAAAACGTTTTACGGAAGTTGCCGGCCTAGGCCAAATAAATTACTAGGAAAGTTCATAACGTTTTAGGGCGTATATAAAAAGGAAACGCACTTTTTATAATAGTACTGTAAAAAAAAAATAGAACTGTTAAAAAACTAAAAAACAATAAGATTTGGGTTTCAAAGGTCTATTTGAGATTCTGAACACCTACCTAAGTATAACATCCACAATACACATGAGCCTAATGAGGAACTAATGCCTATTAGTGCGATACGGTCCACGCCTAAATTAATTCCGGTCTATCCATTAACCATAAATCCATGGCAAATATGCTTACTACTATAATGGTTTTGTTATGTTTTGATACATGGACTCAATGTAATTGAGACGTTTAGGTATGTAATCAATTATTGTAAATTCAATTCATAGGTACGGACAGCGTCAGAGATAAGTATCCCCCTTGCACAAGACACCCAGCCTTAAATCTCTAAAAAATAGTATTAAATTATGATTAGGCTTACATGGTTATGAAAATATAATTTATTTTTGAAGGCAAAACTTTGCCGCCGGCGCGGCGTTTTGAAGGGATTTAAAGCTGGGTGTCTTGTGCAAGGGGGATACTTATCAATGACGCTGTCTGTACCTACATATCTTATGAATGTAATTTTAATCATTAATAAACATCTACACAACCTGAGACTAAAATAGTAAAAATTTTTTTACTACACTTTCGCTATCTAAAACACATCAAAGAAGACCATCAAAATACAAAGCTGTGAAGTTGATGGTCTTCTTCTTTTCATGTCACTAGTTCTTTAGAACCAGTGTGGATTTCAAGTGCACCTCGAAGAGGCTCCTTTCGTGCACTTGACACATGTTTTCTAACTTTTTAGGCTCTATGACATGCCAGTTCCCTCACGATGTTTTCCTTTACCGTTAGGCACGTGTTTTAATGTACACATTGATTTTTTGAACAGAAAAATCCATTGGCGTACGACCTATTTATGTAATGTAAACAGCATTATGAAAAAATGTACCTACCAACTCTAATGTAACCTACGTAATTAAAATACATAAATTAACAGAAATATAAATTTTATGCTAAAATATTTATTTGAAATAATACCTTAAGAAAAAGATGTGAGTACCTACTAACTTACAACCTTATACTTAATCAATTATTTAAATGTACTTACCTAGCTTAGCTACCTTCCAACCTACAGTCTAATTTAAATTTTTCTAATGGTGCTTATAAAACAACAATACTTATAATTATGTTACCTAATTTTTAATAAATACAAATACAAATATTTGGTTCGAACTGACGACCTTTGGAATAATTACCACTCACATGTCCCCACATCCTCGTCCCAGAAAAAATTAAACATTTGCAATTACAACTCACACATTGCAACTGCTTCATTCTTTCTGGGAAAGGGACCCTAGAGTGTATTGGCTTTGGGCTTCGCTTCCATGATTGATTTTTATCCTTCCAGATACAGATTACATACTGCATAAGGCAAAGGAGAATAAAACATTATCGGAGCCAATGTTTTGTTCTCCTTTGCTGTATGCAGTATGTACTTTTGGTAGATCTTCAGACTCTTCTTCTGTCTTGTTATCTACTGTGGTATTCAATTGCTTCATTTTTTTCTGGGACAGAAACATGAGCTGACAGTGGGCGTCGCTTCCATGATGGCTTATTTAGTATTCATTTATTAGATTAAAACGGTTTTATACCAATTATATTAATTTAAAATTATAATTAGATTATAATAACATTTGCGACTTATAAAAAAAAAATGATAATGCAAAATTACATAATTTTAGATAACTGAATAATAAGACTGAATTAATAATTATTATAAGAACTACGCATGGGCCGCGCCGCGCCGCCCCCGCGCCGCCCGCGCCGCCGCTGCGATTTGGGAGAGAAGATGTTTGTAGCTTTCTTAAGGCAGATTTACAGCAGACGATCGAATGCTCATTCTATCCCCTCTCCGTCAAATTATATTAGTGTAAACAGAAACAGAACATTCCTTCGTTGTTCTATCTTGCTCGCATAGATTCTATGGAATATTCTAAGATTGCTCGCTCGCTTGATGTAAACGGCACTAGAGCGTGCGAAAATCTTAGAACGTTCTAACGTATTCGGACGTGCTCGCTTTCCGAAGCGGTCTCTTCAAAGTGTTCTTGTGTTCTAGCGATTCTAGTTCTTGGTGCTTGTTGATATTTTGCTGTAAACGTTGAGAACGAGCTTTCGTTTACACTAAGAGATCAAGAAAGAATGCTCTTGTTTTACTCTAGTTCTCTGTTTGTTTAGTGTAAACCCGCTTTTATGTAAACTCAACCGAACTCGACGACGTTCACCATGATGGGCAGTTACAAAATAAGTCTGCTGTACAGTATCAACCAGTTCACTCTTACCGCATTAGAATTCAACTCGGGTACAAACACTATTCCGATATTAATTAAGAACTTCTCTAAGTTGCTGGATTCCTCACATAATCCGCACCAGTTCGGACGAGCCGTCCAAACGAGCCCTGGTTTGTGTTTCACAAGAATGTAATTGGAATTGTTCTACGCAGAATGTTGGTAATTTAAGATTGGGCTGAAGGCAGGCTTGGACAGCTCGCACACAGAATGAGCCTAAAGCAAAGTGGACACTACACTACGGAGGAAAAAAATTGACGTGCCTATGTAAAAAAATTGCACCAAATTTACAAGAAATAATTGAATAAAATTTCGTTTCGTTTGTTAGGTTGCTTTTTTTCTTTGGTTTTCGTTTAGTAATTGTTCAGTAAAATAAGTAGGTTAATAGCCATAGGTCGTGTCGTTAACCTTCGCAGGGCTCAACTGAAAACCAGCGCTGGATAGGTGGGAAACCCCATCTATCCAGCATAACGCTGAGTTGAGTCCTTTTTTGCCATACAAATACATACACGAAGGTTAGAGTAAGTCTTTTAAAGTAAGAATTATTTAGATTAGTTATAAGTTTCTATTGTATTGTATTAACGATACCGCAGAGCCTTAAGACGAAAGTTTACAATCAGTGCGTGTTGCCAGTGATGACATATGGCACTGAGACGTGGTCGTTCACTATTGGTCTCATACACAAGCTCAAAGTCGCTCAGCGAGCTATGGAGAGAGCTATGCTCGGAGTTTCTCTACGGGATAAGATCCGCAACGATGAAATCCGTAGAAGAACGAAGGTCACCGACATAGCTTTCAGAATCAGCAAGCTGAAGTGGCAGTGGGCAGGCCACGACGAACTGATAACCGTTGGGGAAGAAAGGTTCTCGAATGGCGACCACGAACTGGACGACGTAGTGTAGGACGGCCCCCCACGCGATGGACTGACGACATAGTTGCGGTCGTTGGAAGTAGGTGGATGGAGAAGGCTCGAGACCGCTCGTCGTGGAGAATCATGGGGGAGCCCTATGTCCAGCAGTGGACGTCCAAGGGCTGATATGATGATGATGATTGTATTGTATAGGCAAATAAATTCCATTTCATTTCATTCATTTCAATAAAAGAGTGATCTTGCAATGGAAGTAGCACACCAAGAGTACACTAAGAGAAGCCTTACTTTTCCAGCTCCTATACTACATAACTGGTTTGTAACCGTTTAAATTAAAATAAAATAAATAACGATTTCGAGCCCTATCGGTTAAAAACGTCTTTCACAAAGAACCATTGTGTATTGTGGGATTAGATTAATCTGAATTTTTGTGTACATTCATACTGTGGTTTAGGGTTGAATCGGAAACCCAATGTCGGACTGTCAAGAAGTTGGTTGATCGCAAATATTAACTTCTGAAGTATTTGGAACTCGTTCAATTTTAACAATGGCTTTTTGATGTAGACTTTGGATACTTTGTTCTCTTTCACTTGGGTTATACGTGTCTTCTTTGGTTGGTACACATATGGATATTATTACGAAATACGATTACGACATAGGTTCAGATTACACAAGATAGGAGGATAGAAAATATTAATAAGTTTTTCCTTATTAGGCGTAGGCAAACATAAAAATGATAGGTATGTATAGGTACAGCGACTTATGTGGGCTGTATTCAGAGACTATTGCAAATTAATTTGCTTAAATACGTAGCTACTTAACTACTTACAGGTGATTTTCCAAGAATGTTACTATACATAAGTTACAAATTCATGGTAAAGACATAATTGATAAATTCAATTTTACCTGTTGAGATGCTCTCAGAACAAACAGGCGAATCAAAAAACTATTTCTGGCATAGTAACCAAGACCATCGCATTCGAAAAATGGACAGAAAAAACACAATGCAGGATTTATTCCTTCTAGCCTTAGAAAAATCTGATCCTATTTTAGCCAATGTGACACCAACATAATTTAAAACATATTCCATCATGCCAACAAGTAAAATGTATGTTAGTGAATAAAGAAAAAAATCCAAAATGATGATGAATATGAAGATGACACCGCTGTGTTTTATATTGAAAATCCATTCCATGACCAGAGCCAGGATACTATGGTTTTTTCACAGGAAAGAAGCATATTTGAGGATATGTAATGTTTGGCAAACAACGAAAGCTGGTTTTTTAAGGTAATCGATTTGATCCGAAATGTTATTTGCACTGTGCGGCATTGTTAAGGGGAATCCTCAAATCCGAATTCCATACAAAATGTTTTGGACAAATACTCAAAAAGTACGCCGTATTATAGTAATTTCTTCACACTTTTCGTTTCATCCACTTTAATTTAGATTTTATACGTGTTTTAAAATTAACCCTAATAACTTAAAAACTCGTATAAAATCTAAATTAAAGTATGAAACCTTTCGCTTTTTTTGTTGAGGAAATCAAAAAACATGGATGAAAGGAATAGTGTGAAGAAATTACTATAATACGGCGTACTTTTTGAGTATTTGTCCGAATCATTTTGTATGGAATTCGGATTTGAGGATTACCCTTAAGATCAAAGTAAACTAGGTAATTACATATATCTTAATAAAATTGTCTGGTGTGTCAATCTGTGTGTACGACGCGCACACAGGTTGATTGTAGTTCACAATTGATTGATTCAGGCGTTACTTTGCGAAAATCCATAAATATTAACAAATAGTATAATAATTATTACTAAATATATTTATACTATTTGTTAATGTAGTTCACAAATAAATATTAATTAATTTCAAAGGTATGAGTACTCTTGTGTATAAATAATATAAAAGGCTTGTTCCTCACTGACTGACAGAAAACGTACAGGCTAAGCCACTGAACAAAAAGACTTGAAATTCGGAGGGTACTTGTGTCAAGTAGAGTAGGCGCGTACTAAAAAAGTAATTTTGCTAATTCACAATGTGAATGAAGTGGCGGGCCGTCAGTTAGTTTTCTATAAAAAATGTTAGAATAATAGACAGACGTTAGATATATCCGCCAATCTACATTGAGATACTTAACCTTTAACAAACTTGTTTTAAACTACCCAGGGAGTCGCAAATGCAGTATTAAAACAATGTGTGTTAATCTTATCACAGCGTTTTTACATTTCAAACCGCCATTAAATAAATGGCACAGTTATCTGCACACCATCTGCCGGCTAAAAGGATAGGAAATTAAGGAATCTTTTTGTCCCATTTTCGTTTCATAGACGTTTGCACTTTTCAACAACAAAACGGTCGCTGAACGGGGAAAAATGCAACAGAGGCTTTGTACAAAAGAATTGAATTAAAAATGGTGGCTGGAAACCATTTTTTTTGTTTTTCGCGCACGCCCGACTGCCCACAAATGGACAATTAGCTAGTTCCAAGCTAGATAAAGGCTCAGCTATAAAACTGAATTCTAGTCCGTGGTGTTTGCTGACGTTCAATATCATAAACGTAACGCCCATCATAAATAATGCGTATTAGCTTTTGGTGACAGATGCTCGATGAAATCGGTCCGTTAGCCGATTTTATGTCTCTTTTAATTGTATGAAGACGCTGTCGATGTTTAATATTCAGGTGCAAAACAGGTCTAATTCATCAGATGTGTTACTACTGACTATTCGGTTGTAGAAAAAAATTAGATATTTTATTTTAAACAAAGTTGTCACTAGAATAAAAACCTGTACAAAAAGTGGTAGAAAATCTTCTTCTTATCGTGTCACTATTTATTTCGAACCAGTGTAGTGAAAGGATTTCAGGTGTGCCTCAAAAAGGCTCCTTTCGTGCACATGACACATGTTTCAAACTTTTTAGGTTCTATGACATGGAGGTTTCCTCACGATATTTTCCTTCAACGTTAAGCACGTGCTTTAATGCACACATAGATTTTTTTACACAAAAATCCATTGGTGTACGACCGGCTTCGAACCCACGACCTTCGGATCGAAAGTAGAACATTATGATTAACAATATGTCTTATCTGGTTGTCTGGAAGAGATTGCTATCTAGCAATAAGACCGCCCTTGTAATTTTAGTTTATTTTTCTTGTTATTATTTATTTTAAGGTGATACAATAAAGCATATTCTATTCTATTCTATTCTATGATTTACTTAATAACTAATACCTACTTAAATAATAAATTTTTACCAGACAAACACCCTATATCCCTTTAATATTGCATAATATAATTGGCCAGTAAAAACAGTGCAAAGTATCGTCTAACTAAAGCCTTAATCCCATCACCAGAGGAATACAAGAGCAACGAATTGTTGTGGAAAGTTATAATTTTTCGCCCGTGACGTTGTAATTTTCGATTGGACTGTAACCAAAAGTTTTTTTTCCACATTGCAAAATGCTACACATTTACAATTTAGTTAGCTGTTTTGTTAGGTTTATTTATGTAACTGTGAACAATATAATATAAAAATAAACATTTTGTACCAGTAACCGTGTATAAAAAAAAGTGCTTTGCAATAAAATTTTGAACCTAGGCTGCACAGTACCAGCCGAAACAGCAGCGGTCCCTTGTATCTCAAACTTGTAACTTGTCCTTGTAACTCAGTCGAATTAGCATGACACCTGGCTCGGAACTCTATGCTTCCCCCGCGGCCCCCTCCATGTTTCTTTTTCCTCTTAATGCGAAGCCTTATCATCACCAAGTATTCCACGTCCTCTTTTCTACCGAGATTATCCGATTCCACACTCTCCTTTGCACAAACGTCATATAGCCAGGTGTCATGTTAATTCGCCCGAGTTGTACATACAAGTCTAGTACTTCGTTAGAACAAGGAACTCAGACTATTTTAGTACTTACAGGTCGGTTTGTAGCAGTTTCTAATTAAATTAAATACCACATACTTACTAACTAGATAAACACGTTGAAGTACAATACATCTTAAATCATAAAATTACTCACCATTATACTAGTTTCCTAAGGTTTCCTTATATACCTACCTACATATATATTTTTTTTGTTTTATTGTTTTTGACAGTTAATATAATATACGATGATATATGATGTGAACAAACAAGGATTGTGCGGTTTTTAAACCAAACCTTTTGAGATTAATTATGCTGGCGATTTTAGAGTATGTGTTTTGAGTTTTTAAAGTACAGTGTCTAGGGCTGAAAACGTTTCTACTGATTTCCGAAGGCAATTGAACACCACCTACCTTATGAACTGCAGCTCCTGGCTTGTTGGTTTGGTGGCAGGCAAGGTCCTGTGGACTCGCACGGCGAGTCCAGGTTCAAAAACTCTTTGGAAAAGCACACAGCACGGCTATGAACCCGCGACACTTCACTCGTATTAAAATGTTGAGATGCAGATTAGGCACGGCCAAAAATGGAGGGAAAATCGACGGATTTTGAGTAGAACTTCCACACGCATCCAATCACAATGACACCCGCCAATGCACTGAAGAGCCTCGAGCTCTTCACGTTCGGGCAGGCAGTGATTTACCAAACTACCCTCAAAATAACAATAGAAACGCAACACTAATTTTGTAAGACCTTTTTAAATACTTAAAACATGTTTATCTTTATCTTATACCTATATCTTTATTATTTATTACATTTACAATATTTTCTTCACTAGGTAAGGTATCAACTTGACATATCTCAATAGAGTTATGAAAAGGGTCCCACGTATCCATCCCCACTTATGCTATACGATTGATATAACCGCAAAAATTGCTATTCAAAAGAATATCGAATTCTCTATAGCTGTAAGACTAAAATTTACATAGGTTAGTTTTAGTGTCGATGACTCTTATATGTGCGGGTTAGAATCTAGAATGGGGTGTCAATATTCGTGAGTGGCTTAATGCTAGTGGAGTCCCTAAGGCAATTTTATGGTGTTGAGGATTTCGTGTTCATTGGCTATTGAACGATGTTTTTGTCAAGTCTTTGATGCGAAGATTAGTTAGGTGAAAAATGTTTTACTGTTACTCAATAGGTAGTAAATAATTCAGTTAAAATTTATTATATTTAGCAGAGTCCGATGTTTCTCCACTTGCCACTTGCATAATAGCTTAAAGAGTTAAAATAAACTTTTTTTGACTGCGAAATAATTATACATTCATTGTCAATTCATTACTCCAAATTAAATGTCAACATATAACTTATGTATATATTTGTAATTTCCTTTAAAATATCTTAATTTTGATACCCTACTCGATAGGTTTGGTCAACAAAAAAATATTAACGACTTACTGTTTAGCTCCAAAAATTTGATTTTTCTGATTTTTTTAATAAACCCATCTAATAACACTGGGGTTATTGAGACAAATTTATCGATACCCTAACTGTCAAAATCCATCCAGCCGTTTGGATGATACGAGGTAACCCAGAAATTTACATACATACTGCAAGATACGCGCGAAAAACATAACCCTTCCTTGGCAGTCGGGTAAAATATATGGTCTAGAGTTCGGACAATTATTTAATTTTGAAATGTGTTTTGTAATAATACATTTTATAGTAGTTAGCGCTGTAATACAATTATATTTATTTCTTTGGTTACTATGGTGTACTAAGGTACTATACCTACATGTTTTGAGATTTAGTAAGTAGCATGTGTTCAAAAACTTTTTAAAAACTATTGTGTTTCATTAAATCCCTCGCTTCAGCAGTAAATTCTCATTTATTAACATGAAAGAACACATGTATTCTTAAAACTTAGCAACCAAGACACGTTCAAGTTTTAGTCTCGGTTTTTATAATATCTATCCGTTGTCTGAGAACAACACAGACATAAAATTGGCGTTGAAAAATAAATCCAAACATAAATTTCTTAGCGCTTATTTGACGTTGAATTTGATGTGAGAAAACAAAGTTTTATTCTTGAATAACGATAATGTTATGAATTACGATACACGACAATATACCTCGCCATTTTGTAGAAGTTTTTCTGCCAAAAAACTTCTTACTTTTCTGTGTAAAAAAGGTTTGAATGTTTAACAAGCTCCATTTTACATCATATTTTATTGGATACTATATTTTACTAACAATAACAATTTTCCAAAGTTATTTTGATGTTACGATTCAGTCTGGCCAATTATTACAATACAGTTTTATCTCATTTTGACTTACAATATATATATAAAAGTTCACAAAAGGAGCCTCTTCGAGGCGCACTTGAAATCCTTTCACCTCACTGGTTCGAAGAAACTAGTGACACGATAAGAAGAAAACCTAATACAGATGATGTTCTATTCTAGCTCACAACTTAAAGTTGGGAAGGTAGGTTCTAGGTAGCGTTGTTGTGAATAGGTCGAGAGCTAACCCACACTGTTTTTCAGCTTCGCCTTTACCAATCTCCGAATGATTTGGTTCAGTAGATCAGTAGAGTAGTGTAGTCGTGGATATGTTGGCCATTCAAGCGAGCGTGTAGCTCTTACTTATGCAATTTATTAAAAAGAAAAGATAAGCGCTGGCCCCTTGGCAGTAAGGAGCCGAGCAGAGCTCCAGAATGAATTTTAAACGGGAACACAGACTCTAGCAGACAATTGAAAGTCTGCATTATGCATGAAACAGGGGGTACCTCAGGGAGCTATTGGCGGGGCGACGCTAAATATTTGTGGCGGTGTAAAACTCTTTGTTTAAGATGCTCGAGTTTTCTGTGAAAAGATGTTTTAATTTCTTTGAGAGTTTACATAAAGTAGTTTGTGCAATTTAATGGCTTTTTTGTTTAAATCTTAACTTACACCTTATTAACGAATGTTTTATCAACTAGAAAATTAAGATTAAATGACTATTTAATCGGTACTGGGTTCGAAGAAGTCTTCCAACTTAACTTGGCGACTACAAAATTGGTTTAGCCACAGTCCTTTATTCGTTATCAAATCAAATCAAAATAGTTATTTCGGTTCAATTACACCATATTTTGTTAGTACCTAACTATATAAAGAAAGTTGTTAACACTTTACCATGTTGTGATAAAATGCTCAGCTTCAAAAGCATATTCAGCAATAACGACGCAAATCATTAGCAGGTCGTAAAAATTCTCGACGATTTCCATAGAACAAAATAGCACCTAGAAGCTGCAATGTAGCCAGACATCTATTAAAGTTTTTATTATCAATTCTAAATTCCCGATGTCGACGCTTTTACGAGACAGTTCACACTGTACAAGTATCTTTCTAGACTACGTGAATTAAAAATATTTTAGCTACATGCTGATAAACTTAGATGAAGTTTCTTTAACTTGTACTTATTTTAAAAGTTCATAATCAAGGTTTTACAAAAACATACTACAACCGACTTCAATCAGACTGTTCTAGTGACCGTAGTCACCACTGAAAAGTCATGGGGAAGCAAAGTACGCGATTTTGTATACTTCAATGACTTTATTCAGTTATTCTGATTTCAAAACCATAATTACTGAACCTATTTTCATGAAATTTCTATTGCTTATTAAATAAAAAAAGATTTTTTCAAATCGGTTTCTAAGCAACAAAGTTCAGAGGTAACATCTGAATTGATAACCTCTTCCTTTTTTGAAGTCGGTTGAAAAAACAAATGGAAACAGTTTGCTAACATCCCGGGGAAAAAGTATTTCAGGAATTCAGAACTTTAACACAAAATAACTTTATAAACAGTTATGTGGTGCTCATGCAAAACTACTCAAACAAAAATAATGCCAACGCAACGGCGTGCGTAAAGTTTATACAGGGTGTTATGTCGGCGTGACCCCCATCATCTCGCAAAAACCGTACGAAATACGTAATAACAGTTCGGTGAACTCAATCTAACTTTTGAATAGTTTTCCTTTGACGACTACGGAGAATGCAAACACATTCATATATTTTTTTGCGTAAGCTGATCTGTGTTAATGTAATTTTAAGTTATAGGTCAAAAATTCAGGTAATGGGGAAATAGAAATAATGTAATGTTGCTGCTATTAAAAAACCTCTACAATAAAAAGAAAATAAGTAATAGTTATAATAAAAATTAAAAAAAAACTACTTTTTATGATACCTAAATCATTTTTAAATTGCAAAATCTCAATGTTAATTTTTTCTCATAGATATCTTTGTTTTTTTCTAATAATCAGACTGTTGCTTTGACTTTTCAAATTTCTTCTTTTTCAATAGAAATATGTTTGTTTATACTGTTAAGCACATGTAAAAAACCGCCTGATTGTTTTATAAAATTAAGATTTAAATAAAATGATTATACGAGTTGATAAACCACTTCAAGCAAATCAATGTTTTATCTTTGACGATGATGGAAATTTTACTAACAAAAATGCGCGTTATGCGAATATGAAAAATTAAAATATTGTTATTCGCAAAGCAAAATCGCAAAATTAAAATGTGAAGTAAATATCTCTGCGTTAAAATAAATACCAACTAACACATGTACCGGCATCCGGAGTTCTTTTAGCTCATATGTGAGGAATAGTAACAAATGGACTATAACTCTAGATAGCCACACGCCAATCCAACACTACAGTGTCTATTGACGACACGGATGGCGAACGCCAAGTGTATTTGACTACCACGCCCGGTGTTGCGGGTTCGATTCCCGCTTCAGGACAAACATTTGTGTGATGAACATCGGTGTTTGTCCTGAATCTGGGTGTTTTCTATGTTTTCTATGTATATATTTACAAAAAAACAGTATTTAAGTATCTATCAGCCATCTGGTTCCCATAGTACAAGATTTGCTTAGTTTGGAGCAAAAGGCATTATGTGAAATGTCCAAAATATTTATTTATTATTTATTTTAAATACTTACTGGTATTAATTTTGTTAATCTTTATATTAATAATTTATTATAATCTTATATTGTCAATTATCTATTTTTTTTAAGTTTCACTATTTCAAGACTGGAACTAATGCGTTTCTCGAACTAATCGATTTTTAAAAAGCCAATAAAAATTTAAAAAGAAAAACAAGCAAGGACGCCAGAATACGATTTTATTTCAAATGTCACCTCACCATATCCAGCGGACTTGGAGCAGTTATTGACTGTTCGTGATGAGCTTGGAAGAGGTTTTTTAGAACGAAAAATAACTAGGATCTAGGGGGGGGGTCGTTCATAGGGGTCATGAGACTCGTCTCCACACGAGAAGCTCGAGATATTGTGCGCAAACTGACGTTGACCTACCACGACATCCTCGATGACAGCGATGTAAGAGTACTCACGGTACTCAATGAATACGATTTATGGGTATAGCGAAATGAAATGGGGCCCGTGAGGTGCAAAATGGTGGCGAAATACCAAAAACTGTAGCTTAAATACTAAAAATATGCGATAAAGATTTATATCTTAATATCAGATGCTTTTTAGCGATTTTAGCTACTCTCCCAGTGAGTGTAGCTACTGCAGAGAGAATTTTCTCTACATGTGTGTCGTGTATGTGTGAGGATCGCCTTACGGGGCTCCCACTCCTTCACGTACATCACGAAATCCCATTAACGACAAACAAAGTGATTAATTTATTTGCAAAGAAGAAACACAAAATCAACCTCCCTATATAGATATCAATACCGTCTTTCCTTTGCACCACCCCCCGCCCGCTCCAAATTTTACCGTGACCCCACCTTGGAAGAAAGCTGGATCCGCCACTGACACACTCACTAATACCAAGATGTTATAATTATATTGAAACTTATAAATGCAACAATTCGGCGTCCAGTATTATAATCTTTAATGATTCTTTCGCTCAGCGTGGAAAGAAAAGCCGCAAAAAGTTTGGTTTTTCTCTCAAAGCCGCAAGTTTTTTCATAATCATAACATCACGCTTGCAAAAACTCGGTAGCTTTCATAACTCTGGTTCGTAGTTTATCACTTGCATGACGAAACTTAGTTGACTTTTGGTATTTAAGAGTAGTTTTGCATAATTAAAAAAATAAAACCTTGGGAATTTTTCATTCTGAACATATGATTTTATGTAAGTGTAAATTTGTTACTCCAGTAGTATTTTCAATAAATCTTGTAATAAATGGTGTAATAGATTCATTTATGGGTTTTAATTATATTAATCCTTATAACAGATTATGTTTAATTAATTAGATATGATATTGAGTCAGAAAAGCAATACCTATCTAAAAAGCTTGGCCCCGACTGACTGACTGACAGACAACGAACAAGCTAAACTAAGGATTTTACTAATTCACAATTGCTGGCGTCAGCTAGTTATTTATTAAAGCTAATATATTATTTTTATACAATACAAAAATAACCTGGCCAGTACTTAGACACTTTTCTTACAGTCTGAAATTTTCCAACAGGGAGAATGTGTTGTTATTGAAATGTACTGGCATTTCAATAACAACTAGGCATGGACATTATTGCTACTTCTATTTCATTATCACATGGTGATATGATTACATTTTGTAACAGTGAAATCACCGATGATTTTTCATCAGAGACCTAATGTGATAATGACACATTTTATTAAAATAATTTACGCATGACGCGACATCACGCAGTCACTCCCACTCACAGTCAGCAGACTATTGACTGTCTGTTATTGTATTGTTAATGAAATTGTGAATGGTGACAAGTACCATGATATCACAGCGTACAAAATCACCTGCCAGGGTGCGCCGGGCGGATATCACCGGTGATTTGTAACAGACTTGGTCTCAGGTAACAAGTGTTATGCCATGATAAATAACATGTTACTCGGTATACTTCCAATGCCTAATAACAACACATCCTCCCTGTTTAAGTAGCTCTTGAGGACGTGAGCGGGAATACAATATTCTAAGTGCAACATGACCCGTCATAAGTTTATTGTACTTCTGTATTGTGTGCATTTCGGAACGTAGCTTCGGCTTGAGGCTATAGCTTACATAGGTTACACGTTTCAAACTTTTAAGTAGGTAACCGTAATGTACGTATGTACGTGACTTTATGATCGTACCTATTTATGCTAAGATTTTATTTGTAACCTAACTCTAGGGTTTTAGGGTTTACACCCTAATCTTATCTAACCTAACTACCCAGTTGTAGGTACCTACGCACAGTCAGCATCAAAAGTCGATGACCACATTTAGATTTTCAAATCGCTATACCTACACCATAATGACATTAAATTTTTGACAAAGTGGTGTTAATTTTGAACTTTAATGATGTTCATTATAGGCATTGCAAGACGACACTATGCTGAGACCGGACCTATTGGTCTCCATGATAATAATAAAGTAGTTTTGTCATATAAGTACCTACTTCTTCGTCGTGTAGTGTTTTACCTACTTATTAGTACTGTAGTACTTACTTATTAAGGCATACCTAGTTAATGTTATAATGTGTTATGTACCTACTTAAATTTTTACCTATACCTGCTTAGAGAAGCCAATAAACAAATTTTCTTTCTCTCTTTCTTTCACGCTTGTCACGTTGAGTGATTTAGGTTTATTAAATAGGTCATCGACTCTTGATGCTGACTGTACATATTACTTAATGTTTGTGTTGTTCATATTTTATTTTATTATTTTCAATTCATTTACTATTCAATTTCTTGCACTGAAATAACATTTACATTTACATGATTAAACCTACCACATTGCATGCATCAGAGCTGAGTTATCTCATTGAGTATGAAAATATTCCCGAGTATGATTGGTTTACATAATAATGAAAAATAAAGTTTTTTTTTAATATGGGTATGTTCAAAACTACACATGGGAAAAAGGACAGAAAAAAATGGGCGTATAAAAACACAGTTACAAATTCTTCTTCGAGTGCTTTGATCATGGAAATTATTAAAAGGAATTTTGTCTGTAAAAAGCTGAAGCCTTCAAGTATTAATAACTTGCAAGTCGTTCATATGCGAATATCGACGGCGTTGGTTCAGTCAGAATTCGGTAGGTACCTGAGTAAATAACCTTCAAAATATACTTTTCATCGTGTAAAAGATCTTGTACGAAATACTAAATATTAAATATTAATTAAATACTAAATTAAATAAGGTGCCCTCTGCTAGCAATTTAATTCTTTACAAAGTGCATCGCTTTTAAACATTCTATGACGATGGAGTTTTCTCGAAACTCGAAACTATGGTTATTTTTTTATATTTTATGAACTTAGCGATACCAAACGTTATAATAATCGTGCTAGCCCCCAGTTCGCAACTTTTCTTGCATCGCGTCCCACTCACGCTTAGCGTCGACTCACTTCACTCAAAACTTCCATTACAAAGGAAAAATAATACAATTTATTAGTACCCAGTTCGTTATCCTGAACGGACGGGCGGTGGTACAAGTAACAGACTTGCTTATAGGTATCTGCCTAATAAGAAAAAAATCAAAGAGACAAAGAACCGTTGATCGCTCATCTACAATATTTTTGTATCGACTAGGAGCCTTTCTTGCCCTTCTACAAAACCAAAGTACTGAACCGATTTTCATATATTTTATATGGGACCAATCTGGAAATATATTCTCCGAAATAAAAATGTTTCATATCGGTTTATAAACAACGAAGTTCAGAGTTAACAAACATTAAATAAAAAAACAACCTAATTGAGAACCTCCTGCTTGAAAAACATTGTGAATCTATGTTTATAAAAAACAAGATGTTATGCATGATCAATGCACGAAAGAAGCCTCTTCGAAGCGCACTTAAAATCCTTTCACCACTGGTGTCACTGGTTCGAAAGAACTAGTGACACGATCAGAAGAAGATGATGCATGATTTTAAAAATGTTATTCATGAATTAGTTAGAAAATAATATTTTTTGCACATTGTCACACGGTGGAGTATGAGAAACCATTTTTGCACATTGTCACATGGTGGAGTATGAGAAACTATTTTTGCACATTGTCACACGGTGGAGTATGAGAAACCAATTATTATAATTTAGTTGTAAATTTTTATTTAATTTACAATATTGTAGTTTACTTGTACACCACATACATATTGTAATAAACCATTTCATTTAATATCAACAATATAAAAAAAAATCTGCGCATCATCTCCTCTGTGTGTGGAGCTCTCTTCCTGTAGCTATCCGCAATTCCACCTCCATTGGGGTCTTCAAATCCAAACTATCTTCTCACTACTTGGCACTCCAGAATACTTGAGCATTTTATTTATTATTTATTAGTGTACCTATTTTGTATAATATCGTAAGTATTATGTTAGTAAAAATAAGCTTTATACTATTTTCTTTCTTCAATCACACATCTAACACTACTACCACATCTCCATAATACGCAGAGGTTAGCTGTAAGAGAATGCTAACTAGCATTTAGTTCGCCTATGTACTTGTTTTTTACTTTGTGCAATAAAGCATTTTCTATCTATCTATCTATCTTGCTAAAACGTCTCGATGAGTCCGTCTCACTGACTTCCCTCTACGTCCGTATCCTTGAACCAAATCACCGCTGAGACCGCGTTCAGAGACGCACTAAAGATACACGTCACCACTCTAATGGAAAACATCATGAGGGCTGACATCGCACTCCCTCGAGGATCTTGTTATCTGCGGCATTATGTTATAACAAAACGGATAGGCATGAGATACGCTTTGAATGAAATCATTTTTCCATGGAACGGACACCAAACCAACCAATAGGTACCGTATCTAGCATGTGCATTAAAGCTGAAAAGGGGCTGTATCAACTACAAGATACCCACACCACCCACAGTGACGAAAACTTCATTGCTCTGGATATTTTGCAAACAAAAATAATAGTTACGAAATACTTAGGTCTGCAGTTGTAACTTCCATATACGAGTATGTAATTAAAGAATCATACATTTTATAAATTGTACTCCCGAACGACACTGTTCTAGTAAGTAGATAATAAGTTTGTGTCACTGACAAATGTGTGAAGTTTTTTCTCAAGGGGGCAAATTCAAGGCCATCTGTAGAGTAGTAGCGACACTTATATACTTGTACTGAATAAGCCTGAATGGGCATATAGTTATAGTGCCTACTGCCTACATCAGATTTATCGCTTCCAAGCGATAAGCTTGCTTTTAGAATCTTTAGCGTTAGGAGGCAACAAAGCATGGATTGCAGGAACCAATTAACTCATACTAAGTACGTATTAAGGTATACGTTTTGTGTGTTATAATTGTCGTATTGATAAATGCTTTATGTGATAAGTACCAGAGCCAATAAACGAATTTTCTTTCTTTCTTTCTTTCAACTTGTATGTATTTTTCTAAATTCATACATTCAGACCGATTGTCAAGCAAGACAACTGAATCTATTTCATATAATAAAAATAATAAGTTGCCTCAGAACTTTGTTGTTTATAAAACGATTTGAAAAAATCTTTTTTATTTCATATAACATCATCACACCATGGGTACCTCAGGACGGAAAGCGACATCGGGGTCAGCCGCGCAAACATTGGCGAGATGATCTTGACTCTTTTCAAGGAGACTGGTGGACAATGGCTAAAGACCAGAAGACGTGGAGTAAGTTGGACCTTTGCCCAGCAGTGGGACGAGATAGGTAAAATTAAAAAAAAAATGAAAAAAAAGTTGTTGAAGTGAACAAAATTGCGTATTTTGCTTCCTTGTGACTTTTCAGTGGTGCCTACGGTCACTAGAACAGTCCGACCGATTGAAGTCGGTTGTTGTATGTTTTTGTAAAATCTTAATTATTGTTATCTCTTTCTAAAAGTGGTTATTCTGTTAAGTATACCTACTCTTTACTCTGTGCCCCTAGTTAATAGTTCGAGAAGGGCAGATAGGAGAGTTTGCAACTGCCTTAATAGGGCATTTTGTCAATGAAGTCAATTTGGATTACAATGGATCGGAGTTGGACTGTCGAGGGTTTAGGGCTGTTGAGAGTTTTTAGGTCGTTGGGGTAACATAATGGACTATTTAATCATGTCGCAATGAGAACTTTGTGTTTATTTTTACCCGACTGCCAAGGAAGGGTTGTTTTTCGCGTGTATCTTGTATGTATGTAATTATTATGTATGTAAATTTCTTTGTTATTTAATATCCTCAAAAGGCTGGATGGATTTTGACAGTTAAGGTATCGTTAGATTTGTCTCAATAACCCGAGTTTCTTTAGGTAGGTTTAAAAAAAATACTTAAATAAAATGACGGATTCTTGGCGCTAAATAGTAAGTCGTTGAAAAAATTTTATTTACCGCACCTATCGAGTAGGCTTTCAAAATGAAGGAAATGAAATGGAGATTACAAATATATATATATGAGTCATAGTTTGAACTTGAATTTGGAATAATGAATTGGCAATCAATGTAAGTATGTATGATATTTTCGCAGTCGGGTTTTTTACCCGTGTTGTTTCTTCCGGCTTTTTTCTTTATGCAAAATAATAATAATGAAAATCGTGTAGTTTTGAAGGTATATATAGGGACATAATAACAAGGCCAGACCAACCACGAAATAAAATTAAACTTTTTATTGGAATTTGTAGGTAAAGTCCAACAAATGTTTTGTGTTGAATATTGTACGTATATGTACAATTAAATTTACTTAATAAAATATTAAACAAACTAAATAATATCAAAATTCCCCAACGAGCCAAAAAATATTATGGTATTAATTGCAAAAATAGCATAATCAAACAATAATTACGAAATGGTTTACAGAATAATAAATTAATAATTATATTAAAACCTATTTGCAAGATACTCAGACAGAATACTAACTAAACACAAAACTAAAGTTAATATCCAATTGAAGAAGAAATTCAAAGTGTTGTGAGCAATCCTTTACTATTCTAGCAATGCCAGTGACCTTTAGGTACTTACTTACTAGAGAGAATGAAGCATGAACAAATTTTCGCTAGACGTCATATCGGATTGAATAGGTAAAACTGAGTAGGGACAACAACGCGTTCATATCCCGAGTGTTCTTAGATGTGTTTTTTTTTTAATATCAAAATGCCGGTTTTTGGAGCTAAATAGTAAGTCGTTAATAAGTTTATGTTGACCAAACCTTTTAAAGAAGATTTCAAATATATATAAAGTTATATGTTTACATTTAATTAGGGATAATTAATTGACAATGAATGTATAACTATTTCGCAGTCGGGTTTTCAGTTTTTTTAAACTTTAAGCTTTTTATTTAAGTTTGGTGCAATCAATCTTTATTCTTTTCTCGTTAATATCAATTTTAGAAGTCATATTTGAAACAAACAAATTCTACATTTCGCTTCAAAATTCTGATGATAACCCATCAGAACTAGACTATGCAAGTCGCGTGCCCCGGTCTGATGAACCCTAGATTAATATTTAGATGCAGTGGCAGCGGTCCGATTCAACTAGCGTTTCTGTCTTGAACAGAATTATATATTAAAGGTTCGAAATCCCGAGACAGACGTTATGAATACGTTTTGATTCCCGTCGATAAAATGAATAACACGTAGCGGTGACAAATGGTGTAATTTACTATGGAAACTGTCATCTTCAATATGCTTGCCAAATGAGTATAGCGTGGTGATTATGGCACATGAAAGAACAATAAACCAACGGCAACTAGACCTCTCTGCAATTTGCACTCTGTGAAGCTTTTCTTCACGACGGTATTCTTATCGTGTCACTAGTTCTTTCGAACGAGTGTGGTAAAAGGATTTAATTCAAGTGCGCCTCGAAGACGCTCGTGCACTTGACACAATGTTTTCGAACTATGGTTCTATGACATGCCGTTTTCCTGAGTTGCTGACGATTCGGATACAAAGTTTTCGGACACTGTGTCCGAATTCACACTTTTTAAAATCAATATTTATTTACTGACGATTCGGACACCAATAATAAAAGCTGTTTTGTACAGTCAGATAAAAAACTTCTAATAGTAGAAATCCGTCCTACGCCCCCTTTAGTTGGATAAAAATAGTTTTTAACCAGATTTTAACGAAAGTAGCCGTTATTAATAAATAATCTTTCGAATCTACATAAATAGATGCATGCCTTGGTAATCGGGTAATAAGGATAATTAGGATTACCTAATTATCCACACAATCTAATTAATAAAAATACTCATTGTTTTAATAATTTTATAAGTTTTCTACAAAAGCCAGAGAGATGGCGATGCAGGAACAAAACAATAAGACATTCCTTGAGTCTATGACGAAATCTTGGAATACATTAGCTAGATCCATGACGCACTATAACTAAGCATTGGAGAAGAAAATTCTGGATATCTCAACTCTACAATCCGTCAACAGAGCCGCTGTCAGATCAGTACCTAGAAACACCGCCAGCTCATCCACTTCTAGAGCAGAGAACCCAATCTTAAATCCAGATGCCGGATCATATTAAACTCTGACCTTAAAGAACTGAATTCATTGTTAGATGACAAGTCATGTTGCCTTTACACCTTCAACTCTCTGTCATCAGTATTATATTTATTATCATTACATACATTAGTTTATTTTAATAAACAGTCTATATCTAGATTCAAAATATTTTCTTATCATTTCTTAATGAGACAGTCCATATTCACTCAAATCTTGGCATTAGAAATAAGATTTATGATTTTAATTTGATTTTCATTTTTAATCTTCAATATGCTTGCCAAATGAGTCTAGCGTGGTGATTATGGCACATGAAAAAACAATAAACCAACGGCAACTAGACCTCTCTGCAATTTTCACTCTGTGAAGCTTTTCTTCACGACAGTAGGTATTCTTATCGTGTCACTAGTTTTTTCGAACGAGTGTGGTGAAAGGATTTAATTCAAGTGCGCCTCGAAGAGGCTCGTGCACTTGACACAATATTTTCGAACTATGGTTCTATGACATGCCGTTTTCTTTCACGATGTTTTCCTTCACCGTTAAGCACGTGTTTTAATGCACACAGGGTTTTTTGAACAGAAATTCCACTGGTATACGACCGGGTTCGAACTCACGACCTTCGGATCGAAAGTAGAGGCACCTCCCACCCGGCCAACACGGCTTTGACACGACAGTTCTTTGTATCTTTGAGACGATCATAGCTTGTCTTACAAATGCATGGCATGTACGAATGCAACATTTACCAGATTCCATCATGATGATGGATCATGATCTATGAATTATCAGCGTTTCACTACCGGCTTTCCTGTCATCTGTTTCTAGTACTAAAGATCTGGTTCATAAGATTTTAACACTCTCTACACACTAGAATAACGAAATCACATGTTTCAGGGAAGCCGAAGATGCTTGGAAAATAGCTTGTCCCAGTACAAACATGCCTAAAGTCCTTTCTTCTCAGAGACTGTGGGATGAGCCGCTTTGCGAGCTGGAATTAAGAAGCTGCTTGACACTTCCAGCTCCTCAGTGGAGCGCGCTCGTCTGATTGCCGTCTCAGAGTGGGAATCAGGACTTTGGTTGCATGTCCTGCCGTCCAAAAATATAGGTACTCTTTTGGATAACAATACTTTCCGGGTGGCTACTTCTTTGAGATTAGGTGCTCCTTGCTTAATAGCTCATCGTTGTCGCTGTGGTGAGACCGCGGACCATTTTGGTCACCATGCGCTTTCATGTGCAAGGAGCGCCGGACGTGTGCCCCGTCATAACTCCCTCAATGACATCATCCGCCGGGCCTTTACAACTGCCAACGTCACTGCTGTTCTCGAACCAAACGGTCTAATGCGTGACGATGGTAAAAGACCCGACGGTATGACACTGGTCCCCTGGAAGCTGGGACGGCCGCTAGTTTGTGATGCAACTTGTGTTGATACACTGGCACCGTCGCATGTGCAGGCCGGCTCTGCAGCAAGATCAGCGGAGTCCCTCAAACGGTGCAAATATACACTTCTTGATAATGGATACATGTTTGAGCCGTTTGGGGTAGAAACATTAGGCCCTTGGGGACCAGAGGCACACAAAATCTACAAAATCTAGCTAATAGGCTAAAAGAGTCTACACGTGATCAGAATGCCGGCTTTTACTTTGCACAGCGTATAAGCATTTCCATTCAACGTGGCAATGCCGCCAGCGTTCTGGGCACGTTGCCGTCTGGTGGTGACAACGACCGACTAGGTTATTTATAGTTTTATTTTATTATATTTAGTGTAATTTATGATTCTTCTCTGTTAGTAGTGTCTATAAATTAATTGTATATTATACCAACCTTATGACACCTACAAGGATTTGAAACAACGCAACGTTGTAGAATTCAACGTGACCCATCTCTGCTAACTTTAAGATAACAATTCAATTTCTTGCACGGAAAATTCTCAATAAAAATCCAAAGCCAATTTCAGCCGTTGTCAGAAGGAATATGTAGATGGATTTCGGTAAGCGATTCTCGATTATATCATGCGGGTGGCCCGTATCTTGCATATGTCTGCCGGAGGAAGATAGATGGCGTAGTAGCCGCTTATCTGATGTACCTAAGGTTTGACGCTATCCCAAGCTTTAAAAATCGAAGCTCGTATTTAGCGGTGAACGAACAAGCTCTAAATTCCGATACCGATGTGATTGAAAATGGAAAAGTGAAAAGTTTATAAGCTATTTTGTTTTAACTTTCGATGCAAAAGAGGGGTGTTTGCGTTAGAATTAACGGTGCATCGTCTCTCCCACTCATTCTTATCCGATTGCGAAGACGGGCTATTATATTTAGGATTCTTTGTGACGCCTGCAAGTTAAACGACTGAACGGATTTTGACAAATGAGGGTCATTAAATTAAAAAAGTGACAAAAACCATCAAAACATGAAGAATTTCGGTAAACGAGGTATCGATAGATTCATATTAGTCATGGGAATGTCATAGAATAAAATGAAAGTTTCCAAAATCCATTATTCCAATAATTATTTATTTTATGCATTAAATCGAGATTGTTATTAGCTATGGTTATTGATCTTGTTAAATTGACAAGTGACGAGACTAAAATGACGATCTCTTAATAGGTCATCATTTCGAATGGATTTTCAGTACCAGACACACAGCCGCACCAGTGAAGAAAACACTAAGCGCGCTTTAAACGCGCGTTTAAATTTTTTCGTTCGAACGCGCGTTGCTCGGGCATCAGCTGCGCGCTCAATCTGATTTTTTTTTTGTACATTTGACCACGCGCTTTTGTGAGGAGTAGACGCATGTTACGATATGGTGATCTAGCATTTTGATACGCCTACTAACGCACGTCGAACGCCGCACCGTGCTAAGCGCGGCGTGTGTACCGACGCGACGCTGAGCGTCCAGTATGTATGTACTAGCTCTAAGTAAAATCCGTTGCAGTATTAGTAAAGCGCTCGTCCTGTTAGTAAGTCTAGTATATTTGCTTTTATTTTAAACTCTACGCGACTGATGTCGTCAACTGTGCCGAACCTTTTTCTTTTTCATAAATTCAACTAAGCCACTCTTTAACGAACCAATTTGCAAACATTCCAATTTTAATTAATCTCTTAAATTAATTCTGTTATAACGAAGGGAGTAATGAAATTATTCAGATTGGCCGCTCGCAATCAGATTAGAATTCGTTTAGTTCTCTAGTTAAAAGACTACGGTAAATTGAACGAAACAAATTGAGTAAGTAGCTCAAAATAGTTCCATTCTAACTTGACAAACACAAGTTAACACCTTATGTTAGTAGGCCCCTAACTTAGAATAGGTAGGCTCTTTTTCTTTGATATTTCTTTGACGACTCTACCACTTACCATCACTAAAGTACCTACACGTAGAATGCAAATGCCAATGAAAAAAATTAAATGTAACTTATCAATTATTTTCAATCCTGCAGCAAAACTGAAAAAAACTCCTTCACACACTTCTACTTGTACTTATTCAATAATTTAGCACAAACTCTACTATGTATCAAGCTGGATGAGATATTCATAAGATGGATATTCAATTCTGCATCATCCTCATCATTTTACAGGGTACTTACCTATAGTATTTATTTTAATATCTATGCGATTTTCACTATAGGTATATATGATATATACCTATAGTGAAAATCGCAATGGATGACTTTAAAAAAAAACAGAAACCAAGTATTTTTTTTCATAAATAGGTAATAGTAATAATAGGCCTTACGATATTCGATACGGAGGGCACCACTGAGTTCGAACTCAGTGGAGGGCACACATTTCGTCCCCTGACGTGGATGGATGGCTAGCTTGGACCACTCGGGGGAAATAAAACAGAAACACACACAACTGTGACTTTCGAGTTGTTTTTATGGTTTAAAGTAATATAGCTAATACAACCAAGGAGTTTATCAATCTGCGACAGATAAATCAAAATCAAATAAAGTTCACAATAAATTGTAGAAATTATTTTAAGCTTTCTATCTAGCGATACGAGATGTAAAGCCGTTGTTGGCCGAGTGGGAGGTGCCTCGTCTTACGATCCGAAAGTCGTAGGTTCCCGGTCGAATATCAATGGATTTTTCTGATTAAAAAAAATAGATGTGTGCATTACAACATGTGCTTAACGGTGGAGGAAAATATCGTGAGGAAACCCGCATGTCATTAACCTAAAAAGTTCGAAAACATGAGTCAAGTGCACGAAAGGAGCCGCTTCGAGGTGCACTTGAAATCCTTTCAGCACACTGGTTCGAAAGAACTAGTGACACGATAAGAAGAAGCGATACTAGGTAAATCGCGCTTTCAGACAGCGGAAAAAAATGAAATATCATACGTTTTGCGTTTACGAGTAAAGCTAATTCGCTGCGTTACCGCAACAAGTTAAACCAAGATTTATTAGACGTAACGATCCCTGTAAAGCGTTAACATAAATCACTAACGGTCCAAGGAGCCCGTTTCGAATCGTGAACGTTCGGAAAAGATAAAATTTATGAATCCAAATGTCTACAAATTGCACTTACGCCGATGCACAGCAGCAGTAGTTATCTATACATATAATAAAGCAGAAGACCCCGAATTTCTGTACATATGTTTTTTTTTACGGAAACGTGTTCAGACGAGATTAATAAACATGCCCCAAAATTTTTTTTTTTCATTGGAAGACTTTGTTTGTTTGTGGGTTTGTGTGTTCGTCCATCACGTAAAAACTACCGAACGGATTTAACTGAAACTTTACGATATCATAGCTACAAAGCCTGAAATGGTTATAGACTATATAATATTACGCTAAATCTCTTCAGAGGGTAGATATAGAAGTTTAAAGTTTGTATGGAAACAGTTTTTTTTATGAGTGTATCTATCTTAAACATTGGAATTATTTTTTTCAAAACAAATAATAAGATACGGATTTCATCGATTTTCAAATTTAAAGTTAAAAGATGTGAAAGTACAGAATGAAGGAGTTATTGGACCTAAAGTTGATTGAGCCTGTCTCCTCAAATATACACAATATCTCATTGAAAGTTGCATTTTTATGATTACCGAAGATAAGTACCGCCATGTTTTTCAGTTATCTACTAAATTCAATGTTCGAGTGGGTAAAAAGAGGGACTGAAAATGTGCAAGTATTGATTGACTTGCTTAGTACTGACACTTTGCTATTCTATGACATTTCTTTCGGGGGTGGAACAAACAACATTGACAATAAACAATTCTTCCAGGGGTGACGAAGTCGCACGCGGGTACAGCTAGTCAATATAATATAACAAGATAACGCCCACAATTTCGTTTGCGTTACGTATTTTTAAAATTCCTTTCCAATTTACACTTTCAGCTCTTGATGAACACAACTTCCAAGTTTCAAGTCTACGTCCAGTGTTTTGGCCTGTGCGTTGTCTGTCAGTCAATGAGCTAGTCAGGTCCAAGTCTTTTATATCATTGGTGATATACTCACGACTCTTGAAGGAAAACAGTAAATAAACTAGGTAAATTTTATAATTTGTAAGAGAATAATATAAAAAAAATCTAAGCCCATCTCTATTACAATGACAGCGTCCCCCACACCCCACCCCCCGTCTCTTTCTAACAATAAAATGGACACTGCGCGTGCGGCAGACGCTAATAATAATTACAATACAAATAATAATTATTATAATTTGTATTGTATTTTTGTATTTTCGGGCAACATCGTATTGAAGATTTCTCACCCATGAACACTTGTTGGAACCATTACCATATAATTATTATTATTGATTATTATTAATTTCCTTAATAGAAAACACGTTTTTCGTTGTTCTCTTTTTACGCGTCTCTTACCGATATCAATATGGCTTGCAACACCGCGTTTTTTCGAGTCAACTGATAATTTTCATTTGTTTTTAAATGGATTTCTTACAGTTGTTTTAGTGTCCAGTAAATGGTTATGATTAATGTTCAGTTTTGCCAGCCTAAAGTACTATTTTTTCATTCATTTGAACGTCGGAACTCCATAAATATTTTTCTAACCCGTCACAGACTGACTAAAACTAGAGTTGTGACAACAATCGACTTCTTATTAAAGTCTTCTGAAGTAATGGCAACAAAACTGCCACAATCTGCTAGTGATACCATTTTCGCGCAAATTCTTACCGCTATAGAAAATGCAACTTACAATTAAATATTATGTTTGCCTGATATTATGATTATGAGGTGACAGGATCATTCAACTTTTGCTCTTGTAACACTTTCAATCCGTTCTTTTACACATTTTAACTTTAATTTTGAAAATCGGTGAAACCCGTATCTAATTATTTGTTTTAAAAAACGTAATCCCAAAGTTTGAGATAGATACACTCATAAAAAATATGGTTTCCATACAAACTTTAAACTTCTATATCTACCCTCTGTAGAGATGTAGCGTAATACATCTATAGGTTAGGTACCCGTAATCGACGCCCGCCCCGCATTTCGCAAATGTGTCGTAAATAATCTTACACTCACTGCCGTAAAAATGAACCAAAAATATTTGCTTTCAATTTCTAGGCACCCTTAATCGTCGGAATGAATGTTTTGCGTAATAAATTTTGGCGCGAGGAAAGTAAATATTCACACAAAATTAATATTATTTTCTATATGTTTGAGAATTGTATAAAGGCTTATTATTTATGGCGGCAGACGTTTGTAACACGCCTGTATAAAAAGAATTCAGAAAACCGTTGCAAGTTTTAGTTTCTAGGCCCTAAGCAATACCTAGAATACATGATTGATTAGAGAAGAATAGAATAGGTACTAGACCTTTTTTTAGACCTTTGCAAGTTAGTATAGGCCTACAAAACGTCACATCCAGGAAAACTTTAAACGATGGCTAATTTAATTTCTGTTAATAAATATGTTTCTTAATCGAACTTTATTAATGTTATTTATCATGATAAGTTAATGCTTATATGATCGGTACAATAAGAATGATAAAATGATCAAGCGCTACCATATTTCATCTGCATCACCCATCATCATTGATATGTGTGTCACTGTCGAAGAGGCGACGTGGAAATTATACAATTAGGAAACCCGTTGTTTTTTTAGAACGACCAATCCAACAATAAAATAAACAGCTGATGAAAAAAGCTTCGTTATTTGGGGGTATCATTTCAATGGAGACACAATTTCTACCTTCATTTGTTTCCTTCAGAACATCAAGTCGTAAGGTACTGTATTCAAGGTACCCAACGGCGACACAAAAGCATTTGCTTCACGTCGAGTATCCTAGGGACAACGTCGAAACACACGCCTTTACGATGCTTTTGCGGGGGCTCGACATCAAAAACCGCTTAGCGAGTCCCAGAACACACCTCGGGGGGTCGATGAGACTTTTGGCGTAAAGTATCGCCACGTAAAAGGCTAAAACAGTTCACCAATTCTGTTTGTAGGTTTCCGAATTTGCTCCGGTAGATATCATTTATGAAACAATAACCTTCTAACGCGGAGAGTTAAACACACCTTAAAAAGTTATTAGATGGCAAACAGAACCAAAACCTTACTCGGGGTTGTTGCTACACACTATTTGGCACAAATAAGAATTGCAAATGTATTTTAAATTGTGTAGCAAATTATTATTGGTATCAAGTACCTAGTATTCCTTTTTATTTTATTAATGTATATTATAACTTAGCTTTTAGCATGATTAAATTAATAATATATAAAATAATCTGACAAGGCATTGACCAGCCACTTAAGCTTTTGTATATAATAGCGAAGCTAATTGTGCAGAAAGGTAAATAAATGAAAAAAATACATCCGATTTAGTCTGAAAACTGAGGCTAACGTTTAGTTTATGTAGGTAGAGCGCTGTAAAATAGTAGTGCCCTTACGTCGTGTATTATTACTAAATATAGTAGGGTTTTGGGTGCGGTTTGTTAGTTTTTGTAAGTTTATTATTTGATATCTGTTTTGTTTATTTATGTGATACTATCACATTGGGATGTCCTGTTATAATAGCTGTAAGATGTATTCAATAATTACTAAATACTTATTGTTGTTGTATATGAGTGCTAGCCCCCACAACACAGGTTCTACCTAGGGTGGAGGCTACAGGCGAACCAACTACATGTAAGTACTTAACTATTTGTATTTGTATCCTATGATCCTAATGACAACCTACTCCAATGTTATAACATCCTAATTTGAATTCCTAATATGAATAGTTTTAACTAATTATAAGTTTAAATAAGTCATCACAAATCTGTTTTCTAGACAATGTATTTTTTATTTTTTGGCTATTCTTGATTTATATAGGTAAAAACATTTTTTTCAAATACAAATAGACCACCATCTTATTTATTATTTATCAGGTACAAACTTGCTAAACTACTGGTCAGGCTCCGCAGCTCTACGCCGAGCGACGTCCGGGACCCCATCGTAAAACCTGTCGAAGGTCCAGCAAACGCGGGGACCACCGAGGAAGAAACGGCAAGACCGACAACAGCCCCTACTGAGGATGACTACACACAGGAGGATATCGATCGCATACTAGACGACGCTGGGACAGAAGTGTTAGGGGGACTCTCGGGTCTCAACCTCCTCTCCCCAGTGTCGTCTCTAGATCTGGAGCGGCCGATATCCTCGCCTGGCGATGGGTCAGTTCAGTAGGTGTGCCTTTAAAAAGAAAACCCCCCCCCCCCTTAAATCATTTTATAGTGGATCAAACAAAAGGTAGTCGGGATCAAACAAAACAAACGTATAACTTGACATCCCCTCCTTCCGGGAGTAGCGGAAACCAAAATAGGCCGGGAATAGCACACAAAATAAATGTAATTCAGGCCAACATCCAACACAGCGTCACTGGCTTTGCGGCGCTGCGAAGAACCCTGGAGGAGCAACCTAACACAATTGCACTGGTCCAGGAACCATACATCGTCCGAGGGAGGGTAAGTTTCAGTTCTCTCAAAGGAAACGTCTTTAGCTCCCCGGCAACAAACAAGGCGCGAACTCTTGTCTTCGTGCCAAACGCCATTAAAGCATCACTGGTCACTCATCTATGCACAGATGACCTAACAGTGGTAAGAATAGACACTGGACTAGAAGGTAAGCTCAGCTCAATCCTCTTAGCTTCAGCATACTTGGATATCAGGGAGGAAGTGCCGCCTCATTCCTTTGAGGAGCTGCTTCTCTTCTGCCGCAAACACGACACCGAATGTATTGTGGGCTGTGACGCCAACACTCACAGCACTGTTTGGGGTTGTCCGGACACAAATGATAGAGGTAAGGATCTGTTAGACTTTGCACTCCAACACAACCTAAATATAATGAATAGGGGGTCCGAGCCCACCTTTGTAACCTCATGGGCTAGAACTATCATTGATATCACTCTAGCAACAGACACAATAGCCAATCATATTAGCGACTGGCATGTTGTAGACTATGAAACATCGTGCGCCGACCACAGGCGGATCCGCTTCAGCCTGAAAACGGGAATCCTCAGACCCCGTACGTATAGGAACCCGAAGAGAACTGACAGGTCTCTCTTTACGGAACACATTAAAACGGAACTGGGCGGACTTCCAGCAATGGAAGTCTCGAAGGAGCTCACACCGGAAGAAATCGAGGAAAACCTGACTGCGCTGGTAAGCACCTTGACCACCAGTTACGAAAAATCATGCAAACTGATAACAGAAAACAACAAAATCGCACACCGGAAAGACCGATGGTGGGACAAGAACTTAACTAAGTTAAGAAAAAGAGTTAGACATCACTTTAACAGAGCGATGAACACAAATTGTGAAGAAGACTGGGCTGACTATAGAATAGCCAGACACAGTCTAAAAGTGGAAATCCGGCGCAGCCAAAACAACTCTTGGAGGAAATTCAGCAGTTCCATCCAATCACAGAGTGAGACGGCACGCTTAAGCAAGATATTATCAAGAGACAGAGCCAATAAACTGGGCACTCTGAAAAAAACCGACGGAACATACACGACAACAGAACGGGAACAGTTTGAACTGCTACTAGAAACACACTTCCCGGGCTGTACTCTAAAAGGTGACACTGGCTGGGTGACTGAAGAACGTCACGCACCACAGGCATCAGACTGGAAACTGGCTGACGCCATTATTACTGCGGAAGGACTGGAATGGGCTATCAGAACCTTTGAGCCCTTCAAAGCAGCCGGAAATGACGGAGTGTTTCCGGCGCTATTACAATGGAGTCCCCCAGAACTAGAGACACGACTAATAGCAATCTACAGAAGCTGCATCGCATGGAAATATATCCCCCATATGTGGAGGGAGGTCAAAGTAGTTTTTCTTCCGAAACCAGGCAAGTCAGACTACACAAATCCGAAGTCCTTCAGACCCATAAGTCTGAGCTCATTTCTTTTAAAAACCCTGGAGAGACTATGTGATAGGCACATCAGAAGTGGCCCACTAGTCGATAACCCGGTTCACAATAACCAACATGCCTATCAATCGGGTAAATCCACTGAATCAGCGTTGCACCAAGTGGTTCACAAGATTGAAGGAGCAATAGAAACCAAACAATCATGTCTGGTCACCTTCATAGACATAGAAGGAGCCTTCGACAAGACCACATTCCTCAGCATAGCTGACGGCTTGAGGAAACAGGGAGTCGAAGAAAATCTAAACAAATGGATAACAGAAATGCTAGCTAACAGAGCAGCAACCATAAACGACTCCAAAGACACTAGATGCCTAGTCACGAGAGGCTGCCCACAAGGCGGCGTACTATCACCGCTGCTGTGGATACTAGTGGCAAACGAGCTATTGGAGTCACTCAATAAGGACGGCATATACACAGTCGGGTATGCTGATGACCTAGCCATAATGATATCGGGACTTTTTGAATCAACACTGTGTGAAAAGATGCAAAAAGCGCTCCGAATTGTAGAAGCATGGTGTGGGAAACACAACCTATCCGTGAACCCAAACAAAACAGAAATTGTTCTGTTCACGCGCAAGACAAAGCTGCCAAAAAATCTGGAACTTCCAACACTGTTTGGCACAAAACTCAATCTATGCAAAGAAGTCAAATACCTGGGGATATGGCTCGACAGTAAACTCCTTTGGGGCAAACAACTCGAACATGTCACAACCAAGGCTACAAACGTACTATGGCAGTGCACACGAGCGGTGGGCAAAGACTGGGGACTCAAACCCAAGCTCTGCCGATGGATGTATACAGTCATGGTGCGACCAGTATTAACTTACGGAGCGGTAGTATGGTGGCCCAGAACAAATCTCATCACCACCATAAACAAGCTCCAACAGGTCCAAAGACTAGCATGTTCGCTTATCAGTGGATGTACAAAATCCACTCCCTCGGCAGCGCTAGACATCATACTAGGCATGACACCTCTTCACTTGCACATCCAGCAAGAAGCAATGGCGTCTGCCCTCAGAATCAAATCAACAAACCAGTGGAAGGGAAGTAGCAGACTGACCAACCACTGCAGGATTATAGAAAAAGCGATATCTATAGTACCAGAAGCCCAGAAAGGGACGGACAGAATCGCTACAACATACCTTTCTAATAAAAGATATGAACTCATGACAGAGGAGATGTCGCCTGACGACGACTGCATACCTCCTACTCTTTACATCTATACAGATGGAGCCAAGAAAACAATAGGCGCAGGCTGTGGCTTCCACTGTCCGGAAACTGGTATGGCAAGGGCTCAGCCCCTAAATCGGACCACGACAGCCTTCCAGGCGGAAACCGTGGGGCTAACACTGGCGGCAAAAGAAATACTGTCGGAACTTGAACGACCGTCAAGAACTAGACAGGCTCACAAAATAATCTTCACTACAGATAGCGCCGCACTGCTAAATGCACTCAGGCGACCTGACACAAGATCGAAGGCGGTGGCAGAATGCCATACAGCACTACAGAACCTAGCAACCGCACATAAGGTCAGTTTAAAGTGGACCATAAACGATGGATCCTGCCCAGGGAATGTCAAAGCCGACTCCTTGGCAAAACAGGGGGCGAAACTAGTCCCTAGTTCATCGGACAAAATCCTGACACAACCGCCAACAGCGGAAATAAAAGCTAGACTGAATCAACATTCAGTACAAGAACACCAAAAATTTTGGAACAAAAGAACGGACAGCAAGCACACTAAGATGCTTCTACCGAATATTGATAAGAAACTGACGAACACACTCATGAAGATGAGAAGAGAAGAACTACGTACAATGGTAGGAATTATAACCGGCCACTGCGACCTGAATCACCATCTGTTCAAGATGGGTGCGACGGACAGCGTGATCTGCCGCGGTTGCTTCGCAGAGGAAGAAACCGTAGAACACGTGGTTGTGCACTGCACAGCTACAGAAGAGGCCAGAAAGAAGACTGGGCTGAGGAAAATCCTGGATACGGGTCCGGATGACCCTACCGGGAAACTGGAACACACCATCCATCAACCCAGGGTCCTGCTCCGCTATTTTGGGGAGCTGGGCTGGCTGGGGTAGAGTTAGTACAAAAAGGGGTCAATGCACAATACACCCCACAGCGGGACGTCAGTGCAGACCACTTGTAACCCCTTACCCAAATTAGAATTAGAATTAGACCACCATCTGTAACTATAACTAAGTACGTAATTTTAATTTTTAAGTTACAAATCAATAAATATATGTTCTATATTCTATTCTATATGTTACCTTGCCGTCCTTAGCTGTACTTTGTAACGCCTTGAATTTAGATATAGTCTGTAAGACACAAAATGAGTAAAATTAAAAAATAAAGACGTACGTCTACCTATATACGAGTACAATTTCATTGCACATAAATACTTTTTCTTTTAATACAATTTTGAGTGGAAAACAATAAAATTTAGCACACTTTAACACACCAATGAAAAACCATCATATTTCGCTTACGGTAAAATACCATCACAAATGGAAAATAAATTTCCGTATATCGAAACTCCATACAAGCCAATGAAACGGTACGGTAACTACATTAAAAGGGGAGACTGTGCAAATATTTCCCGGCGAATTAACTGGGAATTGATCAGATTTCCGAATTAAATGGCTCGACAGGTCCATAGCGATGCCAATCAGGGTTCTCGGACGGCCCACTTTGGACATTCGTAGGGGTCTGTATATATTTACGGCTTTGCAAATAAAATATCTGCCATATCTGCCAAAGAACCGACAACCGTTGGGGTAAACGTGTTCTTGAGTGGAGACCGCGTCTAGGCAAGCGTAGTGTAGGACGACCTTTGAACACATGGAGCGATGAATTGCGCGCTATAGCTTGCAGAAGGTGGAAGAGAAGAGCAGAAGTTCGGGCTCAGTGGCGCTCCTTGGTAGAGACCTACGTCCAGCGGTGGACTGCTATAGGTTGATGGTGATGATGAAGTTGAAATAAAATATTCTATAAATTAATTAATAATTAATTAGTATACTTGTATTACCTAATTAATTATATTCCACTCGAATCTATAAATTCTTTATTTATTTAATAGTCTGACTCAAAATTCTTAAAGTACCACCCCTTGCGGTCATTTATTTTGCCACTAGAGTTGGATGCATGGTCGCGCCCTTACATAGAAAGTTGTTATCGCAGCAATACAGA
The DNA here is from genome assembly GCA_932526365.1 of Lobophora halterata. Lineage (NCBI taxonomy): Eukaryota > Metazoa > Arthropoda > Insecta > Lepidoptera > Geometridae > Lobophora > Lobophora halterata. The sequence continues at coordinate 2,456,514 of OW052017.1, forward strand.
GGACGCAAATTAACAGCAGCGCCTAACTAGTGTGTAATTAAACAGCTAAACTATGTACATTCGAGACTGTCTCATCGGTTAATTGGTATGGTTAATCGATGTTTGAAATTTATGCATTACTTCGACATGTGTAGGTATACTTAGAGCGGAGTGAAAACCATTGCATGTAAGTATTATCAACTATGCTATGGAATTGTGCAGATAATACTATGAAAGTAAATAATTAAATTAGGATGATACTGATGACAAGTATTTTTTTAAATAAATTAATACAGGTAAATTAATCAAAGAGCGAACAAGACAGTCATGTGGTAATAGAATAAAAATAAATGAAAACGTAGAATTTGTCAAAAGCTTTCTTACCGTACCTAATACGAATCACACTATCGTAGAGAACAAAACAGTGTCTGCCAGTACCTAAAACTGGGAATGACCTTCCAACAAAATAAACGATTTATACACTGAAAACTGAAAAAACTTCATGGCGAATGCAAAACATGATACGAACTCTATAATCAGATTTTTTCGTGATCGGGCCTCTGAGCTCGCATTTATATGTTATTATGCTATGCTTTTTGGAATGCGGGCAGCGGGGCAAGCTATAACAGTGTTACTTCAAAATATTCTTCAACAACAAGAAAAAGTAATTTTAGTTGTTGGTGACAATAAACGGCAAAGCTGTTTTCCGAAAAACACAAGTTTATTGACCGAGCGAGCGAAGCCAGCGAAGGCATTCTGCTTCAAGTTGGCCGAAAATGCTTTCGTATGTCTGTCCAAACGCTGTCCGGGCACGTCTTCAAAGACGTCAAATGATGACGCACGTCTATGTCACATCAAATAACAAGGGAGATTCATTTAGCTATGATTTTTTGTTTTTAGTGACCCATACACGCCCATAGTTTTCAACCGACTTCAAAAAGGAGGAGGTTCTAAATTAGTTTTTATTTAACCTTCTGAGCGAGCGCGAAGCGCAAGCTGAAGGTCTCTGCTTCAGGCTGGACTAAAATTCTTTCGTATGTCTGTCCGGTCATTGTCCGGGCGTCCCCCAAAAATACAATAACTTAACAAAAATATTTACTTAAAAATTGAGAACCAAGACGGCCCGGGGCGAGACGGTGCGGTAAACTATTGCCCGTAGGTAATCATACCACCATTACCCGATGTTCGTTCATGGAAACACTTTTCAGTTGAGAGAGATAATATACACCCACGCGAAGCCTCCACTGAGCATCAGCTCGAGTGATTGAGCAGTAAAACACCTGTCCATTTCATCCGGTGATTCCACTTTATAATCCTTTCTGTTTACTAACGTACATTAGAAAACACTAGCCATTTCAACAGCGAACCCTATAAAGCAAGCAATGTGCAAGATAAACGAGACCAGGTGATGTTTAGAAGGTTTATCATGGCATTTATGAAAAACACTATCGCAACGCGACTGCCAAATTAATCTCATATAATCTACTTACATTGGCGCAGAGTTGGATATGTACCAGCTCTTTCTTTACCTCTGGGTATAGTATCATGACTTCAGCAGAACCGAGTTGAAAACGAGAGATGAAGACCGACCTGGTGGCATGAAGAGAGTTCAGCTGAAAGGTATTAAGTCCATTTACTCAAGTACAAGTAAGTTAGCCATAACTTCTTAATCTTCGTCTTATCATGTCACTAGTTAATTCGAACCAGTATGGTTAAAGGATTTAAAGTGCGCCTCAAAGAGACTTCTCAGACTCTTCAGAGAACATGTGTTTTCCGAACTTTCCCTACGTTTTGTTTCGCTGGCGAGAGACTGAAAACTATTGCTGAATCCTAAAAACTAAGCCAAATCACTGCTCGTAACGGAGGTATTTCAGAAGTACCACCATACATACGTCTGACATGTGGTCCCGTCCACGGCTCGTTGGGGGCATTACGGGTTGTGGCTCAATTGTAAAGAATTTTGTGAAAAGTGCCATCGGCCGACACCACACGTCCCGGCATCTGGCCGTGCCGTTGATACAACCCTACGTTTTCTTTCGCTGGAGGGAGACTTAAAAACTATTGCTGAACCCTCAAAACTAAGCCGAACGACTTCTCGTAACGGAGGTATTCCAGAAGTCATACAACCATACGTCTGACATGTGGTCCCTTGACACGGCTCGTTGGGGGCATTATGGGTTGTGGCTCAATCGTAAAGAATTCTACAACATTTTACTTCTTTTAACTGTACTTAATTTTCCTGTCATTTATTTTTTTTCAGTATATTCCGTATTAGTTAGGTAATATTAAAAATAAATTAAAATTTAATGCATGCATTTATTTATTTAATTACAATAATAATCTAATAATACCAGCTCTTCTCTAATCTAATACAATCTAAACTATTATATCAATAATGTTAATTTGTTAAAAACTGTCTAAATTAAAGCCAGTAAGGAGATGGAGTAGGCCTCTGGCACACGACAAGCTGTATCTACACAACAACTTTATTAAGTACAATCAAATATTTTAAAGATGTTTCACGTCAAAAATAACAGAAATTTGTTTTACTTGAGCCAAGCCCGAAACTTTTACGAACGGAGGTCTGTCGTAAAGTTGGCGTCGGGGCCGCCGCGGGCTCGGACGTGATATGTCACACTCTCGCCACTGATGGATTTACGCCTCTCAACGGTTTTTGTGATGTCTTTGTCTCGGCAGGATAAATACGACAGGAAGTAAGTAAATGGTGTTATAATCAAACTTACACATAAACGTAAACAAGAAATATAATCAGTAATTTAAAATGTATGTAAAAGAATATCGAAAGAATGGTCTAGATGAAATAGATGGCAGTCATAAATTTAATTTCACCCAGACTTCCAAGAGCAAAATATACGTATCGATTCAACTTACAGAAAAACATTGTAGCTAGCTGTGTTTGCCAGTTATTGGTTTTGTATGTATCAAGATAACAGAAATATATTGTTACCTAAGCATTTACTCCTCTTAAAACTGATAGTGAACCAATACATAAAAAGTATAATAAGCGATTGAAATTCAAATTTAAATCTTAATTTGTCTTTGAAATTAGTACCTACATATTGACGGAATTCATCATGGGCATTGAGGTAATGGAAATCAATAGAAAAATCGTTATAATACCCTCGAACGTGATACGTCACGAGTCACGACCTAGTTGATGGATTTACGCCCTTCAACGGTTTTTGCGATGTCTTTGCTACGGACATATTATTTGAGTAATGCCCGTGAGTTCGTGCTCTGGTTTTTGGATTCGAAATGGAGTTAGCAAAATATTTTAGGCACTTTTTTATTAACAAACAAAATGAAAAACATCGAGAAATATTAGAGGATGCTGGAGTTCATGGACAAATAATAGAAGAAATAAAGTAATTTATTTCTAATTTCTGGTTATTAAAAAAAAAAAAAATGTCGTATCCTATTTTTTGGCATAAATTGTTTCCAAATCATAAGTGGTTTGAAGAAAAAACTTCAAAATGTTGCTATAAGCATTTATAGGTTCCCTAGCTAGATAAATCTATTGACACCACATACATTTTAAAATTATCTTAAACAAACTTAACGACAAATACCTAACTGGATATGGATGTGAAGCAATTGAAAGCAAAAATAAAATCAATTAAAGAAGTTACAGACAAGAATTACACAACATTGATACTCGCAACTAGTTCGCAGCAAGCCAACACGCCAGCGAATGGCGAGTAAATTAGCCCGGCTTTCTATATTTTTTACACCTTTTTTACAATCGGATAGTCAACTAGCAGATTGTAAAGAACCGATGACAAGGGGCAAATTTACAAGCTGCTAGCGAACTTGCTGGCTTGTAAACTAGCCCCGTGTCATCGAGGCTTAAATATATTATCGACCCTCTGTGGGTAATTTCATATGCGTTAATTTGACCGAACGTTGATCTAACGTGTAAGTTTCACAGTTGGTCCAACTCAACGAACAATCATAAAAGTTGAGCCCAGACTTTGACATCCGACTTTATACCACGGAATTCATATTAACTGCCGTCTAAGGAGATTATCAACCCTGTGTGGGTAATTTCGTATGAGTTAGTTTAACCGAACGTGGATCTAAAGATATTGTAGAGGTCCTGAAGAGGCATTGACAGGAAAGACTATACAACGTTTATTAAATAGTCTTAAATAGTATAGGCAGCATCAAAAGTCGATGGCCACATTCAGATTTTAAAAATCGCTCTAGACCATTAATATTTTTGGCAATGTGGTGTACAGTTGATTTTTAACTTTGATTGTGTTCATTCAATACTGGCGGTTGTCATGTTGAGCGATTTCGGCATAATAAATGGTGTAGCGTAATGATGCTGACTGTACCTATAAATACTTTATTCATAATTTGTTAAATTATAGGTAGTCAAAATTTCAATACATCAGTCTATGAGTCAGTAGTAATAATAAGAATTCACCAATCCCACTATTATAAATGTTTCTAAATTTTTAACTTTTGTGAAGTTGGATGAATATACGAATATGCGTATTGTAGGAAGTATGAAGCTGCTTTTTATCCCGATATACTACACGGTCGAAGCCGTGAGAAGCAGGTAGTCATTATCTTGCCCGTGGAAGGACCAACAATGTAGACCGATCATAGCTCACAGAATACCAAGAATCAGCAAGCAGAAGACTCTTCCAGTAAACATATTCTATACATCCACACAGAAAGTCCCTTCTAAGCATACAATCTTATTGGATCAGCCTTAGCTAATGTTTGCTTACGAAACTGCTGAGAATCAATTTTATGTTCCATTCTCTTCAGTTGACCCATAAGATTTGTAAGCCTTTGCTTGGGACCAGCATCTAATTTAAAATCCTCGTTCGTGCAGACTCATCTTAAAAAGATAATTTAGTTTTAATTAAAATTGAATTTAAGCTTGGCTCGGCTTGTGCTTTTGAAATTAGGAAGAGCACCTGATAATTCTGCCAGGAACATACAAAGAGCTAGAATAACGCAGCGTTTTAAATTTTAAGGATTAAATGATTTTTATTACACCCCGGTCAAAATTATATTTTTAAAGTAATTTTGATAAGGTAAAGTAAAGAAAAAACGTTTATTTCACAAAAAAACTTGCCAGTACAACGTGGATTTTTATACCTTTTAATATAAATTTTTTTATAAAAAAGCTTTATTCCCTTCCATTTATAAAAGCAAAATATGTAAGTTTTGTTTCTTATGAGTAGGGTCCACCTCTTGCGGTAAAAACCTCCTCCAATTTATTCCAGTCTCTTCTATGTATTGCTCTCCTTGGCCAGAGCTTTCCGGCCACCTTTTTTAACTCGTCGCTCCATCTATCTATCTTTATACCTTAAGGCTTACGATAATTTAAACAAGTACCAAAGTTTGATCCCTGGTCCTCGTACTAGGACTATAAGCCTGTATGTATAGTGAGGTCACAGTGATTCCGCGATGGCCCAACTCTCACTATCTATGTCTCTATAATGCTAAGTACACATTGATTCGTCACGTTTCATTTGATACCTAATGCTATATCGCTTACAAATAGTTGAAGCAAAGTTGCCAATAAAATAGATGAGCAGTCACACCCTTATCTGAAGTAACCATTCAAACTTTTATGGTATCCCATTTATTCGAACCATAACAATATAGAACTTTCTGAAGTTTAATTATTACGATGAGCTCGTATATTATAAGACCCTTGTCGAAATCGGGGCCATTGATTTCCCCATAGAATTGTTATGCCGTTCTTTGTTCTGAGTTTTTGAAGGTATCAATAGCAAACAGCTTTACCTAATCATAAGTGTTGGAATTTTCTCAAAATACATAGCAACAGAACTTAGCTCGTGTACTATGGGAACTGAGTAAAGATTTAATACCTATTTATATTTTTTCAACTGACTTGTAAAAAGGTGTAGGTTCTCAAATCGTTTTTTTAGTGTTTGTTACCTCTGAACTTTTTCAAACCGAATCGAACAGTTATTTATCAAACGATTTGGAAAATTCTTGGAAAAAAATATGTCTTCTAAGTAAACAAAATTGCGTATTTTGCTTTATTGTGATTTTCAGTGGAATCACTAAACAGCTCAATTGAAGTCGGTTATGGTATATTTTTAAACTTTACGATTATTATTAATAGATACGAGTACTAACTTTAAAAAAAAACAAACAGATTTGGGGTAGACACCCATGTCATCTCTTGGAACATGGTCTATTTTTTAGAAGGAAGAGAGATCGATATATATAGGTATATAATACTTGAGGTGAAAATATAGTTAATATTTTCACTTCAAATAATCCCTATAAAAAAAAACACTCATGTAATAATAAAAGTAAAAAAATCAGGTTTAAAATGTACGGAAAAAAGTAATGATCAATATTAAGTAAGTAAAAGTTAAATTAAAATCCATCGACATCTCTCCTTGAGTTTCGTCATAACATAGTCAATACAAATGCAGCTAGTTCACTTGTAATTATTCGTGTAGACTAGTAAAATCGTAGAAAGGTTAAACACTATTCTGTTCTAATAAACGTTCGTTATCAATACTACACAAGTGTTAAAAAATTATACGAAGTAGAAAAGAACAAAACTTCCTTTTCTCCTTTTTTTTTATTGAATGAAAGGTAAATTTGAAATACAAAATTATGATCCGTGTTTAGGAAATAATCAACTCCAAAGTTGGCACTGAGATCCACATATTTTTTTTCACTGATCGCTACTTCTCTTGTCTCTGTCTTGTCGACCATATCAAAAGATCGGTTTCGACTTTTGCTGGTCCTTTTAAACTGAAAGCATCCCGAATCCGCAACGCCAAGTCTTATAAAGCATACTTGTGCATTTTCGTGTGCTTCACCACTAAGTGTGTCCACTTGGAGATCGTCTACGAGCAAACAAGAAGAAGCAGTGTTAAATTCTCGTCCGTTGTGTTCTATTAGTAACGATCCAAACGAGTTTGTTAACCGCTTCAAGCTCTACCAGATTGAGAAGGGATCAACTCAAATCTATTGAAACGACGGCAATCTCTTCGTCAGATCAACCAGCATTTCTGAATGCATTGGTAATCTGAGTACTTACACACGTTTCAACAACCCCCTAAGTGGCTTACGAAGATTGCCCATCTTCAGGTTAGTGATTTGTTCCTCATCAAGGAGTCCAATTTGCCACCGCTTCACTGGAAGAGAGCTGGAGTCGCAAGAGTATGTCCCTAAAGTCTAATAAACTTTACAAGGGTAAATTATGGATCCGATATACATAACTTGTTTTGTTTTATGTATAATAATCGAGATAACTCGACTACAATATAATTTCTACTTGCAACGAAACGCAGCGCAGGTTTTACTTATCGATTTTATCAGGTATGTTCGCTCGTTTATCAAGGCCCTTGTCAGATGAGGACAAGCTTGAAATAATTTTACACAATATAAGACCTTGCTACGCTAACATAATATTAGCTTCAGCAACAGAAATTGTAAGATGTAGAAAAGGATCCTTATCCTAATGCATAGGTATAAAAACAATTGGTGCTAGCTTGCCTACACCTGTCTAGTTCCGTTTCGCTATTGCCTCTGAACTAGTTTAGAAAACTGTATCTCAGAGGGTATATTATTTCTAGTCAACTTAACCCTTTCAATCCCTGCGGTCACAATTGTACACATTAAGGTTTTTCTAATAAAACACTAATTTAAACGATTTTTTTGCATCTGAGAACGGTTGAGATCTTTTGCACACATATCACGCTAACGAAAACAGTACTCGTAACGCCATCTCTTTTCGTGGTCAAAAAGATATTACCAAGTTTGTGTCAGTGACCAGCAAAGTTTTTAAGAGTGCAGGTAGGCTGTTTTGTTTATTTCTAATTTGTAAGTTTTAGGGCAACAAACGTTTGGGAAAAAATATTTATTGATGAATTAGTGTTTTGAGATTATTTTGAACGTATTTTTACAGTGGTTTTGTTGTATTTTAGTCGGAAAATCTTGAAAAATATTCATGTACACGTTTGTGTATATCAGGTCTGCTTTAAAATTTTCTCACTAAGTTCAAATTCTGTAACAATCCTCTAAAATGCGCGGTTTTTGAATTTATCAAGAGAAATTGAAGTTCAAAAGTAAAATTATTTTGCTTATGAAAGTATTTTGTTTTATTTATAGATAAAATTACTTCATAATTTTCACGTCTGATGCATCGGATGCCTTGCGTAATGGAAATTTTCCAGATTTAGATTTGTCTTCGAACGACGAAAATTGAATTGATCCCCCTATTCAACGACAACAATCTATTCACTGGAGCGCAGATATAGTAAACCGGTAGCAACGAGAGTTTTACCCACCTGAATCTGAAGATGAAGAAATAACACCAAATTACACGGAAGCTTATTCAGAAGTGGACGCAATTATTCGGCCAGCCTCAGTGCTCGAAGAAGAGTTGGAACCTGTCCTTTCTAATGAAAACTTTGAAGATCTTACATCAAATCAGAGTTTCAGGAGACACAGAGAAATAGAAAACCAAATAGGTACCAACGGAATGGACCCGTGAAGAAGTACAAGGTATAAATGCACGCAAGGTATAAATAACCATGCAACGGGAGAAGTGGACCTTCTGGATCAACTGAGCTACCTACAGGACGTTTATAAAGTCAAAGAAGTGGCCACTGCGAATAATATTGCAAGCGTCAGACTTGGCGGTTATTCAGAGAGTGTCAAATCGATAATAATTTGCTTGGAATACCAAAAAACAAGCAACTAACTTTACTGGGGTTTCTCCGACGTGTAGAGCTGAGATTTTGGTTTTTTATCAAAAAATCTCTTTCGCTAAAAGAGGTTGGCCATCCAGCTGCAGCCCTTCGCAAGAAGTTATTCCCAGGAGAGTGGGAGAACTCCCACCAGGATCAGAAATAGCTCACAACGGCGCTGATGACGGTCAAAGTGGGACCCGCTATAATTTGCCAAGTTGCAAGCAGCAAGTAAGTCACGTATCAAATGCATGAAATGTAAGGTGGTACACCTTTGCCTAAACAAGGACAAGAACTGCTTCCTAACTTTCTACACATAAATAACCAAAACGTATCTATGTTATGTTACTGTTACTATGACTGATTACTAGGTGCTCTATTATTAATTTCCTATTAGAAATTATAAGATTTTTAAAATATTTATATTTCACAAAAGAAAAGTACTTGTTTTGTTATTTATTTCAATTTTTTTAATAAAAAATGATTTAAAATATAGCAGCATTTGTTAATTTAGATAATCGCCCCATACTAGACTTTTACTACACTATAAGCCGGATGTGCTCATTTGTACACATGATGAAAAATCATTTTTTCCGGAAAACTAATGATCTTAGAAAAATTTTTTCAGTGTTTTCTCACATAATTTTGTCCCTTTTAATAACCCAGATTTTCTCAAAATCGAACTAGAAAAAAAAATAATTCAGGTCTGAAAGGGTTAAGAATCTGCTATCATAAATGATGTTAGTGGATGAGCTATTCGTAACAAACTGTACCTATAGACAATATTCATTACAGTCTTTACTCGGCCGTAGTGTTTTTAATTAATGAAGTCGTTTCACGAAATTAATGAGTTCCGTTGGCTGTAGGTTTATGATGTTATAAAGATTTTATTAAATTTGTTGGGCATAAAAAGTGCCTAAACTATGTAGAATTTCTATCATAACTGAACTATTTTTGACTTTTATATTATACATACAGAAAATTAACATGCAACAGACATTTTTATTCAAAGACACATAAAAGCGCAATGTATGTCAAAAGTAAACTATAAAACATATAATACTTTGTATAGGTAAACAAAGAAAGTTTACTTTCAAAGCAAAACCCAAGTTTCAACGATTGCAACGTGAACGAAGAACTTCTTCAAATATAATCGGAAACTTTTAACAACGTGTCCCCATTGTCATGATAACTCTTAATAAACCAACCGTTAGGACGTCTTACAGGTAGGATCTATACCTAATTTTTTTTAAGGCATGAATAATATCATACATAGTCAAAAGCCATGTTGGCGTGGGAGGTGCCTCGACTTTCAATTCGAAGGTCGTGGGTTCGAACCCGGTCATACTCCAATGGAAATTCTGTTCAAAAATTATACATGTTCATCATGCGTAAGAGGGTCGCCTCGCTGAGGCGGCGGGTGAGCGGCGGCACCAACAGCCTCCTGAGAACAGTGGCAGATCGGGTGGATGGCCCAATACTTAGCCACTGGACTAAGACGCATGTAATCCCCTCGAGGGACGCCGAATAATGATGCCAACTATACACCATCACTTGCCTGCCCAAATGTCCAACCAGAAAGTGAATTTAAATTATAATAGCAAAATTTAATTTAATCTTTATTGTAATTTCAATTTTAATTTCCATTTTATGACTGGTTATGTGATATGGTGTCAACCGAAATAAACAATTTTGATATGATTTCATAACTTCGACGTTTCCTGCAAAGGTCTAAACCTTCCAGCCGCTCTATAACAACAATTGACTCAACATTCTGAACAGAGAAGTCAGCTGCATCTTACAATGTAATGAAGAAATCACAAATATAAAACTTCAAGGCTCTGGCGTCATCACCTTACCTCAAAACTGCAAAATAGCTACAGTACTTTGCCAGCATATCATTCTTCAGAGGAAAACGTAACATACCCGATCATTGTTTCTGACATCAGAACAGACGACCACGCCGAGAATATTGAAGCACTACATCTCATTCCAATGACGATCAATGAGATGCCATTAGATTTACAGGACAGCATTTGATCTCATCTTGAAAGATAAACCGAAGAAGTAAAGAAGATTTAAGCTAAGAAACACGTGCTTAACGGGGAAGGAAAACATCGTGAGGAAACCGGCATGTCGTAGCAACTAAAAAGTTCGAAAAACATGTATCAAGTGCACGAAAGGAGCCTCTTCGAGACGCACTTGAAATCATTTCACCACACGTGACACGATAATAAGATAATAAGAAGAAGAATTTACTTTATTAAAATCAACAATACTTTTGATTTGAAGTAAATGTAATAAACACATCATCAAACTTCGAACGATTTAAGAGAACAAGACAAAAAATAAAGTTTTTTGTAAGAAAATGAAAGTAGCCCCCTGAAAGCAAAGAAAATTTCTTTTCAAACTTGATATAAGACGGAATCCAATAAAATAAAAGGAAATTCGATGTTTCCGTAAAACAAGCTATTTACTTTACCTACACAATCCAACTCGACCAATTGTTGGTGAAGCCCAATGGATATGTGAAACACAAAACTTCGATAGTTGGAATAAAAGCAATAAAAGTTGGCCACAATTCGCCTTTTCCAACGGACATGATGTCGTTGGGAATTTTTGCCGTTTTGTTAACACAATGGGCGGTATCTTTTTAGTTTTGAGGCTTTATACCTCGGTGACCACTTATTTAACGTCGTTTTTAGGGTTTCGTACTTTAGTTATGCCAACTAAACCCTAATACTAAGCCTACTACCCGCCAGTATCTGTCCGACATTTTAAATTATTTTACTTAAATTCCGAGTTTAAATGTTAACAAGCTTTTGATGACGAACCTTTTTACTGATGAATGGAAGAAGAATAGGTAGAACGTCCTGATGTTCTTTCTGAAAATATTACTAATATTAATGAAAGTTATTTTATATTTTATCACTTACCTAATTTATCTTTTCGTTTTTGTTATTAATTTATTCAGTGTAATTTTTTCCTCTATTTTATCAATGAATTACATACCTAAATGTTTTATTTTCTGACTATTTTAAAATTATGTATAAGTAGGTAGGTATAATATTAATGAGTGTTGTGTGACCCTTCTAATTAATAAAATTAATAATAATAATAAAGGCTCTATTTTGAGAACAGTAATAGGTAGCCAGCTGAAATATATATACAGAATATGAGCATTTAACAAAGGTAATGACATAACTTGATAATTCCTTTTACCTGAAATTATTATAATAAACCCTTTGGACAATATTAACTGCTGACAAAATATTCTTCGAAGGAACTAATATAGATCTATACCCGAACACTAAATCGATGTGAAATACCGTAACCGAAATAAATTATGATAAATAATTAATTCAGGATAATCGCCGCGAACAAGGTGGCAGAGAGTATCTTGAGCAGGATTACTTGGTTGGAGTATTAGCAGACGCATTTTGTGTCTGTATTTTTTTTTAATTTAATCGTACGAATAAATTATTTACAGAAAACAGAAACCGAGCCGTGCTCGCACAATATGTGAGTGCGTGCATACAGTTTTTATATACGACTTTAAGGGCTTCGATCTAAAATGATGACATTTAAATTTTCCATGGGCTCTTTATTAATATGTATATATATGTATAGATAAACTATTAAATTAATTTAATAATATAGGATCATTCCTAAATATTTTTAGGCAGAAAATCGCGTCCGATACTCTGAAGACTTTAGATCTCTCGAGTCGAAGCTGGTATCGCAGTACGCCGTATTAATTATGCGCTTATAGTACCTTAATCCGGCTAATTCGCTCTTACTCAAGCTCCCATTTTATTTAATGGGAAAAGCATTTTCGAACAATCGATTGCCAATATATTTTAGCTTCGACAATTTATTTTATCTAGGTACCTAGTTTTTTTCAACCGACTTCAAAAAAGGTTATCAAATTCGGAAAAAATATTTTACATTAGTCAAAAAAAAACATCATGAAAATCGGTTCAGTAGTTTGGTTTTTACACCAAAATAACTGAAAAAAATAATGTTGATGAAGTAAACGAAATTGCGTACTTTCCTTCCCTGTGACATCACTGGAACCGTTCGATTGAAGTCGGAAACCTTGATTATTATTTAACACTTTAATACTACACATAAAGCGTATTAACACTTTAATACTAGAACTTCGGATAATCCGTCCGTATAATGCTAGGTATATTATATACATAAATAAATTAGTTATCTCTTTCTAGTCTATAGGAAGACAAGTTGTCATTTCTAAGAGAATACAGAATACCTACAATGAGATACAGAGTTTCCGCAATAGTAGAGGCTTAGAATATAATCGGTTTCAAGCTAATGGTCAATACTTTTAGCCAAAATTATAATGAAAACGACTAGGCAATATACGGTGCATGTCCAATTTTGAACCCAAAACGCTTGGGACCGACTGACTCACGAACAAACTTATTCGATTAATTATGAAATGTCATGTTTCTCAAAACGCGGAGGATAAATAAAATGTTGTTTTGTTTTAGCAACGAATTACAGCAACCAAGATCGTTCAAGTACCGCAACGAACAATTACTTCAACCGAATTAATTAAGGAGTATCGCAAGGATCAACTCCAGGTCCTAGTTTATTCCACCGATAAAATATAGCTACAAACAAGATATCTGAAGATTTACTGGAGAGTGCCATCGAGTCACTCTTTACCAGGCTTTCATTAATTACTAGGAAGTTCTGTTCCAATTTAATTAATAGACTACTACCATCGTGTCTAATAATTTAACGCTCATCCACTTCACTTTGAGAGTTCAACTATTCGACAAATCTTTGATAGCTGAAATTAATTTCTGTAAATCTATAATTATAACCAACCAATATTAGTTCAGTAAGAAACATACGCGCACAATTAAGTGCTTACATATGCAACAATAAAGATTGTTCAAAATAAATAAAAACATTGTTTAAGTATGTACTTGTAATTTGGTCGTTATCCGCAACAATTTGGTCGTTATCCAGACTATATTTCAAAGTTATACAGGTGTCAGGAAAGTTAATTTTGGAGCAATCAATCTTTGTCTGGAATTTGAAATGCCATTACGTGACATGGTGTCGATCTTGTAAAAGATGACAATATCTGTACTCAGTACTCACTGAGTAAAAAAACTTTCTGTAATGTAATCGATGGAATTGCAATAAATATTACTCTCGACAATAAAATAAAAAAATAATTATAGCTGTTGCAATATAGCTGGAAAGTCGTCGGGACATAAATCTGTAGTGCAGGGTGTTATAGACCCGTAGTTATGTAATTAATATGTCTCTAAATTTTCACATACATACTGACTCTTTTGAGCTAATAGTAAAAGAGTGCACCAACAAAAGCAACATGATCAACACCATCATCACCAGACCAGTACCAGATTCATGACCGTTTAGACTGTACTGTTAAATTTTAAGTTACAAGAAAAATTTTGCTCGTAATACATAAGCAATGTAACCTCATAGTAAAATTGGAAAAACAATGACTGTTTCAATACGGTCGAAACGTTGGGACGTCATTCAAAAAAAAAAGAAACGCGAAGAAGACCCATTTTAATAATTCAATTAAGATATAGAAAATAATGTTAATACAAAAAAGATAAAAACAACCTGTCGCTCTGTCAATCAGATAGCATTCTTACAGCATAAACGTGTACTATTCACAATTTATCTTGTAAGAAACATTGGGAGACGCAGACCGCAAAGATCAAATTATCTCCGCCCCTCGAGCTGAAAGACTGAAGAATAGAATATGCTAAGAAAAGCAAGTATATTTTGTGAAGGTTTCTTAGAAAAGGTCATCGACATAATCTACAAGGGCCAATCAAGAAAAAATATTAAAACGATGAAACAACGATATTATATACCAAAAGAAAACTTTAACATAATGCTTTTTCAAGTTGCCAACAATTAAAAATTAAGAACTACAGCGGAAATAATAATATGCAAGCGGAAAGCATTGCGGCGCGCGAATGGCCAATTTTCCCGCAATTTTGGCAAATATAATTGGGAAATGGCGGCATAGGAGTGCTTTTTGTAGAAGATTAATTCACAAATAGGCCCATGAGATTATGAATTTGGCACGCAACTTGTGTGCAACGGAAATAATACGAAAAATATTTAAAACAGTATGGAGAATATCAAATGGAAATTAGCTAACGGGTTTGTGACTTCGTTCAAGCTCCGAATTTAATTTAATTTAGGTAAGTTAATGGCAGAGTGGGCGCGCGACCACTCTGATATAAGAATGGATTTCATAAACCAAAGAAAGACCGATGTGACTTCTGCACCACGCTCATATGGAACTGACTGCTATGTATGTAACGTTTTTAGACCTAAGATGTGTCTGATGCAAAAATAAATAAAAATGAATTTGAATTTGACTTTACTGACAAAAAAGACTTTGCGCCTTGCGACACTGGATCATTTGTTGTCATGCCACAGTAGGAGTATAAGGATACGACAGGACACTAAATATAGGCAGTCTTTCAAAAATAATCACGCTTCACATGTGCATAATATTAATTAAAAAGTAACAGATAAACATACTACCACCTGTGCTTACTATGCTTACGCACATGCTTGGCTACAATATGGCATAGTGTTTTGGGGAATAGAACTGATGCAACAATGTTCATAATGCAGAATGTGGCATAGGGTGGCCGGAAAGAAGAAGAAAGAGATGCAAATGCACAAGACGCCTGGACATGAAGGGTGGCGGGAACAGAAGCACGGTTCTCCGCTGGTCGACCGCTGATTGTAGGGGAAGAAAGTAAAAACGAAAAGAAACGAGCAATAGAAGAAAAAGTCCAATTGAAGACGGTTGTAATATCGACGCTTGAAAGGCAAAAATTACCAAGCGACATTTTTGGCGATATTGAGTTATATATATCATTGAAATCAGAAAAAAAATCTGCGTCGATTGGTCCTACTCTCATGCCGATAGGACGAAGTTGGTGTCGCTTGGTAATTTAAAAAAAATACACATTTTCACAATTTTCGGCGTCCAAGCGACTAAAATTTTAGCGATTTATGAATAATTTTCACTTAGTATTTATTCGATCTTTAATTTTTGTACATAGTATTTTTTGCCTAGATTCGAAGTAATGCGTTTGAACACAAAGTATTTTTTGCCTTGCAGTGCCTAGGGTATAAAGATTACCTATGAAATTTTACCTGAATTAATTTATTTTTTTCTCGTTAATAAAGAGTTTCTAACACACCTTAATTATGTATTAATTTTAATTTAGTACTTTTAACCTGAATGCAATGAACTTAAAAACGTAAAGTAGTAATATCTACCTGCCTAAAAATAATATATTTTGTCGTTTGGTAAATTTTTACCTGCCGTTTTTTTTACTGTTTTTGTTACTTAGATAACTATTTCTGATATGAAATTTGTATAAAAGTGAGCGTATCCTTTATGTAAGTATTTTGTTTTGTCGCTTATCCGGGCTGTAAAGCAGATTTTGAGTGGCTGTGGTAAGAAAATTATGATTTAGTCATCACCGAACTGTCGCATAGGCAACCTGCGTGCTCGCGCGTATCGCACAAAGTGCATCGCGTAGCCTGGATTGTATGCTCAGTAAGTTCATTATAAATATTTAATTGATGTAACCTTTTTGAATGCGCATTTTATATTGATTAAATTTATTGTTTTAGGTACATAATGAATCGGAATAAGAGATTACGAGTAGATAACATCATTCAGCTAGCTATGGCAAACGCCGGGGTCGATAGCAGGGATTTGAATTTGGTAATGTAACTGCTGAGTTGAATAATTATTCGCAATTTATTCTCTCATTCGCTACGTATAGAAACAACTAAAAATAAAATTTAATTTCTAGGGGTCAAGATATCGAGGATATACTCGTACCTGCAAAAACACAGACAAAAATCTGCAACGATTGGACCATGTTCGCAAAAGACTTGATTTTAGTAAACCGGTATGTTTTTACACATTATGATTTATAAATTTTGTCACGATATGATAAATAAGTCACACATTGACTAGTACTTAGGTATTATCACGTTATAATTATTTTTCAGGATGAGACACTTTCAGAGGAAGGCCCTTCAATGGGATCCGTTGCAAGTACTTCTGAGACTGTTACTGCTGGCAATAACATTGAGAAGACTGGCCCAATAAATGATGATCAACCAGACCCAATAAATGATGATCAACCAGACCCAATAAATGATGATGAACAGCACCAAAATTATAGTGAAGCCTTGATGGATGAACTTGCTGGTGGCCCGTTGGGTCCTACCCTGGAAATCGTACCTGCAGATCTTTCTGGAGAACAGAATATAGTTCCAGCAGATGATTACTCTGTACTCCAAATTGGCATACCAGAAAATGAACCATATAAAGAACTTCCAAACATGGAGATTGATATGACTATACCGAAAACGTTCACTACACAAACAGTTTCAAACACTGTTGATGGATTGACTACACCAGAAATATACACTGCAAGCAACACTGAAGTAAGTGCCAATTCTACAAATTCTACCATTGTGGGATGCTGTGAATCTGGCGGATCAAAAACTATAAAGCTTCAGAGAGGTCGTAAACGTAAATGCAAAACTGATAAAATGTACATTGATTACCTATCAGATAATGATGATTACTCAACTTTTATCGATTGTGAAGAAGCTGCAATTTCAGATGAATGGTTAGGACCTAATTCTTCTTCTAATGAAGAAGTGGAAGTAGTTTCAAAAACCACAAACACGAAGAAAAAAAGAACAAAAAAAACCAAATCTAAAAAGAAAAATACAAGCTTGGATAATATTAATGAAAACTGTTGGAGAAAAAGGCTTGAGATCGAACAAAATACACACGAGAAGAGAGCGGTCACAAAAAAGAATTGCTGGACAATAATATATGCGAAGTGATGGTAAAATCATCGAACCTAAATCTATTCAACCTAACCCATGCGTTGGAAAAAAATGTGGAAATAAATGTGAAAATATTGACCCTGAAAAAAGACAGAAGGTATTTGATCATTTTTGGGGACTCTCGGCAGCTCGTCGTAGAGACTGGTTAGTAAGTATATCGCAGAAAGAAGAAATCAAGCGTAAGCGAGCTGATTCTGGGGCACGCTCGGCAAGCTTTAAGTATCATATTAATGAAGGAGAAGGCAGGAGACCAGTGTGCTTGCAATTTTTATCAGCTACGCTAAATATATCCTCAAAAACGATCTATCATACTGTCAAGAACTCTAGTTGGGGCTGCGCTAAACAGGATCTACGTGGCAAACACGTTCCCCCCAACAAAACCAAACCAGATACAATAGAAGCAGTGACGAATTTCATCAAAAGTTTACCGGCTGTACCATCGCATTATTGCAGACATGATTCCACTAAAGTCTACTTAACAGATGAATACAAAAATGTTGCTAATCTTTACAGCGCTTACAAAAACCGATCTGAAGGTATTGGTGTAGATTATGTAAGCGAGAGAGTGTTCCGTAAAATATTTACTGATGATTTCAACATAGGGTTTCACATACCTAAGAAAGATAAATGTCTAAAATGCTTAAAATTAGCACAAACAGATATGTCAGATCCAGCAAAGGCTAAAGAAAAAGCTGAACATGAAACTGAGAAAAATGAAAGTTATAACAGGTTTTTTGCGCATAAAAATGTTCACAAAAGTGACCCTAACACTCTATGTGTAAGTTTTGATTTGGAGAAAGTTTTAAACACTCCACACGGTGAGTCAATGCTTTTGTATTACTCGCGCAAATTGGCTGTGTATAATTTGTGTTTTTACGAAAACGGGACGCGCAAAGTTTTTTGCTATTATTGGGATGAAAGTAACGGCAAAAGAGGTGCGAACGAAATATCTAGTATTCTGCATAAATACATACTATTGGTTGACGAAAGGGGTAATGTTAAAAACTTACTTCTGTATTGTGACTGCTGCCCCGGCCAAAACCGGAATCGGGTGGTATTGGCAACGATACACTACACGTTACAGCAATGCAAAAATTTGGAAAACATACAGATAAACTATTTACTTACTGGACATATATATATATGCCAGTAGACAGCGTTCATGCTGTAATCGCAGGAAATCTAAAAAGAACAATTATTTATGCACCATCTCAATGGTATACTGTTTTCACTACAGCTCGAAAGGATCCCTTCCCCTACGAGGTTGAAAAACTGACCTTTGAAGATTTTTATAGGTGGGATTCCATTGCTGAAAAGTATTTTAAAGGCAACCTTACGGGAAAAATAAGTAAAGTCAGAATAGCAACATTCAAAAAAAGTAATATTTCAAATGTTTACGTGAAGTATTCCATGGACAAATCTGCCAAGTCAAGCGTGGTTGAAATCCAATCAAAGACCAGGGTACCTCTTATGTCGTGTTACCATTCAAGTCTGCCGATAGCAAAAACAAAATATAATGACCTTGTTAAACTTTGCAAGGACAAAGTTATCCCTGCTCAATTTCACAAAGAATTCACTGAGCTAACCTACTCTGCATCCACCAAAGATGTTTTGCCAGACTCAGACATCGAAGACATAGAGCCTGATGATGCCTAAATATTTGGAATTTTCAGGGTTACTTCTACAGGGTCAATTTGATATTACTTTTTAAGTAACTTCCTCGTAAATTAAGGACTAAATTATGTTGATTATAAGAAAACCATATTTTGTGATTTTAAAGTGGATGGATCTCAATCTATAGTTATTAAGTACGTTGCCTATAACTACCTCGCTCGTTAATACTTCGTTTTGAATTATTTAAAATAAGTTAATGAATGTTTGATTGTGATAATAAAGTACAAAGTATTCATAATTCTTATGTGACATAAAAAATGTGTAATATTTATATTATAGACAAATAATAATTATTATAAATAAATATTATATTAAATTATATTAAATATTATAATATATTGGTTCATATTTTGTCGATAAGCGTATAATATGCCAAATATTTCTATTAAGTAGTAACGAAAGCTCTAAATTTTTATTTTACTCTGTTGTTTAATTGATAGTTTACCTAAATATTTTGACTCGTGAATCTCTTAAAACGTTTTTGTAATTACAGAATATGTTTTGAGAATTGTATTTCAATTTTGTTAGTATTTGTATGTGATTTAATTATGTTCCATAAAAATAATTTCTGTACGAACTGTTATAAGTATTGTAATTTTGAATTCCTGAGTAAGAATCGTGTAAGACTGCTGAAAATTACATTTTTCCTAATTAACTAGGTATACTGATATTGAAATTTCTAATAAATACTATGCATAAAAAATGCCTTATTTATTTACAACGACAGTCCACGTTCCTCAGATCAGCAATCCACTTTGAGAGAGATTTTTCGCACTTTGATCTTTAATTTTGTGTATCAAAACCTAATTTGTTTGTTACTTGTTCAAAAAAGTCCTGAACATACCTCATTTAATTTGTACTTTGGTTGAAATTGCCTGACAGAAAAGTTTTTTTGGTTTTTATTTAGATCATTTTACCTATGTGTCAAACATACTGTACATCTAGATGTATCATTTTGCTTAAAACACAATTATAAACTACCAAGGTTTAGTTAATTTTACATGTTTTATAAAAAAAAATTGTTGTCGGTAAGTAATTTTTACCTGTTTGTGATTTTAATAAATATTTTACTAACCGACACTATTTCTTAAAGTATTGAGAAAATGCATAATCTTTAAATGCCAGTTTATAACGCGTTTAAACTACATTTAAAACTCGTTGGAACCGAGTGGCTATGACTAATAGGCGATTTATGACGATTTTTTTTCCAAAAAAAAAAAACTTTAAATCGCTCTCCTGTAAAGTTGCCAACATGTCGCCTATTGCCTTTCAAGCGTCGATACGTTTTTTTAAAACCTTGATTACAAACAGAACAGAATTTTTTTGGCAGAGTCATGAGAAACGCATACGCATACTGTACTCATTTGTACGAGTATGTTGGAAATGCGGTTTGCTTCAATTCTGTGCAGTGCGTGCTGCGCTGTGCCAGGGGACTAGCGGTTGATTGTACCAACCATGCCCTGAAGTTTGGCTTTTAAATCGAACTAGCGATACACATATATGTCCGAAACATGTTATTATTGCTATTGCGGGCTTAAATTATGACGATTACATGACATCATGTGAACCATCATAATAATATTGGTCTGATTTGCGAGAATTAGATGTAATGTTATGTATTAAACATGTTTACTCTACCTGATTTCCATTTTTCACAGTATTCCAAAATTTTAATTCTATTTTTTAATTTGCTCTACCACATCTTTTAGTATTTTTATTCATGTTGGAACCTTGTTTCTACTATTGTTTGTCCTAAGGAAGGTGCTAACTTTTATTATGTACTCCTTTTATATTCCAAATAAATCATTTGAATTTGAATTAAAAACATATTGTTGTTACAACAAGGTAGATCATCATAATATCCTGTTTCTCAGCTTTGCGATGTCATCGCAATTTTTCGATTTTAGAAAAGAAGCCGAAAGTAAGATTACATTAAACTGTCAAACTTGTGAACTTTGAAACAAGTTTATAACTTACTAAAGTTATCATAAAATGTTTTATTCACTTAATCACACTGTAGTTTAATTTGGCTCATAAACAAGATAACAGTATCGCAGTAATCTTGA
This sequence comes from Lobophora halterata, assembly GCA_932526365.1. Classification (NCBI taxonomy): domain Eukaryota; kingdom Metazoa; phylum Arthropoda; class Insecta; order Lepidoptera; family Geometridae; genus Lobophora; species Lobophora halterata. The sequence continues at coordinate 2,477,887 of OW052017.1, forward strand.
CTGAATTGTTGGTAAAACATTTTATTAGTGACCTGGGACTTGAGTAAGTACCTTGTTATCTATGTACAACGATTTATAGGACTAGTAAAAGCGAACTTTTTTAAGTAAAAAAATAATTGAAACATAATTATTTTAAAATTAACCATAGTTTTTTTTCGTGGGGGGTTGGGGGGATTTATAATGCACCCGCCATTCAACGGGAATAACAGCTTTATAACAGCAGCATAACATATACCTAGTTTAATACCAATACTTTCTTATTTATTGTTTACGAACAACCTATGTTCTAAGGATTTGTTAATAGATTAAATAAGTAAATTCATTTTCGTCATGCGGTTTCAGTACTCACTCAACTTTAGCAACGTGTTGTAGCTACGCCTTACGTAGCTGCTGCTACGCTTCCCGTAGCAACTAAAGCGCCTACTGAAGCTATTGCAACATAACTGCTACGCCAACGCTTCGCTTATAGATTATTCGTTCTGTACTTCAGATCTTCTGTTCAGACGAAACTTTAAATTAAAATTTTAACCCTTAACATTCGTAATCCAAGCAGGACTTACAGGCTAAGTAAATGGTAAATACTTGGCTTTACATGACGCCGACGCCACCGTGTCAAGGCAGTCAATTATTGGAAAGTTAAACATATGTTTTTGACATAAGAAGTTCGTGAAAGCTTCAATTACGTTCGGAGCGGTAGTTGTTGGGTAATTTGCAGTAATGTATTCAGAATAAGTTGGTCTTGTTAACTTTGCGTTAACGGAGTTTTTGAATATCCGCCTGCGCGTTTTCGGTTCATTATTTTCTTATTTTATTTTTTATTTGAAATAGGTTAGGGTTTAACCACAACCTCACCTGATAGTAAGTTACGGGGTGATCGATGTCAAGAAATAATAATCTTACTATCTATTAAGAATACGAGTAATTACATAGAAAAACAGTCGCGCGCATTAATTTATAAAAGTAAAAGTTGCTTTCATAACTTTCCATGCGTCCAAAATAATGTTTTCCGTCCATTCATTTGATCTAGTCCATGTATAACTGGGTGCTATGTGGATGTCATTCGACAATAGTCTCGAGCGAGCTCTTGAGTAGACGTTAATAGGAGCAGCGCGCGGGACACATACGAGTGTCTTGACCGATATCTGAGGCTCGATCATGAACTTTAGCGTTAACGTTATCGCATCCGTCACCGAGAAATCAACAGATTGTATGATTATTTTTTCAAACGTCATACAAACTGTTGACGTCTCGGTGACGGATACGATACGATAAAGTTTACGCGAATGTTCATGATCGAGCCACTGAACTTTCCATGACACGATGGTTTTGCAATTACATTAGTACAGACAGGCATGCTCGTGCATTTCATTAGTTTAGTCAGGTTGGATCCTTTCAGATGGCATTAAAACTCCTATGGCGGATCCAGCCACTGGCTTACACAAAAAGAAAGGAAAGTCTATTACTTATACCTACAAAACAAACCACAAAATAATAACTTCAAAATCGGATTCCCATAAACCTACAAAAAGTTCCGAAAATCTAAATCAAACACAATTCTCTGTTCGCAAACATTTCATGCAATATTTTTATTGTTATTTAAACTTGCCGAATGAGAATATGTGGAAAATCTACGGTGCCGGGTAAAGTAGATTTCCCATAGGACTGCCGACTGACCGCTTCGCTGAACGAAATTGAAAAAATACAGGTTACGTTACACACACTTGTTTTCAAAACGTGAAGACAATATTACAAGATAAGGGATTCTAGTTACAGGAAGTGTTTTCAATAAACACAGCGTTTTGCCCAAACAGGGTAGGTATAGGTTTTTCTTTTACATTTTTCACAGAATCACATATCATAGTCAGCGATCGAATACGTTAATACAATAGGTCTTAAAAAGATACCTAGTACCTACAAATATTTTTTTTCAAAACACAGTCAATTTGAGGGTTTTGTTTCAAAGCAGAAATTTTGCTACACAAATGCAATTCTAATACATTGTTGCGCTATCAAAACTTTTTCATTCACAACTAACGGGCAGGAAATTCGAAAAGAACCAGTAACAGGAGAAAACTACTTTAATCTAACTTACTGCATTTTAGTTTATATTCAGGGTTCCTTACCTCAAATACGATAAACTAAAATCCGTGTAGTATCGCTAATTTATCGCTCTGCTCTCGTTCTAAGTACATATATCAGTAAGTTATCAAAATGTTTTACTATTTTCTATTTTTAGTTGGAATAGCATCTTGAAAAACGAAACACAAACTGATAACGACAATAAATGTCTGTAAATAAAATAGAAATTTCTGTTATGTGAAGTTTTATTCTAAGAAAACCTTTATAGGCGGTACCACAGACTCGATCTTGACAAAATAAAATTATTCTACGTTCAAACCACGATGAGCCTAATGTATATCTCCTTGGGATAGGAATCACTTTATTCTGATCTGCATATTTGGATACCAGCCAACGCGCAGGCAATATTGAGCCTACCTAACTACAGTACGAGACAAAACAATTTAGAAGGAGAGTCTCCTTCCAGAAAGACAAAAAAAAAAGTTAACATTATTGTATGTCTGAGACGGACAAAAACTATTGAACCATAAGTACCTTTTCACACGTACCGGTTAGCCGGCGACCGGACGCGTAGTGCTGTATGGAAGACGCAGCATGCTTGCATACGCACCGGCGCGTAGTCGCCCAGGTACAATCACAGAGATCAGAGAGCACGCGCACGTAGTTTATTCTCACACCCTCGTATCGTCCTATTATAGTATTAAAATTGTAAAATGGAGATAGATATTGAATTACTAATAACTTTAGTGGAAACTAGACCGGTTTTATGGGATAAAACTTTCCAGAATACATAGATTAAAATGAAACAAAAAAGGCTTGAAGAGTCTGTGTATTATTAATCGGATGAACCCAATAATTTCTTGACTTTCTTTTCTGGCGGCGGTATCTTCTGTATAAAATCGACATTGCAATTATTTGTTCACGATCCATTTTTAGAGAAGACTGTATTCGCGTCGATAATAAAGGCGCTACTGGATATAAAATCGGCTCGTGTGAAAGCTAAATGTGATACCGGTCAGTCGGCGCTGGCTATCCGGCAACCGGCACGTGTGAAAAGGCACTAACAATATTGTATGTCTGAGACGGACAAAAACTATTGAACCATAACATTATTGTATGTCTGAGACAGACAAAAACTATTGAACCATAAAATTACGATTCAAGACATGTAAACAATATAATTTGTAATAAGTAGTAGTAGTAAGTGTTTGTATTTGTTAAAGGAGTAGTGACGACGCCGAAAGTGAAAGAGAAAGCATCAGAAATGAAACATCTCAAATACTATCACAGGCCATTTTTGGGCAATTTTTGGAAAATCAGAAATTTTCTCGCGATTTCAAAGTCATTCTTAAATTTTATTATGGTTTCTGAGCAGATGTTTCAGTGGCGAGTATTTTTGTGCGTTTGAATAAGATAAAAATAGAATGTACCTACTTATATTGATGAAATAAGGCGTGTGGTAACATTCAATATGATTTTACGTGAATATGAAAACAATATTGAAACTTTAGAAGAACAGTGATATAAAGATTCTTAAAATCTTCTTTCGTGGAGAATCAAGTCCTTTGTACAAGTATCGAATCCTCATAAACGATACATCGAGCCGGAACTTTATTTGCCCTCCTCGGGGTATTTGCTAAATATAAAACGATTCTAATAAAAATCAAAGGATTCGCTCTGAATTGGTTCTTTGGAAACTTATGAGGTCGTAGGTATTTTTTAATAAAACCTTTAATACCATCGAAGACAATGTTCACGCAGAAGGTTTTCAAAACCATACAAGATGTTAAATTGATGTGCCAAACCTCTTGAACACTTATGTAGATAGAAAACACTTGACTCACCGGCGGGCAGATTTCTAACGACTCTGAGGATTAAATCATTGTACAAGCCTTGGGTACATATCGACCATCTGTGTTCGCAGAATCCTGAAGTTCTTCAGACACATAGCCAGAAAAGACAGCAACAACATAGAAAAACTTGTTGTAACTGGCAAGGTCGAAGAAAAACGGCCGCGGGGGGGAGCCCACTGCGCTGGAGCGACCAAATCCGCTCTATGCCGGAGTCCAGCGTGGGCACGCGTGGGTGACGCCATACGCTCTGCAGTAGACAGATCCCGATGGAGACACATCATCCACACAAAAGTCCTTCGTAAAGATCACGACCCTCAGGAGTGAGGATATCGACGCAAGGAGGAGGAGGAGGAGGAGGGTACATATCAGTTAAAACTTGCGGGAAATTCAACGAACATCTACAGAACGGCTTATATATCTAATAGAAACATATAGAGAAAACCAGTATGACCTGCCCGATAACGGTATTCAGGAAAACGTGTGGCTTTTGCGTGGACGTATTCATTAACGATTCAATGCGAGGTGTGAACATTGTAACGGTCCATAGGTAGGTACCACTACAAACTTTCCAAGGCTAACTCGCTGCAAACACCAGCCCATAGACTCGTCAAATCAAAAATATCCATTCGCGTGGCAGGACCCACAATCTTTAATAAAATCTCAGAAGAAATTAAAGATACAACTTCTGGTGCTTTCTTTAAATCAAAATTAAAAAAGTTTTTAATTACAAAAGCCTTTTATTCGGTAAAATTTTAATAATTATTTGTATTACCATTATCCAATATTATATTAAATATAAATTAGTGTAAGTAATACTAAATTTACCATTTGACTTGTAAATTTGTTACTTTATCAATTATTTTAAATGATCTGTATCTGTACATGTTAAGTACAAATATTACCTTATTATTTATTTTGGGAATCTGCTAAGCTTTAAGTTAGAAAATATTTGCTTATTAAAATTAAACTGAAATTAAAACATTTAGCACGCCGATTCAATTAAAACTAAAACAGAATGTTTAAAATCTCTTTTATATTTTGAAAGTAATGTAAGCTTTGAATTTCGTTTTTCAGGGTCTGATGAATATAAAAGGGATTGGAAGTATATATTTTTGTCAGTCAATACTGTTTTTCTTTCCTCATAGAGACGAAATGCTAACCGAGTCCGTAGTGTTTATGTTTATGCTCATAGAGATAAATCGCGTTCGTATGTTATTTAAAAGATCCAATACGAAAATACCTACGTGGCTGAAAACGTTAAGCAAGTTATGTTTTCTAGTAACATAATAGAATCTAGGAAGAAAATAACGAATTAAACATAATAGGCTCTATAAAAGCAGTGCAAAGCTCGTTCACACTCAAAAACTTTGGACAATTACATTTCATTGGCGGTGTGCTCGTACATTGAAATGTACAGCGGCTGTTCAAGCCGACTGTTCTCTGTACGCTCTAAGAAAAAGTCCAGGAGTTACAAGTTTTTTTCCTACGCAATCTAATATGAGCCAAAAAAGATCGTCCATCAGTTCGTCTACAGAATCATTACATGATTTTTTTTATAAAATTTGTTTTTATTTATTAGGTACCTACTTAATTAAAAAACGAAATAAAAATTACATTAATTTATGAAAGTATGTATGTTTTTATCTTAAATTTATCATGATTTTAATGAAAACTATATTGATATGAATTTTTATATATTGAACCAAGTTTTTCAGCTGAATACAAACGAAAATAAAACCTTAGAAGAGGGATACAGCATCAGTGACATAATGAAAAAGACGGGAAGTTGTAATGGTTTGTAAGTAGCAGAATTAATCTTGGCACCTTTTTTAAGGTTTTTTGATGTAACCTCGTATGAAAGAATTGATGACTGTAATGTTTTACCCCCGAGCGACTGTGATTAACTATGCTTCGTTCATAAGACAAAACGGACATAACTATACGCCGTTTTATGAAACGAGGAAATGTCAGGCAAAGCTTAATCAGCCTATAAAGTGCCCAGTGCTGTGACTCAGGCCTGCACTAGGCTGGGAGAGCGAATTTAGGCAGGACGATAAAGAGAAGATAACCTTTCGGTCCCCCTTTGTATATGCAAAGGCATTTTCCCATTGTTAAAAGTGGGTTTTACTTCATGAATAAAAATATACTTTTTGTAGGTCAGGAACTATATGTATATGCTACTACCATCATCATCAAAATTAAGTATTACCACCAGCTCCGTGACTATCTGAGCAGAAGTTTGAACAGTCAAAGTTACGCTTGGAATTTTATTGTGATTGCTCTTAATACTTTTAGGCGGCGCAGTGCGGTGTGCGATCCACAATCGAAACTTGTACGAAGAAAATATTTGACAATAGTTATGCAGTAGTTTTGAAAAAGGCAAAAGTGAGTTTCTATAGAGATAATTTTAAGCTTGTTCCTTCATTTCATCATCATCATCATATCAGCCCTTAGACGTCCACTGCTGGACATAGGCCTCCCCCATGATTCTCCAGGATGAGCGGACTTCCAGCGACCGCAACTATGTCATCAGTCCATCGCGTCGCGTCCTTCATTAACGAATAAAGAAATATTTAGCTTTTTAAGTGCTACGAGAATATAAAATTTAAATAATAAATAAAAAACTAAGGTACCTACGTCGATAAGTTTCTGATTATAAGGTTCTGTAAAAACCTAAATCACAGTCCGCGGATCCTATATGTTCTCCGATTGCCTTTTAGGAGATTTTATGTAATGGTCATAGCCTATTTATTTTACTAATCTATTCTTCGACAATTTACAACAAAATATCTATTAAATAGCACGTACACACATTTTGAAAATTTGGTCATCGACTTTTGATGCTGACTGTACCTACTGTCGCTATTAAATGAATCATATACCTACAATGCAATTTATTTTTACATCAATTGCTTTAAAAGTTGACGCAGCAGAATCCAATTAACTACGATACAATTTGGAGAGCGATTCAATTGTTATAAAAACGTTTCGTCTACAATTCGATAATCAACTTCGATTTAAAGAAATTAATCGAATTAAACTCGTTATTGGTAGTTCATTAACGGTAGGGCAAGCACGAAACTTTAGACTAAACAAATCATAAATGTTACCTACCTTACTGCCAGTATATTTTTTGCCTACGACGGAACCGGCTCTCATATTCTGTTAAAAAAATACATCAGGGCTCGTTCGTTTTTCGACAGCAAACCTGTACCTAATAGGCGTGGATTTATTCAGCATTTTATTTGAATACGACTCATTAACGTATGGATGATGACGCTCAAAATATTAACAGCTGGTTTAGTCAGAGCTATGAATAATTTTTTTAAAGGATCTGTTCAATATGAGTAGAATGGAGCCAAACAGAAAGTAACACATCAGACTCTGTTCAATTACTTATAATAAAGCAACGCAACGTTGCGTGTTTTTTAAGACATAATAATGCTGAGAGCAATAGCAAGGCGACTCGATTTCGAACTCGGGTAGTCGGAGCCAGAACCTGGCCGCGATATTGGTGCAGGTAATGAAACTGAAACTGAAAACAAAACTGGCGATGAATTTACATAAATTTCGCCACTTTTCTTGAATTGGAAGAACAATACAATAGAAAAAATTAACAGATTACCTTTGTCTTACCTTAATTTTATAGCTAGTTAAGTAACTTTAGAGTTCAATTCAATTTCAAAAATTCTTTATTTCATAACTTATTCTAGCATAGTTCCAGTGTACGTATATAACTTAAACTTTAGAGTACTTTAACTCTAAAGTTGAAAATATAATAATGGTAGAGGTGTAAGATGTTAGGCTTGTGCTCTATTCTAAATTTAATGTGTGTGATTTCGAAATTTGAAAACAGAACACTGCAAAATAGACAAATTTTCAGAAAAGTAATGATTTAGGTAGATATATAGAATTACTTTAAGTTTTTCTTTCGACTTTGATCAATGTTTGGAAAAAAAACTAAAACCCAAAATAAAAAATTCAGAAAGTTATGTGAGCGAGCTATCTAACGCATTCTCTGTAACTGTGTAGTTATAATTAAATGGATGTATTGAATGCTTTGGTAAATTGGGGTTTTATGGGTCAATGGTCAATTTGTATGAATTCTCTTTTAATACAATTCTAGAGTTGGTATGAGACATTTTGTTCATCGCAACGTGCCGAACGCTGACAATGTTTTTTCCTGTTAATGTTTAGTACCTACTAAGATTCGAAAAGACAAACATACTATTAGAATTCATAAAACGTGTTCCTTCAGCCTTGCTTGGAAAGAAGACTCAACAATATTTTTTTTGAAATATCAAAGGTAATGACGACTGACAATATTAACATATTTTCTTTCCACCACCAACCGTCAAAGTGCGATATGATGAGAATGAGATGCGAAAATATATTATATCTTCTATTATAACATTATCATGAACTAGCACAATATGAAATTTAATTCACATTATTTTTTCATTTGTACGCTGATGACAATATCAAGCAGAATATGCTGGACTTTTTAGTTATTTAGTACCAACTTTTGTATGTAACCATAGTCTTGACAAATAAATATCTAAATATCTTATCTAGAGCCCCAAGTGATCTACGAAGAAATCCATTAGGTACACTCTACATTTTGAAACAGTTCTATAACAACACTATCGATTTATTTTTGTATTTTTTACATGCATGAATACTTAAGAGGGATCGTGTCAGCTCTCCCTCCCGCAAGATGTCCGCCGCTTGGAGAGTCTGTTGTGTTGAGCATTGTTGGCTTCAGTGCTATTGTTAAAGATGCCAAAGGGGTTTGTCTTTTGTACGGCAAGGGTCGCAGTTTGATATTACTCTAGTAGGTTTATTGTAAACTTCTGAAGCTACCATACTGTCCTAATATGACCTACAACGACCCCAAAAAATGTCCTTTGTTATGAATATATCGGGTGGTGTAAATGGGGCCAGTTGCTTGACAAAGGAGGTTAGGTGTGAACGTAGCAAAACTCCTTAGCGAAACGGCGGCTGACACTATGTTTAGTCAATGGTTCCGATGAGAAGAAATGCGCGGTGGTCATTGTAGTGTATTGTTTTGGATTATTGATGATAATTGTGATGTAATGGTGCTCATTCCCCGGATCGCGTCTTGTAACTGGTTCTCTAGTTGTTGTTGTTGAAAATACGTGCTGTTGAAGTGAATAAAACATGTCAAGATGTGATTGCAAATGAACTATCTTTGTGTTTCTACGGAACCCGGCCCTGACAACTATGACAGTGGAGCTGTTCTGAAGGAATTTAAGAGGAAACTACGCCCATCTCCCGAAAAATATATCAATAAATAGTAATATCACTATTATTATTATTAAAAAAACTGTCATTAGTAGCTTCTTTGTATTAAGGTTCTATATATTTTTTCAGTAATCTTTAGTTGCAGTGCTGATTTCCAATGACCTTTAGTTTATTAATACGATAAAAAATCAAAAGTGAGCTAATACGTACAATATTAAAACACGCTGCCATCGGGTATCGAGTTGGAGCAGTTGAGCTACCTACAGATCGTTTGCAACGGTCTATTGGTGGCCCAATTGTTTCCTTTTGTAATTTTTTTTTATAGATTGTTGTAGTTAATATATAATATATAGCATATAATAAAATATAAATAAAAATAAATAGTTTCTTCAGAATAATCTAAAAAAACTCATAAACGTAAATCGAACTCCATTTTTTTTTATAAAAATGCTAAATTACTCCTTTAGTCACAACAATAAATCCAACTACGCAATAGGCAATACGCTTGCGCCACGCTGTTCTATAAAAAACTATGTAGCTTCTTCAGAACCGAACGGCCGACAGAAGTTCAGAAGCATCAGAACGAAATGAATAATCCTTTCCACTCGGGCCAAACTCGAAACAATAGGTTCCATCAAGAATAACGATGGTATTAAACAAAACAGGCCATTTCTCAGCGAATCAGCCCTTTACAGAAAATTGTGTCGCGATTTATCTAACGTTTCATGTCAAATTAATAACTCGAGAAGTGACTTAAAATAATCTCTTATACGTCGGCGATGCCCATTGTTTGGGAGAAGGAATTTTCAATTCAAATGGATTATGATTTTGATCGGAGGGTAAATCTTTTACTTTGGGAATTCCTAATCTTTTGGGGATGAAGGATTCGGCGCACGCTTGTCATTGAATCCCGCGGTTTCGTCGTCTTTGTTGCAAGATCCTTGAAAATTTGAACATTAATTTCAATAGAAGTAAGCAGTTCAATAGAACTAAGATTCGTTCTGAAAGTCTATCACGAAACTGACACGTATTGTTTGACGCTTACCGTAGGCACGTTATTCCTATAATTTCAACGTTGCTCATGGTTGCTCAAAATAATTATTCTATCGTACGTAAATATCACAAAATCTTATGCAAATAGGTACTTTTATCAAGTGAGTGCGATGTTATATAAAACAAATCAAACAAAAAGTTGACAAGACCAAGACAAACGACACACATGTAGATCGAGGTAATGGAAAACACGTTTCATCAAAACATTATCGATGTCAGATTTCAAACTGAATGATTTTTTTACTAGGGTCATTACACACCCGAGATATCGTACGGGAACTCTGGTTTCATCAAAACATTGTCGATGTCTTCAAACTGAGTTATTTTCTACCAAGATCAAGTTATACACACGAAGATCGAGATATCGTACGGGAACTTAAAATGTTTTATCAAAACAAATATAATCAAAACATCGTATAAGTAGGTATGCCCATGGTGTTAGACAAACTAAGATTATGAGCTGCCGGAAGTCGATTAAAGACGTGGTTAAAATAAAGTTAAACCAGTCCCCCTTTCGAATATCACCATGTGACCCCCAGCGCAGAACAAACTTGGATCCGCCCTTGTATGTCGAAATTACGAAACGTTTTTTGACATTTCGTAATTTTTTTGAATTGAAAATCCATTCAATTAATTTAATTAACAATACCAGAAGGTATTACTATTTTATTTTTCAGTAAATTTAACAATAACAGAAGGTATAACTATTTTTACCATTAAAAACTGATCTTAGCCATATCAATCATTCGGCACCCCAATGACTGGTCGGCCGGAACAAGGAAAACCGTAGAATAGTGGGGGCGATGAATTTTTGAGGGCAAGCCGAGAGATCCAGTGATTAATGAACAAACCTCTCAGGGGAGTCTGTGCTATACGGGAAATGTTCATATTGATGGAAAATACACAACCTAGAAAAAAGGTTCTGATAATGCAGGTCAAACCTTCTCTTTGCTTTTAATAATAGCAATGATCAATCAATGAATCAATATACATTAATGGCTTCTGACTGACTGACTAGCAGACAGCTTACAGACTAAACCACTAGACGTATAGACTTTAAACTTGGAGGATGTGTTCGTCAAGAGCACTTGACTGGTGCGAACTAGGAAAGGAATTTATATCTAAGGAATGTTCTGTAGGTACTTTTGAGGTATTTTTATTATGAAAATTGTCATGTTACAATATGTTATCAATAAAATACTAGCTATAACTTTGAAAAATTCCACACGCCTGGTTCGCTAGTGACGAATAAAATTTCAAACAAAATCATTGAATGAATAAGCAAGTTAAATATTGAGTGAAATAAGAGTAGATATAAAGGTAAAATATAACCAATACAAAGTGCCGCAGACTATTTACGGTCTCGTACTACATCTATATTTGCGGACCCCACATTTATAGTGGGTTAACACGGAACACTACTGTTTCCATAATATATTTCCGATTTTCTTTTCGCAGCATTTTTTACAAGCTACCTTTGTCAGGGGATAGAAAGTTCTTTCGTCGCCTGAAAGTCGTCACAGCTGATTCATATTTTGAGAACACACAAACAGTGTAAAACCGTCTTTCAAAAATAATTTATTAAGAAACTACTTGGACGCATTTTTTTTATTTAACTCTGGCACTTAGGCTGTACGCCTATTTATGTGCCTACGGTGTAACTAGATTATTATTAATAAATTGTTGTTATGTAATTTTTAGGAGGTAGGTAGGTAAATGCTTATGCTTATTTTAAATAGATGTAACAATTTATAATGTTAAGCTACCTTCACTCATTTCATTCCCTTGCAACTGAATAGCTTTGCTTGTGTACCTAATATGCGTAGTGTAACTGGATTACATTTTTACAAAAAAAACTTGTAATTTCATATTCATATTCATACTTTTTTGTTTCATTTGCATACAGGTAATATAACTAAGGTGTAAGTATCATAAAGGCCCAACAACTTTTAGTTCATTTACTAATATAATATCAGAATATATTAATTTCATAGTAATTTAATTTCATAATGTTCTTATTTGTCCCGCAAAATCGAAAGTAAGCGTTTCCGTCCTGTACCGTTTCATCGTTTATCCTCGTCTTAATAACTTTATTTACTGTTACTGTTATTACTTGAGACCTATTAATGTGTCGTTCGAAAGGAAACTGATCCAGTATTTTGTCGTCTTTAATGACCTTTTTTATGACTTTTGTTTCGTCGACTTAACGGATGCTGATTTGAGATATAAATATCTACTTGTGACGTTTTGCTACTTTGTCATTATTTTTATGCGCCATTTGTTTTCTTTTGTATTATAATAAATGGGTGATAGGCAGTAAATATAATTTATGAATGGTCGTGTCGTGTTGTTTATTTATTTTTTCCGGTTTATTATACACCACTAATTTTTAATTACCAAAAAAAATTAAATGGGCAATGCAGACGGGGTACTACGTTGCATTTGTGCAGTCAGAATTTTGGATTTCTACAAAATGGTAGAGTGACAGCGATCGAGTGCGGCGCCCGAGCCGAGGTTTTGCGAGCTGGCTCCAGCTAGGTACCCGGGTTTGCCAAACGATAAATAAAACTTAAATTATTATCATTTAAAGGTACCGCCTGGCGCATATCCAAAGGAAAACGACTAACGGTAACAGTTATCCAAGTGTAATCAAATTTATTATGACAAAAAATCGACTTAATTGTTTCAAGTTTTTTTGCTTTATATGTATTCAGTAACGGCAACTGACAATGCGTATTTTTTTATGGTGATTAAAATTTGACCGTGTATACTTGTTTATGTTTAATTATTTGATATGGGTCATTACTGCGATGACAACCTGGATGAGAGATGCACAAGATCGTGAAGGCTGGTTCAAGCGAAAAGAGGCCTATACCCAGCAGTGGGTCCTACCTGGCTGAGACGATGGTTATTGCGATTAATTAAACTAAAACAAATGCCCAATGTCCTACCGGTACTTACTTATAAAATTTTGCTGTAAAAAATTTTGCTGAAAGTAATATAGTTTTAAAGTCGTTTTCGTTTTTAATTGGCGAACAAGTGATCCTCAAAGATAAATTATATGTATATTTTTTATTACTAAATGTATCTTTTTTTTATTTTAATCTTCAAAACATTAGGCATTTATCAGTTAATTTCAAAAACAGTCAAAATATTCCTGCCCATCGCAGGCTGTTACCATAATATATGGAGGTCACGCGGATCTCGTATCAACAAAAAAGTGTAGAAATATGGAATACCCCGAATGATACCCGACACGACCCTTGTCAAATAGTCCTAACGATGTTATTTGGAAATAAATAGGTGCCTACATAGGGCCTAATTTGCATCGGACCTTGTATCTTCAAGGATGATATAGAGAGAAATAAATAACATCCCTCTAAAGGATCAAGGGTAGATAAAACTAAATACGTTATGTGTTCTAGTGCAGGACAACCTTAAACAGAAGAGTCGAAGATCGAGCTCAGTGGCGCGAAATGGGAGAGTTCTACGTTCACAGGTTGCCAGCTATAATATCTAAGTTCTAGTCCTGCTTGCAGTTTTTTGGGGCTAAATGGCGTTGTGTGAAACGTCCAAAATTATTATTATTATTATACCTATTTCGTTTATTAGTTATGTACCCACATTAACCATTTTGGAAAACTCGTGGACCTATGAAATTACTATAACTGATTTTCCAGAGGCGTGAGGGGTTAATGCCAAAGAGAGCAGGATTTATTGTCGTATTCAATTACATTTATCAGGTAATTCAATTTCAATTCAATTGGTATTAGGTTCATGATCTACCTACAGTACCTACTGAAAATAAATCCCAGATTTATGGAGTTCTGAGTTTAATCTCAATTACAATTCGTAGGTATTAAGATTTAATAAAAAACTATCATTTTATTTACCATTATTATAATTATCTTACTTTATCTGACACCCTTCGACTTCGTTTGCCTAAGATTAATTATATGGTTAATTTTTTTTGCTTTCCGTTACTAACTGCTTTTAACAACGAATGATTAAAATATATCTAAATTAACGTTATGCCCACCGTCCTCATTTGTCCAACAGTATCCAGTCCATGCAAAGGTTGTTTGGAAGAGAACGTTGTTTCTTTAGCGATATGACCGCCCATTGTCCACTGTTATATACATAGCTTTATTTTTCCATTAGTATTAGTACTAAGATGGTGAGCAATAAGTTATATTCTATCTATCTATCTATACCGGGTACTACGTTGCATCTGTGCATTCAGAATTTTTGATTTTAACAAAATGGCAGGGTGACAGCGGCGCCAGTGCGGCGCCCAAGCCGAGCTTTTGCGGGCTGGCTCGAGGTAGGTACCCGGGTTTGACAAACGATTAATAAAACTTAAATTATTATGAATTAAAGGTACCGCCTGACGCAAATCCACAGGAAAACAACTAACGGTAACAGTTATCCAATTTTAATCAAATTTATTTTGACAAAAATTCGACTGATTTTTTTCAAGTTTTTTTGCCGTATGCCGTACCTAACCTATGTGTTTAGTAACGGCAACTGACTATACGTATTTTTTTTCTGGTGATTAAAAATTGACCGTGTATATATTTTTCTAAGATTGCAGCGGTTTCAGTCAATTTTAATATAAACTAGCCACTTTTCCCCAATATCCTTCCGCATGACCAAACTTGATTACCAAAACCCATTTCGTATTCCAAATTCACTTCAGCCGAGTCCGCAAACATCGTGCCTTGTAGATAATAAAATTTAAAAGGGCAAACTTCTTCGGATGGGGATGAAAAGTGATTTGCCTAATCCACTTCTCAATTTTCCAGCTCACTGATCACTTCCACTATCGGCTATAAGGGTGCAAAATGTGGTATTTTCAGCCGATTAAAAAATAATAGCCCCGGGTGGTTTTGGGGTGAAATGCTATTTTATTACTTGCTGTTATTGCAACTGTTTTGAATGGGGTCGTTTTCGGATTTTTTTATTTTACACAACTTAGTTTTTAGGTAATATTTTCAATGTGCTACCATACGATTAGTATCTACTGACAAATTTTGACAGCACAAGGAAACTACCACAATGCTCGAGGCACAGCAGAAGCAGACAGCAGCTAAAGAAGTGGAAGGAAGAAAATAAATAGCTCGCAAGGAAGCAGTGGCACAGAATAAGTTGCCTTTTATGGTGGAAGAAGTACGAGCACTACTGAATTACGTGCCGCAGCTGCTGCCAGTGGCCAGCACCAGTATACGAGTCACCCACTTACAGAAATATGTCGATGTATCTTCATTTGGCTTACTCGAGCTAATTGATTGATTCAGATGTGTTTTTTTTTATAATAATGTTGGCAGACTCCTCAGAAGACAACCAACCTCTTCGATTGGAGTGGCCTGACGCGGGCTCATACATTTGAAATAAAAGAAGGGAATGGTATTGTCATTCACGCCGTGTTGGCATGCATATTTTCCTGTTCTTGATTTTATTGCTTTGGAAGATTATGAGCTATTTGTGTTTGTAAATCGACTTTTAATCCATTTGTGGTATTTCCTAATAATAATATATTTATATAATATTAATATATTTATATATTTTGTTGTTACTCGAGCTGGTAACATCGCGATTTATATTCATCACAGATTTGTGCTTGATGAATTAGGGACCTCTTTTTCGCTCTCATTTTCTTTGACATCATCCTTAGATATAAAGTAAGAAGGCAAGAAAGGTTTCGAAGTTTCTTTATTTGGTTTGGCATGGCTACTGGAGCTGGGAACATCGCTACTAGCAATGGTTTTTAAAGTAAGATTTTCACAATTTTCTCTGGATTTTCTTTCCACTAAAACATGCGTCGGTACGTCCAACAGCGGTCTTAACTTGTAGTTCTTTATTCGATTTCATGATTCCTAATTAAACTTTGAAACAAATAAGAAATAACCGTGGCAGTATTTTTTTTTTTTTTAGATTTTGCGTCAAAACCACCTTGACCGTTAGAACACTGAACCTTCAATAAATCGTTTTAGCTTAATCATGAAATAACTACCTACCATAAATTTAAAATAATGGGTAACGTTCCATTTTACGAAACACACAAGTAAATTAAACCGAAACACATACACACACAACACCGAGTTTAGCAGTGCACGAAAAGAGCCTCTTCGAGGTGCATTTGAAATCATTTTACCACACTGGTTCGAAAGAACTAGTGACACGATAAGAAAAAGAAGACAGGTTGGCAGAAAGATCTAATAAGTATAAGTTCGTCTATGTAAGCACCTACTTTTTTTCTTCTCAATGCAACAATAAAGAATTTTCTATCTACCTAAGTGCAATGAGATATGAAAACTGACTTTTTGTTTGCATTAGATTAGAATACAAATATTGGACATAATATTATTGAAATACGGAGATAAACTCGAGCACAAAAAAGTAAAACTCACGTCTTTCATCTACGTATCTGAGATTTGACGTAATTTGGTATTTTTTCCATTCAATATCTAAAAAATAACGAACGATAATATAAACTTATTACACTGTGTAATCCATACAAAAGTAGCAATACTTGAGACCCTATTAAATCACGGCGAGCCTTGATCCATTGACCCTTAGAATTGAGTTCCAATCAAATTATTCAGAAGCCGTTTTTGTAAAAAAGATTTTGCTCAAATAAATCGAGAGAACCTTGAATTTACATGTTCTTAATTAGCAAGCCTGTTGCGCAAGACCCTTTTGGGGAATATTTTTTTCAATTAATGAATTAGAACCTCTGCGATCGGCTTTTTTAATTATCAGAAACAATTAAAGCATACCTCTCGATCCGTTCAAAATATTTGTGCACGCACAAAGATATAACTCATTTCTGTCTTCCCATGCAAAGTACCTACGTAAGTACGTGATAGCGAGTGAAATTACTGGGCTTTCAAGACTGATCATCAACATGTCTCTGCACTTTCTAGTTCTTGCAACGCAGTCTCGTCAATTGTTTACATAATTACATAAAAACGGTTTCAAGATTCACACTTAAGGGTAATCGTAAAGGCAAATTTCCATACAAAATAATTCGGACTAATAACTAATAATTCGTAATTTCTTCACACTATTCGTTTAGTCTATGTTTTCCGATTGTGTCAACAAAAATTTGTAAGGTTTCATACTTTAATTTAGATTTTATACGTGTTTTAAAATTAACACTACTAATTTTGCCTTGAGGATTACCCTTAACACAAAATTGTTTATGATATATTATTATAGTTTTGGAGATATCATGATGAGTTGGTCAGTCAGTGGTATTTCGCTCTCCGCCTTCTATCTCAATAACGATTGAACGAATGAAAAAATGTTTGCTACATAATTTGTCACAAATTTAATACTCTACATTTTTTTATAGATGACAACATCATTGTGATGCTGTAGGACCGTGATACCTTGAATAACTTTTGTGTGACTTTTGAGACAAGTTTTAGAACATCAAAAGGAAGTGTATACGAGTTTAAAGATTGTTAGGTATCTCTCATTCCGAAGTTGAGCCCATTTTTTCCTTATTTGACTGGCCTATTTTATTATAGGTATTCTCTGATAATAAATTTCAATAAGAATTCAGAAACTTTACAACTCCTACAGCCTAAACGAAAACATTCACGACATTTACAATCGCGGCGGGAGTTCTATCCCGTCTTCTCGTGCCCTTCACAAAAATTGGACTTCGCAAACTTCGGGATAATAACTCTCCTCCCTATTGTCGTAGGAATCTTTATATTAATTACGAACATAAAAATGATAAATGATAGAAATCAGGAAACAATGCTTAGGAGCCGTATTTATTGAACGACCTCCGCTGGTATTCTGTCATTACGACAAATATAGGGTCGCTGGATGCGATTTTGAAATTGTCTCGTCGCAATGCTTACGTACGATGAATCATAAAGTTCACTACTAGAAGAAAAGAAAAGAAAAAGAAAAAAACATTTATTGCAGCAAAACACAATTACATCTATATCTAATACACGACTAAATGTAGTTATAAACTAAGTCTAAGCTTAACTTAACTCAATATGTATTATCTGAACAATACATTACACAAACTTGCCAATAACCCACGACCCTCACACTAGGCGCAGCCTGTATCGTGAGGATCACTAAGCTTGTTAAAATTGACTGTCATCTAAATTTAAACGACATAGGGCAACACAATGTTAGTCGAACTCATGACAACTTCCAACTCAATCTATTCGAAAATAACGCATTATTACGTACAAAAAAATTCAACCTCACAAAGTTCCGCATCCATAATATTGACGCGACGAAACCATAATTGGATATTTCATATCAGTCCTCTAACTAACCCTCGATTTTTATCGTATATTTACAATCTGAAAATTAATTAATTAACATTAGGGTCAAGGCTACCGGAAAGCCTACCGTGATAGATCGGCATTAAGTTCACTTACCTACATTACTTTGCCTCGAAATTACCTCAAAAATAATCGGTAAAATAGATGACCTTTACAAAAACGCTGTCTCCCGGTATATTGGTTTAGGATGGAAAATGTTACGTTGCCATCCCTTTGTTTAAACCTGAAAAAATGTCTGAAAGGGAAGAATGCCTCTTGGAATTTACCCCTATTTTTTGGTCAACCTTTGATCCTTTACGGCCCTTATGATTAGAGTGGGGACAAAGTTGGTAGGGTTTTCAGTTACAGACATTATTCAACCGACTTCAAAAAAAGGAGGAGGTGTCAATTCAGTTTTTTTATATAAACTCAGCACTTTGTTATTTATAAACCGATTTGAAAAAATATTTTTGTTTGAGAGGATACACTTTCACGTTTGGTCCCTTAGAAATTTCATCAAAACCAGTTTAGTAATTTAGTTTTTAAGTCAAAATAACTGAACAAATGACAGTTGTGGTATGTATTTGTAAAACCTTGATTATTTTAACTTTTATAACAGCGTAATTGCTGGATATCGTAAAAATAGATTTTGATTGATGGAAACATTTACTTGTTTCCTACAGTTCGATGTTAAGGTAATGGCTAGCTATTATGTTAGATACTTAAGAAAACGTTAAGGAATAAACGTAAATTTACGTTATCAGGCAGTTATGGAAGGTACTTAAGTTAGAGAGACAAAATTTTAATTTCTTCCTAAGTCCGTAAAAATGCGGAGTCGTTTATAACAAGCACCGTAAAAACAAAACGCCGGTTCTTTTCTTTGTTGGCATCTTAAAGTAAAACGTCAGACGCAATGCTTTTAAATTAACTAATGGGTTTTATTAAATTTTCTTACAGTTTTTGTTTCGTGCCTAACAAGTCACCAATAAGTTAGAAAGATGTTGAGGCATTCATTTGGGAAGTATTTTATGCTAGTCCAAGCGTTTCGTAAGTAAATACCCAAACTATTAGGAAGCGACGCAAAAGTTTAATCGATACCTAATCATAAAATATATATTATTTGGACGCCTTTTTTTTCAACCGACTTCAAAAAAGGAGGCGGTTATCAATTCGGTTGAACGTTTTTATGTATATGCTTAATTTTTCAGGGCATGTAGGTATCATGTCCATCAGTCATGTGTTACAAAAATTAAAATCAAAATTGCGTAAAAGTAAAGCGTGTTTTTCATAAGAAAATATGGAAGGTATTTAAAATAATTATATGAATTTATTCAATATGAAGTTTTTGAGTTGTTTACAATAAAGAAGACAAGCAAAACCAACAACCCATACATCACGCTACCATCTACTTTAGGGCTCGTGCAAAATATACGACGGAACACTTATCTTATCGCATTCATAATTTAAAACCTTGCTTTGTTCTGACCAAAATCGTAGCTCTTGGAGAAAAGCTTGGACCAATATGCAAAAAGAGTAATCCACAAAGAACTTACACAAAGTAAAACTTGCGAGCATTCGCAAGTTTTTCTTAAAAAAAATTAGATTTCAACGTTCGGCTAATGAAAACTACCAATCGGATATGAACTTAAGATGATCATAGTAGGTACTTATTTCAATTAAAAAAAAACCTTGTTAGTACGATATGTTAGAGCAACATTAAAATTTAACTTGACTTTATGTAATAAGTATAACTATAGATCTGAAAACTATACGGTAAAATATATCTGGAGTGCAGTATAGTAGTAGTATATCGGCAGTGCCTCCGAAGCCAAGACGAGCAGCACGCCCGTTACTAACTTTTCTCGATAATTTTATTGACGAAAACGCTCATTAAGTACACATGGAAAATCGAATGCTCAATAACTTAATATAAATAATATATAACTATAGTATGTAATATTAAATGAACATTAAATAATAATATATGGTACTTTTTGATAAGTGACTCAGCTATTCATAAATCTGTGGCCGAAAAATCCTGGTATGGCGGCTAGTCGCAAATTTTATTGTTGGGCCCTTTTGTCCGTGAGGTCCGCTAAATAATAAAAGAGAAGGAATAAAGGAATAACATCTAGGGAGTTAATTTAGAGGCCGCCGCTAAGAATAAATTCTCGCAGGTTTCGTTTACTTTTGTTTCCGCGTTGTTTGAGAAAAAGTGCTTTTGTTTTTGGCATTACTTTGATGTTAAAGATTCTTTTAAGCACACTTAGGTAATAGGTTAACTATAAGAAGTTCGATATCGCTAGGCGTAACTGACACCATGCCGATTTTAAAATTGATGAAGACGTGTCAAGGAGAGCCATTTGGAGTGAGTTTCAACATTACTGTATCTTACACATATTTTTTTCACACACGATTTGGCGAAATTCCTAGAAATTAAGAATAACCATATTCGAAACCTTATGGCATTCCCTTCAGATCTATTTTTCATCTTTTTTTAGGGGTCAAACATATTAAATAATTAGTATTTATATTTATAGTATTTATTTTTAAGAAATATGTTTTGTAGTGGGTTATAAATATTAAAGGATCTGGAGCCTGAAAGCTTTGAAGGGCCAAGTGTGGTGTTATTTTCCTATTCATAGTGTATTATAATGTATTTAATGGTTACTTCTCTTATGCTTAGAAGTATAAAGCGGTTGGTTCGCCAAAAACTAAATAAATAAAATAAACGAAATATTAGAAATTAATATTAGGTATACTTTCATTTGTTAGATATGTTAGGTTATTGGTGAAATAATAATAACAACAATTATCAAAATTTTACATCAAGAGAATTAAAAAAGTATTTGTACTTAAACAAATACATAACATTATATGTATTATGAGGGTCTTTTGAAACCTATGTTGAGTTCCATTTATGAGTTCTCAAATTTTGCATAAATAGAATAAAATACGACGATAAACCATGTAATCTAAGTGCTTTCTTCAACACCGTTCTCTATCTACGTCCTCCCTAATGGCATAAGTATTCACCAGGGAAACATAAAAGGATGGAATCTAATTCTAGATCTTCAGCTCAATTCTCATCGAAACAGTCATTTAACACATTGTGCCCAAGTTTCGCGAAAAGAGCTGCCAAGGAGTCTGATAAAGCCGGAACGTAAACATTCCAAAAACCACCAAAAAAAGCCGGTTGGGAATACAGATAGCCTGTCTGAAAAAACATACAACGCTGTCATCATCATCATCATCATATCAGCCCTTGGACGTCCACTGCTGGACATAGGCCTCCCCATGATTCGCCACGACGAGCGATCTCGAGCCTTCTCCATCCACCGACTTCCAACGACCGCAACTATATCGTCAGTCCATCGCGTGGGGGGCCGTCCTACACTGCGTCGTCCAGTTCGTGGTCGCCATTCGAGAACCTTTCTTCCCCAACGGAACAACGCTGTAAAAATGCGAAAAACAAGTTACGATATTTGAGAACAAAACGATGCAGCAAAAGCCGGTTGGCAATAAAATTAATTCTGTCTAAAAATACCAATGCAGTCGAAATGC